>CM061560.1:69158736-70432307 GCA_030864225.1 Capsicum baccatum var. pendulum
TTTCAATATACCAATCACGACATCAGGTGATGCCTCGAACTCCAGGTATGTAGTGATAGCATAGAGATGGTTTTGACTATTGCTAGATCCAGATGTTGCAACCTTTGGTGCCGGAGTTGATGAAGATGAAACTGGAACTTGTTTGTCCCCAAAGCGACCTTGGCCACTGGGAAGCTTCTGACCATGTGACCTGGCTGACCACCAATGAAGCACTTATCCCTTATTTCTTGATAGTAACCCTGATCCAATGGACTACAAAATCTATAGGGAGGATATAAAGGAGTCGACTGAGCCCCACTAGCCTGAGATTGGGCACCCTGTGCCCTGAAATTATCACTACCATGAAATCGCTTGTTACCTGATGGCTTTGGGTAGGGATCACTAGCCGTCGAGTAAGACTCAAAATTTCCCCACTTCTTCTTGGGCCACTTCCCACCATTCCTGCCACTCTTCTGTTGACCACCACCCTACTCAAAAAATCTAGACTTCTTTCTCTGTCTTTCACCTATCTCAACTGGCTTCTTCATCTCTTCCTCCACCTGCTGCTTGTATATAAACAACCTCGAGATATCCATGTCCTTGTTCAACAAAGACAACTTACTCTCCAAAATAAAGTCTCAAGACAACCCAAAAGCGAAATTCTATATTCTAACCCTCATGCTAGAATCCAACTCCCTAGCATACCGAGATAATTGGTGAAACTTCAAGGCATACGCCTTAACTGACATCTTACCTTACTTAATATTAACAAAATCTTCCGCCATTGCATCTTTTAACTCTTTAGGAAAGAAGCGGTCTGGGAAAGCATTAGAAAAATTATCCCATAGAGCTGACTCAACATCGTCACCACTTGACTGATCCCATTCCTATCTTTTAGCTGGTAGGCGAAAAACTCCATGCCTTCTACATTAGCGTTATACATAACACAAAAGATCTTTTCCATCTCATCCAACAAACCTCGAGGATCCTCCTCAATAATAACTCCTTTAAAGGTTGGAGGACTTAACCTCATAAACTAGCCAAACCTTGTGGCCTCAGAAGATGAAGTAACAGAAGTACCACGTTCAACCTGAGAAGCTACCAACTGAGGAAACATATGGATAAACTGACAAAACTCATCATTCAACACATCAATCTAAGGAGTTTGAGAAGGAATGGAAGGGACCGATAGAACTCCAAGAGGACAATAAGGAACTGAACCCCTAGATCGGGTCTGGACCCTATATGTAGAATGGGTCCTATCAACATTATTCTTGGGTGGGATAGAGGAGTTTCCGATAGCTTCAAATCATCGAGGATGCATTATCTGAAAAGCAAACAAACATAAATTAGAGGAGAATTGAGAAAATTATACTCTACAGCTCAAAAATAGAACACGAGAGAGAAATATTCCCAAATGTCTTATAGCCTCTTTCTTATGAGTATGGCATGCTACACACCCTTAAAAGAGACTCTACTTGACATGAATTTGCGGACTCCCAAGTGGCCATGGACCCAGGGCTCTGATACCAATCTGATACGACCTAAACTAAGGACTAGTGATGTCGGGCATCTGAAGCCCTACCAAGACCAGAGACCGCCCCCATTACCCAACCATACTCACCTACACCATATGTTGGATGAATTCCAAACATATAACAAGATAAAACAATAATAGCTTAAAAACATTAAGTAAATTTTAGAATCAAAACCAAAAAACTCAACCAAATATCCAACCAATGTCCTAACTGGATGATATTGATTTTGGATAGAAGCTTTGTACTACTATACCATCATCGTCTATGCTTATAGTAGTACAAAGGCTCTATTCTAAATCAATAACATCCAATCGAGGCATGTCCCTGACTATAGACAAAACCAAACTAAGGAAATAACAATAATGAAAGAAGTCCATAGCATAAAATGGAGTCTTCTAGAGTATGAAATCTCACCACTTCAGTCTGACTCAACAGCTATCCCTGAATCCAAGTCACTGGGTAGGAGAAATAGTATTATGGCCGGTTCTTACATCTTATGGGGATACATCATCCGAAAATGGTTAGCTGGTGAACGCTAGCATATACTCTGGAATAAGGATAAAATAATGCCATTAATAAAAACCAAATAAATTAACCATATGCAATCACATGTATACATATATATAGTGTTGGGAAAAGGAACCGAGTTTACCATGCATTAGAATCATAACCTGAGTTGTGTAGCTTTGTCGTCCTAAAATCACCCATGGGCTATGTGGTTTATCTCCACTTACTGAAAGGTCCTTGGTGCGTGTTAGCCACATGAACTAGAGAATAACCTGAGATGACTAGTACATCTCCCAAAATATAAAGTGTGACATTATGCACACGGTCACCAAGACCAAACCTCACATCGGCAAACATGAGTTTTGAGTATTGGTTCCCCTGGGACCTCCACCTTCTACAACTTTGATAAAACATCCCCCTTTAGGCTTATATTAAAACAAATTTCACATTCCAACTATTTACCAAAGAGTCTTTTATTTAGGCATTAACCATTGGTATCGTCATACCAAAATTAGGGCTTGGAAGTCTATTCTTTTATGCCATTTTAAAGCCATTAAACTAATTTGACTCCAGAGTTTTCAAATAAAACAAAACCATCGCCACCAAGGACTTTCCCAACCATTTAAAACCAACCAAACAAATTTAGGCTCCATTACCTTTTTATATAATAGAAAGATTTCAAGGATAGTCAAACTATGTGACAAATTTATTCTCATAGGCATTTTAACAAATAGGTCGAGGGCACATAATTTTCAAATCCATAACCAAGTAATTTATGGAATCCAAAGTATCCCTAAATCCATTTACCATTACCATGAAGTCACAATATCAAAATCATATTAAAAGCATAAAGAAAACATCATCAAACTATTAGAAACATTGTTCAACCATGATCATCCAAAACCTCCAACCATTAAGTTAAAATCATAAAAATACCATGAAAACCAAATATTAAAACACATTCTCTTTATTAACTAAAAATGATGGAAGAGTAACATGCCTTAGACACCAAGGAATACCGAGAAAATCACTTTTGATAGCCCCTAATTGATTGTCATGAAGAAACCCAAGCCTCTTGCTTGAATAAGGAGTTTGAGAGAGATTTTAAGAGTATTTGATTGAGAATAATAGGTTAATGAAGCCCCAAAAGGTGTTTTGTGTCGTGTTGTCAAAGGAAGTTACAAGGGGGGAATGTCTAGAATGCCCCACATAAAACTATAAAAATTACTGTAGGTGGTTATGAGTCGACCCCTTGACTCATGATCATAACATACAACTCGTACCATAAAGTCATCACCAAGATAGTGAGTCGTAACCCCACATAATTTCCACCATACGAATCCATTACCACACTCGTGACATGACCATACGACTCTTATATTCATAGTCATATCGAAGATAGAATCCAAAAGGATTAACATTGGACCACATACCACTTTACACCATGACTTGTAACCTATCCTTACAGCTCTTAGTGAGCCACTCATACTTAGAGATAATTCAAGTTACTAAGTCTTAGATTAAATGAAGGACCAGCACATCACCAAACCATACAAACCATACCAACAAGTCATAACCACACAACAACCCAACCACCACTCACTAGACACCTCATTAGTTAGGTCACCAGACTCATATCTACACCATATGAATCATACGGTGAGTCATTACAAGGAAAAAATGCTTAAATCACAACAAATTTCCAAAGGCCAAAACCCAGGGTGTTTCAAGTGTCCTCTGCAGCACCAGAAAACAAGTTGAAACTTAGAAAATTTTCCAAGTTTCTGCTAAGGCCTCAGGATTCATTTGGAAGCAGATGTACACAAATGAAAGCATATACACAAGTGTATGTGGTCTACCAATTAATATAGTGGCCTTAAATAAAGCCGAATATCGATCCCATAGGGACTAGATCTAACAACTATTCAATTCTAGTTTAACTTCTTGAGATTAACTTGATGCAAGGTAACCAAAAAGAATTTGTAATTGGTAAATTATAAATAAAGTAACAATTCATAAAATAAAAGACTTGAGACAATCAATAAAGTTAAGCCCTATTGATTGTCTTAACTCTATTGATTGTCTCAATTATTTTATTTTATGAATTGTTACTTTATTTAAAATTTACCAATTACAAATTCTTTTTGGTTATCTTGCATCAAGTTAATCTCAAGAAGTTAAACTAGAATTGAATAGTTGTTAGATCTAGTCCCTATGGGATCGATATTCGGCTTTATTTAAGGCCACTATATTAATTGGTAGACCACATACACTTGTGTATATGCTTGGGCGTTGTTACCAAGGCAGAGGACTTTAATGCGTTGGTAGACCACATACACTTATGTTTCTACCCTATTAGATATTCTTTAGTGGTGGATTTGGTGTATCGATCTTGTGTAGTTACCTTTGAGAGGTGTGAGACTTAGGTAAACTTGATTATCCTAGATATAGTTGGTTTGATGTTAGTGTAGGTATGGATTGGATAGCTCCTTATCATTCTATTTTGGATTGTTTTACCAAGATTGTGACCTTAGTAATGTCAGATGTGCCAAGGTTAGCTTGGAAGGGTACTCTTAATTTGGGTCTGAAGGGAGTTATATATTTTCTTCGTGTTTTTCGCATAGTAGAAATAGGGTGCTTATATTATTTAGCTTATATCCACAATCGTAGTATTGCCTTACCGCCTCCTATAGAATCTATTCAGGTTGTTCGTGAGTTCTTGGATGTGTTTCCAATGGATTTTCCTTTTATGCCTCCACATTCTGGTATTAATTCTTCTATTGAGGTAAAGCTGAACATAAGCCCTTTCCCATTCCTTCCTATGGGATGACACCAATTGAGTTGAAAAAATTGAAGGAACAATTGCTGGATTTGTTGAATAAGTGAGTCATTAGACCTAGTATACCTCCTTACGGTGATATATCTTGTTTGTGAAGAAGATGGATGGTTCTATGTGCATATGTATTGACTATCAATAGTTGGACAAAGTGACAGTTAAGAACAATTATCCTCATTCTAACATTGATTTATCTAACCAGCTTTAGGGTGCCTCTATGTTTTACATTTTGATTTAAGATTCGGATATCACCAGTTGAAGATTAGAGCTTCAGATGTTCCGAACAAGGCTTTTCATATTTGATATGGTCATTATGAACTTTTGGTCATGTTTTTTGGGTTGACTAATTACCTGACAACGCTCATGGAGTTGCTGAATTGGGTATTTTGATCGTACCTCGACTCCTTTTTGATTGTACTATAGATGACATCTTAGTTTAGCCCAATAATAAGGTTGATCATGTGAGACTATCATGACCCAAAAATCATGTGTCATGATGGCACTTGTCGCGACAAGCCTTGACAAGTACGCCTATCACCCAAACTGATATAACAAGGGAAAAATCAATTCCAAAACCCAAGACAAGGATTCTAGAGCGAAGTCAATCCACACAACATGATAATAGCGAAAATATAATCAAAGTTACCAAACCAAATCCCAAAACATGGCGTCACAGTGTAAGAAATACTAAATACATCTCAATTGTCTAAGATACAGTAATAGTTCAAAAAGGATCAAAGTCTATCTCAGAATACTAAATTAGACAAGAAAATAAATAGGAAAAGGTAGTAGGCCAACTTCTGAAGTATAGGACATCTGCTATCTCGAATATATGTTGAATATTGCCCGAATAAGATATACGTGTAGTGCACTCATACCTTGATCTACACCGAAAGGGCATAGTAAGGATGAGTACGGTCCATTTATACTAAGTAGGTATCATAGGCTGACTGAGTAAATTAGAAAATAAAGCATATAAACATAAACTATGGGCACATCACCTGCAATTAGAAAATGTTCAAAACAGTAGCCCATACAATCTTCACTAACAGTTCTACTATATACACGTATAAAAAATACTAATGCAAGAAAGAAACACAGATATACACGTATACCAGGTACACATAGGGGAAAGGAAATAAGTGGACAGATATCACATCAACAACAAAAAAACAACACAAAATAAGCACAATATCTATGGAACGCAATGAAGATGATGATGGTGATGATTGATGATGTACGAGGTCATCGCATAACCTCCGTATACACCTACTGAGTTATGCTCCTATGGTATGACTCATGGGGGTTCATTAGTATACAACCAATATCCATAGCTCCTCTCCGACACATACATTGATAGAGGGTTCTTAAAGATGTCATATTTTCAGTCAGAAAAAGCCAGTGTTTCAAGTATTTCTAGTATTTCCACGGTGGTACCAATGTTTCATGAATGAATATAATATGAGGATGTAATTCTCACAAATAACCAAAAATGAGAATATTCAATATCCAACTAATATGCCAACCACATGAGCAAAAAATACATTCAAATAAACCAATAGTCCATGATCCAATATAATCCAGAAATCATCAAGTGAAACATGCTAGTAAAAGTCATTGATACCATGTAAATCTCAAAATCTAGGCTTATCACACCAAAAAGAGTACAACCAAACATACATATATCAATACTAGGCCAACAACATCATACCAGACCCCACACGGTTATAGATAGAAAATAAGGTCTCAAAACCACCAAATCTTATCCATGTAGACCCCACATGGGCACATAAATCACATAAACACATTTTCCATGATACAACCCCATACTCATATATGATTTACATTATTATTAACTACCCAACTCAGTCTGAAGAAAGTTAAGCTATAAGTTACCTCGAAAGTAGAAAACCGGTCCAAAAAGCCTTTAATCTGAAGCTTTCCCTCATAAATGGACCCAAAATCAACCAAAACATACAAATATAGAATCTACGCATTAAAATAAAGTCAATGATATCCATATTCTCCACTTTTGAATTGAGGTCAAAACGGACCCACTAAATGAGTTTTCAAAATAGAAGGGTTAAAAGTAGAATTTTTGACCAAAAACATTCTTCCCAAGATTAAGGAACTCATAGGAGAAAACACAAGTGAAAATGGAGTGAAATTGAGGTTTGAATTAAAGAAATGATAATTTGGGCCCCCCGAACCAAAATCCCCCAATTCCATCTTTAAATCTAAGTTTAAATGATAAAGTCGAAGAAAAGTAATTTTAATAGGGATTTGGAGCTTAACCAAGCTTAGAAATAGGAGAAATGTCCAAAAACTTAAATCCCCAAGATCCAAGTCTCCAAAATGGTTTAAAAATCTCAAAAAAGAAAGATATCTAAGCATCACATAAGCGACTGGCGGGTCACTTAGGTGTCTATCGCTTAAGCGACTAGGTGTTGCTTAAGTGAATCCCACCTTATCATGTACGTGTCATGGTGTCTCTTAAGCAACAGGCGTCTGGCAGGACAGTGTCACTTAAGCGACCAAGCCATTGCTTAAGCAGCTATCACTTAAGAGAGCCTGGTGTCACTTAGGCAACATTTTTTTAGCTGTCAGGCCAAGTCGCTTAAGAGACCAAATCATTGCTTAAGCGAGTGCACCAGTTGAGTGTTGTACCAGCTGGAGACTTCCGCAGAACCCCCGAGATTCATTTGGAATCCTCAATACCCAAATAAACTATGTTACCATACTAAATTTGATACTTTGAACTCAATGATGGTATTAAATTTTTTAAAAATGTTATTTTCACAAAATTGACCTTCGATACCAAATTTTGCAATTTTCCAAACAAAGGGTCGAAATAAGATATAAAAGCCATAAAACCACAACAACTATGTTACCACCCTAAAATTGATGTTTCAAATTTGGTAGTGTCGTCTAATTTGCCATCTGACACACAGATCAAAAGATGTCAACCATATTCAACTAATAAGCCTTAAATACCATCAAAAACAATAATCTCGCATAAACCACACAAAATACATTGGGAACCTTACCAATCATCCCCACACCCTAGAATTACCATAGTGCAACCATGAGGAGAGGTAAAATGTTTAAATCATATAGAAATATATATTTCACACAAATCACTAAAAGTCAGGTTATTACATCATCCACCACTAAGCAGGTCATTGCATCATCCACCACTAAGAATCTAGTCCGTCCTCGAACTAAGAGTAATAAAAAATACATGAATCAACAAAAACCTAGGGATAACTACTATGCATGTTAGAATCTACCTCCCCAGTAAACTCATCTACAAGACGATGCCTCCATTGGACCTTAACTACAGGAATAACTCTAGAACACACTCATCTAACATACCTTGCTAGAATGAGATAGGATCCACAACAAAAGACAATTTCTTATCTAACTGGACTGAATCCCAATGAATAACATGAGACTCAAATAGAATATAACGTCAAAGCGTATAAACATGGAAACTGGTGAATAGATCATAAACCTAGAGGCAATGCTAACTCATAGGACATATCCCTAATAGTTTGAAGGATATCAAAAGCTCTAATATACCGAGGGATAAGCTTTCTCCTCTTCCCAAACCTCATCACATCCTTCATGGGCTAAACACAAAGAAAGACATAATCACCAACATTGAATATCAACATACAAAGCCTATGATCCGCCTAACACTTCTTCCTTCTCCTCTTCCCAAACCTCATCACATCCTTCATGGGCTAAACACAAAGAAAGACATAATCACCAACATTGAATATCAACATACAAAGCCTATGATCCGCCTAACACTTCTTCCTTCTCTGAGTTGCTCAAAGTCTATCCTGATTGACTCAAACTCTATCTAAGACTCACAAAGAAAGTTTGTACCTCGAGGTCTAATCTTAGAAACACCATACCAACTAAATGAAGAGAGAGAATGCCTACCATATAAATCCTTGGATGGAGCCATCCCTATTCTGTAATGTTAGCTATTATTATATGCAAACCCCACTAAAGCCAGATGCTTCTCCCACTGACTTGCAAAGACCATAACACAAGAGTAGAGCATATCCTCTAAAACCTGAATAGTCTGCTCTGACTAATCGTCAGTTCGAGGGTAATAATCTATACTAAGATCAACCCAGGTATCTAAATCTTTCTTAAAAGTCTTCTAGAAGTGATATGTGAACACTGAACCTTAATTTGAGATGATAGACACTGGCACATCATTGTAACACCCCAATTTGCTGAACCGGAATACTACACGGTGCTCATGACCCCGAGGGACCACAAGCTAACCCGTCTAATATCTGTACCTGTATACTGCAAATCATGAGGTAATAATGTTGAATACATAGAACTGTAAGGCCATAAGGTTCTACTAAATACAATCATGTGGGTTAAAATACCCAAAACAACTCAATCTGAACATAAATTTGAAAGTAAATCTGAAAGCCTCTAAACTGTCTGAATAAAGAGTTGAAGGAATATGTCTCCAACTAACTCCATAAAACTGAACTAAAGAATAAATAAATGAATTAAATCATATTGTCCTTAAATCAATGAGGACTCACTGTATCTCTATGACTGGAATTCTACCGCTACTGTTGGGTTGGAGCTCGTGTCTCGGAACCTATGGTGTAACATGAAAAGAAAGAACCATAGCGCAAATGCGTTAGTACAACTGGAGTACTGAGTATACAAGGAAGGTAGGCTAAAAATAAAGGGTTTCATGCATGAACAACACTGTCTGACTAATATGAATGTGGGAGTGCAAACACACATATATAGAAACTGGGACCATGAATACGTGATAACATAACCTGTAAGCTAATACATGGTTTACTGATAACTATCATGACTGATACTAAAACTGATAACATGGATGACTATATCTGATAGTCCTGTATATACTAAAATCTAAAGAACGCCATGAGTGCTTTCACTGAGACTGATGCTAAAACTGATAACATGGATGACTGTATCTGACAGTCCTGTATATACTGAAATCTAAAAAATGCCCTGAGTTCTTTTACTGAGACTGTTACTGAAACTGTGGGAAGTAGTATTTAACCGACATACCCTATGTATGTTGTTATGGCTAAGCTGGGGTCCAATCTTTGCCCCAACTGGAGGGGTATCAATACCGCACCACTGGTAAGGACAGTTGTGAGAACCCTATACTGGCAGGTACTCAAATGAGAATGGTGGGAACCCTAAACTAACAGGTTAAGCCACCTCATCAACCCTAATCTAATGGGTTAAGATGTCTTAACCTATGATGGCTACGTAGTTCTAAAACACAAGGATTGCTACTAAGAATCACACCCTGAACTGGAGGGTGAGCTCCCATCCTTGGGTTCACTTGGTGCTAACCTCTACTCCCATCTAGAGGGACTGGACATGAACAACTAACTGCGCATGACTTGATCTTACTGAATTGTGTTGACTGGCGGAATGTTACTGATATCTGACAACTGACTAAGATCATGAGGTTTTCCTGAGTAACATGACTGACTGAAGTCTATGGAATCATAGCTTGAGTTCGGATATCGTGAAACATGACATGGATCTCGGAACACAACTATAGTTTTTGGGTACAAGTACCCCCAGGACTCGATAGAAGGAAACTGACACACATGACTGACTTGATCATAAGAGTAGAGTTCATAATTTATAATATCATAAGTAGGGATCTCATACTAAGCATGATTATCAACAATGTATTGCATGGAAAGGATTTCATATCACATGGAAGTACTTTCACAATCTTAATATTATGCTCATTGCATAATCATATAGGCAACACATACCAATAGCATAGAAGTTCATGTGGATTGCATAGTTATCATACATCTTGATCATAAGTAGAATTTGTAAGTAAACATAGCATAATCTCATAAGAATAGTTCATGAGTATTCCAAAAACATTTACAAGGAACATTATCAATCATGGAAGTTATTGGAACGTAAGGGCATATCATGAATCCTTCACTTAGGTACAATTTAACTATATTGCATGATTTCTAGTTCCTTAGGCATTTTATCAAACACCTTACATGCACATCTAAAGCATAGGTGAATTCATCATGTTATACATTATGAATAATTAAAGTTACATGTTTCCAACTCATATAATATCATGAATTCACAAAAAACATATAAAGATTCCATCTTGGGAATCACCCAATATCAATAACATGATCATCAATACCCAACAATATAGAAATCATACTTTATAATGAAAAAGAGAAAAACAAACAAGCATCAACATGGGTATGATCATATCACCACAATCAAAAAAACTTTTGTATTTTAAAGATTGATTCTTGAACTCCACGGATGAAAGAAATACGTGGATGAACACTATGCATACTTTAGAAGGAAGATTCTTGATGATTGACGGAGGAATTTCCTTGAAATTGGATCTTCAAGCCTAATTATGCAACCCTAGTTGTTTTTTTCTTTAGTGCTCTTGGATAATGAGCTTTGAGGTGAAAATAGGGTTGCAGTATGTTTAGAAGATATATATTTCGTAGGGTTAAGTTTAGTGACTTGTAAGGAGTATTGAAAGACTCAATTACCTTTAAAATAACTCAAGACGGAGTGTTTTTGACACCTGGAATTGACTTAGGCGGAGCCGAAGTGATCACCTATGCCTGGGTTAGCCGGCGCCTAACCAATCGCCTATGCTTGGGTTTGGCGGCGCCTATCCAATCGCCTATGCTTACTGTCTCTCACGAAAATAGGCATATATTTTTGCTCAAGTATTGGAATAAGGCAAAATTGGTATCGTTGGAAAGCTAATTGGATTCTCTACAATTTGGTGGGTCTAAATCAGCCAAAATAACACATTAACTTTGAGTTATACTCGTTCAAAGATGATCTTTGAAAAATCGAACACTAAAACTTGATGGATTCAAAAAACCATAGATTGTATTACCTTAAGTGACTCATATGAACATTCTTAATGCATCATAAGCTATCCTATCACTAGGATATTCATGGTAAGTCATGTACTCAATATGAAACATAGGATAGGATATATCATATATAAGAATACTTATTCACTTCCTAGCTTAGAAACATGTGGGGTATTACAGTATCTCCCCCTTGGGAATATTCATCCTCGAATGAGAATTTACTGAGAAGCAATACAAGACAATAGAACCTGAACTAAACATGAAGAACCTAAACTTGATCTTATGACTGATATGCTAAACATACTGAACTCGTGCATAGCTGATGCACTGACATATGATACATGAATGCATGAATGAGTATGAAACAGTTAATAGGTACCAAGTTTATACTAGAAACATGAACATGAAACTTAATAAGCTTAAGGAGAACTGTTACCTTGAGCTTGATATGATTTGGTGGGGAAGAGGTGAGGATACTTGGTACGCATATCTGCTTCTGCTTCCCAAGTATCTTCCTTATGAGACTGATTTCGCCAAAGAACCTTGACTAGAGGAACTTTTTTGTTCCTCAATCCATGAGTCTAATAATCTACGATTTTGACTAGAATCTCTTTATAAGAGAGGTTGTTCTGAATGTCGATGCTCTGAATAGGGAAAACAACTGCTAGGTCACCTATGCACTTCTTTAGCAAAGAAACATGGAAGACTGGATAGACTGAGCTAGATCTGAAGGCAACTCAAGCTCATAAGCTACCTTGCCGAAGAGATAAAGAATTCTGAAGGTACTAACATACTGGGGACTGAGTTTCCCTTTCTTGCTGAACCTCTTCACTCACTTCATGGGAGAGATCTTAAGATAGACATAGTCATTGACCTTGAACTCGAGATCCTTTCTACAAACATCTACATAGGACTTCTGTTGGCTCTGAGCAGCCCAGAGTCTCTCTATGATCAATTGAACTTTATCTAAGGCGTCGAATACTAAGTCAGGACCTATGATTGAGGCCTCACTAACTTTGACCAAACCAAGAGGAGATCTACATCTCCTACCATAGAGAGCTTCAAATGGATCCATCTGAATACTAGAATGATAGCTATTGTTGTATGCAAACTCAATCAAAGGAAAGTGGTCATCCCAACTTCCCTTGAAGTCAATTAGACACGCCCTTAGCATATCTTCAAGAGTCTGAATGTTCCTCTTTGCTTAACCATCTGTCTGAGGATGAAATGCTGTGCGGAGATGCACTTGGGTACCGAGACCCTTTTAGAATGCTTTCCAAAAGTGAGAAGTGAACTGGGTACCTCTATCTGAGATGATAGATAGTGGAACACCGTGTAATCTGACTAACTCCCTGATATAGAGTTTGGCATAATTCTCGGCAGAATAAGAAGTACGAACAGGAAGGAAATGAGTTGACTTGGTCATTCTATCTATAATGACCCAGACTGAATCATGATGATGACGAGTTTTTGGCAAACCCGTCAGGAAGTCCATGTTAACTTCTTCCCACTTCCAAGTAGGAATGATGAACTCTTGCATGGAACCACTAGGTTTCTGATGCTCTATCTTAACCTGTTGATATGTAGAGTACTTAGCCACAAACTTTGCAACATCTGTCTTTATCCCACTCTACCAATAGATCTCTCGCATGTCGTAGTACATCTTAGTGGCCCCTGGATGAAAAGAGTATCGCACACCATGCACTTCTGCAAGAATTTGCTGCCTCAATTCATCTACACCTGGAACACATAGACGACCCTGACAACGAAGAACACCATCTCCCCCTTGGGACAAAACCTCAACTTTCTGATTCTGAACTGACTCTTTAAGCTTGGCAAGGCTAGGATCCCTTTCTTGTTTCTCTTTCACCTTAGAAACTAGAGATGACTCTGAACTACTATGAACACATACACCACTCTTTGAAGAATCGACTAAGCGAACGCCTAGTCTGGCAAGCTGATGGTTCTTCTGAGCTATCTTTTTTTTACTATCCTCAACGTGAGAACAATTACCTCTACCTCTTGTACCCCTAGTAGAACCTCTACCTCTCACATCCGATAGAGAAGTAGCATTGAAAACATTGTGGAATAGTCCTTGGCTAAATGACCAATCAAATCGCATAAATAGAAAACCCGATAGCCCAACTCAATGGAAAGAGGTATGACTACTCAAAGATACTAAAATAGAAGACCCACCACTTGAACTCTGCAAGGATGCCTGCATAGGCCTACTATGATACCCATAGAATCTCTAGAATCTCTGCGTCAATAAGTGTGTCCTCAAAGTAATTAAACTTATCTCTAATCTAATCCCTCAAATTTAAAGGCATAAATCTATATAGAAAGGCCTCTATAAACTAATCTTAAGTTATCTTTGGCAAACCAAGAGGTCAGCAACCAATAAGTGGGCTCTACTAATCTCTGGTTACATTTCTCAACCAGTAAGTAGTATAAGCGACCCCATGAGACTTAAGAAAACCAAGGTTATGTAACCTCTCACAACAATCCATCAAGAATTCATAGGCATCCTCACCTAAAGCACCACTGAACCTAGGATGAACCAAGCAAGTAAATCTCTCAAACCTTTTCTGATCCTCAGAAGATATAATTAGACTCATAATATAAAGAGACAAAGTGAATCTGATTGGCTGAGACCCCATCAGAGAAGATAACATAGATGAAGGCTGAACTCTTAATCTTAAAATACCATACTTGGATACAAGAATAGAAAAAAGTAAAAAATTATTTAAAACAAAAGGTATAAAAGATCCACATGATGAGAAAAAAATAAGGAAAGTTTCCGAGAGATATCTTATAGCCACTCAAAGATAGATACGAATATCTATGTACTAATCTGCTAGAATATATTAGATACCCCATTCTTACAATATTGAGACCAATGAACTTTGTTGCTCTGATACCAATTTTTTGTAACCCAAAAACTAAGGGTAATGATGGCACTTATTGCAACAAGCCTTGACAAGTAAGCCTATCACCCAAATCGATATAACAAGGGAAAATCAATACCAAAACCTAAGACAAGGCTTCTAGAGAAAAGTTGAGCCATACAATGAGATAACAAAAAAAATATAATCGGAGATACCAAACCAAATTCTAAAACCTATTGTCACATTATAAGAACTACTGAATATATCTCCAATGTGAAAGATACAATATTAGTCTTTAAAGGATTAAAATCTATCTCAGAATAGTAAATAGGACAAAAAAATAAATAGGAAAAGGTAGTAGGACAACTCCTAAAGTATAGAATGTTCGCTATATCGAATATACTCAAAATATTGCCTGATCAGCTACCAATATGGTATGCTTTTAACTAGATAAAAATCAGAAGAGCATAGTAGGGATGTGTATGGTCTACTTATACTCAGTGGGTATCATAAGATGGCTGAGTAAAGTGGAAAATAAAGAATATAAAAACAAACTATTGACACATGACCTGCAATCAAAAAATGTCAATGGTAACCTACACCATCTCCAGTAATAGTTCTACTATATACACATATAAAAGATACTAATACAAGATGGAAAAACAAATATACATATATACCAAGTACAGGTAGGGGAAAGGAATACAAATAGACAGATATCACATCAACATCAGAAACACCACAAAATAAGCACAATATATATAGAATGCAATGAAGAAGAAGAAGAGAAAGATGATGATGATAATGATGCACGAGGTTGTCACATAACCTCTATATATACCTAATGAGGTATTCTCCCGAGGCAGGATCCATGGGGGATTCATAAAACCCATATATAAACAATATCCAATTCTAACATCAATAACTCTACTCTGACACATACACAAGTAGTAGGTTTTTAAAGATGTCATATTTTCTATTAGAAAAGGCAGTATTTGTAGCATTTCTGTAGTGGTTTCAATGTTTCATGAATGAATATGATATAAGGATGTAATTCTCACAACCAACCAAAATGAAAATATTCATTATCCAACAAATATACCAACAATGTGAGCCAAATATCCACTCCAATCAGCCAACCATCCATGATCCAACATAATCTAGAAACTACCAAGTAAAACATGCAAGAAAAAGTCATTGATACCATGTAAATCCCAAAATATAGGATTTTTCTACTAAAAAGAGTACAACCAAACATAAATATACAAACAATATCATACAAGACCCCACACGATCACACATAGCAAATAATGTCTCAAAACAACAAAATATTATCCACATAGGCCCCCAAAAGGGCACATAAATCACCTAAACTCATTTTTGATGGTACAATCCCATACCCATAGCATGATTTTACATTATTATTAACTACATAACTCAGTATGAAGAATTTTAAGCCATAACCTACCTCAAATACAAAACATTGATCCAAAAAGCCTTCAATTTGAAGCTTTCACCTTACCAATGGATACTAAATCAACTAAAACATGCAAATATAAAATCTATACATAAAAAAAAAGCCAATGATACTCATATTGCCCACTTCCAAATCGGGGTCAAAATGGGCCCCTAAAATAATTTTTCAAAAAAAAAACATAAAACCAGAACTTTTGACCAAAAACATTCTTCCCAAGATTATGGAACTAATTGGAGAAACCCTTGTTAAAATAGAGTGAAATAGGGGCTTAAATCCAAGAAATGATAGTTTAGGCCTTTTGGGCTCAATCTCTAAATTCCATCTTTAAATTTGAGTTTTAGTAAGATTTAAATAATAAAGTCATATAAAAGTAATTGTAATAGGTTTGGGATCTTACCCAAGCTTAGAAGTGAAAGAAAATGCCAAAAAGCTCGATCCCTGATGTTCCAGCTTTGGACAAAATATTTTGGGCCTTTTCCTTAGGATAATTGTGTGCTTTCAAGAAATTTTTATTGTATTTAACATTAAAAGTTAGTGTTTTCAGGACAAGAACTATGTTAGTGTTTTTAGGACAAGAACTAAGTGTGAAGAATAACTTGGATAAACTGGGCAAAACACGAGAAAAATGACAAGCAATGACTTAGGTAGCGGATCATCGACCCTATGATAAACCGTCAGCCTAACCGTCACCCAAAAGTAGAAGGCAGTGTCACTGGAAGTCCCGCGATGGTCCAAACGATGCACCGTTGACCCTTCAATTAATTGTCGGCCTAACCATTGCTCAAAAGTAGAAGGTAGTTTCACTGGAAGTGTCGTGATGGTCCAGGCAATGGACTATCAACCCTGTGATGAACCATCATCCCAACCATCGCACAAAAATAGAATATAGTATCACTAGAACTCCAACAATGGTCTAGGTGATGGACCATCACCTCAGTGATGAACCGTCGCCCGACCCGTCGAGCATGACGTGGAAATTCTGAGTTTAAATTTTAAAACCCCAGTCCCGGAATCATATAAATACTAAGTATTAGGTTTTATTTCAAGAGTTTTGACAGTAGAATCATACTTTCTCCTCTATTGAGAGCATTGTATCACTTTTATTTAAGATTTGAAACTAGAGCTTGAGATCTAAATATCATTTCCACATTTTCCATTGAAGATTGAGAAGAACAATATTCTAACTTTTGTAAATACTTTCTTAAAGCTATTTCTAAACATCAATATGTCTTTAATATCTTATAAGGAGATGATTGATAAATTCCCATAACTAGGGTTATGGGAGCCTTGATGTAGAGAGTTGTTTGGGGTTGTGAATCTATTTGATTTCGAACATCTATCTAAATTGCATGAATCTCTATTCATTATAATGACATCTCTTGGTTGCAAACTTAAGAAGTGAGCCAATGAGCACCACTTGTCTGAACAAGAAAGTGGATGTTAGGAAAAAAGGTGATTCACATGAAATCCATAGATTTACCCTTTGGGTTAAGGGTTAATGCCCTAACGGGATCAACCCTCATAAGAACTCTATTGGATAATACACAAATACTTTAAGTTTGAAAGAACTAAAGGGTGAAATACCAATTAGGTTGAGAAACAAGTGGGTAATCCTTAGAATTCAATATTTCTTGCAATTGAAATTAGAAGTTAGAAATCAAAAACAAATTCACACACCCAATTGTTTGAACATCTTGGTGAGCATAACTTTAGTTACATTATTCTCATTGAAATTGTACTTGAATTAACACTCATTAGCTTGATCTCTGTGTGATACAAGAATGAAAGAATATTATTAACACATTAAAACCTCTCTTTATTCTGGAACCTTTGATAAACAATCCATTAAGAATCAACTCACTTAGTTGCACTAGTATTTCCTATGGAATTCGACCCCAACCTTTCTTTGGTTCTATATTTGCAACGACCACTTACACTTTCATGAGAAAGTTATAATTTGGGCGTATCAAATTTTGGCTCCATTGTCGGGGAATACGGTTGTCAATTAAGTCTGTGTTTTTTAATTGACCTTTGGTCAAAGTTTCCCAAATTTTACTTTTTGCTTGTTGTTTTTGTTTTGTGCAGGTTGATTGTCTTGTATGCCAAATACATGAAGATTAGGTGAACCTTTATTACCTATTCATCTGGAACCTTAAGTTATTAGAAGAATGGATGGTCAGTAGGACCCAGAGAGAGTAGCTTCACTACAGAAAGAAACTAGACTAGTTGCCTTGACAGCTGTATAAGTGAACCAGTAGAATGCTGACAATGCAGGACGGGAACTAAACCTAGATAATGATGATCTGGGTGATGAGGATTTATTAAATCTGAACAACCCAAGGCATGCAGATAATATGCCTGCACTACAAAATAGGGATGTCAACAAAAATTGCCTGTCAGGTCGAGACTGGAATGCCAGGCCATCCAATTTAATTTAGAAGATGATGATAATGATTTAGATAGAGCTGGTGCAACAGGGGTTATTATTCCTCCGCTCTTATCACCCGAAGCCAAGTTCAATATCACGAGTACTATGATCCAGTTATTACATCTCAAAGGGCTGTTCGGTGGACTTGTGAGTGATGACCCGAATATTCGTTTAGTTAATTTTATATCGACATGCAAATTATTTGACAACCCAAGATTTGGGTAAAATGCTATTCGTCTATGGCTGTTTTCTTTATATTTTTCAGGGGAGGCAACTTTATCGTTGAATGTGCTAACTCTCGACTCTATTACCAACTAGAGGCAACTAATAGATACTTTCCTAGAAAGGTTCTTTCCGCTATCCAAGAAGGCACAGTTAAGAGATGAGATCAGAAATTCCAGACAACTTCCAATTGAAGCTCTCTATAAGACTTGGGAGAGTTTCAAGAAGAAACTTATGTAATGTCCAAATCATCAGATCACTAACATCCACCTGATGGATAACTTATATTGGGCCTTGAACTCTATGATGAAGCCAGTAGTAGATAATACGGCATGTGAGGTATTCATGGATCTCACTTTTCCTGAAGCAACTAAGATTTTTGATCGTATTATGAAACAAAGTTGAGCTTGGCATACCAGGAAGTCTGAGGTAGCATGATCTACTATATCTATTAGCATAAATACAGAGTAGAGGTTGAGAGAAGAAAAATATAACCAGGATATGGCTCACATGAAAACACAGATAGATCTTCTCACTAAGCACTTATTATAAGGAAAAACAAAGAAGGTTAAAGCTGTAACATCACAAGGAAGGGCTGACTTCAATTCTGAGGAAGAAGCTAATTACTTGAACAATTAGGGGGTTTCTGAGGCAGTGTCCAATGAAACCAAGGTCAGAACTATTATGAAAAATCTAGCTATAAAGACCGCAACCAAGGCAATTAGAAGAATAAGAATGATAGGAGTGAGTTGTATGATAGGAGTAAGTTGTATGTTCCTCCTGAAAACCGTGAGGAAATTATGATTAGTTTAGGGAAAATATCTATGGAGGACACAATGTCTAAGTTATTGAAGGGAGTAGAAGTAAACAATACTGGGGTGGCTGAGATAAATAATGATTTATCCTCAATGAACCAGTTGGTTGATTGACACTCTACTTTGATAAAATAGTTGGAGCAGCAGATAAACCAACTGTCTACCATATTAAATTAGAGAAAGAATGGCACCCTACCAAGCGACATAATTCAGAATCCAAGAAAAGATGGTTGGTGTATTGAACTACCACTAGGAGTGGTAAGGTAATAGCAATCCCTTCTGTGGGCAAGCTTGTGGTTGATATTATGGTAGATAATGTTGAAGCGGATAAAAATTGATCATCTAGTAGAGTCTGAGAAACTAGATGAGGTAATTGATGATACACAATCTAACCCTCAATAGGTTGATAAGTTGGAGAAGAACAAGAAAAAAGAGGTTGAAGTGGTGGTTACCACTCTCCCAAAGCCACCTCCTTCATTTCCATATCAGTTTAAGAAAAAGGTTGACAACGCAAAGTTTGGCAAATTTATGGCCATACTTAAGCAATTGATGATCAATTTTCCATTGGTGAAGGCATTGGAACAAATGCCCGAGTATGCAAAGTTCATGAAAGACGTTGTCATGAAGAAGTAAGTGGTTATCTATGAGCTGGTGGACAATCTCCATCATTATGCTGCTATCTCCATAAGGTCTTTAGTGCAGAAGAAGGCAGACTCGGGAGCATTTAGTATCGCGTGCACTATTGGGTCTTTTGATTTTGCAAAATCTCTATGTGATTTGGGAGCTAGTATAAACATGATGCCGCTTGTTATGTATAATAAATTAGGTTTAGGGGATCTTACTCCAACAAACATAAGACTAGTTATAGTGGATAGGTCTGTGAAGTGACCTATGGGGATTCTATATGATGTATTAGTAAAGGTGGCCAATTTCATATTTTCGTTTGATTTTGTCATTCTCAATTGTAAGGAGGACTTTGAGGTGCCCATAATCTTGGGTCAACCTTTCCTTATAGCCAGGAGTGTACTTATTGATTTAAGAATAAATGAGCTATTGTTTAGGCTGAATGATGAGGTAGTTCAATTCGATGTATGCCATTCCATCAAACAACATAAAGATAAGAGCGTATTCTCTATTATGGATGTCTATTATAAGAAGAAACACGAAGTGACTATAGAAAAATTTGCTATGGAGACTTTAGATGTTGTATTGATGAATTTTGATCATGACAGTATCAAAGATTATGCAAAGACTGTGTGTTACATAATGGGCATGGGGTCTTATACATATGCACCCAAGAAGTTGGATTTAAACTTGAAAAATCATCTATGTCTACCTACTAAGACTTCTATAGAAGAGCCACCTACCTTGGAACTGAAAGACTTACCCAGCCATTTGAGGTATGTATTTCTTGGTAGTGGGAATATGCTACTTGTTATTATCACAGTTGATCTAGGTGAGCAACAGGTGGAAGACCTTATATCTATTCTTAGGAGATATAAGAGGGCTATTAGTTGGATGATTACATGTGTCATCGGCATTCCTCCTGGTATATGTTCACATAAGATTCATCTAGAAGAGGATTATGTCCTGACTATTGAGCACCAACATTATTTAAACCCACCAATGCAAGAGGTAGTAAAGAAAGAAATCATTAAGTAGCTAGACGCAGGGGTGGTATACCCTATTTCAGATAGTAAATGGATGAGTCCCATTCTGTGTATGCCCTGGAAAGGGGGCATGACAGTTGTGGCTAATGATAAAAATTAATTGATCCTACTCAGCCTATTACTGGGTGGAGGGTGTATATGGATTACAAAAAACTCAACTGGTGGACACTAAAGGAATACTTCTCAATGCCATTCATGGATTAGATGCTTAATCAGCTAGCGGGAAGGGATTGGTACTGTTTCTTAGATGGGTACTCTATTTACAACTAGATTTCTATTTCTCCTGAAGATCAGAAAAAGATGACATTCACGATCCCATGTGGTATGTTTTCTTTTAAGCAGATGCCTTTCGGTTTGTGTAATACACCCGCCACCTTTTAGCATGCGTGATGTCGATATTTTGTAATATGGTTGAAGAAACCTTGGAGGTATTTATGGATGACTTCTTGGTGGTTAGTGATTATTGTGAGATCTTCTTGTTAAATCTTAGTCAGGCATTGTGGCGATGTGAAGAGTTTAACCTTGTATATAGCTGGGAAAAATGCCACTTCATGATGAAGGAAGGAATTGTTCTTGGTCACAAAATTTGTACTAAAGGCATTGACGTTGATAAGGCAAAGGTTGAATTGATTAAGAAACTACCTCCCCTATCTTAGTCAAAGGGGTACGGAACTTTCTCGGTCATGCAGGGTTCTACCGCATATTCATAAAGGACTTGTCAAAGATTGCAAACCCACTTGGTAAAGTTTTGGAGAAAGAGGCTATGTTTACTTTTGATGATGACTGCAGTAAGGCTTTTGAATGCCTTAAGCTGAAACTAGTGGAATCTCCAATTATTGTTGCTCCTGATTCGATGAAGCCGCTCGAGGTTATCTGTAATGATAGTGGAGTGGCTCTTGGAGTTGTTCTTGGCCAAGATAAAGAGAAGTTTATCCATCCAATATATTATGCCAGAAAGGCCATAAATGGGGCTCAAAATAATTATACTGTGACTGAGCAGGAACTTCTAGCAGTTGTGTATCCTTTTGAGAAGTTTCGAGCATATTTGTTAGGTACCAAGGTTGTGGTGCACACTGACCAATGTTCCTTGAGGTATTAATGGTAAAGAAGGATGCTAAACCAAGGTTGATCTGGTGGGTATTGCTACTTTAGGAATTTGACTTCAAAGTCAAGGATCAAAAGGGATGTGAGAATCAGGTGGAAGATCACTTATCCAGACTCAAAGGCGAGCAGGTAGTCAAGGATGGGCTAGAGATTAATGATTCCTTTCCAAATGAGAAAATATTGGTTGAAGTGATTGAAAAAGTACCTTGGTATGTTGACTTTGCGAACTATGTGGTAAGAAAAGTAAAGCCAGAAAATCTTTCCTTTTATCAAATGAATAAGTTTCTCCATGATGTGAAATATTATTTCTTGGATGAGCCATATCTATTTCAGTGGTGTGAGGATGGCATTATTAGCTGGTGAATACCAGAAGTAGATATGTTGAGTATACTAGAAGCGAGTCATGCTTCCCCAGTTGGAGGTCACTATTCAGGTGATTGGATGACAAGAAAAGTGCTTCAGAGTGGCTACTATTGGCCCACCTTTTTCAAAGATGCCTACGAGTTTGTGAAGAGATATAACCAATGTCAAAGGCAAGGGTCTATCTCAAAGTACCATGAGATGCCAATGTCTAAAATGTAGGAGGTAGAGTTATTCGATATTTGGGGCATTGATTTCATGTGGCCTTTCGTGAGCTCATTTAGGATGAAGTACATATTAGTCGCCATTGACTACGTGTCAAAGTGGGTTGAGGAAGTGGCTTTGGTGGATAATAAAGAAAAGTGGGTTGTTGCATTCTTAAAGAGAAATATTTTCTCTCGCTTTGGGGTACTACGTACCATCAGAAGCGAAGGATCACACTTTTGCAATAAAATGTTTAGAGCCACCTTGGAAAAATATAGTGTTGAGTAGCATAAGGTGGCTACCCCATACCACCCACTAATCGAGAAATCAAGGATATCCTTGTCAAGACTATAAATACTAGAAGGAAAGATTGGTCTAGAAAGCTGGACGATGCCTTATGGGAATATTGAACAACTTTTAAGACACCTATTGGCATGTCACCATACCAATTAGTTTATGGCATGGCATGTCATTTGACGATTGAGCTGGAGCATAAAGCATTGTGGGAACTAAAACTACTTATCCTGAACTGGAATGAGGCAGCTGATATGAAACTGGAGCAGGTGAATGAAATGAATGAGTTCCATCTCTGAGCTTATAAAAGAGCTGATCTGTACAAGGAAAGAATAAAGAAGTACCAAGACAACAGAATTGAAAAGAAGGATTTCCAGAAAGGTGACTTAGTTTTTCTCTTTAAGTCCAAACTCAAGCTATTACCAGTTAAATTGAATTCTGAATGGGTTGGCCCATTTAAAGTTAACCAAGTCTACTCGTCTGGAGTAATGGAACTTGAAAATAAAGACGTAAGTGTCTTTAAGGTTGATGGGAAGCGTGTGAAACTATATATCAGTCCAATGTACTCGATAAGGAGTATTGCTGCCATCTATCTCAATGAAGTCTAAGTAATTGAGATAACTGAGTCGTGCCGCGATAATAAATCATGCGCTAGTGGAAGACAACCCACATTGTATTGTTGTAACGCATTAGTTTAAGTTATTTGGTTGCTTTGTGCAAGCTGAAGGGTTTGTGTAAATGTGCAGGTATGACAGTGTAGGAAACCAGAGCTGAAAGAGTTGGGGGTGACCGATGGACCAACCGACGGATCATCACTACCTTTACGGGCCATCGTTGGGAACCATCATAACAAAAAATCAGGTTACTGAAAAGTTTCTATGGTTTGACCGACTGACCATCGCAAGCTCGATGGATCATCGGTCCAACCGTTGCCAAAGAGTTGCAAAATAAAGTTACTGGAAAAGGGTGATGGGTCATCCGATGGAATGTCGCAACTGCAATGGACCATCGCTTGAACTGTCACACTTAACCCTAGTTTAGCGGGTCGGGTTAGATAAATTTCAATTGCTGAATGTTTTATCCTTATCCAACCAAAACACTTTTTAATGGATAATTTATAGTGGTTAATTAATGCTACAACTATTTAAGTGCCTGAGACCATTTATTTTCCATGCATTCAACATACTTGAGTCTTTTCATTCTTTTCTAAAACTTCTCCTCTTTCCTTTCCCATTTATTTAAACTTTATTTCTCCTTCTATCTTTCCATCACAAGTAAAACAAAGTCTTTCTCAAAAGAAAAACACCATCTGTTGTTTTATTTTTAGTTTGCAAGTCAGAGTAGTGGCCAAGTACTGCATTACTCAGGTATGATCTCTTCATCACTCTCTATTTTAGTCAACATGAGGAACAAATGAAGTAAGTGAAGGGAATAATGTTGAAACAATTCTCTCTTCTTTTATTAATACTGTGTGGGTCTGAATTAAGTTGAAACCTCATAAACACTGACTTAGGTGAAGTCTTAGTAGCCCATGGAACAAAAATGGCAAAAGTTCTGATGTATTACTCATACAAATTCCATGAAAATCATGTTTAAAATAAAGTGTATGCAAGATGTTCGACAAAATGTCAAAATGAGGCTTAAATTTGAAAAGTGCAGGCGACGGCTTGTGCGATGGATCGTCGGACACTCGATGAAGCATCGTTTTAACCCATCACAACTTTCCTAGAACTAAAATTACTGGAATTAACCCGACTATTGGGGTTGATGGACCATCGCCCTACCCATCGCTGGTCGAAAATTCTTCTGTCTTCTGGTTTGAGTTTATAAACTGATAAATGCTTTATTTACAGGTAATACTGCCAACAAAATACCACCAACCAGAGGCAAGGGTAGAGGCCAAATAGCCAGGTAAGAGCTATCACAGGTTTTGGATGCACCGGCTTTAAACACGCAACAAAGATGCCAGATGATTTCTTTCTCCTCCTAACCTGAAGAAGAGAGTAACAACAGTAGTAGCCGTAGCTCGAGCTTGAGTCCAGTTGAGAAAGGGGTAAAAGTATCTATCCCTGATTAAGAGCAGATTCTAGAATAAGAGGACTCAAAAATAGTTTAGTGCAAGGACCCGTAACTATCGGAGGCTATTAGGGGCACTCGGGATCATTTCTATAAAGGATTCAAGAAAATTGATAGGTTGGAATTCAAGAGACCTATTTTTAAGGAACATCAGATTGTGAATACAACTCTGCAAAAGTATCCAGAACTCGAGCACCGATTGAATAAATATGAGTTGGCATGGATGAGTAGACCACTCAGAACCTATCAACCAAATCTAGGTCATGAGTTTTTTACCAACTACTTGGCATTGCTGGAGAAGGATCAGTCAGTGACATGAAAAATCTAGACATAGTTCCTATGTGTGGAGTCAATATAGATATCTCAGAGCATACATTGAATAGATTCTTGTTCGATCCTGAATATCAGATACCTGGTACAATACAAAATTTAGAGCATTGATTGGTCATGGCGACCAACTAAAGGCCTTTGATGGCAAGAATATTAATAGAGGAAGGTGAGCTTGCGTGGTTACACAACCCCTACAAAAGGATATCTAAGTCGTACCTAAGATTTAGGGCCAAGTTCTGGTAGGTAATTGTGAGACTGAGGCTTATGCCAACAGGAGGTGATGAACGCTTAGAAATCAATAGAGCTTTGATTGTTGCTGCATTGATTAAAGGATTGACTGTGGATTTCGACCATATTATTATCGATTAATTGTTTACCTGCGCTCATAGAACCACCATTGTACTACTATTTCAATGTCTTATCACAAATTTCTATAGGCAAGCAAACATCTCTTTAATTAGTAGAATTGATAATGAGGTCTAGGAAATGTAAAAAATAGATATTAAGAAGAGAAGGGATACCTTAAGGTTTGATATATGAGTCAACAAACTTCCAACCCATCAGACTCAGTTGGCACCAATTCCTGAATCATTAGAGGTTCCTTCAGGTATGCCATTACCTCTTGTTATATATGTGCCTCCTACCATATATGTAGGTTCAACTTCATTGCCTATGGGTGGGACTATAGATTCTACATCAGTCCCACTCCAATATTCTGAATATAGGCTAAATCAGGAGAACATTGCAAAGTTGTTTTGAGCTCAAAAAAGGTTTCAAAAGTAGTTAACTATATTAGGGCAGATTTCAAACCCTTTGTTGAAAGAATTATAGAGGCAGCAGTACGTCTTTTCAGGAACATTCAGCTAAGAATGGATGATATGGAGGAGTAAATCAATAAGAAGTTGGATGCCATGTCCATCCTGGATTTCACTAAATTTATGGTGGAGTTTAGACAGGCTTAGACAGATATAGCAGAGCTAAAATAGTAGCTGCAGCAGTCTATGTTTGATACAACCCAGATTGTAGGTGATGAGGATGAAGGTTTTGTTGACTTAATGAGGAGACCGATCAAAGATAAGGGTAAGAAAGTAGCAGAGACAAATGAAAATGTTGAGAAAGCTACAAAGAGAGCATCTAAAAAAAGAGACTTAAAGGCATGTCACCAAAAGAGAGGGAAGATTATAAGATATAGAAGGCTCTTAAGAAGTCGAAGAGAACAGAGAAAAAGTGGAAGAAAAGACTACAGGATGAAGCTGCTGGTGTTTACACCAATTTGGCCCAAGCCAGAAGGCCAATTTCTGACCTTATTCATCGTGAGATTCCTCCGATTTTGGAGGATGTTGATGTGATGACCCCTACCACCATAGGTTTCAATGTTTCTGAAGACAAGGCCAAAGTATCCTTAGACCATTTGATTGACACCTCATCTGACTAAGAGGTTGTACAAGTATTTTCCTCCTTTTGTTCGTGCTTTTCATGCATTAAGGACATTGCATCATTTTTTAGAGGGGGGTTGATACTTGTACCATGGGGGTTTTTGTTGCTGATGTTCTTTTCCCTCATATTTTATCTAGAAAAACCGGCACATCTAAATTATATTCTTATTTTCATGTTATATGCTGTAAATATCATCAAGCGATTATTTATATAAGTATTTTTTTATTCTGTTGGCATCATTGTGTATATATGGATGATAAGTAATTGTGGTAAAGTATTTTAAATTTTTGTAAATTTTTGTATAATTATTTCTTCTTATGATGTGGTAAAGTGTTGTGCAACCGTTTGTGACTCTGAAACTGGCATTGGAATGTAAAATGAAGCAAAGCATAACTATGTGATATGAATCCCAAGATTTAGTAGGATAGGAATTAACTCAGTGCCTGTGTGTATAAGTATTTGCATAGTTCTGTCATAAGTGTTACCCCTAGAACTTTCTCGATTCATTAGATGTTGTTGTGTGTTTGACCCAATGAGATAGGATAGTAGGCCTCCTTATTTTGTTAGTCCACTTAGCCAAAATAATAACCTACCAAAAACATTTTGTTTCCTTTGTAAGCCTTGTTGAGATTTGGTAGTTTTTGTTCTGTCCAAATAAGCTTGATTTACTCTCTAGAAGGTGTTAATATTTAGCTTTGGCCCTGGTCCAATTTTGGAAATTTTGCACATCAAGTTAGGCAAATTGCCTAAGTTGAGGGTGGCTACTATTGGATTGTTGGCGACCAAGGAGGGCGAGTTGAAGTTTATTTGAGAGGTAGCATTTGTCCCTGGTCTAGTTAGATGTCTAAATATATATTGTGTACCTTAACTAACTGCATCAGTATAAGTTGAGGGTGGCTGATGCTACCATTCTTCTTATAAAAAAAACTGGGCTATGGCAAGGGCTCGGATGGATAATAAAGATTGTAAATGAGTAAAAGGAACTATAATCCTAGTCAGTAGCTACCAAAAAGGGTAAAGAGAGTGAAGTTTTATACTTTTAGTCACTTTTCCAAATGATCAACCCTCACTGAGCTTAAAACCTTATTACAACCCTTAGCAGGTCCTGCTTAATCATGGCAAGTCAATCATGAGAGAATTTTTGATAATAAGGGAAAGATTTTGGGTTTGCACTATGTTAGTAACTTTTTTTTTTTAGGGTGAGAGTCTTAGTTTCTTCCATGACTTGACTGTCTAATATGAGGTGGACTTCTTTGACTGTGAGGGCACGTTGAGTTATACCTGGTCTACTTATTTCTTTGGGGTGTTGTATCTAATGCTATGAATATGATGATTTGTAGTTAATGCCAGTAGTAGATCGATATATGTTGAGATCACATAGCCAAATGGGAAGTTGAATAATTGCATGATCGTCTTCGTTTGACTGTGAAATACCCATCATGATATCATTCATATATGCATCTTGGTGTTGAGTTGCTTAAGGGCAAGCAATTGCCTTAAGTTGAGGGTGTTGATATTCTGGCTTTTGATGGAACATTTTGGGCCTTTTTCTTAGGATAATTATGTGTTTTCAAGCAACTATTATTGTATTTAATATTGGACTTTAGTGTTTTTAGGACAAGAACTGAGCGTGAAGAATAACTTGGATAAACTGGGCAAAATAAGAGAAAAATGACAAACGATGACTTAGGCGATGGACCATCGACCCTACGACAAACTGTCGGCCTAACCATTACCCAGAAGCAGAAGGTAGTGTAACTGGACGTCCCAAAATAGACCGTCGATCTTGCGATGAACCATCGGCCTAACTATCACTTAGAGGTAGAAGGCAGTATCACTGGAAGTCCCATGGTGGTCCAGGGGATGGACCATCGACCTTGTAATGAACTGTTTGCCCAAGTATTGTAAAAAAATAGAATGCAGTATCACTGGAACTCCAGCGACGGTCCAGGTGATGGACCATCACCTCAGCGATGAACTGTCGTCTGACCCGTCGAGCATGACATAGTAATTTTGAGTTTAAATTTTAAAACCCCAGTCCTAGAATCATATAAATACTAAGTATTAAGTTTTATTTTGGGACTTTTGACAGTAGTATCATACTTTTTCCTCTATTGAGAGCATTGTAGCACTTTTCTTTGAGATTTAAAGCTAAAACTTGAGATCTGATTATCATTTCCACATTTTCATTGAAGATTGAGAAAAACAATATTGTAACTTTTGTAAGTACTCTTTTTAATCTATATATGAACATCAATATGTCTTTAATATCTTATATGGAGATGAGTGGCTAAACTCCCATAACTAGAATTATGGGAGCCTTGATGTAGAGAGCTATTTGGGGTTGTCAATCTATTTGATTTCTAATGTTTATATAAATTGCATGAATCTATCTTCATTATAATGGCATCTCTTGGTTGCAAACTGAGAAGTGAGCCCATGAGCACCATTTGTCTAAACAATAAAGTGGATGTTGGGAAAATAGATGATTCACATGAAATTCATCAATTTACCCTTTGGGTTAAGGGTTAACTCCCTAACGGGATCAACCCTCATGAGAACTCTATTGGATAATACATAAATCCTTTAAGTTCAAAAGAAGTAAATGGTGAAATACCAATTAGGTTGAGAACAAGTGGGTAATCCTTAGATTTCAATATTTCTTGCAATTGAAATTAGAAGTTAGAAATCGAACACAAATTCACAGACCTAACTATTTGAACATCTTGGCAAGCATAACTCTAGTTACCTCATTCTTATTAAAATTGTATTTGCATTAACTCTGATTAGCTGGATCTCTATATGATACAAGAATGAAAGAATATTAGTAACAAATTAAAACCCTCTTTATTCCAGAACCTTAGATTAACAGTCCATTAGGAATCAACTTACTAAGTTGCACAAGTATTCCCTGTGGGATTCGACTGCAACCTTTGTTTGGTTCTATATTTGACAATGATCGCTTACACTTTTGTAAGAAAGCTGCAATTTGGGTGTATCAATACCCAAGCTCTTAGTCTAGAAAATGGTGTAAAAATATTACAAAAGGGACAATAAAATGACCAGGCATTGCCTACGCCACTACGATTTGCTTAGGAGGCTATCACTTAAGTGACCAGGAATCACTCACTTAAGTTATGGCTGCCTTGTTGCGTATGCGGTAGAGACAGCTGTTTGGCATGCCAGTGTCGCTTAAGGAACTAGGCAATTGCTTAAGAGAACCTGGTTTTAATTAGTCGATATTTTGGCTTTCCATCCAAGTCACTTAAGTGACAGAAGCATCACTTAAGCGAGTTCAGTAGCCGAGTGGTTCACTTGCATGTGACATAAAGAATTCCAAGTCTCCATGGACCACTTAGGAATCAATCGAAATCCCAAGTATGTCAACAAACTATGCTACCTCACTAAATTCGACAGTTGGACTCAATGGAGATATGAAATTTTTAATATGGACATTTTTTGAATGAAGGGTTGAAATAACGTATAAAAGATGTAAAACCACAACAACCATGTTACCACCTTAAAATTGATGTTTTGGCTCTTCTGTCATAGTCTATTTTTCTATTTGATGCACATGTCAAAAGATGTCGATCAACGTAAACTAATAAGCCTTTAAGACCATCAAAAACCATAATCTCACAAAAACCACACTAAAATGCATTGGAAACCATGCCAATCATCCCCACCCTTAAAATTACCATAATGAAATCATGAGGAGGGTTAAAATGGTCAAATCACACATAAATAAATATTTACAAAGATTGCATAATGGAGTTATATACCAAGCTCTCTGTATGTGTGTTTTGGTTGGATTCTATCTCTGTCTTTGGTCATGTGGTGTCCAAGGGTAGTATTAGTATTGATCAAGGTAAGAATGAGCCAATTAGTGATTGGGATAGACCTACTTCTCCTACTGAGATTTGGAGTTTTATTTTTTTGCTGGGTTATTATTGGTGCTTTATAGAGAGTTTCTGATTTATTGTGACTGTTTTTGACCAAGTTGACTCAAGTTAAGGTTACTTTTTAGTAGTCTGATGCTTGTGAGACAATCTTTAAAAAGCTTAAGAAGTCATTAAATTTGGCTCCTATCTTGACTTTGCCCAAGGAAAGAATGGATTTTACAATGTTTTGTGGTGCCTCTAGTGTGGGTTTAGGTACAGTGTTGATGTAGAAGGGTGAGGTAATTGCTTATGCTTCTCTTCAGTTAAAGAATCCAATGAAAAATTACACTACCCATGATTTAGAGTTGGTTGTTATTGTATTTGTGTTAAAGTTAAGGATACATTACTTGTATGGAGTCTGTTGTGAGATTTTCTTGGGTCATCATAGCCTTCAATAATTCTGCTACAAATAAGATCTTAGTATAAGACATCGATATTGGTTTGAGTTTCTTAAGGATTATGATCTCACTATTCTTTGTCATCTGGGTAAGGCTAATGTGGTTGTGGATGCCTTGAGCTGAAAGATGACTAGTATGGGGACTTTAGCCCATATCTTGACTAAGGAGAGATATTTATCCTTAGCTTTAATACTTAGATAACCAGATATTTAGGCTTAACATTTTGATACTCAAACGTGTGTAAGCCTTTGTTGGTGCAAGATTATTTTTAATGCAACAAATTTAAGCTCACCAATTTAATGAGGATAGGTTGAGGGTGATTTGAGATAAGGTGTTAAGTGGTGAGGCTAAGGCCACATCTCTTGATTTTGATTGGTGGTCGAGTTTGTATGCGGAAAGTTAGTGGATTGTTGAGATTGATTTTGAAAGAGACACATTATTTGAATTATTCTATTCATCTACGGGTTATATTATGATTTAAAGTAGCATTACTGCTGGGGTGGTTTGAGGAATGATCTAGTAGACTTTTTTAGCTCATTGCTTGTATTTTCAGTAGGTCTCGTGTCTTGAGCCGGGGGTCTATCGGAAACAGCCTTTCTACTTCTTCAGAGGTAGAGGTATGGACTGCGTACATCTTACCCCCCCCCCCAGACCCCACTAGGTGGGAATACACTGGGTTTGTTGTTGTTGTTGTTGTTGCTTGTATTTTCAGTAGAAGAAGGGCGAGCATCTTATGCCGGGTGGTTTATTTTAGATATTGACCATTCTTGAACAGAAGTGGGAGTGGATTTCTATGGACTTTGTGAGTGGGTTGCCTAACACTTCCCATGGTTTTGACAACATTAAGGTCATCGTAGATTAATTGCCCAAATTGGACTATTTTATCCCTATTCAAATTCTATTTTGTGCTGAGAGGTTGGCTCATAGCTATATTTTTGAGATAGTTTGTCTTCATAGGGTACCCCGTGTCTATTATTTTAGATAGAGGCTCAGTGTTTACTTTTATTTTCTAGAGGATGTTTATAGAGGATTTGGGTTCCCAGGTTGATCTTATCAAACTTTCCACCCCTAGATCAACGGCCAGTCAGAATAGACTATTTAAGTTTTAAAGGATATGCTCTGTGTATGATTTATAAGAGAAATATTTATCCTTAACTATGTTTCCTTATAATAATAGCTACCATCGAGTATTAAGATATCACCTTTTAAGGCATTGTATGGTAGCAGTTATCGATCTCTAACTAGTTGGTTGAGAATTTTGAGACTAGACACTGTGGTATCAACTTGCTTTATGAGTCTTTAGATAGAGTTCAGGTAAACCAAAATACGCTTTAGGTAGCCCAGAGTAGGAAAAAGAGCTATGCAGACCGCTTGCTTCATGCTTTAAAGCTTGGAATTGGTGATAGAGTTTTTCTCAGAGTGTCACCCATAAAAGGTGTTATAAGGTTTGTGAATAGCGAAAGATTAACCTCAGATATGTCAGGCCATTTGAGATTCTTCGCATAGTTGGGGAGGCAGCTTATAAGTTGGCCTTTTTCTTAGGATTTTTAGCCATTCATCCAGTATTTCATGTATCTCTATTTTTTGCTATATTCTAGATGAGTCTTACATGTTTCATTGGAATTTGATTTAGTTAGATAAAAGGTTGACATTTGTAGAGGATCCAATATCCATTTTAGCTTTGGATGATAGATGAAACACTCTAGAGATATTTCTATGGTTATGGTTTAGTAGAGACGCCATCCCATCAAGGAGGCTACTTTGGAGGTCAAGTACGACATGTATAGTAGTTAGCCCAAACTTTTTACCTATTTAGGTACTTCCTTTAACTTTTAGTTTGTGGACAAACTAGAATCTTATTGGTGGACACGGTAGTGTCCCTATATATGAAGCCTTCCAGTTTTGTGAGTTTTAACTATTTTTCTTTCCCCATAGTACATAGATGTTGATTTTGAGGTGTGGCGATTGTTAGCACAGTTTTTTTTGTGTTTGGGAATGATTTGAAGAGTTTGAGACTCTTAGAGGCTTTATAAGCCATGCGTTTAGCTTTGGTCAACATTTGATAGTTTAAGTGGATGGCAATTTGGACAGTTCCATTAGATTTAGAACATTGAATTTGGGTTAGTAGCAAGGTTTGTTCATATTTGGAACCTTTAGTTTGCATTTTATCCCTCTATTTGGAAACTAGTTTAAATATACTTTTAGGGGTTTTAGGGGTTAAATTGTTGAAAACTTTTCTTTTTTTAAAATCTGACATTGCCATTGAATCTGGAACATCTAAAATAGCCTGGTATCATAGTTCATTTGTACTTATAAATTTTTAAATGAATTCTGAGGGGTTGATGGGAAACTATACAACTTAGCAAAGTTGCTAATCTAGCTTATATCTGGTGAAGATGCTAGAGCTGTCAAAGATCGCTTTAGCAATATCCATTTTAGTGGACTAGCTTCGATTAAGGAGGTAGCTGAGTTAGCATCATGGCACATCTTTAGCGGCCATTTAGCCGCTAAATCGGCCATCGTTGTATATATTTTCCCTTTTTTGTATTTTTTCACTATTTTTGGATATTGAAGCTTTGGGTTTTGATGATTTTTAGGATTTTCTTCACCAATTAAGCTTGGGTAACCTCCAACCTCTTATTTTCATTTCTTTACATCGATTATGTAATCAAAAGCACTCTTTAATCTTGATTTCCAAAATAGGAGTTTGATGATTTTACTAGTAAAACTCAAAAATGGTTTTTATTTTTAGGCCTCATTTAAACTCATTTTTGCTTGGATTTTCAACTGTAGGCTCCTATAACCATGTAGAACTTGTTTCTAAATGAAAATTTTGTTTTGCACCTTTTATTTTGAAATCATTTTGGACTTGACATAAAATAGTTAATATGAGTATCATTAGCTTTCTTTTAATGTATAGATGTTGTATTTGTACATTTTAGTTTATTCTAAGATAGTTTTGATGGGAAAGGCTCGGTGTTAAAGGACTTTAGGCTTGGATTTTGAGGCTTTAATTAGGTTATGACTTAAATTTCTTCAATTTGGGTAGGGTAGTTAATAAATAAATCAAGTATGCTATGGGTTTAGGGAAAACAATTATGAAAATTTGAGTTTGTTATTAGTGTTGTGTGCCTATGTGGGGGCTCTATTTGATATTATTGGCCTTATTTGTGCATTTAAATGCCTTTATTCTTAATGTGATGCCCGCTCGGGGGAATGAATAAATATTCTAGGCCTTATTGACCATTGTTTGCCTTTATGGTTGATATGATATTCATGATGTCTTGCATTTATATTTATTCCTATGGTGCCAAACTAGAACTAATATTATGAAATGTTGTCATATTTAGTTGATTTTTGAACTTCGCTTATACATGTATTGATTGGATTGTTATTTTCATACTGCTTTGATTGTGGGTATTATATCCTCATTTCATACATATATTTCATGAGATATCGAAGCCACTAAGGAACACAGTTTTTGAAGAAAATGAGATATTTTCATAAAGACCTTGATCCGTTAATACAAGCCGAAGAGGTGGGTAGAGACTTTGAGATAATATACGGGTGCGAACCCCCTATGGATTTTATTTTGGGAGCATTGAGGCTTGATAGGTAAATATAGAAAGTCATGCAACGACTTTCAAAGTATTCACTTCATCATTCATTGCATTGCATTTGCATATGCATTATATATGTTACATAATGGGTAATCAGTTTCTATGTACCTTTGTGGATGCCTGATACTATTTGATTTGATTTATATATTAGAACTATTAGTCTAGAAGGTATGAGCTATCATTTGGAAACTTATCTGTTTAGAGGTGACGTACTCATAGTATTTGTTTACTTGTATTATTTTTTTCTTTTTCAATTAGCCTATGATACCTTGTGAGTACAAGTGGATCGTACTCACTCTTAATATGCCCTTTTGGTGTATATCATAGTATGGGTATTTGGTGCTGATCTGAGGTGGATTTATGAACCTAAGTGTTGTTATTTGAGCTTATTTGGCTCATTTTAGAGGAATTATTTTGTTCTTAATGAGTAAATCTTTTTATAATTGATCATATAAGTGTTAAACTAATTGATTATAATGTTTATGGTGTGTTTTAAACAAGTTTAGAATCAATTTGGTCTCTTAGAGTTTAGACGAGAAAAGTAGTGTTAATAGATTGAGCTAGGTGTTGTTCTAGTTAATCTTGATGAATTCTAGTGTGTGTAATGAGTTACTAAGGGTATAATTATGTAATTATTTATGGATAACTTGTTTATAGTGTTTAAGGTTCAATTGAAAAAAGCCAAGAGACTCAACACTAAGTTAAAGATTAAAATGACAAAACTAGTACACTTAGCTTAAGATTCTAGTTTATTGTCTTGGATTATATGTTGTTTTGAGCTCTAATTCTTGGTTTTTAATACTATATAGTGCTAAATTAGTTTACCATTATGAAATATTAATGATACAAAAGCTGTAAATCAAGTGGAAACAACATCACAAGTCTTGGAAGGGATGGACAAACACAAGGGACAAAACTTGACCAAAAATGGACATTTTGGAGTCATTGGAATGCTATGGACCTTAGGCACCTATTTAGAGAAGTTCCATGACCTTGGAAGAATCCTAAATGACTAATTCCAGTATCTAAATATGATAAGGGCATGCCACAAACCCTAATCAGTGCAATATGGGTGTGGTATGCCCCTATGTTAAAATCGGTAGCTTGTGTCCTCCTATAAATAGAACACTTAAGCACTTGTGAACACACCTTGAACGACCTTGTGACTTGAAGGGAGGCTGAGTAACACCTCAATAAGGGTTTTTATTATATTAATTTGGTTTGTTTATGTATTTAAACATGTATTCAATCATTGTGATTATGGTTATGTCCATGATCGGCTAAACACCTTTTTTGGGGTTAAGCCCAAGAACATGAGTATTATTGTTATGAATTGACTTGGTTGTGGTTATTTATTTTTCCTTTTTATCACTATTTAAAGGATTCATGAACCATATAATACATGCATAATCATCTTGTGAACCCGGGAGGAGGAATAATAGGATAGAAAGTGGGATATATATAATAGAATTGTAATCTTCTAATTGAATGAAGTTATAATTTGAATTTAGAGTAGGAATATACCTATGTGCTCTATTTGGTTCAAGTATGGGAGGACATATGAATGTATTTAACTTAGTTCTTGCATCCCCACTCAACGATGTAGTTGTGGGGCTAAGTTAGATAATTGACTACAGGTTTGGAAGGCTATAGTGTCATAGTACAAACCCCATGAACCAACAACTAAGATAATCAACCTAACCAATGAAGTTTATAAATTAGTATGATTGTTTGTAGTGCCTTATCCCTAGGTTTCTTCCCATTGATTGTTCAAACCTTTTATTTATCACACTGTTTAGTTTATTCTTAGTTTTAAGTTACAATTACATTTTAGTTACATTAGCACTGCTTAAATCTCAATAGTTGGACTAGTTTGGGAGAGTTGTTAGCACAAGTCTATGAGGAAAAGATACTTGGCTTGCAAAAAGTCACTATATTACTTGGTGAGACCACGTACACTTGCATGTGCTCTTGGGTGCAATAAGTTTTGGTGCCATGGTTGTGGACTTGCAATTTGGCATCTGCCTTAGTTTTAGTTTTATCTTTTGATTTCTTTGGTGCTATTCACTTGATCTTGGCTTTTGAATTTAAAAGCATAAGTTTAGTAGACTAGTAAGCTGGCAAGTGATAGGGAGTTTGTTAACCATACCCTGAGCCCGAGCAATGCTTTCACCAACAGAGGAGAGAAATAGTCCTTCTCTACCATATCATGAAAATTCACGAGAAGAAAGATATTACTGCTCCCATGGCTGAGGATCCCCTAGTCCTTAGGACAGTTAGCAAAGTGGCAATCCCTCTTGCAACTAATATGACCTCCACTATTTGCAAACCAACTGCTGGAGGTAGATTTAAATTAAAGCAGAATATGGTGTAACTTCTACAAAGTTATGGATAGTTGACGGGGCTATCACATGAATATCCACAAGTCCACTTGCAAAACTTTCTAGAGATCAGTAACACATTCATCTCGATGGGTTTGTCAACTAATTTTGTAAGGCTGACACTCTTCCCCTTCTTACTTTTGGGGAAAGAAAAAAAGTGGTTAAATCCAGAGCCAGCAAGTTCAATCACAACATAGGATGAATTATCCAAGAAGTTCCTCATCCGAATATTTCTATCCGACAAGATTTTGAGACTATGCAGTGAGATTTTGATTTTCAAGCAGAAATTGAATAAGAACCTTTATCATGCTTAGGAGAGATTCAAGCCTTTTCTTTGGGACTTACCACATCATCATCAATACAATAAGGAATTAGGTCACACCTTTTTTGAAGCTCTTGACTATAATACAATCATTTTTCTAGATCCAATTGTAGTTGGTCAGGCTTTGGAAAAGACTTACAATAAGCTGTATAATTTGTTGAATGCAAAGCTCAATGAATCCTGATTGGCATAGTAACATGTCCAGAAACTCAGTGAAAAAAGATATGGGCATGATTGAAGTTGATAGTATCTCTACCTTAGCCGGTCAATTGTCATCCCTACTGAACCAGATAATGACCCAATTCAGCAACTTGGGAGTGAATCAAACTGCGAATCAAGTAAATACAGTGCAACATACCCCATTTTAGTGTGAGATTTATGGCAATAATAGCCAAACTACAGACATGTGTAGTGCAAATCCTATATCCATAAAATTTTGTGGGCAATACACATTAGCTAACTTATGAAAATGCCTACAACTAAAAGTGGAAAACTCATATGCCAAATTACTCTTAGGGAAATAATCAGCAGTATCAGTAGTAACAACATAATACACAAGCCAATAACATAGAGGAAACTTTAAAGAATATCCTGGCCAAGAAAGAAGAAATGGCCACTTAAATAAAAAAATCAGCAAGTGGTCAACAAAAGTTAGGTCAACAATTGGGGAAATTAGCTCAAACACATAATACCATGACACAAGGTGGATTTCCAAGTGATACAAAACATCTAAACAAGTTACGAAAATCACCTTAAGGTGTGAAAAATAGCTTAGTGATAGGATTTCAAAGAAAAATTAAGAAGTACAAGGAGAGTTAATTCCTCAACGGGTTGAAAGTATGGATGCAGATAATTTGGGAAAGTCTGAGTACCCAAAAACGAAGGATGCTGAAACATCAACACCATCGTTCCTTTAATGATTCAAAAATGCTAAAGAGGATGCTTGTTTCAAAAAGTTCTTTGACACGTTTAGAAAACTTTGCATTAATTTTCTTCTTTTAGATGATTTGTAGGGAATACCCAGTAAGCCAAGTACTTGAAGGATGTGGTGACTAATAAGGTAAATCTATAAGATATTGAGATGGTGGCATTGATAGAAGAGTGATGTTCTGTGGTAATGAAAAAGATTCCCAAGAAGGTTAAGGCCCTAGGGAGTTTCATCCTCCCTATTTAGATAGGAGACGACGAAGTGGTCCATGCCTTGAGTGATTTGGGGGCGAGTATAAATTTGATGCCTCTTTCTATGTTAAACACTTTTGGTTTGGGTGAGCTCAGACCATGCTTTGTGATGCTGCAAATAAAAGATAGAACCATAGGGAAACCTGAAGGAATAACTGAGGATATCCTTATAAACATTAGTAAGTTTATAATTCCTAGTAATTTTATTGTTATGGATTATCATGCAGATAATAGGGTACCATTGATTCTAACACATCCATTCTTAGCAATGGGAGAAGTATTGATAGATGTAAGAGTAGTTATTCTCACAATGAGAATGGACAATGAAGAGGTGGTTTTTAAATTTTATAAGACACTTAATTCACCTTCATACTACAAAGATTTGCATATGATTTCAGTGATAGAAGTGGATAAGTATGGGGTGGTAGAAGTCCAATCATTAAGAACCTCTTTAAACAATCTAATTGAGTTTCTCAAGCACTACCTAAGCTCGATGTGATGACGATATAATCTTGAAAAGGCTAGTGTTGAGAAAGTTGTTGACCTTTAGAGTGCACACTCAAGAGGTCAGAAATGAATAATAAGATGGCCTCAAAGTAGGAGAAAGAGGATGAAGAAATTTAGTTGAGTTATGATGTTGGTTCGTTACGTGACACTAAATCAGGCGCTGCTTGGGAGGCAACCCAAGTTAATATAGGTTTTATTTTTCATAATTTTAGTTTTTAATTCACATATTTTTTATTTGTGTTGAGTCACAAGTTGATGGAAAGTATGAGTACTAGAGACTTAAGCTAAAGAGCATAGTAGAGACTGAGTGTGGGATTCTCTAACCTTCGTGATGTTAAAACATGATACTAGCTAGCCTAGAGTCCTCATGGAGTATTTCTACCTCTACTTTGAAGTTTACATTGGGGGCAAAATAAGTTTTAGGTGTTGGGTGAGGGAAAATTCCCATGGTTTTAGGTGAAGTAATGCTGTAGAGTCTTAAATTTCCATTAGTTTCTTAGTTTTTGGTCAACTTTGGAAAAAAATTACAAAAAGATTTTTTTTATCTTTTAGTCATTTGGGCCAGTTGTAGTTGGTGCACACCTCACCCACCCCATAATTGTTCCTTTTGGTTTTTTTGTGCCCTTTGAAACTAGTTATCCTTTTTCCTTTTTAGGAGTAAATTTTAATAGTTGTTATGTTCATAAATGGGATATTCTTGTGGTTTCTATATATTATTGCATGATACAAATGGTTTTGTATGAAGAAGCATGGTGTTTGTGTGAATTACTACTTTTGAAACTTCTATGCTCATGTTTATGACTCTTAAATGTTGTTGGCTTAATTTTTAATTCATGCTACATTTGGTTGAGAGTCTATGATGATCCTATTTTAGTTAAGCATATGCCATATGTGATGTAAGGTTTTTTGTATTTCTTATTGCATTTTGATGTCCAGAACTTACCTGGTGTATGTGCAAATCAAAATAAAGAGTGTGGGTTTTGGAGATGATATAGGAGTTTATATGAAAACCATGTTTCATAACCTCTTTTACCTACCTTTGTGCATAATCCTAAATAATTTTGTTGATCCTTTAGCTTATTTTCTTTGGTAGCTTTAAATGTAGCCTAATTCTCTTTCTTTGGTTGACCTTAATTTGATCCAAAGCTCCTAAGCGCTTTAGTTGAAAATTAATTTAGTAAAGAAGTTGAAATGCAGTAGGGAAAAGGTGAAAGTGAAGCCCCCAAAACATAGCTATTGTTGTTGAGAATTGATGGTATTGAGGTTGGGAGTTGTATCATGAAAAGAATAAAGATTGCTCAAAATTGAATAATGTATTAAATAGAATATCCCCTTCCATAGTGTATGTGAATTATCTTAATAACATGGGGAAAAACAAAAGATGTGTGAAGGTAGATGAGGTGGAAAGTTTGGTTATTAGAGGTTTATCTTAATGTATATGTGATATATTAAAGCTCTTAGGGAGGATAGTCACTATTCTTGGCCAAAATAGTTTCTACCCATCCTTTGGCCTTCATTACAACTCTTAAAGACCTAATTTATTTTGAGCCTAAACATTTTGATATTAGTGGAGTATTACACTAAGGGAAAGGCTATCGTTCATCATGTGTAACTTGTGAATCCTTTCCAAGATTGAGCGTAATTTGATTCTTGTACCTATTGTTGTGATAGATTGTATCTATGTAAGTAATTAAGGGCAACTTTTTTATGGTGAGGGCACATGTTTGATGATAGTTAGGTGAATTGGAAGTTCTTTCAGATTGAGTAATGTCATGAGTTTGCCCATGTGGTGAGTCGATTCACGAGGTTAGGATGTTTTGAATTAGTATTCTTGACCTTCAATTATGTATAATATGCTTAGTATAGAAACTTGCTATCTTTGTAGTCGTCATAGTACTAGCTTGAATATCCTGATTGTTATAGGAATGTGGATTCTTCTCTGATTATGATGCTTAGAGGGAAGAGTTCTTCAAGGACGAACAAGTCTTTAAGTGTAGGGTGATGATTTGAGATGGATTTATGCACCTTAGTATTGTTATCAAGGCTTATTTATCTTAGTTTAGAGGACTTGTCTTGTTATTAATGATTAAATCATTGTATAATTAATCATCTAAGTGTTAAAATACTCGATTAATGTGTGTTTCAAACAATTTTAGAATAAATTTGGTTACTTATAGTTTAGACAAGAAAACTAGTGTTAGTAATATGAGCTAGGTGTTGTTTTAGTTTATCTCAATGGATTCTAGTGTGTGTAATGAGTTAATAAGGGTATAATTATATAATCATATATGGAATAACTTGTTTATAGTGTTTAAGGTTCTATTGAAACAAGCCAAGAGACTCAACACTAAGTTAAAGATCAAAACTAGTACTCTTAGCTTACGATACTACTTCATCATCTTGGATTGTATGTTGTTTTAAGCTCTAATTTGTGGTTTTTGATGATATAGGGTTCTTGGTGAGTTGACCCTAATGATATATGGATGACCAGTATATTACTATGATAATGGCGTTCCAAGGACCCTAATCCACATGATAAGATTATAGCATGCCCCTATGTTAAATTCGAAAACTTATGTCCTCCTATAAATAGAACACTTAAACTCTTGTGTACACACCTTGGACGACCTTGGGACTTAAAGGGAGGCTGGATGTAATGCCTCGGTTTTATGTTCCTTGAAAGTTTTGGAAATGTAATCCTCACTATCTTGACTATGACTTACCCCTATAAGTCGTTGGTTGTCTTGACGGGTTATGTGAACCTAGTCATAATGTGTCCAGTTAATGGTGCTTGAGTTTCTATCCTAAACAAAACATAGAGATACGAGTCATAGGGACCTAATTGTAAAAAAATTAGTAAGTATAAGGCAAAGTTCTGCTCTGGGCAAGAGTGTCTCACTAAGAGTCATAAGGACTTGTTATGAGTCTATGGGTACAAATCATAGGATGTCTAGTGTTTACCCAATTAGGTTTTGTGTTAACTATGACTGGACTTTATGAGTCATATGGTCCTATTACGGGTGGTACCATTGGGTCATAGGGTCACCAGTGTGTGGGTTTCCTTAGAACTTTCTAGGGTACGACTCAGGGTGATGAGTCATAATGAGTTTATAAGAGTCGTCTAGTGACCCATAGTCATTGACTACTAAATTTTAGCTTTTAGTTTGAGGGTTCTTTGGACAATTTTCTTCTTACCCAAATAAAACCCCATGTTCATAAAACACTTAAGGAGGGAGTTATTTCTTATTAATCACATACTCAAAAACTTCTAAGCTCTCTCAAATTCTCTCAAGCAGCAATACTTAGGGTTTCTAAGAATAGGTTATCCAAAGGATCAAGGGTTGAATTCTTTTGATGAAACTTGGTATTTCAAGCATGTTACTCCTCCCTCATTGTTAATTTGTTAAAATCATATATTTTAAAGTACTGTTCATGAGCTATTGATGTTGGTTTTAAATCAAGGGTTGAAGGTTTTGAATGCTTATCGATTGAATAATGTTTCCCATAGTTTACATGTAGTTATTAATGCTTTAATTATGCTTATCAATTGAACAGTTCCCCCTATCCCTCCTATGACGTCCTAGGCTGGTGTGTCTAATGCCGAGTTTTTCTAGTTGATTCATTTGCTTACCCAGTTGGTAACCTCCTAGACTGAGTACGTTGCTTCTGTTGCTCTGTCATCCGAGGCCACTAGAGTTAGCCAATTTATGAGGTTGACTCCTCCTATTTTCACTTGTTCTAAAGTTGAGAAAGATCTCAAAATTTCATTAATGAGATGGAAAAAATCTTCCAGATAATGCATACTACTAATGTGAAGGGTGTAGAGTTTGTAGCTTATTAGTTGAAGTATATGGAGTATCAGTGGTCTGGGGAGTGGGACCAATCTAGGGGTGATGATGTTGAGTCTGCTTTATGGGATGAATTCTCTAGTGATTTCTTTAATCGCTTCTTTCATCAAGAGTTAAGGGATACAAAGGCCGAGGAATTCATGAATTTGAAGCAAGGAAGGATAAAAGTAAATAGGTATGCCTTGAAGTTCCATTCGTTATCATGTTATGCTCCTAAATTGATGTCTAGGATGAGGGCTAGAATGAGAAAGTTTACCTTTAGCTTATCTCGTGAGTTGATTTTTGAGAGCAAGGTTTCACTGTAGAACAAGGATAAGGACATCTCTAGACTTGTAATGTATATGCAAAAAGTTAAAATGGAAAATAAAAAGCAAGCGGAGATGAGTGAAAGGAAGAATAAGAAGTTTTGCTATTCAAATTAGGGTGGAAGTCGGTAACAAAGTGGTAGAGACGGTGGGAAATAGTCTAAGAAGAAGTGGGGCAATTTTGGTTCCTACTCTATGGCTAGTGCTCCTTAACCAAAGTCGTCGGGTGACCGACATTCTCATTATAACAATGTGTTTAGAGTATTAGGAGCCTAACCTCAGGCTAGTGGAGCTCAGTCAGCTCCATCATACTATTCTTATAGATTCTATGGTAAGGTGCACCATGGTATTTATGAAGAGGGAAGGAATAATTGCCTTAAATGTGGTTGGATTGGTCATATGTAGAGGGATTGTCCTTCTAAGGTTTCCTCTACGGCTAATAAGATTCCTATTGCTACTTCATCCGCTCCAAGATCAAAGGGTGCTACTTCTGCTTCTAGTATTGACGCTAGACAGAACTGTCTGTATGCTCTTGCCACATACTAGGATTCTAAAGCGTCCCTAGATGTTGTTACTAGTATGCTCAAATGCTTCTCTCATGATGTATCTTGTCTTCTTAATCCCGGGTATACCCTCTCTTATGTGACCCTTTATACAACTATCCATTTTGGTTTTGATCCTGAATGTATTTCAAATACCTTTTTTGTGTCCACCCTGATGGGGCACTCTATTATATATAAAAGGGTCTAGAGAGGCTGTGTGATGTCGGTCCATGGTAGGGAGACCTTGGTGGATCTAATTGAATTGGATATGTTAGACTTTGACATGATTTTAGGGATGGATTGGTTGTATTCGTGCTATGCGTCTTTTAATTGTCAGACCCAAAGGGTCATTTTCCATTTCCCAAATGAGCCTATGATCGAATGGGAATGTAGTTCCCTAGTACCTAAGGGAAGATTTATTTTGTATCTTAGAGCCCAAAAATTAGTTTATAAGGGATTACTCTATCACCTCATAAGGTTAAGGATTCTAGATCCGAACGTTCTTTCTTATAGATTATCCTTGTGGTTTATGAATTTCCTGAGGTCTTTTCTAATGATTTTCCTGGTATTCCTCCTGATAGGAAAATTAATTTTGGATTGATCTTCTTTTGAAAACTCATCCTATTTTTATCCCTCCTTCTAGGATGGCTCCAGCTAAGTTGAAGAAACTTAAGGAGTAGTTAAAATATCTTCTTGATAAGGGTTTTATCCTCCCTAGTGTGTCTTCGTGGGTTCTCCCATTCTTTTCATGCATAAGAAGGATGGTTCCCTTCAGATTTGTATTAATTACCGTTATTTGAGTAAGGTAACTATAAAGAATAAGTATCTGCTTTCGAGAATTAATGATCTCTTTGACCAACTTCAGGGTGCTAATTCTTTTCTAAGGTTGATCTTTGATTAGGGTAGCATCAATTGAAGATTAGGGAGGTGGATATCCCTAAGACTGCTTTCTAAACCTGGTATAATCATTTTGAGTTTTTGGTGATATCTTTTGGTTTGACTAATACTCCGACAACATTGATGGATCTAATGAATCAGGTTTTCCATTAATTTTTGGACTTTCTTGTCATTATCTTTATTGATGATTTTGTGTATTCCAAGAGTAAGGCAGATCAAGTTGATCACCTCTACCTTATGTTGTAGACCCTAAAGGATCAATATTTGTTTGCAAAGGTGTCTAGGTTTGAGTTCTGGTTGAATGCTCTGACTTACTAGGGTCATGTTGTCTATTGTATAGGGATCATGGTGGATCCACCGAAGGTTGCAGTGGTTAAGAAGTGGCCTAGGACCACGAATCTAACTGATATTTGGAGCTTCCAGGGTTTAGCCGGCTACTATAGAAGGTTTGTAGAAATTTTCTCTTCTTTCGCTGCCCCATTGACTAAGTTAACTCAGAAGAAGGTAAAATTCTTATGGTTTTAATGCTCGTGAGGGTAGTTTTGAGAAGCTGAAGGATAAGTTGACTTTGGCTCTAATTTTGACTCCGCTTGAGGGCACTAATGGTTTTTTTGTCTATTGTGATGCGTCTCAGGTGGGATTAGGTTGTGTGTTGATGTAGCATGGCAAGGTGGTTGCTTATTCTTCTAGATAGTTAAAAGTTCATGAGAAGTATTATTCAATTCATGATTTGTATTTGTTAGCTGTGGTATTTGCGCTAAAGATCTCGCTGTATTATTTGTATGGGATCTATGTTGATATTCATTTTGATCATAAGATCTTGGAATACATGTTCACTCAGAAAGAATCGAGTCTTAGGCAAAGTAAGTGGCTTGAGTTGCACAAGAAATATGACATAAGTCTTTACTATCATCTAGATAAAGCTAACGTGGCTGCTCATGCTCTTAGCAGGTTATCCATAGGTATCTTGTCTCATATGGATCTGTAAAAGTGGGGTTTAAAGAAGGATATTCACCGCTTGGCTAATATCAGTGTTCATCACTTAGATTTCGAGGATTGTGGTGTTATTGTTCAAGCGGTGGCAAGGTCATCTCTTTGTGCTGAAGTGTAGGAGAAGCAAATATTGGATCCTATTCTAATGCAAATCAAGAAAGATGTAGGTAGGTAAAAAGTGATGGTTTCCGAGATTGGTGGTGATGGTATCTTGAGGTACCAAGGTAGATTATGTGTTCTCAACATTGATGGGTTACAAGAAAGAATTTTAGCCAAAGCTCATGAGTCACGTTATACTATTCATATTGGTTTGGTAAAGATGTATCATGATCCTAAGGAAATTTATTAGTGCAACAATATGAAGCAGAACAGGGCAAATTTTGTAGCTAAGTGCATTACATATCAGCAAGTGAAGGTAGAGCACTTGAGGCCCGATGGGTTGACTCAAGAGATTGAGCTACCAGTATGGAAGTGGGCGATAATTAATATAGATTTAGTTACTGGTCTTCCACGGTCTCACCAGCAGATTGATTTGATTTGGGTTCTCATGGATAGGATTACTAAGTCTGCTCAGTTCTTGCCAGTGAGGACCAATTTTTTTTTCTAAGAATTATGCCAAGATGTTAATTGAGGAGATCATGAAGTTTCATGGTACTCTAGTTTCCATGCTATCTTATTGGGGTAGTCAATTCTTTTCTCACTTTTAGGGGTCATTTCAGTGAGGTTTGGGGACTAAAGTAACCCTTAGTATTGCTTTCCACCCACAAATAGATGGGAAAGTGGAATAGATAATTTAGGACTTGGAAGATATGCTTTGGACTTATGTGTTTGATTTTGGTGGTAGTTGGGTTGACCACGTGCCTTTCATAGAATTTGCCTACAACAACAGTTATCACTCTAGCATGGGTATTGCTCCGTTTGAGGCCTTATATGTAGGAGGTGTAGATATCCTATTAGGTGGTTCAGGGTTAGTAAAAATAAGATGATTGGCCTTTATTTGGTTCACCATTCCATGAAGAAGGTGAAGGTAACTTGGAATAGACTTAAGGCCACCCAAAGTTGCTAAAAGTCCTATGCGGACATGAGGCAGAGGAAGTTGGAATTTAATGTTGGTGATTGGATGTTCTTGAAGGTGTCTCCCATGGAAGAGGTGATGCGGTTTGGTAAAAAAAGGGAAACTCAGCCTCTGTTATGTTAGTTCATACTTGGTCTTGAAGAGAGTTTGTAATTTCTTTTATGAGTTGGAGTTGCTTTCTAGCTTGAGCTCTATTCATCTAGTGTTTCCATGTTTTGATGTTGAAAAAGTGTGTGGGTGAACCTTTGATGTTTATTCCCTTAGAGGAGATGGGTATTTTGGATTCCTTATCCTACGAGGAGGTCCCGGTTGAGATTTTGATTGGCAAGCTCGTCGGTTGTGGACAAAGGACGTGGCTTTGCTAAAGGTTCTTTGGAAGAACCAAAAGGTTTAGGAAGCTACTTGGGAAGCCGAGGAGCACATGAAGTCTAGATATCCGTTATTGTTCCCCGTTCTGTATATTCATGCGTAAGGTATGAATATTACTTAACATTCTTGATTTCGGACTTGGTTAGCGGAAATTCTAAACTCCTTGGCATTTTTGTTTTCTGTCTTTGTTAAAGGTAAGTGTGGTTGTGTTTGGAGTCAAATCCTGCAAATAAATGCTTTGTCCTATAATTCAAGGATGAATTATCCTAAGGGGGAGTATGTAACGCCCCGTGTTTTTTGTCCTTAAAAGTTTCTAAAATTTTATCCTCACTATCTTAACTATAACTTACCCCTTTGAGTCGTAGGGGTTCTTGATAGGTCATGTGACCCTATTCATAAGGTGTCTAGTGAATGGTGCTTGAGTTGTTGTACTGAGTATGACTTTGAGATACGATTCATCTGGAGTCGTGATGGGTCCTAGGTACCAATCGTAACTAAATCAGTAAGTATGTGGTAAATTTCTGCTTTGAGTACGAGTGGCTCACTAAGTTTTATAAGGACTTTTTGCGAGTCGTTGGGTGCAAATCGTAGGATGTCCAATGTTTACCCAATTGGGTTCTATGTTGACTACGACTGGAGCCTATGAGTCATAGGGTCCTATTACTAGTGGTATAGGCTGTGTCAAAGGGTCACCAGTGTGTGGGTGTCCTGGGAACTATCTTGGCTACAACTCAGGGTTCACCCAACTAACTATTTTCGGATGTTGTATTCCTATGCGATTCAAGCACTGGATATACCTCTACTTTTCCTCGAAAGAATTAAGTGGATTGGCTCGGTTCGTTGATTCATTGTGGTGAAGTAGTGAGCTTCCATACTTTGGAAGAAATAGACACTTCATCAGTTCTTATCATAGACTAGAGTTGAGAGTTTCATTATCATTAACATTATCATTTTTATTGTCATTGTCATCTATCAGAGTCGGGGACATATCCCGACCAAGACTGGTTTTTGGTTCTTGTGTCAAAAGGCTTTGTTAGACTATTGCGGATTTGGACGATGTTGGTCGGTTGTTTTGTCCGATCGATGGTTATCGATTATAGATATACCCTTTATTCGTTGAACTTATCTTGTTATGTGTTTGAAATTCATCTGATATTGGAGATATTGTGTTTGGTTAGGTTTGGTGTAGGGGAATATCTACGATAAATGTGAAACTTTAGATACTTGTCACGGCTAGGCCCTGGTGGTGATTTCCAAGCAATACCTCCTCTTAGAAGATGCTACAGTCGCTGCCAAATATAGTAACCTAACAATGATTGGGGTCGAATCCCAAGGGAATACTTGGAATCGTAATCAACGGGTAGAATTGGAAAAGTAAATGGGTGGATTTGAGTATTAATGTTGAACTAGTAGCAAATATCAACTTTGGTTGTAATATAATCGTAAGTGAACAGTAGGATTATGTTCCTCCTGGATTCTCAATTTCCGAAGATTTATCGTGCTTTGTTGAACCAACCCGATACCTTGCATACAGAATTGATATGTTATGCACCTTGTACAATCTTTTAGATGAGCAGAAGGATTTCACCCTTTACCTTTTGAGTCTACGGATGTTGCCTTACGAACCCTTATCTTGATCCCAATTAACTATTACCTATTGAGTCTCTAGTTGTTAGATGAAATCTAACCCTGTTACTAAGATAAAACCTAGAAGAATGGATCGACAGTTAAACTCCAAATTACTGTTGTTTTTATCTTTTCCTTGTCACTACTACTCTTTTGGAGTAAGTAGCAATAATCTAAGTGGGATCCTAACGTGTTCACCTATTAAGAATACTATTACAGTGAAGATAAAGCATCACATGCATGGGCATCAATTTAGAACCATGATAGCACTTCCCCTACTTCATTAATCTGCCATGGTTTCCATAACCCTAGCTATAGGGTTTTAGCCACTCATACTTGTGACGTAATCAACAACATTCATGATTGAAAGCATAAATGAAATCACAATAATAATAAGTAGAAAACCCCAAACAAAAACAGAATTAATCAACTGAAGTTAATACAAGAGAGTCCCAAGATCAAAATTGAATCTCGAAATTAAAATATGTTTGTGAGTATCAAGAGTTCGTAACTTCTACTAAAAACATATAAGAGTATTTATAGTACATGAGGAAACAATAAAATCAAAGCTCAAATGAAATAGGAGAAAAAAGAGTTGGTGAATATTTATGGTCCCTACTTGCACCGTAATCATGGGCGCAGGTAGTACTTGCATCCTACAGTGTTGGCGCAAGTAGTGACCGAAAGTGCCAGGGATTTTTTGCTCTCAAGATTTTGGACTTCTGACCCTTGCTCTGCCCACGTGCGGTTCACATATTGTCTTAGCAAGTGTCAGAAATCATCTTTTTAGCTCTTCTTTAGTTCATGCACGTCTTTTGATCACGAACCAGCCATAACGTATACCAAACATCCATAATTTCTCCAGTAAGTAGCCAAAAATACCTTTTTCATCTTTTTTATGAACTTAGCATCCAAAATATGATTTCCTGCAAAACATACCCAAAACACATCATATCTAATAGAATAGCCATAGAAACTTACCTATTTTCATAGTTTTAAGAGTCGAAAGTGCTATATTTCTATAGCACATCAACACCCTCAACATATAACGTTTGCATAGCCTCAGGCAACAAAACACAACAAAACCAAAGCAACGATTAACTACGAGAATCTAATTTATTCAAGGCAGTCACTCAGCACTTTAACATCCAAACACAACAAGCCGCTCCAATCTCACTTTTTAAACCAATTATGTATGAACATAAAGCACGACAACATGACACAATGGGATCAAGGTATGGAAATGCCATTACATTAGCAATAGATAACCATGCATATATACAAGTTACACAATCCGAAACAAGCAAATAGCTAGCAATACAACTCATGTTCCTTTACAACATAAGAAGTCCTACTTACTCATATAAAATCATTCATGTCAATGAAGGGACAGTCAAGAGACACTCACACTCAGAAGAGAAGTTCATATTAATGTGCATTAAATACCATAGGCTTTCCTTTATTATCTATACCTTAATTTCCAGACAGTCAAGTTAGGATCACTATAAGAATTTTCTTAACTTGTAATGTAGGATTGGGGGCTGGTATGGTACATATCACTATCAAGTGACTAAGCCTCATTAGCACTACACTAACCTTGGGGTCCCGATTACTAGAAAATTTCCTTTTATTCCGTCCTTATTTTTACCTTTTTATTCTTTGTTGCATATTCAGGTTGGGTGTGGTCTTTTATTTTTTCTTTTCTTTTTTTTCTACCACACCCAGTCCTACAAAAATTCTCTTATTTTACCCTTCTACATACCCACTTTATACAATGCACCCCTAATATAGCCACCCTCAACTTAGGCATTTTTCCTGGGTTAAGGTGGACAATGTCCCAGGAGAACCAAGGCCAAAATAGGGTCATTGTAATAAAAATAGGAAGATAAATAGGTGAAAACAAAGAAAATTAGGCCATAAGTCTAAAAACAAGGATCAAGAGATACTATTCCACATAGGAAAGATCATTTAGTCTAAAAGTGGACTAAAATAAAAAACGACTTATGATCTTTTCTCTAATCGACTATCCTAAATACTTAAAAATATCCTAATTACATAAAAATATAACACAATACTAAATAAAACACACTATAACACAAATTATCCTAGACATGACAGTTCTACAATCATACCGTGACCAACAAGAAAAGAAGCACAACAATAAAAATCCATTGTGACTATGGTATACCTCACTGCCAACTAAAATACTGTAACTGACCTCAATGCACCAAAATAATATAACACAACGGGAAGTGAGGACACACCTGAGATACACTAGGCGCCCGTGTTATGAGAATCCCTGGATGAGGGTATATCAGTTGGAAGAGGTAGTGGTGGTGGTGGTGCACTAACAGATGATGCACCTGCTGCTAACTCTATATGCCTCTGCCTGTCAATGAGTGCACTCTTCATCGAATCATGTTTGTCCCTTTTAATGGCCTGGTAAAATAACATATTAGGATCTTGCAAGTCTCCTATGTGACCTCTTTTTTCCCCAATAGCCGGGATCTCCTCCTCATCCTCCGTGAAGAAATCAAACTAACTAAGTGTTTACAAAGCTAATATAAAATACCATGAGTTTTATCCCTTGGAAATTTCTTGAGCTTCGAGCTTATTATCCTTCTAAAGACTCACCATATGAGTTGTATGGTATGGGTAGGAGTTTAGTGACCCAGGTCATAAGGTATTTGATAAGTGGTGGTTGATTTTCTATTATGGTTATGACTTGGTGGTATGGGTCGTATGGTTTGGTAATTGATGCATCCTTCCTTTAATTTGAAACTTTGTAACTTGACTTGGCTCTGGGTACGAGTGGCTCACTAAAAGCTGTAAAGATAGGGTGCGAGTGGTATAGTGTAGTCATCTATTGTCCAGTGTCGATTTCTTTGGATTTTGTCTTAGATACGAAGAAGGCCATTCAAGTTATACGGTCATATAATGAATGGAATGATGGAGTTGTATGTTGGACAGTGTGTGGGGGTCCAACTCACTATCTTATTAATGTCTCAATGGTAAGAGTCATATGTTATGGTTATGAGTCACCGACATGAATCGTAACCACCTGCCACTTTTTACAGTTATAATCTGGGGGCACTTTGGTCATTTCCCACTTAAAATCATTAAGACCCCACTTACTAATAACACTTTTTGGTCATTTATTTTTCACTTTACAAGATTAAACATCCTCTTTACTCTCTTAAAATCCTCTCAAGAAAAATTAGCTAGGGTTTCTGTAAAGTTGTCATCTTAGGGCTTAAGGATCAATTTATCTTCGTGAATCCTTGTCATTCAGGAATGTTACTCCCTCCTCATTGTTAGTTAACAAAGAACATGCGTTTTAATGTTTGGTTTTCATAGTATTGTTATGATTTTGACTTTATGGTTAGGGGTTTTTGCGTGTTCATGGTTGAACAATGTTTCTAATGGTTTAATGATGTTTCTTTCATGTTTTTAATATAATTTTGACAGTGTGGACTGCATGGTAATGGAAAATGGAATTAGGGGTACTTGGTATTCCCTATATTACTTAGTTATGGATTTAAAACTTATGTTCCCTTAACCTGTTTGTTAAAATTCCAATGAGAATAATTTTGTCACATAATTTAACTATTCTTGACATCATTGCATCGCATAAAAGGTAATGGAACCTATATTTAGTTTGGTTGGTTATAAATGGTTTGGAAAGGCCTTTGTGGCCATGGTTTTGGTTTAATTGGGAACTTTGGAGTCAAATTGGTTTAATGGATTTGGTTTGGCATAAATTGGTAGACTTGCAAGCTCTAAATTTTTGTATGACAATACCAATGGTTGACGCCTAAGCAAAAGACTCTTTGGTAAATTATTGGAATGTGTAATTGGTTTTAACATGGTCTTTAAGGGATATGTGTTAGGAAATCCATGGAAGGTGGAGGTCCCAGGGGGACCAATATTGGAAACTCATGTTTTCCGATGTGAGGTTTGGTCTTGGTGACCATGTGCATGATGCCATACTTATATTTTAGGAAATATACTAGTCATCTCAGGTTTTCCTTTATTTTGTGGGGGTAACCTATGCAGGGGCCCTTGCAAGAAAGGAAGCTGAACCCATATAGCCCATGGGTGGTTTTAGGATGGCCAAGATATACAATCTAGGTTAAGGTTTTAATGCATGTTAAACCTAGTTTCCTATCCCGACATGGCGTATCTGTATATATATGTGATTGCATATGGTTATTTGATTTGGGTTTTAGTAATCGCATTATTTTATCTTTACCTTGAGTACATGCTAGCATTTACTCGCTAAACTTCTTTGGACATTCTATCCCCACGCGATGCACAAACTGATGATACTATCATTCTTCCTGCTTAGTGAGTTGGATTTGGGGAAATCTTCCATTTCATGCTTTAGACTTCTTTTTATTTTTTTTCTTGGATTGAGATTTGGTAATGGTCGGGTGCATGTCCCGACTGGATGTTATTTAATTCTAGTTTGAGGCTTTGTCGGACTACTATGGGCATGGCTAGTGTCGGTATTGGTGTTAGCCTTAGCATTGTTATTGGTATTGGGGTTGACACAGGTTGTATATTGGTGGAGATTTTTGGATTATGATTTTAGACTTTACTTAATGTCGTTAAGTTATTATTATTTTATCTTGTTATATGTTTAAAATTTATCCGACATAGGGTGCAGGACAGTTACGATTGGGTATTAGGGGTTGTCTGCAGTATCGGTGGGACTTGAGATGCTCGACACGATTAGGCCCTGGTTCAAGTCATGTCAGATTGGTATCAGAGCCCTAGTTTCATGGTCAATTGGGAGTCCATAAAGCTGTGTTGAGTAGAATCTATTTTAAGAGTGTGTAGTGTGCCACACTCATAAGGGAAAGGCTACAAGGAATTTAGGAATGTTTATTATTCGTGTGTTCTATTTTCAAGCTTTAGAGTCGAATGTCTTGGATTCTTCTCTAATTCCCGTTTGCTCGCTTTTCAGATCATGCCTCCCATACGATCTGAATTTTACTAAAACTCCCCAGTCCCACCTGAGGGTAATGTTGAAGGAACCCATTCTACATATGGGGTCCATACCTTATCTAGGGTTCCAGTTCCTAATTGTCCCCCTGGAGTTCCATCGTTTCCTTTTAGTCCTTCTCGAACTCCTCAGGCTGATGTAACGAATGTTTAGTTTTGTTAGTCTATCCATATGTTGTTGCAGTTGGTAGCTTCTCAGGCTGAGCATGGTGCTTCTGTCACTCCATCTTGTTAGGCCACAAGGGTTGGCCAGTTCAGGAGGTTGAACCCTCTGATCTTTACTGGTGTTAGGGTTGAGGAGGATCCTCAAGGTTTTCTGGATGAGATTGAAAATATCTTCCATGTTATGCATGCCACTAATGTAGAGAGCATGGATTTTTCCGCCTACCAGCTTAAAGATGTGGCATACTAGTGGTACAAGAAAGAGGATCAGTCAAGGGGTAATGATGCCGAGTTAGCTCTGTGAAAGGATTTTTCTAATGCTTTCCTAGATCACTTCTTTCCTCAAGAGCTAAGGGAAGAGAAAGCGGAAAAGCTTATTAATCTGAAGTAAGGCAAGATGTCAGTCAAGGAGTATGCCTTTAAGTTTCACCAGTTATCTCAATATGATCTGGATTTTGTTTCTAGCATGAGGGCTAGGATGAGAAAGTTCGCTTTTGGATTGTCCTAAGACTTGATTTTGGAGAGTAAGGATGACTTGTTTAAAAAGGACATGGATATCTCTAGTTTGATTATATGCATGCTATAGGTTAAGAAAAAGAAGAAAACTCAAGCGGATATAGGGGAAAGGTAGAGAAAGAAGTTTAGATTTTCTAAGTAGAGTGGCCGCTAACAATAGAGTGAAAGGAATGATGGGAAGTGGCCTAAGAAGAAGTGGGGAAATTCTAGGTCTTACTCGATGACTAGTTCTCCCTATCTAAAGTCGTCAGGTGATAGACATATTTAGGGTGGTGACAATTATAGAGCATAAGGTTCTCAATCTTAGGCTAGCAGGGCTCAGCCAACTCCATCATATCCTTCCTGCAGATTTTGTGGTCGATTGCATCGAGGTTATTGTGATGAAGAAAATTATGAGTTCTTTAATAGTGTTCATCAAGGGCACATGCTTAGAAGCTTCCTAGTGGCCATGATAATGCTCAAACTACACCTCTCATATGAGAATGTAAGCGACCGTTGTCAATATATTTACCCAACTTTGGAGTCGGGGTCGAATCCACAGGTAACAATGTGAGTAGCGATTAAACAAATTTGAAACTAAAGCTACAAGTTAAATAAAAACAAATGATATGAAAATATAAAATGGGGGTTTTCAATGATCAAACAGATGTTAAAGTTGTAACTTGATTCAAAACTCAAAGCAAAAATTTCAATAGATCAAATCAATGATAAAGAATAAACTAGGGTTGTGATCACTATGATTACTAATCCCCTTGGAATAATAGTTATGGCATTGGTTTCTCATGACTTATGGGAAACACCAGATTATCAGTTTCGATAGTCCATCTAAGTGTTTCTCAACCTGCCTAGATATTGAACTCCCTAATTCTCTCGAACTTAAGAAGTCATTCTATTAATACTGATTTTATCTCAAGTTGATCAATTTTGTTACAACATTAATAATTAGAAGAGAACTTAACGTTCTCAAATCCTTGTTGATAATTCACTTCTTACTAGGGTTGATTTATTATCAAAAGAAAATCAACAGTAAGCAAAGCCTACTGTTTGCAACCATCAGACAATAATTAATACAAAAGAACTATCAAGATGTTCCCATAATTACTCGAACCATAACCAACTACTAAATCAATGAAAAAATAGTGATAGATCCCACAACCCTAGTTTCGGGTTTTAGTTGCTCATAAGATAGAAAGAGATAACAATGATTGAATTAATAATTTAAAGCAATTAAACTTACAAAAGATGAAATCCAAAATTGATTCTTCTCCAAGTACAATAAGAATTTCCCACAACTAAATCAAAGGATTGAAAATTGAATTACATGCTCAGAGCCCATAAAGAAGTAAACTAGTCTTTGGAATAAGTTCAAGATGTTCCGCCACCATGAATGAACCCTAAAAGCTGCTATTTATACCCATAACTTAAGAAAAATTCGAAATAAAAATTTCAGAATTTTCCTTTTTGGTGACGCCATGTGTGATAACTTATCACAAATCTGATAAGTTATCAGGCATGTCATCAGAACTTCGGCTTCAATATGACAACTTCTGTGATAACTTATCAGATTTGTGATAAGTTGTCACACGTGTCGTCAGACATGCTTCCAATTTCTTGTGTTATGCCTCAGTGTGACGACAAGTGTGACGACTTATCACAAATCTTATAAGTTATCACACAAGTTGTCAGAATTGCTTCCAAGTGTGAATTATTCAAAACACAATTATTTTCACCAAAACTCATCCTCCTTGACACAAATTTCATATATTTCCATGCATCTTGAATTTCCTACAAAATCACATGAAATATCATAAAAAACAATGACAGTTACTTAAGAACTTATAATTATTCCTAGTTAAAAGCCTTAAATGTTCTAACAAAAAGGTAGCACATCAACACCCTCAACTTAAAACAATTGCTTGTCCTTAAAAAAATACATAACACCAGACTACGATGCTTAACCAAGAGACACATAAGATATTTATGACAGTTAATTATCAAGTTTAACTCAAAACACATTACCCTCTCCATTTTCAATCACTTTAAACCCAACTGTGCATATCAATGAAAATCAATAATGTCAGACAAGGGAATCAAGATATGGAATCAACTTAGCAACAATAACCATGCCTATATACAAGTTACACTACCCAAACATATAAGCAGCTAGCAATGCCACCAATGTGCCCTTACAATAAAGATGTCCCTCTTCACTCATATATGAAATCAAGTATATCAATGAGGGGACGATCAAGAGATACTCCCTCTCAAAAAGAAGTTCCAATCAATGTATGCCAAATACCATAGGCTTGCCCTTATTTTCATTACCAAGATTTTCAGACAGGTCATCTAGGATTATTATAGGTCTTCTCTTTGGCTAGTAATATAGGCTAGGGGATGGTATGATACTCAATGATATGTAAAGTAACTAAGCCTCTTTGACACTACACTAGATTTTGGGGTCTCACTTATTAACCTTTTTCTATTCTTCTCTTTTCTTGATCACATATATTTAGGATGGGTGCGGTCTTTTCTACAATAACTTCTTCTCTTTCACAACTTTTCCTTTCTTGTTCTTTTCCACCGCACCTAGCTTTTTATCCTTTTCTTTTATTCGACCTTTCTTTATACTCATTTTACATCATGCACCCCTATGATAGCCACTCTTAACTTAGGCCATTTGCTTAAGTTAAGGTGCACAGTGTCCAAGGAGGACCAGGGTCAAAACAGGTTCATTATGATATAAATGGGACGGTGATAGGTATAATAAAAAGATATAGGCTAGTATGGCTCAAAATAGGGATCAAGAGATATAATGTATATAGGGAAGGTCATTTTGGCTAAAAGTTGGCTAATATCAAAACAACCTATGATCCTTTCCTAACCCCTGTCCTTCATCCTAGGTAAGACTAATCGAGTAAGTTCTGGATTTAACATACAAAGGAAAGTAAGTAAGATCTCACAAACACATGGCACAAATATACACCACAAGCTACTACCTATTTGATTTATGCAATTGTTAGCACTGATTATCATGTCCCTAATACCAATGTTATAAAAAGATTCACAGTAGTCGCATATAGATGCATATCACACAGTTACAAAATAGACAATTGGAGAGGTATTTACCATTCCCAAAAATCAATCAAGTATGTCAACTATTGCAGATAATTATTTCTTCCCAGTTAACCACATCACATCATAAAACAAATATCATACGCCTAAACATGCTGGCTCTACTAGAAACAGAACTTCAGGGAAAAGAGGCGCGGCAACAAAAACACCAAGAGGACATCAATACCCACAAGTAGCCCTTTCCTCAACTTAAAATCATGCAATGTCCCCAATGCGTCAAACCAAAATAAAAGATTTAAAAACATACCTATGGCACTATAGGTGCGAAGATATGATGTCAATAACATAATACGAATAGAAACAATAAAATACCTTAGGTTGTCTCCCAAGCAGTGCCTGATGTAATATCGCGGCACGACCCAACACAACTTTTCCCTCTACCTTGAGGATATGAATTTCACCCCAACTTAGAGTCCATCTTCTTGCATTGATCATAGGGGGTGGTACAAAAATAAAGAAGTCGAGAAATGGATTGATCATGGTAAACCACTCGTCCTTAATATGAGGTATGTTTTTATGTTGCTTTTCAAATGTAAAATAAAGAATATAAGATTTTTGTTCCTCAACTTCACACTCTTCCACTATTTTAGACGATTCCACTGACAAGATATCATCTAAACATAATGTGGAAAAATGCTTCGATTGAGAACCAATTAATTCTACTTCAAAATCTATGCTATCTATTACATACTCACTTTTATTCACCTTCTCAATATCATTCTCAAGATCGAGATGGCAATTGAGTGGCTACGATTCTTCTATTTTCTCCACAAATAGGCTAATGTCCTCCTCATATTCTTCTTTGTTTATCCATTGTAGACATGGTGGCAGTGGTAATTCCTTCAGCTCTGCCCATAGCTGTGCTTGATTCTCTAAAATTTGTTTCATCAATTTGTCCATTTGAATCATGATAGTACACATATCTTCAGAATGATCACTTTGACACAAGCCAAACACCAAGTTACCGTTTGTTCCCCAGTTAGAATAGTGTCAGTATTATATTATGAATATCCCCCACAATAATAACAAGAATCGCCATCACTCAAAAAACCATATATCCAGGATGACATCCTAAGAAAGGTGTGATAAAAAAAGAAAATAAAAATTAAAAAAAAACTAAACAAATGTTTGCAAGTTTGAATTCAAGCAAGTAGGCTAAACTTTGAAACAAACTCAATATGCCAAATTGTTCTCTGGAAACGATGTCATTTTTGATAACTTTCAAACTACACCTTTCATATAAGAATATAAGTGATCGTTGTCAATATATTTACCCAACTTTGGAGTCGGGTTCAAATTCATAGGGAACAATGTGAGTAACAATTAAACTAATTTAAAACTAAAGCTACAAGTTAAATTCAAACAAATGATACAAAAATCTAAAATGGGGGTTTTCAATGATTAAATAGATGTTAAAGTTGTAACTTGCTTTGGAAGTCAAAGTCAAAATTTCAATAGTTCAAATCAATGATAAAGAATAAACTAGGGTCGTGATCACTATGATTACTAATCTCCATTGAATAATAGCTGTGGCATTGGGTTCTCAAGACTTTCGGGAAACACCAGACTATCAGTTTTGACAGTCCATCTAAGTGTTTCTCAACATAACTAGATGTTGAACTCCCTAGTTCTCTTGAACTTAAAAAGTCATTCTATTCATACTGATTCTATCTCAAGTTGATAAATTTTGTTACAACATTAATCATTAGAAGAGAACTTAACCTTCCCAAATCCTCATTCATAATTCACATCTTACTAGGTTTGATTTTGTATCTCAAGAAAATCAACAGTAAGCAAAGCCTATTGTTTGCAACCAACAGAAAATAATTAATGCAAAGGAATAATCAAGATGATCCCATAATCACTCAAACCCTAACCAACTACTAAAGCAATGAAAGAATAGTCATAGATCCTGCAACCCTAGTTATGAGTTTTAGTTGCTCATAAGATAAAAAGAGATAAAAATAATTGAATTCATAATTTAAAGCAACTAAACTTACAAAAGATTAAATTCAAAGTTGATTCTCCTCCAAGTACAATAAGAATTTCCCACAACTAAATAAAAGGATTGAAAATTGAATTACAAGCTTAGAGCCTAAAAAGAAGTAAACTGGTCTATGGAATAAGTTCAATATGTTCCGCCACCATGTATGAACCCTAAAAGCTGCTATTTATACCCATAACTTAAGAAAAATTCAAAATAAAAATTTTAGAATTTTCCTTGTTGGTGACGACATGTGTGATAACTTATCACAAATCTGATAAGTTATCAGGTATGTCGTTACAACTTCTGCTTCAATGTGATAACTTTTGTGCTAAATTATCAGATTTGTGATAAGTTATCACACATGTCGTCAGACATGCTTCCAATTTCTTGTGTTCTGCCTCAATATGACAACATGTATGATGACTTATCACAAATCTGATAAGTTATCACACAAGTCATCTGAATTGCTTCCAAGTGTGAATTCTTCAAAACTCAATTATTTTTACCAAAAATCATCTCCTTGAAAAAACTTTCATATATTTCCATACAGTTACTTAAGAACTTACAATTATTCCTAGTTAAAAGCCTTAAATGTTCTAAAAAAGGCTAGCACATCAACATGGTTTGAAGTTTTCTAGTGGCCAAGGTTGCGTTAGGGGCTACTAAGGTTCTAGTTTCCTCTTCACCAGCTACGACACCAAAGGGTGCACCATCTGGCTCTGACACTGGTTGTATATATCTCTATGCTCTCACTATCCGCTAGGAGTCAGAGTCATCGCCTAATGTTGTGACTGCTATGTTGAAAATATTTTCCCGTAATCTGTACTATTTGCTTGATTTGGGGTCCACTCTCTCCTATGTAATCCCATTTATGGCTATGCATTTTGGTTTTCATCCCGAGTGTGTTTCAAACCTTTTTTCTATTTCTACCTTAGTGTGTGACTGTATGGTTGCTGGAAGAGTCGATAGGGTTTATGTGGTAATTTTGGATAGTTGGGAGACTTCGGTAGATCTATTCAAAGTTAACATGATTGATTTTGATATCATATTAAGGATGGATTGGTTTCACTCATGCTATGCTTCTCTAGACTATTAAACCCATAAAGTCATCTTTAAATTCCCTAATGAGCCGATTATTGAATGAAAGAGTAGTTACCTCGCCCCTAAGAGAAAGTTCATATCGTAACTTAGAGATCAGTGATTAATCTACAAGGGGTGTATTTATCATGTGCTCTGGGTTAAAAATATTAACTCAGAGGGTCCTTTCTGGCATTCCATCCTAGTGTTGAATGAATTTCCAAAGGTTTTACCTGATGACCTTCCTGGTATCCCTCCCAATAAGGAGATTGAGTTTGGGATTGATCTTGTTCTGGACATTTATCTATTTATTATTTCCCCATATAGAATGGCTCTAGATGAGTTAAAGGAGCTTAAGTAGCAGTTAAAGGATCTTTTAGACAAGGGTTTCATCCATCTTAGTGTGATATAGTGGGGTACACCAGTGCTATTTTTGCTTAAGAAAGACGGTTCCATTCGGATGTGTATTTAATACTGATAGTTGAATAAGGTGATGGAAAAGAATAAGTATGCTATTTCAAGGATAGATGATTTGTTTGATCAGTTGCAGGGTGCTAGGTTTTCTCCAAAATTGATCTTTGATCTAGGTAGCATCAGTTAAAGATTAGGGAAGGGGATATACCTAAGATGGTATCCATACCTGATATGGGCATTTTGAGTTTTTGTTTATGTATTTTGGGTTTACCAATGCCCAATGGCATTCATGAATTTGATGAGTAAAGTCTTTTATCAGTTTATAGATTTGTTCGTCATTATGTTTATAGATGATATTTTGGTGTACTCTAAGAGTGAGGTGGATCATGCTAATCACCTTTACATTATTTTTCAAACCTTGAAGAAGCACCAGTTATATGTAAAAGTTTTGAAATATGAATTCTAGTTGAACGCTGACACTTTTCTAGGTTATCTCATTTTTAATAAAGGGATCATGGTGGATCCACATAAAGTTACAGTGGTTAAGAAGTGGCCTACACCCACGAGTCCAACTGATATTCGAAGATTCTTAGGTTTATAGCTACTACAAGATGTTTGTGGAAATTTTCTCGACTATAGATACCCCGTTGACTAAGTTAACTCAGAAAAAAGTGAAGCTCTTGTGGTCTGATTCTTGTGAGGGTTGCTTTGAAAAACTGAAGGATAAGCTGACTTTAGCTCTGGTCTTGACTTTCCTTCAAGAAACCGATGGGTTTATGGTCTACTGTGATGCATCCAGTGTGACGCTTGGTTGCATGGAAAGATGGTAGTTGTTTCCTTAAGACAATTAAAAGTGCATGAGAGGAATTATTTTACTCATGACTTGGGATTGTTAGCTTTGGTGTTCCCATTGGAAATCTAGTGTCAGAATCTGTATAGAGTGCATGTGGATATCTTTTCTGATCTTAAGAGACTACAATATGTGTTTACTCAAAAAGAGCTTAACCTCGGGCAAAGGAGATGGCTTAAGGTGCTTAAGGATTATGACATGAGTCTTCACTACCACCCAGGAAAAGCTAACGTAGTTGTTGATGCTCTTAGCATGTTATTCATGTGGAGTCTGGATCATATGGATAAGGAGAAGTGGGAATTAGTGAAGGATATTCACCACTTGGATAACCTTAGAGGTTTCCTCTTGGACTTCGAGGAGGGTGGTGTATTTGTGCAAGAAGTGGTATAGTCATCTCTTGGTGATGAAATCAAGGAGAAATAAGTGTTAAATACTATTTTTATAAGGATTAAAGATGAGATAGGTGGGCATAAGGTGATGTCCTTCGAGATCAATAGAGATGGTACCCTACCGTAGCAAAGAAGATTATACATTCCTAATAAATATTTTTTTTGAGAAAGGATCTTGGTTGAGGTTCATGAGTTGCGCTATGTTATTTATCCTGGTTTGATAAAGATGTATCGCGACATTAAGGAGATGTACTGGTGGAACAATATGAAGCAAGATGTATTTAGTTTTGTGACTAAGTGTATGGTCTTCCAACAAGTGAATGTAAAGAACATGAGGCTCAGAAGGTTGTATCAAGAAATTGAGTTGCTAGTATGGAAGTGGGAAATGATCAACATAGATTTTGTTACCAGTCTTCCTTGTTCTTGAAACCAATTTGATTTGATTTGGTTCATCGTGGATAGGAAGAAAAAGGTTGCTCACTTCTTGGCAGTGAGGGCTAATTTTTTGACTGAGGATTATGCAAGTTTATACCTTCAAGAGATAATGAAGTTTCATGGGGTACCTATATCTATCATCTCGAATCGTGGTACATAGTTTTTCTCTTACTTTTGGCGGTCATTTTAGAGAGGGTTTGGGACTAAGGTATGTTTGAGTTCTAGTTTTCACCCGCAGTCGGATGGGCAAGAAAAAAGTACTATTCATATGTTAGGGAATATGATTTGAACTTGCATGATTGACTATGGTGGTATTTTGGTTGAGCGCTTACCTTTTATAGAGTTTGCATACAATAATATCTACCACTCTAGCATTGTAATGGCTCTGTTTGAAGCTTTGTATGGTAGGAGGTGTAGGTCTCCTATTGGGTGGTTTGAGGCTGGTGAGGTGGGTATGTTTTGGTCAAATTTGGTTTACCAAGCCATGAAGAAGGTAAAGATAATTTGAGATAGACTTAAGGTTGTCCAAAGTGATAAAAAGTCATATGCGGATGTGAGGAAAAAAAAGTGATAGTTTAAGGTTGGGTAGAGGGTATTCTTAAAGGTGTCTCCCATGAAGGGCATAAATACCCTCTTTAACTTCTATTCTAATGGATTGAATATCTTTTATAATGAATCAAAGGAATATATGATGATTTTTTTCCAGGAAATCCCCAATGAAAAATACAGGAGATCTCAAACCCCGGTATGTTGGTCTACACCTAGTTTTGAGAAAGGTTGGAAATATTGAGTATGAGTTGGAGTTTCCTTCAAGTATGAGATTCATTCCTCTGGTGTTCCATGTTTCTATATTAAGGAAGTTCATGGGTTATCCATCGCTAGAAGTACCTATCAAGGATATCAATATCTCTGATTCTCTATCTTATGAGCAGATCATGGTTGAAATCTTGGATTGGAAGGTTCGGCAATTGCGGACCAAGGATGTGGCCTCATTAAAGGTTATAGGGAGGAACCACAAAGTGGAAAATACTATGCGGGAAGCTGAAGAGGACATGAAGTCTAAGTAGCTGTTTCTATTCCCTATTTTATAAATTCATGCTCAAGGTATGCGTTGTTTTTAACATATTTGTTTTTTGTCTTTATTAAAGGTAAAAGGGTAAAATCCTTGGTGTTTTTTTCTGGCTTAAAGGGAAGAGTAGAGATATGTGGGGTCCAAATCTTTCTTGTACTACCTTTTCCCATCACTCAAGGATGAATGATCCAAGTGGAGGAGAATTAAAACACACTGGGTTTTGTCCTTTGGAAATTTCCTGAGCTTTGAGCTCAATTACCTTCTAATGACTCACCATACGAGTCGTATGGTATGGGTATAAGTCAGGTGACCCAATTCGTAAGGTTTTCTATGAGTGGTGGTTGGGTTTCTATTATGATTATGACTTGGTGGTATGGGTCATATGGTTTGGTGATGGTTCGGTCCTTTCTTTAATCTAAAACTTAGTAACATGACTTGGCTCTAAGTACAAGGGGATCACTAAGAGCTGTAAGGATAGGGAATGAGTGGTAAGTGTATTCATATGTTGTACAGTGTCAATCCTTTTAGATTCTGTCTTGGATACGACTAATACCATACGAGTCTTACGGTCATATCACAAGTGGAGTGATGAAGTCATATGATGGACAGTGGGGAGGAGGGGGGGTCCAACTATCTGTCTTGGTGACAACTTGATGGTATCAGTTGTATGGTATGGTTATGAGTCACGAGGTTGACTCATAATCACTTGCAACTTTTTATAGTTATAAGTTGGGGGCACTTTAGACCTTTCTCACTCAAAACCCTTAAGAACCCATGTCCCTGTAACACTTTTTGGCCATTCATTCCACACTTTACAATATTAAACATCCTCTTTATACTTTTAAAATTCTCTTAAGAAAAATATGCTAGGGTTTCTCCAAAGTGGTCATCTAAGGACCAATTTCTCTCTGTTAATCCTTATAATCTAGGCATATTACTCCTCCCTCATTGTTAGTTAACAAAGGCCATGTGTTGTAATGTTTTGTTTTCATGGTATTGTTATGATTTTGACTTAATGGTTGGGGGTTTATGATGTTTATGGTTGAACAATTCTTCTAATGGTTTAATGATGTTTCGTTCATGCTTTTAATATGATTTTGACATTGTGAATTCCATGGTAATAGTAAATGGATTTAGGGGTACTTTGGATTCCCCAAATTACTTGGTTATGTATTTGAAACTTATGTGCCCTCAACCTGTTTGTTAAAATGCCAATGAGAATGATTTTGTCACATAATGTAAATATTCTTGACATCCTTGCATTGCATAAGAATGTAGTGGAACCTAAATAGGTTTGGTTAGTTTCAAATGGTTTGGAAATGTCTTGATGGCCATTGTTTTGGTTTAATTGGGAATGTTGGAGTCAAATTGGTTTAATGGCTTTAGTATGCCATAAATGGATAGACTTGCAAGCCCTAAGTTTTTGTACGATGATACCAACATTTGATGCCTAAATAAAAGACACCTTGGTAAATGGTTGGAATGTTTAATTGGTTTTAAATACGGTCTTAAAGGGGGATCCATTAGCAAAGCCATGGAAGGCGGAGGTCCCGAGGGGACCAATTCTGGAAACTCATGATTGTCGATGTGAGGTTTGGTCTTGGTGATTGTGTGGATGATATCACACTTATATTTTGGTAGATGTACTAGTCATCTTAAGTTTTCCTCTGGTTCATGCAGCTAACACGTGATGAGGCACTTTCAGTAGGGGGAGGTGAAGCCATATAGCCCATGGGTGATTTTAGGATGTACAAGTTACACAACCCAAGTAAAGGTTTTATTGCATGCTAATCCCAGTTCCCTATCTCGGCACGGTATATATGAATATTTATGTGATTGCATATGGTTATTTAATTTTATTTTAAGTAATGGCATTATTTTATCTTTACCTTAAGTCATTGTATAGTTCACCCACAGCTATCTTCAAATGTTATATCCCCACGTATTGTAGGAACCTACCATACAACCATTCCTACTGCTTAGTGACTTAGCTTTGTGTATAGCAGTGAGTTAGACTAAAGTGGTAAGCTTTCATACTCTGAAAGGCTCCATTTCATGCTAGACTTTTTTTCATTATTTTTGTTTCTTGGATTTGAGTTCTGGCTATGTTCGGGGGCATGTCCCGACTGGATGTTATTTGATTCTGGTTAGATGCTTTGTCTAACTACTATAGGCATGGGCGGTGTCGGTATTAGTGTCAGCCTTGGCATTGGTATTGGTATTATGGTTGGCATTAGTTAGATATTTAGTTGAGTTTGTTGGGTTATGATTCTAGAATTCAAGTCTTTAAGTTATTATTATTTTATCTTATTATATGTTTGGAATTCATCAGATATAGGGTAGAGGGCGGTTACGGTTGGGCATTAGGGTGGTGTCCAGTCCTAGTGGGACTTGAGATGCCCGAGATGACTAGGACCTATATTGGATTATGTCTTGATATTTGGACTACTACGGTATAACCGAGGGAGTGGCTTCTACATGGCTTTCTGTGAGAGAGAGTACCTCTGCTCGTAATATATCAAAATCCTCCCTCATCTGGGTTAGATTCGATATCTCTGTCTCTGTAAATCAAGATATAACCAGTCTCTCAAACTCATCAAGACGTTCTTGGAAATCAACGTGTAGCTCAGACAGTGAAACTCTCTGTGCAGCCTTCTATCTAGTCTCTGGCTACTCAAATCTAGTCTAAACCCTAGATCTTATATGCCCATATAAGGTAGTCATCTCAATCTCAACGACCCTCAACCGACCATTAGTGGTCGTCTAACTGTCCACTAAGCACTGAAAGAACTCTCTAGATATAGTAATCATACCTATAGTTGGAGCTGTAGTTGATGGGTGAGTAGGCTATGAATTTACTCAACTAGCTCTGAAGTCAAAGATGGGGCTAATAAAGAAGTGGTTAGAGTCCCCCCCGCCCTAAGTAGTCAAATCTGAAGCCTTTCTCCCCTATCTCCATATTAATAGTAACACCCATGTCACCTATATGTGGAAATTTATGGGCCATCAGTTTGGACTCGAGGTACTACGATGGGCTCTCTTGATATCCTGGGAAGGAATGGGCGTGCCAGATCCTTCATATACTTTGTCTATGCAGTATCCATTGCACGACTCCTCTCATCTGCCCCCGGTATCTTAGGTACACCGACCTCGTCACATAGTCTCTAAATCTTTCCATGGAATACAAGATTAGTTATCTCCCCAAATACTATGTCATGGATCTCATGCTGGAGAATGGATGCAAAATCAATAGAATATCCAGCCATCATGCTAGCAGTCGGGGTGTCTCCCTCATAATTTAATAATTATCTGAAGCTATGGGTAACAATCAATACCGAATGAGCATCCACCAAAACTTTGCCTCAATGGTCAATGTACCCTTCTTGATAATCATACCATGACCCTTAATCCATGGGGTAGCATCACCCAAAGGTGAAAAATAGCTAGCTATCCACCTAACCATCTCAACCCTCTCTTGTTTATACTCAGCCACCCGTATAATATGTTGATCAGGTGCGACTCTCAATCTGTAGTCACAATCAGCTGTAGATACGGGAGTGATATAATGTGTACAAAAAATGACCCGATAGATAGTCTCTGCAGACATATCAACTCTAAACCATCTCAAAAATATATGATCACGCTTTGGCAACTTAATATGCCTTATTGGTCCTAGTAATATGTTCAAGGAATGATCTGCTGTAGCACAATATGATGTGTAAATCTCACGTTCCATGGTCGATCTGTAAGAACCGAGTGGTCAGGTCAGCCACTATAAATTTTAACGATCAGATATGGCCTATAATTATGGTACTAGCCTTAGTCCAGATAGATCAATCTAGGTCTCCTAATAAATAAGACTCTTAGGAATGCCAATATCTGTGATACAATTGTCTATATAAAATATCTCTCGCATCCTCTCTACACACCACCTCAGATTTTCCTCATTAAGAGGTGACTCCTAGGTATGTGTAGGTGGGGGACTCTTCTCCTGCTGTACTGCTGCCTCAATAAATCTTGATATATACCCTTCTCAAACTTGGGTACATCTAACTATTTTACATGTATGGTGGTACCCTCTTTAGACTAGGGCACCGTTGATGACTCCTCCTATTCTACACCCTCAGATAAATCTTAGGACCCCTTCTCAAACTGGGGGTCCTGAGCTGCAACCTGTGGAGCTGACTTAGAATCTATCTCATCCTCATCATCATCATCATCTGTTGGAGGAGTGGGGGTGAGGGGTGATATCTTCATTGACTTTAGCCTTCGCAGCCTAGCGCATCTATCTTCTAGTAACTCTACGTGACACCCTAACTGCAGTATCTCTACGTCATTGCATTGGGCACTCCTCTACTAAACCACCAGGCTCAAGAAACTCTACCTATCTCCTCAAGGTATCAACCTTCTTATTCTTAGCAGCTTTAGGTGACATATGTACCTAAAAAGGTAGTTGTTAGTTTCATACAAAAGTGAGGCATAGAAAAAGTTGAAGAAAAACTCAAAATTCAAAAAGTTCAAATTTTTCCTCAATTTTCACACCCCTATAGCCTATTTGAAATCCCAACAAGAACAATATGCACACACCTATCAAGAATCATTATTTTCAAGGTAAACTAAACATACTCAACTCGTGGTATTACTCTACCCCTTCAAGTTCATCTTTTGATTGCGTCCTTACCTTAGAATTTAATTCAAAACAAGGCCCTACATTGAGATTATAGGCTACTTCAAGGATCCTACATACAAGCATGATAGAATCTATATATTTTGCATGGGAATACACATAATAACTTGTTTAAACAATAAATAAATTAATACATAACTATTAGGAGTCAGGAAAGTTACCTCTTTTATGATGAACTGGAAGTGAAAAATGAAGAACTCGAGCAAAATTAAAGCTGGAACTTGGTTGTAGTGTGTTGGTACAAGTTGGTATCTCAAACAAGTATCAATTTATGATTTACTTAAGTGTGGGGTTAGTTTATGTTTTAAGAGGAAAGTTTGAATTCAAAGAGACAGTGAAGTTTTGAGGATTTGAATGAGTCAGAATGAGGCTAATGATGTTTAAATATAGGTGGGGGGATATTTTAGATCATAAATATGTGTTGGTGGGTTTTAAATTATAATTAAACTTTGGGCCCACTCATTCCCTTGTCGTGGTAGTTACCTGCGCATGCCACATGCGGCCAGGCATGGGGCGCAAGTGCCACCTGCGGCTAACATATGCAAGGTAAAAAATTTTAGCCAGCTTTCCTGGATTTTGGACTTGGCTTTTTGAAAACGTTTTAGCTACTTATGGTCCCATAACCTAATTTATTGGTCCCATAAGTATGATTCGGTGCCAAATTCCATAACTTTTTATTTTTCATCCTCAAAATTTTAACTTTTTAATTTATTACTTAACTTACCTGGCCCGTGTAGGACTTGTGACCATTATGGGTTGATCACACCATCTCCTTACCTAGAAATTGATGAATGTAGCAATTTTTCCATGTTCTGGGCAAGTCCATAAGCTAAAAACCTATAAAAGAATAAAAACAAAAAGTTAATACTAAAATAGTGGGTTGCTTCCAACTCAACTCTTGATTTAACATCATGGTATGACATGGCTATGTTTGTTACTCAAACTTAACCAACAATTCCATGGGTTTTCTCTCATGCAAAGATTGATTTAACATTTTGACACGATGCGGGTATCTTATTACTAAGAATTCATCAATATATCCATATGAGTACCCTCCAAGGTCATCAATATAATCAATCACTGACTCTACCCTCATATCGGTAGGCTACTTCATTGACTATCGAATGTTGAATATGGACTCCTCACCATTGACTCTATTCAACTTTCCTTTCTCATTGTCAACCATCGCTCTACCTGCAGCCATAAATGTTTTCCCCAATATGATGGGCATCTAGGTGTCAACCTTATAGTCCATAATGATAAAAAATCGACCGGAAAGATAAAATAGTCCACCCTCATAATCACATCAAATGAAATGCCAATAGGTTTATTTACCTTGTGGTAATGGAAAGAACATGACCGTCGTTTTTCATAGTCTGCACATTTGTGCTTAGAAGGGTACCTGGCTGCCTTTGGTTCAGAATTGTTGACATTAGCCCAAACTGGTTATCCAATTGCTTGATAGCAGTTGCATGAGATTTGACCTTTTGAGTCAACCCTATTATGCTGACCTTAATCTCCATAAGGATGATCTCCTGATTTTCTTGACCCATCACCAGCTTTGTCAGCATCTCTTCCATTCTTGATTCTGTATCTCTTCTGTAAGGTGGAATGAACCAATGTCTCTTCTTTTTGTAGTCATTCTTGTTTTTCCAGCCACCATCTTACTCTCTACTACTATCTCTATATCTGTCATAGTAGTTATGACCTTGATTCCCTTGCCTCTGGGCTTGAAAACCTGATAATTGACGATCTAGATAGTCTGTTTATCCTCTAATTCTGACTCGTAAGCTTTGAAAGTTGAACCTTGTGCTGCTACTGCATTTACTTTCTTGGAAGTTGCTGATGCAAGCTGCTTAACTAGTACCCTTAGATCAGTTCTTAGCAGTGCAATCTCTTGCTGTACAAAATTATCATCTACTTTTTGGTCGCAGGAGGAACCAATATCATATTTTCCCAATCTTCTCTTAGCCTCTCGAGTTTCTACCCTCAATTAGTGAGTGATATCTGATCTAGCATTTTTGAAGCTTACTCCGAGCGTAGTCCTATAAAAGCTCCACCATAGATGATGTCTTCCATGGATTTGGAACTAATGGCCAAGGCTCATTAAAATATCTCAAATAAGTACGTCTCTAACATTCTATGGTTGGGCACCATACTCATCTTCTTCTTGAAACTGAACTATGCCTCATACATAGATTTTGACTATAAATTTGTGAAATTATAGATCTCATCCTTGAGTTGCAATATCCTGGATGGAGGAAAGAACTAGTTTAAGAAATTCCTATGCAACTTATTCCATATAGTGATAGATCTTCACGGCAGTTCCCCTAACCATAGAGATGTTTCTCATGTGAGTGAGAAGGGGAACAAACTCAGTCTATGTGTTTCCTGATTTATCCCCTAGATTTGTGTACAAACTACAGATCCCGATGAAATTAGCAAGGTGCCAATTTGCATCATCTATAGGATGATCCACAAATACGCCTTTCCAATTTAAGAACTGGATCATTTTGCTCGTTATGTCAAATTTGATGCCTGGGGTTAAAACAGGAGGAATAATAGCTCCAGTCTCTGCCGGTTCTACGTATCCCAGACCTTTTTCATCATCTATATATGTCTGCACATACTGATATACTGGGATCACTTGAAAACAATAACCTCTAACTTTATTCTTATTTCCACCAAGTACTGCTCGACAGTCTGCTTTTTGTCTCTGATCAGCTAGCTATACCTCCCGAGCTACCCATTGAGCTTCTTCTATTGCCTTCCTCTTAATTTAATATTTAGCTAAAAGTTCACCAGTCTATCGATCAACTATATCCTATTCTTCTTCGAGAGGAGGGGGAGGTACAACATCACAAGCTCCTTTAGGATCCTCTTTGGATTCAAATTCACAGGAAGTAAGAGATTGCTTGTACTCTGTGTGCTATCCATACTAGTGTATACCCAACTAAGAACAAAAATAGAAAAATCCAAAAACTACAACAACTTCAATTCACAAATCAACACCTTTGTTCTCGGTAATGATGCCAAAATGACATCCAAGCTACACCTCCTTTTAGAAGATGATACGATCGCTACCAAATATAGTAACCCAACAAAGTTTGGGTTTGATTCCCAAGGGAATACGTAGAATCGTGGATCTCTACTATTGTAATCAATGGGTGGAATTGGAAAAGTAGATAGGGGGATTTATGTATCAATGTCGAACTAGTAGAAAATATCGACTTTGGTTGTAATCAGTCATAAGTGAACACTAGGATTATGTTCCCCCTGGCTTCTCAACTCCGCATACTTATCATGCTTTGTTGAATTAACCTAATACCTTGCATGCAGAATCAATATGTTATGTACCTACTGTATTCTTTTGGACGAGCAGAAGGATTTCACCCTTTACTTTTTGAGTCTTAGGATGTCGCCTTACTAATCCTTATATGGATTCTAATTAGCTATTACCTTTTAAGTCTCTAGTTATTAGATGAAATCTAACAATCTTACTAAGATTAAACTTAGAAGCGTGGATCGATAGTTAAACACCAAATTACTATTGTCTTTATCATTTCCTAGTCACTACTCCTCTTTTGGAGTAAGTAGCAATAATCTAGGAGGGATTATAATGTGTGAACTATTAATAAAACTATTATAGTAAAGATAAAATAATGGATGCATGGGTATCGGTTTACAGCAATGATAGCACTTCCCCTACTTCTTCAATCTGTCGGGGTTTCCATAACCCTAGCTATGGGTTTTTAGCTGCTCATACTAGTGAAGTAATCAACAACATTGATGATTGAAAGCAAGGATGAAATCACAACAATAAGAAGTAGAAAACCCAAAACCATAATTGAATTAACCAACTGAAGTAAATACAAGAGAGTTCCATGATCAAAATCGAATTTCGAAATCAAAATATGTTTGTGCATATCAAAAGTGTGTAACTTCTACTAAAAAATACATAAAGGCTATTTATAGAACACGAGGAACCCTTAAATCAATGCCGGAACAAAATAGGATAAAAATGCATCGGTGGCTACTTGTGGTCCCTACTTTCCTCTGACCCAGGCACAGGTAGTACTCACGATATGCAGGGTGGGCGCAAGTGGTGACTAGAAGTACTATGGCCAAAAATACTGCAGGTTAGCTCTGGGATATTGGACTTCTGAAACTTGATCTTTCCACATGTATTCCACATGTACTACATGCCATCCGTATGTTGACTTAGCAAGTGTCGGGATTCATTTTTTCAGCTCTTCTTCAGTTCTCGCACGTGTTTTGATCACGAATAAGCCAGAAAGTGTTCCGAACATCCGTAATTGATCCAATAAGTATCCAAAAATACCTTTTTAATATTTCTCATGAAATTATAATCCAAAATATTATTTCTTTCAAAATCTACCCAAAGTGCATTATATCTAACAAAACAACCTCAAAAACTTACATATTTTCATAGTTTTAAGCATTAAAAGTGCTATATTTCTATAGTGCATCACCTGGTTTGGGTCGTGACACTGAATAACACTTTAATTAGGGTTTTTATTCCATTACTTTGGTTTTTTATGGATTCTAACATTTATTCCATTATTGTTATTACGGTTATGTCCATGATTGACTAAACACCCTTTTTCGAGGTTAAGCCCAAGAACATAAGTATTATTGTTATGAATTGACTTGGTTGTGGTTGTTTATAAATATTGGTTGTTTATTTATCAGTGTTATCACTATTTTAAGGATTTTTTACCCTTATAGTACATACATAATCATCTTGTGAACTCGAGAAAAGGAACAAGAGGATAGAACATGGGATAGCTAGAATTAAATTGTAATATTCTAATTGAATGAATTTATAATTTGCATTTAACGTGGGATAGATAGAACAAAATTGTAATCTTCTAATTGAATGAAGTTATAATTTGTATTTACGATAGGAATATACCTATGTGCCCTATTTGGTTCAAGTATGGGAGGAAATATGGATATATTTAACTTAGTTCTCGCATACCCGCTCAATGATGTAGTTGTGGGGATAAGTTAGATAATTGAGTAGAGGTTCGGAAGGAAATAGTCATAGTATGAACCCTGTGAACCAAAAACCAAGATAATCAATAAAACCAACGAAGTTTATCGCTTAGTATAATTCTTTGCAGTGCCTTAGCCCTAGGTTTCTGTCCATTGATTGTTCAAACCTTCACTTTATCGCATTGTTTAGTTTATTATTATTTTTAACTCATAATTATATTTTGGTTACGTTAGCACTGATTGAATCTTAATAGTTAGACTAGTATAGGATAGTCGTTAACACAAGTATCATAGGGATCTATACTTGGCTTTTAAAAGGTCTCTGTATTACTTGGCGAGACCACGTACACTTGCATGTGCGCTTGGTCGTAACAGGTGTGGTAACTGAGTTCTTGCTTATAAGAGTTTGTCATAAAGGTAGAAGCATGCTATAAGGTTTCAGATTTGACTCCATACCTCTTCTTATCTCTATAGATGTCTTTACTTGTTTTTGTGACAAATATTGTATTTTCGTACTTCTTGAATTGTATTTAGATTCTTTACACTTATGACACCAGATGTTAGAAGTTTTATGGTATTTCATTCAGACTTTCATTTTATGTAAATGGGTTGAATAGATCTCATTCAAGAAGTATTATTTGTCTTATGTTTAATTGAACTTCTTGATTTTCTTTTGATTTTAAAAAATTAGCTTACTCACCAAGGCTGGGTCTCAGCAAGTGCCATCAGGACCTTAATTTTTAGACCGTGACACTTTGCAAACTCTGCTAAAGGAAAATTTTATCCCTATGATCACCAAAGCGGATCACACATCCTTATCAAATATTCTCAAAGACCTAAATAGACCATTTAGATTGACCATCATTCTAGCAATGAAAGTTTGTACTAAGATCCACCCAAGCACCCTACTCTTTTTATGTAGATTGCTAGAACTGCAATATTGAGCCCCCTATGAAAGCAACCTATCTCTCAAAAGTATATCTTAGCTAGCTTTGCTGAATTGTAGTTAGTATGAAATGGTATGAAATGTGCATACTTGGTCAATCGGTCCACGGTGACCCATTTAGCATCAAGCTTATCTGTGGTCCATGAAAAACCTACCACAAAATCTATAGCAATATGACCATACTTCTACTTAGGTATGGGCATACTTTGAGTCACACCTCCAAGATTTTGGTATTTATACTTCACTTGTTAATAATTTAAACACTGAGATATAAAATCTACTATTTCCCTATTTATTTGACACCACGAATAATATTGCTTCAAATCATGATACATCTTAGTATCTCCCAGGTGAATAGAGTACCTCAAACTATGATCCTCCTCCATGATCGACCTAGTCAAAACTCCTATTCAAGGAACATAAATATGACCTTTTATCCTCAAAATTCTTCCATCATACATAATGGCCTCCTTAGCTTCTCCTTATAATGCCCTATTTGGAATCTTATATAAATTTCCATAATCAAACTATTGAGCCCTAATATGCTCCAGTAAGGATGGCCTCATCTCAGTGCTTGAATGGTAGCCATCGTCGTATGCAACATCTGCTAAATAATAGTCCTAATGATCCCCAAAGACAATCACACATCCATGTAACATATCCATAAGAACCTGAATAAACCATTCATTCTATCCATCAGTCAAAAGGTGAAAGGTTGTATTAAAATCTACTCAAGTATCCTACTTTTTTTATGTAGATAGCTAGAACTAAGTTGTAGATTATATGCTCCAATCTAAAATGGTAGAAATGGGTACCCCATGCAAGTGAATTATCTCTCGAATGTACATCTTACCTTGCTTTCTAGAATTATAGTTAGTTTAAACTGGTATGAAATGCACAAACTTGGTCAATTGGCCTATGATGGATGACCTATTTAGCATCAAACTTATCCAAGGTCCATAGAAAACCTACCACGAATTCCATAGCTATCCTCTCCTATTTCCACTTAGGTATAGGCATACTTTGAGTCACTTCTCTAAGATTTAGGTATTTATACTTATTGAAAATTAAAATGCTGAGATATAAAATCTACTATGAACCTATTCGTTCTATGCTACCAATAATGTTGCCTCAAATCAAGATACATCTTTGTAGCTCCTGGGTGAATAGAGTACCTCAAACTATGTGCCTCTTCTATGATCAACCTAGTCAAAACACCTATTCGAGGCACACAAATATCACCCTTTATCATCAAAACTCCTCCATAATCTTGAATGGCCTCATTGGATCTCCTCTTAACATCCTATTTGGAATCTTACATAAATTTCCATCATCGAACTTTGAGCCCTAATATACTCCAATAAGTATGGATGACCTCACATTCATGTATCTCAAAATCTTACCAAATTCCAAAATATAAGTCTCATAAAGCTATTTGATAAAGACCAGACATCTATTTCTAAAACATGCTCTCCTACCTATAACAAAGCTTAACTAACCATATTCACTTCCTTTGACTAAAGGAATCCGCCCCTATATTGACCTTAATTGGAAGATCAAGGGCAGTCATGTCATAGTCTTTGAGCAACTCCAACTATCTCTACTATCTTAAGTTGAGATCTTATTGAATGTAGATATAGAGAGATTGTATTGATCTATGAACACCTCATCGTGCAACCGCATAGATTTAATGCCTCCAAATCTTCAATGAAAATACTATCTTCGCTAACTCTAAGTCATGGGTAGAGTAAATCTTCACATGAACCTTTAAATGCATCGAAGCATAAGATATACCTGTTATTTTATACCCAAATACACAAACAAGACTAATTTGAGAAGCATCAGAGTACACAATAATGCCCTCTCTCTCTACAGGTAAATTCAAAATTAGAATGATAGTCAATAAAGTCTAAGGTTTTAACAACTAACCTTATAGTCATCAGACTACTTAAATATCTCTTCCTTGGTGCTATTCTAGTTAATAGGGTAATGGATGAAAACCCCTCCGAATATTATTGATAATAACCTGCAAGGCCTAAGAAATTCCTAATCTTGACAACTAAAGAAATATTTATCCAATTTAAAACAACCTTAATTATCTTAAGATCCGTTATAATACCCATTTTTGATAGTAACATGTCCCATGAGCCCACTAAACAAAACAAAATCTCACTTTCGGAAAACTTGGCATAGAGGTGCTTTTTCTTCAGATTTCTAACTACAACCCAAGAAAAAACACTTGTCTAATAAAGTCCTTTCTTAACAAATCTTGCTACTGCCCTTTGAATTTCTTCAATTTTGCCAGAGCCATCGACATAGAGGGATAGAAATGGATTGAGTGCTCACCTCAATTCAACCTAGAAATCAATATCACGATCAGGTGGAATCTAGGAAGATCAATTGGGAACACCTTCTAACACTCATTTACAACTAGGAGTGACTCTAAACATGACGTATCAATACTAGTATCACTAACAAAGGTCAAGTAAGTGAGAAACTCCTTCTCAACCATGCACTAAGCCACAAAGTACTTCCAAGTATGCATAATCTTCTAAAAAAGTACGCATACATAAAAGAAGTAGATCCATGTTTTAAATAAAATTATAGCCGATTGAAAGCATGATAATCAATACTTGGGACAACTGGGTTACTCTAGTTGAGATAGTTATTTGCTAATGTAATACTTTTAACTACCATTGTGTTGGTGAATGATCTGCAGTCAGTGCTATTCTTAACTACTATACTGACATCTCTACAAATGTTAACCTCTTCGAAGTCCTTTTATTGAAGATTCCTCCTTCCTTCTAGATTTATGAGTTTACCAACCCAACATTGACATAAAAAAGTCTCATAGTACGTTTGATTATCTTGGTTCTGACTAATAGTACCAATTCTCAATTCAGTCTCCAATGGATACGCCTTATATTAAGAGATGTTACTGAAAATATCTTCAATTACCACAATAATTGTGCATTTATAAGAGATAAATGAACTTGCACGACAAAAATGATGTATTCAGATGCTTTTTAGTGGTAGAAAGTATAATTTAAAAATTAATATTTGAGAGAGTAATTAGCTCTTACACTAGAAAAGTTTAAAATATGACAGATCAAAATTTGAAAAAATATTACAATAATTTCTAATAATGTTTTTTTAAAACTGGTGTACAAAATTACAAAAAGAAAGAATCTGATCTTAATCATATAATCTTATACAAACTCTTTATTATAAAAATAATTTACAGCATTATATACCTTCCAAATTTAATATAAAAATATCCATATAAATTTCTAATCACCTTTGCTCTAACATTGTAAAAATTCACGAAACAAAATGTATTTACTGATACTAAAATTATCAATAATTATGTCTTTAGATTTTAAAGACATACTATATTTTCTTTTATACTTTATCATCATCGTTTTTGTGTCGTTGTTTTGTTTATGAAGTTGGCATGAACTTCAAATTGACCTTCTTTTTTTTTTTTTTGAGAGAGATTGCTACCGTGACATTGCATCCAAGTTTGCTATAATAACTTATTGTATTTATTTTTACTTGTAATTCATTTATACTTTTAAGCACGAAGATAATGAATATATGAACAAATAAAAATAAGAGAAACCAAAACTATATATATATATATATAAACATATTTTCTTATTGCTTTAAGTGGCGAGAAAATTGAGAAAATTGAATGGATAACTACATTAATGTGAAACTAAGAAATAATTATTGAGTGGATAACTAAATTAATTCCCAGTAGTGTATGTACACATTTCCAAAAGAAATAATTATTAATGACCCTAATTTATATATATGTTATGATATATATCAATTATAGTGAATGTCTATCAAGATCTATTTGATGTCTATCAAGATCTATTTGACGTAGTTGTCTTTTAGTGTGAAACTAGGGGTAAATTCTCGTATTCTTTCATTGTAAATCATCCTCCAGGAGAAGAAATAAGAATTACTCTCTCTATTCTCTCTACTCTTCTTCTTGTTCTTTATTGTTTTATAACACGTTATTGATAACTTGATTAGTGATGGTTCTGTAAACATGGAAGAATAAATAATTTTTAATTTTATTTTATTTTTATTGATTAAAGTTTGTGAACAAAGAATCATGTAAAAGTAGTTGTTTGCATTAATAGACTACATATATAATTATTAAATACATCTGGGTTATTCTGTAATTAGTTATTCTTCAGTTCTCTATATATACAGCTGTAACCCCTTCAATATCAATAAGATCAATTATTATTAAATTATATCATGGTATCAAAGCTAGGGTTTCTTCTTCCGCCCAAACCCTAATCTCTCCTCTTTTTCGACGTGTGTGCGCCGCCGCCACCGTCTACACCACGCCGCACGGCCTCCCTCCTCCGCCGTAGGTCGGCGCCATGGACAAGGTTGTTGATCCTCTGTCAAATTTACCGTATGGAGTAAAACTACTGCTCAGGAATCTCCACAATCTCATTCTCGAAAAATTATCTGACAACAACTACCCGGCCTGGGCACTTAACGTCCGCACCGCCCTCGCAGCCAACTTGCTGCTCGAATGGATTGACGGTGCAGAGAAGCCGCCGCCCGAGACAGCCGAGGAGGACGACGTCATGCTCCCAAATCCCGACTACCATCCGTGGATGATCGTAGACACTCAGATCCGAGCCTGTCTTCTCGCCGTTATTAGCCCCTCTGTGCACAAACACGCCCGGGGTTTTCTTACATCGGCTTCACTTTGGGACGCACTAGCCACAAGGTACAACTCTGTGTCCACGGCTCATATTTTTCAGTTGCATGACAGATTGCATACTCTTCGGAAGGGAACGAAGACGATGACTCAATACCTTGATGATGTGGCCTCTATTCTGTCTGACCTAGATGCTGTGAACGAGATTATTCCTGAACGAGACGTGGTGAATGCCGTGATACGTGGTCTTTCGTCTGGCTATTCCTCTCTCAAACAGCATATTCGCCTCTCACCTGTCGAAATCACTTTGAGTCAACTGTCTGGATGGCTTAATGCAGAAGAATTGAATCTAGACATGGAACACAAATTACTGCTCGGAGAAGCCAGTTCCACCCCTGGCGTCATGGCTCTTTACTCGGCTGGCAGCGCGGGCTCGGCCAGGGGTCGCGGTGACGATCGCCGTAACCAAGGGTGAGGCAGCGGCGGCGGTGACCGTCGGAACGTCGGGCAGCAAGGCAGAGGCGGGCCTCCACCGAGGGACGGCTTCCAGTCAGGTCACGGACAGGGACGAGGAAACCAGCGGGGGCCCACACGAGATCTTCCGACGTGCCAAATTTGTGCTAAACGGGGCCATTCTGCGGCTAATTGCTGGTATCGTTATGATGACTCGCAGAATGTAAATCGCCAGTCCGGCGGATCAAGGGCGATGCATGCATCCACAAACGCTCAATCTGGCGATTGGTATCTAGACACAGGTGCTAACACCCATGTGACGTCGGATTATTCACAACTTCAAACTCCTCATTCGTATCATGGCTCAGAAACTATTACAGTAGGCAATGGTCAATCCCTTCCCATCACAAACACCGGCTCTGGGTATGTCTCTACCCCAAATGGTAAATTTCATCTCTCAACCCTTCACCACGTCCCTTCCCTCACATCCAATCTTTTATCTGTTTATCGCTTTACTAAAGAAAATAACTGCACCCTCATTTTTAATGACACCAATTTCCAGATAGTGGACAATACCACGAACCGGGTGCGGTACACGGGCCGCTGTGAGCATGGGCTATACACTCTTCCATCCAGGTCTCCGTCTGTTGTGAGTCAAGCCATTCTCTCGTCCACCTGGCATCGCCGGCTTGGGCACCCATCATCCGCCATCACCAAATCCATTTTATCTTCCTTAGGTTTTAATTTTTCAGGGAAATTACATTGCGAGTCCTGTTCAGTGTCTAAATCTTGTCGTTTACCTTTTTCACTGTCTGAACACAAGGCCACTGCGCCATTTCAATTAATTCATTCTGATGTTTGGGGTCCAACCTCAGTTCCTTCTGTTCAAGGTTTTCGTTATTATATCTGTTTTGTTGATGATTACAGTAAATTCACTTGGCTTTATCCTCTGAAATTTAAATCCGAAGCTTATACTGTTTTTGTCAACTTTGACCGAATGGTTCAAAATCAATTTAATGCCAAAATCAAAATTTTTCAAAGTGACAATGGCAAAGAATTTGTCAACAATGCATTTGGTGTTTTCCTTCAAAGTCTAGGGGCTCTTCATCACACTTCATGTCCATATACCCCTGAACAAAATGGAGTTACTGAGCGCAAACACCGTCACCTAATAGAAACAGTTGTTGCGCTCCTCCATGATTCCACCTTACCTGTTTCCTTTTGGGTTGATGCCCTTGCTACTGCCAACTACCTCATAAATCGCATGCCCACTCACACTCTCTCCAACTCCACTCCATATGCCCGTCTCTACAATCATCCACCCGACTACATCCATCTCCGCCCGTTTGGGTTTCTGGTTTATCCCTGGTTGCGTCCACACACTCAACATAAACTTCAACCTCGGTCCACCCCTTGTGTCTTTCTAGGCTATCATCCCACTATCAAAGGTTACAAATGTTTCGATCCTGTATCTCAGAAAACATATGTTTCCCGTCATGTTCGTTTTGTGGAGGAACAATTTCCTTACACAAGTCTTTCCTCTACTCCATACTCCCCCAATCCACTTGGCATTGTGTCATTATTTCCGTCCTTTTCACACGCTCATGCTCCGGCTCACTCGGCACCTAACCCGGTACCCCACTACGCCACTACCCACTCAAACCAACCACCCACCCACCCGAACCCCCAAACCCCCCACCCGAACACCCAGCCGACTGCCACACAACCTACCACTTCCCTACATCATACTCCTAACACACATACAGCCACCCCATCCACCGCTGCACATCCCAGCTCCCACGGCAGCCCCACCCAACCCCCGTCCACACATCATACAACTCCACCACCCCTTCCTAATCACTCTCCACTCAACACTCACCCTATGACAACCCGAGCCAAGGCCGGTACCTTCAAACCCAAAGTCTACCACACTCAAATACCCTTTGATGCACATCCCATAACTGAGCCTACTACCTACAACCAAGCCTCCAAAAATAGTTTCTAGTGCCAAGCTACGGATGAGGAATTTCAGGCTCTGAATGAACAACGTACATGGGATTTGGTACCTCTACCTAGTAACCGAAAGTCTATTGGGTGCAAATGGGTGTTTCGCATCAAACGAAATTCAGATGGATCTCTTTCTCGCTATAAAGCACGTCTGGTTGCAAAAGGGTATCATCAGGAGTATGGTGTGGATTATAAGGAGACCTTCAGCCCTGTTGTTAAGCAACAGACTATTCGTCTGGTCTTGTCTCTTGCTCTTCACTATGATTGGCCGCTTCATCAGTTAGACGTCATCAATGCCTTTCTTCATGGTCATCTTGAGGAAGACATCTATATGGTTCAGCCACCGGGATATGTTAATCCCAACCGTCCTCACTATGTTTGCAAGCTTTGCAAATCACTGTATGGCCTGAAACAGGCCCCACGTGCCTGGTACACACGCCTCTCTACTTTTCTGCAGGGTCTTGGTTTTCGCACCTACCATCATGACAACAGCCTCTTCACCCTTCACTGTTCTCGAGGGACAGTCATCATTCTTATCTATGTGGATGATATTGTAATTACAGGCAGCTCGTCATCACTCATCACTGAAATTACTGAGGCTATGCATCGTGACTTCAAACTTAAGGACCTCGGTCCTCTGGAGTTCTTTCTTGGCCTCGAACTCATCCGCAAATCGGGAACCATATTGATGCATCAGACAAAATATACCCTTGAACTTCTAAATCGAGCTGGAATGACAGACTGCAAACCCGCGGTCACTCCCATGGCAGTCCGCCAATCCCCAGGGCCGAATACTCCCTTTGCCGATCCTACACTATATCGGAGCCTCGTCGGTGGACTTCATTATCTTGCTGTTACTCGTCCGAACATCCAATATGCAGTCAATCGAGTCTCCCAATCAATGCATGCTCCCACAGAACAACACTTTCAGGCCTTGAAACGCATTCTGCGCTATCTTAAAGGTACTCTTCAATGTGGAATTTTATTTCAAAAGGGCTCGTTTGATATATCTGTTCTTTCTGATTCGGATTGGGCTAACGACAAAGATGATCGGAAGTCCACTACTGGATATATTGTTATGATGGGACCGAATTTGATTTCCTGGTGCACCAAGAAGAAAACGCAAGTGTCCCGTTCCTCCACAGAAGCAGAATATCGTGCCATGGCTGTGGGGGTTGCTGAAGCCATGTGGTTACGATACCTTACCGATGCACTTGGCATTCCCCCGACGAAACCACAGATTTATTGTGACAATCAGTCCACTATTTGTGTTACCAAAAATCCAGTCCTTCATGATCGTATGAAGCATGTTGGGTCCGACTGTCACTTTGTTCGCGATGAGGTACTTGCAGGAACGATGGCCACGCACTATGTCCCATCTACTGACCAGCTTGCTGATATTCTCACCAAGCCTCTTCCGTTACAGCCTTTTCAGTATCTCTGCTCCAAGCTGCCCTTCATTGCCGCTGATCAGCTTGCGGGGGGATAATAGACTACATATATAATTATTAAATACATCTGGGTTATTCTGTAATTAGTTATTCTTCAGTTCTCTATATATACAGCTGCAACCCCTTCAATATCAATAAGATCAATTATTATTAAATTATATCATGCATGAGTATTAGTTTTTATTAGTATTGATTAGTTCAATTATATTATTATAATTTATTATTGATTGAATTGAATTTCAATTTGCCATTATTTATTGAAAATAAAAAAAGGAACAAAAACAAAAACGAAAAAAAGGGAACGAAAACAGAGCGAATGAAGAAAAAAGCGGCTGCATGAATTTGTGGGAATACTAAAAGTGTAAGTTTTATATTGTTTTATAATATAATAATAATAGTTGCATGATTTGATCAAAATGCACATACCAATTGTTTAGTTGTTAATAAAAGATCTGCATGTTCACTTCTTGTATTTCCTTTAATTATTATTTCTGGAAAAGCTAACTAAGCACCGAAACACGTATTGACTGTTTACAACTATTGAAAAATAAAATTCTAAGCTTAGCTAATCACGTATTAATTGGATATTTTTTTTTCTTAATAAAGTGTGATTAATAATTTTTGACAGTATATGCTTTTACTTTGTACAAAAATTTAATATAAATTTTATTTGGTTGAAGATATGGATACTTTTCAAGAAGATATTTGTTTGATTGATTCCGGCACTACACATACGATATTCAAAGACAAGAAATATTTCTCTCATCTAAACATGGGCAAGATTAATGTTACTACAATTTTTGGTAGTGCTAATTTGATTGAAGGCTTTGGAAAAACCATTATAATCTTGCCTAAGAGAACTAAACAAATCATAAATAATTCTATATTCTCTTCCAAGTCTCAGAGAAACTTGATGAGTTTTAAAGATATCCGTGAAAATGGTTATCATATCAAGACAATTGATGAGATGAATCTTGAATATCTTGGTATTACCAAGAATGTCTCTGGGCAGACATATGATATTGAAAAGTTTGATGCTTTATCTTCTGGCCTGTATTAGAGAAAGATTTGTGCAATTGAAGCACATTCTATAGTAAACTGAAAGTTTACTGATTTAAATACTTTTGTACTTTGGCATGATCGTCTGGGACATCCAGGATCAATAATGATGAGATAAATCATAGAAAATTCAAATGGGCATTCATTAAAGAACTTGAAGGTTCTTTTGAATGGTGAATTTTCACGCAATGCTTGTTATCAAGGCTAGCTGATTGTGAGGCAATTGCCAACAAAAGTTGGGATTGAGTCCCCCGTATTCTTGAAATGCATACATGGGAACATTTGTGGACCAATTCACTCTCTAAGTGGGTCGTTTAGATACTTCATTGTCCTAATAGATGCTTCTTCTAGATGGTCTCATGTGTGCATTTTGTTATCTCCCAACTTGGCATTTGAAAAATTATTGGCACAAATAATACGATTAGGTACACAGTTTCCTGATAATCAAATTAAGTCTATTCGCCTTGATAATGCTGAAGAATTTTTATCCCAAGCATTTAATGACTATTGTTTATCAATTGGGATAAGAGTGGAACATTATGTACCCCTTTTTCACACTCAAAATAGTCTTGCTGATTCATTAATTAAACGTATACAGTTGATAGCAAGACCATTTCTTATGAAAACTAAGTTGCCCACTTCTGTTTGGGGTCATGCAATTTTGCATGCTGCAACACTTGTTCGTCTTAGTCCAACAAATTATCATAAAGTTTCTCTGTTGCAATTGATTTTGGGTCAAGACCATAATATATCTCATTTGAGAATTTTTGGGTGCGGTGTTTATGTGCCTATAGCACCACCAAATCGCACCAAGATGGGTCTCCAAAGAATGTTAGGAATTTATGTTGGGTTTGAATCATCCTCCATTATTCACTATATTAAACCATTAATGAGAGATATGTTCACTACTCGATTTGCAGATTATTAGTTTGATGAGATAATTTTTTCAAAATTACGGAGAGAAGATAGTGATATCAAATGAGAAATTTTATGAAAAAATTCATCACTATCTCATCTTGATCCACGTACTTTTATTTGTGAGCAAGAAGTACAAAAGATTATTCATCTGCAAAAAACTACAAATCAAATGTCGGACACATTTACTGATTTGAAAAGGATCATCAAATCACATATTCTTACAGAGAATATCCCAATTCAAATTGATGTCTTTAAAGGACTATACACTAGTGTCATAGCTAATGAATCTAAAGCACGCTTGAAGCGTGGCAGACCATTAGGTTCTAAGAATCGAAATTCTAGAAAAAAGAAAAACAAATGGTCAAGATGACACTGCGAAAGATCCTCATATGGAAGCTCAAGATTTGAGCAATGTTGATATTCCTGAAGGAATCAATAAGCCTGAGACTCAAGAAAATGAGGAACTATCCATAAACTCAAGTGATGTTGAAACTAATTTGAATCGATCTAAAATAATAGTGGATCATATCTTTGCATACAATGTTGCAACGAAAATCATGCAAGATAACGAGGATCTTGAACCTCGTCTATCACAGAATGTCGATAAAGAAATGACTGGCCAAAAAGGCAAGAAGCAATTCAATCTAAATTAAATTCACTTGCCAAACGTGAAGTTTTTGGACCTATAACTCAAACACCTAGTGGAGTTAAGCCTGTTGTTAATAAATGGGTCTTTGTGCGAAAAAGAAATGAGATAAATAAAATACAAAGGTATAGAGCATGCCTTGTTGCACAAGGATTTTCACAACGGCCTAGTGTCAATTGTGATGAGACATATTCACAAGTTATAGACACAATAATATTGCGTTATCTTATTAGTTTCACTATCCATGAGAGACTTGAAATGCATTTGATAGATGTGGTAACAACCTATCTATATGGATCACTTGATAATGAGATATACATGAAAATTTCTGAAGGATTTAAATTACCGAAAACATATAGTTCAAAGCCTCGAAAAATGTATTCCATTAGATTGCAAATATCATTGTATGGTTTGAAGCAATCGGGATGCATGTGGTCTAACTGCCTTAGTGAATATTTATCTAAAGAAGGTTATATGAATGATGAAATTTGCCTATGTGTTTTCATAAAAAAAAACAACGTCGGAGTTTGATATACTTGCTATCTATGTTGATGAAATAAACCTTATTAGAATGACAATAGAGCTTTAAAAGACAATTGATTACCTAAAGAAAGAATTTGAGATGAAAGATCTCGGAAAGACAAAGTTATGCCTTGGTTTGAAAATTGAGCATTTGACAAATGATATCTTTGTCCATCAATCTTCCTACACAGAAAAAGTGTTAAAATGATTCTATATGGATGAAGAACATCCATTAAGTACTTCGATGGTTATTCGATCACTTGATGTGAATAAGGATCCATTCCGACCTTAAGAAAAGAATGGGGAACTCCTTGGTCCTGAAATACCATATCTTCGTGCAATTGGTGCACTAATGTATCTTGAAAATACTACAAGGCCTGATATTGCCTTTTCAGTAAATTTGCTAGCAAGTTATAGTTCTGCTTCTACTAGGAGACATTGGAATGGGATCAAACAAATATTGCGGTATCTAAAGGAGACTATCGATATGGGCTTTTTTTATTCTAAATATTGCAGTTCTGATCTTGTTGGTTATGCTAATATTGGGTACTTATCTTACCCACATAAATCTCGATCACAAACAAGGTATGTGTTCATATGTGGGTATACTGTCATATCTTAGAGATCAACAAATCAGTCTATCATAGCCACTTCATCAAATCACGCTGATATTATAGCTATTCATGAAGCAAACTAAGAGTGTGTGTGGTTGAGGTCTATAATAAATCTCATTCGATAAAAATGTGGCTTGAAATGTGACAAAGTACCCATGATTTTATATGAAGATAATGCAGCATGCATAGCACAACTTAAAGGAGGATTTATAAAAGAAGATAGAATGAAGAACATTTCGCCAAAGCTCTTCTATACACATGAGCTTCAAACGAATGGTGATATTGACGTACAAAAGATTCGTTCAAGTGACAATGTGGCTGACTTATTCACCAAGTCTCTCCCAACTACAACTTTCAAGAAGATGGTTTACAAGATCGGAATGCAAAGGTTCAAAGAAGTTCTTATTAGGGGGAGCTAATACGCCCTGTACTCTTTTTTCCTTATGACGTTTTGTCCCACTGGGTTTTCCTTGTAAGGTTTTTAATGAGACAACCTATATGCGTATTGTTAGACATTCAAGGAGGAGTGTTATGATATATATATAGTGAATGTCTATCAAGATCTATTTTACGTCTATCGGAATTTGATATACTTGTCTTTTAGTGTGAAACTAGGGGCAAATTCCTCCTATAAATAGAATGGCTTCCTTAATTGTAAATTATCACTCAAGAGAAGAAATAAGAATTACTCTCTCTATTCTCTCTACTCTTCTTCGTGTTCTTTCTTGTTTTATAACAATATATATATATATATATATATATATATATAGACTTATAGGCACGCGTATGTGGCATGCTTCATAGGCCAAGAAAAATATTTATCTTTTTCTTCATATTTTTGAGCTTTTCCAATATTTTATAAGTGATTATATATATGAAGAAAAAAAAACTGCACATTAAATAAGGAAAATAAATGTCTACTAATTGAGAAATTTATTTTTGCTTATTCATATTCTATTTTTCATTCTATATATAATATTTTCATTTTTTGGGAGGGTCTTATGACATGTCTTTTTCTCTTCTCCTTTATTTTATTCTTTATTTTTTTGTTTTTGTTTTATTTTATATCTTTGATTTTAATGTATATTATCATGATCTTATAAAAAGGATGGTGAAGATGAAGTTGTTTGATATAAAGAGGTAACAATAGCATTTCACAATATTGTCATATGTATACTAATGTGTGACTTAAATATCTTTCATGGTATATTTAGTATTTTGTTGGTATAATTTATTTTTGATTGACTTTGATTCTGTTAATATTTAAATTATAATGTAAACTTTGAATATTGATTACAAAGATCTAATTTTTTCCCTTTTTTGCAGGTTATTTATTATTATCAAAATAATGATTTATTTTTAAGTTGAAACTATTTATCCAATAGAAGGTTTAGTAATGCAAAATACAATTTATTTGGTTAGACATTAAATTTTTCATTTGTTTGCAAGTTGAAATTTGTTGTTGGAGAGCCTGCTCCTTAATCAGTCTCTATTTTGAGCTCTTAGTGTAGAAAAAACATTAGTAGGAGCGATATCTTCGAATGAATCCTATCTGGTGTGAATCCGTATTAATCGGACTCGAATGGAGGTTCTAAGTACTAGATGAGAAACTTAAAAAATGAAAAAGAAAAACTTATCGCGGGAGGTTTTTAGGTCAAATGGATTCGTAATTGTCTCATACTAAGATGGTACACACTCTTTGAATTTAGAGAACTCAAATAAAATAGAAATATCAATTTATCAAATTATTGTTCTCCATAACTTTTACTTGATGCTAGGCATCTCAATAGTTTCTCTTTATAAAGAAAGATTTTCTCCATTTTTGTTCAAATATATATGTTACAGGCTTACACTTTTGTCTTCTTTAATTATTGTTACAATTCATTAGCTTGCTATGATGGATATATATTGCTTATATTATTTTATAGAATTCTTCTTTATGTCATTTTTTGAAACACTTAAAGTTTTTTAAAAAATAATTATATAAGAGGTGAAGTTCACTTCTTTATGGCCTCCAATTGTATCTATTTTTTTCTTATTTTTTTGGATATTGTTATCTCCATTTCACTATATAATGATAAGATAATAATCTATTTTAAAGGATTTTTTATTTTCTTAAATAATTTATTTAATAAGTCATTTTCATAACTTACACCACTTCACATTCCCATAACTTCTATTCTAATAATATCCATTAATTTTGTGCTTTTAACTCACATATTACCATCTTTATAACTCATGCTCTTAATAATTTTCACTAAAGAAAATTAAGAGTTGTAAATGGACAATTAAGGATCATCAAATATACAATATTTCAATTCTACATAAAAAGTCTTGTGTAGTTATTTTAATCTTGTAACGTATAATATTGTACACTTCAGAAACATATGGAGAAGAAAGTTATGAAATGTTGAATAAGGTTTTGAATTTTGTTGATAACCCGATATGGTGCAAAGGAATTATGGGTATTTACACAAGGATCTACTTGATTTTTTCATGCTTTTTGATTGAAAAAAAATACGTTATTTCAAATTAAACTCTCAACTTCATTGAATGTGAAATAGAAATGAAATAAAATTATTGTTAGAGAATATATTTTAACTCATTGATAAAGAATATATTATCCATCATTTAATAAATGTTAAATTATTAAATTTTATTGTCTTTTATGAAACAAAAACATTCTTCATAATATAATTATAACAATTTATAATATTACAAATAGATAATAAATCTAAAGTGAATATAAAATTAATCGGAAAAAATAATTAATTCTTTAGCACCGCGCTAAGCGCAGTTAGTTTTCCTAGTTATGTATTAATCCTACATATTGTAAAAATGGAAAATCAAACTTTACAGTGTCATTTAACTTTTCGAATTTAATACCACAACACCCTAAAATCTATAGTTTCATGTAACGTTCCAAATTTAAAAGCATATCGAAAAAGCATATAAAATTGAAACTCATAACGCCAAAATCTCAACGAAAATTACAATATGAGGGAATTTTGGCAACAAAGTCAAATCACTATAATATAAAATTCTTTACCAATAATGTGTGAGTAATTTTCACCAAATGGAAGTTCAATGTCATCATTCAAATTTTGTCTCTGTTATAAAAAATTGCAAGAATAACTCTGAAAAGTCTAGATAAATTGTCAGGATTTCACATACTACAAAGACTTGACTTTCGCTATAATCCTTAGCTAAATCTTGATCGACGAATCATTAAAATTTTGTATCTTGGAAAGTGAAAATCCTCATAGTTCTTTTGTGATTTCTGTGTATTTTACTTGGTTTACCTTTCTTGTAGTTTTATTGTTATGTTTTTATCTCTGAGAGTCGATGGCATAGTTATCGAGGTAGCTAAATGGGGTTTTGCTATGTTTTTCATTTTGAAAGGTTGAAATTTTTTATAAAAGTCAGTATTTAAGGATGATAAGCTTGAATGGAGTTTTGATAGTTCCATTTTTTTTTTGAAGGTTATCTTTTAGTTAGGTTGACCATTAGTCAGGCTTTCAGATGTGATTTAGATCACTGAATGGAATATAGAAATTTGGAAATCTAGAACATAAGAATTGACCTCATACAAGTATTTTGATAGTTCAAGAAAACATCTATCATGATCCAATTGATCATGAATGGCACCCACCATAACGCAATGGTAGGATGACCATCTAACCCAACCCTTAACTAATTACCAAGGATTTACCTAAATCATCTTTATTAATGACTATGGTTTAGCTCACTAAGCAAAATATTAATCAAACAAAATTATTACTACTTATTTAATTTACACAATAAAGCAGAGTGTAGAAGTATCTCTAATTATAACAAATCATATCCAAAAGTCATCGTACAAGAATTCTAAAAAATGTCAAAAACCAAGTCTAAATAATATCTAGAATACAGAATAAAAGGAATGACTTTGTCCCAAAACAAAGAACATAAGTAACTTAATGATGATCCGTATTTTTTCGGACATGTTACTCACTCTTGAATCAATGTAAAAATCACAACCTAGAGCCGAGGTCACATCTCAAATGCTGAAACATGCTCGGCTCTCAACAAAAAAGAAGTGTACAGGTAGTATAGTACAACAACTATGTACTAGCAGGCATCATTGACCCACTCAACTCAACACCTTATAAATAGTCAAGTTAAAAGATAATAAAATTAATCAAAACACACTAACAACTAACAGAGAAGTAATTTTAGTCGTAACACTTTAATTTATTAGAATAAAAGTCTACAAGCATATCAATTACACTTAGGCATATTCCCTCAACAATAATTATTTCAAATATAAGTACAAATGAAATTATTATTGATTGTATGGATTAAAGATATACACACCAACTAGAGTCAGTAAGGATTCTCTGTTATGACTTATAGGAGACGAGCTTAGTCTATGTACAAGTGTTAGCGTGGCGCCCATTCCAATAATTGTGTCATCATGACATCCAATCAATATAATAATGTCAACGTGGCAACTGATTCATAGATCATCTTAATATCATCTCAAAAGAATATATTCAGTGCATGATACAGTCAATAATCACAAGTAACATATAGAAACAAATAACAAAAAACTAACTCATATATAAGTACATAGTCAAGCAAGTTTTTAGTACCATTGAATCATAACCTACCTCGATTCTTTGACTAAGAAAACTATATAGCCCCAAACTTTCATTATAGTGGAGGATCGTCCATTGCAACAACGCTTAGTCCAAAAGGGACTGCCACTGTGGCAACACTTTTGCTGCTGTAACAATACATTTGTCACTTTAGTGATGCCAAACCAGTAGCTAAGGACTCAGTCATTGCTATGTCCATTTTACAACACACTTCTTAAAATTTGACATTACGAATTGACTCTTTCAAAGTAATTACTATAATCAGAGTTCTACTAACCTGTTCTACACATCAAATATTTCTATGACTTTCTAAACTTTTCCTCTAACAAAAATACTAACAAAAATACAAACCAACACTCTAATAATTCCCAGATTTTCCCACATCACCACACACTAAAATTATTCCTAGAAATATGTCAACCCAGAGTTTTAAATTTTTAACTAAGGGAAAACTAGGCAAAGGTTTTACTCTCTACTTTAGCGTAACAACATTTTGAGGCATTAAAAACTCTTTTCTTTTAAATTCTTGGTATCCATACAATACATTATTTTCAATATTGTACCCCATATAAATATAATATAGATGAAGGTGTGGGTTGTAGAATAGCCAAGAAGCTCACCAGCACTCAAAAATAACCCAAGCTTAAACTCAGAAATCTCCATTATATGCACTGATATTTAGAATTGAATCTTTACCACAAAAGAGTGCAGGAAATTTAGTATGAGTATGAAACCACGTGTACGCAGTATGTCTCATAAAACAATATGAAAGAATTAAGATGAGTTTGTTTAAAAAAATCATCCTTTATCTTTACAAGTGTAAATTGTATTTAACAATCATTTTTTTTTCAAAAAATGGATAACCAAATGCCACACAATGTTCAAATATTAATTATGAATATAACTAAGTAAATGAAGGATTAAAAGTGTTTCAATACAATAAGATGATATGCCTCAAATGCCAAACACTCTCTCAACTACAAATATATGATACTCCTTCAAAATTCATCAAAAGTTCATGATCCATGGGGTACTCGTAAGGTCCATACACCAACATAGATGGTCCACATGTGCCCCTGAAGATGATCTCAATACATTATAAAAAAATCAGATCATCCCCAACATGGATAACACTATGTGTCTAACTCATAATTATAAGATGATCACAATGTGGACGATATCCATATACTCAACCCTTACACTTACTCTCATGCCAATAAATGTGCATAATATAATATAAATGTAGTAGGTAATAGTGATGCATCTCATGTCAATCAAATACTGGACATAAAATATATTCACCTCGACTATCACAAATATATGGGTTAAATAAAGAAACATGAACACACAAAAAACAACAAAGTCAATATATCACCTGCTAATTCCCATATTCTTTGGCATTTTGAAATCATAATTTGTCATTTCATAGTAATAAACTTTTCCTTTTGTAATATCAGTACAAATACCCATCACACCATGAGTACTGTAATTACATAAGTTTTGGGGATTTATCTGAAGTATTTATTTCTGTGTGATTTGACTATTTTACCCCCTCCTATCATGGTTTTATTATGGTATTCTAGAGTATGAAAATGTTTAGCACAGTTCACAATACATTTTGGTGTGATTTTTGCAAGATTGTGGTATTTGATGGTCTTAAAGGAATACTAGTTGACTTCGGTCAAAATTTTTTGATATGTGTATTGAATAAAAAACAAACTATGCTAGTAGATCTTGACCATCAATTTTATGTGGGTAACATAGTTGGTGTGATTTTATGGCTTTTATATCTTATTTTAATCCCCAGTTCAAAAAACTATAAAATAGGATTTCGGGTGTCAATTTTGTGAAAATGATATTTTTTTCAAAAATATATTATCGCCATTGAGTCTGACGCATTAAATTTAGCGGGTTAGCATAGTTTATTTGCACACTCGGGATATCGGATGAATCCCGAAAGGTCTGAAAAGACTTGAAATTCGCCAAGTCTCCAACTGGTGGTCCACTCAATTGGCGCAATCACTTAAGTGATGCTTTGATCTCTGAAAAAACTTTTTCTAATAGCCAATATATCAATTAAGTAATACCAGGATCTGTTAAGAAACAACCGCTTAAGTGATGGCTTAGTTACTTTAGCTACACTGGTATGCCAAATACTTATCGCTTAAGCGACAACCATGCCGCATACGCGATGAGGCATTCTTTGCATAAGCGATGCCTGGTCTCTTAAGCGATATCCACCTAAGTGACCTAGTAGTCGCTTAACTGATGCTTGGGTAGTTTATTTTTCCTTTTTTTGATATTTTTATACCATTTTCAAGAATTAGATCTTGGGGATAGTGTTTTTTGGTCTTTTTTCCATTTCTAATCTTGGGTAAGCTCCAAATCCCTATTACAATTATTCTTCTTGGACTTCATCATTTAAATCTTATTTAAACTCAAATTTATAGGTGGAATTGGGGGATTTTCTCCTGAAAGGCCTAAATTATCATTTATTTCATTCAAACCCTAATTTCACTCTGTTTTCACTTGGGTTTTATCCTATAAGTTCCTTTAATTTTAGAAATAATGTTTTTTGACAAAAATATTAGTTTTTTATCTTTCTTTTAAAAAAATTCATTTTGGAAGTCCGTTTTGACCCCAATTTTGATGTGGACAATATGAGTATTATTGGCCTTCTTTTAATGCAAAAATTCTGTATTTGTATATTTTAGTTTATTCCAAGTCTATTCGTGAGGGAAAAGCTCCAGATTTAAGGCTTATAGGATCAATTTTTGGCATTCGAGGTAGGTGATGACTTAATTTTCTTTAGACTAGCTTGGGTAGTTAATAATAATGTAAAAGCATGCTATGGGTGTAGGGTTGTATCATAAAAAATGTGTTTAGGTGATTTATGTGCCCGTGTATGGTCCTAAATGGATAATATTTTTGGGTTTTGAGATATTTTTTGCAATGTATGATTGTGTGGGGTATTGTATGATGTTGTTCGCTTAGTGCTGATATATGTATATTTTCGTTGTACTCTTTCTGGTGGAAAGAGCCTAGATTTTGGGATTTATATAGTATCAATGACTTTTCTTGCATGTTTCACTCAATTATTTTTGGATTAATTTGGATCATGGATAGTTGGTCTATTTGGTTGGAATTTTGTGTCACATGGTTAGTATATTGGTTGGATATTGGATATTATCATTTTGTTTGGCTGTGAGCATTACTTCCTCATATCATAATCATTCATAAAATTTTGGTACCATTATGAAAATACTGGAAACACTAGCATTTTTAACAGAAAATCTGACATCCTTAAAATCCCTCTATCGATATATGGGTAAGAGAGGGGTATGGATGTTGGTATTAGATATTGGTTGAATATTATTTGATGAATCCCCCATGGGTCCTAACTCAAGATCACAACTCGGTAGGTGTATATGAAGGTTATCCGACAACCTCGTGCATGACATCATCATATACATCATCACCATCATAATCTTTATCGCATTCTATATATTGTGCTTATTCTATGATTGTATATCTATTCTTGACTTGATATTATTCCATTTGTTCTTTCTTCTTATACATGTATTTGGTATGTATATATTTGTTCTTCCTTCCCCTACCTGTATTTGTTATATGAATGTATAGTAGAAATGTTAGTGGAGACGGCGTGGGCTACCATTTGAGACATTTTCTGATTGCAGGTGATGTGTCCATTATTTGTGTTTATATGCTATATTTTCTACTTAGTCGTCCTATGATACCTACTGAGTACAAGTCAACCGTACTCATCCCTACTGCCTTTTTTCCGTGCAGATCAAGGAATGATTGCACCACATGGATAGCTGACTCTGGCGGCATTTGGAGTATATTTGAGGTAGCGGACGTCCAATGCTTTAGGAGTTGGCCTACTACCTCTTCCTATCTATTTTTATGTCTTATTTAGTATCCTGAGACAGATTTTGATCCTTTTTGGACTATCATTATATCTTTGACATCCGACATATATTTAGTAGTTTTTACACCGTGACACCAGGTTTGGGGGTATTGTATGATTTCTTGATTATGTATCTCTGCTTTTATTATATATATGTGTGATTCAACTTTGTTCTAGGAGTCTTACTTTTGGTTTTGGCATTGATTCCTTATTTCATATCAGTTTGAGTGATAGGCTAACTTGTTAAGGCTTTGCCACGATTAGTGCCATCATGATCCTTAGTTTTTGGATCGTGACAAGTACGAGACCCCATATTTTGACCTTACCAATTATCTGTTCCATTTTTTAATTTTTAATTAGAAAATCATTGTTCAAAGAAGCATAGAAAGTCTAAACATACCTTATGTCAAACAATGCATTAGGAATCCTTAAAATTTTGCCTTTTCCATCTGCAAAGCTTTAGAATATTTTCCATCAATCAAATATGCAATATTCATAATCACACAATCCTTAGACATCCATACAACAATTCTTTTAGCTTAGACCATAAAAATTAGTGAAAAAGTTAAATTTAGGCACACATTAACAAACCAAAATTTTATCAAAAATCAATTGACCTATAAATAGTAGTGTCCAACTTATAAAAAAGTTTCAATTTTGCTATTAATTAGTCAAACCTTAAATTAACCAAAACTATACTTGAGATTTAAAAATTCCAAATACCTAGAATTGAAGAGTAAAAATATAATTCAAAGTCAAAAAATCACAAATAATTTATATAAATTTTTTTAGCTCTCATACTCTTATTCCAGATTGGCAACCATAACACATGAGAACCATGTTGATGGTACTTCTTTATCATCGTAATATGAAACATAGGGTGAACACCTAACAAACCATGTAGCAAAGCCAACTAGTATGCCACCTCACCTCTATGAAGAACCATCTGAAAATAACCAATATACCTCAAGCTCAACTTTTCTTTTTCCCCAAATCTCATCATACTCTTTATGGGAGAAACCTTGAAAAGGAACTCGCTCTTCAATCCTTGAACTCTATATTGCCAACCTTTTGATCTGTAGAACTCTTTTATCTACTCTAAGCGATGAAAAGTCCGTCCTTAACCAACTTGACCTTGTACAAACACTCTATCAACAAATCTATATCCCATTATGTAACCTTAAATGAATTAAACCAACCAATTTGAGATTGACATCTCTTACCATACAAAGCCTCGAATGCTGCCATCTCAATGCTTAAATAGTAGTTAGTGTTGTATACAAACTCGACTAAAGGCAAACATTAGTCGTAATTACAATAAAAGTCGATCACATATCCTCATAATATATTCCCAAGGACCAAATTAGTTTATTCATGTCACGACCTGATGTATGAGTCATGATGGCACCTACTCTATCCTACAGGTAAGCCAAACCATAACCCGAACCTAAATGCAATGGGTTAACTTGGTGAAAAATGCCCAACTTAGGAAAAAATCAACAACACAGTTGATAATTAGATAAAACCCTCGATATATATAGAAATAATCAATACAAGATTAAATCCCATGACCTGGTAGAGCCAGTACAAAAGCATCTAATAGTTTTACAACTTAAAGACTTAGAATAGTCAACGATATCTCTCTCGATAACAAAAAACTAATTATTAAAAGATAGAAGAAAAAAGGTGACTCCGTCTCTGAGTGCTCACTCTATCTACGGAAAATCAACTAAACATGATAAATGGTCAACGACTAAAGCTAGTTCTCAGATCTTCACCAAAAAGGTACAAAAGTGTAGTATGAGTACCAAAACCAAGAGTACAAAGTAGTCATCATCGACCAACTTAGATAAATCAGGATATTAGTGTGATAAAGTGCAAGATATAACAACTAAACCAAGGTATTGAAATGAACCTGAATTAACTCCAACATCGCTATAAATAATAAGTAATTTAATCGAATAACAATATAACATAAGGCACCAACAGAAGCCAACATCACTATATATAATAAGTAAATAAATCATAATAATACTATATCACAAAGTATCAACATAAGCAATCATAACTACAAAATTGGCTTCCGTACGCCAATTGGTGTGGAAAAGTAAATAACTCATCACAGGCCCCATATGCCTAGAGAGTATACTCTAGGATAGAGTAAAGCAATTGACCAACTTTTGATAATTAGCCTTCATTATCATTTAACCCTTATTCCATAATTTATCATCAATCGATCATTACCAACATTTGAAAAAGTACCCACATTCCATAACGTTACTATTATTTAACCACCTTATCATCGATACTCACTAGTCATCATTTATTAGCTAATCATCTCTTATTAACTAATTCATTTAATTACTAGTCATCATATAACATCTAGTCATCATTTATCACTTAAACAACATTAATTATCAATATTCATCAATTACCAACTAGTCCTCATTTATCAACTAGTCATGATTAGAACTTAAATAATATCCACCATTAATCCTTCTTTATCGCAAATCATCAACTATACCATCTTATAATGATTTATCACTTTCGAACCGGCATCCCTAATATCAATATCTTACCCAACTTGGATATGTATATAAGTAATTATATAATAATCATTTCATAAAAAATAGTCAAAATTGAATCTGTAGATGTGCACATAGGTACAGCGACATAATTATCATTTGGCCTTGCCAGGTATCAATATATCATCATAATCATTCTCTGAAATTATACCAAATATAGTCAACCTCATTATCTTCTGGAATTGAATCGGGTATAATCAACATCATCATGGTCCTATGGAATTGAACTGGGCATTATAAATATCAACATCATCTTCTAAAATTAAATCAGGTATATAATCATCATAGTCATCTTTCAAAATCATACCATGTATAATCAACATCATAATCATCTTTCGAAATTGAACCTGGTATAATCAGTGTCATAAGTGTTAATATAGTCAAACATTATGATTTATAGCATAATTAATAACATAATTGCTCATATAATTATTAATAATGAGCACCATTGCTAATATCATAAATAAGGATATTTTTAAGCATGATTAATAGCAAAATTGTCTAGCATGATCATAATCATAAGTACTAGCATAAGCAATAACTTATCAATAGCATGGTCAAAAACTTATCGTTAGCATAATAGATAACTTATACATGCCATAACCAATGACTTATCGCAACATCATCTATATCTCATCACAGCATAGGTAAAAATCTAATCCATTAGTCCTTGAGCATTATTTCTACTACAATCATCACCATAAAAATCAAGTACCAAGGTTCCTTAATATATCCTTAAAGGGGAATTCTCTTGGTATTCAACAAATGTATAAGGATTTCAAGAGAACAAACCATCAATCTTGGCTTAAAGTGGGTCATATAGACCACTTTGAAATCCCAGAAATACATTCTAAGTTAAATTCTATCCCAGACTATGCTATGGTATATAAATCCACTCTTAGATGTATAGAAAGCCACAATTAGACCCATGATAGAGATTTTTCTCAAGCACTTTAACTAAGTCCAATGGAAACTAGGAAAACCTTCATTAGTGTAAGCAACTAAGGCTAAACTTACCCTAAGCATAAGGACCTAAAGCATTTTTACCTAACTTGAGTAATCTAAGGAATTCTCATATCAAACATGAGTAATAAAGTCCAATTCACCTAATGCATAAGGAAATAAGTCAAGTGTTTCAACTCTACTATTTCAAATTCGCTTAAATAGTGCAACTAACCTAAGTCTTGCATTTCATCAATCAAACACCTAAAACCCATCCCAAATCAAACACAATATCATAAACATACTATGAAGTAGCTCAATCTTCAAAGGGATAAACCTAGCCTACCTCGACGTCAAAGAAAGGTCAACGATTTACTAAACCAAATGTTTTCCCTTTCGAGAATCCTCCTCAAGATGCCAAGTTATTATAAACACATTCTCTCATCAATACGAGAATAATTATACTCATATTGCACCATTGTTCTTTGGGTCAAAACATTTCATCGAAACCCTATATGGGTCCTACTTATGGAAATTGCATTTCCTAAACCAATCGAACATTTTTACATGCTCAAGGAATCATTATCCAAGCTAAATTACATCTAAAATCAAGCACTCAAGATTTTGGGGATTTGAGCAAGAAATCAATAAAATCCACCAAGGAAAGAGTGAATTCTTACCTCAAATCGAAAGATAATCTCACAATAATTATTAAATAAGCTCTAAAGTCATCCATAAGTCTTAATTTTAAGATATATTACTTCTTAGGATTTTTTTTGCTTTCAATAAAATGGGTGAAGAATGAGCACAATAGAGCAAAATGGGTCAATTTATATCCTTTTTAGGTTTTCGAGAGTCGCCTAAGGCTTGCGATCGCGACATCTTGATCCTGCAGATGCCAGTCATGATCTTGACCTACATACTATGATTGTGGTATCATCATACAAAGGGTATTGTGATTACGACCCTTGGATTACGATTGCGATGCACCAGCTGACAACATTGGACTTGGAAATTTCCAAGACCCCGCTAAGACCTCGGGATTTATCTTGAATCCTTTATATGCAAATGAACTATAAAAAATACAAAATTTAACATTTTGGACTCAATGGAACAATCAAATTTTTTCATCCGAGGTCATTTCAACCAAATATAGGTTCTGTACCCATATTTCATGTTTTAAAATTTCCGACCAATAGGTCGAAATGAACTTGGTTGTCTTGAGGTCTAAACCAAAGGTCCACCTAGCCTAAAATTGATATTTTAAAGCTTTTGGAACAATCAGAATTTGTATATGAGATTGTTTCAATGAAGTTTTTGCTCGGTGTCCATTTGGAACCAGCAAAGACATCAAAAGAGAGAATTGGCTCTAAAAGACAAACGAACTACCCGATAACCCAAGTGTCAGTCCCAACATGTTATAAATGACTTAGCGCAGCTATGAAAAGGCTCTAAAGGAAACAATAAGCGAAAATGGAGAAAATGACCTGAAGGGTCATTATAATATCAATTACAAAAGGAACTTTCATTAGCAAAAGTTAAGGATTAGGATATACCTGATGTCTTAAACAGGTGAGGATACTAGGTCCATATGTCACTCTGGATCTCCCAAGTGGCCTCCTCCACTAGATGGTACCTCTACTGAACCTTCTATAGGAACCTCTCTAGTGCACAATCGCTTGATATCACTAGCCAAAATGATCACCGACTCCTCCATGAATATCAACCTCTCATCCAACCAGACTAAGTCCCGTCTATTCATATGAGATGGATCAGGAATATATCACCACAACATAGAAACATGGAAAACTGGGTAAACAACGACAAAATCTAGAGGTAGATCTAACTCATAAGACACCTTACCAACTATATGAAGAATCTCAGAAGGTCCAATATAGCTAGGAATGAGCTTGCCCTTTCTCCCGAACCTTATCACACCCTTCATGGGTGACACACAAAGAAATACACAATCACCAATTCCAAATATCAAGGCATGACGCCTATGGTCCACATAAGCTTTATCCATACTCACCCTGACTCTATCCAATGACTCCTGAAGCAAATTAATATCATGGGGCTAACCTCAAAAGTCTCAAACCATCCAATCGGAGAATGACATATCCTACCATACAAAGTCTTAAAATATGCCATCTTAATACTTAAATAATAGTTGTTGTTATATGCAAACTCTGCCAAGGCTAAGTATTACTCCCATTGGCCTCCAAAATCCATAAAATAGGCTAGGGGCATATCCTTAAAGACATGATTAGTCTAGTCTAAATGACTATCTATCTGTGGATGAAAAGCTGTACTGAGATCCACCTGAATACCCAAATCCTCTTGAAATTCTCTCCAAAATCTTGAAGTGAATACAAAACCATAGTCCAAAATAATAGAAATAGGCACACCATACAAACAGACTATCTCTCGAACATAGATATGGGCTAATCTCTCAGCACTGAAGGCATTTGAATAGTAATGAAATACATTGACTTGGTCAAATGATCCATAATGACCCAAATACCATTAGAACCATGAGAAGTACGAGGCAAAGCACTAACAAAATTAATGGTAATCTACTCCCATTTCCACTTAGGAATAAGAACTTTCTAATTTAAACCAACTGGTCATCGATGCCCAACCTTTACCTAATAACAACATAGGAAATGAGCTACAAAATCTTCTATGTCTTTCATCATACTACTCCACTAATAATACTGCCTCAAATCTCTATACATCTTGATGGTACCATGATGAATGAAATATACAGAGCTGTGAGCCTCATGCAAAATCAACTGAGTTAAGTCCTCGATCCTTGAAACACAAATGTAACAACCATTCTCAAAAGACCCTCAGGATATATGGTGTTCCTCTCAGACTCATACTCAACACCTGGTCATGAATGAAGCAAAGCTTACTATCCTCATACTAACAATCTCAAATCTACTCAAATAATGAAGTCCTTTCCCAAATACTAGCATAAATCCTCCTAGGGTATAAATTAAAACATAGAAAATTTTAAAAATCACGATCAGGGTCATTACATAACGACATTAGTGTGAACTTAAGAAAGTCAAATTTTTTTTGAAAATATGATTAATATAGATTTGAAAAGACGTTAAATTAATTTCTAACAAAGTATGCACACATTTGCTCAAAGAAAGAGTCATAAATAACCTTAATCATGTAGTAATCCCATGCACAGTAAAAAAAGAAACCAAACTTTATTAGGAAAATAATCTATAGTATTATTTATTAAAACCAAAAAACCATCTTAATGTTCCAAATTTAAAAGAATATAAGAAAATGAACATAAATTTAAGATTACAAGGCCGAAATCTCGATAAAAAATTTCAACATGAAGTAATTTCATTCATATAGTCAAATTACTGTAGTATAAAATTTTCTACCAATAACGTGTGTAATTGAAATCAAACAGAATGTACAATGTCATCATTTAAATTTTGACTAAGTTATTAAAAATTGCAAGAATAGATCTGCAAAATTGAGACAAATTGTTAGAATTTCACATTTACTGAAAATACTTGTCTTGTTAATATAATCCTTTGCTAAATCTTGATTGACGGATAGTTGAATTTTGTAATCTTGAAATGTAAAATTCCTTATTTCATTTTTGATTTTTATGTATTGTACTTGTTTTACCCTTTCTTGTAGTTTTAGTGTTGTGTTTCTGGTCTCCGAGAATGGGTCTGATAAAAGTCAATATTTGAGGAAGATGAGCCCGGATTGGAGTTTAGACACTTCAGTCTTGTTTTGAGGAGATTTTTTAGTTAGGTGGACCATTAGTCCCTAAGATTTTAAATGTAATTTAGATCACAAGTTGGGAATTTTGAAATTTTGAAATCTAGAACATAAGAATTGATCGCAAGCATATATTTTGATAATTCACGAATAGTGGCGAAGTTAGGATTTTCATTGAGGGGGTTCAGAAGTATATATTAGAATTAGTTGAAAAGGGTTTAATTTATACTATATATATACATAAAAAATATTTGTAACCATATAAAAATACTATAAAAATATTATAATTTTTCGTCGAAGGGGGTTCGTACGAACCCCCTGGAGGAAGAGTGGCTCAGCTACTATTTATGAGTGCGTCTTAGCTTATCAATGCCCAAAATCTATCCAACACTTTTTTTCCAATCTTCTACCCTATATAAATAAAAGATATATAAAGGTATAGGTTGCAAAGCAGCCATATGGTTCATCACTATTCTAAAATAACGCATGCTCAAACTCAAAAATTTTTATTAGATGCATTAATAGTTAGAATTGACTGTACACCAAAAAAGAGTGTAGGAAATATTGTATCTGTATGAAACCATGTGTACCCAGTTTGTCTCATAGAACATTAATGAAGATGTAATGATGGGATTACATAAAAAATAACTCTCTAACTTTACAAGTGTACATCATACTTAACAATCAATTTTTCACCAAAAAATGTATAACCAAATGCCACACAATGTTCAAATATCAATTAAGCACATAGTTAAAAAAAGAATAAATGATGCAATGTTTTTGTAGTGCAATAAGTAGATATGCCTCTACCATGATCTATCTCGTTATAATTGGCACCAACACCAACTTTGGTGGGAGAACTATCTAACCCCAAACATGCAGAAGTTAACCCTTAGCCAAAAATAAGGCAAACTGGCTATCTTACATAGAGTAAAATACTGAAATGCATGCTCCAATATAGAAGGAACCAATATAGAAGATAAGGACGTAATCTTCATTCACACATGAAACACATTTACCTATACCTTGTACGTATATGCTAAGGGTCTTATGGTCTTCTACTTTCTATGATATGTAGAGGATAAGCTCTTGTCTATGTTCCAAACCCCAGACATCAAATAGCTGGCAATCTTATATGAACCACTTCTATCCAGATGTTCAAATACTGGTGCATTCCATAATAATTACAGATATCACAATAATCATAATGATAATGATAATCGATATAACACTTGTAGTAACCAATAAGCTTTTCACATAAGTTCATTGCATGTGATTAACACTTAGGAAATTAATTTGTCATCTAATTTCCTTGAATATACATTGAAACAATCAATACAAAGGAACAATTATAATTCATATATAAAATAAGTTGGATTTCAACTACATTAACATTACCTACCCAAATCCAATCTTGAAATGCTTTAGCAAACTTGAGCTTTGCTCTTTCTTACAACCTCAGCTTGATTGTGGTCTAAAAAAAGAATATAGAATTTAATCAACTAAGTGACCTAAAGTATCTAGGATTATAGCCTAACCCCACACCCCAAGACCAAATTAATTACCATTCTTCCCATTTTAGGTTTTCTATCATAATTTCCTTATTCTAGGGTTACAATAGTGAATTATCAACATGCAAGAGTAATTAGCAACCTTTAACCAAATTCCAAGGGTTTTCTACCTAATTCACTTAATGGCACTAGAAAATTACATAGATTAAGTCAAATCTCCCCCAAAATCCCACAAAATAGTGATTCTAGTAGTTAAAAATCAAGCTAAGAGTAAACAAAAGGAATCACTTACCTTTACAAAAGTTTGGATGTAAATTATGTGGAATATGCCCAAAATTTCCTAAGCCCTTCCCAAAATGAGTTTTAAAGTAATAAAATAGTTTAGCATATTTTTCTGCATAAATTCGTGCATATCCCACTATAGCATCCCTATCTCACCATAGTAGAATCCATCGCTATGGTAGGATTGATCGATGTTGACTTTCGCTATAGAGGGAAAATTTCTTCTATAGTGGCATAGTTATAGCAGCATGCCACTCGCTATAGCGGGTGGGGTAAGACAGAAACTCAGGATTATTTCTAGTTTTTCATTTTTTGCGATGCACCCCAAAGCCTTGACATTCTGGGCTAGCCCATTTATGCCAAGTTTAATATCAAGATTTCTACTTATCCGAATTCACTTTCAAATGATCATTTGAATTCCTTATCTTCTTGGATGACATAAGAAAATACTAAATCCTTTCACATTTGCCTAATCCATTTTTGGATTTCCTTAGACCATACCTCGCTGAAATTTCACCCATGATTTGCATAGCCTAAAATTTCTAACTCCCAATTCAGTGAAAATCTTAACCCAAATTTTGGTACACAGATATACCCATAATAATGGAAAAGTTTGTTACACCCTTAAATGCCTAATACCCTCTCACCTATAAATAATGATACTTCTTGTAAATTCACCAAGAGTTCATGATCCACGGGGTACTAATGAAATCCACAAACAAACATAGATGGTCTATTCGTGCCCCTTGATATGTCAATAATTTGCAATAATTTGACCTAAAATTAGTGAGAAATCAAGTTCTCGATGTCTTTTTTAGTCAGTTTTAATGTTACTTTCTTTCTCTGGGCTTAAGATAAGAAGTGGTCAATAAAGCATAAGGAAGCAAAAGTTGCAATGTGTCTAATAGTCGAACAAGCCTCTAATGCTACTATTAGAGAGTCACTTGGACAGACCCCCAGCTGACTCGAACTATCTGACATAACTAAATAAACTAATTTGAAAAGCTGGAAATCTGAATAACTGGGTCTCCAAACTATGAGGACTTACCACTGTTGGCATGTAAATAGATATACTCACGGTCAATCACGCTACTAGAATTGAGCACATGAACCTAGATTATGAGACAATGTAGCACATAGACATATATATGGAACAGTACTGTTGGAATGTACTGAGCATGTGGGGGTGAATACATAAGTAGAAATAATATCTCATTGTTATCAAAAGTCATAAAACATGCATGCTAAATTTAGATGACTCACATAAGCTGAAATATCTAAAAACTAGAAAAGAAAACATAACCATGGATAGCAAAACATATTGCATAACTCTAGTGAGTCATAACATTTAATTATAAAAGCCGTACTTTTACTCTTCCTGCTAGTGCAATAAGTAGGACTGAAGTTAAGTCCATTTTCAAATCATTTAAGCTAACTGTAAAGGGACAAACCTTTGTGTCAATAAACTAAAAGCAAAGGTCTCATAACTAATGACTTATCCAAACCAATATTTGATTAAAATCGTAAGACTTTACACTTAGTTTCTAAAATATTTTCTTTTGTTCTTTTCTACTACAATTACTCTATTCTATAAGGATTTTTTTTAAAACTATTCTGTAAAGCTTTACTATTCGGGAGGTTCTTCTAACAGTCATACAGTATGTAAGATATCATAGCATCCAACGTCTAGTTCCATTATGGAAAAACCTCACGTTGGGGATAGGTGTCATACTCTTGCCAAGGAATATAACCTAATCTAAGTAATCAAAATCTGTATCTGTATCCATATACAAATGGAATATAATTTAAATCTATACCTAAGTTGGCTCGTAGTTCTGGGGGAGTAGGATGCGCTAAACCCACACTTTCAGCTCGGAGTAAAATACTACTCCCTTTAATCTATATGTTCATTCTATAGGAAATCTACTTTAACACTAGCATAAGGGTTTACAAAGAAAACTAGTTATGCATCTATTTACTTTAAACTGTAATAAAACTATGATCATAACTGTAATCAAAATTGTAAAGTGGATTCCATATCTTAAATGAGGATTAAAAGATAAAGTTTTATTTGAAAAATCTGAATTTAAACTAATCATGGGATGCTTAAAGACATCATCTTCTTGAAGTATCAATACTAATACTTAGGGCTTAAAACCCATGATCAAACTAATTTCAAATTATCATAAAGTCATGCTCAATAATCAAAATCTTGAAATTCTTACATAATTCTAGTCATGATAGTGAAATTAATTTTTTTATGTATATAAAATCATCTCACATATATAAACATGCAAAAGTAGAGAGGCAATTCAACATTTAACCACTGGCAACATCAACATCTTCAAAAAATGATAATTGGGTATGAACCCTAAATTGTAAATCATATAAATTCATTGAAATTCTACTTTGAAAACTAGTTTTTGGGCACAAGGATGAACGAGGATCCTTGTTCATAAATCCACATACATTGTTTGATGAATTGAATGCAAAATCTTGAACCTTTGACTCTCTAATGGTGTTCTTGAAGCTTCTTATTGAAGTTATTGAACCCGGAACTTTGGATTATAATCTTTCTTGGAGATGATTCTTGGAGCTAGAGTTTTATTCTTGGAGAAGAAAAAGATGAATAGTGAAGCATCTATGCTATTTGGGGCTAAAATTATGTGTTATGGGTGGATTTGGGTAAGGGTAAATAGCTCAAATGCCCCCATAACATGTTATTTACCACACAAAACCTGGGCTCCAATGTGATCAAGGATGCATTACATTGCTCACTATGACACAATTAGCAACATATCTCATCATCTACATCGACGCAACACGATAATATCACATCGAGGTTCTATTTTGGCCAACCAAACATTCCTCAATTCTTCTTCAAAAATTCTGAAACTCACCCCAGAGGTACTATGGACTACCTTGATCATGAAACAACTTAGAAATTGACTTTCCAACGTCGTAAAGGTCGAGAATAATGTCATCAAACTTTAGAGGCCAAAAGTGAGACTAAGTCTTCAACACTTAGCTAAAATTTTAGGTCCTAAGTCTCTTATGTGCCTTTTTTGATCTAAATTGAACTAGAAAGAATATGGGGTATTACAATATCTCCCTCTTGAGAACATTCATCCTAGAATGAGACTAGTTAAACTGATGAGACTGGAGAACTGAGACTATGTACTGACATGTACAACTGAAACCAAAACTGTATGACTGAATCTAAAACATTATAAGCTACTGAACCTATCTGTGATTGCATGAATTAACATAAAGATAACCATATAGCTAAAAATGAGACTGGAAATGAACTGAATTAAGGAAGATTGTTCTCTTTGGTTGGATTTGAGTTTGTGGAGAAGAGGTAAGGGTACTTGGTTTGCATATCTGCTTCTGCTTCAAATGTGGCACCCTCAACAGACTAATTTCGCCATAGTACTTTGACCAAGGGAATTTATTTGTTCCTTAGTCTATAGTTTTGGTGATCTAGAATCTCTACTAGAAGCTCTTTGTACGAGAGGCTATTCTGAATATCTGTGCTTTCTAGAGGGACTAGAACAACCGAATTGTCCATGCACTTCTTTAATAAGGATACATGGAACACTAGGTAAACTGATGATAAGTCTGTGGGTAGCTCATGTTCATATGCTACCTTCCCCACATGACTCAAAATCTTGTAGGGACCTTCATACCCGGGACTAATCTTCCCTTTTTTTCCAAATCTCTTCACCCTCTTTATGGGTGAAACCTTCAAATAAAAAAAATCATCAACCTCAAACTCAAGTCTCTCTTTCTTACATCCGTATAAGATTTTTGATGACTCTGAGTATCTTTCAATCTCTATCTAATCAACTAAACTTTATCCATGGGTTAAAATACCATATCTGGACCAATCAAGGTGTCCTCACCCACTTCAAACCAATCAACTGGTGACCTACATCTTTTCCCATATAGAGCTTCAAATAGGCCTATCTAAATGCTAGAATGGTAACTGTTGTTATAGGTAAACTCAATCAACGAAAAGTGGTCATCCCAATTGAGTTTGAAATCAAGAACACATACCCTCAACATATCCTTTAAGTTCTGATTAGTCCTCTCTGCCTGAACATCTATCTATAGGTGAAAAGATGAAATAAGATAAAATTGGGTACCAAGACCCTTCTAAAAGGCTTTCCAAAACTGAGAAGCAAACTGAGTACCCCTATCTGAGATAATGGACAAAGGAATTACGTGTAATCTGACCAACTCTCTAATATACAACTTAGCGTAATCTTCAGCTATGTAGGATGTGTAAACTAGAAGGAAATGAGCTAATTTAGTCAATCTATCTACTATAACCTAAATCAAATTATGCTGCCAACGCGAGTAGGGTAATCTAGTCATAAAGTTCATATTTACCTCTTCCCACTTTTCAATGGGAATACTAAACTCCTGCACTGTGCCACCAGGTCTTTGGTGTTCCACCTTAACCTGTTGACAAGTCGTATAATTGACTACAAATTCTCTGATATCTCTCTTCATACCGCTCCACCGATAGACTTCCCGCAAGTTACGATACATCTTGGTGGCTTCTAGATGAATGGAGTAACGCGTACCATGCACTTTTCCCATAATTTAATGCCTCAAATAATCAACATATGGGACACACAATCTACTCTGGTATCTCAACACACCATCTCCCCCATGGGATAAAACCTCTACCTTTTGGTCCTTAACTGACCCTTCAGTTTGACTAAACTAGAATCCCTGTCATACTTTTTTTTCACTTCAAAAGATTCTGAACTACTCTGAACTCAAACATTCACTTCAACTAAGCCAACCAACCTCACACCCAATCTAGTTAACTGGTGAACTTCCCAAACTAGTTCTCTTTTATCATTCTCCACATAAGCAACACTGCCCATGGACAGTCTACTAAGAGCGTCTGCCATAATATTGGCCTTACCCGGATGATAGAACACACTCATGTCATCATCTTTCAATAATTCTAACCACCTAATCTGACAAAGATTTAAATTCCTCTAGGTAAACACATACTGCAAGCTTTGGTGGTCCATAAACACAACAACATGCACCCCATAAAGATAGTTCCTCTAAATTTTCAAGGTAAATACAATAATAGCTAACTCAAGGTCATGGGTAGGGTAATTCTTTTCATGAGGCTTAAAGTTGTCTAGAGTCATAGGCTTTAACCTTATCTCTTTATATAAAAAAAACCCACACCAATCCTAGAAGCATCACAATACACAACGAATCCATTTGTACCATCAAGTAGTGCTAAAACTGGAGCTAAAATAAGTCGAGTCTTCAACTCCTGAAGACTCTTCTCACAGGAAGACCACTAATACTTAGCTTTCTACTGAGTTAATCTAAACATAGGGGATGTAATGGATGAAAAACCTTCAACAAACCATCTATAATAGCCAGCTAAACCCAAGAAACTTCTAATGTCTGATGAAGAGATAGGCCTAGGCTAGTTTTTTACTGCTTCTGTCTTTTGGGGATTAACTCTAATTCTCTCTCTGGAAATAATATGACTGAAGAAAGCTACTGACCGTAGCCTAAATTTATATCTGCTGAATTTGGTGAACAATTAATGATCTCTAAGAGTTTGCAACACAATTTTATGATGGTTTGTGTGATCATCCTCGCTACGAGAATAGACACGAATATCATCGATAAAAGCTATGACAAACGTGTCTAGATATTTTTTGAACACTCTGTTAATCAAGTCTATAAAGGTTTCTGGGCCATTGGTTAGTCTGAAGGACATGACTAGGAATTCAAAATGACCATAATAGGTTTTGAAAGCTGTCTTGGGAATATCACCTTCCCTTACTCTAGGTTGATGATAGTCGGATCTAAGGTCTATCTTGGAGAAGTAATTTGCGCCTTGGAGTTCATCAAATATGTCATCAATCCTAGGAAGAGGATACTCATTTTTGATTATGAATTTATTCAGCTGACAATAGTCAATGTACATTCGCAAAGAACCATCTTTGTTTTACATGAATAGGACATGAGTGCATCATAGAGAGAAACTAGGACTTATGAAACCTTTATCTAAGCGGTCTTTAAGCTTCTCTTTTAATTCTTTAGGCTCAGCTGGAGCCATACAATATGGAGGAATAGAGATGGGATGAGAATCTGGGAAAAGGTGAATACAAAATTCTATTTCCCTATTAGGAGGTACCCCTGGCAAATCATTAGTAAAAACTTTAGGAAGATCATTGACTATACGAATTGATTGAACTGTTAGAGGCTTAGACTTAGTGTATTTAACTTGAATAGATGATAGATCCACCCTTTTGAGATCAACTTCTTGGCCTTAAGGTAGGATATAAAATAAATTTTGAGATACACTAAATTACCTTTCCACTAAAATTGGATCACTCGGAAACTAAAACTTCACTATTCGGGTGTGACAATCTATAGATGCATAAAAGAAATGAAGCCAATACATACTAATAACAAGGTCAAAGTAGACCATGTCTAACTCAATTAAGTCTGCTAACATGATCTTAGGAACGACACTGATAGGAAACTTTCTATAGATCTGTTTGGCAGCAACTGACTTACCTTCTGGGGTAGAAACCAAAAAGGGCTTAGAAATCCTTTTAGGACCTACTTAAAAATTTACTGCAACTAGTGGGGTCACATAAGAGAAACTTGACCCGGGGTCTAACAACACATAAACATCAAGATGAAAGACAGAAAGCATACCGAAAACAAAATCTAGTGAATTCTCTTACTCTTGAAGGAATGGTACAAAATAAAATCAATTCTGGTGCTGACCGACATTGGTTCTAGATGATGCACCCTAAGAAGGTACTGGGTGGCCTAGAGGGGCTGGTGCACAAGTAGCCTGAGTCTGGGGACAAGCATCCCTGTTTCCCTGCTTAGCATATGGACACTCTTTGATTCCATGACCCAACTTACCACAACCATAGAAACCTTTCTGTCCTAACATGAACTCACCAAGATAATTCTTACCACACTTAGCACATAGAGGATAGCTGGTTTTTCCACTCCTACTATTTTGAGATCTGGATATAGAAGTGTTATCCCACTGCTCCTGTCTAGCCCTGGGGGTAGGAGCACTGGATGAAGATTGTGCTGGCATAGATAAACGGCTCTAAAATAGTGAATGATTTCTCCCTCAAAACTTAGTTTGGCCATAATCAAACTGCCTAGTTCTAGCCTTCTTATTTTCTCTCTCTCCCTTTCAACTTTTCTACCTCAATTTGCTGTGCATGAATCATCAGTCTAGCAAGATCCATATCTCCAATAATCATGGCAGTCCTACATTCCTTGACTACCAAACCAGATACTCCAGTAACAAACTTACTCATACTATCCCTAGGGCCTGCCATCGTATCAAGGGCATACAAAAACAAATAACTGAACTTAAGGCAATACTACTTCACTGTCATCGAGCACTGCCTCAGGTTCACAAATACCTCTACCTTAGCTTGTCTTATTTCATGCAGAAAGAACCTGTCTAGAAACATATCTTGGAATACCTGTCAACTCATAGGAGCTATATTTCACCTCTACAATTCTTTTACCTAACTAACCAATCATATGCTACATCCTTCAGCCTATAGGATGACAACTCTACACTCTCCTCTTCAGTAATATGTATAATCTGGGTGATCTTCCTCACCTCATCTAAGTAAAAATGTAGGTCCTCACCTGACTTTGACCTAAAAAACTAAGGCAGATTCATCCTTATGAAGTCACAAATTTTGGTTGCTGCTAAATCCCTATTCTGCTAAAGTGGAATTGCCGCCTAATGGTTTCCTTAAATAATAGCAGTCACATCTTGGGCTAATACCTGTAAGGGAGCCTAGAATTTAGTATAGAATACATTCTCATTTAAAGAGTCAGTAGACTGAGATGGCTGGTTATTATTTCTGCATGCATTAGCTCGGCGAGGAGGCATTTTCAACTATAATGTAAGATCACGAGTTAAAAGTAGATAGAGACATATAAGCATGATAGATCATGAAAAAAAGAGATGATTTTCTAAAAATGCCTTGCAGCCTCTTGCTTATAAATGTGGCGCGCATCACACCCATGATCAAGACTCTACGTAACACAACTTGTCTAACTTCCTAGGACTCTTATAACCTTAGGCTCTAATTCCAAGTTTGTAACGCCCCGAAAATGAGTCCCGGGATAATACACAATGCTCTAGACTACAAGTAGTCCCGAGCTTACCATGAAAGCCTGTTACTCATTCTGAAGATCAAATAAAGGTAATATAAGTATGCGGTACACTAAAATATGAAATACTATCTGAACTAAACTGAGTTTAACTGCATGAAATGTCTGAAAGTACTTAACTAAGAAAAAATCTGAAGAACCAACACTGAAATGCTATAATGTATCTATTAGTCAGACAAGACTCTAATACTACTACTAGAGAGTCGTTGGGACAAGCCCCCAGCTAACTCGAACTATCTAACATAACTAAATAAAATAATATGGAAAGATGGAAATCTGACTAACTGGGTCCCCGGACTATAAGGACTCACCACTGTCAGGATATAGATAGAGATACTCACGGTCAATCACACTACTAAAATTGAACACCTAAACCTACATTTGTAGCACATAAACATATATATGGATCAGTACTTTTGGAAAGTACTGAGCATATGTAGGTGAATGCATAAGTAGAAATAAGATCTCAATGTTATCAAAACTCATAAAATATTCATGATAAATTTAGAAAAATCATATGAGCTAGAATATCTACAAACTGGAAAACAACAACAACATAGACATGGATAGAAAAATATACTGCATAAATCTAGTGACTCATAACATGTTTTTCTGAAAGCTGTACTTTTACTCTTCCTGCTAGTGAAATAAGTAGGACTGAAGTCAAGTCCATTTTCAAATCATTTAAGCTAAGTGTAAAAGGACTCACCTTTGTATCTATAAACTAAAAGCTAAAATCTTATAGCTAATGACTTATGCAAAATAATATCTGATTAAAATCGTGAGCATTTACACTTAGTTTCTAAAATCTTTTTTGTTGTTCTTTTCTTCTACAATTACTCTGTTCTATAGGATTTTTTTTTAAAAATGTTATGTAAAAATTTGCTATTAGGGAGGTTCTTCTAACCGACATACACTATGTGAGTTGTCATAGGGTCCAACATCTAGTTCCTTTATGGAAAAACCTCATGTTGGGGAGATGTGTCATACTCTTGCCAAGGAGTATAACCTAATCTAAGTGATCACAATCTTTATTAGTATCCATATACAAATAGAATATAATATAAATCTGTACCTATGTTGGCTCGTAATTCTGGGGAAGTAAGATGCACTAAACCCACACTTCCCACTCGATGCTAAATACTACTCCTTTTAATCTGTATGTTCATTCTATAGGAAATCCACTTTAAAACTATCATAAGGGTTTACAATGAAAACCAGTTGTGCATCTATTTACTTTAAACTGTAATAAAACTGTAATCATAACTGTAATCAAAACTGTAAAGTTAATTCCATATTTTAACTGAGGATCAAAAGATCAAATCTTATAAGAAAAATCTGAATGTAAACTAATCATGGGATGCTTAAAGGCGTCATCTTCTTGAAATATCAATACTCATACTTAGGACTTAAAACCCATGATCAAACTTATGTCAAATTATCATAAAGTCATGCTCAATAAACAAAATCTTGAAATTCTCGCATAATTCTAGTCAAGATAGTGACATTTAGTTTTCAATGTATATAAAATCATCTCACACGGATAAACATGCAAAAGTAGAGAGGTAATTCAACATTTAACCACTTGAAACATCAACATCTTAAAATAATTATAATTAGGTATGAACCCTAAACCGTAAATCATATAGATTCATATAAATTCAACTTTGAAAACTAGTTTTTGGGCACAAAAATGAAAGAGAATCCTTATTCATAACCCCACATACCTTGCTTGATGAATTAAATAAAAAATCTTGAATGTGTGACTCTCTAATGGTGTTCTTGAAGCTTTTTCTTGAAGTTATTAACCCCAAAACTTTTGATTATAAGCTTTCTTGGAGTAGGAATTATGGATTGTTCTTAATTCTTGGAGCTAGGGTTTTGTTCTTGGAGAAGAAAAAGATGAATAATGAACCATATATGTTATTTAGGGCTAAAACTGCAGGTTTTGGGCGGATTAGGAAGAGGGTAAATGACTCAAATACCCACCATAACCTTTTCTTAAACACGAATATCTAGGCACCAACATGATCAGCGATGCATTTCATCACACATTATGAAGCGATTACCAATGCGTTGCATCATTTTGAGACCGTCGATGCGGCACGGCAATATCGCATCGAGGTTCTATTTTGTCCAACTAAACATGTCCCAATCCTTCTCAAAAAATTCTGAAAGTCACCCTGGAGGTACTATGGACTACCCTGATCATGAAAAAACTTAGAAATTGATATTCTAAGGTGGAAAAGGTCGAGAATAAGTTGTCAAAGTTTAGAGTCCAAAAGTGAGACTATGTCTTCAACACTTAGCTAAAATTTTAGGTCCTAAATCTCTAACGTTCCTCTTTTGAGCTGAATTGAACTAGAAATTATATTGGGTATTACAAAAACTCTAAGGTTGGGATTAGTCTATTCCTGAGTTTTCTACATTAGATTTAGATTTTTAGCTTTTAATATTTAGATCTGATAAAGTATTTTAATGAGCGTATGGTTATAATTCTCTTTGTCTTACTATGCTTGGCTAGTTTCTCCAACTTGGGATTGCGTAATGATTGAGTAGTGAATATTGCATGGGTTGTGCTTTTTCTTTCCTATTGATTAATTGTTATAAGTTTAGCTATTACTCTATGTTACCAACCTAAAATTGGAGGTTGCAAACTCTAATTGATCTTAGATCTTTTATAATCATTGATAGAGGGGATAAAGGTGAGGTGTAATGGTTAACAATGACTTGATTCTTATTATTTAATGGCAGATTTAAGACATAAGGCTGTCAAAGTGAGGTATTTATTTTGTTTAGAAAAACATGTGAGGTGTTTTAGAGAATCCACATGTGAAATTTAGTGTTTTATAAGAAGATTAACAATCAGACTCAAAATCTACCTACCTATGACTTAGTTGAATTAAAGCAAATGTTCACTTACCAATGTATGCATTCACACTCATGATTGCAGAACCCCAAACTACCTTGTCATTTGACTAGAAATCTCAAGTTCTCATTATTGTAAACCAACCTAACTATTGATAATATCAATCAGGAAACATTAAAAACAAACTCCCAACTCACTATTATTTTATTTTAATTATATAAGTAAGCATTTAGTGAATTATTACTCTCTAAGGTGATCCATTCTTGTTAATTACCTATGGAATCGACCTTGACAAAAGCTTTAGGTAAATATATTGCTATATTTGCATACATCTTAACCAGTGTAATTGTCACAAACTAACTAATCAGATTATGTGGACACCTACTCTAATCCACCTAGATAGGAGAACCCTCACTATCCAATTGAAATATATGCGAAAGACATTGAGAAACAATAAAATCTCATTATTTGTTAAAATTAGTTTACAAAACTTTAACTACAATTTAAAGACTTAACCAAGGACCTAAGCAGGTAGAAAGGACACTATAAGAAATGAGGAATAAAACGCATGACTCAGCTTTCACCAAAGGAATAATGATCGAGGCTGCTGGAGATATTTACTAGATCAATATGAAGCATCTACTTATCCTATAATAAAACTATACATAAGAATAGGGAAATACAAGAGTAGTATTAGTAGAAACAACAGGTACTGATAAGCATCATTAATCAACCCAAATTAAATTACATAAACATCACATAAACATCTGAAAGAAAATATACACTTAAGAATTCATTTAATCAAAAACTCTCCATCCCTTAATTCCTTACTTGCCTTATATTTTATTAGTCTTACAAAGCCATAGTCAACTGCCACATCACACTAAACTTTAAGCACCACCTTTTAATAGTGTCATCAAGTCAGACCCTAAAAACTTCTTTAATATGAACTCTACCATACCTAAATCTAATGGTTTCCCACCCTTAGCAACCCATTAATCAGAATCTTATGTAAAAATTATCCATAATCCATTACTTTAGTTATGTGTTAACACCCACCTAGTTAGATATTTCAAGCCAGGTTATGAAAAAATAAATAATAAGACCAAAACACCCTGCCAACCCAATCTCAACAATATCAACCAATAGATTAATGACCATAACCATACAACAAGCACAACCATGAACACCTTTTAAGTAACTTATATATATTATGAACACTTAGCCTTTTCAATAAGAAATAGAGGTTAGTATAGTACATGTCAAATTGGACAACAACTCAAGTCAAGACTCTGAATACCAACATCAACCAAGTCAATAAACCATGACTCCATAAAAATTTGTTAACCATCTCTCAAATTGAAAAGTAAATAGATAACTAAGAGTTATTCCAATAAACTGTAATTTAGCTTAGACCACTCAGAGATCAAATTCTATCAATAAGTCAATAAACATAAATCCATGTTAACTCAAGGAACCTATATATAACAAGTCAACAAATAAACTCAGTTTACTTAAGGGATCGATGATCTCACAATACATGTAAGGGATAAGCTCTTTTCCATGTACCAAAATCCCAAACATTGAGTGCCTATTAATGTTTTATCACCAAGCCCATAAAGATGTCCAAATACTGGTACATCTATTACTAAAAAATATAATATCATAACAAACACAACAGTACAAAAATATAAACTCTGTGAAAAAGTCCAAATATCAGTAAATCCCATAATAATCAATATGATATCACAACTACCAGAAAATAATAAAAGAAACAACTACAATTGTATATTCGATAAGTCATTCAATATGACCTCCATGCATGAGATTAACACTTAAGATATCATTTAACCACTTAGTTTCGTTGAACATACCTCGTAAAAAGTATATGAGGAAATAGTTAACACACACACATAAATTGAGTTGGGTTTCAACTATATTATACAATCACTTATAACCTGCATCTCTGTTTTGACTTGCAATGTCTAAGGTATCCTCCACAACTATGATCCACACCATAATACACCCAATCTTTCATCCCAACATTACTACCTTATAAGACTATCATTCCTTTGGTTGATACTATTGATTCATCAAAATCCACCAACACTAACCACCATGGATCCCTTAGAATCAGCCAAAACTAATTATTTCTAATTAGGCATTTATTAAGTTCAAAACTAATTTTTGGGTAAAACACCATTTTAAATATTCAAGAATGAACAACATCAAAACCAATGCCTATTAATTAGTTGAAAGATTTCAATACCACAAGCAATAACAAATTTTTATCCAAAAAATTATATTTTACCCTTTTTATCCATCCCAACATCGTGCTTATAGGCTTAAGCATTAAATATCCCATCAATATATGTCATGCCTATCATTTTAACCCAGGTCTAAATTACATAGTTAAACCTAGCCAATATAGATGCAAAATAGTTTCTATGGAGGCATAGATGCAAGCTTTTGACTTTGTGCTTGTGATTTTTGATATGAAATGGATGAGAAAATAAATTTTTGTGCCCCATTCAAGCATATTTCTCCCTCTCCATTTCCATAAGGAAATCATTGAGGGGTTTTAGAAGCTTCAATCATCCTTTTTGCAAGTAAAGAGGTGGAGAAAATTAAATATAATGAGGATTGTTTTCTACTTTCTACGTCCTACTATTGTGGCAAGTTGGCTTCTACAATGGTGTCACTATAAAGGGAAAATTCCTGCTATAGCGGGATGACATCGCTCGATCCAAAATTTGAATTTTTGAAATATTTAGCTAAATCCATTCGTACAAGTTTTGAGCTATATTTTAAAAATTCCTTATACCACATACCTATAGACGAGGTGCTTTTAGTAATGAAAAAATAGGTCATTGTATTAATTAAGAGTTATCACCCCTAAGATAATCCTCTTGCTCAATCACAAAATCAAATCAACATCAACATGGACGATCTCTACGTTCCTAACTCACAATTATAAAATGACCAAAACATGGACAACATGCATGTGCTTGACCCTTACTTTTACAAAATCCAATGTCAATGCATGGTTATAATATAATATTAATAGAATAGTGTAATACCCCCCATTTTGGACTAGAATGGAAATCTGTCATTCATATATGTAGATGTTTTAAAAGCCTCAAATCCTATGTAATTTAGTGTGTTAATAAATTATGTAGTGTAGGAATCTATTTGAGAATGAATTAAGATCATAGAGGTCTCCTAACTCACGGACGATTTGAAAGCTTTCTTATCATTCAAGTTTTAGTGAGCGTTAAAAGTTGGGTCAACTTCAATCGACCATAACTCCTTGTATATATTAATTTAGAGGACCTACTATATATAAAATAAAATATATTTGAATTATATTAGCAATGATACAAATTTCGTCAAAAACTGATATCGGAGCAAGGAGTTATGTCCATTTTACACCAGCATATCAGGCTGGGAAACTGAGTGGCGATATTCGTGATAAACTGTCATGAGCGTGATGACCTATCACTAATGTCGTCATCCCTGGGAAAATTTCTACCCACAGTGAAGACATTTTATGATAAGCCGTCATGCCCGTGATTGTCTATCACCAATGTTGTCAGCCTTAACCAGAAAATCAAAATTTCACCCTTTTGTGATGAAATTTCACGACAATTTATCACCAGCTTGACGTATTGTCATAGATGTCGTCAGCTATTTTTTCTAGAAATTTAAGGACATTTTTGCAAGGATATTTTGGTCTTTTATCATCTTTTGGAGGTCTCTATAAATATGAGGAACCGCATCCAAACCCTAATTTCATTATTTACTCTTCCAATTCCCTTAAGAGAAAATATCTAGGGTTTTATTTAAGAACCCTAATCTTCCAAAAATCATCCATAAATGCTTTAAGATTTCTTTAAGAATCAAGTTCCTTATAGTATGGGATTTGAGAATCATTTATTACAAGTTCGGATAGAGTCTCAAGCAGTAGAATTCATCTAATTATAAAGATTAAGGTATGTAGATATTGATTCTTGGGTCCCTTTCATTGAAGAATCTCAAGAACCCTTTTTAGACTATAAAGATTTTATGTTTGTGAGATTCCATGATTTGTATGAGTTGAAATTGATGTCACATGTGTTGTTGTGTTTTGATTAATGTTTGTTTACAAGATTCATGAGCTTTGACCCTAGTAGGAGGAATCCATGTGATATTTGTGATGATTCTTCCTTATGTTGCTTTCTATGTGACATGTTCATGACTTTTGGGTGTAGAAATGGTTGACTAAGCAAAGCATTTCCCCCATAGGTTTTATAAAGAGCTTCGGTGAAGCATAAGGGCCATTATAGTATTTTGAATAGGAAATCCCAAATTGTGAGTTAGTTTATGCATGCCTAGTGTTTGATAAAATGCCCAAGTAAATGAATTATTCCATGGTAGTAGGAAATCCAATAATAAGTGTGAACCCGTGCATGACTATTGTTTTGTTGAAGGACCTTAGTGAAAAAGTGGAGATATGAGAGTAGTAAATTTCCCAATTATGTGCTCTTGATATATGCTAAGGTTTTAATACATGCCAAGTGGTTAGCAAGTAAGTTATGACATGATAGTATGAAGTTTCCCCAAGCCATGTGATATCTAAACACATGTCAAGGCTGTTATAGGTATGAAATAGTTGAGTTAAAACCTGGTTGAATGGAGTACGATCTAGTAGAATATTTCCCCTACGTTATATATGATTATGATTCTGAGATGCTTAAAGTTACCCCGTGGCAACTGTGATGATGAATAGACGTTTGTGATCCTTAAATACTTGAGGTGATGTCATAATGATTGTGGGAATGAACATATGAAATGATTCCTAATTACTTGCAGAGATGCTTTAATGATTTTGATTATGCTTTAATAATTGTGATGATGAATGAATTCTTGTGATGATGAACAAATTCTTGTGATGATTAATGAATAATTGTGGTGATGACTATTAAAGAATGATTATGATTTACTTTCATGCTATCGAGTCCTGGGGGTATTTATACCAGAAAATAGAGCTATTTTATTGAGCCCGTGTCAGTTTCTCAATAAGTTTAGTAGAGCCATAATTCGCAGAACTATATGAACAACAGAAATCTATATCCTCAAACAAGTGCAAAACTTAAGCAAGCTTAGTAATCTCAGTTATCTCTATAATCTCTGTATCGCTAGTAATCTTGCCTCAGTCCTGTAATCAGCTCAGTTTTAATAGTATTTAGGTGATTGAATTTTAATATCAGAAACGATTCAAGTAATCTATTCAAGATTTGTATCATTAGTCAGATACCATAATTCAATACCATTTCCGTCAGATACAGAACTAAGTGATTTCAACATAACTTAATCAGATCTTTTGAGAAATATGATCAATATCAGATTTAGTTCAGTTGTGCTCAGTTAAGAATTCAGTTTAGATTCTTTCAGTTAGGAGTAGAAACTAGCACTGAGAGAGGGAAGGGATGGGAGCTCTTCCCATTAGTGAGAGAGGATGAAGTCATTAGTAGCAATCCCTGACCTCTAGAACTGTGTACCCAACATAAGATACAAGAGTTACCATCAGGAAAGGCTATCACCTCCAGAGAGAGAGAGAGTATTTAACTTTTATATTGCCTTAGGTCGACTTCCTGGTAAGGGTCATCCATCGGAAAAGATTGACTAGAGAGAGGTCTTTACCCGTGTTATGGTATTGACACCCTTCCAACTGGGGTTATAGGTTGTGGCATGTTAGTTATGTAGGTACTTCCCATAGTTATAGTTTTAGTTTTAGATTTAATCTCAGTTTTTGTATCAATCTTTAGAAATCAGGACTGTCAGATACAACCATCTATCTTTATAAGGACCTAATCAGATAGGCTTGGTCTTATATACAGTTATTTGATATCATATTTAGAGATATGCCGCCAGATAATCTTGATCATAGTATCAGATTTCTATTGAGTATTCGTCTTGTTAGATTCAGATATAATCATACTTCTTATCATTGATAATCACTTCTGGAATAATATGTTATAAAAGTTGATCCCTAATCCTGTCAGTCGAAAGTAGTAAGCTCAAAATTCAGTCCTTGGTGTAAGTACATCCAAACTTTCAGTTATCAGTATCAAATAAGTCAGTTATTTAGTATCTCAGTGTCAGTAGTGAGTTTAGTCTGTAGTAAATTGGTATCCGCATTTCAATATCTAGAGTTGCGATGATTGTGTTCATAGTCTGTGCATTCATGTGTGCGTTCTCTTTTGGCATTTTCATGATTATTCAGTTTAGACATTGTTCATGCATGAGCCCTTGCATTAGCCTACCTTGTCTACATACTTGGTACATTCCTGTACTGACAAATTTGCACTATGGTGTTTTATTTAAAATAATAGGTTCAGAGGCACAAAATCTAGAGTATCCTCAGAAGTTCAGTCCCTGTCAGCAACAGTAGTAGTAAGTCCTCTTGTTTCAAAGTCAAATCTCAATTTGATATTATTGTTTTAGACTTTATTTATTTTTAGTTGACGGTGTTGGTTGGGGACCTATCCCATTAACTCCATAGTTCAGACAGTTTAGAGGCTTTTCAGATAGATGTATTAGTATTTTTTCTGTATTATGAGTATTCATAGATGTGTTGAACCTTGTGGCTATTTTCTTTATTTGTTTTAGATTTTATGCAGTGTACAGGTACAGATACCAGTAAAGGTTTAGCTTGTGGTCCTTTGGGGTCATAAGCACCGTGTTACATCTCGGGATAGAATCTCGGGGCGTTACAAACTTGGTATTTAAGCCTAAGGTTGAAAAGTGTCCTAAGGATTCTTAAAACCCGCATCTAATAGAATCTTATGCATGAGTGTGTAGCGCACCATATTTATGTACAAGATTCTACAGGATGTTCTTAGGAGTAGTTTCCCTTCTTTCAGTGATCATTTTATGCCAGTGAGCATGAGATTAAGTTGGTTCTAAGTCTAATCTACTTCTTTCTTCTAATTACAAAGTATGCCTCCTCACAGAGATTTTGTCCATGGGGTTGATGATCAGCCCCCTCATCCAGTAGATCCTGAGAATAAGAGTGTTTCATATGTAGAGTTTCAGGTAACTTTCTAGGCAGTAGCCTAAGCTGTGACTAATGTTTGGGGAAATCGTCAGGTTTCAGCCCCACCTTAGCAAGATGGAAATTCCGCCGCAGCTTGGGTTAAAAATTTTATGAAAATGAACCCGCTAGAAATCTTTAGGTCAGTAGTAGGTAAGTATCTGCAACTTTATCTAAAGGAGGTAAAGAAGATCACCCAGATTATGCATGTTTTGAGGAGGAGAGTGTTGAGTTAGTATCTTATAGGCTGAAAGATATTGCTCATGATTGGATAGTGATGTGAGAGAAGAGTAGAGGTGTGAATGCAGCTCTCGTGACTTGGATAGAGTTTCAGAGTACCTTTCTAGATAGGTTTTTCCCTCTAGAGATGATAGAAGCTAAGGTAAAAGAGTTCATGAACCTAAGGCAAGGTTCCATGACCATGAAAATGTATTGTCTTAAGTTTAATCAATTAGCTAAGTATGCTCCCGACTTGGTAGCTGACCCTAGAGCGAGTATAAGTAAGTTTTTATCTAGGGTGTCAAGTTATGTATTGAAAGAGTATAGATCTACTACGCTCAATAGAGATATGGACCTTTCTAGGCTAATGATGCATGCGCAGCAGATTGAGGTAGATATAATGAAGGAGAGAGAGAGAGTATGAGTAAGAGAGCCAAGATAGGTAGTCGTGGTTTCTCGTATTCAGGGTCTCAAGGTGGTAGTAGTTCTTAGTATGATCATAGATTTTTAGTTCCAGCTCCCTATTTATCTAGTGTACCCGCACCTATGTTCGGGAGTGTCAGATCTGAGGGAGCGCCAAGCTCCAAAGCCCAGAGTGGTGCTAGTAGTGTTCGTACTCATTCACGTTGTGGAGAGTGTGACGGTATTGATGTGTGCTTTAGGTGTGGCAAGCCAGGCTATAGAAGGCATGAATGTAGAGTGCTGACTCAAAGGGGTAGACTCCGTATGCTTCAGGCTCGCTTTGATCGAGAGGGATTCCCTAAAATAGAACCGGGTATGTTATGAGCCCTTCATATTTATGACATGCATTGATAGATCCTTTTATCTCATTTTGAGCTTATATGTTAGCATGAGTTATGTATGAGTTTCAGATCCTGATCGGTCAATTATGGCCCAGTTGTAGGTGCCCCACACACCGCCTCAGTATTTTAGCGAAGTGTGTTTAAAGGGACATAGAGTCCCAAGGGGGAGATAACCCATAGTATTATGATGTTGCATACCATTAGATTCATTCTGATGCATATTCATATTTTCTTTATGAAGTTAGCATCAGTCGTTATTGCAATGTAAAGTCGTGCTTTCAAAAATCAACTTCGCCAGACATTCATGCATTAGATATGTGCATTTAGCAGAAATGAGTTCAGCTTGTCACTGTGTGATCAACCCAGTTATGAGTCCAAGCATCAGATATGCATGAATGTTATTAGAATTTAGCTATGAGTAGATTCAATCGAGTATTCTATGCATCAAATATGCATGCCCAGTGCGATAACTCTATATGTTAGTGGTTTCAGTTGCATAGTTATGTTCTAGATATTCACATCCCTTAAGTAAGTTTATTTGATTAGTACTCGTAACTTATCAAGCGACATTCAAGGACGAATGATTCCAAGGGGGAGATAATGTAATACCCCATATTTTGAACTAGAATAGAAATCCATCATTCATATGCGTAGATGTTCCAAAAGCCTCAAATCCTATGTAATTTAGTGTGTAAATCAATTATTTAGTGTGGGAATCTATTTGATCATGAATTAAGATCATAGAGGTCCCCTAACTCAAGGACGAGTTGAAAGCTTTCCTCTCATTCAAGTTTTAGTGAGCGTCAAAACTTGACTCAACATAAATTGACCATAACTCTTTGTATATATCGAATTATAGGACCTACTATATATCAAATGAAATATCTTTGAATTATCTTTCTAATGTTACTAATTTCGTCAAAAACCAATATTGGAGAAATGAGTTATGCCCATTTTACTACTGTATGACAGGCTGGGAAACTGAGTGACGACATTCGTGATAAGCTATCACGAGCGTGATGACCTATCACCAATGTCGTCATCCCTACAAAGATTTCTACCTCCAGTGATGACATTTTTTGATAAGACATGACCTCCGTGATGGCCAATTACCAATGTCATCAACCTTAACCATAAAATCAAAATTTCACCCTTTTGTGATGATATTTGGTGACGACTTATCACCAGTTTGACGACTTGTCACGGATGTCATTGGCTATTTTTTTCTGTAATTTAAGACACTTTTGCAAGGGTATTTTGGCTTTTCCCATCTTTTGGAGGTCTCTATAAATATGAGGAATCCCATCCAAATCCTAATTTCATCATTTACTCTTTCAATTCCCTTAAGAGAAAATATTTAGGGTTTTATTCAAGTACCCTAATGTTTCAAAAATTCTTCAAGAGTTCTTCAAGAAACAAGTTCCTCATAGTGTGGTCTTCGAGAATTATTTATTACAAGTGCGGATAGAGTCTCAAGCATTAGAATTCATCAAATTTCAAAGATTAAGGTATCTAGATGTTGATTCTTGGGTTCCTTTCATACAAGAAGCTCAAGAACTCTTTTTAGGATATGAAGATTTTATGTTTGTGAGATTCCATGATTTGTATGAGTTGAAATTGATGTTACATTTGTTGTTAAGTTTTGATTCATGTTTCTTTACAAGATTTATGAGCTTTGACCCTAGTAAGTGGAATCCATGTGATATTTGTGATGAATCTTCCTTATGTTGCTTTCTATGTGATGTGTTCATAACTTTTGGGAGTAGAAATGGTTGAATAAGCAAAGCATGTCCCCCATAGGTTTGATAAAGAACTTAGGTGAAACATAAGGGCCATTATAGTATTTTGAATAGGAAATCCCAAATTGTGAGTTAGTTTATTCATGCCTAGTGTTTGATAAAATGCCCAAGTAAATGAATTATTCCATGGTAGTAGAAAATTCCCAAATAAGTGTGAACCCATGCATGTCTAGTGGTTTATTGAAGGACCTTAGTGAACAAATGAAGATGTGAGAGTAGTAAATTCTCCAATTATGTGCTCTTGATATATGCTAAGTTTTTAATACATGCCAAGTGGTTAGAAAGTAAGTTACGACATGATAGTATGAAGTTTCCCTTAGACATGTGATATCCAAACATATGTCAAGACTGATATAGGTATGAAATAGTTAAGGTAAAAACTAGTTGAATGACGTATGATCTAGTAGCATGTTTCCCCTGTGTTATTATATGATTATGATTCTGAAATGCTTAAATTGACACCTTGACGAGTGTGCTGATAAATAGACGTTTGTGATACTTAAATGCTTGATTTAATGTCTTAATGGTTGTTGTAATGAACATATGACATGATTTCTAATTACTTGAAGAGATGCTTTAATGATTGTGAAGATGCTTTAATGATTGTGATGATGAATGAATGCTTGTGATGATGAATAAATGATTGTAGTGATGACTAGTAAACAATGATTATGCTTTACTTTTATGCTATCTAGTCTTGGGGGGGTATTTAAACCAGACAATAGAGCTGTTGTCTAGAGCCCGTATCAGTTTCTCGATAATTTTAGTCGAGCCATGATTCACAAAACTCAGTGAACTATAGGACTCTGTATCCTCAGACAAGTGCAGAACTTAAGAAAGCTCAGTAATCTCAGTTATCTCTATATTCTCTGTATCGCTAGTAATCTAGCCTCACTCCTATAATTATCTCAGATCTAATAGTATTCAAGTGATTCAATTCTAATCTCAGAAGCACTTCGAGTAATCTATTCAAGCTCTGTATCGTCAGTCAGATAGTATAATTCAATACCATTTCTGTCAGATACGGAACTAAGTGATTTTAGCATAACTCAGTTAGATCTTTTGAGAAACATGATCAGTACAAGATTTAATTTAGTTGTGTTCAGTTAAGAATTTAGTTCAGAGTCTTTCAGTTGGGAGTAGAAACTAGCACCAAGCGAGGGAAGAGATGACTGCTCTTCCCGTCAGTGAAAGAGGCTAGAGTTGTTTGTAGCAATCCCTGACCTCCAGAACTGTGTAGCCAGCACAGGATATAGGAGTCACTATCAGGAAAGGCTGTCACCTCTAGAGAGACAGAGAGTATTTGACTATTATATTGCCTTTGGACGACTTCCTGGTAAGGGTCATCCATCAGAGAGGATTGAACAGAGAGAGGTATTTACCCGTGGCATAGTATTGACACCCTGATAGCTGGAGTTACAGGTTGGACCCTACTTGTGGTAGGTTGGAGCATGTCGGTTAAGTTGCTACTTCCCACAGTTGTAGTTGCAGTTTCAGATTCAATCTTAGTTTTAGTATCTATCTTCAAAAATCAGGACTGTCAGATGTAGTCATCTATCTTTATATGGAACTCAGATAGTTCCATTGATTCATGGACCATCTCGTCAGATAGGATTGGTCTCATATACATTTATTTGATATCATATTTAGTGATATGCCACAAGACAAGCTTGATCACATTATCATATTTACTTCTTATCTTTGATAATCACTTTCTATAGTCTGTTAGAAAAGTTGATTCTAATCCTGTCAGTCAAAAGTAGTAAGCTCAGAATTCAGTGCTTGATGTAAGTACATCCAGACTTTCAGTTATCAGTATCAGATGAGTCAGTGATTCAGTATCTTAGTGACAGTAGTGATTTCAGTTTGCAGCAAAGTTGTATCCAAGTTTCATTATCTAGAGTTGCGATGATTGTGTTCATGGTCTGTGCATTCATGTATGTGTTCTCATACAACATCTTCATGATTATTCATTTTAAATATTGTGCATGCATGAGCCCTTGCATTAGCCTACCTCATCTACATACTTAGTACATTCCTATACTGACGCATTTGCGCTATGGTGTTTTATTTGACACCATAGGTTCAGGGGCACAGAATCTAGAGTATCCTCAGCAGTTCAGTCCCAGTCAGTAGCAGTAGCAGTGGGTTCTCTTGTTTCGAGGATGAATCTCAGTTTACTATTATTGCTTCAGACTTTGTTTATTTTCAGTTGACGGAGTTAGTTGGGGACCTGTCCCATCAACTCCACAGTTTAGATACTTTAGAGGCTTTTCAAACGGATGTATTAGTATTAATTTTTCTGTATTATGAGTATTCATAGATGTGTTAAACCTTGTGTCTAGTTTCCGCATTTATTTTAGAATTTATGTAGTGTACAGGTATAGATATCAGTAAAGGGATAGTTTGTGGTCCTTCGGGGTCATAAGCACCATGTGACATGTCGGGATGGAATCTCGGGGCGTTACAAATAGGTAGTAATGATGTATCTTATTTTAATCAAATATTAGCCATAAAATATATTCACCTCCACCATCACAAATCTATGTGTTAATGAAGAAATATGAACATACAAAAAACAACCAAGTCAATAAATCACCATCTAATTCCCATATGCTTTTGCACTTTTGAATCACAATTCATTATTCATAGTAATAAAATTTTCCTTTTATCACACCACTACTCATTCCAATGTTCGTCATACCATGAGTATGAGGCCCCATAATTTTCTCTTACCTATTATCTATTTAATTTTCTAAATTTTAATTAGAAAAGAATCTCTTACCAAAGTCTAAAAAGTCTTAACATACCTTGAATATCAAAAAATTCATTTGAAATCCTTAAGACTTTTCCTTTCCATTCTATAAACATTAAAATGGTTTTGATCTATCAAATATGCATTAGTTATTAGCGCACGATCCCATAGTTATCCATACTGCTATACTTTTAGCCTGGAACCATTACTCAAAAGGTTAAAGTTTGGCACACAGGGATAAACAAACATTTTATTAAAAATCAATTGACCTATAAATAGTATAGTCTAACTTAAAAAATGTTTTAGTTTTCTATTAATGAATTAGTCTGACCTTCAATTAATCAAAATTATACCTAAGTGTAATGATCCTTCAGGTTATTTTCTGTATCATTGCCTATTTTCACTATTAGAGATTTCATATAGCTACCCTAAGTTATTTATGGCTTGATAGGAATGATCATTTTGGTTATTGGTTTTTACAGCCAATTCCCTATTTTGAAGTCTTCACTAGTTAAAATTGGCTACCAGGTAAAAATTTAGTCAAATGATCCGGTATGCTAAATCTAACTGCTCCTGCATCTCCAAAATGTCTATTTTAGGCTAGAAGGACCTTTGTTTTGGGTCCCAAGAGTCCCGAGCTCATTTTGACCTATTGGTTAGAAGTTAAGAAAATGATAAGTTAGGTATAGGACCCGCCTTTAGTTGAAATGACCTCAAATAGAAATTCAAACTATGCCATTGAGTCTAAAATGTTGAATTTGATAGGGTAGCATAGTCTATTTGCATATACCGGATTCTGGATGAATCCCAAGAGGTTGATGGAGACATGGAAATTTCCAAGTCTCAAATAGAGCTGGTGAACCCATGTTTGCAAGCCAATTATCATATACATGATCTGGTAAATACCAGGAGGTATCACATAAGTGATATTTAAAGTCATATCAGAAACATACCTAGTAGAAGGACAAGTATCGTATTCACAATATTAATATTGCATAAGTGACTTTTGCATATTTAGTTAGGTATCGAATATGCGAACACCTGGTCGCCTATGCAATACCTATGGACGCCTATGCAATACCTATATATATGGCAAGGGTATAAATACCCCTGTTATCCTATTTTAACCATTTCTCATCCATCCCCCAAGATAGTTATGCCCTAAAAATTGGGAAAGCTTAGGAATAACATTTGTGGATGATTTTGGCAGCTTGGATAAAGTTCAATTACATAATTCTCTTTTAAATTTGATGTAAGATTTATTGATTTTCATGGTTGATTCTCCCTTTTCAAATTTAAATCTCTAAAAAGTGCGGTGACTTGATTCTAGCACCAATATAGCTCAAATTTCACCCATCTTTGAGGGTAAATACACCTTCAGCACAAGGAAGCATCGGGTTGGTTTTGAAAATGAGATTTTCATAAATGAACCCACATGGGATTTTTGCTATATTTTTGATCCAAAGTACAATAGTGCAATAGGGGTATCATTGTTATAATTTTGACAAGTAGATTGTGATTTTAATAGTGTGGAACCTTATGAAAGCTTCTCAGAAGAGAACATCAGTGATTTAGCTGATTCTTTAAGCTTTTTTTGATGTCTAGGTATGCTAGGTTTTCCTCCTTTATAGATATAGTTATTTCATAGTATGTCAATGATATTATGATAGATTTGGGAGGGGTATTAGGTATTGGACTATTTAGGCTATTTGGAAAGCATAATTCAAGTGTAGTTGGCTTAGTTTCGTACGTCCTTAGTGGAATGTCTATCTTAGGACTATTTAAGACTTGCTTAGCATCTAAAAGTTGGTCTATATAACTTAGCCTAGTCTTGGGTAGAGTTTTCCTTATAATGAATTTTGAGAATTAGAAGTGGCCCCTCCGACCCACTTAGGCCTAGACTTGAGATAGATTTTATAGACCTTTATATGCTTATTATATATTTTAAAATACTTATCATGAGTCTTTATTAGGTTAAATACTTAATAGTAAATATTGTTTGATATTAGTAGTTGATGCTAATTAAGGTAAAACTCGATAGTTATGATATTGATAATATAAGTACTTATTCGAGTCTGGGAGGAGAAGTGGTTCCTAGTGTGACATAATATGGAGGGGTTCCTAGTGATAGAATGAAGGTTGGCAAATTATGGTTGTTCAATTATATGTTTTATATTTTTTATTGGTTGTACTCTTTAGGCTTATTAGGGACGATGTTGGGTTGTATTTTTACATATTTATTATCTTATGGGGTATAATCTTGCAGTTGTAATTGCATGATATTTATGTTTTTTAATATTATGTATTTAATTATGAATAATAAAGTCAGAGTTACATCCAGGTTTATCCTTTATTTTGACTTAGTTATATTATCTCGCATCTTATCATATTTAGATCATAATTTGGATTAGTTGATTGATGATGTGTACTGAGTACCTATGGTTTTGGTTCTCAAACTACACTTCTATAGCCCTTTTGGTGCAGATATGAGTACTAGTTGCTGCTGCTGATTTGATGATCATACTGTATTGGATTTTAGAGAAAAGGTGAGCTCTTGGTGCCAGAGTTGCCTTCTTTTCTTCTGTTTATCTAGCCATAATTTGGATTATACTAACTTTACGTGGTTGTGGGATGGTTTTGTATGTTATGGATACCTTTCAGACTATTTCCTTTGCCTTGATTATTTATGAGTTGTATTGTCTATTTCACTCATTTTGGAGCATTTTCATCCAAGTTAGCCTATTGAAAATAGCTCCAAGCTATGGTTTAGCTTACCTACTGGTGGGATAGAGTTGGTGCTAACATTACTTATAAATTGGGTTGTGACAAATTGGTATCAAAGCTTAGGTTTAATTTGTATTATTGGTACAAGATCAAGTATCTAGTAGAGTATTGTAGATTGGAAAGATGAAATCCATTTTTTATTTTTGAGAGGCTATAGGACATTCTTAGGAGTTCTTCACTTCTTTCACTCATTTTGTACTAAGTGTTTGAGTTGGTTTCTAAAGCATTCCTTTGTCTTTACTCTTTTATAGATGCCTAGGACACATCCTTGTGCTAAATGAGATGAGGGTATCAAGATCGAGCTATGGTATCCTATTTATGTTTATGGATAGCCTAGAGGTCATGGATAACCTTGAGATGTATTTCCAGCTAAGGTCCAAGATAAGGGATGTTCACTAGATTATATTCTCACTGCTAGGACAAATATTCTTCTGCCTCAGCCAGATGTTGGCAAGGACCAACCCAGGATCCACCAAGATTTATTTCTTTTTTAGTGCTTAGGTAATCTTTGGTTTTGCTATTAGGGTTTGATGGTGGTGCACCATCTGATAGTGCTTATTTCCCAAATCAGAGTTGTACAAAGGTATGGGCGTAGTCCATAGTTGCGACTCTCAGAGTTGAGGTCCCTCCGGCTCCAGTAGTTACTTAGCTGATAGTTGCTCAGCCAGTGGTTTCCTAACCTGTTGTGCCTATTGAGGAGCAGAAGATGTTGGTCAGATTCTTAAGATTGGTTCAACCTAAATTTTTAGGTGTACTAGGTGAGGATACATATAAGTCTGATTGCTTGTGGGGATAGGCACTATAATTTAGGCCTAGTAGACACTCATGGTGTGGATTACACTACTTTTTAGTTGGATTTGGATGCTTGACATTGATGGAGAGGTCATCTTAATTCTAGTCCAGTATGATTTTCTCCCTTGACATGGGCTCAGTTCTTCGAGATCTTCTTGTAGAAGTACATGCCCCACAACCTTAGGGATTAATTGAGAGATCAGTTCTTAAGATTAGACCAGGGATCCATGGTGATTATGGAGTATGAGGCTTGTTTTCATGAGTTATCTAGGAATGCTAATTCTACTCTAACTACTAATATGAGAGGATTCGTTGCTTTGTTTGAGGATTGAGACTTCTTCTTTGCATGTCCACTCAGAGTTTGGTTTCTCTGAGTAGGTCTTTTATGGAAGTGTCTGACCACGCTCAAGTGATTGAGGAGATATATCACTAAGCCTAAGAGGAAAACAATAAGAGACCTTAGTATCAGGGCAATTTCAGTGAGAGCCATAATAGCTCCTAATTTAGAGGCAATAGTTCTCAGAGTAGATACCCTCTTCATCCATTGTATTAGCCTCAAAGTTATCCTAGTAGACTCATTTAGGTACCACTTTAAATTACTCATGGGGGTCATTCTTGTGTCAATAATCACCCTAGTCAGGGTAGCGGCCAATCTTTGAGGGGCTCATGTTTTTATTTTTCTAGTCAAGATGGTTATTTTAGGTCAACCAGATCTTCTATTTATAGTATAGGTTATGGTGCATGTTATGGTCGTGGAGCTTTTTTTCATTGCTCGTGAGAGTGCCATTGTCGTGGGGCAATTGTTACCATAGCTCAGAGTGTTCCCTCTATTAAGTCATTTAACCAGTTATATAGAGGCAATATGTATAGTTATTGGGGTGGTCCCTAAGGTTTTTTTGGAGGTTCTCAAGAAGGTAGTGTAGGGGATCAATCAAGAGCCCAGTTAGATGGCAGGTGTGGTCAGTTGTATGCAGTATCTGCTAGGCCCGAGGCTGAGTCTTTGGATGTTGTTATCAATATATATGATTTTTATGTGTCATTAGTAATTCTTTTCTTTATTGATTTTGGATCTACTTACTCTTATGTGTCTACTTATCATGCCCCATGATTAGAGTGTCTTTGGATTAGTTATATATTTCTATGCATGTATCTACTCCCGTTGGTAATTATAGCAGTAGATCAGGTTTTTGGATCATGTGTTATGACCATTATAGATATTGATACTCAGGCTAATCTCATTTTATTAGACATGGTAGATTTTAATATGATTCTGGGCATGGATTCCTTATCCCACTATTATATGGTAATGAATTGTTTTACCAAGATTGTTTCCTTAGCCATGCCCGACATACCCCTAATCGTGTGGTAGAAATTTGTTAGCCGCAAGCCAATAAGAATTATTTCTTATGTTAGTTCTAGGAGACTTGTTTGGATGGGTTGCAAGTCTTATATAGCTTATATTCATGATATTAGTATGGAGAGTCCATTTTTGAACCTGTTCCCATTCTTCGTGATTTACTTGATGTTTTTCTTTTATATTTGCCGGCATTCCTCCTGCATATGAGATTAAGTTTACTATTAATCTTGAGATTCAAACCCAACCTATTTCTATGACACCCTGTCGTATGGCTTCTACCAAGTTTAAGGAGTTGAACACTCAGCATCAAGATCTTCTTGGTAAAGATTTATTAGATTGAGTGTGTCTCCTTTGGGAGATCCTAGGTTGTTTGTAAAGAAGAAAGATAGCTCTATGTAGATGTGTATCAATTATAGGCGACTTAATAAGGTAATGGTGAAGAACCATTACCCTATACCTTGCATTGATAATTTGTTTGATCAGCTTTAGGGAGCAACATGTTCCCTAAGATCAATTTGAGGTTCGATTACAATTAGTTGAGGATTTGAGATAAGAATATCCTGAAGACAACCTGTTGGATCTGTTATGGTCATTATGAGTTCATGGGGTGTCCTTTGAGTTAACTAATGCCCTAGCTATGTTCATGGATTTGATGAACTGGGTGTTCAGACCTTACTTGGATTCTTTCATGATTGTGTTCATCAATAACATCCTTGTGTATTTGAGGACTAGAGAGTAACATTCTCAAAATCTAAGGGTAGTGCTCTAGACTTTGAGAGATCATATGATTTTTTCCAAGTTCTCTAAGTGTGAGTCTTGGCTTGAGTCAATGACTTTCCCTGGGCATGCGGTGTCTATAGATGTGGTAATGGTAGACACGATGAAGATTAGGCTATTCATGATTAGGCCAAGCATACATATCTAACTGAGCTTCATAACTTTATTGGCTTGGTTAGTTATTATTGATGATTCATTGAAGGTTTTTCTACTATCTCAGCACCTATGAACAGATTGACTCAAACAAAGTTTCCTTTATGATGGTCTGAGGAGTGTAAGTCAAGCTTTGGGAAGCTGAAGGAGTTTCATACTTAGACTCCAATTTTGGCTCTTTCTATTGCGTGTGAGGGTTTCACCATTTATTGTGATGCTTTTGGTGTTTGTTTGGGTTTTGTATTAATGCAACATGGTCATGTTATTGCTTATGCTTTGAGGAAGCTTAAGGTGCACTTGCGTAACTATCCCACTCATGATTTAAAGTTCGCGACAATAGATTTTACTCTTAAGATTTGGAGGCATTATCTTTATGATATTCATTGTGAAATTTTCATAGATCATCACAGTATTCAGTATCTTATAACCCAGAGAGAGATTAATTCTAAGAAGCACAGATGGATGGAGTTTCTTAAGGATTATGATACCTTTATCTTTTATCATCTAGGCAAGCCAAATGTGGCATAAAATACCTTGAGTTGAAAGGTAGTAAGTACGGGTAGCTTGACTTGTATTTTAGTTTCGTAGAGTCCATTGGCACAAGACATCAAGTCTTTGGACAACTTGATGATGCGACTTGATATTTCAGACACTAGGAGGATTCTTGCTAGTGTTGGGGTGATATCCTCATTATTTGAGTAGATTTGAGATTGCCAGTTTGAGGATAAGAGAATTTGAACCCTTCGTGATCAGTTGTTGAGTGGTGAGTCCAAATGGGCTACAATAGATTCTGACGGTGTCTTAAGATTTGATAGACAAATTTGTGTTTAGAGGATTGATGACTTGATTCAGTTGATTTTGCATGAGTCTCACAACTCTCGGTATTCTATCCACCGAGTATAATTAAGATGTATAAAGACTTGCGAGACAACATTATTAGTAGAGTGGCATGATCGGAGATGTGGAAAATTTTTTAGCTCGTTCCTTTTATTATCATTCGGTGAAGGTTGAGCATCAACGACCCGGTGGATTGATTAAGAGGTTTCCCATACTCGAGGGGAAATAGGAGAAGATTACCATCGACTTTGTTAGTGTTTCTCCTTGTACTTCCCATGGTTTTGATGGTATTTGGTTCATTTTGGATTGGTTGACAAAATCAACCCATTTCATTTCTATTCAGATGTCTTCAGTGTCAAGAGGTAAGCCTTTATCTATGTTTGTGTGATAGGTCTCTTGCATGGTGTGCCAATATCTATCATTCTAGACCGAGGCTCCATGTTCAATTCTAGATTTTTCAGTGTTTATTTCTAGACCGAGGCTCCGTGTTCATTTCTAGATTTTTCAGGAGAAGTTGGGTACTCAGGTAGACCTTGGTAAAACCTTTCATCCTCAGACCGATAGCTAGTAGGAGCGGACTATTTAGATTCTCAATGACATACTCCGAGCTTGTGTTATGTATTTTTTAGGTCAGTGAGAGCAAAAATTATCCTTGGAAGAGTTCTCATATAATAGCAGTGATCATTCGAGTATTGAGATGACATCTTTTGAGGCTTTTTATTGTAGGCAATGTCGTTCCTAATTGGATGGTTTTAGACTTCTAAGGTTAGACCTCATGGTGCTGACTTGTTTCAAGTGTCATTGGATAAGGTCATGGTGATTCAGGATAGGTTGAGGGCAGCTCAGAGTAGGCAAAAGTCTTATACAGATCATAGACTTTATGCCTTGAGATTTGGATTTGGTGATTCGGTAGTCCTCTATGTGTCTCCTATGAAGGGTTTGATAAGGTTCGGGAAGAAGGGCAAGCTCAACCCTAGATATATTGGAACCTTTGAGATTATTTGCACAGTGGGTGAGGTGTCTTATGATTTAGCCTTATCTCTAAAATTTGCAGCATTCCATTCGGTTTTCCATGTTTTTATGTTGTGGCGATACATTCCTGATCCATCTTATGTGCTTAGATGGTATTCATTCTTGTTGGATGAGTGATTGACCTTCGTGGAGGAGCCTATGATCATTTTAACTTGTGATGTCAGGCGTTTTAACACTATGGAGATTCTTGTAGTTAAGGTTCAATGGAGGCACTGCCCAGTGGAGAAGGAAACTTAAGAAATCGAGAGTGAGATGCAGACGATGTATCCTTACATGTTTAAGGCATCAAGTATATCCTAATCCTTTACTTTCATGGATTAATATTTTTTGTAGTGGATATTATAATGACTCTTTAGAATATTTTCCATATTATCACCTATTTTCGTCGTTAGAGCTTTCCTATACCTGCCCCAAGTCATTTATGGCTTGTTTGGACTAATCGTTCAATTATAGGGTAGTTTGTTTTGTTTTAAGAGACAATTCCCAATTTTGAAATCTTTACTAGTTCAAATTGGCTACCGGTCAAAAAATCCAGTCAAATGATCTCGTATTCTAAATTTGACTATTCTAGGAACTCCAAAACATCGATTTTAGGCTAAGTGGACCTTTGGTTCGGGTCCCGATATAATCGGGCTCATCTTGAGCTATTGGTTAGAAGTTAAGAAAATGGTAAGTTACGTTTGGGACCCACTTTTTATCAAAACAACCTCGGATAAAAATTTTGATTGTGTCATTGAGTTCGGAACATCGAAGTTTATAGGGTAGCAAGTCCATTCACATGTATAGGACTCCGAATGAATCCCGAGGGTTTGGCGGAAAACTGGAAATATCCAAGTCTCAGCTGGTTCTGGTGCACCCACATTCGAGAGACAATAATTGCATAAGGGGGTATAGCATAAGTGTCATTTAAAGTCGCATAAGCGACATCTCTAACAGAAGGCTAGGTATTATGTTTGCGATAATAAAATCATGTAAGCGACTTTCACATATTTTGTTAGGTAACGGTTATACGAATGCTATGTCATGTATGCGACACCCATTTACCTAGGAAGGGTATAAATACCCTGTTTAGCCCTTTTTTAACCATTTCTCATCCATCCCCAAGATATTTAAGCCCTAAAGATTGGGAAAGCTTAGGAATAACATTTGTGGGTTATTTTGGGACCTTTCATAAAGTTCAATTACATAAGTATCCTGCAAATTTGAGGTAATATTCCTTCATTTTCATGGCTGATTCTCCCATTTATACCTTGAATCTCTAAAAGCATAGTGACTTGATTCTAGCAACAATACCTCGGGTTTCACAAATCTTTGAGGGTAAATACTCCTTGAGCACTGAGGAGCATTGAGTTGGTTTCTGAATGCAACTTCCTTAAACGGGTGCCACATTGGATTATTGTGAAATTTTGGATACAAAGCACAATAGTACAATATGGGTATCATTGTTGTTGTTTTGATGAGTGAATTGTGATTTTGTAACATGACCTGAACCAGGGCCAGGCCGTGTCAGGTATTTGAAGTTCAACTAGGACGAGAAACTACCCCTAAGACTCAAACCTTACCCCGTCCTACACCACACATCGGATGAATTCTGAACATTTAGCAAGATAAGAGAATATCAATTTAAAAACATTATAATATGTCTATAACCAAAACCAATCATTCACACAACCAATACTAATACCAATGCCAATGCTAATACCAATAATACCAATACCTACACCGTCCATGGCCAATGTAATTTGACAAAGCCTCTATTTAAAACCGTAGAATATCCAATCGGTATATGACCCCGAGCATATCCAAAACCAAGACCAAAAAATTAGTAAACACATAACAAAATCCATAGCATGAGATGGGGTCTTTCGAAGTATGGAAGCTCACTACTTTAGTCTGACTCAAAAGCTGTCTTCAAATTACCTAGTCACTGAGCAGAAGGAGGAGAGGTATGGTCTATTCCTGCATCACATGGGGATGAAAAATCCGATGATGGTTAGCGGGGTAAACGGTAGCATGTAACTCAAGGATAAAAACAAAGTAATGGTATCAATCCAAATCAAGTTAAACCAATGTACATAACCATATATGAATAAATGTATACATATATACCATGTCACGATAGGGAGAAAGGTTTAGCATGTATTTCAAAACCTTCACCTAGGCTATGTAGGTTTACCATTATAAGTCCATCCATGTGCTATATAGGTCTAGTGTCACCCCCTGAATGGGCCCAATGCGTGTTAGTCACAAGAACCAAAGATATCATATATGGCCGGGGATTCCCTTGAATCCTTCACTCTCCATGATACATATATACATATATAAACTTGGGGGATTCCCTTAGACCCCACAAACACACGATCTTCAAGACCAACCCTTATATAGGCAAACATGAGTTTCTTGTGTTCGGCCTTCAGACTCACACCTTCACAGATAGCTATCACAACCCCCATTATTGCCCAATTAAAACATTTTACACATAACAAAACCATCAATTCAAACAGTCAATTATTAAGGCATTATTAAGTGGTATCATCATATTGACTATAACTTGCAAGCACTTTCATTAGCCAATACTTAGGGGATTCCCTTATACCCTGAAGACTCCATTATTAAAATCACTTGGGGGATTCTCGTGTACCTTGAAAGGTTTTCATTCCAACTGTCACTTGGGGAATTCTTGTGTACCCCATAAGGTTTTTAAACCATCCTTAACCATCTAAACATTTATACCATACATTAGTTTTAGGAAACAAGCCAAATCAAGTGATAATGCATAAATCTAAATCAATTATACAAGTGGATTTTGTTTATTGCCAATTGTCATGCGAAAACAATCAATTTGGGGATTCCATTGTATCCTTATTTCCAGCAAACATTCCTATACACCCCAATGCACTTACCAACCATCAATCTAAACACAATAGTTTCATAAATATCATGAAAGAAACATTTAAACAATTTATATTAAAAACCCTCAACCCATAGTTCAAAACCCAACTCAATATTTCATGAACAACACTTTAAAACACATGCTTTTACAAAATAGACAACGAGGGAAGAGTAACATGCCTTAAACACCAAGAATTATGGAGAGAAAACACCATTGGTAGCCTCAATTGGTTAATCTCTTGAAAACCCTAAGTGCTCTTGACCTTGAGGATTTTAGAGTGTTTGGGAGTCTATTTGATATGCTTATGAGGGTCAAGGACAACCTAAAGAGGTTGTAAGATGTGGGTTTTAAGTTGGGAAAAGATAGAAATGTCCAAAATAGCCTTAAATTAAAAGCTGAAAAAATATAGCCTTTGACTACGAGTCAACCATTGACTCGTAGCCACTCCTTATGACTCATCTCAATGAGTTGTACCCAAGAAGTCTTACCAAGTACACAAACTACTATCCTTATGACTCGACCAACCAGCCCGTAACGAGACCCTCCAACTCATAGGTCTTAGTTGTAATCAACATGGAACTCAAATGGGTTAAACACAATTTCATCCCATGACTCATAACATATACCTACAGCTCTTAGTGAGCAACTTGTACTCAGAGCAAAATCAAGCCATAAACTTGTATGATTTGTTTCCGACTCCTCCAAATGACTCATCACAAGTATTGATGACTCGTTCCCTTAAGTTGTACCTAGGATAGAAATTCAACACCACACATAGGTCACCTTACGACTAAGGTCACCTAACCCATTAAGACACCATATCACTCATAAGGTAAAGTTGTAACCAAGGTAGTAAGTTTAAGGTTCAAGAAATTTTCAAGGGCAAAAATCTAGGGTGTTTCAATTCTCCCCAGCTAGGAACATTCATCCTCAACTGATGGGACAAGGCATTGACAAGCACGATTAGATCCCAAACCTCTTTACTCTTACCTTTAAGATTGAAAATAAGAATACTAAAGAATTTACAAGTTTTCCTTTAACAAAGATAGAAAACAAAGATGTAAGGAAATACTCATACCTTAAGCACAATTTTTCAGAAGAGAGAATAGGAATGGATACTTGGACTTCATGTCCTCTTCGACTTTCCTAGTAGCCTCTTCAACCTTTTTGTTCCTCCATTGAACCTTTACCGAAGCTACTTTCTTAGTACACAACCGATGAACTTGAAAATCTAGGATTTCAACCGGGACTTCTTCTTAAGACAAGGAATCTGAAATACCAATGTGTTTGATAGGAACAATCAGCTACGGATCAACCACACACTTCCTCAACAACGACATATGGAACATAGTGTGAATGGAGCTCAAACAAGAGGGCAACTCCAATTCATATGCAACATTACCAACCCTCTTTAAGATCAAGTATGTGTCAATATACCAGGGACTGAGCTTCTCCTTATTACTAAACTACATTACTCCCTTCTTGGGAGATACCTTTAAGAATACGTAATCACCAACCTCAAACTATAACTTTTACACCTTACATCCACATTGGACTTTTGGAAAATTTGGGTGGCTTTAAGACTATCATGAATCACCTTCACCTTCTCCATGGCCTGGTGAACCAAATCTGGGCCAAACATCTCCGCCTTACCAACCTCAAATGACCTAATTGGAGACCTACACATCCTACCATACAAGGCCTCAAATGGAGCCAACCTAATACTAGAGTGGTAGCTATTATTATACGCAAACTATATAAGAGAAAAATAATCAACCCAACTACCACCATAGTCAGTCACACAATCTGAAAGAATATCTTTTAATGTTTGTATAGTCCGTTCAACTTGTCCATCTAACTGTGGGTGGAAAGTAGTACTAACGCTCACCTTGGTCCCCAAACCTCTTTGAAATGAATGCCAAAACTTTTATGAGAACTGATTACCACGATCTAACATGATAAAAATAGGTGCCCCATGAAACTTCACAATATCCTCAAAAAATAACTTGGAATAATCCTCCGAGGAGAAATTTGTCCTTTCAGGAAAAAAGAGAGCAAACTTAGTCATCCGATGCATGATGACCTAAATCGAATACAACTGATTCCAAGATTGAGGAGGTCTGGTAACAAAATCCATATAAATCACTTCCAACTTGCACATAGGAAACTCAATTTCTTGATACAAACCTCTGAGCCACAAATGTTAAACCTTCACTTGTTGGCACACAACAAATTTAACCACAAAATTAGACACATCTCTTTTTATATTATTCAACCAATGGATCTCCTTGAGACCATGATAGATCTTTGACAAACCAGGATGAATGGTGTAACGCGACTCATGTGACTCGACCAAGATCCTCTCAGGCAACCCATTTATATCGGTAACACACAATCTCCCTTGGTATCATAAGGCACCATCACCACTAATCTCGAAGGACATAATTTTGTACCTACCTATATCACCCTTGATTTGTATCAAGATAGGATCAAACAGTTGCTTCTCTTTTACCTCAACACCAAGAGATGACTTTGCCACCTCTTGAACAAATATACCACCATCATCAGAGTCCAAGAGGCAAACTCCAAGGCTATCCAAATAGTGAATGTCCTTCACCAGTTCCCGCTTATCCTCATCCACATAAGGTAGACTCCCTATAGATTACCTGGTAAGTGAATCAACAACTATATTAGCTTTATTTGGATGGTAATGTAGAATCATGTCATAGTCCTTCAACAATTCAAGTGACCTCATGTGCCTAAGACTCACTTCCATCTAAGAAAATATATATTTCAGGATCTTATGATCATAAAAGATATCTGCATGGACTCTATACAAATAGTGATGCAGATTTTCAATGAACACCACAACCAACAACTCCAGGTTATGAGTTGGATAATTCTTCTCATGCGCCTTCAACTATTTAGAGGCATAAGCTACTACCTTGCCATGCTATATCAAAATGAAACCAAGCCTTACACAAAATGCAATATAATAGACAACAAAACCATTAGTGCCTTCAGGCAAGGTGAAGATAGGAGCTGAGTCAGCTTATCCTTAAGCTTCTCGAAACTACCCTCACAAGTATTATACCACAAGAACTTTACCTTATTTAGACTTAACTTAGTTAACGAGGAAACTATTGTAGAGAAACTTTCCCCAAATCTCCTGTAGTAACTAGCTAAACCCCAAAAACTCCCAATATCGGTTGGAGTCATAGGTCTAGGCCACTACTTAAGCACAGAAACATTCTGTAGATCCATCATGATCTCTTAACTAGATATGTTATGACCGGGAAAAGTAACACCGTTTAACCAGAATTCACATTTTGAAAATTTGGCAAACGATTGCTTATCCTTCAGGGTCGACAACACAATACGAAAGTGATCGACCTGATCTGCTTCACTCTTAGAGTACACCAAAATATCATCTATAAATACAATGACAAAAAAAATCTAAAAACTGATGGAAGACCCTATTCATCAAGTCTAAGAGAATCGTTGGGGCATTAGTCAGCCCAAAAGACATAACCAGGAACTCAAAATGCACATATCAGGTATAAAAGGCAGTCTCAGGGTTATCCACCTCCCTAATTTTTTTAATGATACCCAGATCGAAGATCGATCTTAAGGAATAACACCCTGAAGCTGATTAAATAAACCATCTATCCTTTGAAGAAGATATTCATTCTTTATCATCACCTTATTCATTTGTCAGTAATTAATACACATCCAAAATAAAACATCATTCTTACCCACAAACAATATTGATGCACCCCACGGGGACACACTCAGAAAGATGAAATGCCTATCTAAAAGATCCTTCAATTTCTTCTTAAGACCCTTTAATTCAGCTGGAGCCATTCTATTCAGGGGATTAAAGATTGGATAAGTGTCCAGAGTAAGATCAATCCCCAAATCAATCTCTCTATCAGGAGGGACACCAGGAAGATCATCAGGTAAGATCTCAGGGAATTTATTTACCATGAAGATGGAATATAAAGAAGGACCTGTTGAGTTATAATCTTTAACCTGGACAAAGTTATATCGGCAACCCTTGGAAATCTTATTTCAGTCTCTTAGATATAATATGAGCCTTCCCTTACACACTTGAGAGCCCCCTTCCTACTAAATAACCAGCTTATTAGGGAACTTAAAAATTACCTTACAGGTCTGACAATCTAGAAAAGCATTGCACAAGTGTACCCAATCCATCCCTAATATGACATCAAAATCAACCATGTCTAACTCTATAAGATCCACTAAAGTATCCTTACCACCCACAATTACCAAACAATCTCTATAGACTCTTCTATCCACCATAGAGTCACCCACCAAGGTAGAAATAGAAAAAGGTTCAAAATACACCAAGGAAAAAAACCAAAATACACAGCCACAAAAAGGGTCATATAAGAAACAGTGGACCCTGGATCAAGTAAATAGTACACATCATGGGAATAGAGTTTTAACATACCAGTAATGATATCTGGAGATACCTCAGACTCTTGGTGTGTAGTAAGAGCACTAAGAATTCTGATTAGTGTTGAAGCCAAATAGTGCACCCATTGCTGCTGGAGCTAATCAATAGGACACCAGAACCTTGTTTGCCCCAGAAGTAACCTTACCCACAGGATAGTTTCTATGAATATGCCCTGGCTAGCCATATTTGAAACACTTGTGCTTTCGCCCATCATAGAAACCCTGATGTAATCAACCAAAAAATCTATAGAGATGATATGATCGAGCTAAATTTGCCTCACTATCCTGAGATTAGGCACTTTATACCTTAAACTCACTATGATGTGGTGAAAGACATCCACTCAATTGCTTTGGGTCTGTAGAGTAGGACACAGAATAGCCTAATTTCTTATTGGACCACTTTTTGCCATCCCTACCACTCTGCTGTTGACCTCTACCTTGTTTAGAAAATCTAAACATTTTATTCTACCTTTCCCCTATCTTAACAAGGATATGGATATTTCTAGAATCAAATCATGGGATAACCCAAAAGTGAACTTTGTCATTCTAGTTTAATGCTAGATACTAACTCAGGAGCATACCAGGAAAACTAATGAAATTTCAAGGGATACTTCTTAATTTTTCTCCTGCTTTGCCTCAGATTTATGAATTCTTTAGACTTTACCTTCTTCAACTCCTGAGGAAAAAAACGATTGAGAAAATCTTTAGAAAAGTCCTCCCACAAGACACACTCAACCTCCACACCCTGAGTTGCTCCCATTCCTGATACCACTGATGCACTACATCCTTCAACTGATAGGCTACAAAATTCACACCTTTCACCTTCGTAACATGTACCACATAAAAGATATTTTCTATTTCATCTATGAAATATTAAGGATCTTCCTTAACTTTTCTACCAGTGAAAATAAGAGGGTTCAACCTCATAAATAGGCCAACTCTAGGGGCCTCAAATGATGGACAAACAAAATTTGTATCCTGAATCTGAGGGGTAACCTACTGAGTAAGCAAATAGATTGACTGACAAAACTCAACATTAGACACATTATCTTAAGGTATCTGAGGAGAGATAAGAGGAATCAGTGGAGCTTTATTAGTACCATCAGAGATAGTGTCCCTATACCTAGTCTGAACCCTTAGAGTAGGACAAACTCCATTTCCATTATCTTTAAACAAGATAGATGGGTTCCCATGGACATTAGATCTTCTTACAAGTATGATCTGAAAGGAGAACAGATAAGAATGGCAGATATCCAAGATATTAGACACTACATCCCAATATTAAAAATCAAGAAAGTGAAATATTCCTTAATGCCTCATAGCCTCTCTCTTATAAGTGTGGTGTGCCACAAACCTAAAATAGAGTCTCTACTTTACACTACTTTATGGATACCCAATTAACCATGAACCTAGGCTCTGATACCAATCTAACACTTCTTGAACCCGGTCCTGGCTGTGTTAGGTATCTGAAGTCCAACCAGGACCAAAGACCACCCCAAGACCCAAACTTTCACCCATCCTTTACCCTACTTTGGATGAATTTCGAACATATACCAAGATAAGAGAATATCAATTCAAAAAAATTATTATAAGTCTATAACCAAAACCAAAAATTCATAACCAAACATTTAACTAAAACATAGACCAATCTCAATGCCAATACCAATACAAAAATCGCCCATGCCCAAAGTAGTTTGATAATGCCTCTATTCAAATCCAACGAATACCCAGTTGGGACATGCCCCCAACCATAGCCAAAACAAAGACCCAAGGAATAGTAAAGAAATAAAAAATCCATAGCAAGAAATAGGGTCTTCCAATGTATGGAAGCTTACCACCTTAGTTTGGCTCAAAAATTGCTCCAAAATAACCTAGTCACTGAGCAAGAGGAGGAGAAGTATGGCCGATTCCTGCATCACGCGAGGACACATCGTTCGAAGATGGTTAGCAGGGTGAACTCTAGTATGTAACTCAGGGATAAATATAAAGTAATTCGATCAATCCAAAAACAAGTCAAACCAATGCACATAACCATAACGAATACATATATAAATATATACTATGCCGAGATATAGAGAAAGGTTTAACATGCCTTTAAAAACTTTAACCTAGGTTATGTAGCCTTACTGTTATAAGTCCACCTAGGCTATATGGGTCCATTGTTACCCCCTAAACGAATCCTAGTATATGTTAGACACATGAACCAGAGATATTATAAATGGCTGGGGATTCCCTTATACCCTTAGCCCTCTATGATGCATATATATATATATATATGTATAAAATTTGGGGCTTCCTTTGTAACCCATAAAGAAATAGTCATCAAGACAAAATAGTCATCAAGACCAACTCTTATGTCAGCAAACATGATTTCCAGTATCTGTTCTTTGGACTCAAACCTTCATGGCTAGCTATCACAACCCCTATTATTTCCCTATTAAATATTTAAAATATAACCAAACCATCAATTCCAAGAGTTAATTATTATGGAATTACTAAGTGGTATCGTCATACCGACTATAGCTTTCAAGCAATGTCATTAGCCAACACTTACGAGATTCCTTTGTACCCTGCAGACTCTATTATTAAAATCACTTGGGGGATTCCTGTGTACCCCATAAGGTTTTGATTCTAACAATCACTTGGGGAATTCTCATGTACCCCTCAAGGTTTTTAAACTATCCTTAACCATTTAAACATTTATACCATGGATTAGTTTCAAGAAACAAGCCAAACTAAGTGATAATACATAAAAACAATTATACAAGTGGGTTCAGTTTATTACAAATTTTCAGAACTAAACAATCAATTTGGGGATTCCATCATTCTCTTATTTCCATCCACCATTCCCATCCAGCTTAATGCATTTACCAATTAACAATTTAAACACTGTAGTTTCATAAATATCATAGAAGAAACATTTAAACAATTTATATTAAAATCCCTCAACCTATAGTTTCAAAACACAATGTCAATATTCTAAGAACAACACTTTAAATCATATGCTCTTTCAAAATTGACAATGAGGAAAGAGTAATATGCCGTAAATAGAGAAAAATCACTCTTGGAAGCCTCAATTAGTTAATATCTTGGAAAATCTAAGTGGTATTGACATTGGGGATTTTATAGTGTTTGAGAGTCTATTTGATGTCTTTGTGAGGTCCAAGGATAACCAAAAGAGGTTGTAAGACGTGTTTTTCAAGTTGGACAAAAAGGAAAATATTTAGAATACCCTTAACTTAAAAGCTGGAAAAACATTGCCTTTGACTACGAGCCAACCATTGACTCATAGCCACTCCTTATGACTCATCACTATGAGTCATACCCAAGATAAGTCTTACCAAGAACACAAACTTCTAGAGTTACAACTTGACCAACCAACCTATAACGATACCCTATGAATCATAGGTCCAAATCATAATAAATATAAAACTCAAATAGGTTAAATAAAGGACATTCTACGATTTCATCCCATGACTCATTACATATCCCTAAGGCTCTTAGTAAGACACTTGTACTTAGAGAAGAATTAAGCCTCAAAAGTTTATAATTTGATTACGACTCCTCCTAACAACTCGTCACAAGTCCTTATGGCTCATCCCTTAAAGTCATATCCACGATAGAAACTCAACACCACACACTGGTCACCTTATGACTAGGGTTACCTGACCCATTAAGACATCCTACGATTCATGGGGTCAAGTCGTTACCAAGGCAGTGAGCTCAGGGCTCAATAAATTTTTAAGGTTCAAAATTTGGGGTGTTTTATTTAGATATTGTGGTAGCTTGCAGAAGCTTCTCTAAAGGGAAAATTAGTGATTTAGCGGATTCTTTAAGCTTTCTTCTACATCAAAGTAGGATAGGTTTTCCTTCTTTATTAATTGAGATATTTCATAATATTTTTATGATATTATGTATGTTTTTGATGGATGTTAGGTATTGGTGATTTGATTGACACTATTTGGGTTAGTTGGACCATTTAGGCTATCCAAAAACTCTAATTTAGGTGTAGTTGGCTTAGTTGCTTAGGTCCTTAGTGTAATTTTTGTCCAAGGGCTCGTAAAGACTTGCTAAAAATCTATAAGCTATTCCAGATACCTTAGCATAGTTCAGCATAGTGTTTTCTTAAGATGATTGTTTACCCCAAGTTGAAATGATAGAAATGGGCACCCCAAGCAAGTGAATTATCTCGCAAATAAAGATCCTAGCTTGCTTCTTTGAATTATAGTTAGTCTAAACTAGTATGAAATGCATAAACTTGGTCAATCAGTCTATGATGACCTATTCACCATAAACATATGCAAGATCCGTGGAAAACCTACGATAAAATCTATAGCATTCTGCTCCAACTTCCACTTAGGTATGGACATACTTTGAGTCTCACCTACAAGCTTTTGTTATACTTCACTTATTGATATTTTGTCATGACCCTATTTTTTGAATTATGATGACACCTACTTTATTCAAAAAGTTGATAATACCATAGTCTATAGCTATAAACAATGGACTAATTTATGGAAAATGACATCAATGCCAGAAATATGCATGTAAAATAATTACAAGCCACAAATTATAGAATAATAATATAATGGAAGAGAAATAAAAGAAAATAATATCATCCTATGACCTATTATATAAGTATAAGAGCGAATAATCCAAAAGAATATGAGTACTATACAAGTGAACATACATTAGTCTCGAAAATAGAAAGAATGCAAAAGTAAACGATGGAGAAATGGTCAACTTCGGCTCTGAGAGCTTACTTTGCCTCTGAACCGTAACCAACACAAAAACAACATAATAGTAGCAGCTAGTACTTAGGTCTACACCTAAAAGCATAGGAGTGTAGTATGTTTACCAAAGCCACAGCTACTCAGTAGGTATCATCAGTCGACTAAGCTAAATGATAATATAAATATAACAAAATGCGAGATAAACAAACTAAGTAAAAAGAAGTGGTCAAACCTCAAATAATGCTTCAAATATTTATAGTAAATAACTGGAATAATTATATTAAAAAAATCATAACTATCTCAACATTATAACTCTAGATATTTCCATACTACGAATAGAATCATAATAAATAATTTCATAATGCCAGACTTGAATCAAAACTAGTATCCTATAAACTAGACATAAACCGAAACTAATATCATTAATATTGCTGGAAATAAACCAGTCTTAGCATTAAGAATCATCAGACTTAATCCAGAACTCATATCATTAATAATTTAGGAATCAAATCAGTCTTAGTATCTTCCAATCATTAATCTAGAATAACCCATAATATGCCTAAAACCTCCGGGGTCTCAAAAAAGTAAATGAGATAATATACCTATTGAATCTACTAGGTTCTAATAGAAATCTTTGCCTGAGTTGGGTTGAAGGAGCCCACTTTTAAACTACGATAATTTATTCTAGGGAAAATTCTACCCTAAACTAGGCTAAGGTATCAAAACTCACTAGAAGAAGCTAAATAAGTCTTATTGTGTCCTAAGATAGTAATTATACCAATAGAATGTGTAACTAAGTCAACTATGCCTAATTACCATGTCTAAATTGGCTAAATCATCCAATTCACACTAAGTGTAACTCCAAGTCCTGATTCCTAACCCAAAACTAGCATATTATCACAAATCGATACTATCGTTAAGCCTAATCTAAAATAAATTAGTCCTAGCCTATTTGGACACCTAATAAAGCCTGGTCAAGTATGCTAAATCGATGATTTTCCTCTTTTTAGAACCCCCTCAGGACACCACGCTATCAAAATAATAATTACTCATTTGTAATAAGCCTTTATGTTATTTTCCATATTTCCATTTATTTTCATTGTTAGAGATTTTCTATAGCTTCCCTAATTTATTTATGACTTTTTGGAACTGATAGTTCAATTACCAGGAAGTTCATTTGCTTTTTTAGAGCCAACTTACTATTTAAAAGTCTTCAGTAGTTCCAAATGGCCACCAAGAAAAAAAATAAAGTTATGTGACATAAAATGTAAATTCTAGCTGTTCCAACAACTCTAGAATGTTGATTTTAGGCTATGTGGACCTTTAGTTTAGGTCCTAAGGCACCCAAACACATTTTGACTTATTTGTCCATTTAAGCTATTCAAAAACCATAAATTAAGCATAATTGACCTAGTTGCTCATATTTAGGTGAATTTCCTATATTAGGCTAATTGAGGTTTGTTTAATATCTAAAATTAGATTCCTTAATCCTATTTTGGGTAGAATTTGACTAAAATGAAGCCTCATGGATTATAAGTGGACCCTTGACTCACCCTTAGGATATGGCGCATGTTAGCTTTTATAAACCTTTATACATTCGTTAGACTCTTGGAAATGATTTTTGAGGTATTGTTTAAAAGATTTAACACTTAATGGTCTTGTTGACTAATGTGAAAGTTGATTCCTATTGATTATGCTATTGCTGATATGATTGATTTTATTGATATATTTATACCTACCTGTTTGAGCTTGAAATATAATTATGATATTGATGATATTTACTTGGTTTGAGTTCAGAAGATGATTATGAAATTGATGATATACATACTATTTCAAGTTTGACTATTGATTATAACTTCCAGTACAAGTACAACTATTGATTATATGTGCTGGTTCAATTTTGGATATGCATATCATGCTATAATGATATAATTATTATAATATGATGATCTGGATGTGAGTTTGGAAATAGAAATTTAGATAAGTTTGAAAATGAGTAGGGGTTTATAATGTGGTATGATGTGAGTAGATTCTAGTGGTATATGGAAAATTGGTAAATGACGGTGGTAGGTTCTACTATCTTGTGTGTACCTTATAGGCTTATAGGAGCTTGAGATGAGTTATTTACTTTTCCGAACTAATGTAAGATAGAAAATTTTGTAGTTATGATTTCATGTATTTATGATTTACGTTATGTTTTTCTATTATTCCACTTTATTTACTTATGAATGCACAACAATGTTGGAGTTACTTCAGGTTTGTATATACCTTGTCCTGGTGATGTTATCTTGCATTTTATCATACTTATAAAATGATTTAGCTCAGTCGGTCGATGATTCCTACTGAGTACCCTCTGTTTTTGTACTCATACTATACTTCTATACCTTTTTCGTGTAGATCTACGTAGTAGTTACCGTAGTTGATTCATGTTCATGCTGTGTTGATATCTGGAGATAGAGTGAGCTCTTAGAGTTCTAGTCTCCCATTTTATTCTATCTTACTTATGTCTAGTCTTTAATTTCAAGACAGATTGTATTCAATATTCTAGAAACGTTGGTTGTATTTGTAGTTGCTCTTGTACCATCTCTACCAATTCGTGGGATGGTATTGATGTACTGACTATCTTTAATCTTTTTTGGTTGCCTTGCTTATTTATTGTTATGGATTGCCTATTTTGAACTTTTGGGGAATTTGCACCAAACTTAACCCATTGTGTTGAGCTCCGGGTTATGGTTTGGCTTACTTACTGGCAGGGTAGTGTAGGTGCCATCATGACTCATAAATCAAGTCACGAAAAATTGGTATTAGAGTCAGATTTCACTGGCACTGTTAGTACAAGAGTAAGTGTCTAGTAGAGATATGCGGATCAAAATGATAATGTTTGTTTTCTATATTCAGGAGGTTATGGGACATTATTAGGAATTCATGACTTGTTTCACTCATAAAATGCTAAGTCTGAGTTGGTTTATAGAATATTCCTTTGATTTTACTCTTTCACCATGACCAAGACACGTGCTACCGCTACATAGGACGAGGGTCTCAAGAACGAGCCTAGGGATCATATTTCTATTCGTGGATGACTAAGAGGTCAGGACAACCTAGAGATATGTCCCTAGCTAGGGGATAGGACAGGGGGCCTTCACCATACCTTATTCCTACACCTGAGCAAGATATTCTTCTGCCCCGGCCTGTGATTGGATAGGGACCTGCCCAGGCTCTACTAGAGTTTTTTTCTTCTTTAGAGATCAAAGATTATTTGGTTCATCTTTTGGGGATAGATAGTAGTGCACCGTATGATGGTGCACAGTCTATAAATTAGAGTTGTACGGAGGTAAGGGCATAAACTATTATTAAAGCTCCCAGAGTTGGGGTCACTCCTACACTAATGGTTGCTCAACTAGTGGTTTCCCATCATGCTATGTCTATTGAGGAGCAGAAGATGTTGGGTATATTCTTGAGGTTGGCTGAGCCTAGGTTTTCTGGTGCTCTGAGTGAAGATGAATATAAGATTTGATTTCTTGTGAGGATAGGCTCTATAATTTAGGACGTTTTAACACTCGTGGTATAGATTACACCTTATTTTAATTGGAATTGGCTGCTAGACATTAATGTAGAGGTTATATGGATTCTAGACCAGGAGAATATTCTCTCTTGACATAGATCAGTTCTCTGAGATATTCTTGGAGAAGTACATGCCTCGTAGCCTTAGAAATCTCGTGAGAGATCATTCCTCTAGATTGGAGAAGGGCTCTATGACAGTTCCAGAGTATGAGACTCATTTAAACAAGTTCGCTAGGCATGCTACTTCTATTCCTGACACTGAGTATGAGAGATTTTTTGATTTGTTTGAGGATCAAGACTCCCCTTTTTCATGCCACTTAGAGTTTGGATTCTATGCGTAGGTCTTTTGCTGAGGTTTTGGGATCATACTCAGGTGCTAGAGGATATGCATCATGAGTTCCGAGGGGGCAATGATAAGAGGCCTAGATATTAGGGTAGTTTCAGTGGGAGACATAATAGTTCTCATGGTGGGTATTTGTCACACTCGAGCCAGGGCCTGGTCATGAAGGGCATCTCAAGTCCCATGTGGATCGAATACAATACCTTCGCATCTAACCAAACAACACAATTTCCCTGCCTTTGGAAGAATTTCGAACGTATAACAAGATAGAATGCAACAAACTTAAGGAAAATTCAGTACATTTGTATCACCAACAGCCCACACCGGCAAACAACCTACAAAGATTGCCCAATATCCACAGTAATCCAAAAAAGATTTCTAAACAAAGAACTAAATCCAACCTTAGTCGGGATATGTCCCCAACTTTAGCAAATGAAAATGAGAATAAAAATGATAATTTTAGTGATAATGAAAGTATATATCATCTTAAATCGAATAATGAAAGCTGGATAAATGCCTAAGACTTCTAGTGGTGGAAGCTCACCACTTCACCATAATGCAACAAACCGAGCTAACAGACCTAACTCTACATAGGGAAAGTAGAAGTATCTCTAGTACCTGCATTGTGTAGGAGTATAATGTCCGAAGATGGTTAGTGGAATGAAAACTAGCATGTAAATTAGGGATAAGGAAACATAATTACATGATCCACAGTTTAAATCATTCAAAATCAATGCATATACATATATATATATATATATATATATATATATATATATATATATCACATGCTGTGATAAGGAACAAGGTTTAACATTTACTTACAACTTTATCTAGGATTGTCTAGCTCAACCATCCTAACATACACAGGCATCCAGGGGCTTTATAGGCCCATCTCTCCCCGAGCTGGTATAGTGTGTGTGGCCACACAAACTGAGGGGATACATATGCGGTAAATGGGACTCGAATCTCCATGTATATCAAGGTGACATGAGAAACAATCATGTAATAAGATATGGGGGACTCAAACCTCCCAATCTTATGATAATAATAATTAAGGGTACTCGAACCTCTCGATCATATAGACCCATATATTGGCAACTGTGGTTTCCAGTGTTGGTCCCTCGGGACCTCTACTTTAATGACTTAGCCACACAACCCTTATTAAAGCCTAATTAAAAAAAGTATCACACATCCCATTCATTGAACCACATTACACATTAAGGCATACATTGTTGGTATAGTGATACAACCTAGACTTGCAAGGTAACATCCACATGCCACACAAATTATCTTCACATGGGGGAATTCACACCTCCTTGGTTATATTTTAAAATTTCCCATATTTCTCATAATTAAAAACCAATCCCACAATATGGGGTTGGTGTCATAACCACATCAAAAGTCACAAGTTTGGGAAAATAAAATCGCTAGTTCATTCACCATTCCCATGCATCAAATTTACTTTAAAACCATCATTTAAGCTTACCTAATGAAGGGAAAAGCATGTAATATCACATAAATAATAGTTATACAAAAACCCTCAACCCATGAATCAAAATCAACATAAATATCTCATGAGCAATACTTTAAACCATATGCTTTTAACAAATTAACAATGAAGGAAGAGTAACATGCTCGAAATACCCAAGATTATGGAGAGAATTCAACCTTTCAAGATCTACTTCACCACTTCTTGGAAACCCTAAGTATGGCTACTTGAGAGAATTTAAGAGAGATTTTGAAAGTGTTTTAGGTAGTTAAAAATGCTAATGGGGTCCCCAATAGGGTTTTAGGTCGTGGGTTAAAATTGGGTAGAGGGGAAATGTCCAATGTGCCCTTAATGAAAAGACTAAAAATTTTCGCAAGTGACTACAGGTCAATACATGACTTATAAAGACCGATTTCGACTCATCTCAAGGAGTCGTAGCCAAGTAAGAACCAATAGGGCCCCATACCAACTGGGTAAGATTCATACCACCAACTCGTAACCAAACTTGATGACTCATGACCACTTCTCGTACTCAAGACATACAAAAATTTTGATGACACACTAGACACCCTATGATTAGGACATAACGAGTCGTCATGATATTTATGACTCATTTCCTTAAGTTGTAATGAAGATTGTGTCTTGGGCCAAACTTTCTGGACACCTTACGACTTGGTCCTTATAACTAGTAAGATGTCTTGATGACAAGTTGAGAGCCACTCGTACTCAGAGCATAATACTAAGTCACGTGTTCTGAATAACTCACAACCGAGTCCCTAAGAACCATCATGACTCCGTGCAATTTGTCAGGCGAGCGTAGCTAGGATAGTGAATATTAAATTTTAGAAAATTTTTTTGGAGCAAAAACCTGGGGTGTTACACACTTTCCCCTTAGGATCATTCATCCTAGAATAATAGGACAAGGCATTTATTAGCATGATTTGACTCCACATACCACTACTCCTACCTTTAATAAAGACAGAAAACAAATATTCCAAGGAAATCACCATTTCCTGTAATATAGTTAGAAAATAAGGATGTTAAGGACTACACATACATCAAGCATGATTATCCAAAATAAGAAACAAGAACGTATACTTGAATTTCCTGTCCTCCTTAGATTCCCAAGTAGCTTTGTCAACCTTTAGGTTTCTCTAAAGAACATTTATCGAAGCCATGTCCTTAGTTCGTAACCGATGGACTTTCTGATCAAAAATTTCAATCGGGACCTCCTTATAGGACAAAGAATACAAATACCCACCCTATCCAAGGGAACAACTATCGAAGTATCACCCACAAACTTCCTCAACATTGAAACATGAAACATCGGGTGAATGGAGCTCAATCTAGAAAAAAAAAACTCCAATTCATATGCAACATTACCAACCCTCTTTAATTCTAAGTACGGACCGACATACCGGGGATTGAGCTTTCCCTTATTATACAATTGCATCACTCCCTCCACGGGGGATACCTTCAAAAATACCAAATCACCAAAATTGAACTCTAACTCCCTTTTCCTCACATTCGCATAAGACTTTTGGCAACTTTGGGAAGCCTTAAGTGTATCCCGAGTCACCTTCACTTTCCCATGGATAGGTGAACCAAATCTGTGCCAAACAACTTATTCTAACAAACCTCAATAAAAAACACAAGCCCGAAGCATATCTTCTAAGACCTGAATTATCCTTTCCACTAGCCCATCCGTCTGTGGGTGGAAAGGGGTAGTAAGGGTTACCTTAGACCCTAAGCTTTACTTGAACGACCTCCAAAAGTGAGACAAAAATATGGTACTCCGATCAAGTATGATAGAGGCTGGAGTACCATGCAACTTCATAATCTTCTCAATGAACAACTTGGCATAATCCTCAGAAGAGAAATTAGTCCTCACTGGCAAGATGTGAATGGAATTAGTCATCCTATCATGATGAGCCAAACAGAATTAAATTTCTTGTGAGACCACGAAACATTGGTAACAAAATCCTCATTAATTATCTCTTATTTCCATTTTGACAATTATCTCTTAAGTCAACCCACTTGGCCTCAAGGCTCCACCTTTACTTGCTGACACAGAATGCACTTATCCACAAAATTGGCCACATCCTGCTTCATGTTATACCATAAATAAATCCCCTTAAGATCATGATATATTTTTTTCATACTAGGATGAATAGTATAACGAAACTCATGAGCTTTGGCCAAAATTCTTCTTCATAACCCATCAACATCGAGAAAACATAATCTACCTTAGTACCTCAAAATACCATCACCACCAATTTCAAAAATCATTACCTTCTGCCTACCTACATCATTCTTGATTTGCATCATAATAGGATCCAACACTTTCTACTCCTTTACTTTAGCACCAAGAGATGACTTTTCCACCTCTTGAAAAATCACACCACCATCCTTAAAATCCAAGAGATGAATTCTGAGATTTCCAAACAATGAATATCTTTCACTAAATTCCGCTTCTCTTTATCTACATAAGATAAGCTTCCCATGGACAACCTGCTATGAGCATTAGCAATCAGATTAACTTTACCTAGATGATAGGGAAAACTCTTGTCATAGTTCTTGGCTAACTCAAGCCATCTCCTTTGCCTGAGATTTAATTTTTTATAAGTTAATACGTATTGCAAGCCCTTATGATCGAACTATATATCAACATGGACCCCTTACAAATAATGCTGCCAGATCTTTAATGCAAATACCCCATCCAACAATTCCAAATGGTGGGTCAGATAATTCTTCTCATGAACTTTCAACTGTCTAGAAGCAAAACAAACCATCTTCCCATACTACATCAACACACAACCCAATCCCACCTGAGGTGTATCACAATAGACAACAAAACTATCAGTGCCTTTAGGCAGAGTCAAGACTAGAGACGAAGTCAACTTATACTTCAGCTTCTCAAAACTACCCTCGCAGGCATCAGACCATAAGAATTTTACCTTCTATTATGTCAACTTAGTCAATGGGGCAAAAATAAAATAGAAAATCTCAACAAACCTTCTATAATATCTAGACAAACCCAAGAAACTCTTAATATCGGTTGGAATCAGGGGTATAAGCCACTTCTTTACAATCTCAACCTACTGTGGATCCACCATGATCCCTTTACTAGAATTAACATGATCCATAAATGCCATAATATTCAACCAAAAATCACACTTAGAAAACTTTGTATACAAAAACTGATCCTTTAGGATCTGCTACACAAGGCAGAGGTGATCGGCAATATCTTTTGCGCTTTTTGAATACACCTAAATATCATCGATAGAGAAAATCATAAGCAAATGTAAGAACTAATGAAAACTCAAAGTGACCATACCGAGTTTGAAAAGTAGACTTAGGGATATCCACTTCCCTAATATTTAACTGATCATAACATGATCGAAGATCAATATTAGAAAAGAACTTATCACCCTAAAGCTGATCGACTAGATCATCAATCCTCAAAAGGGGATACATATTCATTATGGTTACTTTATTCAATTGGCAGTGAACAATGTACATCTAAAGGAAATCATCCTTCTTACGTATGAAAAGAATTGGAGAACCCCACGAAGACACACTAGGCCCGATAAAATCCTTATCCAAAATATCTTTCAACTGTTTCTTGACTTCCTTCAACTTACTTAGAGCCTTTCTGTAAAGAGGGATACAAATATAATGAATGTACAGAAGAAAATCAATACCAAGATCAATTTCCTATTGGGATAAATGCTAGGGAGATTATCAGAAAACACCTCAAAAGTTCATACACCGCAGGGATAGTCTATGAGGAAGGACTTTCGAATCTAGAATCCTCAACATGCGCTAAGTGATAGAGGCACCTTTTGAAAATTAATTTTTGGGTTCTAACATATAAGATGAGTCTTCCATTAGGAACTAAGGAACTACCTTCCCACTCAATCACCGGATCTCTAAGGAAATGGAAACTAACCCATCGAATCCGACAATCAAGTTATTCATAACACGAATGTAACCAATCTATCCCTAAGATCACATAAAAATCTAACATATCAACTCTATCATATCTACATAGGTCTCCCTACTATGGAATGAAATAACATAACCCCTATAGACTCTTCTAGCCACAATATAGTTACCCACCAGGGTGGACACAGAGAAGGGGTCAAAAATACATTCAGGATCAAATCTAAAATGATAAGAGAAAGTAGACCCGGGATCAATTAGACAATATGCATCATAAGAGAAGAGTTTAAGCATACCAGTAATAACATTAGGGGATGCCTTACAATACTAGTGTGTGGTTAGAGCATACAGACGATTCCAACCAGTGTCGAAGCCAGAAGCATAACTAGCGCCCTTTAGCGCAGGAGCTGATGAAGTAACAATATGAATCTTATTTTCTCCAGAAGAAACCTTAGAAGGACAATCCCTTTGTATATGACTAATTTGATCACATTTAAAGAACTTGTTTCTCCCGTTTTAAAAAAGAACAAGGTGCACCTGACCATAAAATCTATAAAAAGGATAAAATAGAGCTGACTGAGCCCCACTAGCCTGTAATTGGTCTCGTAGTGCTCTAAACCTACTATCATACTGAGAATGACGATCACCTAACAACTTGGATAAAGAACAGTAGCGGTAGACTAGGAACTAAAATTGAGCCACTTTTTCATAGACCACTTTCCTCTATCTCTACTACTCTGTTGCTAACCCTACCTTAATCAAGTAGTAAAACTTCTTATTCTACATTTCACTCATCTCTGCTTGCCAATTCTATTCCTCTTCCACTTTTTCCATATACACCATAAGTCTAGAGATATCTATATCCCTGTTTAACAAGGCAACCTTTCTCTCCAAGATCAACTCATGGGACAACCCTGAAGCAAACTTCCTCATTCTAGTCCTCATGCGAGATACCAATTCTGGAGCATAACACAATAATAGATGAAAATTCATGTCGTACTCCTTCAGTAACATCCTGCCTTACTTCAAATTGACAAAATCCTCATCCTTAGCCTCTATTAACTCATAGAGGAAAGAAAAGATCAAGAAAAGTACTAAAAAGTCTTCCTATATAGCAGACTCAATATCCTTACCCATAGACTATTCCCATTTTTCATACCATTGCTATGCCACTTTCTTCAACTAATAAGCTGCAAACACTACCGTTTCCACATCAAAAGTATACATCATAAGAAAGATTTTTCCTATCTCACCAATGAAATTTTAAGGATCTTTCTCAACTTTAGAACCAGTGAAAACATATGGACTCTACCTAATAAATTGGCCAACTCTAGTGACCTCAAATAATAGAGAAATAGAAGTAACACATTTAGTTTGAGAGGCCACTAACTGGGTAAGAAAATGAATCAACTGTAAACTCATCGTTAGACATACCAGCCTAGGTGAATGAGGAAGGATAGGGGAAATAAGTGGAGTTCCACCATGGAAGTTAGAATAAGTGACCTTAGATTGGGTCTAAACTCTTGGAGTTGGATGATATCCATCCACATTATCCTCAGATGGGATAAAAGAGTTCCCATGGTTATTAAATCTTCTTGGTAGGATGATATGAAAAGAAAACAAATGAGAATTAGAAGATATTCAAGACTATAGACTCTATAACTTGAAAATAGAATAAATAATACTGGGAAGCATTCTTAAATGCCTTCTAGGCTCTCCTTTATAAGTGTGGTGTGCTACATATATTTAAATAAGACTTTACTTGACATAGATTTGTTGGACACCCAATGACACAAAACCTAGGCACTGATACCATCTCTATCATGACCCAAACCAGGTCGTGGTCATGACGGGCATCTCAAGTACCACATGGATCAGAGAAAACCCTTTCACACCAAACTGAACAAAAAAGTATCCTTGTTGTCAAATGAATTTTTGACATATAACAAGATAGCATGCAATAAACTTAAGAAAAATTCAAAATATATTAATCACCAATGACTAATGACTAGATAAACAACTAACCAACATCGCCCAATATTAATAATAATCCAAACAACCACAATTAGTCTTGGTATTGATATGTCCTCGACTCTGAAAGATAGAAATGAGAACAAAAATATTAATGTTAATGATAATAAAAGTATCTATTAAATCAAATTTAAGAATAAAAGATTTTGAAATTCCTAAGCGTTTCTAGGGATGGAAGGTCACCTCTTTAACACAATGCAATAAACCAAGCCAACTGACCTACTCAGCATAGGAAGAATAGAAGTAGCTTCGGTGTCTACATCACTTGGGGATACAACATCCGCAGATGGTTAGTGGGGGGAAACTAGCTTGTAACTTAGGTATAAGGATAACATAATTCCATGATCAACAGTAGAAATCATTCAAAATCAATGCCCATAATCGAATACATATATATATATATATCACATGTCGGGAAAGGGAACAAGGCTTAACATGTACTTACAACTTTAGCCTGGACTCAACTTTCATATTATACAAAGTCACCCATGGGCTATATGGGCCCTAACAAGATCTTACCCATTTGGTAGGGCCCTAGTGTGTATGGCTGCACGAACTAGAGGTATATATATATTCTATGGGGGACTCAAACCTCCCTACATATAAGGATGACATAAGCACCAAATTATCTATTAAGATGTGGGAGATTCAAACATCCAAATCATATGATAATAATAATAATAAGTACTCAAGCCTCTCGGTCATATAGGCCGCAACATTGGCAACTGTAATTTCTAGTATTGGTCACTCGGGACCTCTACTTTTATATTCATCTACACAACCTTTATTAAAGATAATTAAAATAAGTATCACACATTCCCATTCCTTGAACCACATTACACATTAAGGCATACATTGTTGATATCATCATACCAACTACAGTTACAAGGTAATATCAATAGGCCAAACCAATTATCTTTATTTGGGGGAATTCACAACCCCATAGGTTTAATTTTACAAAGTCCTATATTTCTCATAATTACAAACCAATCCCATAATATGGGGTTGAGGTCATAACCACTTCAAAAGTCACAAGTTTGGGAAATTAAAATCACTAGTTCATTTACCATTACCATGCATCAAATTTACTTTAAAACCACTATTTAAACTTAACGCATATAGGGACAAACGTGAAACATCACATAAATAATAGTTATAAAAAAAACCCCAACCCATGTTTTCGAAATAAACATAAATATCTCATAAAAATAATTTAAACCATATGCTTTTAACAAATTAACAATGAGGGAATAGTAACATGCCTAAAATACCTAAGATTACAGTGAGAATTCAACCCTTGAAAGTCTACTTGACCTACTTCTTGGAAACCCTAAGTAGGAATGCTTAAGAAAATTTAAGGGACCTTTTGAAAGTGTTTTAGGTAGTTAACAATGATAATGGATTCCTCAATAGGGTTTTATATCATGGGCTACATTTGGGGTGGAGGGAAAATATCCAAAGTGCCCTTAGTGAAAATACTAAAAATTGTCCCAAGCGTATACAGGTTAATATACGACTTGTAAAGACACACTGCGACTCATTACAAGGAGTCATAGTCAAGTATGAACCACCAGGGCCCCATACTTGTCTGTCTATGATTCATACCACCAACTCATTACCACACTTCAGGACTCGTATCCACTACTCATACTCAAGACAACACCAATTTGGGATGAAACACTAGACACACTATGACTAGGACATAATCACTCATCATGAGTCATTATGACTCATGGCCTCAAGTCATAATAAAGATATTGTCTTAGGCCAAACTTTCTAGAAACCTTATGACCAATATAAAGTCGTGAGTACTAGTTAAGAGCAACTTATACTTATAATAGAAATCTAAGCCACTTGTTCTAATTAAGTCTCGATTGAGTCCCTACAACCCATCATGCCTCTGTATGATTCATCAAGGGAGTCATCGTAGTTAAGATTGTAGGGATAAAATTTTAGAAGTTTTTCAAGGACCAAAAACCTGAGGTGTTACAATAATAGCCGCATCCATCCTATCAATCTCAGTGTTATCCTAGTCTATCCCGACAGAGGTTAGTATAGTGCTAGTGATCGGTATGGTTAGGTTGGTAATCAGCCTTTGAGGGGTGTATCTTCCATCTATTCTAATTGTGGTGTTTACTTCGGGTCTACTGGATCTGTTGGTTCTGGTTCAACTTAAGATACGTGTTATAGTTATGGATCTCATGGTCATTATTATCATGAGAGCCCTAGTCATAGGGCTATTTCCATAGTTTAAAGTATTTCCCCTATTAGAGAAGTTCATCCCTCATCTAGAAGGAGTTCTTATGGTCGTAGGGGTAGTTTCCCAGGTACTAATGGAGGTTCTTAGGTAGACAAAATATGAAGACGGAAAGGATCATAGCCATGAGGCGAGCCTGGTTAGTTATATGTAATACCTGCTACACCCTTGTTTGAGTCTTTGGATGCTATTATTATAGGTATGATTTTTGTGTGCCATCAGTACAACTCTACTTTATTTGATCCGAGATACACTTGACCACTTTAGCGGTTGCTGCTAAAACGACTATTTATTGCTAAAGAGATAATGATTGGGCTTGGACTTTCTGCTAAAGTGGGCAAGATGACTTTTAAGTGTTCTTTACTAAAGTGGCCAAGTTCCACTTTAGCGACCCAGCTAGGTAAACCATGGTCGCTTAAGTACCCGAATAGCCTCTAAAGTGGCCTCCACTAAATCTCCCAAAGGGCCACTATAATGGATACACCAATTGAGTGATGCATCAACCGAAACTTGGAAAATTCAAAGTTTCTGCCAACCTCTCAAGATTAATCCAAAATCTCATAAATGCAAACAAACTATGCTAACATATCAAATTTAGCATTCTGGACTCAGTTGTGCCATCAAAATTTCCATCGAAGGTCATTTTGATAAATAGTAGGCTCCACACCCATGGGCCATTTTTATCAAATTCTTACTAATATCCTAGAAAAAGTTTGTACGCCATAAGACAAAACCAAAGGTCCCCTTAATCTAAATTAATATTCTGGAGCTAATGGACCTATCAAAATTAGCATATGAGGTAGCTAAGATGAAGTTAATATCAGATAGTTAATCCTTACCAGTAAAGACTTCAAAATAGAAAGTTGGCTCTAAAACACAAATAAAGTTCTCGATAACTAAATAATCATCTCTAGCATCACAAATTACTTGGGACAACTATAGGAAAACTTTAAATGATGTAAATGCATGGAAGTATGGAATATGACCTGAAGTGTCATTGTATATTTCAAATAATGATACAAGAATTATACTATGTCCCAATTTATTTGATACCACCAATAATGTTGCTTCAAATCATGATACATCATTGTAGCTCCCGAATAATTAAGGACTCTCAAACTATTGGCCTATTTTGTGATCAACCTAGTCAAATTACCGATCTGAGGCACTCATATACAACCCTTGATCCTTAAAACTCCTCTATTATCTAAAATGTCCTTCTTAGTGTCTCCTTATAACACCCCATCGAGAATGTTACATAAATTTCTATAATTAAATTAACTAGCCCTAATATTGGGGGATAGGATGCACAACTAACTGGCGTTACCTCCTCATACTTCTTTACATTCTTATTTATCTCCTCAACCTATTTAAAATATTCCTAGGGTGGGAGAGGAATCACTGGCCTCTAACAGGATTGGCCAGCTTTTTGTTGTGCCCTACCTCTGGAGAAAGTTGCTCTATCTCTTTCCCTTTCCCAACTCCTTCCTCATCTACACCATCGATCCTTTGGGTCTACCGGTAGAGTTGTCAGTGCAGGGGCTATAACCCTAGAATAATTCACTCTAGTACTTACTATCTACAGGCATTATAATGAAGAAGGCTATACAACAATTTGTATCACTAGATACCAATACGAATCAAGTTATAGCACAAAATAAGAAAGAAATGATATTTCCTAAAGTCCTATAGCCTCTCAAATAGAAATATAAAAATATCCATACTATTCCATAAGACTCAACTAGACCCATTTGGTACAGGATATCAACGAAACAAGGGATCTGATACCCACTTGGTCATGACCCAACCTACCGTTAGTGGCACCCACACTAAATTCTAAAAGGAAAACTATCTAACCCTAAATGTTCAAACCAAACCCATAGCCAAAATAGGCAGACTAGCTATTTTACATTAAACATATATTAAAATCCATGCTCCATTGAAAAACAAATGTGAAAAAATAAAAATAAGTGCTAATAATATCCTAGAACTTGAAAGTCATTATATCAAAACACTATGATATACAAGAAAGGATTCAACCCTAAAAATAATAGAAATATCTAACTTTGAAATAATGGCCCAAAGGATAAGTGAAAAACTCAAGACGACCCAAAAAATATAGCTCACACTTGAGTTTGAAAGCTATCTGCTCTACAAATAAGGCCTTCAAACAGTCTCTATGATATGCTCTGCACTCAAAAAAAGGAAGAGAACATATAGTATCAGTACATAAGAAACAATGGTGTAGTGGTAGGGTCATCATCCAACACAAAAAAGAAATATGATTAAGTAACCATAATTTTGTAAAGCAAAAGCCACCATGAACACCTACTATGTAAACTTACCTCAAGTTTAAAACACATAATCTTATTTAAAAACATCATAACATTTATTCAATATAAGTCAATATAGATAACAGGTCAAGTCAAGACCAGCTACCAACAAAACTCCAAGTCAACAACTCTGACTCAATTACCCTAATAAGTAGAAAATACAAAGTTATGACAATCTTGCAATTAAACCCAAACCACTCAGGGATCCAGTCCAACAACAACTTTAGCAATAATCATGAATTCTAGTTTACATCAAGAAACAAAATATCGCTAGTAAACATAAAAAGCTCAATTCACTTAAAGAACCAACATAACAAGTTAACACTAGAGCTCGCTTCACATAAAAAACTGATATAGAAGATAAATACATAATCCCTGATTCATTCAAGGAAACATTACACTCATCTATACTTTGTAAATATATACTAAGCATCTTATGGCCGCCTAATACCCATAACCTATAAGGGAAATCTTTTGTTCATGTAAAAAATACCAAACATCAAGTATCTTCCAACCTTATACCAAATAACTATGTGGAGTCCAAATACTAATACATACCACAACAATAATAGATATCACAATAATCACAACCACAATGATAATAGAAATAACAATTGTAGCAAGTAACATATTTTTCCTATAAGTTTATTGGATATGATTAACACTTAGGATATCAATTAGTCATTCACTTTTATTTAACATGAATCATTACAGGAAATAAAAATAAAAAAAATATCATGCACAAATAAAATAAGTTGGGTTTCAACCACACTAAACTATCACCTACCTCAATTCAAACCCGAAATGATCCAACAAACTTGAGCTTTGAATTTTCTTGCAAAATTGGATTTATTGTTGTTTAAAAACATGAATATAACACATAATAATTAAAATAACCTAAAACATCAAGTATTATAACCTTATCCCAAAATACAAGGCCAAATTTATGATAATTTTTCCAATTCTAGGGGGTTTCTTATCATAATTCCACCTTAATCCTTAAAATTTTATGGTTACAATAGTGATTTATTAAAATGCAGCAATATATTAGAAAACATTAATAAAATCCCATGGTTTTTTTAAATACCCAAGAATGTGGCCAAGCAATAATTTTTGGTTAATTGGCGACGGTTATAATATGTGTTGTGTTATATCCTGCTTGTGCATTATTTTTAACTTCTATAAAGGTTTCCATGATGCATGTTGATGTGGTAATTTGTGTATATTTTTTTATTTTACCCTTTATTAATGGCTAAATAAACCCAAGTGGGGAATAAGTAAAGCACCTAGACTTGAACCTTTGAGAAAACATCAACTTTTGGTGTCTCTGGGGTGGATACAGTGGGGGTACTTGAGTCGTGCCCTAGGTGAAGACTCATACCCTTCAGTACCTCCCTTTTTGTATCGTAGAAAGTAAGTTATGTTAATATACTTTCCTCCATACAACAAGGTCATCCCTTGGTCATAACCATGCTTATGAGTCATACATTACATAACCGTATAGAGGGAAACCTAACAGAGAAGTGGCCTATTTTGGTCAACACTTGAGATCATAATTGGAGTACGAGTCGTACCCTTAGTAAAGAATCAAGGTCCTTTTTCGTACCTACAATAGTGTGGTTAGCATAGAAGAAGTCTAGGGTACGAGGTATGGTACCACTCGTACCCTAGGTCAAGATTTCCAAGTGAACCGTGAGGGCATGCTAAACCTAGTTACCTTTCCCAAAACATATATATATATATATGTATGGTTGTTTGTATTGGTTGGTTTTACTTGGCTTTCTAAAAGTGCATTATTTTATCCCTATCCTGAGTGAATGCTAGTGTTCACCCACTAAACTATCTACTGGCAACTGTATACCCATGCTATGAACCAGCCATTCTACTTTTTTTACGTAGTTATCAGATTTGGGAAAAACCATTGGATTGAAGTGGTGAGCTTCCATTATTAGGAATACATAAATTTAATGTCATGGGTTACTTTATATGTATTTCTTGTCTTTCATAGACTTTTGATTTTGGCTATGGTGGGGGGCATGTCTCGACTAGGTACTCTTTGGTTCGTCAAGAGGCTTTGGATGGACAACTGTGGACTTAGGTATGGTATAGGTAATTTATGTCTTATATATATACATTTATTAAATTATTACTACACTTGGTTTGGTTAATGGTTTTTGCTTTTGTTGATTGGACTTAATTGGGTTCGTCTCTATTATAGACTTATCCCAGAGTCTCCACATGGTAGGATAATCTATCTTTTTATATTTTCAAAATTTAGCACACTCAATATATGATAATGGTGGTAGGGTTAGGCAACAAGTGTAGTCCTTAGTCCTAGTGGGGTTTGGGATTGCCTATTACGACAAGTCCCTTGTTCAGGATGCTTCAATAAATGAGGTGCTACTTGGAAGGAAACCCAAGTACATAAATGCTTAGTGTGTCCCCAAGCATTTCCTCATTCCCTTTGTTTTATTTTGTTTTAGTGCATTGGGGACTGTGCACTATCTTTTAGAGTTGGGTAGGGTATACCACAGTCGCCACATATTTTTATTGTCATGAGAATCAGCATGTCTAGGGTAAATATATATCAAATTCTATTTTGTTTCATATTGTGTTGTATTTTTTTTTGTGTAATTAGGAGATTTTTAAGTATTTAGGGTAGTTGTCATATTTTTGATTGATTTTTGAGAAAAATGATACCCCTAAAATATTTTTTAGAACTCTGTGAATGTATATATATGTAAGCAATGTAGATGTCATTATGGTATTAGGAACAGGGACATGATAATCAGTGCTAACAATTACATAAACCAGATATGTAGTATCTTGTAATATTGACTCTATGCTATGTATGTGTGAGATATTACTTAGTTCCCTTTATGGGTTAAATCAAGAACTTGCCAGGTTAGTCTTTCCTAGGTTATAGGATAGTTGGTTAGGAAAGGATCACAGCCGGTTTTTATGTTAAAATAATTTTCGCCTAAATGACCTTCCATGTGTAAATTGTAGCCCTGGACCCCTAAGTTTGAGCTTTATAGCCTTATTTTCTTGTTAGACCTTTCACATTCCCATTTGTATTGTAATAACCTATTTTGGCTCATTTCTCTTTTGACATTATGCATATCAACTTAGGAAAATTACCCAAGTTAAGTATGGATATCATAGGGGTGTGTGATGTGAGAGGGTATATACAAGGGTAAAATGAGAAAAAAAGATAGTAGGGCTAGGTGTGATAGAAAAAGAAAAGAAAATTGTGAAAATGTGAAAAAGAAAAATAAAGACCACACCTAACCTGAATGTGCAATAAGGAATAAATGGGAGAAATAAATGTGGAATGAAAAAGAAAATTGGTTAAGTGTGGACCCTAAAAGTAGATGTAGTACCAAGGAGGCTTAGTCATAGGATATATTCATATATACCATACCATCCCCTAAGCCTACATTTCCTGCTAATATAGTCCTATAGTTATCCTTACTTCACTATTCAAAAATGAAGGTAAATAAAATAAAGGCAAGCCTATGGTATTTGATGCATATTGATTGGAACTTCTCTTTTGAGTGTGAGTGTCTCCTAACTGTCCTTGCATTGACATGCATTATTTCATGTGAGTGAGTGGGACTTCTTTTTGGTGAGGTGACATGAGTTATATTGCTAGCTTCTTACTTATTTTGGATAGTGTAACTTTTATATATATGCATGATTGTGTGTAGATAAGGTAATGCCATACCTTGATCCCATTGTGTCACATTCTTATGCATCATGGTTATACATAATTAGTTTTAAAAGGTTGAGATAGGAAAGGGTGCGGTGGTTTGAGCTTAAAGTGTTGACTGACTACCATGGATAGATTAGATTCTCCTAGTTAAGCATCATGTTTTGTTTTGTTTTATTTTATAGTGTTGTGTTTCTTGAGGACATGAGAAATTTCTAAGTTGAGGGTGTTGATGTGCTATAGAAATATAGCACTTTTAATGCTTAAAATTATGAAAATATGGAAGTTTCTTAGAATGTTTTATTAGATATGATGCATTTTGGGTATGTTTTATAGGATACTAGGTTTTGGATGCAAGTCTTAAGAAAAAGAACAAAATAAAGTTTTTGGTTACATACAAAGGCAATTTTGGGTGTATGTGGTGCATACTTAGCGTATGCGAGAAAAGTATGTTGAGAAACCGAAAGTCTAGAGGATAAGGTGCTGTAAAAAGCAAGAACTTCAACATACCAAGTCAACATATGGACCATATGTAGACTTAGTATGTGCTGGAATGGAGAAATACATAGAATTGAAGTTCCATTTCAGAGGCTTGGTACATACAAAGTCAACATACGGTGGTCCGTATGTTGAACATAATGTCAGTATGTGGACTTAGTCTTTAAAAAAATGCAAAAGTCCAGAGAGTTAAAGATATAGTATTCAAGGGTAGCAACACACTAAGTTCAACATACGGTCCCTATGTTCAACATATGGTCCGTATGTTGACTTTATGGTTTCCATATATTCTATAAATACCCTAATGAAGTTTTATATTCAGTTTATGCATTTTTTATACTCACAAATATCTAATATGATTCTGAGATCTAATTTTGGTTTTGGAATTATTTTTCATTGATTTTTGTTGTTAATTTAGTTTAACTTTTGGGTTTTAAGTTGTGATTATTGTGATCTCATCTAACGCTTTCAATTAGGAATATCGTTGATTTTTTCACAAACATGAGTGGCTAAAAACCCTTCTCTAGGGTTGTAGAATCCCTAGCGGATTGATGAAGTAGTGGAAGTGTTGTATTGTTCCTAACTGATACCCCTGTATGTATTGTATTATCTTTACTTTAATAGATGCATTAGTGGTTGCAAACATTAGGATCCCACCTTGATGATTGATACACTCCAAAAGAGTATTGACTAGGAAAAGATAATTACAATAGTAATTTGAAGTTTAACTATCGAATCATGCTATTACGTATTATCTAATTAAGATGGTTATCTATCACCTAATAACTAGAGAATCAAAAGCTAATAGTTAACTGGGATCAAAATAAGGGTTAGTAAGAGGATATCCCAAGACTCAAAAGGTAAAGGTTGAGATCCATCAGTTAGTCCAAAAGACCATTGATGGTACATAATTTATTAGGTTCTCAATGCAAGGTATTAGGATAGTTTAATGAAGAACGATAAGCCTACTGAGTTGGGAAGCTCAGGGAAACACAATCCTAGTGTTCGTATAGGACTGATTATTATCGAATTTGATATTCGTTACTCATTTGAAATTGTTACTAAAATCCTCCATTTACTTTTCAAGTTCTGCCTATTGATTATAGAAGTTAAGAGGCATAATTCCACGTATTCTGTAATACCCCATATCACACTCTATTTAGTTCAACTCCTAGTGCGTGTGTAAGGGGCTTAAATCTTGAAAATTTAGCAAAGTATTGAAGACTTAGCCTTATTTTGACCGCTTAACTTTGAGTATTTTTAAGATGACCTTTTGGACTCCGAGATGATGGTTTTGTAGTCTATTCATGTTAAGGGGTGTAAGGATGTAATGCCCCGAATCTGGTACTCGAAATGCTAAACGGTTCTCATGGCCCCAAAGGACCACAAGCTAGCCCATGACTAATATATGTACCTGTATACTGTATGACATCATGTAAAATATGGAAATAATAAACTGAAACATACCATAAGGTTCAAAATGGATAAAACATACTATTTGAGAATATGGTATATCAATACCAAAACATGAACTGAAATAAATTGTCTAAACATACTGTATCTGAAAGCCTCTAAAACTGAACTGTCTGAATAAGGACTTGATGGGATATGTGTCCAACTAACTCCAACTACTGAAATAAACTAAGTAATGAAATAATAAATAAATGATCATGTCCTCGAAAGATGAGGACTCACTGCTAACTCTGACTGCTGAGACTGGAATGCTACTGATGCTTTGGAGCTTGTTCTTCTGAAACTATGGTTTAAAATACCATAGCCCAAATGTGTCAATACGATTGAATATACTGGTATGTAAGTGAGGTAGGCTGAATACAAGTTTTATATGCATGACCTATGCTAATCGATTGCATAACATAAACGTGAGAATACATGTATGAATAAACGACCATAACTGAATTTGTGATGATACTGACTACTGAGTCTAAACACTGATAACATTAGTACTGTTAACTGATACTGAGGGACTATATCTAACAGTCTAGGTTCTGATGGAACTAGCTGAGTTTCGTACTATTTTGAGTTGATTGTATCTGACAGTCCTGAATTTTATATAACTATCTGAGTTCTATTACTGAGACTGCGACTAAAACTGTAACTGTGGGAAGTATTCACCTAACCCACATTCCCCAAATAAAGCAATACAGCTGAGTTGGGGTCCAATCTACAACCCTAATTAGAAGGGTATCAATACCACGCCACTGGTAAAGACAAGCTGCGAGCGATCCATTAGCTAATAGGTACTCTAAGGAGAACGGTAGGACCCTCATCTAATAGGTTAATCCACACTATCAACCCTCATCTAATAGGTTAGATGTCTCAACCAATACTAGTTATGTAGTTCTGGAGCGTAAGGATTGCTTTTAAGAATCACACCCTCTACTCGCAGGTAAGTTCCCATCCTTAGGCTCACTAGGTGCTAAATCCTACTCCCATCTGATTAGACACTAAATTAATTATATTGAACTAACTAGACTGAGTTTATTGAGTTCCATTAACTAATGGAGTATCACTAAAATCTGATAACTTACTGAGATTACTGATATTATAGAGTTTTCCTGATTCATGGGACTGAATGAATTCTACTGAACATGGCTTGACTGAGAGTATCTTGAAAACTGACACAAGCTCTAGGCACACAACTAAATTATAGGGTACAAGTATCCCCAGGACTTGATAGTATGAATCTGACAAGACATGAAACTACCTGGACTCATAACCATAATCAACAAAATCATTAGGGAATTTCATGAGGCACTTGATTATCACTGTTTGGTACATGAATAGGAAAGCATATAAACATGTCATAATTTCATAGGCTAATCTCATGAATAATCCATCAAACAATTTCAATGCATAAGCATAACATGGAAGTCATTTTGAACATAAGGGTAAAACATAGGTTCATCATTTTGGTCACAATTGAGTCATATGGCATATTTTCTATTCTCTTAGGCATTTTATAAAACACCTTACATGCATAAGTATAAGCTTAGGCATGCACATTAAATTAATTCATCATGGTTGCATAAATCAACACAATTTAGTAGATTTTAGTCTATATGCTAGCATATATTAAGGAAAACACATTTAATGATTCCAACTTGGGTATCATACACAACATCAAGATGATCGTAATCAATCCACAACATAAAAATCATAATTTATAATTTAAAATTGGATTCTTGGGCTTAATGGATGAAAGTAATCCATGAATGAACACTTGACATATCTGGGTGGATGATTTCTTAAAGATTTATGGAGGAAAGCTTGAATTTTTGACTTGGAATTAACCACCTAGGGTTTCTTGTTCTTGGGGATTGATATTTGAGAGAAACCCTTATTAGATATTATAAATGAATAATGAAGTTATGAGCTACTATCTGGTATAAGTAGGGGTTAAAACGGGTGAAAAAAGACACAAATATCCTTTAAAAACATCTTTAAATTAATTAATGGGATTTCCTATGGCTCGTGTGATGGTCCATCATTGGATCGATTGTCCGTCATTCTAGCCGTCGCACTTGGGCCATAATAGGGACTCACTGCCTTAGTAGCGACAGCTTGGTCGATGGTCCATCACTAGTTCGACGGTCTGTCAACCTGTTTGTCGCACCTCAGTTGAAAGATTGACTTATTGCCTCACCTACGATGGTTTGGGCGATGGTCCATCGCTAGCTCAACGGTCCGACGGCCTGATCATCGCTTCTGAGCAGTTCCAACAGTGCTCTGTAAAACGTCCAGAACTTTTTACTCCATTAGTGGATTTGGATAAAATTGGTATCATTAGAAAGCCAATTCAATTTTCCACATGATAAAAAATCAAAATTAGGGAAATTCTACCTGATTTAAACATTAATCATTTAGGAAGTCATCACTGACTCTTCTAGAGACTATATTTTACTTAAAGAAAGTTTTGGATATTATAAAGGAGCATGTATCGGGTAAGTTTTGGATGAGGTTTGGGTCTTATTTGGATTCTGATTCCAGCAGCTCAACGCGATTCCACCGCATAGCATCGAGTATAGAAATGAGCATGTCATCACATCGTGCCAAGCCCCTAACAACATTCTAGTTGCGACTTTAACCTCCAATGGGCAAATTAAGTAATTTACCCTCACCCCAATAAAAGATTAAATGTCCGTTTAAGCATGATACACTCATTCTTCATTAAATTTGTCTCTGAGAAGCCCTAACCTAATTCTAAGAAATCTAAAACTCCATTGCATCCTTTTCAAGATAATCAAGAATCTAAGTTTTCAAATTCAACAACTTTAAGAAGAAGCCTTAAAGAACATCATTAAGAGTTCAAAGTCAAGTTTCTACATCAAATTAATCCTAATAAGTTATGTGTGGTTATGAAAAATTGCTTTCTTTCACCCTTGAACCTAAATTGCATGATTTCAAGATTTATTTCCTTGTTTTGAAGTAGGGTTTATACTAAATTTTACATATTCTTGAAATCATGTGATTATTGTGAGATTTAAAGCTTTAAGTTGATCATGAATTTCTTATATTTATGTTTTATCTTATGGTATTTCTATCATGGATGAGATTACACTATCTTGACTTGATATTCTTGAAGTATTTTCAAGATTGTAATTGAGCATGAAGTTTTGTTATGTATTGACTTGAGATTAAAGAATTGGTTTAAAGCCCTAAGTTTAAGTATTAATATGTCAAAAAGATCATGCTCTTACGTGTTATTTGAAAAGTTTGTATCAAGAATGAGTTTAGTTTTTAAGGAGACTATTATCTTAAGTTCCTTGATGGTTCTATACCATGATTTAACGAAAGATGGATCTTTTGATCCTTATCTAAGAGATGGAATCCAAAATTATTTATCTTGATTATAGTTTTAGCAAATAAGAGCATAATTGTTTTTCATTATAAACCCTTATGCTATTTTAAGGTAGATATCCTACAGTATGAGTATATAAGTAAGGGAGTAGTATTTAGCATCGAGTTGGGTATGATTCCGAGGTATCATTACCAAAGAACTATGTGCCACCGAAGGTTTTATTACCCATAAGTTGGTTCAGTATAGTGATTACTCTAGTTTAGGTCTTATTCTGATGGCAAAGGTAGGACAACTTCCCCAGCATGAGCGCTACCCTTCTTGGGTAAGACACTAGACTCCATGACGACTCACATGGTGTATGTTGGTTATAAGAACCTGTCTAAAGATTAAAATTAAAGCCTTTAGACATTAAGTGTATGACTCACAAGGTTTTGTCAGTATGTTTTATTAGTCATGTTTTATGATTTTCAGTTTTCAATTTCATTCAAGTTCAAGGTGAGTCACCTACACTTAGCATACATTACATCTTACAAAACCTAAGTGTTATTTCTCATAAAGTTTCTTATTATGCACTACTGTTCATGTTTATTATTTCAGAATACTTGTTTTATTCAAGCCTGAGATGAGCCATTTACACTTAGCATGCATTGTTTGAAATTCTGATGTGGAAAATAATTTATTGTTATATTTATCCATTTACCCCCACATACTCAATACATTCTAGAAGTAATGATCCATATATATGACTATGTGGTACATTTTCATATAATGTAGGTCCTGGTGCTCAGTTCCAGTAGTGTGATTGATTTCAAGTATCTCCACCTACATCCCAGCTATTGGTGAGTCCTTATAGTTTGAGGGCCCATTCTATTTTATGTTGATGATAGTGAATTATTTTAATCACTTCCTTTTCATTCAGTTCAAGTTAGCTAGGGCTTCTCCTAGTTACTCTTTTGTTAGAAGTAGAGGCTTGTCTAACTAATTTACATTTTCTGACTTTAACAGAGTTTGTTATTAAGTTTATGACTTTCAATTAGATATTAATTCAGTTTTAGTTAAGACGTTCATTCTGTATTTTAAGATTTTTTATGTCATGATTATAATTGTTATGGGTTCCAAGGTTTTTAGTAGTCTTAAAAGTGTTAGCTTAGGACTACTTGTAGTCTTGAGCACTCTGTGATATCTCTGGTATATTTATGGTGTGTTAGAAACTTGGTATCAGAGCCTAAGGTTTAAAAATTCCAAGAGAGTTAGATAATCTGCATTATGTGGAGTCTTGATTAAGGGTGCGAAGTCCACAATGTTTATGAGCAAGAGGCTACAAAATGATTTAGGAAATCATCCTTTTTCTTTCCTGATCTATAATATTTATAGTTGTCTCTATATTCTTTAAATTGTGATTTTATGCGATAGAATATGCCTCCTTGCTGAGCTAATGCATGCAAAAATGGTGAGCAACCACCAGTGCAAGCCAACCCTCAGAATAAGAATGTGTCTTATACTGAATTTACAGCTGCCTTTCAGGTATTGCCCCAAGCTGTGACTGCTAATATTTAGGGAAACCATCAGACTGCAGTCTCATATCAATCGAATAATGATCTAGCTATAGCTAAGAGTCCTAACTTCATAAGAATAAATCCACCTGAGTTCTTCGGGTCTAAAGTTTTTGAGGACCCACAACTCTACATTGATGAGGTAAGAAGATTACCCAAGTTATGCATGTTACTTAGGAGAAGAGTGTGGAATTGGTATCCTATAGGTTGAATGATATTGCATATGATTGGGTTGTTATGTAGAAGGATGGTAGAGGAGATAATGTAGCTTCTACGAGTTTGCAAGTATTTCAGGATATATTTTTAGATAGGTTCTTTTTGCGTGAGATGAGAGAAGCTAAGATTGAGGAATTCATGAACTCGAGGAAGGTCTCGATGACAGTGAAAGAGTACTACCTTAAGTTCACCCAGTTGTTTAAGTACACTCTTGTGTTGATAGCTAACCCTAGATCCAGTATGAGTGAGATTGTCACTGGATTATCTAGTTTTGTAGTCAAGGAGTGTAGGAATTCCATGCTTATTGGGAATATAGATCTTTGTAAGCTGATGAATCTTGCTTACTAGATTGAGGCAAAAAAGTTAAATGATAGAGAGAGGGCGGGGGAAAAAAGAAGGCTAGAAATATATAGTTTGAGTATAGTCTACCAAGGTCTAGAGATGGGAATCATTCACAATTTTAGGGTCAGTTATATATACCAGCACCATTTTCAGTAAGTTTCCCTGCACCCAGAACCAAGTAGAAGCAGTAGGGCAGGGCTGTTTGATGGGAAAAAAGGGTTGCTATAGATGTGGAAAGTTAGGTCTCGGAATCAAAGAGTGCCCGTTGCTAAGAAACGAAGAATGGATATTCATCCCCAGACTCAGGATACTAGCACACCATCTCCTAAAAGTTACCCAGACCCACCTTAGGGCGCATCATATAGTATCGGGGGCGGTTAGCACCAGAATTAGTTCCATGCTTTACCATCTCGGCAGGAACAGAAGAGTTCACTAGATGTTGTTAATGGTATGATTTTTGTCTTTTATTTTAATGTTTATATGTTATTAGACCTTGAATCATATCTCTCTTATGTGACTCTTTTGATTGCAGAAAATTTTAGGATTGATCCCAAAAAGCTCTCCAAACCCTTCTTAGTTTCCACCAAGTGGGGGAGTCAATTATTGCAGCATGAGACTATAATAAGTGTGCTATCACTGTCCTACATAAAATCATACTAAAAAACCTAATAGAGCTAGAAATGGTATAATTTTGATGTTATTCTAGGCAAGGTTTGGCTCCATTTATGCTATTCCTCAACAGATTGTCACATCTATATGGTAAAGTTTTAGTTTCCTAATGAGGTTATTTTTGAGTGGAAAGGTAGTTTCGAATCTCCCAAGAGTCATTTCATGTCATATCTTAAGGCCAGAAAGTTGATATCAAAATGGTGCATTTATCATTTAGTTTGAGTCAAACATACTAAGTTTGAAGCTCTAATAGTTAAGTTAGTCCGGGTAGTCAATGAGTTTCCTGAGGTAATTCCCAAAGATTTGCAAGGGGTACCTCCCAATAGAGAAATAGAATTTGGTATTAATTTTCTTCTTGATCACAACGTATCTCCATCTCTCTATATTATATGGTTCCAATCGAGCTTAAAGAGTTAAAATAGTAGCTTAAAACCTCTTAGATAAATGTTTTTTAAGGCCCAGTATTTCTCCATGGGGCGCTCTAGTCTTGTTCATGAGTAAGAAATATGGCTATCTGTGAATGTGCATCGACTACCGCTAGTTGAACAAAGTCATAATCAAGAACAAATATCCTCTTCCTTGGATTAATGACTTATTTGACCAACTTCGGGGTGTATGTTATTTTACTAAGATACACCTCAGATCCGGCAATCATAAGCTTAACGTAAGGGATGTGATATCCCAAAGATAGCTTTCAGAACTCGTTATAGTTACTTTGAATTCCTAGTCATGTCCTTCGGGCTAACAAATGCCCCATAACCTTTATGAACTTGATGGAAAAAGTGTTCAGATAGAACATGAACATGATCATCATAGTCTTCATCGATGATATTATTATCTATTCTTGTAGTGTGAATGACCATGATGACCATCTTAGAATTGTATTACAAACTCTTAGAGATCACAAGTTGTTCACCAAATTTAGTAGTATGAATTTTGACTAAGGTCAGTATCTTCCATTGGCCATATTATTTCTGGTGATGGCATTAAAGTTGATCCTCAAAAGACAGAAGCAGTGAGAAACTGGCCTAGACCTATCTCTCTATCTGATATCAGGAGTTTCTTAGGTATAGTTAGCTATTACTGATGGTTTATTAAAGGGTTTTATCAATTGCATACCCCATGTCAAAATTAACTCAAAAGAAAGTTAAGTTTTAGTGGTCAGATTCCCGTGTGAAGAGTTTTTAGGAGTTGAAGACTCGACTCACTTCAGCCCCAATTTTGGCTTTACCTGATGGTACAAATGGATTAGTATTTTACTTTGATGCTTCTAAAGTTAGTCTGGGTTATGTTTTGATACAGACAGGTAAGGCCATATCCTATTCCTCTAGACAACTTAATCCTCATGAAAAGGACTATCCTACCCACGATTTTGAGTAAGTTGATGTTGTTTTTTCCTTGAAAATTTGGAGGCATTTCTTTATGGGGCTCATGCTGATATGTTCACGGATCACAAAAACTTGTAATATGTGTTTTTATAGAAAGAGTTAAATCTTATTCAGAGAAGATGGTTGGAGTTGCTAAAAGATTATGATATGAGTGTTTTGTATTACTATGGCAAGGACAATGTAGTTGCAGACCCCCTTAGTTATCTGTCTATAGGTAGTGTTGCTCATGTTGAAAAGTATAAAAGGAAGCTAGTTCAAGAAGCTCATCAGTTGGATAAATTAGGTATTTATTTGGTTGATTCATCAGAAGGTTGTGTATGGGTTCAGAATAATTCAAAATCTTCTTTAAATGCCAAAATGAAGGAGAAATAAGATGAGGATTCAAGTTTGGTTAGGTTGAAGGAGTTAGTCAGAGATTAAAAAGTAAAAGTTTTATCATAAGGGGGAGATGGTGTGTTGTGATAAAAGGCTAAACTATGTGTGCCATATGTTTATGGTTTGAGGAAGCAGATTTTGTTGGAAGCGCATGGTGTGCGTTACTCGATTCACCAAGGAGCCACTAAGATGTACCATAATTTGTGGGAGATCTATTTGTGGAGTGGCATGAAGAGGGATGTTACTTAGTTTGTAGCCAAGTGTGATAATTGTCATCAGGTTAAGATTGAGCACCAAAACCTTGGTGACCTTGAAGGAGATTAGAATCCCTATTTAGAAGTGGGAAGAGGTGAACATGGATTTTGTGACAAGGTTGTCTCGTTCGCGTCATCAACATGATTCGATCTGGGTTTTTGTGGAAAGAATAACTAAGTCAGCTCATGTCCTTCTAGTTCATACTGCCTATTTAGTCAAGGATTATTCTAAGCTGTATATTAGAGAGTTATTCAGATTGCATGGAGTTCCAAAATCCATCATTTCAAATAGGGGTACTCAATTTACCTCTCACTTTTGGGAAGCCTCTCAGAAAGGTCTTGGTACCCAAATTTATCTCAGTTCAGCTTTTCATCCTTAGACAGATGGTCTAGCAGAAAGGACTATTCATACCCTATAAGATATGTTTAAGGCGTGTATTCTTGACTTTAAAGAAAATTGGGATGACCACTTTCCTTTGATCGAGTTTGCCTACAACAAAAAAATCATTCCAGCATCCAGATGTCTCTGTTTGAGGCTTTTTATAGTAGAAGATGTGGAACACCTATTGGTTTGTTTGAATGGTTAAGGTCACTTTAGTAGGAATAGATGTGGTATTTGAAGCTATGGAAAAGGTTCAGTTGATTAGAAAGAGGCTTGTGACAGCTCAGAGTCATAAGAAATCATATTCAGATGTGAGGAGAAGGGATGTTGAGTTTGAGGTTGGTGACTTAGTTTATTTGAAGATTTCTCCCATAAAAGGAGTGAAAATATTTGGAAAAATGGGGAAGCTTAGTCCCCGATATAGTGACCCTTATAGGATATTAACTCATGTGGAGAAGGTAGCATGTGATCTTCAGTTGCCTATAGATATGTCATTCGTTCACCCAGTGTTTCATGTCTCCATATTAAAGAAGTGTATTGGTGATACAGTCATTGTAGTTCCTTTGGAAGGCACCAAAATTCAGGATAGGCTTTCTTATGAAGAAATCCCAGTTGAGATTCTTGATCACCAGATTCACAGGCTAAGGAGCAAAGAAGTTCCCTTGGTAAAAGTTCTTTGGCAGAATCAGTCCGTTGAGGATGCCACTTGGGCAGCAGAGGTAGATATGCGAACCAAGTACCCTCATCATTTGTCCGCAAGTTCACACTCACCTTAAGGTAATAAGTTTTTCTTAGATTATCTCTTTTTCCACTTTCAATTCCATCTATATTTAATCATCTTTATAATATCTCATGCATGCACTAATTAGTTCAGTCAGGAAGTCAAGTGTAAGTTATGCATACTCAGTATAAGATCTAAGTCTACCTAGTATCCTCATTTTAGCCAATCTTCTTCGAGGACAAATGTTCCCTAGGGGGAGATATTGTAATACCCCATATTAGACTAAGTTTAGTTTAGCCTCTAGTGCTTGTATAATGGGCTTAAAGCCTGAACATTTAGCAAAGTTGTTGAAGACTTAGCATTATTTTGACTTCTTAACTTCGAGGATATTTAATTTGACCTTCTGGGCTCTGCTTAACTTAGCCTTTTTAAGCTCATTAATCTACATCATTACAAGTTGTGTCAATTGTGTCTTGGGCCACTCAATGAGGAAATCTTAAGAGGTCTTTTGTGGAATAAAATCCACCACCCACACTTATACCCTTGAATCACTGTAATCATGCACAAATATTTATAGTGGGATAGTGTGTTAAGTGGTTTTTACACTTTGAATACTGGCTCTTCATCATCTAGCCTTATTGTGAGGGTGACCTCTCTCACATCTATTAAAGCTCCTCCCATTGCTAAGAATGGACGTCCCAAGATGACTGGTACACGTTCATCAGCCTTAAAATCCTAAGCAATAAAATTAGCTAGAATAATAAACTTAGGAGAAGCAATATAGAAAAACTCTTTAACAATTTGCAGTAACTAGCTAAACCTACTAAAATCCTGATTTTTGATGGAAAGATGGGTCAAGACAAGGTTTTAAATGCTTTTCTCTATTAAGGATCCACTTCAATGCCTATACAAGAAATGATATGAACAAGTAATGCTATTGATTTCAACTAGAATTCAAACTCATTAATCTTAGAGATTAACTGGCGATCTTTAAGAGTCTGCAAAATGATCCTTTAATGGTCTACATTTCATCCTCATTATGAGAATAAATAAGGATGTCATCTATGAAGACAATTAAAAACTTATTCATTTACTGATTGAACAACCTATTTATAAACTCAAAAATAGCTGCAGGAGCATTCAGTAGTCCAAAAGACATGTCAACAAATTCAATGTGACCATAGTGAGTCCTAAAGCCTGTGTTTGGAATGTCATGCTCTCTAAGTCAGAGTTGATAATAGCCAAATCTAAGGTATACATTACAGAAATAATTGGCACCCTAAAGTTGGTCAAATATGTCATCAATCTCCTGAATAAGATACATATTATTGATAGTGACCTTGTTTAAGTAGAGATAGTCAATAGACATTCTGAGGCAATCATCTTTCCTGCAAATGAAAAAAATTGGAGCACTTGATGGAGAGATGCCGGGCTTGACCCTTGTCTAATATTTCTTTCAACTATTTCTTTTAATTGTTAAGCTTTATTCGATCCATTCTATAGGATGGAACTTAAATAGGTTGGGTATCTAGAAAGATATCAATTAAAAAACCAATTTCTCGCTCGGGAGAAACTTTGGGATGATCTTCAGGAAACACTTTTAGTAGTTCATTTACCATAGGAACTGACTCAAGAGTTGGGGTTTCATACTTTGAATCATTAATAAAAATATGATGAAACACGCATCCTTTGAAAAATATTTTTCTTGCTTTAAGGTAAGAGATGAACCAACCTTTAGGCCCTGAGGTACTACCCTTTAACTCTATGACTGGCTTATTTTGGAATTTAAACAAGACTAATTCTATATTTAACCGAGGCATAACAAGACTGAAGAAAATCTATGAGAGGAATAACATTAAAATCTGTCATGTCTAACATAATAAGATCGACTGAGGTGACTTCCTAAGAAACTATGACTAGGAAAATATTGTATACCCGTCTAGGAATGACTAAATTTCCAATTGGATTAGAAAGTGAGAAGGGTTATGAGAGGATTTTGGACTAGCACCTATGTTTACTGCTATATAGGGAGTCACAAAAGAAATTGTGGTTCTAGGATCTAACAATACATAAACATAAATATAAAAAACATGTAACATAGTAGTGACTACATCATGAGAACCCTCTGATCCTATCGAGTTTAAAGGGCATAGAACCTGTTTTAATGTTGTCCTCCAGTTGTACTGGATAAGGCACGCTATTGATATTTGATACCTACTATAGATGCTAAAGAGTTAAACTAACTTTGTTGACGAGCATCACTACCCCTATACAAACATCATTACTAAACATACACTCACCATTTTGTTTCTTACCATACTTTTTGCAGAATGGGTTAGTACGAATACTATTCACACTACCCTGTGACTTAGAGCCTAGTGTTCTATCTCAATTATATTGTTTGAACTTAAGCACTAGAGCAATTGCAGAAGATGGAGTAGGAGCTTATGATTTCTGTCAAAATTAAGAATAATTACCACACACTGACGTCTGCTGAGAAAAAGTATAGCTTGATGTTCTAGCCTTCTTACTCTACATTTTCTTCTCATTGATTTTATCTTCTTTAATCCATTGAGCATGAACCATCAACTAGGAGATGTCTATCTTGAACTAAACAATTAGTCCTACTATATTTCACATATTCATAGAAATATTAGACACAAACTTACTCCTGTGGCCCTGGAGTCAACAACATTTCCCATGCATACCTGTTGTGCCCAAGCGCACATGCAAGTGTACGTGGTCTCACTAAGTAATATTGTGGCCTTAAATAAATCCAAATATCAATCCCTTAGAAAATTATTGTAACAACTATCCTTTTCTATCTCAACTATTAAGATTAAATTAGCTGAAATGTCCCAAGAGAGTTTTGAAAGTTATAAGCAACATTTATAGTAAATAGTGCGTAAATGTAAAGACTTTAGACAGTCAATGGATGAAAGCACAAGGTTAAGGCACTGCGAACAATCATATTATGCTGCTAAACTTCATTCATTAGATTTATTATCTTTATTGTTGATTCATATGGTTTATCTTATGATCATGGTCTCCCGACCTTTAACCTTCTACCTAACTGGACATTACAACTACATCATTGAGAGGGGATGTAATAATCTATTTAGATTCATTAAGATATCATCCTACATGTGAACCAAGCAAGGATTCTAGGTATATCCCCATCCTAATTGATAATTCAAATTCCTTATTTTATAAAAGTATATGAATGTTACTCAATTCAACCCCACATTCTATCTTTCTATTTCCCCTCCCGAGATCGCAAGATCGACAATATATGTATTCTAAGGTCAGATACTCCATAAAAAGTTAAAAAAGAGCTGACAAAACAACAAAATATGATCAAAAATAAAAAAAACTCAATTCAAAGAGAAAGTAAATGTGTTCTTTGCCTTAACCCCGGATAGAGGGCTTTTAGCCACTAATATACATTACCATAATCCAAATTTATGAATACATGATTGAATCTATCAAAAATCTAAATTAAACAGAAATAAAACCTATAATATGTGTTGACCAACCCCTCTCCTAGTTCAAAGACGTCCAAAAAGTGATTAGAAACTAGTCTAAGTGTCCTATATATAGTAGACAAAGTTTGGTCATCGGTGGAATATGTAGTGCATCACGTTGGTCTCTCCCTTGCAAAAACACATATGATACCTTGATCTCTCCACTAGAATAAGGGTTTTGGTTTGTTCCTTATCCCATGGAAAAAGGGGTGAGGGGTGTTTCAATTCGCATACCCTCACTGGAAATTGTATTTTGATGTCCAAACCTTCTCTTGTGCATTGCCTTCAATACCAAGCCTTGTGGTGTTGTTTTTCCATGATTTCAAGATGGTTAAATATCCATAAATCATCATAATAATCTCACCAAGCATCCTAAATCATCATACACCATGTATTAGTTCTCTAAAAAACAAAATGTCAAGAACGGTGAACTAGAAACTCGAGCTAAGACAAGGCTTACCCACATTGATCTTTAACTTATTGTTTCGACTCTTGTCTTGACCCAATTGAACTTTGAACACTATCAATAAATTTTTAAACACATATTTACATAATAAAACCATTAGGAACTCATTCAAAACATAAGAATCCATCGAGATAGACTAGACAAACACCTAGCTCATGCTAGTAAAATTAGTTTTCTCGCCAAGACTCTAAATGATAAATTTGAATCCAAACTTGTTTAAAAACACCTTTAAAAATTACAATCACATAATTAAACACTTATAGGATTATTTATATCATTATGTAATCATTAATAACTTAGGTCATCCTCAAAACAAGGCTAAATAAGCTAGGATAACAACACTAAGGTGCATAAATTCACCTCAAATCACCACCCCATACTTAAAGGCTTGTTTATCCTCAAATAACTATTTACTCTAAGAATCATAAGTTGATATGAATCTACACTTATACTACATGCAAGACACTCAAGTTAGTACTACAGTGACAATACAGAATGCAAGTTTCTTTACTAAGAATGTTACATACACAACTGACAGTTCAAGAATACTACATCAAAGCATCCTAGCCTTAAGAATTGATTCACCTAGTTTGCAAACTCTTGCACAAATTTCAATCAAATACAACATATAATTCACCTAAAATTTATCAAACATGTGCACTCACAATAAGAGCATTACCCATAATCACTCACCATCATGCAATCCAAAACAAAATGGGTATGAGAATCAAATTTCCCCCTCTCTCACAAAGAATTCACAAGTTAAAAATGATGAAACATAGTCTTTTTCTTAGTATAGTACTCAACTAATATCAGAATGTTCAGCATAGGATCAAATCGATCTTTAAGGGTTGTAATGTAAGCTAAGGGTCAGGTAGGAGCTATTTTATCCAATAATATTGACTATCTCCCTTAAGTGCTTTAATAAATTACATTATACAATTAAGAACAATCTTTAAGAACCACTTTACCCCCTTTCCCATCTTCCCACATATTTTTATTTTGCCTCATCTCATTAAGCTCATTCACATACACTATTATGGGAGTATTCTCTATTCATAACTTATTCAATTTTGAACACATTTTTATTTTTTTCATTGCTCAACTCCCAAATACAACACATAGCAATTTTACACTCCAATAACTATCACTTTGGGGCTTTAATGTCATCTTTTTCCTATGACTTTCCAACACCTTAACTTAATTAAGTTTGTACTAAAGCACTTAAGAGATTTGGATCTAATTAAGGACAATCAAATTAAGGATTAGGCAACATATGGAGCTTCCAAATAAGAAGCTAAAGGCTCAATGGGGTTTAACTAAGATCATGCACAAGGGTAGGTAAAAAGAATGTATAAAACAAGGCTATTGAAGAAATGCAGTCCCACACTCTTTATTTCTCGTTGTACACACACCAGGTAAGTTCTATCATCAAATGCAATAAGCAATATACAATAAACTCATGTCATAAACAAAACATTCTCAACTCAAGAAGGATCATCATAGACTTTTAACCAATCAATAGCTTGAATTTAACATTAAGCCAACAAGTACAAAATTCATTATATGAGCCTAGGATTTTCAAAAGAAGTAATTCACACAATCAACATACTTTTTAAAACCAAAAAACGTGCATCATACAGCAAAATATAGCACCAACAAGAACATCACACATAAAAAATTTAAAATTACACCTAAAAATAGGAATTTCCCTACCCCACACTTAAAAATCTACTTTTTCCCAAAAGTATACTTTAAACGGTAGAGGTAGAAATACTCCCTGGAGCCTGTAAGCCTAGCTAGTAGCATCCTTATACATCAAGAGGGTTCGGGGACCCCAAACTTAGTCTTTGCTATGCTCCTTAGCTCATGTTTTCTGATACTCAAACTTCCTATCAACCTATGACTCAACAAAAACAAAAACTAGTCAAGCAAACAAAAAATACTAAAAATAAAACCTATAATAACTTGGGTTGCCTCCCAAGAAATGGGTAATTTAGTGTCGCGGCATTACCTAATCTTCAACTTATTGGTTTTTCTTCATCCTCTTTCACACAATGGGACACTATCTTTTTATTAATTTTTGACCTCTTAAGTGTGAACTTTCTAGGACAACAACTTTCTTAACAATAGCTTTTTTAGGCTCATCAATATGCATCATTTGAGGTTGTGTCGATTATGACTTGGGTTACTCAATGAGAAAGTCTGAAGGGGTCTTATATGGAATAGACTCTACCTCACTACACTTATACCCTTTAATCACAGTAATCATGCCAGAATCGTTTTAGTAGGATAGTGTGTTAAGTGGTTTGTACACTTTGAATACTGCCTCTTCATCATCCAGCCTCATTGTGAGAATGCCCTCTCTCACATCTATTAAAGCTTCTCCCATCGCTAAGAATGGACGTCCCAAGATAATTGATACTCTTTCATCTTCCGTAAAATAAAAAGCAATAAAACTGGCAGGAATAATAAACTTGCCAATCTTGATGAGAACGTCTTCTATGATTTCTTTAGGATGGGATAGGGTCTGATCTGCAAATTAGAGTACAAGTATGCTCAGTTGCAGCTTTCCTAATCTTAGAGTGTTGAACAAGGTAAGAGAAATCAAGTTGATACTCTCCCCCAAGTTACTAAGTATGTAGAACACTTCACTACTGTTAATTTGAATTGGGAGAGTTAAACTCCAGGGTCCTTAAGCTTTTAGGGCATTTTCTACATCACCACAAAACTATACTCCTTAATGAGTGCTACTGTCTCAACATCTTGTAGCCTAATTTTATATCTAACCACATCCTTTAAGTACTTAGCATACTTGGGCATTTACTACAAAACATCTAAAAAAGAAAGGTTAATGTAGAACTCTATGAATATGTTAAAGAAGTTCTTGAAGAATGCATCCTCTTTTGCTTGTATAAGCCTCTGTAGGAATGGTGGTGGTAGTCTCTTCTTCACATGATCAAAAAATTTTCTTTGCAAGTACTCAGACTTCCACAACTTTTTAGTAGCCTTATCATCTACCTGCTTAGGACCTATCTTGCATCTACCTCCTTCGTTGACTTTGGAAGTTTAGTAGTTATATTTTTACTACTTTTCAAAGTGATTTCCATTACTTATTTAGAATTTTCAGTATCACTTGGCAAACCACCTTGAGGTCTAGTTTTATGTGTTGCTGCTATCTAATCTATCTGCAACCCCAAGCTCTTTGTATCCATTTTATTAGCTTTTTATATCTGCTTCCAACTGTGCTTGAGAAACTATAATTTGCTTTAGCATCTCTTTAACATTGCTGCTTGGGGGTGTGGCCTAATTTTCGTGAACCTACTGCTGCTAAAACTGCTTCTATTGGCCATTTCATTATTTATTTGGTGGCGGAGTTGCCACTTTAGATTATAGGTATTCCCATAATTCGGCCTTTAAACATTGCCTACATACATCACCGACTCAGGATTGGTAGCATACATATTTATAGAATGCTCACTATTGCCACAAACCATGCACCAAGTCCTTATTTATTGAATTGCATTAATTTTTGCTTCTGGATGTGCAACCGTTAATTTTATATTATTGAATTTAATTTGCTAACGGATTCTTCAATGCATCAATCTGAGTGGATATAATAGTAAATTGGTCCACCTCCAGCATACCTGCAACATTCTTTGTAGAATTTCTCGAGTCCAAGTGCCATTTAGGATCTTCTTTAGAAATCTGGTTCAATAAGGTATACAACTCATCGTACGTCAATCCAAAGCTTGAGTACCTGCAACTGAATCTAGAAAAATTAATGTGTTATGATCTAGTTCCTCAACAAAAGCATGAGCTAATACCTAATTACCCTGTTGATGATATGGATAGTCTTGAAGAATAGCTTTAAACCTCTCCCATGCATCATATAAGTTCTCATCTAGGTTCTATCTAAAACACACAATCTCATTACACAGTCTCATAGTCTTGCCAGATGGAATAAATTGGATAAGGAATTTCCAGGATAAGTCAGCCCAGGTTGTGATTGAACTTTTTGGCTTAACGTTCAACCATTTTTTGCTTCCCCTAATAGTGAAAAGGGGAATAGTGTCAACCTTACAAAACCAATTGACACACCCGTAGGTATGAATATGTCAATGATCTCAAGGAAGTTCCATAGATGGACTTATGGATCTTCATGTAAAAGTCCCATAAATTGTACACTTCTAATCAACAGCTGCACCATTTTCTATTTTAGATAAAAGTTCCTCCAGTAATTTATTTCAGAAAAGGGGAGGTCACCCCTACATACCTCCACTTCATGAACTGTACTGTGAGATGGTTAATATTCATCCATGATATAAGGATTGTCTTGTTCCTCTTGAATTTATTTAATTCAGGAGAAAGGAATGTTTCTCTCCTCAATTCATGAAAGCGTTGCTCAGGTTCGGGGCTTGGTTCCACCAAATCTCTATCCCTTACCAGCTTACTAACTTGTAGACATATTTTTTGCAAATTCAATACCAATACAAAGTTTAAAGAACCAAAGAAATCCAAAATATAAAACTAAAAATAAAACAGTTTCCAAATTACAAGTCCCCGGCAACGGGGAATAAAAACCAATTGTGCCCAAGCACACATGCAAGTGTATATTGTCTCACTAAGTAGTACAGTGGCCTTAAATAAAGACGAATATCGATCCCTCAGAGACTTCTTTTAATAACTATCCTATTCTAGATCAACTATTAACCAAGAGAGTTTTGAAAGTTATAAACTACATGTAAAGTAAATAGTGCGTAAAAGTAAAGACTTTAGACAATCAATGAATGAAAACCCAGGGTTAAGGCACTGCGAACAATCATACTAAGCTGTTGAACTTCATTCATTAAATTTCTTATCTTGGTTGTTGATTTATATTGTTTATCGTATGATCATGGTCTCCCAAGCTCCGACCTTCTACGTAACTGGATATTACAACACATCATTGAGCAGGGATGTTATAATCCATTTAGATGCATTAAGATATCATCCTACATGTGAACAAATAAAGCATGCTAGGTATATCTCTATCCTAGATCCTAATTCAAATTCCTTATTTTATAAAAGAATAAGAATGTTACCCTATTCATCCCCACATTCTATATTCCTATTCCCCCTCCTGAGATCATAAGGTCAAGAATATATGTCTTCTAAGGTTAGATACTCCTTAAAAAAGTTAAAAAAAATATGAAAAAACCACCAAATATGATAATAAAAAAAAAATTCAATTCAAAGTGAAAGTAAACGTGATCTTAGACTTAACCCCAGATAGAGGGCGTTTAGCTACTAATAGACATAACAGTAATCCAAATTTATGAATACATGATTGAATCTATTAAAAAGCTAATGTAAAGAGATAAACCCTAAAAAAATGTTGATCAGACCCTCTCCAAGTCCAAAGACTATCCAAAAATGATTAGAAACAAATCTAAGTGTCCTATCCACTGGACAATTTAGTGCATGGAGTTTCATAGTTCTTGGGAAAAAGGGGGAATTCCTATACCCTCACTGGAAATTGTATTTTGACATCCAAACCTTTTCTTTTGCCTTTTCACCAATACAAAGCCTTGTGGTTTTGTTTCACCTTGATTTCTATCTTTTTCAACATCCATAAATCATCATAATCATATCAAAAAGAATCCTACATCATCATACACCATGGATTAGAGCTAAAAAAGTACAATATAAAGAACGGTGAACTAGAAACTTGAGATAAGATAAGGGTTACCCACGTTGATGTTTAACTTATTGTTTTGACTCTTGTTGTCTTTACCCAATTGAAATTTGAACACTATCAAAAAAATTTCCACACATATTTGCATAATAAAACCATTGGGAACTAATTCAACACATTAGAATCCATCGAGATTTACCAGACAAACACCTAGCTCAAGCTAGTAAAACTAGTTTTCTCATCAAGACTCTGAATGATCAATTTGAATCGAAAATTGTTTGAAAACACCTTTAACCATTGTAATCACATACTTAAAAACTTATATGATTATTTAGATCATTATTTAATTATTAAGCACTCAAGTCATCCTAAAAAAGGCTAAATAAGCTAGGATAACAATACTAAGGAGAATAAATTCACCTCAAATCAATACATAACTAATTGAGTAAACTTGAAAGAATACTCCTTTACACTCATGTTACCTTAATTTAGATTAATTAATTCCTTAACCTTGGTCTCCCTTATCTTAAGTGGGAATAGCATGTCTAGAAATGTAGTAACAGACTTGTCCCACTCTACTAATCATTCACTATACCTCTATTATCTTTCCATTGCTTGTTCCAGGTGTAATCCACTCCTTGCAACTGATATAAAACTAAGTCAGCACTTTTAGTTTGAGTGACACCCATGATCTCAATAACTTTTTAAATACTATCCAAGAATTCCTATGTATCTTCTTCAAACATAAACCCAAAGAATACCAAAGGATTCATTCGAGTATAGATTCAAAATCTGGCTGCTATCATACTCACTACTAGGTTGGCTAGTGTAATATCCTACTGGCTATTCCAGGTGGTCATAAACTAGGATAATACTATAAAAGAAGCCCTGAATTCATCATAGGAGACTTGTTGTTCAGTGGGTTTAGTAGAGATTGAAGTGGTGCTTACAAATTCCTATAATGGTTACCATTTTTGTCCCTTCATTCATTGATTCTACTTGGATGCATATTTGTAAATGTGTAGAGTACTAGTTAGAAAGAGGTTTTAATAGAGTCCATGCTTTATTGCATAATACGAACATGAAAGAAGTGAATTTTTTTCTAAAATATTTCATAACCTCTCACTCATAAATATGGTGTGCTTGATACCCATGAAAAAGACTCAACTTAATACAGTTTTTAGACACCCTAATATATTTTAAAATTGATGCTCTAATACGAAGTTTGTCATAACCCAACCCACTAGTGATATTATCTGATCTAGGACTTTACCCGCACAGTTTTAAAATGTGTCACTAAAGTGAATGACTTGGTTACTTTTATACACAATGTAACTTCTATATTTTGCTAATGTAGGACTGTTTATCCTAAATTAGGATGTTATTACTTTGGAAGCTAACATATTGACTAAGTTCCTGAAGATGAAGCCTTCTATCTTTATTGGTTTTGAGATTGAGAATGCATATGAGTTCATTGCTGAAAGTTATAAAAGGCTTTATAAAATAGGTATTTTTTAGCAGTATGTCATTGATTTATTTACCTTCTAGTTGTGAGGTGATGCTAAGCAGTAGTAGAGGGAATATATGGAGTGTCGGTCACTAGCTTTATCTCTATTGACATATCATGCCTTATTCTTATAGATGTATGTACTTCTTACTCTTTATGATTTCTAAAAGGACTAGTCTTTTGTTCTTTAGAAGGGAGATATGTATGTTTCTACATAGGAGGCTAAGTTTTAGGCTCTTTCCTATTATGCTACTCGACTACTTAGTGTAAGGGATAAGAGGATTCAGTTGTTTGTGCGAGGACTAAACACTAACTTGCAGGTTTTGTGTGTTCATATGTCTTCTACAAAAAATAGCTTTAATAAGGTCACTGATTATGTGAAAAAGGTAAAAAGGTAAGAAGGTTGGTTAGGCAACGATTTTAACAAAGAAGTCCTAGAATATGGGTAACTTTGTTTGTTCTTTTTTGAAGAGTCATAACAATCAGGTCTATTCGGTTCTTTTTATTATTCAACTATGCTAGCTTCTATAGGTACTTAATCAAAGACCACTCAACAACCCCTAATTGCTAAAAACCAAAGAGCTTCTTATTCTTTAGTGAACATTCTTTTTCTAGAGCATGGTTTCTATACATGTGGTGCTATAGGGCACTTCAAGAGAGAGTGTCCTCAGAGACAGTTTAGGTTATAGGGTCAACAATTGGAAAAATCTATGGTTCTTATTGTTATAGGTGGTATAGGTAATAGTAATGGTAAGATTCATTCAAAGAGTGGGCACAGTAATAATTATAAAATTCATGGAAAGTGTGAAAGTGGTAATGTAAGAAAAGGCAGAGCACAACCATCTAAGAACGTTTCCTGGCTTTATGATAGAGCTCAATATTATGCCTTTCAAGCAAATTCTAAGGTTGAGGTATCTGGTTCCATTTTTGTAAGAACTAATCTCATCTAATATTAATTGGCTACTATTTTCTTTGATCTAAGATCCATTTGTTCTTATGTATCTATTATATCTACCTTATAATTAGACTTGATTTGTGATGTACTTTAATCTCCTATTTTTGTATCTACTTTCGTTGAAGATTTTGTAGTAGTAACCCATGTGTATCATGATTTTTGTGTATTATTCATGTGTTTTCAAACTTGGGTAGACTTAATAATATTAGATATGCTTGACTTTGACATTATTCTTAGAATAACTTAGATATCTCCATATCATGCAATTTTAAATTATAATACCTAGACAATGACTTTAGATATGCCTGGGATGGATAAGTTAGAATGTAAAGGTATCTATAAGCCTAAAAATATGAAATTATATCTTTTATTTAGGATAAGAATGTAGTTGGGAGAGAGTGTTCAACCTTTGTAGCATATCTTGAAAATGTTAGTGTAGAATCTTCTTTTTTTTAGTTAGTCCCCATAGTGCTGGAATTTCAGCAGGTGTTTCCCATAGATCAGTCATGGTATGGCTTTGAATTGAGACATTTACTTATATAATGGTTTGTAGTAGAAAACCTACCCCACTTCTATTCCTCCCAATCAAATGACCCTAATTGAGTTAAGAGGGCTCAAGACTTAGTTTTATGAGTTACTATATAAGGGGTTTATTCATACTAATGCTTCCTTTTTGAGATGCTCCCATGTTATTAGTTAAGAAAAAGGACGGTAGCATGAGAATATGCATAGACTATTGGCAGTTTAATAATATTACCATCATGATTAAGTATCCTTCACCTCGAATAAATAGTGTTTTTGACTACTTATAGGGTGCTTTCATTTTCTCCAAAATTAACTTAAGATTGGGCTATCATAATTTAATGATTTGGCATAAGGATATACCCAAGATATATTTCAAGACCCAGTATGGGCATTATGAGTTTTGGTGATGACATTTAGATTGACTAATTGACCAGCAATTTTCATGATGGAATTTTAAAGGAGAAGTAGTTGTATGCTAAGTTCTTTAAATACGAGTTTTAGCTATCTTTGGTTACCATCTAATGGAATATGGATGCAAAAAAGAGTGTAATGATAGATCCTCAGAAGATTGAGGTTGTTAAGATTTGGGTTTGACCTAGCTCTATAACTGAGGTCAGAAGTTTTGGTGGTATTGCTATTTATTATCGTAGATTTCTTAAGAATTTTTCCTTTATTGCTACTCACTTAACAAGGTCATCCTAGAATGTGTAGCCATTTAATTTCTTAGAGAAGTGTGAGAAGATGTTCCAAAATCTAATTTCTTAGAGAAGTGTGAGAACATGTTACATGAGAAGTTAGTAACTAAGCTTGACTTTATCACTACTTTCTATCCTCAAAGTGATAGACAGTAAGAACGGACTTCTAAGGTGCTAGAGGACATGTTAAGGGATTGTATGATTGACTTTAGTGGTCACTGGAATAAGTTCTTGTTGTTGTATGAGTTTTCATGTAGGAACAGTTACCATTCTAGCATGGACACTGCTTTCTTCAATGCAATCTATGGGCAGAGGTGTAGATAGCCCATAATATGTTTGAAAGTTGGTAATGTGAAGCCTTTGTGTATGGAATTAATAAAGGAAGATTTGTAAAATGTTAGCTTTAGTCAGATTAAGTTGTTATCGACCTAGAGTAGGCAAAATAAATATGTAGATTGCAAGGAGAGGGATATATTGTTCAAACTCGGTAAGCAAGTTTTATTGAAAATATCTTTAATGAAGGGAGTTATGTAGTTTTAAAAGAAGTGTAAGATTGACCCTGAATATATTAGTCCATTCGAGGTTCATGAGTAGGTGGACCCAATAGCTTACTGGCTGACATTACAACTAAGCCAGTTATGGGTCTATCTAGTGTTCTATTTGTCTATAATTAAGAGATATGATGGGGATGGGGATTAGATTATCAAATAGGATTTAGTTTTTATTGATAATAATATTTCGTGTAAGAAGAAGCTTGTTGCAATTATTTAATAGGACACTCAAAAGTTGGGAAAAAGGAAATTCAATCGGTAAAGGTCCAATTAAAACATCGTCCTATTGAGGAAGCTACTTAGGAAATAAAAAAGGACATGCAGAAAAAGTACCCTCACTTATTTGAGGATACATGCCATTTTTTTCTTTATTTCTTAGCTTATTTTTCATATTTGATCATTCAAAGATTAATGATGGGTAAATTGGTATCTTTTGTAAGAACCCTTTCTGTCGTTATGGGTAAGTCTAGTGTATAAAAAGTTTTGTAAATGCCTTTTTGAGAAAGGAGTTAGAAATTTTAGACTAGGCTAGTCTTAGATGAAATCCAAGAGTGGTATCATCTAGGAAAATTTTGAAATGCATTTAAGGTGATGTGATTTCTGGTGTTTTTATGTTAGTCAAGTTTATAAGAAATTCATCGGATCTGTTGGAGCTGAATTCGGGTCAGTAGAACACTCGATATTGAACTTCATTTAAATGGGTTAGTTTTGGAATGTTGAGACTTGAGGTTATGTTTCAACAGAAGAAAAACTACGAGCAATCTCAATTTTTTGCCTCATCTACCTTGTTATAGAGGGTGGAAGGCCACTACTACTATGCTGCTATGGTGGGAATTTTCTTATTATAGTGGGATTCAGCTTGGCCAATCCCTCCTTAATGGACGAATCTCATATTGCGAGGCTGCTATTGCATGATATACACTAATTAATGTAGAAAACACCCCAAATGTTATTTTCATGTTTTATTCATCTAATGGATAGAAGAGGCAGTTTCCACCTGTTTTCCATCAGAATTGTCATAAAGGTAGGTTATCACTCCCATTAACTAGTTTTTTGATATCTAAATCTTAGAATTACTAGTTTATAGATTTGGGGGAGGATTTAGCTTAACCTAATTAATTTTTTGGGTGCAATAGTGTGAATTGGTTTTAAAACCCTTAGATTTTGGTTAAAAGTTTTTAATTATCTCTTGTATTATTATAATCCACCATTATAACCTTGAAATTCATATGATTAAGGTGAAATAAAGATAGAAAACCCTAGAATCAGAAGACTGATCATGCATTTGGCTTTGGGGTTTTGGGATTAGGCTATAATCCTTGATATTGTTGGTTATTTGGTTGATTATGTACTCTATTGGTTTTGTAGACCGCAATCAAGCTGAGCTTACAAGAAAGGGCAAATTTCAATTTTGTTAGAGCTTTTTGGACTTGGATCAAGTTAGGTGATAGTTTAATGTAGTTGAAATCTAATTTTTTTTTTTTGACAGATAACTTTCATTAAGCTTGTTACAATGCATGTTCAAGGAAAGTGAATGAATTTTTGATATTCGAAGTGTTAATTATATGGAAAGAAAGATGTGTTATGGTTTCAAGGCACTTTTGATGCTTAAAACAAGGAAATTATGTAAGTACTTAGGTGATTTTGTTAGATATGATGTGTTTTTATGGTTGTTTTGTATAAAAATAGGGTTTCAAGTAGAGATCTAGCCAAAAAAGATAAAAGGGAGCAAAATACTACTTATGAGACCCACCTACGAGTTGTAGGTAATACCTTTAGGCCCGTAGATTGCTACTTCAAGAATCTAAAAGTTTTTAATTCCCTATGATTCCTATGAAGGCTACCTATGGGACATAAGTTGTACGTACGCCCTAGTAGGTATGCCTCATAGGTTTGTGATATAAATCTTGAAGGAGTATTTGGGTCCTACGAACCCACCTAGGGCTAGGAGGTACTATCTTTGGCCCGTAAGTGGGGCCGTAGGTAGATGGAGACCTTATTTTCCTACTTTGTTTTGTAGAGAATTTTAGGGTTTCTGATGTAAGTATCAATGCACTTTTGATGTTTTATTATTATTTCAGACACTTTATATACTTACAACATTATATTGAGTTCTAAGATACACTTTTGATCATGGAATTCTTGTTCTTCACTTTTAAGTTAGTTATTAGTTTGAGATTTCAGTTGTCATTCTTCATTATTTGTGAGATCATTCATATGATTTCAATTATAAATTATATTAGTGTTCTCGCAATCATGAGCAACTAAACCCAATAACTAGGTTTGTGTGAATCCTGATGGAATAACGAAGTAGAGGAAGTAAAAAGTGTTTCTTCATTGTTGTTCTTACACATATTGTTATTTTCTTCATATTGATTGTTTTCTTGATGACTGCAAATGTTAAGATCTTACCTGTATTTGATACTAACTCGGGAGAGGGGTTGATATTAACACAAAAAAATACCACAATAGTAATTAGATGCTACAACCTTTATTTATTAACTTGAAATCGAAAGGAGATAGTTACTCTGGGATGAAGGACAAGGTTTAGTAATGCAACACTCTGAGACTGAGTGAAGATGAGTGAAATTTCCTAAAAATATTCATGAGATTATTAGTGATATATAGCTTGTTATATTTTACATACAAGGCACCGAGATAGTTTAATGAGCACGATAAGTCTACAGAGTGAGGAAGTTAGGAATAACGTAATCAAAGTGTTCATCTTATATTGATGACAACCTAAACTGTCCAAGAATTGTACTTGGATTACTATTCTTACAAAACTCTATTTACTTTCTGAACTTTTTGACTACATCAATACATTCTTGATAGAGATTCTTCTATTCTTTGTGGGTTCGACCCTAACCTTTATTGAGTTCTATATTTGACAAGCAACTGTTATATACTTTTTAGGAGGTGTAATTTTAAGTTACATAAAATTTTGGCACCGTTGTCGGGGAATACGATTATGGATTGGTTTATTAAGGTTTTTAAAGTTGTTGATTTTTTTATTTTTGGCAGTTTTTAGGTCATATGCCGATGTATTCAAAACATTATGAGTCAGGAAAATACCATGATTCCTTTTGATCTGAATCCATAATGGACATTACAATAGTATCGTAAGATGGAAGAGTAAAAGAATAGATCCCAACACGAGGGGCTTCTGGATGATCTTAATGCACAAAAAGAATAGAGCCCAACACGAGGGGCTTCTGGATGATCTGAATGAGTAAAATCAACCATCTTTCGTTGGTGTTCATAAAACTACAAAGGAAACTACTAATCGGTTGTTATCTATAGAGAATAAGAGGTTAGCACTAGCTTGACATATTGAGGAAAGAGATAGATAGAAAGTAGAAAATCATCGAGCAATACTCAAAAGGGATAGACTTAGAAGAGATAGAGCTCACTACATCTAATTAGTATTTCCCAGTTTTTGATGATTTGGAAGAAGATTTGGTTTATGTTGAGCCGACTTAGACAAGAGCTATAATTCCTTCTGAGTTACCCCAAGGAACTAAATATGACTTTACGAGTGCAATGATTTAGCTAATTAATTTGAAGGGTGTGTTTTCTGGTTTGCTGATGGATGACGCTAAAATGCACACTATAAATTTTATTAGGATTTGCACTTAGTATAATCTACCACTTGGAATGAATTCTAAACATAATGTAATGCCCCACAAAATCTTCTTCAAGTCTGAGCCTTAGAGCGTATTTAGTAAAGAGGAAATCTGAGTCTAAAAGTTTTAGAAATATCATCTAAAGTATGAAATACTTTGAATCGTGTGGAATTTCCCTAATTTCTACGTCTTTCCATGTAGAGCACTGAATAAACTTTCCATCGATGTAAAATTCGGCCAAATCAGACACTCGGGTGAAAAGTTAGAGCCATTTTAGTGTGGCAGTATGCCACCTGGCACTTTAGCACATCGCGGAGCCAGCCAAAATAGTAATTGTCAAATTCTAGTGAAACTCCGTGATTCCACCGCATCATGGTACAGTTCCAGTTTACAATCATGATGGCAATGCGATTTCCACCGCGTCGCGCTATTATGCAGTTTCGCTATAATCCAAATTCTAGTGAAATGGCTTGATTATGTCGTGTCGCGGCAAAACGTAAAATCAGGGAATTTTCAGCTTAATTCCAAGGTCTTTTTGGTATTTCCCCCTTCCCCCTAGCGTCTATAAATACCCATGCAAGGGATCTCAGCCTCATTTTTCTCTTCTTTCACAAAAAAAAACAAAGGTTTCCAAAATCAAATCCTCTCCTTCTTCTTCAACAAAAATCAAGAAAGATCTAGAGAAATCAAGAAATCCTTCCAAATGCCTTAAAGAAAAGAGTTTCCCCAAGGTATGTAGATGTTGATTCTTGGGTCCCTTTCATTCAAGAAGCTCAAGTACCTTATTTTTAACAACTCAAAGATTTTGTGTTTATGAGTTGTTAATGATTTATGTGAGTTGAATTTGATGTTCCAGCGGGTTTTGAGTTTTGATTCATGTTTGTTTATAATATTTATGAGCTTTGACCATAGTATGTGGAATTCATGCGATGTTTGTGATAAACCCTCTAGAAGTTGTTTTCTATGCGATGAGTTCATGTCATTTGGGTGTAGAAATGGTTAAATAAGTAAAGCATGTCCCCCATAAGTTTGATAAAGAGCTTAGGTGAAGTATAAGGGCCATTATAGTATCTTGAACATGAAACCCCTAAATTGGGAGCTAGTCTATGCATGCCTAGTGTTTGACAAAATGCCTTAGTGAATGAATTATTCCATGATGGTAGCAAATCCCCAAATAAGTCTGAACCCGTGTATATCTTGTGTTTGCTGAAGGGATTTACTGAACAAGTGGAGATATCATAGTAGTAAAGTCCCCAATTATGTGCTCCTTGATATATGCTAAGCTTTTAATACATGCCTAGTGGTTAGCAAGTAAGTTGAGACATAATAGTATAAAGTTTTCCCCAAATCATGTGATGTCCAAAAACATCTCAAGACAGATTTAGGTATGAAGTACTTGAGGTAAGACCTAGTTGAAGGAAGTATAATCTAGTAGCATGTTTCCCAATGTTAGTATATGTTAATGTTTCCAAAATGCTTGACACGATGCCTTAATGATAATAAAGGTGAAGGTATGTTATGTTTCCTAAATAATTGAAGAGATTCTTTAATGATAATGATAATGAATGAATAAATGTGATGATGAATAAATGATTGTGAAGATGATGATGAATGAATGGTTGTGATGATGGAGGAATAATTATGCTTTATTTTATGTTATCGAGTCCTGGGGATATTTATACCCGACAACTTAGCTGCTGCCTAGAGCCCATTTCAGTTTCATCATAAATCCAGTTGAGCCATGATTCTCAGAACTCAATGAACTATAGAACTCTGTATCCTCAGGCAATTGCAGAACTTAAGAAAGCTTAGTAATTTCAATTATCTTTGTATTCTTTCTATCACTAGTGATTTAGCCTCAGATCACATCTAATAGTAGGCAAGTGTTCAATTCTAATATTGGAAGTGACCGAATAATCTATTCAAGATCTGTATCGTAAGTCAGATACCATGATTCAATACCATTTCTGTTAGATACAAAACAAAGTGATCTCAGTGTAGCTTAGTGAGATATTTTGATAAACATGATCAATATCAGATTTAGTTCAGTTGTGTTTAGTTAAGAATTCAGTCAGAGCCTTTCAGTTGGGAGTAGAAACTAGCACTGAGCAAGGGAAGGGATGGAAGCTTCTCCCGTCAGAAAGAAAGAAAGGCTGGAGTAGTTAGTAGAAGTCGTTGACCTCCAAAACTGCATAGCCAACGCAGGATATAGGAGCCACTATCAAGAAAAGGCTGTCACCTCCAGAGAGAGAGTATTTGACTATTAAATTTTCTTAGGTCGACTGCCTGGTAAGGGTCATCCGTTGAGAGAATTGACCAGAGAGAGGTCTTTACCTGTGGCATGGTATTGATGCCCTTCCAACTGGGGTTACAAGTTGGACCCCACCTATGGTAGGTCAGGGCATATTGGTTAAGTAATAACTTCCCACAGTTTTGATTACAATTATAGGTTTAGTATCAATCTGTAAAAATCATGACTATCAGATACAGTCACCTATCATTATGAGAAACTCAGATAGTTCCATTAATTCATGGACCATCCCATCAGATAAGTATGGTCTCATATATAGTTATTTGATATCATATTCAGAGATATACCGCCAGACATGCTTGATTCACAGTCTCAAATTCTATTGAGTATCCTTGTTGTCAAATTTAAATATATTCATATTTCTTATCATTGATAATAGTTTCTGAAATCATCCATTAGAGAGGTTGATCTCTAATCCTGTCAGTCGAAAGCAGTAAAGCTCAGAATTCAGTCCTTGATATAAGTGTATCTAGATCCTTAGTTATCAGTATTAGATGAGTCAGTGATTTAGTATCTCAGTGTCAGTAGTGAGTTCAGTCTGCAGTAAAGTGGTATCCGAGTTTAAGTATTTAGAGTTGTGATAATTGTGATTATGGTCTGTGCATTCATGAATGTGTATGGGTTCTCGTGCAGCATTATCATGATTGTTCAGTTTAGATATTATGTATGCATGAGCCCTTGCATTTAGCCTTACCCTGTCTACATACTCAGTACATTTCTGTACTGACACATTTGCACTATGGTGTTTTATTTGGCACTATAGGTTTTGAGGCATAAGACCCAGAGTTTCCTTAGAAGTTCAGTCCTAGTCAGCAGCAGTAGTCGTAACAGTTAGTCCTCTCCTTTCGAGGACGAATATTAGTTTACTATTATGGCATCAAACTTTGTTTATATTTTCAGTATACGGAGTTAGTTTGGGATATGTCCCATCAACTCCATAGTTCAAAGAGTTTAGGGGCTTTTCAGACAGATGTATTAGTATTCAATTTTTAGTGTTGAGTATGTATAGATGTGTTGAACCTTATGTCCAGTTTCCGCATTTATTTCAGCCAGTACACGGAGCTAGTTGGGGACATGTCCCATCAAATCCATAGTTCAGAGAGTTTAGAGGCTTTTCAGACAGATGTATTAGTATTCAGTTTTTAGTTTTGAGTATGTATAGATGTGTTGAACCTTAAGGACAGTTTTTGCATTTACTTTAGCTATTAAGCAGTGTACAGGTACAGATATCAGAAAAAGGTTAGCTTGTGGTCCTTCAGGGTCATACGCATCGTGTGACATCTCGAGATGGGATCTTGGGGCATTACACATAATTCTTGGATAGATTTGCCTTGCCTTCTAGATTGTTGTAGTTGCTGGATGAGATTTACAAATTTAGGCAATTGCATTCTGAGGCACTGTACGACCCTAATCATAGTATTTTAGGGACGAATTTTCTCAAGATATTTTATAGAGTCCTAAATGCAAACATCCAAGATATTGCAAATACTATTACTAGTGGGGCTTTCATTAGTCTTCATTGGGATTAGGCTACTAAAATCTTGTATCAGATCATTAAAACCAATTGAGGATGGAATACTCAGTATGTGGAAAGGGGATTTGGTACTAATCCTATTTGTTCTTCTAGTGAAAAGAGAGACCTAGATGAGATAGTATGTTAAGAAGTAGCATCGCTGAGGATGAAGATTGTCTTATTGATTAAGAAGTTTGTAGCTATGAATGCAGTAGTCAGGAAAAGTAAATCTATTAGACAAGGTGAGTCTGAATCAGAGGAGAAATATATGTACTTGTATAGAGATATAACGGGGTTTTCAAGCCAAGGTCCAAGGGTCCAATTAGGACACTTAAAATGTGATTCAAGGGAATTAAGGTTGGAACTCTTATGAGGATAGGTATAGGGATATGACCATAAAAATAGATGGTGAATGGAGGGGAAAACATTACTATATGTCCAAGAGTGGTGTGTATGTTCCAGTGAGGAACAATGATGTTGATTCAATGATGGAAGAGTTACTTACAATAGATAGTTTAGGGTTCAGAGAGCCAAGACAGTTGCCTTAAGGAGATTAAAAAAATATTAAGGACTGAACCAAAAAGTAGAATCACTTGCTACCACAATTAACCAGCTTGAGTCATAGCTTGGTTAGATTTTGGCTATATTAAATCTATGTCAATCAAAAACACTTTTGAGCAATACTATTTAGAATCCTAAAAATGACAGTCACTGCTTAACAAACACAATATTGAGTTGTAAGGCTATTATTGATCTTCCTATGCCTATACATGATAGGGTAAAGGATGATATTATTGAGATTGATGATACACCCAAGTTGAAACTAAAAAGTTAATGAATAATGGTGAGATGCCATAGAAATTGATTAGTGTGGAGAAATGAGCTGAGAATGATAAGAAAAAGGATAAGGAGGTCAAACATTTCTTGAAGCCTATTCCTTGACCTCCTCCACCTTTTTCTCAACTGTTGATGAAGAAAAATAAAGAAGGGAAGTATTAAAAATTAATGTTGATGTTGAAGAAATTGTCTGTGAATATCGCTTTTATAGCAATATTGGAGCAGATGCCCGATTATGTAAAGTTCATGAAGGCTTTAGTGACTAAGAAGCGGATGGTGTGTTTTGAGTTCACTAATAATATGTACCACTACAATGCTATTACTTTTTGATCCTTGTTTGATAAGAAGAAGGATCCTAGAGCTTTTACTATTATTACATCCCTAAAATTTGCACCTGCATGATATGACTTAGAGGCTACTATAAATCTAATATCACTAGTAGTGTACAAATAGTTAGGGTTGGGTCACCGAATCCAACATCTATGAGACTATTAATGGCTAATTATACTATGAAGAAGTTGATTAGTATAATGTGTGATATGTTGGAAAAAGGTTGCTTATTTTGTATTCCCAGATGATTTGGTGATTCTCGATTATGAGGTAGATTTTGACATCATTATTATCTAGGGAAAGCCCTTCCTAGCCATGGGTAGGCTATTATCTTACATAGAGATGAGACATATGAAATTCAAGCTTAATGATGAATATGTTACTTTTAATGTGGGTTAGTCTATATGATAGTTGGAAGATATACAACTAGTTTCGGTAATAGATACTAATGGATAAAGATTCATTTATTGCACTCATTTAGGAAAGACTTGGTGTAGAGGCACTAGCGACAGTGATTATGAACTTCGTAGTGACGACATCAATGAGTATAATGAGAGTGTGAGCACTCTTGCTAACATAGGATCTTATTTTTATGCACTAAAGAAGTTGGATCATGATTTGAAGAATAGAGAAACTCCACAAGCTCGACTATCGATTGAGAAACCACTGGTCCTGGAATTGAAGGCCCTCCCTTCTTACTTGTATTATGTATTCTTGGGGGCCAATAATACCTTGCCGGTTATTATCACTGTAGATTTGTCGAATACAGAGGTTGAGGTCTTACAATCAGTTTTGCAGACATTTAAATGAATTAGTGGTTTGACTATTGCGGGTATTATTGGTATTCTAGTTAAAATTCATACTCATAAGATTCAACTTAAACTAGTATGTGTACGTAATCAATATTGACTAAATCACCTATGTTAGAGGCAGTAAAGAAGGAGATCATCAAGTGGTTAGATACAAGTGTGGTTTACCTTATTGCCAACAACAAGTGGGTGAGTCTATTTCAGTTGTGTTGAAGAAGGGTGGGGTCATAGTAGTCTGGAGTTAGAAGAATGAGTTAGTTCCTATGAGACTAGTCATAGGATAAAGAGTTTGTATGGATTATCTAAAGATGAATACCTGTATGCAGAAGGATCACTTTTCTATTCCATTCATGAATTAGATGTTAGACCATCTTATAGGTAGAGGATGCTATTGTTTTCTTAATGGTTATTCTATAATCAGACTTCTATTTCTCCTAGGACCAAGATAAAACAACTTTCACATATCCATATGGTACGTTTGTGTTCAAAAGGATGCCTTCCAGACTTTACAATGCTCCTTTCACCTTTAAGTATTGTATGATGTCCATCTTTTCTAATATGGTTGAGGATACCATAGAGGTCTTTATGCATGATTTCTCTATTGTCAATGACTATTTTGATAATTGTTTGGTTTATTTAGCTTATGAACTTTAGTAATGTAAGGAGTGCAACTTGGTGTTAAATTGGGAGAAGTGTCACTTCTTAATTAAGGAGGGTATAGTTCTTGGGCACAAGATTTTTAAGAAGGGAACAGAGGTTGATAAGTCTAAAATTAAGATGATTGAAAAATTTCCTTCACCACTTCTTGTAAAAGCTACTTAGAGGTTCTTGGGTCACGAATGGTTGTATAGGTGATTCAGCAAGGACTTCTTTATAATTGCAAATTCTTTGTTCAAGTTACTAGAAAATAAGGTGAATCTTATGTATGATGATGCTTATCTAAAGGCATTTGAGTTCTTAAAAGAGATGATTTCTACTCATATCATTGTGTCTCTTGATTAAACTCTTCCATTTGAGGTTATGTGTGACACTAGTGGTGTGGACCTAGGATTTTTCCTAGTCCAAATACATGAGAAAATTCATTGCCCTATATATTATGTAAATGAAGCACTCAACAGCTCATAGTAAAATTATACGATCACTGAACATGAGTTACTTGTGGTGGTGTATGCATTTGAGAATTTTTTGTCCAGTTTGATTGGAACCAATTTCATTGTGCATACAAACCATGAACTTTTAGGTATATTATTGAAAATAAAGATACTATGACTAGGCTGATTTATTTGGTAATATTACTGCAAGAGATTGACTATGAGGTGAAGGTCAAAAAGGGCACTAAACTAGGTTGCAGACCATTTATCCAACATAGAAGTGTAGGCGATGCTTAAATTAGGGTGTGAGTTTAAGATTAATGATACTTTTCTAGATGAGCAGGTCTTGGCAGAATCACAAGACTTAATCCTCTAGTTTTGTTTTCTATTTTGCCAATTATTTGGCAAATGATCTCATCCCAAAAGATATGGCATTTTCTAAATGAAAATGATTTATGCTTAAGGTATAGAAGTTTTTTTTGGATGAATCTTACTTATTTTTAGTGTATGCAGATGGTGTGATTCGGAGGTGTATTTCTGAAGTTGAGATATGAGCATTCTTGCGGCATGACATTTGTCTCTTGTTGGGTGTAACCATAAAGGTACTCGCATAGCCCAAAAAGTTCTTTAGTGTGGTTTTTGTTGGCCGACTATTTATAAAGATACACATGACTATGCTCGGGCCTACGACCAATTCCAGTACCAAGGAAATATCTCCCAGAAGCATGAGCTCCATATGATACCTATTCTTGAATTAGATTTGTTTGATGTGTGGGAATTAATTTTATGGGGCCTTTTATGAGTTTTTATAGTATTAAGTAAATTTTGGTGGCAGTCGTCTATGTATCTATGTGGGTGGAGGCAGTTGCGCTTCTCAATAATGAGGGTTGTAGTGTCACAACATTTTTGAAGAATAATATATTATCTTGATTTGGTACTCTACGTGCTATCATTAGAGAATGTGCGTCCCATTTCAACAATCATCTATTTAAGGTCCTACTTTAGAGAATTTGGTGTGAAACATATGGTTGAAACACTTACTATCCACCGATAAGTTGGTTGGTTGAGGTATGTAATCATAAGATCAAGTCTATTTTGGCAAAGACTATGAATGCCAATCAATCTAATTTGTTGAGAAAACTAAATGATGTACTTTGGTCCTACCAGACAGCTTATAAAACTTCTATAGGTGCCTATCCTTATCATCTTGTGTACGACAAGGTATGCCACTTGGAAATTGAACTTGAGCATAAGGCACTATGGCATCGAAAAAATTAAATTTATGAGTGGAGTGATGCTGCACACATGAGTTTGGACAAGGTGAATGATTTAGATGAATTCCTCCTCCATGTGAATGAGAGTTCTACATAGTATAAAGAGAAGATAAAGTTGTACCACAAAAAGAAGATTGAGAAAAAATTATTCCATCCCGGTGCTATGGTTTTGTTATATTGTTCGAGACTTTTTGCGTTTCCTGGAAAGTTGAATTCTAGGTGGTCTGGACTATTCACCATCTTTAGAGTATTTTTACATTGTGAAATTGTGGTAAAACGAGATGGCGATGCCCCATTCATTGTGTACCGTCATCGTTTCAAGCATTATATTTGAAGCATAGCGGAATTGAATATGTGTGAGGATGTTAACCTTGGTGAAGTTTGAGTAGCCAAGGCAGCTGAGCCGTAGAGCAACATTAAATTAGGCACTTCCTTGGAGGCAACCCATGGGCTTGTTGGTGATGTCTGATTATCCAACTTAGCCATGTTTTGCCGCAATGTTAAATCAAGCAGTTCTTAGGAGGAAACCCATGGTGTTAGTGTTCACTTTTATTTTAGTTTTGAAGGTTAAAAGCATGGAGAAACACAAAGAAAGTAGCAAAAAATTCAAAATTTTATACAAGTCCAGTAACAGGACCTATGACCCTAAGTACGGGGTCATAGGTCTAACACATGACATGCAAGTTTAACTCGTGGGAATTATAATAATTTTTGGGTCATTGAAGTTGTACCTTCGGACGCTACCTATAGTCCCTTAGGTATAACCTATAACCCCGTAGGTTGGGGTCATAGAAATTAAAAGGAATAAGAGTGCAGGATCAACCAATGATCCTTATTTATGGGGTCATAGGTACTACCTAGGCCCTTAAGTAGGGTCATTGGTAGATTTTGAAAGGTTTGACTTTTTAAAAAAATTTATGAGTTATGCCATATAGGCCCGACCTAATCCGATCAACCAACCCATTTAAAATGCTCAAACCTGACCCTTTTAAAACCCAAAATCTTTCAACTTCAAGACTCCGACTTAATTACAAACTCTTCGCTTCCTTTTCACAACTATTTAAGGAAAACCCACACATAAACTCTACACTTGCACACAAATTTTCAAAGAGTTAGGGATAAATTCAAATTGTTTATCTTCTACTTCCAAAATTTTCATTCTAGGTAAGAATTATAGGCTCCAACTTGTTCTTTACCATTAAACTTGCAATAGCACTTGAAGTAATCCTGAAATTGTTAAATTCTCATAGTTCTTAAAGTATGTAGAGCCTAAAATTGGTGAAATTAGTTTGTTGCATGATTTTTGGAATGGGAAGACTATGACTACAAATAAAAAATGAAACAAAAGTTGAATAATGTGTTCAACACTTGTGAAATTTGAACTAATGCATGTTGTAGCATTTCAAATTGTTGTAAAATAAAATTTTACTTGTGTTTATGGGTAATTTTAGGTATAATCTTACAACCACAGTTGGTACGTACAAACTCCACATACAAGCTCATAAGTGGTACCTACGAGCTTTGGTGGCCTCCTAGGTATCAAACATGAAGCTTTGAAGGTTCAGGAATTTTTCTAGTGCCTACCATGGCTACCAACAACCCCATAGGTAGAGGTTGTAGGTAGCCTCTTTCTTGGGTAATAAATTTTTTTCTCAAATTTTGTTTCGGCATTGTGTTTTAGTAACTAACAACTTTTTTAGGTACGATGCAATCCAAGGCTACTCAAAAGAAGAGAGTATATTCTAAGTTGTCGATTAGTCTAAACGGAGTGGATACATTGAGTATTATCCAGTGAGTTTGAAAAATACACCTTTGTTCCAACACATAACTGTGTAATCATTCAGCTGATCTTTTAGCCCATACTAACTTTTTTGTTTTGGGCTCTCTGTCCATATCCCCACAGGCATCGCAGGTAGGGCCTCAAACTTTACCAAGTCATTTTTTCTAGACTAGGCCTCCCAGATAAAGTCATCCATGAATTTACGACCACACTTTCTCTACAATAATGAGGGACATAATAAGTCAATATCTAGTTCTAATGAGGGAAAGGCTAAGTTAGGTATAGGTTCTGGTGAGGAGGGGGATGCAACAGGCTCCCATTCTGAGGAGGGGTTAGAGTTTGCATTTATTTCAATTAAGAGTTAGTCTGCATCATGGTCAGCTATACTCTAGTCTGATGAGGGTGATGGTGTAGCTTAGATTCCATGGTATATTTCTTCCTTAGCTCGGGATACTAAGTCTTCTTCTCAAGGTACTCAGGATACAACTTCATCACCTGCAGCTTAGGAGTCAAATTTCACATATGTCTTTGTATTTCCACTCGCTCAAATAAATTTTAGATGGTGTATGGAGGATATGTGACATATTTATGATTGAGAAAAATTTATTACAGATAAGGGTATACCATAATGTAGTAGGACACTAGGATTGAGTTGGCTGGTTTGATAGGAGCTCTGGACCTATATGTTGCATTTTAGAGATATCAGCTTGGGAGGATGACCCAACATTTAGGTTCATACATCATAATGATTGTTCAAAAGTTTTATGCTTTATATGTGTTAGCAATTTACTTAGTTACTCTGATTGAGTGTACGGTAGTTGACTAGCCCCCATTGATCCTTACACTAGTTGCAGGGGTTAGGGTTGTTATTTTAGAGGAGATTATCAGCCATGATTTGTTTGGATCAAAGTATTTGGGGTTGGTTACCACAAATGAGTTTGAGTATCATATAAGGTTAGTGCAGAGTAGGCATACAATGAGGGAGAATGATCATAGGTTACATAGAGTAGACTTGGCTACATGGGTAGCCAAGCAGATAGCACTGTTAGGAATCGATGCCCCTTGGGTGGAGTGGAAGGGCATGATTAAGAAGGCATCATTGCACTTTGCAAAAAAAAATTTGTGGTGTAATGAAGCATCATTTAAGTTCGACATCTATGGACAACATACTTACTAGGGATAAAGCAGTATTGATTGATAGCTTGATAGCTGGATATGATATCAACTTCGCTAGGTGGATCCAAACTGAGATACATGAGAGAGTGATTAGAGAGTTCATCATGCTTTCTTTCCCATATTTAGTGTAGAAGTTATATGATATGTACAGACTGTCACCTATTACAGAGATGGATCGGTGAAATAAGTGATCCATAAGGCAAATATTGGCATGATTAAGGATTTATCTAAACCGATCAAGTTACATCAAGCACATCCACCTATTTCTTCTGGTACTGCCCACTTTAAGGGCCCTTCTATTTTGCCTGATCCTATTAAAAAGTTGAGTGTGAGCATTGATGTTTATATGGGCAGTCAAATAGTTGACCATTGCTAGTACAGGCAGTGAGGGGTCCATGTGCATATCAACACCAATATCGATTTCTACTTTAGCACCATTCGCGGCTTGCACTAACCCCTTACCTATCTATTTTATATTTTATGATTATTCCTTGAGGGTGTTTGTAGAAGATAGCAGATTACCTCATGAATATAGAAGCCCATTTGGCCATACTATTCCGTTAGATCAAACCATGGGTTCAGACTATATTAAAGGCCTCTGAGGCTAATATTTAGGATAGGAAGATGATAGTCATAGAGGGATTCATAAGAGAGCTACATCATCGTATATATAGTTTTGAGTCCCAAATGAGTGCACGACTTTGCAAGGTACAAATTCCTAATTTATTAAGACTACACCACAACATGACGACAATGTGATTAGAGGTGAGATCATTAGTTGAGAGCCATATTCCATCCTTTCCTCTGGTTATTCTAAATTTTACATAACCACTTGCCAGGACAGTACCCATGGTTTTGTATTTGTTCACCAATAATGAGAAAGCCCCAATTGTTGGGGACAAGAGGGGGAAGATTAAATATGTATGATATCCTGAGATGGATTATTATCAGTCCTTGAAAAAGGACACTGCAAAGTCAGGTTTTTAGATTTTGGATGATGAGTGATGGTGTGCCGATATGAGCGACGGTGTGCCGATATCGCCACGGGTGCCTCCTCCAATTATGACCAATCATCTCCTCCAATTGATGGTCCTTGTAATGTCCCAAAAGGGGGCGATTCAGCTTTAGATGCCTAGAGCGTCCCAAGAATATCCCTACACCCTGCTGTTAAATAGTTTTTAGTATGCATTAGGGATAGTGCATCAGCTTCAGTTGGGGTGGCGTTGTACCACAACCGACTAGTTTTGTTCCCATATTTTTTTTCCTATTGGTTGTATTATCTTAGTTATAATCGACATATTTAGGGTTTATTTTATGTTTCTATGTGTCATGTGCTGTTATCCTAAATTAGAATAAAAATAAGGAGCCTATGTGTAGTTGACATGTGATTTTTTGTGTTTTTAAGTGTTTAGAAAAATGTGATACCCCTCCAATTTATGCATAGTTAAAATTGGGTATACAGAAGGGTGTTGAATCAAAGAAAAAGCAAGTAGGGTTAGGCGTGGTATAAAAGTGTATAGAAAAAAGAAAGAAGAGATAATGGAAAAGATAAAAAGAAGAAGAGAAGTGAATAAATTAATTGCATGAAGAAAACCACACCGAATTTGAAAAATCAATAAAACAGAAAAAAAGGAGAAATAAAAGAATAATGGTTGACAAGTGGAGCAAAAAATATAAGTGTAATGCAAAAAAAGTCGAGTCACTTTATCCTAAGTGTACCATACCTTCCCCCAAGCCTGTATTACAAGTCCAGAAAAGTCCTAGAGTGGTCCTAGTCCAACTTTATGAAAAGCTAAGGTATAGAAAATAAGGGAAGGCCTATGTTATTTTATGCACATTAATTGAAACTTATTTTGTAGGTGTGAGTGTCTTGATATAGTCCCTTGAAGTGACATGAATGATGATATTGTGAGAGTTATGACTTCTTTGCTGTAAGGGTACATGGGTTGTGTTGTTAACAACTTACCTGTTTAGGTAGTGTAAATTGTATATATTCTTGGTTATTTTCTATTAATGTAATACCGTTACTTGATTCCTTAGTGTCATACTGTTATGCTACATAGATCCACAGTGGTTTTAGAAAGTTGGAAATAAGAGGGGATAAGTGTTTTAAGCTAAAATTTAGTTGAATATCCTAGGTTCCTTAGGTTTCATTTAGATAAGTACCATGTTTCTTTATTTTGTGTTAGTTTCTTGAGCACACACAAACATTCTAAGTTGAGGGTCTTGATGTGCCATCATTTCATGGCACTTTTGATGTTTAAAATAAGTAAATTATGCAAGTAGTTAGGTATTTTTGTTAGATGTCAGGTTTTTTTATATTGGTTTTGTATAAAAATAGGTTTTGGAGTAGAGAAGGAGCAAGAATATATAAAAAAGAGCAAGAGGATACTTAGGATACCCACCTACGGGCCTGTATGTTAGGTTTGGAGGTTGCAGATTCAAGTTTCTCAAAGTTGTAAACTCCCGCTAATTCCAATGAAGGATACCTATGGGATTTAAGTTGTACCTACGGCTCTGTACGTACCACTGTTGGTTGGTTATCTGATGCATAAAGGATGCTCTGAGTATTACAAACCCACCTAGGGCCAAAAAGTACTACCTATGACCCGTTATTAAGGTTGTAGGTAGATTCCGACCTTATTTTCCTATTTTATTTTTGATAGGATATTTAGGGTTTCTGATGGAACTATAAATAACCTATTGATGTTTTATTATTAATGTATGCACTTTACATACTTACAATATTATATTGAAGAAGATGGGAGAAGAAGTAGGCACACATTAAGCCAAAACCTTTCGGCGCATGTTAAGTAATGATTTACTAACGTGCACCAAGAGGCGATGGCATGACAATGAGAAACTACTCGACCACTAGTGCAAGAATGTAGGAACCACCAGAAAAAATGATCACACCGGATTCTAGAATACCATACACCCTTGATCCGATGAAACAAAGTAGCCGAAATAATGGAGAAGTAGTGGCCAATGCAGAATTGATACTGGAAGGGGAAATGCTATAGGAGGAAAATAAGTAGGAATGCTCTAATGCAGCTCAGAAACGTACATTCTCAGCTGCATTACAAACTACTCCACCTATGGAGGAGGATTTAAAGTAGACCAAACCAAATTATGTCGGTAATCACCAAGTGCAGGAAGGTATGAAGCTCACCTACATCCCTCCGATAATTAATGATGGCCAAAAAATAGTGAAAATAAACCATACTGAGGTAGAGGAGGAGTGTGGTAAATGGGAAAATGCATTAATAGGGTGTGTGGTTGGAGGAACACCAAGCTTCAAAGATATTCTAAAGTCTGTTTACAGCATCTGGAATTTTGTTACTACACCATGAGTATACTCCTGTGATGAAGGCTATTTTGTGTTGTTATTTGATAATCAAGCTGACAAAATGAAATTCTGCAAAATAGGCCATATACCTTTAATAATCGACCAATGGTGTTATGGAATTGGGTGAATGACTTTCAATTTAAAGATGAGATGCTCTGTTTTATGCCACTATGGGTTATCCTCCCTAGGCTTCCAATTTACTAATTGGTAGAAAATAATCTTAGTAGAATAGCAAGTTCTATTGGGAAACCTATATGTGCTGATCGATTAACTGTGAAGGTTTAAACAATATAAAATATGCCAGGATACTTATCCAGGTAGATATTATACAAGAGTAACCTGAGGAGATTTATATTGAAAAGCACGATGGTAAAATCGATACATAGGCTATAGAATTTTAGGTGAGCACCAGACTTCTGCTAGGATTGTATGCATATGGGTCACACAACAAGCAAGTTCAAATAAGTAACCAAGGAGGTTGAACCACCAAAGTCTATGACTTGATCAAAAGCTTGAAGGAGGTAAGTTATCCCAATATGGATCCCAAAAGCTATTAATAAAGACTAGGTTCAGAAAGGCCCAATTAAACAGATTCATGAGCTTCAAGGTGTACTAGGACAACAGAAAAATGGAAAAGAAATTATGGTGAATTGTGATGGCTCATTTCCTACATTACAACAAGTATATTAGAAGAGTCCTATGAGCACATGAAGAGTAATGCAACATCTAAACTCTTATAAGAAGGAGGAAGGCCAACCAGTTATACCTACTGACATGGCTAAATCACCTGACCTGACAGGAGGTACATGATCTTTAGATCATGGAACTTTAGGTTTCTTAATAATACCTTTAAATAGAAGGAAATGCGATCCTTCATACAGGTAAATAAAGTAGATGTTATTGGTAGTTTGGAGACAAAAATAGAAGATACAAATGCATTAGAAATTCAAAACTCATTTGGCCAAAAATGGAAGGTGTATGCTGACTACCCTACTATAGAAAATTAAAAGATATGGGTTTGTTGGAAACAGGGAAATTTGGATGTCACTATTTTGGAAGCCTCAGCACAGCTGGTGCAGTTTGCAGTCCAAGATAAAAACTCCACTTTCATATGTTGGATGACAATTGTATATTGTTTCAACACACCTTCTGAAAGACTAACTTTAGGGGAACATCTGAGACACATAGGAGCATCTTGCCAAAACCCTTGGGTGGTACTAGGAGACTTTAATGCTATCTTATCTCATGATGATAGGATAAATGGTGAGCAGGTTACTCCGCATGAATTTGAAAGTTTCAGCAATGTGTGGATGCTATTAAAATGGGACCTTTACCTATTCAGGGTCATAGATACACTTGGTGTAATAAAAGAGATCATCAAGAAAGATTATATAGTCATATTTACTTGGCATTGGGTAATTACTTATTATAACCATGTATAAATTGAGTATAAAGACTTGGGATGTTCTAACCGCACACCTATAGTTCTTAGTATTGACTTCTCAGTGCTGCAGGTCATAAGACCTTTCAGGTTGCTGAATATAGTGATAAAATAGGATGTTTTCAAAGCCCTGACAAGATCAATATGGCAACAACAAGTTCCAGGATACAAGATGTATAGTAATGGAGGAAGTTATCCAAAATAGTTGGTCAAGCCAAATGGCTACAGAAGGAAATAACTGTTATGGACAAAAAAGTAGATGAGTACAAGACCAGACTGAACCAAGTGCAGAAAGGGTTGAAGAGTGCCTTATTTAACCAGGAACTCATTATTGAGGAGAGAAAAATACTGCACAACATAAAATATGGGAGACAGTCAATAAGAGGATCCTAAAGTAGAAATCAAGGGCATTCTGGATTCAGCAGGGGGATAGAAACTCAAAGTACATTTTTTCCTACTTGAAAACAAGACAAGCTAGGAATGGGATTTTCTCAATAACCATTGAACAAAGAGTGAAGCTTACAGACCCATAGCTAATCTAATAGGAATTTGTGAACTTTTTAAGATCATTGCTTGGATAGGCAGCTGGTACATTACAAAGGTTGGATATCACAATAGCCAGAGGCGGGGCCTGCTTCACTATGAATAAGAACAAGAGCTCCTAATACCTATAACAACATCAGATGTGATAAAAGTACTAAATGAGCTACAAGTTAATAAGAGCGCTAGAATTGATGGATTTAATGCACAATTCTTCAAAGAACATCAGGATATAATAGGTACTGAGGTTATAGAAGGCATACTACGATTCTTTGAGACTGGTAAACTATTGAAGGAAGTGAATACTACTACTGTCACACTGGTTCCAAAAGTTTAGAATTCTTCTTAAGTCAAAGAATACAAACCAATTGCCTTCTGGACAACAATATACAAAATGATATCAAAGCTTATCACAAATAAGTTAAAGGTTGTGATGGATTATATAGTGAGCCCCTCATAATCATCTTTCATCAGTGGTTGAAATATCCTTGATAATGTGATGATTTCACGTAAATTAGTCAAAGGATAATCTCAAAAGGAGGTGTCACCTAGGTGCACTATTAAGGAGGATATAAGGAAGGCCTATGACTCAGTTGAGTAACCTTTCTTAAAGATGGTATTGTTGGAGTTTGGTTTGCCAACTCAACTGTTCAGCTTGATCATGGAATGCGTGGCAATAGTTCAATATACTCTGTTTATAAATTGAGGAATGACTATAGTATTCCCAACAAAGAAAGGACTAAGACAAAGGGACCCAATGACCCCTTTTCATTTTGTCTTAGTGATGGAATATTTGCATAGAACTTTGCAGAAACTTATTCATAACCCACAATTAAATTATCATCCTAGATATGATAAACAAGGTATTATCCATATTTATTTTGCTGATGATCTCCTGATGAGTTATAGAGCTAATGAGATATCTATAAAACTAATCTTGGAGGCCTTTCATCATTTCTTAGTTGTGTCTGGTTTACAAGAAAATATGGAAAAGAGCTCCTTATATATTATCGGAGTCACTTTAGAGTTCAAACATCAGATGTTAAGGAAATTAAAATTAGCACTAGCGGATCTTCCTTTCAGGTATTTAGGGGTTCCATTGTCTACTAGAAAACTAACTATTTCTCAGTGCATACCTTTGGTGGAGAGGATGATTGACAAAATCAAATGTTGGTTTTCCAAGTTGTTAGCTTATAGTGGTCGATTACAACTGGTAAAAGTATGCTATTTACAATGCAGACTTATTAGGCACAAATCTTTCCGCTTCCCTAGAAGATCACAAATACGATTACCATAGTGTGTAGAACATATCTTTGGATAGGAAGTAATATTTTCTCTAGGAAAGATCTAGTTTCTTGGGCAACTATTTGTCAACCTAAAATTGTAGGAGGATTGAATGTTATAGATGTAAAGTATTATGATAGAGATGCAATTTGCAAGCTCTTATGGGCTGTTGAAGAGAAGCAAGAGAAACTATTGGTCGAATGGATCTATAGTTACTATATAAAAGAGCACAATATAGACATAATGAACATTCCAAAGCAAGATAGTTGGATTATGAAGAAATTTCTTGATGCAAGGAAGTGGCTATAAGGTACAACAAGCATCTATCATGAACTATAGTAAATAACTAATCAGAAAGGTTTTAGTATCAGAAAGACTTATCACTATATGAGACCATATTACGAGAAGGTGACTTAGCACAAAGTAGCTTTGGTGAAAGGGATTATCCCTAGAGATGACTTTATTCTATGGTTGGCTTTATATAGCTGACTAGTAATTATGGATAGAGTAAGTAAATGGGGTATTCAATTGAAGAATAAATCTGTGCTCTGTATATCAACAGAGGAGAAACATTTGATCATTTATTTTTTAAATTCAATTTCTCTCAAACTCTGTGGAGGTCTATCTTACATTGGCTAAGTTATTAAAAGAGCATAGGAGATTAGCAACATGACACTCAAAACCTTGTACACCTAATGTCCAACAGCTGACTAAGAGCTAGCATAGTTTGATTTTGTTTTGCATCAGTAGTGTATCACATATAGGCAGAAAGTAATGCTAGAAGATTTACTACCCATAAAATGGATATCAGGCAAAGAGTAAGAAGTATTGTTACTCAATTATTTAAATCAAGTCAAACATATAGAAAATGTAAAGTTTACTTTGATAGATTAACATATTATCCAATATAAATTCAGATAACTAGCAGATAGATTAGAAAACACATGTAATAAAAGCTATAAATGAGTCAAAATTATCCAGCTGATTTGTAAAGCTTTTTTGGTTGAATGGAAAGTTACATGTTTACCAGAAAAAAATTATATTGAGATCTAAGATACACTTTTAATCAGGGAATTCTTGTTCTTGACATTTAGGGTTTGATATGAATTTGACATTTTTGTTTTGATTTTTAATTATTTTTGAGATTATTTATATGCTTTTAATTATTAATTATATATTTTGTTGTAATTATGAGTAGCTAAACCCCATAACTAGGGTTGTGAGAACCCTGATGGTACAACAAAGTAGAGAAAGTGCAAAGTCTTTGTTGATTGGAGTTCTTACATGTATTGTGGTTTTTTTCTTATTTATCGCTTTCTTGATGACTACAAATGTTAAAAACCTTCCTGTATTTGATACTAACTTAAGAGAGAGATTGATATTATAAGAAAATCACAACAATAATTGAAGCTACCAACCTTTATCTAATTATATTAAGACCAAGAGGAGATGGTTAATTTAGGATCTAGGTCAACGGTTAGTAATGCGACACCTTTGTACCGAGAGAAGATGAGTGAAATTTACCAAAAGGATTGAGATACAATTAGTGATACATAACTTGTTAGATTTTACATGAAAGTAATTGAGAAAATTTGATGAGCATGATAAGTCTGTGGAGTTAGGAAAACAACGGAAACAAAATCCTAGTGATCTTCTCATATTGATAACAACTTAAATTTTCCATGCGTTTGTACTACTAGTGCTATCATTACAAAACCTCCATATACTTTTTGCATTTTCTGACTACATTCGCAAGTTCTTAACTGAGATTTATCATATTCCCTATGGGTTCGACCCCAACCTTTTTTGGGTTCTATATTTGACAAGCAACTGCGTTATACTTTTTAGGAGGTGTAATTTAGATGACATCAATTAACTTATTTGAAAAAACATATTTATTTTTAAAAGTGTAATTAAAGTTATCATTGTAGTTATGATTATTGTAATAACTATTGGTTATTGTGAGATGTACTAATATTTGTAAATCATCATGATATTAGTTTGTATAAGGTTGGCAAACATCTAATGTCTGAGATTTAGTACAAGGACAAGAGCTCATCCTACACAGGTCATGGCTAATGGGCTACTATAAGTCCTCTAGCATATATGTGATGATTTGTTATATTATTTCTTTGAGTAATATGGACTTATGTGTTGACTTGTTATATTGGTTCCTTGATTGAACTTGGTTATGTGGTTACTTGTTGTATTTGGTTTCTTGAGTAAACCGAAATTCATGATTGTTGTTATTGTTGCTTTTGGAATGGATCCTTGAATGGTCTGGGTTAAATTACAATGATTTGGACTCTCTTAAATTTATACTTATATATGTAATTGTGATATGGATAATATATTTTTGTTCAGCCATGGTTTGTTGACTTGAAGTTTTGTTGGTAGTTATGGTTTTGACTTGCTTTATTATTCATATTGACCTATATTTAACTGAATTCTATATTATTGTGAACAAGATTAATTATTATAAATTTGAGGTAAGGTTACACGGTAGGTTCATGGTTGTTCTTGCATTACTATGCTATGGTTACTTGTTCAAATTTCTCATTTTCGGTTGACCATTTAACATACAAGTATACCATTGTTTCTTATGTTGTGATACTATGTGTTCTCTTCTTTTTGTTTAATGTAGAGCATCCTCTACCAGCTATGTCAAGACCTTATTTATAGAGGGTATAATTCGAACTCAAAGAGGATCTGGATCTTCTAGGTTTCCATGAGTTCTTCAGTAGTTTCTAGTCCATTATTATGGACATGGATATTATCAGTTGTCTTGGCTTGAACCCCGTTATTTTTAGTGTTTTGGTACAATGAGTTTTAGCACCTAGGGGATCGCTTAACATTCATTAATTCCATATTTATTTTTATTTAGAATATTGGTAAAATAATATTATTTAATACAAAATAGTTTATTTCTATATTTTGTCTAAGTGTTTGGCTTAATTATTAGTGTTAGATGGTTCTTACACCTTAGAGTTAGTATGGGTTTTCCTCACGATAGGTTTAGGTCCTGAAAATTTATCTTTGGCAGTAGCATCTCACTAATGAAGTAATAGATCGTAAGGATTCTAAGTCATCCCTAGATATTAGGAAAAATACATTGAGTTTTGTCTCCCCTACGTTACTCCATTTGTTAGGAGGATATTCTATATAGTACCTCTATAGTTATAGTGGCCCTGGAAAATTCTTGAGTTTTTGAACTCACTGCCTGTCCTATGACTTACCTTAGGAGTCATAAGGTGTCACTATGGGTCTTAGGACCCCAATTGTAAGGTTACTAGTGAGGTTTCCTAAGATGTTTGTTTTGAGTTTGAATGGATGCATTGAGTCATTAAGACTCTATACAAGTCATATGGTGCGAGTCATAGGGTCATCATTGAGGGGGTCCCTATGTTACTGTCTAGACTACAATTTGATTTACTAAGTTGTAAGGTCTGAATATGAGTCATAGGGTATGACTTGAAGTCAGACCCATATGGGTGTCCTGGGATTTTAGTTACACTACCAGTCGTGGTCATGAATCATAAAGAGTCATCACGAGTCATAAGGTAGCCCATGGCGACTAGCATCACTTTTTAGCATTCATTTAAAGGGAACTTTGGACGCTTCCCTCTTTCCCTACTTGAGACCCCCAACTTAAAATCATATTGCAAAAGGTATTCTCAAAACTTAGCAAATAAAAACATACTCTTTTCTTTCTCAAATCCCTAATTCAAGAATGCTAGGGTTTCTCAAGGAATTAACAATTTGAAATTCCAAGTGTTGATTTCTCTCTGGAATTCTTCATATCTTAGGCATGTTACTCTTCCCTTAAACTTGTTTTATTTAAAGCATGAATTTAAATAATTCTTCATGTGGATTTTGAATATGGGTGTTGATATGGTTGAGGGTTTTGGAATGAATTTTATTTGAATTGAATCCCATATTTTTATATGCATTTTCATGCTTTATCAATGGTTTATTAATTAATTGGGTGCTTGGGTATGGGAATTATAAAGAGGTTCGAGGCATTCCCCCAATATGATGATTTTTTTATAAATTGTATTCCCCCAATTCACTTAAGTAATTGTCTTTGAATATGTTCTATCACATTCTTTGACTTACTTACCTATATTATAACATTGCATAAAAGGTTAAAAAAATGAAAAATTGTTTTGAAAGACTTGTTGGCCATGTTTTTTATATTAAATTTAAAGCTTGGGGTCACAAAATTCCCCGGGTTAAATTGATAAACGAAAAAGTGGTCGAGGCATTTCCCCAAATTTGATTTAATGAACAAAGAGGGTCGTGGCATTCTTCACATTGATTTAATGAATAGAGGGGGGTCGAGGCATTATCCTAAGTTATTAGAGTTGGATGGCATAATTATAAGCTTAAAAGCGTAAGGGTATGAAGATACCTATGGTGGGTGTTAATAGTCAATTCCTAAGTTAAATGGATGGGTATGTGAAACTTATTTTTATATGGGCTGAAAGGGGGCTATGTAGCTAATTCCTGAATGTGGATGTCTAAGGAGGCTGATAATAGAAGCTTAATTTTCTGGCATAAGGGTGGTCTGGATGAACGTGTGCATATAACACAATATATATATATATATATATATATATTTGTATCTTGGATTGATATGGGGTTAGGGCATTTCCTGGCCTTCCTTGTTACCACTAGTTCATGCAGTTAACATGCATTGGGGCCCTTTAAGCTGAGGGAGCTGAACCCATATAGCCCGGAGTGCCCTTTTATGATGGTTAAGCTACACAACCTAGGCTACTATTTTACTTCCATGCTAAACCTTGTTCCTTACCCAACAAGTTATATATATATATATATGTATGTATAATTTGTTCTTATGGATTTTATTGTGATTTTAACTTGGAACTATTTTATCCCTTTCTTCTATACATACTAGCACTCACCCTGCTAACAGCCTCTGGATGCTATATCCCCACATAATGCAGAAATCAAAGACATTTGTACTTTTTGTTTGCAGTGATAGAATTACCAAGTTGTCTGTAGTCACCTTTGAAGTGGTGAGCTTTATTATTTGAAAGGGCTATCATTTCAAAGTATTTTTTCATCTTTATCTTAGACTATTTCTATTGGAATCTTTTTGGTATCATCGGGGGGATGTCCCAACTTAGATTGGTTTTAGTCTATTCATAGGCTTTGTGGATTATTGTGGATTGAAATGTTGTTGAAATTCTGAAAATTCCTTTCTAAGTTGACTATCTTGTTATACGTTCAAAACTCATCTTATATTGTTATATTCTTAAAATTCATTTGTTACTAGGTGTATTGTATTTTTTTTTGCTAGGTAAAGGGGGTGGTCTTCAATTCTCGATACACTTGAGATACACATCGCGACTAGGCCCTGGTTTGATTTATGACAAAGTTGGTACTATAGTCCCAGGTTTATGGTCAATTGGGTATCCATATAGCCGTGTAGAGTATAGTGTTTTTATGGGTGTATAGTGCACCACAGTTACAAGGAAGAGGCTACGAGGTATTTAGGAATGTTTCCCTTTATTATGTTCTACTTTCAGGCTGTAGATTTTAGAATATTGAAATCTCCTCCAATTCTATTTGTTCTCATTTCAAATCATGCCTCCCCGATGGTCTGTTTAATACCTCATATTCTGAATTCTCTGGAAAGAATGTGACTCATTCCTGAAGTCATAAAGACATCTTACGAGTCGTATATAGTGAGTCCTACCCATGTCAGTATGGGGTGATGTGAGTTTTGTTTAAGTTACAAGTTGGCCCTAAAAGTCATCAATGCATTGTACGAGTCGTATGGAGTAAAGTTGTAAGATTAATAGTATCGATCCCCTTAGAACCTATCCAAGTTATGAGAGGATGATAATAGTAGTATTAAGTTGCGATGAGTTGTAATAGTACGAGTCGTGTGTGCAAGTCTTTGCTAACAAGCTTACGATACAGAAGGCCTACTCATACCTTTACCACACAATTTGTATGCTTGACTCGTATAGACTGACGATAAATTTCTGTAATTTTAGTTAAGAGACCTTTTGGTCGTTTCCCTTTTATAACTCCTAACCCATGACTTAAAAACATAAAAAGGGAGTTATTTCTTCCCCATCCTCAATCACTTAACACGTTATTTCCTCTCCCACTTTAAAGAACAACAAGGCTAGGGTTTATTCTCCAAAGTCATCTCTCAAGTCCAAAAGTTCAAGCCTGATCTCAAGTTAAGAAATTCAAGGTATGTGGGGTGTTCATCAATAGGTTCGTTCCACCTATTGAGTACAAAAATCCCTTTTTTATTCAAGTATGGATTTTTAATCTTCTTTTCTTAAATTATCCATGTTAATCATTAATTTAATCCATGACTTTTTAGAAATTTGAATTCAAGCTATGTCAACATGTTTTCCCATGTAAATTAGGTTATTTCATTATTTAAATTTCAATTACCCATGTCATATTCAAGTGATTTCATGCTAAGTAATCAAGTTATGAATTAAACTATGTAAATATATTTTTCTTTGAAGTTTAACACATTCCCATGTTTAAATTCATATTTCTCACTTATTTATTGAAATGTCTTATGTTTTGGGTCTTTGAATTATTATTTCACCCGATAGTTTTAGGAGTGGTTATCGTATTTTTGTGATTATTCAACACTGGCGGGTTATGAACGCCCAATACCTATGTTTTATTACATGTTTTATTTTCAAGTAACAAATCAGTCAGACCATGATTCTTATTATCAAATTCAGATTATCATGTTCATGCTGAGCACTTATCAGTACAGTACCATGTCATATTATACAAATAATAATAATAGTGTCATTTAGTGTGGAGTAACACTTAGCACCAAGAGAATGCAGGGTTGGCGACTCCCCAGTCAGTTAGGCATAAGTCATTAGTAGTAGTCCCTAAGTTCCAAAAGTATGACCCCACCATAGATTATGAGGGTTTCCCCATTAGTTAGGCATGACACCCTCATCCTTCAGGACATTGATAACTCTAAACTTATGCATCAATTTAAGTGCAAGGCGATCGTTGTATATAAAATCAACCAACTTTGAGTCGGGTAAAATTCACGAGGAATAGTGTGAGTGGCAATTAAATAAGTTTGTGATTTAAGTTACTTGTTAAACCCAAAACATAAGATACATGTAATTGGGGGATTTGAATCGCTTCAAAGATATGATTATTTTTTGACACCTAATAGACTAATCCAGGGCTACAAATAATTAGGGTGTAATCAATTAGAAATGGATCTTGGGATTATGCTTTCTTAGGGTAAAATTATGCATGGGAGCATGATGATTCGGTGCAAATTCAAGTTATTAGTAATCTGGTTGGCTAGGTCAAAAGTCCTTGAGGCTAGTTTGTCAAAAAAGCCTCAAGGATATCACTTATTGACCTTTTTGAGTAAATAACGAGTGTGTCAATGTAAGACACCCAACCTCAATTGTGTATCCCTATTTCTAGGATGATACTCAGGGTATATTTAACCTCATAATCACCCTTATGTCTAAGATAGAGAAAACTTGCAAACTATGTTGATAAATTATCTACTATTGCCTTGGTTCCCACATCCCTCTTTCAAGGATGATATGGGATCCAAAAGTTCACCGAAACCCCTCTCTTAAGGATGCTTTGAGATTTTAAGAGCTTGGGATTTTGACCCACAAACCCATTTGGGTATTTGGAGCTTTCACCCACAAATCCTAGCCAATTTAATCAAGAAATAGTATAACCTATCACCAAAAAACTTGCATATAAAAAAATGAATTACAACCCAAACACAATTTCACCCTATTCTAACATAATCCCTAGAGGAAGAACTAGTTACACATAAGATTAATAAGCAATATATACCCAATAAATTCTAACAATTGGATTTATTGAAAGATAAAGAGAATGCAAATTACAAGCTTTGGGTTTCAACAAATCTTCAATGTAAATTTCCAATCCTCAACTTGAAAGCTACTCTAATGCATTTTTCACCCAAAAATTAGTACAGTAGTAATCTCTTCAAAGTTGGAAACTAGATGGTGGAAATTTTCAACAAAAATTGGACCCACTTGTAAGAGATAGGGTTGAGCTTCTTAAGAGAATTTGGGTATCAGCTATGTTCATTTACATCTCTTCCCCCGAGGCTGTAATACTACAAAGATGCAACATGGATAACTTTTCCATGATTACTGATACCGTGACTTCAGTCAAAATCTCACGATTGTTGTAACTGAGGCTCGTTCTACTCCAATTCTTCCAACTACCCTTCTTTTCTCTCTTTTAATCCTTTTAAGTTCATATCCAGATATTTCCATCCCATAACCTGTATGCCTGCAAAATATGGATATTAGTCCATTTTACTCACATATATGTCTCATTTATACATTTAAACTATGATAATGGACACGAATGTTAAGTGTAAATGAGTGGTAAATTCTCCACTCATTAATGACCCAACTTAACACTTTGCTTCTCCTCAAGAAACACTATCTCTTTCCGTGAGACAATGTATATTTATGCCTAACTACATGACCCAATGATCACAATGACTTCCATCTTAGTAACTACCATAAATATCTCTTCAAAATGGGCAAAGCTATTCTCGTTACCTCCATCTACATGAAATTCAATGTTCAAAGGTGCAAAATAGTTCAAAAACAAACCATTCCACAATCACTAATACTATAGAAGTAACTCAGTTTTGACCTCAACAACGACATTGTAATACCCCGTATATTTCTAAGCTAGAAAATGAATCATTATTCCTACATATGAAACCTCGTATACTTTGATTCATGTTTGAGCACATGAATTAGGATGAGTATACTAGTGATAATAGATCTTATGATATGTTAAGAAAGTTAATAAGAGTCAGTTAGAGTAAGCCAAGCTAATAACATTTGAATTCACCAAATTTTCGTGTATGATTTCACATAGGTCATCTTTGAATGAACATAACTTTGGTTATAGGTGGTATTTTGGAAGATTTATACCCTCCAAATTGTAGAGAATTGAATAAGATTTCCGTCGATACCAAATTTTCCTAAAACAGACACCAGGTGAAAAAGTTATGGCGATTTAAAGTTTCAGCAGTGCCATTTAAATCAGTGGCACATCGCGCCGTAAGCCAAAATGACAATTTTCAATTTCCAGTCTCTCTGTGATTCTAGCACATCGTGGTGAGTTTCCAAGTAATAAACAAGTTCCAATACTATGTCTTTGGGTCGCGCCGAGGGCCCAAATTAGGATTTTTTTACAAAAATAAAAGACATATCTGGAGGGTCATTTGGGTCATCTTACCACAGCTATATAAGATTCTAAACACGGAATTAAGAAATTATTTCATAAAAACATACTCTTTTTCATCAAAATACTCTCAATAACATATTAGGGTTTTTCATAAAAGATTCAAGTTCAAGCAAATTCTACCATCAAATTCTAAGAATCTCTCCGTCAATCTTCAATAAATCAAGAACTAAGGTATGCGTAGTGTTCATCTATTGATCCAATCTGTTCATAGGTCTCAAGAACCATGCTTTAAATATTATTTTATAAACATTTTGTGGTGATATTAGTATGTAAATGTTGATGATTGTTAATTAAGTTTCAATATAATATCTAAAGGTGTTTCCATGGAATATATATGTTTGTTAGTTGAAAACAATGAACTTTAGGTGGTTTAATATGGTGCAAGTATGAAAACCACCAATGCCTTAAAGAATGCATGCAAGGTATTTGATAAAATGCTTAGGATGCTAGAAATTCATAATTATATGGTTCCATGATGTCTAAATGATAAGTCCCTATTAGCTATATACTTCAATATGAACTCCATGCTTTTCATGTGTTGTTATTGTTGTGGTATTAAGCATGTATGAAAATGGAGATATACAATATGTACATGAAATATATCTATGCACACCCTACCATGCTTAATATGTTTAGGAACTACATAATGTATAATATCCCCTATTTATGATAATGTGAATTATGGACTCCGATCTTATGATCAAGTCAGTCATGTTTTGTCAGTTTCCTTCCATCGAGTCCTGGGGGTATTCGTACCCGAAAACTATAGTTGTGTGCCTAGAGCCATGTTATGTTTCACGATACTCTCAGTCATGCCATGTTTCGTAGAACTCAGTCAGTCATGTGACTTAGGAAAGTTTAGTAACCTATTTAATCTCAGTAAATCTCAGTTAAACTAAGTAATCTAAGTTCTCAGTGATATAGAAAGCTTCAAAAATTTTAGTTCTCTCAGTAACTTCAGTAATCTTCATAATTTAGTACTCCCAGAAATCTCATAAATTCAGTACTCGGAAGGATCAGTATTCTCAGCTAGTTATCATATCTTAGTAATATTCAGTTTAGAACTTTAGTAATCTCATCAGCTAGTAGAGTCAACCTTATTCAGATAGAAAGTTGAATTCCACAGTATTCCAACTAAACTCTCATTAACTACAGTACTCTCACTCAATTCTCATACATTAGTACATTCCATTAGCTATGAAATTTAGTGAACTCAGAATCAGTTCAGTTTAGTTATTCAAGTTAAGTTTGTTTAGATGGGAGTAGTAGTTAGCACTGAGTGAACCCAAGGATGTGAACTCACCTACTAGTTTAGGGTGTGATTCTTAGCAGTCATCCTTGTTCGAGAACTACGTAGCCAACGTAGGTTGAGATATCTTAACCTTTCAAATTAGGGATGATGAGGTGGATTAACCTATCAATTTAGGGTTCCCGCCATTCTTCTTTTGAGTACCTGCTAGCTAAGGGTTACTCACAGCTGCCCTTACTAGTGGCGCGGTATTGACACCCTTCCAGTCGGGGTTGAGATTGGACTCCAACTTAGCTATATGTCTGATTGGGGCATGTCTATTAAACAACTACCTCCCATAGTTTTGTTACAAGTTTTAGGACGGTCAGATACAGCTAACTCAGATACAATATAGAACTTAAATAGTTCTATTAGACTTAGGAATGTCAGATACAATCACCTATGTTATCAGCATCCAGTATCAGGGCTACCAGATATAGTCACTCATGTGGTTAGTTACGTCAGTTGTCAAAACTCATGTTATCAACTATATAAGCTATTAGAACTCATCTGTCAGTTATATTAGATATCATTAAACTCATGCTATCAGTATTCAATTTCAGGACTATCCAATACTATTAATCAGACCAATTCTTCATAATCATAACTGTTAGAAACAATCATTTATTTATCAGTAATGCAATATTAGTCTCTCAGTATCCAGTAATACAGTATTAGATCTATCACTTATAAGTGATTTATATATCAATATTAGTAAACTCAGTCATCCAGTATCTCAGTATCAGTACACTCACGTTGTCAGTATTAAGACTTAGTAGTCAGTATCTCAACGAGTTCAATTATAGTTATATATACATGTATGTATTCTCACGTTCATATCAGTCAGTATTGTTCTTTCACATTACTCCTTGCATTTAGCCTGCCTCACTCGTATACTCAATACATTTAGACGTATTGACACATTTGCGCTATAGTGCTTTCTATTTTGTTACACCATAGGTTTAGAGGCACGAGCTCCAGATCAACAATAAACTCCAGTATCAGCAGTCAGAGTTAGATGTGAGTCCTCATCCTTCGAGGACATAATGATTTCATTTCTATTTAAATTTTTAGTTTATTTCAGTAGTTGGAGTTAGTTGGGGGCATGTCTCATCAACTTCTTATTCAGACAGTTTAGAGGCTTTCTAGACTATAGCATGTAAGACAGTTATTTTAGATTTTTTTTGGTATTGTTATACCATTTTCAAACATTATTCTTATCAGATGTTTATTTAGTTGAACCTTATGGCCTTTCAGTGCATGTTTACACATCAGTTATGTTATATTATGCAGTATATAGGTACAGATATTAGTCATGGGTTAGCTTGTGGTCCTTCGGGGTAATAAGCACCGTGTAGCATTACGATTAAGAAAATTGGAGTGTTACAAACTTGGTATCAGAGCCTAATGTTCAATAGAGTCCTAGGATGTTTGAAAATTGCATCTAGTAAAGTCTTGTACATACATGTGTTGTGCACCACACTTATGTGCAGAAGGCTATGAGATGTTTTAGGAACCGTTTCCCTTCTTTCATGTCTTAGATCGCGCTATTGTAAGGTTCTCTAAGCAACCCAAGTAGATTCACATCATGCTTTCCTCATGTCAACTTTACCTTACTTCTAAGGTAACAGAAATAGTGAAGCTCAAGTCCTAAAGATAGGGCTTTCTCATATTGTATCCCTCAGTTCCCTTATGTTCCAAAGTTGTAAAGATTTTATTTATGACTATGAGAACTCATTAACAAACCCAATTTTAGATATGCCATAAGATCTTTTCTCAGAATCCTATAACAGCATAGACCTACAATTTTTAAGCATGAACTCAGGAGTTAACAGTGGTAGAGTTGGGATAGTATTATACAGTTTGATAAGATTATGTATTTATGGGGATAGTTGTACCATAGTAAATCAGTTGGCTTGAATAGTGTAAGCTAGAATCTAAGTTTATTGATTTAAATTAAGTATGAAGGAGTGGATTGATACGCCCAAATTACAACTCTCATAAGAAAGTGTAAGCGGTCGCTGTCAAATATAGAACCCAACTAGGTTGGGTGTCGAATCCCACAGGGAATACTCTGGTCAGTAAGTGTTGCGATTATTAGTAGACTGTTGGTCAAAAATTCCAAGTAAAAGGGGGGTTTGGTTTAGGAGTGAACTAATATTGTCAAAGTAACGATGGAATGTTATGTGTAGTAAGATTTAATCACAGAGAATGATGAGTTAGGGTTATGTCCACCTTGTAGTTTCTACTTTTCTATTAACTATGAGTAATGCGGAATTTAGACATGCATGCACTTATAGAGAATCGTATTCTAATTCTAAATCCAAGTGTTTCTGAACCATCAAGGATTTATTTCACTTTAACTTTCTTGAGCCTAAAGTGTATAACAAATGGTACAAATTCTCCAAGAAGTTAATCCGGTTAAGGCATTAACCTGTAAATAGAGGTTGGAAGCCCTATTTCCTTGTCACACTCTCTTTTCCAAACATGTAACTTTTCTCTCGAATATGGTAATGCTATAATGGCGTGTTATCTATGTTTGCAACCATGAGAATTCAATTAAAACGAAGAGAGTAATGATATAAGTAGCATACACATCAAGAATTCACAAACTCATAGTTAATAGATAGTATCTTACAAGATTTCATGACCCTAACAGAGAAGTTTAGCTACTCATGGATTCAACGGAAATTAAAGTAGACATCATCATCATACCAAAACTAGAATAACCAACATGATGGAGATGGTTTGGTGTCAATAAGAGGATGACGTTTTCGCTCTATCCGCTGCCCAAGTCTAGCGTGTTTCTCTGTTTCAAGACTATTACAGAATCTGAAAAATTGAATAATGAATAATGATTATGATCCAATGACTCAATGATGCTGAAAAATTCAGCAATAGGGATTTTATAATATCCTTGTCCACTAAGTTACTGCTGCATCCCTAAGTCTTTAGAAATACTGATTTTGCTCTGGACAAATTCTTCATGCATCACATTCAGTCCACAAGCTTCCAAAAGCTTCCTTCCCTCTTATGTGAAGTTTTCCTTTGCTGCCCACAGGTCCACAAAGTGCTGAAATCTTCCTTATTAATACCTGAAAAACATGCTAATCACATAGGTCAACTCACTTAAAGGAAAATGGACTAAAAGTGCAAGAAATATATATTTTATCCTCAAAACTTTAGCTAAAACATGGGTAAATTATGGTGCTTAGGCATGTAAATACGCCCAACATCACCATCCCACACTTAAAGCTTTGTTTGTCCTCGAACAAAATATTACATCCATGCCAACACCTAGCTAGAATTTCACAATATCAACACAAAATGTTCAACAAGACATACACAACAACCATTAATAAAGAGTAGGTTTCTCGATCACTACTAGAAACAACTCAACCTCCAACATAGACTCATTAGGATGGTTAATTCGTATCCACAAGTTAAGTTATAAAGAAACATATAAAAATACCAAACAACCATTAACCATGTGTGCTCAGAAAAGATATCACCCATAATCACTCATATTTTTGCATTTTTTGAAACATGGGTATAAGACTTTCCTTGCTCTCACTTTCACAAAGAATTCTTATATTGCAACTGATGACCATAGGCTTGCCCTTAGTGTAATGCTCTACTAATATCAGAATACTAAGCTTAGGATCAAATAGGTCTTTATAGGTTGTAATGTAGGCTAAGGGACAGGTAGGACTATTTTGGCCAGAAATAGTGACTATGTTCCCTAAGCGCTTTAATACACTAAAATATGTCATTTACGCTAACTTTTAACAACCACTCTACCTTCCTTTCATCTACCAACCCCCGTTTACCCAATTTTTTATTCATTCAAAAACCCAAAGATGAGAACATACAACTCTTTTTTTAATTATTATTATTATTATTATTATTATTATTTATTATTATTATTATTATTATTTTTATAAGCATCCCTATGATAGCCACTCTTTTTTACCAAAGTTTCAAGTACCAATACATTCTGTGGCATTACTTTTACCATTTTTCTCTTATTTTGCCACACTCCTTACTCACTTGGTTCTACAATTTAAAGTGCTTAGGAGTTTTTGGATCAAAATTATGGTCTTTAAAAAAATGGATTAGGCTACATATGAGGCTGCCAAAGAAGATAGCTAAAGGCTCAAAGGGGGTTCACTAGGACAATGTACAAAGGTAGATAAAAAGAAGGTAAACAATTTCAGGGCTGCCAAAGAAATGCCTAAATCGTCTCCTAAACTCACACTCTTTATTTCGCTCACACACACACAAGGCAAGTTCTAGCATTAGTCACAATAAAGAATATACAATAATCTCACACACACAAGGCACATGGTCAACTTAATTAGGAGCATTATAGGTTATTGACCCAACAGATGAATGAATTAAACCATCAACAACACATTGAGTCACAACTTAGAGCCTAAATGTCTCAATAGCAATGATTTAGCACAAACTTTTGTTATAATACCATGCCATCTATCAGAACAATTTCATGCATTATAAATCTAAAAACTAAATCTAACTAACTAATTTTGACTAACTAAATACGACTAATTCAAACAAACACGAATAAATATAGGCAAAGAAGTACAATACAACTGACATATACCCTCACCCCACACTTAGACGGGACACGCTGCCCTCGGTGGAAATAAATAGGGAAAACCTGATTTGTCGAACTCCTCTTCTATGTCTAGGTTCATACCCCCTGTGTCGGAATCATCATCAGAGTCGTCATCATCAGAGTTGTCCTCAACATCCGAGTCTGGCAGTCGACGATCATCATCAGTTGGCACGTCATCATCAAGAGGTTCCTCAAAATGTACCCCCACTCCACACATTCCCCTCGCATGCTTATTAAGCGGGTAGTCATTTTCCAACTACTGAAGCTCTGCATCAGACGGAATGCGACCCCTACTCATCATTGTAAATCGAGTCATTCCATACAAATGGCGGAAATTTTTTTTTGTCTCGAACATGTCTCTCAGCAGTGGTAAGGTTGATGCCTTGACCAGTTTCAAGCTCTTTAACCTTCGTAAGATCAACCTTCTTCGGGTTGTGTGGCAGCTTATGGTCCGCGGGTTCCACTTCTATGTGTTCTTTCCTTACGATCGCAGTTAACAAATTGCCAAAACTAAAATGGGACCTTTTGTGCAGCCTAGCCTTGTGCATTGACGATCGTATAACCGCACCAATGTTGATGGGAATATTCATCATCAAAGCGTACACCAATCAGACTCGATGACGTGTGATCTTAGTATATTGTGTCCCAGGAATCAAGCAAGAGTTGACTATCCTTAACCATATGCGAGCTTTCCTGTTCAAAGAGGTATACGGGTAGGTATTGTGGCGACCATTATCCTTGTGCTGAATCCACCATGCCATTGACCTTGATCCACACAGTGTAAGTCTGATGGCCCTGTAGGGAGGTCTGTGATAAAGCTCCTGGAGCGGTGATGGATCCATAGAAGAAAGGCCCAGAAAAGAGTTGAAGAACTCCGCATTCAGTTGCAAGCCTTGGCCTCGAATCTTTACTTCACTTCTGGTAATCTTTGGGGACCAATTGGCATAAAACTCGCGTGTTAGATCAAGATTGGATTCCCCCATATCTCAAAAAATGAAATCGAGGTTTAGTGCTATGATTTTAGCCAAAATGCGGGGCTCTCTCTTTGCTAGACTCATCTTTTGCATCAAATCCACGTGAACATATTTCTTTACTTTGTTGTTCCTATACCACTCCTTCCCTTCCTCCTCTAGAACCCACTTGATTCCAAAAGTGCGTCGAGGCACTTGCAGAGAGGAGGACTCAGCTTGCTCTTTACTTGACCTTTTCTGACCTTTCTGTTAGGTGGACAGTTTTTCTTTTCCTTGTCGTCCCTTTAGAGCCATTCTACCTGAGATCATAATAGAGTTATGTTAGTTTCAACTCGGAAGATTCACTATAATCGAACAACATATAGTGATGGCACCACCCCACACTTAATTTGTTGGCACAGACTAATTAAGTGAGTGATGTCGATTACTCAGACTTCATCGACATACTTTCATGTAATCTTGACTATCTTTTCTGACTCTATTTCAATGGATTAATGCACTGTTTTAACTAGAATACCACATAGAAATCGTTTCACGTTATTGCATAGAAATAAACACATTATTTTATGCTTGTGGTCAATCATGATCAACACCTTCGATGAACAAGTCGTTCCAACATTCAAGCTTACGATTTTCAAGATTATGCATTAACTTCACAACTTCTACTCCACAAAAATATGACAGTGTATAACAATCAAATACATGTCGGAACAAAGTGAGGAACACTCATACGTATTCTTTCACTCAACTAGATGTATCATAACCAACCAATCATATTCTTATCACCAAACACCATTTTAAAATCTAACAAACCATTATAAGCGTAGTATTACAACAACAACGGAATATAAAAGAATAACTTACTTGGTGATGGTTCGGGAAGATGAGCTTGCAAGATTAGATGAGCAAAAAGAAAAACTTTGAGAGAATTGGGGAGCTTGGGCGGCGCCTATCTTGAGCAAACGTTGAAATTGTGTTCTAAGGTTGAGGATCTATTTAAAGGTTAAGACATGGGTCGGGTTTGATCCATGTGCAATCGGGTTAGGAAGAAAAAAAAGATAAGTAGGCGGCGCCTATTGCTTTGCTTATGCTTAGCATAGGCAGCGCCTTTTGCTTTGCCTACATAGGCATAGGCGGCGCCTTGCCTAATGCCTATATTGGCATAGGCGGTGCCTTTCCTATCGCCTAGATTGGCATAGGCGGCGCCTATGGTATTGCCTAAGTGAGGCATTGAGCATAGGCAATGGAATAGGCGGCGCCTATAGCATTGCCTACATTGGTATAGGCATTGCCTTGTTCATTGCCTAGATTGGCATAGGCAATGCCTAGCCTATAACCTTTGATCCATTGTTCCTAACATACCACATTTATCATGGCTCACTTTCAAATAAAAATTTGGGACTAATCTCCTCCTTTGTACGTCTTGCACCTACACTTAATCAAAAACAAAAAAAATGATTAGAAGGATGGGTTGCCTCCCACCAAGCGTCTTAGTTTTGGTCATGGCTCGACTCTTCTTTTTGAATTTTTATTTATCAAAAACAAAATCCTAGTGAAAAAAACTAATTAAAAATGATGGGTTGCCTCCCATGTAGCGCTTGATTTATTGTCGCGGCACGACATAGTTATCTCGTTTACTCAGACTTCATCGAGATATATGGTGGCTATACATTTTATCGAGTCGGGTGCACCGATATATGGCTTTACTCGTTGTCCATTCACCTTAAAGACGCCACAATCATTGTTTTCTAACTCCACTACTCCAGATGAGTAGACGTGGCTAATTCTGAACGGACCAGACCATTTAGACTTCAACTTACCTTGAAATAGCTTCAGTCTGGAGTTGAAAAGAAGTACCAAATCACCCTTCTGAAGGTTTCCTTGGAAAATCCTCCGATCATGATACTTTTTCATCCTTTCCTTGTAGAGGTCTGCTCTTTCATAAGCATGTAGATGGAATTCATCCATCTCATTCAGCTGTTCCAATCTCACATTCGTAGCATCATCCCAATTTAGGTTAAGCCGCTTCAATGCCCACAGTGCTTTATGTTCTAGCTCAATTGGCAAGTGACAAGCCTTCTCATAAACTAGTTGGTATGGTGACATGCCAATTGGGGTCTTAAACGCAGTCTTATATGCCCATAAGGCATTGTCCAGCTTTCTGGACCAATCTTTCCTACTGGCATTCACCGTCTTAGCAAGGATCAGCTTCATCTTCTGATTAGAAACCTCTACCTGCCCACTAGTTTATGGGTGGTAAGGTGTAGCTACCTTATCTTGCTTAACCCCATATTTCACCAAGACGGCTCTGAACAGCTTGTTGCAAAAATGTGAAACTCCATTGTTTATGATGGTACGAGGTACCCCAAAACGAGAAAAGATATTTCTCTTGAAGAACGCTACAACACGCTTACCTTCATTATCAGCTAGTGCTACTGCTTCGACCCATTTGGATAGAAAATCCACAGCAACTAGGATATATTTCATCCCAAACGAACTCACAAATGGGCCCATAAAATCAATACCCCATACCTCAAATAGCTCTACTTCAAGAGTTTTAGACATGGGCATTTCATGGTGCTTCGAGATAGAGCCTTGCCTCTGACACTGATCACATCATCTCACAAACTCGTAGGCATCCTTGAACAATAAATGCCAATAATAGCCACTTTGGAGTACCTTCCTGGCCATTCGATCACCTACACAGTGACCCCCAACTTGGGAAGCATGACTTGCTTCCAGTATGCCAGGCACCTTCACATCTGAGATGCATCACCTAATAACACCATCAACACATCGTCAAAAAAGAAACGGTTCATCCCAGAAGTAGTGTTTCATATCATGCACGAACTTTCTCTTTTGATGAAAGGAGAGATGCTTAGGAATCATTTTACTTACCATGTATTTTCGCAAAGTCTACATACCACGGTATGTCTTCTACCATAGTGGCTAAGATCTCTTCATTGGGAAATGCATCATCAATATCAAGGTCGGGTTGCACTATATGCTCACTCTCATGTCTAGATAGATGATCAGCTACTTGGTTTTCACAACCTTTTCTGTCCTTTACCTCGAAATCAAATTCTTGGAGCAGTAACACCCATCTAATTAGCCTTGGCTTTGCATCCTTCTTTGTCATTAGATATCGTAGAGCCGCATGGTCTGTACGAACCACTACTTTGGTTCCCAACAAGTAAGCACAGAACTTTTTAAAAGCATAAACAACCGCTAGAAGCTCTTGTTCAGTGACAGTATAATTCTTTTGTGCTCCATTCAAGGCCTTGCTTGCATAGTAGATTGGATGAAATAGCATTTCTCTTTTCTGACCAAGTACAGCACCCAATGCTTCCCCGCTTGCATCACACATAACTTCTAAAGGTAGAGACCAATCGAGTGCCACAATAATAGGAGCTTCAACTAGCTTTCCTTTGAGGCATTCAAATGCCTTCAAGCAATCTTCACCAAAGTCAAATTTTGCATCCTTCTCCCAAAGTTTGCATAATGGTCTAGCAATCTTGGAGAAGTCTTTAAAAAACCTCTGATAAAAACCTGCATGACCGAGAAAACTACGCACCCCTTTTACAGAAATTGGAGGTGGTAATCTCTCGATAACTTCAATCATGGCTGGATCAACCTCAATTCCCTTTTCTGAGACTTTGTGCCCAAGAACAATGCCTTCCTTAACCATAAAGTGACACTTCTCCCAATTTAACACCAGGTTGAATTTAACATATCTCTGCAATGCCATACTCAAATTTGCCAAGCATGATTCAAATAACTCACCTATAACCGAAAAGTCTTCCATGAACACCTCCAAGGTGTCTTCTACCATATCAGAAAAAATGGACATCATATAGCGCTGAAAAGTGGCAGGTGTGTTACATAGCCCAAATGGCATTCGTTTGAAGGCAAACGTACCATACAGGTATGTGAAAGTGGTCTTCTCCTGATCTTTAGGAGCAATGAAAATCTGACTTTATCTGGAATAACCATCTATGAAACCGAACCATCCCTTCCCTGCCAATCGATCAAGCATTTGATCCATGAATGGCATTGGGAAGTGGTCCTTCAACGTCCACGAATTCAGCTTCCAGTAGTCCATGCACACTATCCACCCTGTGACAGGTCTAAGTGGAATTAGCTCATTCTTTTTGTTTGCGATTACTGTCATGCCCCCTTTCTTGGGCACACATTGCACCAGTCTCACCCATTTACTGTCTGAGATTGGATACACCACCCTTGTATCTAACCACTTAATAATTTATTTCTTCACCACCACTTGCATAGGTGGATTCAAACGACGTTGGTGCTCAATAGTGGGTAAACAATCTTCCTCGAGCTGAATTTTGTGCATACATATCCCAAGAGGGATTCCAATTATATCAGCAATAGTCCAGCCAATGGCTCTCTTTTACTTCTTCAGAACAGAGATGAGAGCCGCTACTTGTTTTTCACCTAAATCAGCCACAACAATAACCAGAAGTGTATTTCCACTTCCCAAGAATGCATACTTTAGATGACTAGGGAGCTCTTTCAATTCTAACATTTGTGGCTATTCAATGGATGGTTTCGCTGGTGGTGAAGGTTGATTCGTAAGGTTAAGGTCCAGCTTCTTAGGGGAATAAGAATATGACCTCATTCCTATTAGAGCACAAATAGTTTCTTTATACTCTTCAATATCCTCACGCTTAAAATTCATAAGCACAGAAGCCAACGACTTATCAATAAGCAGCTTCTCTACTGATAATTCTTTCTCATCTTCATAATAAAATTTAACTACAGAGAACATATTCATATCTTTAAGCTACTTCATTGATTTGCATACATCAAAACGGACAACTTCGTCATTCATCCGGAATAAAAGCTCATTGGCTTGTAAATTAATAAGCACACTTCCTGTTATGAGGAAAGGACGGCACAAGATTATGGGAACTTAAGAATCCACCTCATAATCTAAAATAACAAAGTCTACAGGAAACATAAAGGTAGAAACCTTCACCAGTACATCATATAAGATACCAACAGGTTATTTTACCAACTTATCTGCCATCACGAGCCGCATATTGGTTGGTGTAGGATCGCCCAACCCCAACTTTTGTAAATGGATAGCGGCATAAAATTGATGCTAGATCCCAAATCGAACAATGCCTTAGCAAAATCCAAAGATACAATCGTTCAGGGAATAGTGAAAGCACCAGGATTTGCCTTCTTCTGTACTAAAGATCTCGTGGCAATCACACTGCAATGATAAACATTTTCTGTCAGTTCATAGCTTGCTTCCCTTTTCTTTGTCAAAAGGTCCTTCATGAATTTGGCGTACCCTGGCATCTGCTCCAGTGCCTCCATAAAAGGCACATTAGTCAGCTGCTTTAACATGGTCATGAATTTACTAAACCTGGTGTCATCAGCCTTCTTCTTCAGTCTCTGAGGAAAAGGTGGTGGTGGATTTGGAAGAGTCTTTTCCACCACTTCCTTTTGATTTTTCTTCAGATTTTGAATCTATTCAGGATGGTGACATCTAGGTGTAGTGTCATGAACGTTCTCATTCTGATTTTCAGCTTCTACAGAATCATCACAATCTGCTTCAATAACATTCTCTTCTATATTATCAACCACCTGCTTGCCTTTGGATGGATTTTCCACCACCTTACCACTCCTGGTAGTAATAGCCATACATGACCCATCATTACATAGGTTTTGCACAATGTCTCTAGGTAAGGTACCAGCTTTTCTTTGATTGAGTGTCGCTGATAGTTGACTCAATTGTTGTTCCAGCTATTTTATTGAAGTGGAATGCAAATCAACCAATTGAGTTATTGATCACAAATCATTCTTTACCTCAGTTAATCCTGTGTTGGTTGCCTCTACTCCTTTCAATAGCTTAGCCATCATATCTTCCATGGACATTTTTCTAGAGCCAGACGCCACAGCCTCATGATTTCCAGGAGGAATGTACAAACCACTCTTGTCAGTCTTATTCTTCCAACTCCCCTGATCGCGGTCCTTGTATCCAGATTTATCATAATAGTTCTGACCTTGGTTTCCTTGGGCATTGCCTCAGAAACCTCCCCTGATTATTCAAGTAATTTGCTTCGTCTTCAGAATCAAAATCATCTCTTCCCTGCGATACAATAGCCTTGACTTTTTTGGTCTTCCCTGATAATAAATGCTTGGTAAGTAGATCCATCTGTGTTTTCATGTGAGCCATATCCTGGTCACGTTCCTCTTCTCATCACCTTTGTTCTGTCATCAAGCCAATAGATACAGTAGAGCTTGCTACCTCAGAATCCCCAGTATGCCAAGCTCTACTCTGCTTTGTCATACGATCTAGAATATCACTTGCCTCAATAAAAGTAAGGTCCATGAATGACCCATCCGCAACATTATCAACCACTGGCTTAGTCACTGAATTCAAAGCCCTGTATAACATCTCCATCAAGTGGATGTTGGTCATCTGATAATTTGGGCACCGCATAAGCTTCTTCTTAAACCTCTCCCATGTTTCGTGGAGAGCTTCAGTTGGAAGCTGTTGAAAATTTCTTATCTCATCTCTTAATTGGGCTCTCTTGGATAGCGGAAAGAATCTTTCTAGGAAAGCGACTTTCAGTTGCCTCCAATTAGTAATAGAGTCAGGAGTTAGCCCATTCAACCATAGAGTTGTCTCTCCAGATAGAGACAATGGAAATAAGCGCAACCGAATTACATTCTGTCCAACTCTTGGATTGTCAAACGACTTGCATGTTGAGATAAAATTGATCAGATGCATATTCGGATCATCGCCTGCAAATCCACCAAATAACCCCTTGAGCTGCAATAGCTGAATCATGGTACTAGTGATATAGATCTTGGCTCCAGGTGCAAAGGTCCGAGAAATAATAGCCCCTATGGCACCAGCTCCATACAGATCATCATCATCATCATCAAAAGGAGCCTTCATAGCTCGGCGTTCAGGTCTCATTCTAGCTTGACGATCTCTCCTATTCACAGGTGCCGCCAACTCATATGTACGCCTTGGATTTAGTAACTCATCATCAGCCAGATCTTCGTGTATTTGGCATGCACTCTACCAAACCTGAACAAAGAAAAAACAACAAACAAAAATTAAAATTTTAGAATCTTTGACCAAAGGGTCTATTAAATATCACAAACTTAGTTGACAACCGTATTCCCCGGCAACGACGCAAAAATTTGATACACCCAAATTACAACTCTGGTAAGAAAGTGTAAGTGGTCGCTGTCAAATATAGAACCCAACTAGGTTGGGTGTTGCATCCCACAGTGAATACTCTGGTCACTAAGTGTTGCAAAAATTAGTAGACTGTTGGTCAAAAATTCCAAGGAAAAGGGGGGTTTGGTTTAGGCATGAACTAATATTGTCAAAGTAATGATGGAATGTTATGTGTAGTAAGATTTAATAATAGAGAATGATAAGTTAGGGTTATGTCCACCTTGTAGTTTCTACTTTTCTATTAACTATGAGTAACGCAGAATTTAGACATGCATGCACTTATAGAGAATCGTATTCTAATTCTAAATCCAAGTGTTTCTGAACCATCAAGGATTTATTTCACTTTAACTCTCTCGAGCCTAAAGTGTATAACAAATGGTACAAATTCTCTAAGAAGTTAGTCCGATTAAGGCATTCACGTGTAAATAGAGGTTAGAAGCCCTATTTCCTTATCATATTCTCTTTTCCAAATATGTAACTTTTCTCTCGAACAAGTTAATGATATAATGGCGTGTTCTCTATGTTTGCAACCATGAGAATTCAATTAAAAAGAAGAGAGTAATGATATAAGTAGCATACACATCAAGAATTCACAAACTCATAGTTAATAGATAGTATCTTACAAGGTTTCCATAACCCTAACAGAGAAGTTTAGCTACTCATGGATTCAATGGAAATCAAAGTAGACATCATCATCATACCAAAACTAGAATAATCAACACGATGGAGATGGTTTGGTGTCAATAAGAGGATGACATTTTCCCTCTATCCGTTGCCCAAGTCTAGCTTGTTTCTCTATTTCAAGACTATTACAGAATATGAAAAATTGAATAATGAATAATGATAATGATCCAATGATCAAATGATGCTGAAAAATTCAGCAATAGGGTTTTTATAATATCCTTGTCCACTAAGTTACTACTGCATCGCTAAGTCTATAGAAACATTGATTTTGCTCGGGATAAATTCTCCATGCATCACATTCAGTCCACAAGCTTCCAAAAGCTGCCTTCCCTCTTATGTGAGTTTTTCTTTGTTGCCCACAGGTCAACAAAGTGCTGAAATCTTCCTTATTAATACTTGAAAAACATGCTAATCACATAGGTCAACTCACTTAAAGGAAAATGGACTAAAAGTGCAAGAATTATATATTTTATCCTCAAAACTTTAGCTAAAACATGGGTAAATTATGGTGCTTAGGCGTGTAAATACGCCCAACATCATGGATGTGATAGTTGTAGTATGTGAAGCAACAGAAGCAGCTAATGGGCTTAGTAAGGCAACAATGTGTTTGACAGAGTGTAAGTATGTGATTAAGATTATAGTACATTTCAGAGATTAGTTTAGTGTTCATAGGCTTATGATGATGGCTTTAAGCTAAGGGAAAGATGATAGATCAAGTAACCTAGTCAGGCTCTCAGATTCCAGTAGTAATGTCAGTTTGTAAAGAAAAGAATTTAGGGAAGATGATTCCCGGGCCATCCTTATCTCAGCGTAAAGTTTCGTGCTTCGGTCAGCATAATGCCTATGCATGATTTATGTCATAAATTCCATGAGTACAACTTATGTTCACACGCCTTTAATAGAATCTTATGTGCTTTCAGTTCCCAGCATAGGGAGTTCAGTTCTAGCTCACTCAAAGTTATGAATCATGTTCCACGAACTCAGAAATTCTAGACTCGGGTCATGCAGTCCATGACTCATGCTATGCCTCCAATGATTAGATAAGTCCAGACTATGTCATGTATATCCTTAGTCCAGACCTTTTTGGTAAATTTATGCCACAGATATTCCATTCCTTAAGTTTCTGCCATATGTCAAATTCAACCAGTATCCATTCATGCTTCAGGTCCTCCTAATTTAATCCTTCAGTAAGCTCTCCTTATGGACCAGTGTAGTTATGAGTAGTCACTTAGATATAAGAGAGTTAATGTTTTATGTTAAGGGCATATTGCTGCATATATGTTTTATACGATGGTGTAGATATGAAGATAGGCATGAATATCCTGTTAGTATGCAAGAAAAGGGCTAGCAAGAGGTAGTAATTAGAGATTGGGAAAGTTCAGAGTGTGAATGAGTATTCAGATCTTTGACTTATGTTAGCCTTCATTATGTGACTATCATAACTCAGTTGCCATCACTGTTAATAGTTTCAGTACTCAACATTCAGTAATTAGTCTTAAATCTCAGAATTAAGCACTTTAGTATCAGTCTAAACCTCAGTTTTAGTATTCAGTTATTAGGATCCAACATTTAGTTCCAATATGGATCCTACTTACAGTCTTAAATTATAGTGTCAGCTTCAGATCAGTATTCAGCTCAGAAATTTAGTTCAGTTTCAGACTTGCTTGTCCATAGCGTGCAATTATCAGTTTCTCAATTATAGGTATTTCAATACCTTAGTCTATGGAGTGTTTCAAAATTATGTAATATGCTTGGTCCTATATTTTCAAAAAATATAGCTTCTATGAAATCCATGACCAGCTACCTCATGTTACTTACTCAGTTCCTTCTCATATGCATAATACTTTATGGCCTCAGCCCAACTATTCAGATTAAGTACAATTCAATCTTGCATACCCAGCATTCAGTTACCAATTACTTAGTTAATTAGATAAGTTAGTATGTCTATGCATTCGTGCATCATGCTTCAGCTTCAGATCTCAGATAATCAATCAAGATTTTGTTCTTAGGTGCCTTGAGCATCGTATCAACTTCCTCAATATCACATCAAGGTTAGACCAGCATCCTTCAAGGGACATAGTGTCCCAAGGGGGAGATACACTACAGCCCCCAAAATTTTAGGATTTAAACATGCAATTTTATTTGATGAATTTGTCTAGCAGGAAGAATTACTTACGAGCCGACCCTCTAACTTCAAAACTCAGCAGTAAGCCATGTAATTAATGTCTTAGTTCAGTTCATGTATCACGTTCCAGACTCGGTTCTATTCTTATGTTCCCGCTCATGCATATTGAGTAATTAATCTCAGACACATTAGTATTTTTGGTTAAAGGTAACATTCTTATTTGAGCTTACTCATTCTCATGTTCAAATTTTAGTACCAAACTTGGTATCCCATTCCATGCTCAGTTTACAGTTCAAACTTGGTACCTTTACCATTGCATATTAAGTTCCATGTTCATGAGTCAATTTCGCTATGTATTCATGCATCAGATATGCGTGGTCAGCTTATCAATACTTTTAGTCATGCATTAATATATCATGTCAGTCATATAATTATGCATTAGATATGCATGGATTCAACTTATCAATTTTTGAATAACATATGCATTCTCATTCTGAGAAACATAGTTCATCAGAACACTCAATCCTTCATTCATGAATCAGTTACCCATGCATCAGATATGCATGTTTAGTACGATATGCTCAATTTTTATTTATGTAAGTCATGAACCCCGGTTTCATTAGTGTATATCTTGTACGTACTCCAGTTTATCTTTTCTCCCCTCTCAGTCAGTCTCATTGGAGGAAGAATGTTCCCAAGGGAGAGATATTGTAATACCCCGTATATCTCTAAGCTAGAAAATAAACCATTATTTCTACGTATGAAACCTCTTATATTATGATTCATGTTTTAGTAAATGAATTCGAATGAGTATCCTTGTGATAATAGAGCTTATGATGTGTTAAGCATGTTCATAAGAGTCACTTAGAGTAAGCCAAACTAAGAACTTTTGAATCCACCAAATTTTCGTGTGTGATTTCACATATGTCATCTTTGAACAAGAATAAATTCGTTTATAGGTAGTATTTTGGCAGATTATATCCTCCAAATTGTAGAGAATTGAATAATCTTTCTGTCGATGGAAAATTCTCCTAAAGCGGACACCCGGTGAAAAAGTTATGGCGATTTAAAGTTTCAGCAGTGTTATTTCAATCAGTGGCACATTGCGTCGTAAGCTAAAATGACGATTGTCAAATTCCAGTTTCTCTCTGTGTTCCAGTGCATCACGATGAGTTTCTATGTCATAAAAAAGTGGCAACGCGATGTCTCCACGCCATGCAGGGTGGCTCAAATTGGGATATTTTCACATAAATTAAAAGATGCATCTAGAGGGGCATTTGGGTCATCTTCCCACACCTATATAAGCTCCTAAACATGTATTTAAGCCATTGTTTCACTAGAACATACTCTTTTTCATCAAAATCCTCTCAAGAACACATTAGGGTTTTTCATAGCAGATTCAAGTTCAAGCAAATTATACCATCAAATTCCAGGAATCTCTCCGTCAATCTTCACTAAATCAAGAACTAAGGTATGCGTAGTGTTCATCTATATATTAAATTTGTTCATAGAGCTCAGAACCTTGTTTTAAATATTATTTTCTAAACATTTTATGGTGATATGAGTATGTACATGTTGAGAATTGTTGTTTAAGTTTCAATATGATATCTAAAGGTGTTTTCATGGAATATATATGTTTGTTAGTTGAAAAAAATGAACTTTAGGTGGTTTAATATGGTGCAAGTATGAAACCCACTTATACCTTAAAAAAAGCAAGCAATGTATTTGATAAAATGTTTAGGATGCTAGAAATTCATATTTATATGTTTCCATGATGTCTAAATGATAAGTCCGTGTTAGCTATATACTTCAATATTAACTCCATGCTTCTCATGTGTTGTTATTGTTGTGGTATTAAGCACGTATGATAATGGAGATATACAATATGTATATGAAAAAAATCTATGCACTCCCAACCAAGCATAATAAGTTGAGGAACTACAAGATGTATAATAACCCTTATTTATGATAATGTGAATTATGGATTCCAATCTTATGATCAAGTTAGTCATGTTGTGTCAGTTTCCTTCCATCGAGTCCTAGGGGTATTCGTTCCTGAAATCTATAGCTGTGTGCCTAGAGCTATGTCATGTTTCACGATACTCTCAGTCATGCCATGTTCCATAGAAATCAGTCAGTCATGTGACTTAAAAAAGTTTAATAACCCAGCTAATCTCAGTAAATCTCAGTTAATCTCATTAATCTCAGTACTCAGTGATATCGAAAGCTTCAAAAATCCTAGTTCTCTCAGTAACTTCAGTAATCTCCATAATTCAGTACTCTTAAAATCTCAAGAACTTAGTACTATAAAAGATTAGTATTCTAAGCTAGTTATCATGTCGCAGTAGTAGTCAATTCAAAACCTCAGTAACCTCATTAGCTAGTAGAGTCATCCTTATTAAGATAGAAAGTAGAATTCCTTAGTATTCCAAGTAAAATCTCAGTGACTATAGTACTCAGTCAATCCTCATATATCAGTATATTCCGTCAGATACATAACTCAGTTAACTCAGAATCAATTCAGTTCAATTATTCATGTTTAGTCTCTTCAGATGGGAGTAGAAGTTAGCACCGAGTGAACACAAGGATGGAAACTCACCTACCATTTTAGGGTCTGATTCTTAGCAGTCATCCTTGTGTTCTAGAAATACGTAGCCAGCATAGGTTGAGACATCTTAACCTGTCAGATTAGGGATAATGAGGTGGCTAACCTGTCAGTTTAGGGTTCCCACCATTCTCCTTTTGAGTACCTACCAGTTAAGGGTTACTCACAGCTGTCCTTACCAGTGGCGCGGTATTGACACCCCTCCAGTCGGGTCAGAGATTGGACCCCAACTTAGCTATATCCATTATTGGGGCATATCGGTTAAATAACTACCTCCCACAGTTTCAGTTACAAATTTTAGGAAAGTTAGATACAGCCAACTCAAATACAGTATGGAACACAAATAGTTCCATCAGACTCAGGACTGTTAGATACAATCACCCATGTTATCAGCATCCAGTATCAAGGCTACCAGATATAGCACTCATGTTTTTTGTTACATCAGTTGTCTAAAGTCATGTTATCAGCTATATCAACTTTAATAACTCATTATCAGTTATATTAGATATTAGTAGACTCATGCTATCAATACTCATTTTTAGTACTGTTCGATACAGTCAATCAAACCAGTTCTTCATAATCAGAACTGTCAAAAAAAATCATTCATTTATCAGTAATAAAATATTAGTCTCTCAGTATCTAGTAATACAGTATTAAATCCATCACTTATTAGTGATTTATATATCAATATCAGTAAACTCAGTCATCCAGTATCTCAGTATCAGTACACTCATATTGTCAGTATTCAAACTCAGTTGTCAGTATCTCTACGAGTTCAGTTATAGTTACATATGCATGCATGTATTCTCATGTTCATATTAGTTAGTATTATTCATACACATAACCCTTTGCATTTAGCCTACCTCACTCGTATACTAAGTACATTCACACATACTGACTTATTTGTGCTATGGTGCTTTCTCTTATGTTACACCATAGGTTCAGAGGCAAGAGCTCCAAATTAGTCGTAGACTCCAGTATCAGCAGTCAGAGTTAGACGTAAGTCCTTATCCTTCGAGGACATAATGATTTCATTTTTATTTCAGTTTTTAGTTTATTTCAGTAGTTGGAGTTAGTTGGGGACATGTCCCATCAACTCCTTATTTAGACAGTTTCGATGTTTTCCATACTATAGTATGTCAGACAGTTATTTCATATTTGTTTTAGTACTGTTATACAGTTTTCAGACATTATTCTTATCATATGTTTATCCAGTTGAACCTTATGGCAATTCAGTGCATGTTTCCATACTATTTATGTTATATTATGCAGTATACAGGTATAGATATTAGTCATGGGTTAGCTTGTGGTCCTTTGGGTTCATATGAACTATGTATCATTTTGATTCAGAAAATCGAGGTGTTACAAACATACTACTTTTGCTTTATTTTCAGGAGAGGATAAAATCACCCTCCTTAACTTGCGTACATGCCTTCCCACGATAAAGAAAATTCTGTATAAAAAGTTATCACATATGCAATAAGAAATTTACGAGCAAAATACTATCTCTCTCATGAAGTGTCAATGCTAACAAGTACCATGCCATAGGCTTGCTCCTATGTTCAATCACCACTATATTAAAAATACTTGGTTGGAAATCATGAAAGGATTTTTAAGCTTGTAATATAGTTTTGGGTTCTAAGGTGCAGATACAGCTTGTAGCTACAACTCCAAGAGTTGAGGTTCCTCTTATACCATTAGTTTCTTATCTTGTAGTTGCTCAGCCTTCAACGTCTTCTGAGGTGAAATATATGTTGGGTATATTTTTTAGATTGGTTACACCTAGGTTTTCCAGTACTCCAAGCGAGGATTTATATGAGTTCCTAATTTCTTTTGAGGATAGACTTTTTAATTTAGGAATATTTGTGACTCTTGGAGTGGATTACACCATATTTCAGTTGGATTTAGCTGCTTGAGCTTAGTGGAGAGGTTATATTGATTCTAGACCAAATGGATCTTGTCCTTTGACTTGGGCTCAGATTTCCAAGACGTTCATGTAGAAGTATACTCCTTGAAACTTTAGTGTTCATTAGAGGGATCTGTTCTTTAGATTAGAGTAGGGCTTTATGACAGTTGCAGATTATGAGGCTCATTTTTATGAGTTTTCTAATCATGCGAGTTATATTCTTGATAATGAGTAGAGAGAGTAATTTTCTTTGTTAGAGAGAAAGACTTCCTATTTGTATGTCTACTCAGAGTTTAGTTTTTGTAGGTAGGTCTTTTGTTGAGGTGTCAAATTGCACTTTAGTTATAAAGGAGATGCATTATAAGGGTCATTAGGGTCTTGATAAGAGACCTAGGTTTTGAATTAGATTCGGTGGGAGACGTCATATATCCCAACTCAAAGATAGTAGTTCTTAGAATAGATATCTCTGTATCCATCCTTTTAGTCTTAAAAGTAAGCCTAGTTGACCATTATAGGTAGCCCTTCAGATTATTGACGAAGGTCATGCTAGTGCTAATGACCTCCCTGGTAAGGGTAGCAGTCTGTATTTGAGAGGTTCATCATCTAGTTATTTTGGATATGGTGGTTATTCTGGGACAGCCAGATCTATAGGTTCTAGTATAGCTCAGGTGTCATGTTTTAGTTATGGAGCTCCTGATTACTATTCAGGAGATTTCCCTAGACATGGGGAAATTTTTTCTTTATATCAAAGTTTTCCCCTATTAGGGTAGTTTTCCCCTTAGTTAGGGGTGGTTCTCATGGTCACAAGGGTAGTTACTAACATACTCAAGGAGGTTCTCTGGTAGGCAGGACAAAAGCTCAGTCAGGTGCCTAGACAGGTGGCAAGTGTGGTAAATTTTATGATTTACTTGCTAGAGCTAACACCGAGACTTTGGATACTATTCTTATAGGTATGGTTTTGGTATGCCGCTTGTAGGCCCTTATGTTATTTGGTTTTGGATCCACTTATTCTTATATTTTTTCTTATAATGCACCACGATTGGATTTATCTTAGTATTTATTATCTGTGACATTGTGTGTATCTACTCTTATTGATGATTCTTTAGTAATTGATTGAGTTTTGAGATTATGTATTATGATAGTTAGCAATATTGATACTTTTGATGATCTTATTAATCAGGATATGGTGGATTTTGATATGATTTTTGGTATAGACTGGTTATCCCACTATTATGCGGTCCTGTATTTTGTTAAGATAGTTACCTTACCCATTCCTGGTATACCCTAGTCGTGTGGCAGGGAGCGGTCAAAAATAAGACAATGCGGATTATTTTTTATGTTTGTGCTAAGAGACTTATTATTAAGGGTTACAAGTCTTATCTCGCATATATTTTTGAGAATAATATGGAGATTTCATCGCTTGACTCTATTCCTGTAGTATGTAAGTTTTTTGATGTGTTACCAAACCACTAGCCCGGTATTCCCCCAGTCTGTGAGATTGAGTTTGTTATTGACCTCGAGCTTGGCACCCGACCTATTTCAAATGTCACCTTACTATATGGTTCCTGGAAAGATTAATAAGCTAAATTCTCAGCTACAGGATCTTCTTGGTAAGCATTTTATTAGAATAAGTGTGTCTCCTTAGGGACCATCAGTATTGTTTGTGCAGAAAAAATATGTCTCCATGCATATGTATATAGATAATAGGTAGGTTGATAAAGTAACGGTGAAGAACCGTTATCCTATTCATTACACTGATGATTTACTTGACTATCTTTAGAGAGAGACACTATATTCTAAGATTGATTTGAGGTCTAGTGACCATTAGTTGAGGATTTAGGATGAGGATATCTCGATGACAGCTTTCAACACCCATTATGGTCATTATGAGTTCTTAGTGATGTCATTTGGGATGTCTAATACCCCAACCACATTCATAGATTTAGTAAACCGAGTATTCAGGCCTTATTTGGATTCCTTTGAGATTATGTTCATCAATTATATCCTTTTGTATTTGTGGAGTAGAGAGGATCATGCATATATTTTGAAGAACATGCTCCAGACATTAAGAGATCATGTTCTTTTGCCTAGTTCTCTAAGTGTGTGTTTTGTCTTGAGTCGGTGATATTCCTTAGACAAGTGGTGTCTAAGGATAGTATTTTGGTAGACCCAGTTAAGATAGAAGTGATTGTAATTGGGATAGACCTACATCTTCGACTGAGGTTGTAGCTTTATTGATATGGCTGGTTATTCTAGATGGTTCATCAAGGTTTTTGCAACTATTTCATTCCCTATGACTAAATTAACTTGGATTGAGGTTCCTTTTTGACTTTCCAAGGAGTGTGAGATAAGCTTTGGAAAACTCATGGATTTTCTCACTTTACCTCCTATTTTAGATCTTCCTTTTGAGGGTAAGGGATTCACTATGTTTTGTGATATTTCTAGGGTCGGATTCGGTTGTGTATTGATGCAGTAGAGTCCTGTTATTTCTTATGCTTCTAGACAGCTTAAGGTGCACGGACACAATTACTCCACTCATGATTTGGAGTTTGTGGTGGCAGTTTTTGTGCTTAAGATTTGGAGGCATTATCTTTATAGTGTGCATTATGATAATTTTGCCGATCATCACAGTATCTGGCATCTTATAACCCAGAGGAAGCTTAATACTACACAATATATATGGATATATTTTCTTAAAGTTTATGATATTTTGATTGGGTGTCATTCGGGCAAGGTGACTATGGCAGGTGATGCCTTGAGTCGAAAGGCAATCAGTATGGGTAGCTTGGCTTGCATTTAAGTTTTGTAGAGGCTATTGACATGCGTTATTCAGTCCTTACCTATCCAGAAGGTTCACCTTAGTATTTTAGACTCTAGGAGGATTCTTCCCAATGTTGAGGCAAAGTTTCATTATTTTAGTAAATTCAAGATCGCCAGTTTGAGGATAGAAAACTTCACTTCCTCTCTGACCAGGCATTGAGTGGTGAGTCTGAGAGGGACAATATACATTGTAAAGGAGTTTTGAGATTTGATGTATGCATTTATGTTTTGAGGATTGATGACTTAGTTCAGTTGATTTTGCATAAGGCTCACAACTCTAGATATTTCATTCATCCTGGCACATTCAAGATATATAGAGATTTGAGAGAAAAATTATTGACTGAGTGAGATGACAAGAGATGCAATGGACCTCATAGCTCGTTGCCTATTTTTCAGCAAGTAATGGAGGACCATCAACAACCAGGTGTATTAATGATGAGTGGTGAATTTACCATTCATTTACACTTAACTTTCATGTGCATTACCAATATTTAAATGTATAAATGAGAAATATGTGAGATTAGACGAACAAATATCCATATTTTGTAGGCATACAGGTTATGGGATGGAAATATGTAGATTTGAACTAAAAAGGATTAAAATAGAAAAAAAAAGTCCAGCTAGAAAACCTGGATAAAAAATATGCCTTAGTTACCGCGATTGTGGTTTAAAGGCTGTGGTCGCGACTAGTCAAGGCTGGTCAACATACCATGATTTCTTGTTTTAACCATGGTAGTGGTTGTCTGGATTACAGAGGAGTTACCACGATCGCGGCTTAGCGGGATTATAGCCTAGGTTCAGAGATGTAAATGCATATATCTGATTTCTAAATTAACTAAAGAAGCTCAACCCTATCTTTTTGTGATAGAGCCAAGTTTTGCGGAATTTTTCCACCATCTAGTTTTTTATTTTGGGAGGATAGATATTGTAATAATTTTTGGGTGAAAAATACATTAGATTAGATTTCAAGTGGAGGATTGGAAATTTTGATTAATGATTTATTGAACCCTAAAACCTGCAATTTACATTTTCTTTATCAATCCATAAATCAAATTGATGGAGATTTATGGGTATATCTTGCTTATTAATCCTATTTGTAGCTAGTTCTTCCTCTTGGGATTATGTTAGAATAGGGTGCTATTGTGTGTCGATTTCGATTCAATTGTGCATTTGCTAGTTTCTTGATGATAGGTTCTACTACTTCTTCATTAAATTGATTGGGATTTGTGGGTGAAAGCCTCTAATACTCACATGAGTTTGTAGGTAAAAATTCCAAAGTTTTGAAATCTCAAATCATCCTTGAAAGAGTGTTTTGGGTGAAAATTTGGAACCCATATCATCCTTTAAAGAAGTATATGGGAACCAAGGCAATAGTACATAATTGATAGGCCTAGTTTGCTAATTTTCACTATCTTAGACATAAGGGTGATTATGAGGTCATTATACCTTGTGTATCATCCTAGGAATATAGATACACAATTGAGGTGTTGGGTGGCTTTAATTGACACACTCATTAGGTACTCAAAAGGGTCAATGAATGACATCTTTAAGGCTTTGTTGACAAACTAGCCTTGAGTACTTTCAACCTAGTCAACCACATCACTAACGACTAGAATTTGCACTGAATCATTATGCTCCCGTGCATAATTTTCCCCTAGGATACCATAATCCCAAGATCTATTTCTAAGTGATTATACTCTAATTATTCAAAGCCCAGAGTTAGTCCTTAAGAAGTCTAAAAATAATCATACCCTTAAAAACATTCAAACCACTCAAATCTTTGTATCCTAGGTTTGAATTTAGCAAGAAACTTAGATTTCAAACTTATCTAATTTCCACTACATTTTTCCTCGTGGATTCGACACTGACTCAAAGTTGGGTAATTATATTGACAATTACCGCCTTGTATTTAAATTGACGTGTAAGTTGAGCGTTATAAAAAATGGCGCCATTGTTGGGGAACTATTTTGCGTATTGAGTTAGTTTGAAATTTTAGCCTACTTGATTTGATTTAAACTTATAAATATTTGTGTGTGATTTTGTTTGTTTCTTGTTTTTGGTAGATTTTTATTTTTGCTTATTTGTGACTATGGCATCTGGGGACAAGTATGATTTTGGTTGTTGGAAATCCTATCTTGATGATGCATGTCCATATTGTGACATATCCCCCTTTTGGAAAGATTATAGATATGATCCCCAAAGGGAGATGGAAGCACCATCTCGATCCTATTAGGTGTATAATTGTTTTTTATATGGTGGTCGAGATGGACATTAGAGTGATTGTTAGAATGCCCCTCCCCTAGTTATGCTTACTAGTCTGATAGTGCTTCTTATGAGTTTGATAGGTCTCATTGTATGAAAAAGGAAGAACAACATGTCGGACACAATAGTTTTGAAAAAATGCTTAAAACTATTTTTGAATATTAAACTACGTTGGAGGAAGACATACATGACTTGTATCAATACAATGAGGCATTTAAAAGGGAAATGGAAAAGATTAAAGAAATGGGCAAGGAGGCCAATCTTGCAAGTACCATGAATTTCCCAACCAACCAAACTTAATGTAGTTGAAGATGCCAAAATCAAGGAGATGGTGCTAGAGTAAAAGGAAGAAGCCAAGCAAATCTCTTATGAAGACTCTAATCTATTTCGGTGCGAGGATGCTAATAGGGATGTGATTTCTAAATTTAGAGATAGACCTCATTCGAACTATTTTTCAACATTGTGCTTAGTGGATGTAATGAGTGTCCACCCATTTATGCAAATAGTGTATTTTGGGGAGAATGAGCACCATCCCTATATTTTGGAGTTTGACATTACAAAAGGGCAAATGAGAACCCCGCACTCGAAGGCCAAGGAGCTCAACTAGTTGGCCTATTGATGTTCCATCATTACCCATAGAGTTGAATAATAAATTTTATGTGAAATTGGGTAAAAGGTTTAAGTTTACAAAGTGGCAAAATAGAAGTCACATCTCCATGTCCTCATTTCAATCATGTTTCATCTTGGAAGATTTCAATCTTCTGCCCCTCTTCCGCTTTATGTATACTGAGAAAAAGTTAGAATGGAGATTCAAATCTTCTAAGTGGAAACACAAATGATAGTTAGAGGGGTGTCTTTTCACAAAAGATTGAAAGCAACCCATCCAGACATGAAAGTGGCACATATCCTTTCATATCTGCATAATAGAGTAGATTTTATTTTTGTTTATGCATAATCCATGCATTTGTGACACTTTAGAGTGTATATAATGAACTGAAAAAAGGAAAAATGTTGGATGTTTTCATCGTAGACATAAAAGGGGAAAATAGAGGCGCGAAAATTCCCTCTGTTATCATAATCATGGGCTTTGAGTCTCAATCACAGTCACCCACGTGTCCATAATCACAGAACTCTAACCGCGATCGTGGTCCAATCAGATTTTAAAGACTATCGGTCTTCCATTCCTCCCACACTTCCCCTCCAGTTTCTCTCTCAAATTGTAATTGTTTATGGCTATATTTTTAACATCTCAAAGACATCGTTGCATCCACTCTGCATCACTAGTCTAGTAAGTCATTCAAGCTCATGTTTTTAATTATCATGAGTAGGCCTTAGGGTGCATGGATTAGATGGGACCTAATATTGAGTTTTACACTACTAAATGATTGATAAATCATGCTTGTGTGGTGATTAGCTATTAGATATGGTGTGCACACATGTGGGAAAGTCGTTAGTTCCAAAAATTGTGTAAAATTGAGTAAAATATATGGTCCACACAACGTGGCTAATCAATTACCCAAACATGACAATAACTAGTTATTTTTGCTTTATAGGGGCATAATCGAACACTTAAAATGCATGTTTTATGTTATTAATGATTGATTCAAATTTTGGAACATATTTTGGCCCTAAAACTGGATTTTGGAACTAAATAGTCAGGTCTTAGGTACCACAATCAGAGCCATCAAGACCAGATCGTGGAACTCACGATCACAATCGTGCAACACTTATCGCTGAAGAGCTTCCACAATTGCTATTATCGAGACTGAACATCAGCCTGTGTCAAAATTCCTATACTAAAATTTTTTATCTAAACACCACCAAGTACCCATCCTATGAAATATTGCAGACAATATAGTGTAGTATAATCATTAAAAATGTTGATGATGAATGATTTCGTTTTGTATTCATGTTTTATAGGATTCCAACAGGGGGAACTTTCTCAAAATCCGATTCTTAACTCCCGAATGCCACAACCAATATTATGATGAGCTCCTAAGAACTAATCTTCTTTAAAAAAAGTGTATATGCTTTGAAAGAGTGCCAAAAAAGCTTTTGGCTTCATACTAAACTCATGGCCACTGTATGGAGTTACTTTTCCCCAAACCCTTATCGGGAAAATGAGGATTAGGTGTGAGAGTTTGCGATAATATACGCATAGTATCTTTTGGAAACCCGATTATCAGCATCCGAGAGGTGGATGTAAATTATGGAGATGAGAGAATCAATGATCTATATTGGCTCCCTAATGTAGACATGGATTCTTTTGATTCCATAGGGTGTAATCAAGTCATCTAGATGGAAGAGAAGTTATTCTCGGGAAAGAAGATTCCGTGTGTAGCAACAACAAAAGGCATTTCTATGAATAATTTCACAACGGACAACTTGATAAGGATGAACATCATTTGCAGTCAGATATCTTCTTGCATGCATATTACTGCAGTTACTGATATACATGCTAGCATGGTTACCTGCATACTGGACAACATTCCTCTGAATGTTAGTCGTCTGGTAATATTTGATTTAAAGTTCAACAGGAACCATGGTAGTATTCATTTTTATTCCCTTCTCTTATTACTGAGATATGCAGGTGAGTAGGGGTAGTGGAATACCTGGATAACACTTGGTTGTGCCCTGGAACCCTTATGTTCCCACTAAAGATCCAAGGTGAGGGTTCTCCTGGTAAGATCAAAAAGAGAAAGATCAACATAAGCAAGTCGACAGTTAAGGAGTCAGAGTCATGTAGAACGTCCACTACAAGACAAGTAAAAGATATTGGTGTTGATATTATGGTCATCAAGGATTTGGTATCAGGATTTCCTGAGGTGATGGGAGAGCCCTTCGGCAGGCATCATTCATATGTCTCCTACTTAAATTATGAGAAGTGTCAAGAGGAAGAGTAGATGTAGGGAGCCACTATTTTTAGGCTTGAGAGAGCATATTCATCACTGGAAGAGTCTCACAGAGAGCCCATGAGAAGATAAAGAAAAGGGAGAGAAAGGGAGACAATTTCTTCAGTAAGATATGAAAAGGGGTGAAGGGCTTATGAAAGGTCCTAAAACCCCATGAAATATAACGTTCTCCTAGGGTAAAGAGTGATGATAAGACCCCTGCTTAGTTGTCTGGTTCGAATGTAGGTGGTGATGGTGCAGAGTCAGCAGGAGAGAGAAGCTCTTGATGCAGTTTAAGAGAGCAACTTTTCTCTTTACTGTGCTATATTGATTATGCAGTGAGCACACTGCTTGCATTTCAGTTTGGGGTGCTTGGTCCTAGAGTTGTATTATTTAGATATTTTTGGATGTTTTGATTATTGTCTTTGGTTGTTTTTATGATGTTCTGGATGATTTTTATTTTTTCTATTTTTGGGTTGCTACATTATGGCACTCTTATGGTGCCCATATTTCATGGATTAGTTATTTGGTTTAATTTTTTATTTTCTATTTTACTTTATCTTTATTTTAGTTATGATGAGATTAGATGAGTTTTTCCCTATGATAGATTGAGTGATGACATACTTAAGGAAAAAACATCATGCTTGGATTTTGAGCCATTGATGCAGGGGATGTATGAGTACCCGTGACATCAAGGTCAACAATACAAGGAAAATCTGAGTACCTGTGAAATTTCAGATATGGGATCACATTTATACCTATGGCACAAATTTAGTGGCCATATGGTTGGTTGCCCGTATGAAAGCCACAATGTTAGACAAAGGCTTGGGTTGTTGCCATGGGATAGAAAATTGTGTGTGGTGAAAGTTCAAAACAAACACCCCCCTCCATCCAATTTTTTTTAAAATAATCAAGGGCATGGACGTAAGCAACCTTATATCAATACTTTTTCTCTTTTTGTGACTCAAAAAATTTTGGTTTGTGATAATTAAGAGATATTCAATTTTTGTCTCTATCGGGAGGGGAAATTGAGTCTCGGCGAATTTGCATGCCATGTGTGGTGATTTCATTTTTCCAAATCTCATGTGTACTTGTAATATCAAGAACTTGCCCTTTAATCTCTTAAGGTTAATTTTGACTGTACTTTGTTGGTGAGATGATCTTAGGCCATCATTGTGACATTTGAAGCCCACTTTAGCCTAAAAATCCTACCCTTCCGTAGATGTTGTCCCTAGTCACCTACTTTGAGCCTTTAGACCTTTCATTGCCAAATACAATTAAAGCCCCGAGCCTTTTAATTTTTATCCCTCTTTTTAACCTTACCCTCCTTTGACTTAAGATTACAACTTGAGGCTAAAAACCTATGTTGGGATGGTGATGATTGAAAAAAAGTAATTTGGGGCCATGAAGTTGTAAGAGAGTGCCTATGGTCTTAATCATTGAGAACAATTGAATAAGAAAAAGAAATAATCAAGAGAAGGGAATAGAAACACAAAGGGTGAAAGAAAAGAAAATAAAAAAAAATTGGCGAACCAGGGAAAAAAATGTAGGCACATGTGTAAGAAGTGAAAATAAAACGAAGTTGCCCATGATAAAATGTTCAATAGAATAGAGTGATGTAGATGTTCAAGGATAGTATAGCCATGTTGTTTCTAAAATATATCCTATCCTACCCCAAGCCTACGTTACAAGCTCACAAAGCCCTTCACGATTTCAAACCAAGAAGTTTCATTATAGTGGCGATTGAAAATAGGGGCAAGCCTATTGCATGGTACTCATTGGCATAGAGAATTCTTTAGAGAGAGAGTGTTTTGAACTTAAATTCCTTGTTGCATATTTTATAGCTTGGTGTGTGGAATTATCCTTCTGTCTGTAGGCATGTAACCAAGTTGTCATGGGTGATTTTGTCATCTCCCAAAAAATTAAGGCAAAAGGAGTATGTTGCTATTGAGGTCAAAGTCGAGTTACTTTTGGAATATTAGTTATTGTTGCATGGTTTCTCTTTGAAGTCTTTTTCATCCTTTAATATTGAATTTTATGTTGAGGGGTGTCAGAAAAATAGCTTTTCCGTTGCTTGAAGAGCTACTTGTGGTAGTAACTAAGCTTGAAGTCATTGTGATAACTGAGTCATTAAATTTAGGCATAAATGTGCATTGACTCATGGTAAGAGATAGTGTTGCTTGAGGATAAGCAAAGCTTTAAGTTCGGGGTGTTGATGAGTGGTGAATTTACAGGTTATTAGACAAAAAGATGTGAACTTGAACTCAGAAGGATCATAAGAGAGAAACTACGTGCAGCTCGAAGACTTGGAGCTGAAATATGCCCTAGTTATCACAATCGTGGTCTAAGAGCCACGATCGCGGGCATCCAATACATGTAAAAATACCTCAATCATGAGTTTTGACAATGGTCATGGTAGACCCGATCACAGATGTGTTACCATTATTGTAACTTACCAGGATTACAGCTCACAAGTAGAGATATAAATGCATACAGTTGATTCCCACATTCCTTTTAGAAGCTCAACCTTATCTTCTTATGAGAGAGTCAACTTTTGCTAAATTTTTCCACTATCTAGTTTCCAATTTTGGGAAGACAACTAATGTACTAATTTTTGGGTAAAGAATACATTACAATATCTTTCAAGTGGAGGATTGTCCATCTCCATTGATGATTTTTTGAACCCTAAAGATTGCAAGTTGCATTTTCTTTATCTTTCAATAAATCAAATTAATGGAGATTTATCGGTATATTTTTCTTATTAGTCTTATGTGTAGCTAGTTTTTCTCTTGGTATTATGTTAGGATGAAATTGTGTGTGGGTTATGATTCATTTGTGTATTTTATAGTTATTTGATGATGGGTTCTACTATTGCTTGATTATATTAGTTTGGATTTGTGGGTGAAATCCCCAAATACCCACATGGGTTTATTGGTGAAAATTCCAAACTCTTGAAAGATCAAACCATCCATGAAATAGGGGTTTGGGTTATCTTTTGGAACCCATATCATCCTTGAAAGAGGGATGTGGGAACCAAGGCAATAATAGATAATTTATGGGCATAGTTTGCTAATTTTCACTATCATAAACATAAAGGTGATTATGATGTTGATTATACCTTGGGTATCATCTTATAAATAGGGATACCCAATTATGGTGTTGGGTGTATTTAATTAACATACTAGATAGGTACTTAAAAGGGTCAGTGAGTGACATCTTTCAGGCTTTGTTGACAAACTATCCTCTAGGACTTTCAACCTAGCCTACCACCTCAATAACAACTAGAATTTGCACTGAATCATCATGCTCCTGAACAAAATTTGACCATAGTATAGCATAATCCCAAGATCCATTTCTAAGTGATTATACTCAAATTATTCATAACCCAGAGTTAGTCTTTTAGAATTCTAAAAATAATCATATCTTTGAAAACATTTAAACCCCCAAAAATCTTTGTATCCTAGGTTTGAATTTAGCAATCAACTTAGGTTTCAAACTTATTTAATCGTCACTCACATTGTTCCTCGTAGATTTTACCCTGACTCAAAGTTTGGTAATTATATTGACAATAACCGTCTTGCACTTAAATTGATGTATAAGTTGCACGTTATCAATCGTCTTAAAGGTGCCCCATTCCTGAGTGGAAATGGGAATAGATCACTATGGATTTTATTAGTGGTTTACCTCACACTTCTTGTGGTTTTGATGGTATTTTGGTCATTGTGGATCATTTGACAAGTCAACACATTTTATTCATATTTAGATATCCTATAGGGCTGAGAGATTATCCCATATCTATGTTTAGTAGATAGTCCATTTGCATGGTGTGCCTATTTCTATTATTTTAGATTATGGTTTTGTGTTCACATTGATATTTTGGAGAGTTTTCAGGAAGAGTTAGGTACTCATATGGATCTTAGTATAACTTTTCATCCTCAGATAGATGGTTAGTTGGAGTGGACTATTCGGGTTCTTAAGGATGTTTTTTGAGCCCGTGTTATAGATTTTGGAGGCCAGTCGGAGCAATATTTAGCATTGGAAGAATTTACATGTAATAAAAGTTATCATTCTAGTATTGATATTTCACCTCTTAAGGATTTGTATAGTAGGATATGTCATTCTATAGTTAGATAGTTTGAGACTTTTGAGGCTAGGCCCTATACTACCGATTTACTTCAGAAGTCATTGTATAGAGTCAGATGATTAAGGATATGTTGAGAGCAGCTTAAAGTTGGATAAAGTCCTATACAGACCGTAGGGCTTTGTGGGTTGATATTTGAATTTAGTGATTATGTATTCCACTGAATATTGCATCTGCTGGGTGTGATGAGATTTGGGAGGAAGGGCAAGCTCAGTCCTAGATATATAAAACTTTTGAGATCCTTCACACAATTGGTAAGGTAATTTATGAGTTATCTCTACCTCAAAATTTTACCATTGTTCATTCGGTTTTCCATGTCTCTGTGTTGTAGCTATACATTCCTGATCAATCTCATGTGCTTAGATGGGAATCAGTCTAGTTGGATGAGCAATTTACTTTTGTAGAAGAGTCGGTGCCCATTTTGCCTAGTGATGTCAGACGATTGCACACTAGGGAAATTATTATTTTTAAGGTTCGATATAGGAACCTCCTAGTGAAAGATGCCACTTGGGAGATCAAAAGTGAGATGCGTACCCAGTATCCTCACCTGTTCGAGACTTCATATATATCCTAATCCTCAACTTTTATGGACGAAAGTTCCTTTAGTACTGGATATTGTAATGATCATTTAGGTCATTTTCCATATTTTTGCTTAGTTTCAACCTTAAGAGCTTTCCATTGCTTTCCTAAGTAATTTATTACTTGCTTGGACAAATAGTTCTATTACCGGTCAATTCGTTGAGTTTTTAGAGCCAACTCTCAGTTTTACAGTCTTCGTTGGTTCCAAATAGCAATTGAGAGAAAGATTCAGTTAAACAATCTTATATGTAAATTGTAACTATGCCAGCATCTCAATAATGTCTCGTTTAGGCTAGGTGGACCTTTGGTATAGGTCCCGAGACACCCGAGCTCATTTCAACCAATTGATCAGAAAATTAAGAAAATGAAATATCGGTATGGGACCTATATTTGGTTGAAATAACCTCATATGAAAATTTTTAGTGTTACATCATATTTGGGACATCGAATTTGGTGTGTACATAGTTCATTTACATAGACAGGATACAAAACAAATCCCGAGCTCCCGATTGAAGTCCATTTCAAACATGGAAAAATTTGGTGCACAAGGTTTCTGGTGCAGTGCGACCACAATCGCAACTCGCTTGAGTAGAGGAGATATCTCATTTGTGATACGATGTCACGATTGCGACTTGTGTGGAAGAGGTAAGATGGTCTGATATCTAACCTCGGGGTCACGATAGCGGCTCCTGATTATCTGGACTACGTATAGAAGGACCCGTTTTCCATGATTTTATCCATTATTCATCACTTCCTTGGGAGCCAAAAACTTTAAATAGTATGACAACATAAAATTGAAACATGAGGGTGACTTGAACGCTCGTTCAACATTTACTTTTGCAATTACCTTTCGATTTAAGGTAAGAATTCACCCTTTTCTTAGTGAATTTTATTGATTTATTCCTCAAAACCCCAAAACGTTTAGGGCTTGATTTTAGCCTAATTTTTCTTGGTTTTTACCCATTATTGAGGTTCATAATTCCTTGAGCTTTTATGAATGTTGGGTTGGTTTCAAAAATGTAATTTCTGTAAGTGGGTCCCACATAGGGTTTTGATGTTATTTTTTGACCAGGAGCACAATAGTGTAACATAGGTATCGGTATTCTTGTATTGCTAAGTAGAATGGGTTTATGATATCTGTGCATCTTGGGGAGGCTTCTTGGAAGGAAAAATAGTAGTTTAGTGGATCGTTGATCTTTCTTCGGCGTCTAGGTAGGATAGGTTTATTCCATATTAGATTGAGATATTTAATAGTATTCCAATTATATTGTGTTAGATTTGTGATGGGTTTTAGCTGTTGAATTGATGAAATGCAAGACTTGGATTAGCTGGACCGTTTTGGCTATTTATAAATCGTAGAGTTGAAACACTTGATTCCTTATGCCTTAGGTGAATTTGGCTTCATATCTCTTGTTTATCATCTTAATGACTTGGATAATTCAAGTTAGATAAAAATCCTTTAGACACCCATGCTTATGGTAAGAATGGCTTTAGTTTTTGACATTACAGGACATTGCCTTAGTTACTATTTTTACTTAACTATTGTGATTGGGAAAAATCCTTACCTTATGGCTAATTTTGGCTTTCTATACACTGAATAGTGGATTTAGATACCTGATGTCACCCAAAACTAAGAATCCAAATTGAGACTAAAGTGATTGAAGAAAAATATAGTAAGCTAACAAGGTTGGGGTCAAATCTGAAGAGAGTATTTTTAAATTATATCTTTTGTTTGTTGGAAACAATGGGCAGTACAAAAAGTAAATATGGGGTTGGTAGTAGTAATCTTAAACAATTTACAGAACTCAACTTTGGTTTTAGTATATATGAAACAAACAATAAGACTGTGTTCCCCTGGCTTCTCAACACAGTAGGACTATCAGATCTATTGAACCAGCCCGATATCTTTCTCTCTCAGAATCTGATAAGTTATGTACCATCAACTGTCATGTGGACTCATTTAAGGATTTAACCCTTTACCTTTTGAGTCTCAAGATGTAACATTACTAAACCTTATCCTAGATCACAGTTAACAATTACCTTTTGAGTCCCAAGTTATTAGATAAAAGATAATTTTATTAAGTAGATGATGTTGATTAGACTTGATTTACAATTAATCTTTAAATTACTATTGTGATTATTCTTTCCTAATCACTAATCCTTTTGTGAAGCAAGTTGTGATATACTAGGCCTAATCTTAACATTCGTGTTATCCTCCTATGTTTAGGTTTTCATAATGACAAACAAATGAGTGGATCTTTGAAGGACAATTGGATGACTGTTAATGATAAAAGGATGTTACACACTAGAATAGGTGGGTCCAAAGCCTGGATTGTCATCAAGAAGGTTCCAAAGCGAATTCTAGGACTCAAGGAGAAGTAAAAGGACAAAGATAAAAAATCTAGCAGTACTAACATAGAAGACCTTAAAAGTTTTGAGGTCACGAAAGAACAAGAGGTAATCCAAAATAATTCATATGTTACAAGTTTTCTTCTTTGTGCAGTTAGTGGAGAAGAAAAGATCATGATATCAACTTGTGAAATTGCAAAAGAAATATGGGACAAATTTGAGGTGACCTATGAAGGAACCACCAAAGTTGAAAAGTCAAAAATTGCTGCCATGGTCTATGAATATGAGTTGTTAAAAATTGAAGAGAATGAGAACATTGAAACAATGTTGCTAGATTCACTAAGATTTTATTCAAACTGAACCGGGGATGATCTATCCACATAGCCTGCAAGTCTAGAAAGTGGTCTAAAGTTTTTTGAAGATTTAGGAAATCAAAGTTGCCATTCTGAAAGATGAAGATCTACATAACATGACATATGACAAAATATGACGTACGAGGAAACCTCGTTGCATATGAAAGAAATTATATCAATAGGTAACACAAGGATGAAAAATAGAAACCAGTATCCTTCAACGCTACTCTAATTGAAGAAAAAGACATTTTAGAAGATGCTAATAATGAAGGGATGGCCCTCATCAATCATGGACTAAAGTAGATCAGAGGAAAGAAACAACAAAGATCCCAAGGACCCTAAAATAACGACTCCACCAGAAACAATAATCTTTTTATCACTGTGGAAGGCTTGGAAATTTCAAACCAAACTGTCCAGAGTTAAGAAGAAGACCATCTTGAAAGAATCAAAACTTTTGAGCCTAGAGTGATGAAGATAAAATGGAAGAAGTAGTATGGGCTGCCAATTTATGCATCATGGCAACAAGTGAACCTAGTGAGGTAAGATCTCATGTCTGCCATAACTGTAATATTCTTGAATCTAATTTGGCAATTATAAACGACGAGCTTCAAAAAGTCATAGATGAATATAATAAACTCTCTCAAGAGAAAAAAGGTTGTGAAAAATAATTTAAACAAAAACACGAAGAAGAACAAGGAAATTGTCAAATGCAAATCGAACTATGTTAAATTGGAATTGACTTTCTTCATGAATAGCTTGATGATGTAAAAATAAAATTAATCATTTTTAAGAAATCCCCAATCCACAATTTCATAAGATAAAATTCCTTTAAAAACAACTTAAGTTCCTCATCAGGATCATTTAACTAAGCCAAGACCTCTTTCTCCTTTTGAGGACCTGTATTTTTTGTCTGCGGAAAAAAAAAGGACAAATCCTACAGCTGTAGGCACAAGCCTGATAGCACGTTTGTTCAAAAAACTGAAGGAAGCAACTAATACCCATAAGGAACCAAGAACAATTGGGCACCTAAGCAGAATAAATTTTCTTATTTTGCAGTAACATTTCTACAAAAACAATAAAAAGAAAATATGGGTCCTTGATGATGGATGTTCTAGATACATGACTTAAAAAAGAAATTTCTTCTACTTTAATGAATGTAGGAGGAGGATCAGTCAATTTCTGTGACAACACTAAAAACAACCCCATCAGAGTCGGCTCAGTAAATATGAACTTCTCATACTAATCTAAAGAAGTATATGTAACTTCTGAGTCTATACCGTTGATGCTACACAGTGCTTATGACCCGGAAGGACCACAAGCTACCCTATGTCTAATATATGATATAAGAAATAATAGTAATACTGTAAAATGCAAAAAATAGAATGAAATGCCATAAGATTCAAAATCTGAAAATACTGATAAATAATATCAACTGAAATAATAATTTACAAAACTGAATAATGTCTGAATGTCTAGTCTGAAAAGCCTTTAACTGAACTGTCTGAATGTGGATTTGATGGGACAGACCACCAACTAACTCGACTACTGTAATATTGAAGCTATTGAAAATACTAAAATAAAAGTATATCCTCGACAGATGAGGATTCACTTCTAAATTTTATACTGCTAGATTAATCTGAATCTGTCTATCGACGATCGGGAACCTAAGCGTCTGAACCTATGATATAAGATATCATAGCACAAAGCTAAAGTATGCTTCAGTATATGGAATATACTGGTATGCTAGATGAGGTAAAGATGAATGCAAGGGTTCATATGCATGACCAGTAACTGACTGAATTATATAGAGTAATTGAACAACTATTATTACCTGAGTATGCAATACTTTGCATATACGTTAATACTCAATCTGAGCTTTTACTGAAGCTGAGTACTAAGTTTTGATAACTATATAACTGATAATCTGCGATTTCTGATAACTGAATTACTAATAACTGTGTGACTGTATCTGACAATCCTTATTCTATACAACTGAAATGAGTTCTATACTGAGACTGAAACTGATACTATAGTAAGTAATCATCTAACTGACATAACCCTTTTCTAAATAAATTTGGGCTCCAACCTGTAATCCAAGCTGGAAGAGTGTCAGCACCGTGCCACGAGCAAAGACAAATTAAAGAGTTACTATCATCAGGCTGGTAATCTAATAAGAACGGTGGAACCTTCAACTAAAAGTTTACAATACCTCATCAACCCTCAACTAGAAGGTTAATATCTAAACCTACACTGGCTACGTAGTTCTGGAATACAAGGACTGCTTCTTAGGATCACACCCTCTACTTGCAGGTGAGCCTTCATCCTTGGGTTCACTCGGTGCTAGATCCTACTCCCAACTGAATAGACACTGAACTAATTATACTGAGCTAAACTAGACTGATACTGATTTTTACTAAGTTCTGCAACTGATTGAGTTTATTGAGTTCTGTAACCGACTGAGTTTACTGATTGTGGCGCTACTAAGACAATTCTATAACTGCTGTAGCTGTAGGTGAAAAACTTGATTTTCAGGTATTAGATACCCCTATGACATGATAGCGTAAAAGTAAAGCAAAACATGATCTTGAAAAGCATAACAATGTTCACTTGTTCATAATTCATACATCGAGACATTTTATAAAACACTTGTAGGTCCTAAGCTTGTACATGATTAGGACCATATAATGACATGTCATGAATCCACTATTTACGTCATATAGGCATTTCAGCAAACACTTGGGAAACATGGATTATTTCACATAATAATGGCCAGTACATAAACATCATAAATACTATACTCAATGTCAAATTCAAGGGTTTAGCATGCAGTTCATATAATTCATCAGATAAACTATTTTAAATTTTTGATAATTAAACTAAATCATGGATTGAAACCCAATTAATATCTTGAACATGAATACAATCAATTTCTAGCATGGAATTCATAATTCTTAGATCTTGTAATTTTAAAAAGAGATTCATGGACGCTATGGGTGAAACGAAACCATAGATGAACACCTAACAAACCTAAGAAGAAAAGTTAATAAAGTTCTTACTGAGTTTCTTGAGATTTACTCTTGATCGCTTGAAAGTTATGGTATGCTAATTGAGAGAGAGCTTGTTGATTTGGGGAAAAAGTTAAAAAAATAATGGGTTTAAAACATTTTTAGGGATTAAATCCCATATCTAGGCGAATTAAAATCATGGGAAAAGATTAGTTTAACCCTAGATAAAATTTTCAATTTTCATCAAAATTTTCTGACCTGGGCCCTTGGCGCAATGCGACGCTGTCGTGCCGTGTCTATGGAAATTGACAACTGGTAAATTGTCTAGTTGCACGACGCGGTGGAATCATGTTGCCACACTGGATGCAAATTTGGGACTCATCGCGATGCAGTGAAATCACGTAGCTTCACAAGAAAAAGGACAATTTTGAACTGGGTCTATGGAGCAATGGGCCATTCTCACGGAGAAACACTAGAATCTTACAATTTCCATTTGGTTGGCCTCCATGACGCGCTGATGTGCCATTTGGCACACTGTCTTACAACTATGGCTCTAACTCTTTACCTGGATATCAGATTTGAGCAAATTTTATATCGTTGGAAAGCTGACTGAATTTCCTATGCATTGGTAGGCTCTAAACATAAAAATACCGAGTAATTTAAAATTTTATATGGAGTAACTCATGTACTAAGAGTTAAATTAATCTAGGGAAATACGGGGTATTATAATATCTGGCCCTTGGGAACATTTATCCTCGAATTAGACTGATTAAGATGAAAAACACTGATAGGATGAGTTTACACACAAAACATACATATTTAATGAATAAAATACATGAATGAAAGTACTGATATGCTGCACTTTTCATACTGAACATGCATATCTGAAGCATTAGTACATGCCTTAACTAATTCATGAATACATGACTAAATATGCAACGATAAAGAATACCAAGTTTATAACTATATCTAAACATGGAACTGAGTAAATCCAAGGAAGGATATTACCTTAATCTGAACCAAAATTTGCGGAGAAGAGGTTAGGATACTTGGTCCACATACCTGCTTCTTCTTCCCAAGTAGCTCCCTCAACGAACTAATTCTGTCAAAGAACTTTGACTAAGGGAACTTTGTTCCTCAGTCTGCGAATCTGATAATCGAGGATCAGGACTGGAATCTCTTTGAAAGAGAGATCATTCTTATTATCTATGCCCTCTAAGGGAAATATGTCTGTTATGTCAAAAATGTATTTCTTTAGCAAGGATACATGGAATACTAGGTGTACTGAAGCTAGATCTGAAGGCAACTCAAGCTTGTAAGCAATCTTTTTTAAATGACTTAGAATTATGTATGGATCTACATATCGGGGATAGAGCTTTACCTTCTTGCTGAACCTATTGAACCCCTTCATTGGAAATATTTTCAATAACACAAAATCACCGATCTCAAATCGCGATCTTTTCTCTTCACATCTACATATGATTTTTGTCGGCTCTGGGAACCACTAAGCCTTTCTCTAATCCACTGAACCTTCTCTAAGGCATCAAACACTAAATCAAGCCCTACTTCTTCAACCTTACCTACCTTGAACCAACCAATTGGAGATCTACATCTCCTACTATAAAGAGCCTCAGATGGAGCCATCTGAATACTGGAGGGATAGTTGTTAATGTATCCAAATTTGATCAAAGGCAAAAGGTCATCCCAACTACCCTTAAAATTGATAATGCTGGATTTTAACATATATTCTCGAGTCTGAATAGTCCTTTCTTCTTAACCATCTATTTGAGGGTGGTAGGTTATACTGAGGTGGACTTGGGTACCAAGACCATTTTGGAATAGTTTTAAGAAATGGGAGGTAAACTGGGTACCTTTATCTGAGATAATGGATACTGGGACTCCGTTTAACTGTACCAACTCTCTGATATAGAGTTTGGTGTAGTCCTCAGCTGAATAGAAAGTATGGGCTAGCAAGAAGTGAGCTGATTTGGTAATCCTGTCTATAATGACCCAAATAGAATCATACTGATGATGAGTACGAGGCAAACCCATCACAAAGTCTATGTTCAGTTCTTCCCATTTCTAGGTGGGAATACTAAACTCATGCATGAACCCGCTAGGCTTCTAGTGCTCAATCTTAACCTGCTGACATGTATAGCACTTAGCTACAAACTCTGCAATATACCTCTTCATCCTACTCTACCAATACATCTCCCATAAATTGCGGTATATCGTAAAGTCCCCTGGATGAATAGAGTAACGCGCACAATATGCTTTTGTAAAAATTAATTGACTCAAGTCATCTACACCTAGCACAAAATACACCATCTCCCTCTTGGGAGAAAACCACTACTTTCAAATCTTTGACTGACTCTTTAAAATTAACAAGGCTAGGATCTCTGTATTGCTTTTCCTTCACTTTGGAAACTAGAGATGATTCTGAACTATTCTGCACCCATATACTGCCCTCTATAGAATCAACTAAGTAGACACCTAGTTGGCCAAACTGATGAACTTTCTTAACTAACTTCTTCTTATCATTATTAATATGAGAAACACTACCCACAGACAGCCTACTAAGAGCGTCTTCCACTACATTGGCCTTGCTTGGATGATACATAACATCGTTTCATAATTTTTTACAACTCTAACCATCTTCTCTGAAGCAAATTCAAATATTTCTGATAGAACACATACTGGAAGATTTTGTGATTTGTGAACATATCTACATGCACCCCATAAGAGTAATGGCTCTTATTATTTAAGACAAATATTACAGTTGCTAATTCAAGATTATAGGTGGGGTAATTATTCTCATAGGGCTTAAGATATCTAGAGGCGTAGGCTATGACCTTACCTCTCTGCATGAGGAAAAAATCCAAACCGCATGAGGAAAAAATCCAAACCTACTATGGATGTATCACAGCGCACAACAAAACCATCTAAACTATCTAGTAAGGTTAGGACTGGGGTTGAGGAACTCTTGAAAACTCTTCTCACAGGAATTCGACCACTAAAACATGACTTTTTTCTAAGTCAATATGCACATGGGGAATGCAATAGATGAAAATCCTTCAATAAATAATTGATAATAGTCATCTAAGCCCAAGAAACTCCTAAAATTTGATGGAGAAATAGGTGTAGGCCAGTTTCTCACCGCCTCAGTCTTTTGAGGATCAACCCTAATTCCATCATCAGAAATAATATGACCAAGGAAAACTACTGACCTTAGCCGAAATTCACACCTACTGAATTTGGAAAACAATTAATGAGTTTTGAGAGTCTAAAGTACGATTATGAGGTGATCTGCATGATCATTCTCACTATGGGAATAGACAAGAATGTCATCAATAAAGACTATAATGAACATATCCAAGTACATCTAGAACACAAAATTCATTAAATCTATGAAAGCTGTAGGGTCATTTGTAAGACCAAAGGATATAACTAGAAACTCGAAGTGATCGTACCGAGTTAGGAAAGCTATTTGTAGAGTGTCACATTCTATGAATCTGAGCTCATGATAGCCTGATCTAAGGTCTATCTTAGAAAATTAACTAGCACTTGTCAAATAAGTCATCTATTCTAGGTAATGGGTATTTATTCTTGACTATGACTTTGTTCAACTGACAGTAGTTTATACACATTCTGAGTAAACCATCTTTCCTACACACGAATAAGACTTGTGCACACCAAGGGAAAATGCTTGGTCTAATGAACCCTTTGTCTAAAAGGTCCTATACCTGTTCTTTCAATTTCTTGAGTTTTGCTGGAGCCATTCTAAATGGCAGAATAGAGATAGGTTGAGTTTCTAGAAGAAGGTCTATTTCAAAGTTGATTTCCCTAGCTAGACAAACTCTGAGAAGATCTTTGCGAAACACATTCAAGAATTCTTTTACTAGAGGAACTGACTCAAGACTAGGAGTCTCTAAACTAGAATCTCTGACTCACAAAATATGATAAACACATCCCTTGGATTTTATTTTCCTATCTCAAAGGTATGAAATCAATTAATTCTTAACCGTTGTAGTACTACACCTCTATTAACGGACTGATTCATTTGATAACTGAAAATGAACAATTCTGTTGCTACAATCAACTGATGCGTACCATGAATGGAGATAATCTATGTCGAGAATGATATCAAAATCCGCTATCTCTAGCTCTGCAAAGTCATATTTAGTAACTTTCTAAGATATCATAATCGGACAGTTCATGTATACCCATCAGGATATGATAGATTTACCCACTGGGGTAGATACTGAGAAAGGATTTGCTAAGATTTTAGGTCTAACTGCAACGTTAATAACTATATAAGGAGTTATAAAAGATAACAAAACTCCTGGATCTAGCAAATCATAAACATGTAAATAGAAAATCTATAATGTACTAGTGACCACATTTGGAGAACTTTCCTGATCTTGTCTGGACTGAAGTGCATAGAGCTTATTTAGGTGTTGTCCACTGGTGACAATAGAAGCGGCACCATGCTGATTTGAGCAACTGGACTAAGTTAAGAAATAGTTAAACTGACCCAGAGAACTTGACTGCAGATAATCTTTAATTTTATGGCCTGGCTTGCTACACCCAAAACAAACATCACTGCCAGCTCTGCAGACACACTGATGGTTCCTGCCATATTTCTGACAAAGATGATTCATTCAAGCACTGCTGATGCTACCCTGAGATTTAGAACCTGGCGCCCTATCTTTGTTATAATTTCTAAACTTAGGCACTAGAGCACTGGCTGAGGATGGAGCTAAAACCAAAGATTTTATGAAAAACTAGGAACGGTTACCACCCTTTGTCTTAGGCTGAGTGAAATTAAACATATCTATTCTAGCTCTCTTACTCTCCCTCTCTCTCTTTATTCTTAGCCTCTTCTATTTTCTAAGTACGGACCATGATACTAGATATATCTATGTTCTTAATTAGCATCACCGTTCTACACTTTTTAATAATTATAACACCCTAGATATGAACTTGCTCATTTTGTACCTACTGTCTGATACTACATGGGGACCATACCTAGCTAACTAAGTAAACTTGAGGGAATACTCTTTCACACTCATGCTGCCTTGGCTGGGGTTAATAAATTATAACACCTTGGCTTTTCACAGCTCTAAGAGAAAGAATCTATCTAGAAAAGTAGTAGCAAACTCTTCCCACTCTATGGGCTGTGTATCTGTGCCCCTGTCTACCTTCCACTACTTAAACCACGTATGAGCTACATCTTCTAGTTGATAGGTGCTTAAATCTGCATTCTCGCTGTAAGTCACTCCCATAATATCTGTTATTTTCTAAACCTGATCAAGTAACTCCTGTGGACCCTTTTCTGAATTAGATCCTCAGAATAGGGTAGGATTTATTCGGGTGAAGTCCTAAATCCTGGTTGCAATCGTATTGACCACTGGGTTGGCCTGAATAGTAGTAGGCCATGAATTATGAGTTGGTATGGAATTGGCTGGAGTAGTGAATACAACATTGAATTTTTCATGGGAGACATGCTCGCCTAGGGTATCTGCCTGAACGAGCCGAGGTGCTGACTAATTCCCAGTTCTTCTTTTGTTAGCCTTTTTGGGAGGCATATTCTTTAAAAAAAGGAAGAATGAATTAGACTTTGAGTTTAACTTGATCTAATGCTCACCCACATGACATGATTATTGAAAGAAGGAAAACATTTCCTAAACATCTCATAGCATCCGGTCCACAAGTATGGCGCACTAGACACCTATGTGCAAGACTCTATTTGATGTGGCATTCAGACTCCCTAGGACTCTGTTGAACCTTAGGCTCTGATACCAAGTTTGTTACACCCTGATTCTATACCCTAGACGCTACGTGGTGCTTTCAACCCCAAAGGACCATAAGCTAACCCATTTTTGATATCTATTAACACTGAATAGTAATATTGTAAAATGCAGAAAATAGGCTGAAGTGCCATAAGTTTCAAAATCTGAAAATACTGATTAAGAATATAACTTAAATTATAATCTTCAAAACTGAATACTATCATAAAGTTTTATCTGAATAGCCTTTAACTGAACTGTCTGAATGTGGAGATGATGGGATACATCCCAACTAATTATAACTACTAAAATACTGAAGCTACTAAAAATATTGAAATAATAGCATATCCTCGATAGATAAATACTCACTTCTAAATCTGATACTGCGGGCAGAATCTAAATCTTTCTATGCGCGGTTGGGAACCTGATCATCCAAACCTATGATATCAGACACCATAGTGCAAAGAGAAAGTATAAATCAGTACATGGAATGTACTGGTGTACTAGATAAGATAAAGTTGAATACAATGGTTCATATTCATGAACAGTAACTAACTGAATGATATTGAGTAACTGAACTACTATAATTTATTGAGTATTCAATACTATACTTATACATGAATACTGAACATGAGCTTTTACTGAATACTGAGTTTTTCTAACTGTATAAATGATAATCTGAGATTTTTGATAATTGAATTACTAATAATTGAGTGACCATATCTAATAATCCAAATTCTGTAGAACTGAATTGAGTTCTATACTAAGATTGAAACTAAGACTATGTGAAGTAATTATCGAACCGACATACCCCTTTTTGAATAGATTTGGGGTCCAACCCATAAACCTACCATGAAGAGTTTCAATATCATTCCATTAGTAAAGACAAGATAAAGAGTTACCCTCATCTGGCTGGTACTCTAATAAGAATGGTGGAACTCTTAACTGGAAGGTTATAACACCTTATCAACCCTCAACTAGTAGGTTGATGTCTCAACCTACACAGGATACGTAGTTCTGGAATGCAATGACTGCTTCTAAGGATCACAACCTATACTAAAAGGTGAGCTACCATTATTAGGTTTACTCGGTGGTGAATCCTACTCCCAACTGAATAGACACTGAACTGATCTTACTGAGTCGAACTAGAGTGATACTAAGTTTTACTGAGTTTTGGAACTGACTGAGTTTACAGGTTTCTATAACCAACTAAATTTACTGATCGTAACACTACTAAGACTATTTTGTAACTACTGTAGCTCTAGGTAAACAACTAGATTTTAGGGTATTAGATACCCCTAAGACTCGATAGCGTGAAAGTAAAGCATATCATTATCTTGAAAAGCATAATAATGTTCACTTGTTCATAATTCATTCATAGAGATATTTTATCAAACACTTGTAAGGCATAAGTTTGTGCATGATTGGGACCACATAATGACATGTCGTTGTTCCACTATTTATTTTATATAGGCATTTTAGAAAATATTTAGGGAACATAGATTATTTCACATGATAATGGGCAACATATAAACATCATTTATACAATACTCAATGTCAAATTCAAGGGTTTAGCATGCAATTCATAGAATTCATAACATAAACTATTTTAATTTCATGAGACTTATACTAAATCATGGATTGAAACCCAATTAATATAATGAACATGAATACAATCAATTTCAACCACGGAATTCATAATTCTTAGATTTTGTATGTTTAAAAAGAGATTCTTGGACTCTATAGGTGAAAGGAACCCATAGATGAACACCTAACATACCTGAGAAGAAAAGTTCTTGATGTTCTTGGTAAGTTTTATGAGATTTGCTCTTGATTGCTTAAAAATTAGGGCTTGATAATTGAGGGAGATCTTGTTAATTTGGGGGAAAAGTTAATAAATGATGGGTTTAAAATTTTTTTAGGGATTAAATCCCATATCTGAGAAAATTAAAATCATGGGAGAAGATTTGTTTAACCCTAGATGAAACTTTTAATTTTTGTCTATATTTTCTGACCTGGGCCCTTGACACGACATGATGCTATCGCAGCGTGTCTCTGGAAATTGACAACTAGGAAATTGGCTAGTAGTGTGATGCGGTAGAATCACGTTGCCACGATGGATGTGAATTTGGGAATCATCATGATCCGGTGAAATCACATAGCTTTACTAAAAAAAAAGGATAATTGTGAACTAGGTCTATAGCGTGATACGCCATTATTGTGGAGAAACACTAGTATTTGGCAATTGTCATGTGGTTGGCCTCTGTGACGCACTCACGTGCCATTTGGTGCACTGTCTTACAAAAATATCTCTAACTCTTCACCCGGGTATCGGATTTGGGCAGATTTTACATTGTTGGAAAGTTGACTAAATTTCCTATACAATGGTAGTCTCTAAACTGAAAAAATACTGAGTATTTTAAAATTTTATATGGAATAACTCATGTACTTAGAGTTAAATTAAGCTAGGAAAATATAGGGTATAATAGTATATCTGGTAAATTGACTCAAGTATAACTCAATAAGAATTAGTCAGCTATGTGATGATGGGTTTGGAATTTCATTCAAACACAAAACTATTCCATGAAACAAGACAACAATAGTATCTCTCTCATTGGTGAATGCCAAGAATGGTGTAGTAAAGCGAAAGAATCTGTCTTTTTAGGAAACTACCAAGAACTTGGTGTTAAAACATAATCTCCCAGATCATTTTTTGGTAGAATATGTAAGTGTAGCATGTCACATAATCAACAGATGCTTTATCCATAACAATGGTAAGAATAAATTTTAAAAAAACTCATGACAAAGGTATTTTTCCAAGGTACTCTGTCAACTTATTGTGCCTATAGAGATTATGATAAAAGTACCTCATGTGTTAAAGAACCTATGTGTATTGATTTTGATGAATCTAATCACCCCTCTATAAGTTTATGCAATGATGAAGAATAGGTAAGCGACATACTATTCAGAGAAAATTCTCACATAACCTCTGAGCCATCACAAGACGAGTAAACTATAACCCTTTAAGAGTCAACTTCCATATCAAAAATGGAGAAACTAAATATACAAGAAAATGAAGACACAATGCTAGCATTACATGTGATTTCATCCTTAAAAATCCAGATGACGCGGTGTAAACAAGAGCATGAGTGAGAAAACATGCATCTGTTGCCCTGGTGTGCCTAACTGTGCATAGAAGATAAGAAATAATGATAAACATGTATCTCAAAGCTAAGACAAAGACTTTGTCCTTATGACAAGGTATCTCTTACTTCATGAGGAAGTATTCATAAGACATCTTCCAAGATTTGAAAATCTCTAATATCTAAAACCATGTATTGAAATAGCGAAATCACTTCACAGTCTCAAACGAACTCCAAATGCTTGGTATGAGAAATTGAGTAGATCCCTACTAAATGACATATTTCAAAAAATTAAAATTGATATAAATCTGTTCTTATAAAAATTGATTCAAGTCTTCTTATTGTATAATTTTGTGTTTATAATATTATTCTTGATAGTTCTAACATCTTGTCGTGACAATCTTGCTATTCTGATGAAATTTTTGTCATATGGGTGATTCCCTAAGTTTATGACTCAACAAGAAACATAGCTTAAATGGATTGCCAAAAAACTGAAGCTGAATACATAGCCAATAGGAGTTGTTGTACTCAAATCCTGTGAATTATGTTTCATCTACTTCTTTTATATGTCATATGAATCAGTGCATGTAATGTGTATCAAATCTAGTGATCTTAGTCTATTTTATATGCTAAAGCATCACTTTACTTGAAATCTTGTAGCAAGTGGTGATTTTATTTTGTTGACTCAAAAAATCATCTTGTTGAATTTTTTTAATAATGTTTTTATTTCCATAAGGAAAGATTTTATCCTCTAAAAGAAAAATTCGATGTGACATATTTTGAAATATTTTCTTTTAAAAAATCTTTGTACAATATATTTTACCAAATCTCTAAGGTTTTCAAAAGGCTTATTTTTGGCACAAGAATCTTAGATTACTATTCGACTCCACGTCCTTCACTTTCAAATCTCTCTTTACATGCCACCTTTTTCTCTTCCATTATCATCCTATCTCTATATACTCTCGCTTTCCAACACTCCTACTCCCTTTCATCTCCAACCCTAACCCCTGTACATCCTTTTTCAACTCTACCTTTTCACCTAGATCTCCACCCTTTTTATTCTCATCCCTCCCCAATTTCTTCACCATGACAAAAGCCTGTTCAATGGTTAATCTCACCAAACTTCTCATAACCAAAATTCCTCCAACTTTGACCTCGTCTTTCTCTATGAATCCTCAGAAAAAGTTTCGTCTTACTCTCTCCAGTCATCTATGTCTAAAAAATGAACTGCTTCAAGACCTATGTCATCCTCTAATAAATGACGGTCCACTCCAATGGATTCTATTTCTTAAGAGGACATGCATAAGTTCTGGACTATTTTTCACAAGGAAAAGTTTCTCACCCTCTATTATTTTTGGTCGAGTCATCAATATCTGTCATTAAAAGGAATCCTACTACATTATTAGTCACTTTCTCAATGACCAAGAATTGTCAAAGGTGTTTCCCTTAAGTGACTTGGAAATATTTAAAGACCCCATCCGTATGTTCTATGTAAACCTTCATCATTCCCTTGACAATGGGAAGCAGGAAATGCCAGTTTTGGCCACAGGTATTATTCTTAATGACTTTCTATTTGAAAAAGTATTTGATACCAAATTCTCAGGTGTTGTCCCCTTTATGAATGACACCTGGCCATAGAAGTTTGAAGCTAGTTTTGGCGAAGCCAAGAAGGTCATCTCAGATCCTGACTAAAATAGCCCCTCTTTTGGTCCTCTGTCTCTTAGCATTCGAAATAACATCTTGGCCCACATCATTGTAATATCTTTATATAATGTGACATAGAGAGATGTGTTTGTTTTCTACTTCCTGATTAAGAAATACAAAATCAACTGGAGTTCCTAGATTTGTTAAAGTATGATAGAAAGTGCCCCTGACTTCCATGCCTCGCCCAGTTTTCCCTATGGTTTGCTCATCACTCGAATTCTTCTTTACTATGGAATTTTCCTCTTAGCCTTTCCAGTGGTAGAATTTTCTGCCACTATGAATCAAATACTTTTGAAAGCATGGGCTATGTTCTGATAAAAAAAGAATGGTGTAAAAAAGATTTTGTCAAACGCAGTCCTGACACTTCCAGGGTAAGTAAATCTATGTCCATTTCCAATTTTTATGAAGATAAGGATATTGATGAACTCGGAAGTATGCTCAGGACGATTGAGGAAGGAATATCTAGCATCAAGAAGTCGACTACCAAGCTGCTACAGCTGAGCAAAACGACCGGTACTGACATAGTCAAAATGCAACTCTCTCTAGAAGTTCTCAAATAGGAAGGGGTAAAACTATTTAACAAAAAAGTTCTCCCAAGTTGATCCCATCATGACTGAGTCTTTCTCTTCGTTCAATGACCTTATAATATCCATTCAAAACTCTTACTCTAACTTCATGAAGAGTGCTGAGAAATCCTATGACCACTTCTGCTCAATCATACACAACACCCTTACCTATTTCCTATCCAAACGATGTTAAACTATGTTATCTCATTCAAAGGGGTTTCTTTCCCTTCTCATACTATGGGTTGTATTAAAACACTAAACACTTGTACTATGACCTATTTTTTATGCTACTTTCTAGTGTAACTTTGCACATCTTGTATTCTTTGTTTTGTCTTTGTTTTTTTGCTTTGTTTTGTATTTTCTCTGGTATTTTTGATTATGTAGAAAGGGGGAGAAGATGATCACATAAGTCAACAAGATAGGGGGAGCAAGTCAAATACCACATAAAGAGAGTCGACTATAGCCACTATGGCAGAAAGACGGGGCGAGCAAGACAGCTAGCTTTATAGGGAAGTTAACTAATGTCTAATGTTTGTCATTATTAAAAAAGGTTGATTGTTAGCCTCATGTTTAGGTTTTAATAATGACAAACAAATGAGTGGATCTTTGCAGGAAAATTGGATGGCTGTCAATGATAAAAGGATGTTTCATATAAGAATAGAAGGGTGTCAAATTACTAGCCACAACAACTAGGAAGATTATTCAAAACAACAACAAAAAGAGAATTAAGCTGACAAACATGATAGTGACGACCAACTGCTAATGCTGGAAGGATAAAGGAAGCCAACTCTAGAAATGGAAGGACAATAATTTACGATCTGTGGCATCTAAGGAATTAAATAATAATGATAACAAATGTAAGGATAATCTAAGTCCCACAAGAAATCTCAAATAAAATAAATCACAACTAAGTAAGAGGTACAAAAGATTAGAAACACACTTGGAAAAGTATCAATCACTACAAGATAAAAAGGAAGAAAATATCTTGGACATATCTGATATGGACATGGTTAAAAGTTGTATATAGACATATCTGTTATGGACATATAATACGGCTACATTCCTTAATCAAGGAATCTACTAACATCCTTGATTGAGAAGAAATCTCTTAGGTTTCCTTATGAAAAGTAGTAGCCGAAGACTATAAAAGAAGAAGACTGAAGATAGACATTGGTTATGCAACTTCAAAGAAGAATATCGAAGTGTAACAATCTTAGTCTCAGAAGGCTTTGTAATATTTAGTTTACAATTGTAATATAAATAGTAGGATCGATTCAACTTTGTAACATAAACTGAAGCTGTGTCTCAATACCTAAAGAGCAAAATAAGTCTTCAGAACTTCTTTTACCTCACTGTACTCGAGCCCGATATTGAACAATCTAAGGAAACTTTGAAACCCAAGGTGAATAGAAGTAGGTACCACATTGGTGTTTTGAATCATGATAATTTTTTGTTTCTTTAATTTATGTTCAATTATTTATTTGCTTAATTATTTTAAATCTAATCTATTTTTGGAAATGTGATCTAAAGGCAAGTTGATTGTGAAGAGTCATTTGTCGACTCACAAAAAATTTTCAATTCAACCCACACTTGAATTTCAATTTGCAACCACTACGAAATCTATTAAATTGAAGGTAATCATAATACATGAAAGAATATTGGTTCAAAAAAAACTAGCAGTTCCCTTACTTCGTTAATTTGTTAGGGTCCCACAACCCTATCTAAGGGATTTAGCCACTCATTTTTGAGAAATGATCAACGTAATTCATAATTGAAATGATTCAACAATATCACAATAATCAATGAATAAAACACAATGTCTTCAACTGAATAAGAAACAAAAATCAAGAACGAAGTAATCCCAAGATAAAAATAGGATCTCAGAACACAATATAGGTTCTTAAGTATATAGAGTGTGAAAACTAAATAAAACTTATCAAAAGGATAGTTATAGAATGCAAGGAAACACTAGGAAACCATTCCCAAACAAATAAGGAAAACTAAGGTCAGTGGCCACTTACTGGGATAGCTGCGGGCCATAGTGGCACCTACAAATCATAGGTTGTCCTACGTAGGTTCCCGCTTCCTTCAAAATACTCTAAACTCCCTAGAATTGACCTTTCTGTAACTTGCTTGTTCACCTACAGACCGTAGGTGGAACCTACTGGCTTTAGGTGTCCTATATAAGTGATAGGGTCTTCTTTTTTGAACTTCTGATCCTCTGGATATCAAATTTTTGAAACCTACTTTGTCACCTATGGACCATAGTTAGCACATACGGGACCTAGGTGTCCACTTCAGTGGTCCAAAACTTCAACTTTTACTCCTTTCTTCCATAACCTAATTTCTTGTAAAACATAACACAAACTTAAATCATATATAAAAAAACAACCTAAGTAACTTACATATTTTCATTTTTTTAAGAATCGATTATGTTATGAATCCAAAGTACATCAATACCCTCAACTTAGAACATTTGTATGTCCTCAGGCAAAACAACACAACAAAACAAGACAAGGATGCTTAACTAGGAGAACTCTAAGGTATCTAAGGCAGTCAATCAACACTTTAAGCTCAAAACATTATCCCTACTATTTCAACAATTCCAAACCAACTATGTGTAAACATGAAGCACAAAAAAATGACACAAGTGAATAAAGATATGGCATTACATTAGCAATCGACAACTAAGTAAATGTAAAAGTTACACTATCCAAATAAGTAAGAATCTTGCAATACAACAGATGTGCCCTTACAATAAAGATGTCCCATAACTCATATGAAATAATGCATTTCAATGCAGGGACGGTCAAGAGACACCTACTCTCATAAGAGAAGTTCCACCAATGCACATCAAATACCATAAACTTTCCCTTATTTTCTTTACCTTAGCTTTTGGACAGTCAAGTTAGGATCACTATAGGATTTTATTCGGCTTGTAATATAGGATAGAGGGCTGGTATTAAACACATGGATATATTTAGTGACAAATCCTCCTTGACACTAAACTTACTTTGGGGTCCACTCAACAAACAATTTTGTTTCTATTCTACCCTTATTTCTCCCTTTACTTTTATTTTATTATACATTCAGGTTGGGTGTAGATTCTTTTATTTATTCTTTCTTTTTTTTCTTTTATTTCTACAACACCTAGCCCTACTATCATTATTTCTTATTTTATCCTTCTTCATACCCACTTCACCTTATGTACCCCTAAGATAGTCATGCTCAACTTAGGAAATTTTCCTAAGTTAAGGTACTTAATGTCCAAGGAGGAGTAGAGCTAAAATAATTTCAGTATAACATATATAGGAAAGTGAATGTGTAACAAAAAAAATAGGCTATAAATATCAAAATCACGATCAACGGATACTATTTACACATGGAAGATCATTTAGGCTAAAACTGGACTAACATAAAAACTGACCTATGATCATTTCCTAACCAACTATCCTACAACCTAGGAAAAACTAAAATACGAAGGGAACTAATAGTACATCGCACACACATGGCATAAGGTCACATCACAAGATACTACCGATCAGGTTGATGCAATTATTAGTTATAATTATCATGTCCCTAATACTAATGCCATAACAACATTCACAATGGTCACACATATATACATTCATGTAGTTCCAAGAACAAATTTAAGGAGGTATATCATTTTTCTAAAAAATCAACAAAAAAAATATGTCAACTGCCCTAAATACTAAAAAATCTCCCAATTAAACAAAAATACAACACAATACAAAACAAAACATAATAACAAATAAAATTAACCTAGATATGTTGGTTCTAAAATTATAATATAGCCGACGGGAAAAAAATAACAACAATAAAAACCCATAGCATATATAGGATACCTCATCCCAACTAAAAGTATGCACACTATCCCCAGTGCATGTAAATAATGTAAAGCAAGGGAATGAGGACATACCTGGAATACACTAGGTGTCTACATCATGATAACCTCTTTGTGAGGGTATATCAACTAGAAGAGGTAGCAGTGGTGGTGATACACTACTAAATAATACACCCATAACTATCTCGACATGTCTCTGCCTAGACTTAGAGTTAGTATTTCTCAAATCATGTGTGGTCTATCTCAAGGCCTGACTATATGGCACATAATGATCTTGAAACTCCACTTCTTAGCCTCTTTTGGTCCTAATTGCGGGGACCATTTCCTCATTCTCTACATATAATTCAAAGTATCTAGGTGCATGTGGATGTGTTGACTAAAAAACTAAAGATACAACTAGATCGATGGTTGATATGTTGTTTTTGATGAGACATGTATCTCTGCTCACAGTGTGACTACCACCTCTCTAATATCACCCAGATTGGGCGCATCAATATTACTAAATTAGGATGACACTCAACCCTCAAAAACATCTATATAGGCTTGCACCTCAGCTTGGAACTCTAATACCTTAACCCTATTTAAAGCTAGTAATTAGTCTTTGCTGCCTCAAGTTTCATCTGAACCTAAGGTCAGATCTTCCCATACAATGATGCTACATCAGACTCAAATTCTCTAGTCGGATGGTGGTATCACTCTAACATTCTACTAAACTTTATGAAAACTAGCGTGATACAAAAACCATACATGTAGCAGCAACTGTAGTAGAGGGGTGATGGGGTACTGTTGATATCCCAACTGGATCCAAAGTGGAAGATATGACTAAAGCAGATATTGTTGGGGTATCCTCTCCCTGTGCCCTCATCTTGAGGTCCTCTCTATGCTCCTCCAACTGAAAATCTATACTAATACCAACATTTAATCCTTCTCTTATAGTAGGCTCTAGAGGAACTGATGGGCCCTCAAACTAGTCCAGAATCACTATCAGAGGTGTATAGGACATCTATTCAAGGACCGACTTTTATGGATCCTCAATCATACTATCTTGGTTCATGCCTGTTACCTATACTATCAAAGCAATACCAAGAACCTTTAGCACATCATCCTTATTATGTAACAACTGTATCAAGTAAAGAAATAGAAGTGTGGGTATCTTCCTAAGTGTTGGCTTATGAATCTCATATCTGATGATGGCCACAAAGTCAATATGAAAACCTACCGCCAAAGTCAAGTGGGTGTCTTCCTAAGTGCTGGCTCATGAATCTCATATTTGCGCTTAATCCGTGTTACACCATCCAATGCAAGTAAGTTATCCACTGTAATTAGCCATAAATGATAATACACTAACAACCACCAAATATTTATTGCAAAATTCAATGGAGCTTTATTAATCATACTTTACCCCTCAACACAAGGGTATCCAAACTAAGAGGTAAAATACAACTGGGGATCCATCTCACCAAACCTATCCTCTTACTCTTTTTCTCCATCTCTTGCATAGCGCATTTGTCACACACCAATCTCAATTGGTGGTCACACTCTACTTTTGATATATGAGCTACAAATTTTGGGCCAAAAAGAACTTAATGGATGACCACCACTAAAGTATCAACCATGACCCCTCACACAAGCACCCACTCTTACTAGGTCTGTTCTGCATGCCTACTAACCCTCGGTATAGTCAAAGATACTTTGGCATGATAGGAGGTATAGAACTACTGCACAAATGCCTAAGTATATAACCTTAAGGTTCTGGTCATCCACCCCAGCTGAAATCTATCGAACATAGCCTGCAATAATGTTTTCCAACCAACCCAGACAACTCAATCCATCAATCCTATAAAATAGTCCTCTTGGTCCAACCCATTTTAGTTAGACAGTTTTCTCTCTCATAAAGTAGTTGTAGCCCCTCTACACACCATCTCGAGTTTACCCCATTAATAGGCTCTATTGAGATGTGGGCAGGGTTGGAAGTCTGGACTGTCATTAATAGGCTCTATTGAAATGTGGGTAGTTTAACCCCCATAAGTTGTTTAAGAAGACACCTTACCCAGAATATTATGAATTAAACAATGTATTACCATATTACATATCGTTCCTTATGCTACTTGATAACGCCCAAACTACAGCTCTCGTAAGAGTGTAAGTGGTCGCTGTCAAATGTAGAACCCAACTGGGTTGGGTGTCGAATCCCACAGGGAATACTTGGTCACTAAGTATGCGACTATTAGTAGCCTGTTGGTCAAAAGTTCTATGGAAGGGCGGATTTAAATTGTAGCGTGAATTACTGTAAACAAAGTAACGATTGAAACAATATAGGTAGTAAGATTTAATAACAGAGAATAATAAGTTAGGGTTCTGTCCACCTTATGAGTTCTACGTATCTATTAACTATGAGTTATGCAAAATTCAGACATGTATTCACTTATAGAGATTCGTATTCTAATGGTAAATCCTAGTGTCTCTCGACCATCCAGGATTATTTCACTTTAACTCTCTCGAGCTTAAAGTGTATAACTAATGGTACAAACTCTCCAAGAGATTAATCCGGTTGAGGCATTAACGTGTAAATAGGGGTTGGTAGCCCTATTTCCTTGTCACACTCTCTTTTCCAAACATGTAACTTTTCTCTCGAACAAGATAATGCTATATTGGCATATTCCTATGTTTGCAACCAAGGTTATAGAAAAGTCACGATGAAGATGAACTTGCGTCAATATGAAATTGACGTGATTTCCCCTCTTGCCGTTTTTGTAGCATGTTTTCTCTCTGTTGTTAATTTACAGAATCTGTAAACTGAATAATACTAAAGTGTCTAAAGAAAAGTAATGACAATGATAATGAATTATGAAAAGCTTAATGAAAAGCGTGAATGAAAAACTTGCTAAAAAATTCAGCAAGTAGGGTTTTTATAACATCCTTGTCCTATTCCTACTGAAATAGGGTTTTTATCCTTGTGCTAGTCCTACTGGGTTACTGCTGCACCCCTAAGTATTAAGAAATATTGATTTTTCTCGGGACGGATTCTCCATGCATCACATTCAGTCCACAAGCTTCCAAAAGTTGCCTTCCTTCTTACGGGAAGTTTCCCTTGCTACCGAAAGGTTCACAAAGTGCTGAAATCTTCATCATAAATACCTGAAAACATGCTAATCACGTTGGTTAGCTCACTTACAGGAAAATAGACTAAAAGTGCAGGAATATTATATTTTATCCTCAAAACTTAGCCTAAAATATGGGTAAATCATGGTGCTTAGGCGTGTAAATACGCCCAACATCAACACCCCACACTTAAAGCTTTGTTCGTCCACAAACAAAATACTACGTCCATGCATACATCTATTTAGGATTTCATAGTTACAACACAAAATGTTCAACAAGACATGCACGGCAATCTTTAACAAAGAGTAGTTTTCTTGAGCACTAATAGAAACAATTCAACCTCCAACCTAGACTCGTGATGATGGCTAATTCGTATCCAAAAGTTAAGGCGCAAAGAATCATACACAACTACCCAAAACTCGTCAACCATGTGTGTCTCACACAAGATATTACCCATAATCACTCACAAGTTTTGCATTTTTCGAAACATGGGTACAAGATTCTCCTTGCTCTCACTCTCACAAAGACTTCTTATGTTGCAACTGATGACCATAGGCTTGCCCGTAGTGTAATGCTCTACTAATATCAAAATGCTAAGCTTAGGATCAAATAGGTCTTTTACAGGTTGTAATGTAGGCTAAGGGAAAGGTAGGACTATTTTGGCTAGAAATAGCGACTATGTTCCCAAAGCGCTTTAATACATCATATTTTGCCATTAACACTTTTTTTAAACAACCCCTCTACTTTCCTTTCATCTACTACCCCTTTTCACCTATTTTATTAGTCAATTAAAAACACAACTATCTTTTTATTTTTCTATTTTTTTTTCATATTTTATAAATCACCTCTACGATAGCCACTCTTTTTCACAACAATTTCAAGTACCAATATATTCTGTGGCATCTCTCTCACCCAATTTCCTCTTATTTAGTCACATGACTTTACAATTTAAAGCTCTCAGGAATTTGGATCACATTATGGTCTTGAAAAAAAAGGATTAGGCTAACATATAAGGCTGTCAAAGAAAATAGCTAAAGGCTCAAAGGAGGTTAAGTAGGATAATGTACACAGGTAGGTAAGAAGAAGGTAAACAATTACAGGCTGCTAAAGAAATGCCTAAATCATCTCCTAAACTCACACTTTTTATTTCTCTTTACACACACATCAGGCAAGTTCTAGCATTAGTCACTGCACAGAATATACTATAATCTCACACACACAAGGCACATAGTCAACTTTATTGGGAGCAGTATAGACTCTTGACCCAACAGATGAATGAATTAAACCACACAATTATCACATAGTAAGTCACACTTGGATCCTAAATGTCTCAATAGTAATGATTTTAGCACAAACTCTTGTCATAATACCATGCCGCCTTATCAGAACAATTTCATGCAAAATCTAAAAAAAATCTAAAAATTTAACTATAAACGAGAATAGATGCAGGCAAAGAAGTACAATACAGCAACAAATACCCTCACCCCACACTTAGACAGGACACACTGTCCTTAGTGGAAATAAATAAGGAAAACCTGATTAGTTGGATTCCTTCTCTATGTATGTGGTCATACCCCCTGTATCGAAATCATCATCAGAGTCGTCATCCTGCAAAGTTCCTCAAAATGTACCCCACTTGATTCCAAGAGTGCGTCGAGGTATTTGCAGCACGGAGGATTCAGCTTGCCCTTTTCTTCCTCTTTTCTTACCTTTCTGTGAGGTGGATGCTTTTTTTTTCCTCGTCAACTTTTTGGTGCCATTGTACTTGAGATTAAAATAAAGTCATGTTAGCTTATCACGGAAGATTTGATCGACAAACAAACAATAGTGGCACCACCCCACACTTAATTTGCTTGTATAAACTAATTAAGTGAACGATGTCGACTACTCAGACTTCATCGGCATACATTTAGGTGTTATGTTCCAACAATACATTCAGCACAGTCATACTTTCATGTCATCTTAACTATCCTTTTCAACTCTATGTCATGTAATCTTTACCCTATTTTATGGTTTAGATTGTGCACCTTTTGAACAAGACTACTACATAGAGATCGAATCAAATTATGGCATAGAATAAATCACAACATCTCATGCTTGTATTCAAGTATGATCTTTGTCTCGATGAATGAGCCATTCAAAATATTCCAACGTTCGACTTACATGATTATGTGATTAACTTTACCATTTCGATTCCTCAAAAAGATGACAGTGTATAACAATCAAATACAAATCGGAACAAAGTTTAGAACACCCATACGTATTCTTTCACTCAACTAGATGTATCATAACAAACCAACTACATTCAAATCACCAACACTACTTCGAGATTTATCAAATTATTATAGGCGTAGTATTGTAACAACTATGAAATATAAAAGAAGTACTTACTTGGTGATGGCCTCGGAAGATGATCTTGCAAGGTTAGAAGAGCAAAAAGAAAAATTTTGAGAGATTTGGTAAGGGTAGGCGGCGCTTAGGTTGAGCAAACAAGTGCCTTTTGTCTTAAGGTTGAAGTTTTATTTATAGGACAAGGCTTGGATCGGGTTTGACCCATTTAAAATTAGGTTAGGAGACCAAAAAGTAAGCATAGGCGGCGCCTAATGCTTTACATATGCTTAGCATATGCGGCGCCTATGCTATGGTATTGTAGATTCAGAGAGCAAAGGCCTTGTCATAGGCGGTGCCTAATGCTTTTCCTAGTTGAGCATAGGCGGCGCCTATGCTATGGCATTGTTGGGTATAGGCGGCGCCTATGCTATGGCATTGTAGATTCTGAGAGCTTAGGCCATAGCATAGGCCTTGCTTTGTTCGTTGCCTAGATTTACATAGGCCTTACCTTTACCATTGCCTAGTTTTTCATAGGCAATGCTAACCGATAGCCTTTGCTTCTTCACGCCTAACCTACCACCTTTAACATAGCACACTTCCAAATCAAAATTTGAGACCAATCTCCTCCTTTATACGTCTTGCACCTACACTTACTCAAAAACAAAAAAAAATGATTAGAACGATGGGTTGACTCCCATCAAGCGCCTTAGTTTTGGTCGTGGCTCGACTACAAAAACAAACTCCTAGTAAAACAAAACAATTAAAAATGATGGGTTGCCTCCCATGTAGCGCTTGATTTACTGTCGCGGCACGACATAGCTATCTCGATTACTTAGACTTCATCGAGATATATGGTGCATCATTTTTTGAATGGATTCAGACGACGATGATGCTTCATTGTGGGCACGCAATCTTCTTCGAGATACATCTTGTGCATACATATCCCAGGTGGGATACCAATTATATCATCAATAGACCAACCAATAGCTCTCTTGTACCTCTTTAGAGAAGAGATGAGAGCCTCTACATGCTGTTCACCTGAATCAGCTGCAACAATAACTGGAAGTGTATCACCACTTCCTAAGAACGCATACCTTAGATGACTGGGGAGCTCTTCCGATTCTAGCACTGGTGGCTCTTTAATGAAAGTCTTCACTGTTGGTGAAGGTCGATTCTTAGGGCCCTGAGAATAGGACCTTATTCCTATTAGAGAACAAGTGGTTTCTTCATATTCTTCAACCTCCTCAAGCTCAAAATTCCACAACACATTAGACAATGGCACATCAATAAGCTGCTTCTTTGCAGATAATTCTTCCACATCTTCATAATAAACATCAGCTATAGAGAACACATCCATATCTTTAGGCTGCTTCATCGATTTGCATACATCAAAACAAACCACTTCGTCATTCATCCGAAATAAAAGCTCATTAACTCTTAAGTCAATAAGCACACTTCCAGTTGCGAGGAAAGGACGCCTCAAGATTATGGGAACTTCAGAATCCACCTCCCAATCCAAAATAACAAAGTCTGCAGGAAAAATGAAGGTGGAAACCTTCGCCAACACATCATATAAGATACCAACAGGTCATTTTAACGACCTATCTTCTATCACGAGCCGCATATTGGTTGGTGTCAGATCGCCCAAACCCAACTTTCTATAAACAGATAACGGCATCAAATTGATACTAGCCCCCAGATAGCATAATGCCTTAGCAAAATTCATAGATCCAACCATGCAAGGAATAGTAAAAGCACCAGGATCTGCCTTCTTCTGTACTAAAGACCTCGTGGCAATTGCACTGTAATGATGAACATCATCTGCCAGCTCATAGCTTGCTGCCCGCTTCTTTGTCAAAAGATCTTTCATGAATTTCGCGTACCCAGGAATCTGTTCCAGCGCCTCTACCAAAGAAACATACATAGTCAGCTGCTTCAACATAGTCATAAATTTACTGAACCTGGTGTCATCAGCTTTCTTTTTCAGTCTCTGAGGAAAAGGTGGTGGTGGAAGGGGAATAGTTTTCTCCACCACTTCCTTTTTATCTTGCTTCCGATTATCAACCTTTTCAGGAGTGTCATCAGCCTTCTTGTTTAGTCTCTGAGGAAAAGGTAGTGGTGGAAGGGGAATAGTTTTCTCATGAACACTCTCGTTCTGATTTTCTACTCCTACAGAATCATCACAATCTACATCAATAACATTCTCCTATATATCATCAACCACCTGCTTGCCTTTGGATGGATTTTCCAACACCTTACCACTCCTGGGAGTAATAGCCATACATGATCCGTCATTCCTTGGATTTTGCACAGTGTCACTAGGTAAAGTGCCAGCCTTTCTTTGATTAAATACCGCTGAAAGTTGACTCAATTATTGTTCCAGCTGTTTTATTGAAGTGGAATATGAGTCAACCAATTGATTTATTGATGATAAATACTTCTATACCTCATTTACTCTCGTATTGGTTGCCTCCACTCCTTTCAATAGCTTAGCCATCATATCTTCCATGGACATCTTCCTAGAGCTAGACGTCACGGCCTCACGGTTTCCAAGAGGAACATACAAACCACTCCGGTCAGACTTATTCTTCCAATTACCTTGATCACGGTCCTTGTTTCCAGATTTATCATAATAGTTCCGACCTTGGTTTCCTTGGGCATTGCCTCGGAAACCCTCCTGATTATTCAAGTCGTTAGCTGCTTCTTCAGAATTGGATTCATCTTTTCCCTGTGACTCCACAACTTTGACTTTTTCGGTCTTTCCTGATAATAGATGCTTGGTAAGAAGATCCATCTGCGTTTTCATGTGTGCCATATCTTGGTCACGTTCCTCTTCTCTTTGCCTTTGTTCTGCAGTCATGCCAAAAGATATAGTAGAGCTTGCTACCTCAGAATCCCTAGTATGCCAAGCTCTACTCTGCTTTGTAATACGATCTAGCATATCACTTTCCTGAATAAAAGTAAGGTCCATGAATGACCCACCCGCAGCATTATCAACCACTGGCTTAGTCACCAAATTCAAAGCCCTGTATAATATCTCCATCAAGTAGACATTGGTCATATGATGATTTGGGCACTGCATAAGCTTCTTTTTGAACCTCTCCCATGTTTCGTGGAGAGCTTCAGTTGGAAGCTATCGAAAATTGCTTATCTCATCTCTTAATTATGCTCTCTTGGATGGCGGATAAAATCTTTCTAGGAAAGCATCTTTCAGTTGCCTCCAATTAGTAATAGAGTCAGGAGTTAGCCCGTTCAATCATAAAGTTGCCTCTCCAGATAGAGACAATGGAAATAAGCGCAGCCGGATCGCATTTTGTCCAACCCCTGGATTGTCAAAAGCCTTGCATGTTGACATAAAATTGATCAGATGCATATTCGGATCATCGCCTCCAAGTCCACCTAATAATCCCTTGAGCTGCAATAGCTGAATCATGGTGCTAGTGATATTGAACTTGGCTCCAGGTGCCAAGGGCGGAGGAATAATAGCCCCTGTGGCACCAGCTCCATCCATATCGTCATAATCATCATCAAATAGAATCTACATAGCTCGACGTTCAGGCCTCAGTCTAGCTTGACGATCTCTTCTGTTCACAGGTGCCGCCACCTCTTCACCATACCTAGGATTCAGCAATTCATCATCACCCAGGTCCTCATCATCGGGATTTGTTGCTCGCCCTGGGTTATCAATATTTTGTTGATGCACTTGAGCAGCGGCCAATGCAGCTAATCGAGCCTGCTCCTGTTGAGCGGCCCTTCTATCAATATCTCTTTGCGCCTTCATCCTGCCAATAAGTTGGGGTTCAGGGTTTATGGGTAATAATGGCAGACTCGAGCTTCGAGTATTTGGCATGCACTGAGCAAAACCTGAATAAAACAAACACAACAGACGAAAAGTAAAATTCAAGAATCTTTGACCAAAGGGTCTATTAACTATAACAAACTTAGTAGACAACTATATTTCCCGGTAACAGCGCCAAAATTTGATAACTCCCAAACTACAGCTCTCGTAAGAGTGTAAGCGGTCACTGTTAAATACAGAACCCAAATGGGTTGGGTTTCGAATCCCACAGGGAATACTTGGTCATTAAGTATGAGACTATTAGTAGCATGTTGGTCGAAAGTTCTATGGAAGGGGGGATTTAAATTATGGCGTGAATTACTGTAAACAAAGTAACGAATGAAACAATTTAAGTAGTTAGATTTAATAACAGAGAATAATAAGTTAGGGTTATGTCCACCTTATGAGTTCTACGTATCTATTAACTATGAGTTATCCAGAATTAAGACATGCATGCACTTATAGAGATTCATATTCTAATGGTAAATCCTAGTGTCTCTCGACCATCCAGGATTATTTCACTTTAACTCTCCCGAGCTTAAAGTGTATAACTAACGGTACAAACTCTCCAAGAGATTAATCCGGTTAAGTTATTAATGCGTAAATAGGGGTTGGTAGCCCTATTTCCTTGTCACACTCTCTTTTTCAAACATGTAACTTTTCTATCGAATAAGCTAATGATATATTGGCATATTCCTATGTTTGCAACCATAATAATTTAATTAAAACGAAGAGAGTAATGATATAAGTGGCATACGCATCAAGAATTCACAAACTCATAGTAATAGATAGTATTTCAAAAGGCTTCCATAACCCTAACAGAGAAGTTTATCTACTCATGATTACAACGGAAATCCAAGAAGACATCATCAGCATACCAAGGTTATAGCAAAGTCACGATGTAGATGAACTTGCGTCAATATGAAATTGACGTGATTTCCCCTCTTGCCGTTTTTGTAGCATGTTTTCTCTCTGTTGTTAATTTACAGAATCTGTAAACTGAATAATACTAATGTGTCTAAAGAAAAGTAATGACAATGATAATGAATTATGAAAAGCTTAATGAAAAGCGTGAATGAAAAACTTGCTGAAAAATTCAGCAAATAGGGTATATATAACATCCTTGTCCTAGTCCTACTGAAATAGGGTTTTTATCCTTGTCCTAGTCCTACTGGGTTACTGCTGCACCCCTAAGTATTAAGAAACACTGATTTTGCCCGGGATGGACTCTCCATGCATCACATTCAGTCCACAAGCTTCCAAAAGTTGCCTTCCTTCTTACGTGAAGTTTCCCTTGCTACCGAAAGGTCCACAAAGTGCTGAAATCTTCATCATAAATACCTGAAAACATGCTAATCACGTTGGTTATCTCACTTACAGGAAAATGGACTAAAACTGAAGGAATTATATATTTTATCCTCAAAAACTTAGCCTAAAATATAGGTAAATCATGGTTCCTAGGCGTGTAAATACGCCCAACATCACTACTGTACTAAAAAAATAAAAGAAAATAATATGAACACTGAAATAATGGGTTGCCTCCCAACTATCACTTAATTTAACATTGCGAGATAACGAGGCTAGTTGTTTACTCAGACTTCACAGCAATCCCATAGGTTGCCTCCCATGTTGCTCTTGATTTAACATTGTTTCACTATGAGAGTAACTTTATTACTTAGAATTCATCAAGGTATCTAAGATAATAACCTCCAGTATAATCAACACTATGAATAACCGGCACCACTCTCATATCGGTTGGCTGCTTCATAGTTCTTCAGGCATTGAATATAACTTACACATTATTGACTCTGAATTTGAGCTCCCTCTTCTCCATACCAACCATCTCCATACCTGTGTTAATGTTCTTTCTAATAGTATAGGCATCTTAAAGTCAATCTCACAATCCAAAATGATAAATTTAGGCTAAAACATAAAGTTATCAACTTTTACCAACCCATCAAATGATATGTTCTAGGGGTTTTTTACTATGTGGTCTACCATCAACAACCACAAAGTAGTTGGTTCTAGGGAGATCAAGCCTAATTACTTGAATATAGCCAACAATATCAAATTAATGTTGGTTCCCAAGTCACATAATGCTTTAGCAAATCTAGATGTCCCAATGGTACATAGGACCATGAGTTCTCCAGGATCACTCCTTTTTTATGCCATAGATTTAGAAGTGAATTCACTACAATGGTGCAATCCATCAACGTCCTCAACACTTGCCACTCTCTTACTTGTCACCAATTCCTTCATAAACCTATACTACCCAGGCATTTAATCTAAAGCATCAAGAGGAGAGATGTTGAAGTATAATTATTTTTGCATATTAAGGAATTTCTTAAACTTCTCTTCTTCCATCTTTTGTTTCAGTCTTTGAGGAAAACGTGGGGGTGGTTATGAAATTTGCTTCACTATAGGCTCATTAACATTTTCGTTATGTTTATCCTCACCAACACTAACAGTAACAACTATCATATTATCTGAATCCATGGCAGGTGTCTTATAAACCATACTACTATCATTCTTTCGATCATCCAAAGTTCGAAATAGGGGATTAATAGTAGACTTGCCACTCTAAGTGGTGATAGTGACATAATGACCATCATTCTTTGGATTCTACAGCGTGTTGCTTTAAAGGGTACCCGACTGACTCTCATTCAAGGTAGCCAATATCTGCCTAAACTACTACTCTAACTTCTTTATTGCAGTTGCATGAAACATACACTTCTGGTTCAGACCTAAAATATTAGCCCTAATCTCCTTAAGGTATGTTTCTTTATTTTTTTAACCCTTCACTAGCTTGGTCATCCTCGCGTACATACTTAAGTCTGTATCATGGATTCCTCACAGAACATACCTATCTCACTTATCTTTTTAGTCATTTTTTTTGGTCCAATCACTATCTTGCTCCCTACTGCGATCACGCTCTATACTCTGATCTCTGTATCTATCTCCATAGTATTTCTGACCTTGGTTTCCTTTCCCCTTGGCTAAAAAACCTACCAATTTTTTATCAATATACATAGCCTTCTCATCTAATTTAGACTCATATAATTTAGAGGTTTCACCCTTTGAACCTTCAGTAACTACCTTTGAAGAATTAATAACTATTCCAAACTTCTTTGTGAGTCACTAATTATCAGTTTTAAGATAAAAATATCTTGCATAATACAATCATCACCCATTCTATGGTCATCGAAAGCCCCAATGGAATAAGTGCAAACACCCCTTTCGCCTCATAAATATTCCACTCTCGGTTGGTGAAAGAGATCTGGTCTAGAATATTAGATGCTATTTCCCGGTGTAAGCGTATGAAAGTTCCTCAAAAGATTGTAGCTTCCATGACTATGGAAATGATATTCAGGTCTTTATAAAATATTTCAAGCAAGTTCATCACTAAAATGCGATGATTAGGTAACAAGCTCAATTTCTTCTTAAAGCAAAACCACACCTCATACATTGACTCAGAATATAGTAGTTTGAATATATATATCTCATCTTTAAACTACAACATTATTGATGGAGAAAAGAAATGGTATAAGAATTTCTTATGCAACTCATTCCAAGTTATAATAGATCCTATAGGAAGTTCCCCCTACCACAATGAAGCTTCTCTAGTCAACAAAAAAGAGAGCAACATCAATCTAAGTGGCTCTTGATCTACCCCAGGTATTAAGTAAGAAGTGTAGATCCTAGTAAATTTAGCAAGATGCTTATTTGAGTTATTCGTAGCTAAAACCACAACCATACCTTTCAAGTTCAATAGATGGATCATGGAACTGGATATGTCAAACTTAAAACTTTATGGCAAAGTAAGAGGAATGATAACTCCTATTTCTATTGGCACAACATATCCTATATCCTCCTCATCATCATATGGTTGTAAGTGCTGGTATGCTGGGATCACTTGATCTCAACCACCTCAAAATCTATCTCAATTACCATATAGTATTGCTCGATGATCAAGTGCTCGTCTCCTCCTAGCTAGCTCTACCTCCTATGCTATGCATTGAACTTCAGCATCCCTTCTCAGGTTAATATCTACATATACTACAATTGCTCTATTTGAAGATCAACAATGTATTGTACTCCTATTGGAGGAGGTGGACGCACAACATTAGGGTCATCTTGAACCCCTTTAAAATATCCTCTGTGTACTTGTTCCGTCATCATAAAATTGGGTTGTAAGATCCTCTCTGTATTTAGATGTATTAGTAGTAAAGGATTGGCCTGACTCCTTGTGTTAGGAAGACACTAGGGTACACCCAACTAAAAATAAAAACTAAAATCCCAAAAACTTCAGAAACTTCAATCAATAACTCAAAATTGTATTCCTCGATAATGATGCCAAAATTTTGGTGTCTCCCAAAGATATGCCTCCAATTGAGAATAAAGTAGTCGAAGGGAAATATTTTAATCCAATAAGGTTAGGATCGAATCTCAAGGGAAAAAATGGAATTATATCTTTTATTTGCCAGAATTAATGAGCAATACTGAAAGTAAATAGGGGTTTGTAGTAGTCTCGAGCAAGTAATAAAACTCAACTTTTGTTGTAATCAGTCGAAAAGGAACATGAAATCAAATACTAAGATTGTGTTCCCCCTTCTTTCTCAGCTCAGCAGGTTTATTGTGATTTATTAAACCAACCTGATATTTTGCATATAGAATTTGATAAGCTATGTACCTCAACTATCTTGTGGACTCATTAGAAGATTTCACCCTTTTCCTTTTGAGTCTCTAGATGTTGCATTACTAACCCTTATCCTAGATCCCTATTAAATATTACCTTTTGAGTCCCAAGTTATCAGATAAAATATAATTGTCTTGAGTAGATAATGCTGATTAGCATACATCATTAAGTAATCATCAAATTACTGTTGTGATTATCCTTTACTAATTTGTACTACGCTTTCAAAGTAAGTAGTGATATAATTAGTGGGATCATAACGTTTGAAACAACTAAGAAGTCTATTAAACTAAAGATAACCACAATACATGCAAGAATATCGATTTAGAACAAATTAGCATTTTCCCTACTTCATCAATCTGATATAGGCAAAAACTAGATAAAGTAGTGGTCATAAAGATTACTACGTGGTCCAAACATATGTGGCCGAAGACGATGACTCAGGAATAAGTTTCGACTCAATTGCCCTGCACAACTTGGATACATAGTAAAGACAACATACAATTTGTATTATTCGATAGGATAGTCAGGTGGGGATGCCCACTTCAAATTCTTTCAAGTTCACTAAGAAATATGGACTTATATATAATATTCCTCCATTATTTGTCATATCTACTTCAGTTAATCCTATTATTGATTTTTAATGTTTGACCATCTATCATTATATATTGTTATTAATACTTTAGATCCTAGATTTTTTCTAGTTAGACCTTTTATTCCTAAAACAATTAAACTGTATCATTTTATTTTTTTATATGTCTTAAAGAGTTAGCATTTACTAAATCTAGTATTTTAAAATCTTCTCCTATAGCTGATATTTGTTCTTTTCTATAATGTCTATATAGCTGATTATCTGTAGTATCCTGCATTATATAATGTTTTAGGATTTAATAATTTTAATTAATGTTGCTGGAAAATTTGTAAATCTTTATCTACATCTATTATTTCATTAAGTTCTTGGTTCTTCTCCATATTAGGTTGTCTTCCGCATATTCTGGATAATATATTATTATTGCCTATTTTATTCTCCGAAAAACTTATTCTTTGTCTTTCTTCTCCTTGTTTTTCATTGTTTTTGATGGTTCTCCATCTATTTGATAGAAAGTCCATTTTTATGGTTTTCTTATTATATTTTTTCTTTCTTGTTTAGGAGTTAATTCAATTCTTTTTAACTGGTTAATAAGTTCTTCTATTTCAAGGTTATTTTTTGGTGGCTCTTGAGCTTCTTTATTTTTTATTAGGATATCTATTTTCTTATGTAGTTCGGATAATTCTAGTTCTTGCTGAAAAGGTTTTTGAGTTTCTTTGCCCTTAATTAAAATATCTATCTTTTTATGTAAGTCTAATAATAACTCTATTATGGTATTATTTTTTTTTAATAAAATTTTATCTGTTATACTTGAAGGTATATGCTTAGATAATCCTTCTGGTTCGCTATCATAACTTCTTGATTTTTCTAGTGCCTTATATAATTTATATCTTCACTCATGAAAGTGACATTTCTTCTAATCTTTTTTTTATTTCTTGCAAATCTTTGATTTCTGTTGTTATATTTTCTACTTGTTCTATAAGTTTAGATATTAATTGACTAGTTTTTACTTCTAATTCTTTCGGTCTTTCTATTATAGTTTTTATTAGCTTTTCAATTTCTAATTTTGTAGGTATTTTTTCTAAATTAAATTTGTGATTTAAATACTGAATTTTTCTATCTATTTCTATTTCTTGTGACTTTAAATATTCAGTATTTAAAGTCATAGATCTTTCCAGCTATAGTAGAAAAATTTAAAATACTAGATTTAGTAAATGCTAACTCTTTAAGACGTATAAAAAATAATAAAATGAAACTGATGCATATGGGTTTAATTGTTATAGGAATAAAAGGTCTAAGTAGAAAAAATCTAGGATCCAAAGTATTAATAACAATATATGATGATAGATGATCAGACTTTAAAAAATCAATAATAGGATTAACTGAAGTAGATATGACAAATAATGTAGGAATATTCTATATAAGTCCAGATTTTTTAATGAATTTGGAAAAATATTAAAATAGAAATCCAAACTAAAGGGTATGAAGAAATGAGTAGTGGCAATAATTATTAATGTGCATAGGGTTTATTGGAAAATTAACTTTAAGTAGTAATAATAAATTTAAAGTAAAGGTAAATGATGTAGTTGAAATAATGGGAAATAAAGGCATAAGTTTAATAAAACCAATAAAAATAGACCCAGAAATATATGCAAGCTTAGAATGGAATTTAAACAAATTTACTAAACAAAAAATTCTTACACCAGACTCTCATCTATTATATACTACAAGTAAAGGAGAAACTTCAGTTAGATTTACAGATTATAGTTACGCAACTAAAAAAAATTTAGACGATGACGAAATAGAGAGTAATATAGAAACAGAGAGCGAGTTTATGAATATAGAAGTTCTACAAGAAGGATATGAAGTAGACATGGTCATAGAAAAAGCTGAAAATTTAGCAGAAGAATAGAAATATATAACTTTTAAATGTAAATGATGTCAAAAGGATGAAATGAAAATAGAAGAATGTATAGAACATTTTAAAAACTGTTTAGAGAGAAGTGATAATTTAGGATATAGAAATAACAAACCATTCCTTGAAACAAAAGATGAAGACACAATTTCTGTATTAAGTTCTACATTAAGTTATAAAGAATTCGCAGAATTAGAACCGACTAGCTCTTCAAGTGCTAGCCCATTTAAACAAACAAACCCCAATCCCCAACCAATAGATTATAGTACAGGTAATGTACCTAGAAGACCAGCAATTAGGATAAACCCAGGTACAGAACTTAGAAGAGATAATATAAGACCAGCAGGTAAGAGAATGCCAATAGAAGAACCAATTAAACTACAAGAAGGAGGTAGTAAAGGTAAAATTCTAAATATAGCAGCACACGACCCACAAATGTGGGATACAGTGATAGATTTATGGAAAGGAATAGTAGCAACAGATTACTTAAGACATTATACAGAAATAGATATGGAATCAATGTATAAATATTTGGAAACCTTTTTAGGGGAATCTGCAAAAGCCACATAGGAAAGTTTTAAGATAAATTGCCCATATGATTTCCAGGTTTTATTAAGTATGGGACCAAACCCCTATAATTTCACAAACAAAATGTGTATGTTATTAACTGGAAAAGATCCAAATAGTGGATTATTAGCAGTACAAAAAGAAGCATTATTAAAACTAGAACAATTAAGTATTTCACATTGGTTATATGATGATAGGCAAATTTACGTGCCTATATCAATATATTTTGCCCATATTTTAGCCTAGTTTTGAGAACTAATTATCTATTTCATGCACTTTTAGTCCTTTCTCCTGTAAATGAGCTAACAAACATGATTAGGAAAGTTTCAGGTATAAATGATGCAAAATACAGTATTTTATGGCTTACTTGACGCAAAAGAAAGCTCACGAACGAGATGGAAAGGAGCTGGACGCCTAAAGGACCAAATCTGCTGCATGGAAAATCTGTCCCGGGCTAAAACAGCAATTCTGAAGACTTTGGGGACTTACAGACACAAAGCTGGATTTTTACCAAGATACATTAACCTAGTGCAATTAGGTTATGTGTTTTACTAATCTATTTGGATTATGATATTGTAACCTTACCCTAGTACATTTGGGTCAAGGATTTCATTAGTATATTAGGATTTGGTTATTTATTTCATTAGCTTAGTAGGAGTAGGATAAGAGTATTATAAATACCCTATCATGTTAGAGATTTTTATCACTTCTTCAACTATTAATTCAACAATTAATTTTCTTCCATCCTTCTCATCTTCCTCATCTAAAAACACTTCTAATCTATTCTTCTATTCATCTATTCCACAACAAGAGAATCGTTACTCGCTACGGAATCACCAAAACCACACGCCTAACACCTCTTTCACACGCCATCCACCATGCAAAACGTGATATCCTTTGCATTCATGGGTAACTAAACCTCTTAGTTGGGGTTATGGAAGCCGAATGAGTTACTATCTATAGCTGTGAGTTTGTGAGTTCAAGACACGTATATTGCTTATATCATTACGCTCTTCATCTTAATCTACATTCTTTGCGGTTGCAAACGCAAGAATACGCCAGTCTAACATTTAACTTGTTCGAGAGAAAGGTTATTTGTCTGGAAAAGAGATAATGTCAAGGTAGTAGGACACCCTTTCCTATTAAAAAGCTAGTGCCGTAACTGGACTAACCTCTTGGAGAATTCGTACCGCTAGACACGCTTTAAGCTCGAGAGAGTTAAAGTGAAATAGTCCTTGTTTAGGTCGAGAGACGCTTGGATTTACCATCGACTACAATTCTCTATAAGCAATCGCATGTCAAGACTCTACACACTCATAGCCTATAATGACGTATACCTCAGAAGGTGGACATAACCCCAACGCTTCAATTCTCATTGTTTACAACCAACGTAACAATCTCTTTCTCTTTTTACTTTGCTATTTTCAGCTTTTATTTCATTACTTTGGTTACTTATTACAATCCCCCTTTCTTACGAGACTTGCACCAAAAGTCTATTAATTTTACTTACTTGTTGGCCAAGCTATTCCCTATGGGATCGACACCCAACCCAGGTTGGGTTCTATATTTGCTAACGACCGCTTTACACTCAAACGAGAGCTGTAGATTGAGCGTTATCAAAAATTGGCGCCGTTGCCGGGGAATACGAGTGTCAATCAAGTTCATAATAATTACTAGACCCTTTGGTCAAAGATTCTCGTACTTTTACGTTTAGTTTTTGTTTTTGTTTATTGCAGGTTTTTCTTTTAGTGCATGCCCCATACTAGAAGTTCTGGTCAACCGTTATTACCAATCAATCCTGAACCGCAACGAATTAGAAGAATGGAAGCACAAGATGAAATCGACAGGATGGCTGCTCAACATGAGCAAGCAAGATTAGCTGCTCTTGCCGCTGCTCAAGTCCAACAACAAAACATTGATAATCCTGGACGAGCAACAAATCCTGATGATGAAGATTTAGGAGATGACGAGTTGATAAACCCAAGGCATGGCGCTGAAATTGCAACACCTGCCAATCGAAGAGGTCGACAAGCTCGGTACAGATATGATCGCCAACCTTTGCAACCAGCTTTCGACGATGATGATGATGATCTTGATGGTGCCGGAGCCACTGGAGCTATAATTCCACCACCATTAGCGCCCGGAGCCAAGTTCAACATCAAAAGCACCATGATTCAGTTATTGCAACTCAAGGGGTTATTTGGTGGACTAGCAGGCGATGATCCGAATATGCATCTCATCAACTTTATTTCTACATGCAAGTCTTTTGACAATCCTGGTGTTGGTCAGAATGCTATTCGATTACGTCTATTTCCATTGTCTCTGTCTGGGGAGGCAACATTATGGTTGAATGGGCTGACTCCTGATTCAATTACAAATTGGAGGCAATTGAGAGACGCTTTCCTAGAAAGATTCTTTCCGCTATCCAAGAGAGCTCAATTAAGAGATGAAATCAGCAACTTTCGTCAGCTTCCCTCTGAAGCTCTTCACGAAACATGGGAGAGGTTCAAGACAAAGCTAACGAGATGCCCAAACCATCACATGACTAATGTTCACCTCATGGAGATCTTGTATAGAGCCTTGAATTCAGTAACTAAACCAGTGGTGGACAATGCAGCTGGAGGTTCTTTTATGGACCTCACCTTTGGTCAAGCAAGCAACATGCTAGATCGTATGACCAAACAAAGTAGAGCTTGGCATACCAGAGATTCTGTGGTAGCAAGCCCCACTTTATCTATTGGTATGTCTGCAGACCAAAGAAGAAGAGAAGAAGAACGTGATCAAGACATGGCGCACATGAAAACCCAAATGGATCTTCTTACAAAGCATCTATTAGGGAAGACTGAAAAAGTGAAAGCTATTGCGTCAAAAGGAAGAGACGAATCTGATTCGGAAGAGGAGGCCAACTACTTGAACAATCAGGGGGGTTTCCGTGGGAATGCCCAAGGAAACCAAGGTCGGAACTATTATGATAAATCTGGAGGTAAAGACCAAGGTAGTTGGAAGAAAAATAATGAAAATAGTGGTTTGTACGTTCCCCCTGGTAGACGTGATACCACCACATCTAATTCTATGGAAGACATGATGGCTAAGTTATTGAAAGGAGTGGAAGCAACGAGCGTGGGAGTTAAGGAGGTAATCGACGATTTGGCCTCCATGAAGCAACTAGTTGATTCTCATTCCACTTCTATCAAGCAAATAGAGCAGCAATTAAGCCAACTTTCAGCAGCATTCAACCAAAGAAAGGCTGGAACCTTACCTAGCGATACTGTGCAAAACCCAAGGAATGATGGGTCATGCATGGCCATCACTACCAGAAGTGGTAAGGTGCTGGAAACTTCAGAAAAAGGCAAGAAAGTGGTTGACGGAACAGCAGATATGGATGCCACACCTAGTGACGTCACAAGAGAAGAAGCCGCAACATCTACTTCCAACGTCAAGGACGTTTCACCTAGTGACGTGCAGCCTGAAAAAAAAAATAAACGGAAGCAAGAGGAGAAGAAACCCATGGAGATAACACTTCCATACCCACCACCACCTTTTCCACAAAGATTGAAGAAGGTGGCCAAAGACACTAAGTTCAGCAAATTTATGACCATGTTGAAGCAGCTGACTATTAATGTTCCGTTGGTAGAGGCACTTGAAAAAATCCCTGGGTATGTGAAGTTTATGAAAGATCTTTTGACTAAGAAGAGGGCAGCAAGTTATGAGCTGAAAGATGATGTGCATCATTGTAGTGCAAATGCTACTCGATCGATAGTTCAGAAGAAGGCCGACCCCGGAGCTTTCACGATTCCTTGCACCGTCGGATCTTTGGACTTTGCTAAAGCATTGTGTGACTTAGGATCCAGCATCAACTTGATGCCATTATCGATCTATAAGAAGTTGGGGTTAGGAGATCCTACACCAACTAATATGAGGCTTGTGATGGCGGATAGGTCGGTAAAACGACCGGTTGGTATTCTATGCGATGTCTTGGTAAAGGTATCTTCATTCATATTTCCAGCAGACTTTGTCATCTTGGATTGTGAAGCAGATTCAGAGGTTCCCATAATCTTGGGACGCCCCTTCCTTGCTACGGGAAGTGTGCTCATAGATTTGAGAGCTAATGAGCTTTCATTCCGAATAAATGATGAAGTGGTTCGCTTTGATGTTTTCAAATCAATGAAGCAACCCAAAGATCTAAGTGTATTTTCGGTAGCTGATGTTGTCTTTGATGACGATAAAGAGTTACTTGCAGAAGAGCAAATTCTTGATGATCCTTTGGAGGCTTTGTTCATGAAAGAAGAGGATGATGATGCTGAAATTTCTGAAGATGATATTTGTGCTCTATCGGGATTAGGAACATATCGTTATACTCCCAAGAAGCTGGATCTTGATCTCAAGAATCAAACCACACCACCAGCTAAGCCATCTATTGAAGAACCACCCACGTTAGAATTGAAGGAGCTGCCAAGCCATTTGAAGTACGCATTCTTAGGAAGCGAAAACACTCTTCCAGTCATAGTGGCAGCCGATTTAGGTGAGCAACAAGTTGCAGCTCTTATTGCAATCTTACGCAAGTATATTAGAGCTATTGGATGGACCATTGCGGATATCATTGGTATTCCACCTGGGATTTGCACACATAAAATTCAGCTTCAAGAAAAGTGCACACCCACCATTGAACATCAAAGACGTCTAAACCCACCAATGCAAGAGGTGGTGAAGAAGGAGATTATCAAGTGGTTAGACGCCGGAGTCGTGTATCCTATTTCTGACAGTACATGGGTAAGCCCAGTACAATGTGTTCCCAAGAAAGGAGGTATGACGGTGGTTGCGAATGCAAAGAATGAGCTTATTCCACTCAGGCCCGTTACTGGATGGAGAGTATGCATGGACTACCGCAAGCTGAATTCTTGGACTCTCAAGGATCACTTCCCCATGCCATTTATGGACCAAATGCTAGATCGATTAGCGGGGAAATGATGGTTTTGCTTCTTGGATGGTCATTCAGGTTACAATCAGATTTGTATTGCCCCCGAAGACCAAGACAAGACAACGTTTACATGCCCATATGGTACTTTTGCCTTCAAACGCATGCCATTCAGGTTGTGCAACGCACCAGCCACCTTTCAACGTTGTATGATGTCTATTTTCTCTGATATGGTAGAAGACACTTTGGAGGTATTTATGGACGACTTTTCAGTTGTTGGTGAGTCCTTTGACGTATGTTTGGTGAACTTGAGCATGGCATTACAAAGATGTGTAGAGTTCAACCTTGTGCTGAATTGGGAAATGTGCCACTTCATGGTAAAAGAAGGAATCGTTCTTGGGCACAAGATTTCCGAAAGAGGAATAGAGGTTGATCGCGCCAAAATAGAAGTAATTGAGAATCTACCGCCTCCAATTTCGGTGAAGGGAGTTCGTAGTTTTCTTGGCCATGCCGGTTTTTATCGAAGATTCATCAAAGACTTCTCCAGAATTTCTAGTCCATTGTGCAAGCTATTGGAGAAAGATGCGAAGTTTGATTTTAATGATGATTGCTTAAAGGCATTCGAATGCCTTAAAGAAAAACTCATTGAAGCCCCTATCATGGTAGCACCAGATTGGACGCTCCCGTTTGAAGTCATGTGTGATGCTAGTGGTGTAGCCGTTGGTGCTGTTCTTGGACAGAGAAAGGAGAAATTGTTTCATCCTATCTACTATGCGAGTAAGGTCCTAAATGAAGCCCAAAGGAACTACACTGTCACTAAACAAGAGCTCCTAGCGGTTGTGTATGCGTTTGAGAAGTTTCGTGCCTATCTATTGGGTACTAAGGTGATCGTTCATACAGACCATGCAGCTCTTAGGTATCTAATGACAAAGAAGGATGCAAAACCAAGGCTGATTCGATGGGTATTGCTGCTGCAAGAGTTCGATTTCGAAGTCAAAGATAGAAGAGGTTGCGAGAACCAAGTGGCTTATCACCTATCTAGACTTGAGAATGAGTATGTGGCGCAACCAGAAAATCAGATTGATGATGCATTCCCTGATGAGGAGATACTAGCAACAACAATGGAGAAATTACCATGGTATGCCGACTTTGCAAATTTCGTGGTGAGTAATGTGTTACCTTCCAATTTATCTTACCACCAGAGGAGGAAGTTTATGCATGACATACAGCACTACTATTGGGATGATCCTTATTTGTTTCGAAGATGCGCGGATGGTATCATTCGACGATGTATATCCCATGAAGAAGTGCCTACTATATTGGAAGCATGCCACACTTCGCAAGTTGGAGGACATCATGCAGGGAATCGAGCGGCAAGGAAAGTCTTGCAAAGTGGTTATTATTGGCCTACAATATTCAAAGATGCACACGACTATGTGATAAGGTGTGACCAATGCCAACGTCAAGGTGCTATTTCAAAACACCATGAAATGCCCATGTCCAAAATTCTGGAGGTAGAACTCTTTGATGTGTGGGGTATTGATTTCATGGGACCATTCGTGAATTCGTTTGGAATGAAGTACATCTTGGTTGCTGTGGATTATGTGTTGAAATGGGTCGAAGCTGTAGCATTGGCCGATAACGAAGGAAAGCGTGTTGTAGCATTTTTAAAGAAGAATATCTTCTCTCGCTTTGGAGTACCTCGTACTATCATAAGTGATGGAGGATCTCACTTTTGCAACAAGCTATTCAAATCTGTATTGGCCAAGTATGGAGTCAAGCAACACAAGGTAGCTACGCCTTATCATCCCCAAACTAGTGGACAAGTAGAGGTTTCCAATCGTGAGATCAAGCAAATCCTTGCCAAGACGGTTAATGCAAATCGGAAGGATTGGTCTCGAAAGCTAGATGATGCACTATGGGCGTATAGGACTGCATTCAAGACACCCATTGGCATGTCACCTTATCAGCTAGTTTATGGGAAGGCTTGTCATCTACCCATCGAGCTTGAATACAAGGCATTGTGGGCATTGAAGCACTTGAATCTGAATTGGGATGATGTGAAGAACCTGAGGTTGGAGCAGCTGAATGAACTAGATGAATTTCGTCTCCATGCATACGAAAGATCAGATTTATACAAGGAGCGGATGAAGAAGTATCATGATCAGCGGATTGTTCGACGAAACGTCCAAAAAGGTGACATGGTACTGCTTTTTAACTCCAGACTCAAGCTCTTCCCAGGTAAGTTAAAATCAAAGTGGTCTGGTCCATTTAAAGTCATCCAAGTCTACTCATCTGGAGTAGTCGAATTGGAAAACAATGAGGGTGTTATCTTCAAAGTGAATGGCCAACGTGTCAAGCCATATATCGGTCCTCTTGACTCGATGAATGACATGGCCATCACTTATCTCGACAAAGTCTAGGTACTCGAGATTACTACGTCGATCCACGACAATAAATAAGGCGCTAGATGGGAGGCAACCCATCGTTTTATTGTTTTATCGTTTTGTCATTTTATCGTTTTATTATTTCGTCGCTTTAGTATTTTTTTTCTTCTTGATAAATGAAAATCCAAAAATAAGAGTCGTGCCACAACCAAAACTAAGGCGCTTGGTGGGAGGCAACCCATCGTACTAATCGTTTTCATTTTGTTTTGAGCAAATATAGGTGCAAGAAGTACGCGACGAGGAGATTGATCTCAATCGACGATTTGGACGCATTGTATGGTAAAGTCGGTAAGTTAGGAATGGTGATGCATAAGGCTATGAATGGAGTCTTTCTCACGTCATAATAGGCTTCGAGGAAGGCTAGGCCTTGGTAAAAATAGGCCACGAACGATGCACAACCTATTCTATAGCCTAAGGACTCGAAATCTAGTGTGCTATACACTATGTGCCGCCTATTCCTAGGTATGCTTTTGACTATGCGCCGCCTATGCTATGGCATTTGAGATACTGAGACCAAATGCCATAGACTATGAGGCGCATATGTCTAGAAATGCCATAGACTATGCGGCGCATATGTCCCATTATGCCATGGACAATGCGCCGCATATGTAAGTGATATGCCGAGGGATATGCGCCGCATATGTGGTGATTTTGTCCCCAAATCCGATTGTAAATGGGTCATAACCCGACCCATACTCTTCCTATATAAAGGGGACTTGGTTTTATAACACAATCACATTAGAAACAACCCTAAAGGCGCCGCATATCACTCCAAATCCTCTCAAAATTTTCTTCCTTTGTTCTTCCAATCCACAACAACTTCTCCACAATCTTCAAGCAAGTAAGTGCTCTCTTATTCTTCATCTATTTATCGTAAGTACTACGTTGCTATGCTTATTATATTTTGCTAAATCATGTGAGATTGATGGTGATGTTCATGTGTTTGGATAATTGTTGCAAAAACGTGTGAGTGAATATCTACGTAGGGAATTCTTGACTTGTTTCCGACTTGAATTTTGCTCCGATAGCATTGTTATGATAATTGCTGAATTGATATGGCTATGAATATTGCTTAATATTGTTGTTTGGATGCTTACAGGATAAACCATCCCGGCCATCGGGATAAGGTTATAATGCCTATCGACTTAGGAGGTTGTGCTTGTTGTAAGAATAATAATTCCATGTGGTAACCCCTAGGTTGTAGCGTGCTATATCCACCATGAAAGTAGTCCAATGGCTGCAAATAAGTGTTGTAATGCTGATTTTCTTTTCGGAATACAATCCTAACACGTATGTCGACGAAATCTGAGTACTCGACCACTTTCACTTCACTGATTTGTGCTAACAAGATTAAGTGTGGGGTGGTACCCCTAGTGCTTGCATATAGATTGTATCAAGTGAGATTGTGCTGCAACTAACATTATTTCTAGTCTCAGGTACAATGGCACCTAAAGCAAAGCAAGGCAAGGAGAAGGCTACCACGTCCCGAAAGGACAAGAAGAGAAGTCGATAAGACCAAGGAGAATCATCTTCAGCATACCTACCACGCAGAATGTTCGGAATCAAATGGGTTCTTGAGGAAGAAGCCAAGGCATGGTACAGCAGCAACAAAGAAAAGAAATATGTGCACGTCGACTTGATCAACAAGGAGACCTTAGCAAAGAAGGAGCCGCAAATGTTGGCTAAAATAATGGCTTTGAAGCTGGATTTCATCTTCCGTGACATGGGAGAGTGCAATCTTGACTTGACAAGAGTGTTTTATGCCAACTGGTCACCAAACACAACAGGCAACGAAGTCAAAATTCGGGGCCAAGTGTTACAGCTTACAGCGGATTGAATCAACTCTTTTCTTGGCCTACCTTCGGTCGACACAGCACCATACAAAGAGCTGTACAGCAGGCCTCCTTACAGAGCAATAAGACACACGCTTTGTGGAAGCATATCAATGGCAAGATGGGGCAGACATAAGGAAACAGGCCGTCACAACACCTTCCCCTATGCTCCACTAAATAGGGAAGCAAGAATCTGGATGCGCATTGTCAACTCATGCCTTATTCCTGGGACGCAATACACCAAGATATCGAGAGATAGAGTGTGTTTGGTTTATGCGTTGATGACGAATGTCCCTATCAACTTTGGGGCAATCATTCGATCTACCATGAGGAAGGCCAGACTCCACCGGAGGTCCCATTTCACATTCGGCAATTTGTTGACAGCAATGTTGCGGAAGGAGGATATAGAAGAGGAACCAGCTGACCACAAACTCCCACATAACCCAAAGAAGGTTGACCTCACCAAGGTCAAAGATGCTGAAACAACTCATGGAGTCAACCTTACTACTGCGGAGAGACATGCTCGAGACGAGAGTTTCTTCCGTCATCTCTATGGCATGATGCGATTCACTATGATGAGTGGTGGACGTATTCCAACTGCTGAAGAGCTCCAACAGCTGGACCACGACTACCCAATGAACAGGCATGCCCGGGAGATGTGTGGAGTGGGTGTATATTTTGAGGAACCTCTTGACGATGACGTGCCAACTGATGATGATAGACGCTTGCCTGATTCTGATGATGAGGAGAACTCTGACGATGACTCTTATGATGATTCTGACGAAGGGGGTATGACCCCCGACATTGATGAGGCGTCCGACTAATCAGGTTCTTCGACTTTATTTTCCACTGAGGGCAGTGTCCAGTCTAAGTGTGGGGTGGCAGAATCTGCATATGCTATACTTCTTTGTTTGCACCTATGTTTGTATGTTTGCTTGTTTTACTTGTTTATTTTGTTTTTTTCGTGTGACGTTTTTTTAAATTTTTTTTAGGAGTAAAATTTTTCTAGCTTCGCATGAAATTATTTTGATAGGAAGCATGAGATTAGAACAAGAGTATGTGCTACAATTGTGACTATTGAGACATTTAGGCTCTAGTTGTGACTTATTATGTGATATTGTGTGACTCAATTCCTTCACTTGTTGGGTCGAGAGTCTATATTACCTCCAATCAAGTCGACCATGTGCCTTGTGTGTGTGAGATAATAGTATATTCTATGTATGTGGCTGATGCTAGAACTTGCCTGGTATGTATGCAAAGCGAAAATAAGGAGTGTAAGTTTAGGATATGATTTAGGAATTTCTTTGGCAACCTATACATGTTTACTTTCAGTTTTTCCTACCCATGTAAATCATCCTAGTTAAACCCTTTTGAGCCTTTAGCCTATTTCTTTGACAACCTTGTATGTAAGCCTAATCCATTTCTTTCAAGACCATAATTTGATCCAAAATCCTGAGTGCTTTAAAGTGAAAAAGTTATGTGACAACATAAGAGGAAATTGGGTGAGTATGATGCTTTAAATTGTAATGGTGCTTGAATGTGTTATAAAAAAGGAAGAAAGTGCTATCATAAGAGGTATGTTGTGAAAAGAAAAAGGAAAAGAAAGCTGAAAAGTGAGTTGTGCTTAAAATTGAAAAACAAAATAGGAGAAAAAGGGTGGTAGAATAAAACAGTAAAGAAAGGTTGAAAGAAAAAAGTGTCATTGATACAAAGTAATGTATTAAAGCGCTTAGGAACCTAGTCACTATTCTTGGCCAAAATAGTCCTACCCGTCCCTTAGCCTACATTACAACCATCTAAAGACCTACTTGATCCTAATCTTAACATTCCGACATTTAGTAGAGTACTACATTAAAGGCAAGCTTATGGTCATTAGTTGCTACATATGAATTCTTTGTCAGAGTGAGTGCAAGGATACTTTGATACCCATGTTTGAAAAATATGCTATACTTGTGAGTGATTATGGGTACTATATTGTGAGACACACATGGTTGATGAGTTTTGGATAGTTGTATATGATTCTATGTACCTTAACGTTTGCATGCGAGTTGATCACCATCACGAGTCTATGCTTGAGGTTAAATTGTTTCTACTTATAATCAGAAAGCTACTCTTTGTTGATAATTGTTGTGCTTGTCTTGACGAATGTTTTGTGTTGTTTCTGTAAAAAAACCTTAAGTCGATGCTTAGAAGGACATGATATGTTGTTCGAGGACGAACAAAGCTCTAAGTGTGGGGTGTTGATGATAGGCGAATTTACGTGCCTATATCAATATTTTTGCCCATATTTTAGCCTAGTTTTGAGAACTAATTATCTATTTCATGCACTTTTAGTCCTTTTTCCTGTAAATGAGCTAACAAACATGATTAGGAAAGTTTCAGGTATAAATGATGCAAAATACAGCATTTTATGGCTTACTTGACACAAAAGAAAGCTCACGAACGAGATGGAAAGGAGCTGGACGCCTAAAGGACCAAATCTGCTGCATGGAAAATCTGTCCCGGGCTAAAACAGCAATTCTGAAGACTTTGGGGACTTACAGACACAAAGCTGGATTTTTACCAAGATACATTAACCTAGTGCAATTAGGTTATGTGTTTTACTAATCTATTTGGATTATGATATTGTAACCTTACCCTAGTACATTTGGGTCAAGTATTTCATTAGTATATTAGGATTTGGTTATTTATTTCATTAGCTTAGTAGGAGTAGGATAGGAGTATTATAAATACCCTATCATGTTAGAGATTTTTATCACTTCTTCAACTATTAATTCAACAATTAATTTTCTTCCATCCTTCTCATCTTCCTCATCTAAAAACACTTCTAATCTATTCTTCTATTCATCTATTCCACAACAAGAGAATCGTTACTCGCTACGGAATCACCAAAACCACACGCCTAACACCTCTTTCACACGCCATCCACCATGCAAAATGTGATATCCTTCGCATTCATGGGTAACTAAACCTCTTAGTTGGGGTTATGGAAGCCGAATGAGTTACTATCTATAGCTGTGAGTTTGTGAGTTCAAGACATGTATATTGCTTATATCATTACGCTCTTCATCTTAATCTACATTCTTTGCGGTTGCAAACGCAAGAATACGCCAGTCTAACATTTAACTTGTTCGAGAGAAAGGTTATTTGTCTGGAAAAGAGATAATGTCAAGGTAGTAGGACACCCTTTCCTATTAAAAAGCTAGTGTCGTAACTGGACTAACCTCTTGGAGAATTCGTACCGCTAGACACGCTTTAAGCTCGAGAGAGTTAAAGTGAAATAGTCCTTGTTTAGGTCGAGAGACGCTTGGATTTACCATCGACTACAATTCTCTATAAGCAATCGCATGTCAAGACTCTACACACTCATAGCCGATAGAGACGTATACCTCAGAAGGTGGACATAACCCTAACGCTTCAATTCTCATTGTTTACAACCAAAGTAACAATCTCTTTCTCTTTTTACTTTGCTATTTTCAGCTTTTATTTCATTACTTTGGTTACTTATGACAATCCCCCTTTCTTACGATACTTGCACCAAAAGTCTATTAATTTTACTTACTTGTTGGCCAAGCTATTCCCTATGGCATCGACACCCAACCCAGGTTGGGTTCTATATTTGCTAAGGACCGCTTTACACTCAAACGAGAGCTGTAGATTGAGCGTTATCAGTATATATAAAGAAATTTCAACAAGACTATTTTTATTATTGCACTGTCAGCAGAAACAAAGGTTTAGACAGTAATAGATGTCGTATATGCAATTAGTATCCAAGTAAAGACAACAGAGCTAAATGCAAAAAATGTTACTTAGAAGCTTGTATAAATTGTATAGAAAACACTTTAAAGATAAAAATAGAACCATAAATAAATAACAGACAAAAATATTAAAATAATTAAATCCTAAATTTAAGAGTATCTACTTTAGAAAGCCAAATAAATGATTTAGAAAAAAGATTAACCATCCTATAAAAAGGAAAAACCAAAATTGTTATGGAAGAATCAGATACACCAGAAGCTATACATTTAGAAAAATTGGAGGCAGAACTTATGAATTTGGAAGATAATGACACTAGTCTAATAAGCAAAGAAGATAAAGAATTCTCTACCATAAAAGTATTAGTAAAAATTAAAATAAAAGATGTGGAGATAGAAAATTTAGCATTAGTAGATCCCAGATGTACTAGCTGTTTGATCAATAAAGAAATAGTTCCGCACATTTACTAAAAGTACTTGAAAGACCTATAACAGCCACCCAAATGGATGGATCATAAAATATTTACAATTATTACATAGAAAATGCACAAATAAGTTTTTTAAATACATGTAATAAATTCTATAACCCAATTTACAATGTTAATAAAATATTAGCAAGAGATTTAAACATGGGATCAGATTTTGTTATCGGACTACGTTTTTGTATCCGGAATAAAGGAGGATGTCTCTTAACAAGAGATGAAATAATTCTTTTTAAAAAACTTAACTTATACACCAGTACAAACAGTAACATTACCAACAGTATATAGAACATTAAACACACATAAAACGAGTTTGCTTCCAGAACTATGTTGCGAAGATTGCCAAAATAATCAATGCCAAAATAACAACCTATTAAAAGAAAACCAAAATGTAAAGAAAACCTAGAAGAATTTAGAAATTATACTCTGCTTAATGCAGAAGGACAAGAATGCTTAACAGATATAGAAAAAGATTATACCCTAATAAGTATAGAAACCCAGTTTTATAATTTTAGAAAAGAAATGGATAAGATGGGAATAATAAATAGTCCAAAAGATTTAGAAAATATAATAGCTATACTAGATAAAATGGAAATAATAGGAGAAAGACCGTTAGCCCATTGGGATGCTAACGAGATAATGTGTAAATTAGATATAATTAATTCAGAATACACCGTAAAAACAACACCTATAGAAGAAAATAACGAAGATACTAAAGAATTTGATATACAAATAAAGGAACTTTTACAATTAGAAGTAATAAGAAGATCTACTTCTAGACATAGATCAGCAACCTTTATGGTAAGAAATCATAGTGAACAAATAAAAGGTAAAGCTTGTGTGGTAATTAACTATAAAAGATTAAATGATAACACCAGAACAGATGCATATAAACTACCAGATAAAAGTGAGTTAATTAATAGAATTAAAAATAATAAGGTATATAGTAAATTTGACTGTAAGTCAGGATACTGGCAAGTCAAAATGCACCCAAACAACATAAAATAGACTGCATTCACATGTCCAGGTGGACATATTGAATGGTTATTTATGCCGTTTGGTTTAAAGATGGCTCCACCCATTTTTCAACTATAGATGGATAATATATTTCGAGAATATAAACATTTTATATTAGTATATGTAGATGATATTTTGGTGTTCAGTCAAAATATACAAGAACACTCAGGACACTTGCAAATAATTTTTAGATTATTTGTTAAACATGGGATAGTAATAAGTAAAAAGAAAATGAAATTATGTAAGACTTATATTAATTTTCTACGAATAATTTTAGGAAATGGAAAGATAAAACTTCAACCACACATTGCAAAGAAAGTATTAGAAATGCCAGATAAATTAGAAAAGACAAAAGATTTACAAAAGTTTTTAGGATTAGTAAATTATGCAAGAAATTTTATTCAAGATTTAGGAAAAATAGCAGGACCATTATACGCAAAGACCGATAGTAAAGGGCAGAAAAACTTCAATATAAAAGATATTAAATTAATTAAAAAAAATATTAAAATATTCCAGACCTAAGAATTCCATTAGAATCAGAATATCTAATCATTCAAAGAAACGCAAGTGATTTAGGATGGGGAGCCATTTTAAAAGCACGACCTAATAAATATAGTAATAAAAATAAAAAACAAATATGTGGTTATCAGAGTGGGGCATATAAAGAAAAAGGAAACAAGAGTGCTATAGACCTAGAAGTATTAACTATAATAAATGAGTTAAATAGTTTTAAGTTATATATTCTAAATAAAGAAGAAATTTTAGTTAGAACAGATTGTGAAGCTATAGTTAAATTTCATCAAAAAAATAAATTATAAAACTAGTAGTAGAAGAAGATGGTTAAATTTTATAGACACTATATCTATTTATAAGAATATCGTATTTGAACATATAAAAGGTAAAGAAAATGAATTAGCAGACCACTTAAGTAGATTACAACTAGGAATAAATAAATAAGTTTAATCCGACTTATTTATTTTAGCATAAGACCAACAGGACAACCTCCTTCATATAAAGGCAAGGGCGTAGCTTCGTCTTCGGATTCATATCAACAGACAATATTAGGTAATTTAAATTTTAGACCACTAGACTGTTTAGAAACAATGGAAAGAATTCACTTTGGACCATTTAACTTAATTGCTTACCATGAGAGTAACATATCATTTAGAATAAGACCAGACTACATTCTAGATTGAGATATTTCTTAGTATGATTATGATATTATGCTATATATGGGGTGGAATTTAAGTGTTGGAGGTATGATTGAAATGTAATTGGTTTAGTCGTACTGTTTACGCTATCTTGAAGTCATAATTTAGGCCTAATTGACTTATTTTCTCATGTTTTAGGATAAATTGTTATCTTATGGATAACCAGGTCTTATTTAATATCTTGAAATAAATTTAGATACCTTATCCTAGTCCAGAGTAGAATTTTCCTAAATATGGATTTTGGGGATTAGAAGTGGGGCCCTTTGCCCCACCATAGGCCAAGACTCATGTTTTTTTTGTAGACTTATTTATGAATGTTGAATAGTTATTAATTCTTATAATGGGACTTGAGGATATTCAATACTTAATGAGTATGCTAGTTCATTAATGGGGAGTTTGTGCTAATTTCAGGTAAAATCTGCTGGTTTATAGGTAAAGTTTATTTATATGATTTATTGTTGTGGTTTATGCATATGGTTTAGTTGTATTATTTATTGATGATGATATTGGTATGTGATTCAGATTCAAGTCTAGCAATTGATGATGATATTGATATACGAGTTCCAGTTCAGGTTCGATAATTGATGATTATAGTGGTACTAAAAATTCTAGATCAAGTCCTACAAATGATTTTATGATGTCAATACTGCTGATGTCAACCAAACTTCTCCTCCAATTAAAAATAAAATGGTTGAACAAAAATATATAGACCTAACTTATGTTTGGCCAAACCCGTAGGGAATACGTGAACTATCTCTCAAACTTGCGGAAATCACCGAGAAGTAATAAAATTGGATTGGGGGGATTGTAGTTGTAATTTGTGAAAAGTAACAATATCTTGAATGTTTTTGTTGTAATCAATCAGAAATGAATAAGAGGTTTGTGTTACCATTGGTTTCTAATTTTGTAGGTTTATCATGCTCATTCCAACTATCAAACTATTGTGCCTTTTGAGTCATGCAAGTTATGTATGACCAATAGTCTTTCGACATACTTTGATAAATCTCATTCATCTTCTCTCGATCTCAAATTTTCACACTACTAAAACTTTTCTTAGACCCCCATTTCAACTATCACCTCTCTGTCTCAAGTTGATTAGATGTAGATAATTATCTTAATTAGATAGTGATAATAACTTATTTTGATAATTAACTTCAAATCACTATTAAGATCTACTTTTACAAATCTCTACCTCCCTCTCAGGTTCATTGTGAATACAGGTGGGATCCTAACATTTGAAACCATTAAAAAATCAATAAACATGAAAAAACCACAATACATGCAACAACAATAATAGAAGGATTGAATACTTCCCCTACATCGTTAATCCGCCAGGATTCCCACAACCCAAACTAAGGCAATTAGCCGTGCATCATTGTTAACCTATTAATGGAATTCATATTTGAAAGCATTAAATCAATCTCATGATAATTAACGAATAAGGCTTGAAGTCTTGAATTGAATAATCAACCAAAACCAAGAGCAAAGCAATCCCAAGATCAAAATAGAATCTAGGAATCAAACATATGTTTTCAAGTAGTAAGAGTGTGTCAACTAAGTAAAAAAATTCAAAAAGGTCTTTATTTAGTACATGAAAAAACATGGAAACCAATCCAAATCAAAAATGGAAAATTGGAGTCGGTGGCCACCTACTGGGACACTTACGGGCCGTAGGTGGCACCTTTGGATCTTTGATGGTACCTACGGACCATAGGTGATCCACATAGGTTCCAGACTCCCAAAAAATCCTATAACTCTCTGAACTTTGATCTTTTGAGTGATACTTTGGCACCTATGGATCATAGGTGGCCCCTATGGATCATAGGTGCCCTCCATAGGTAGCAGGGTCTTCTTTTTCAGCATCTGAGACTTATCTCAATCCTCTGATACTTATTCTTAAACCTACCCATAGTAAGTCGTACCTAGGCTCTATAGGTTCCGACGTAGGTGGTAAAACTTCAACATTCACTCTTTTTTACAGGATTAGCTCTAAATCTTGATTCCTACAAAATGCAACACAGAACACATCATATCCATCAAAAAACCCTAGGTAACATGAACATTTTCATCATTTTAAGCATCGAAAGTGTTATGAAACCATAGCACATCAGCACGCTCAACTTAGAATATTTTTGTGTCCTCGGGAAACACAACACAACAAATTAAACAACAAAACTTAACTCAAAGAAATTAAAGCTATCTACGGTTGTTAGTCATCAACTTTTGAACTCAAAACATTACCCCCTCTTATTTTATACTTCAAAACCAACTGTGTGTATTAATGAAGCACAATTATTAGACACAAGGGAATCAAGATATAGCATTACATTAGCAATAAATAACCATATATATGTAGAAGTTACACTACCTAAACAAGCAACTAGCGATACGACCCATGCACCCTCACAACAAAGAATCCCCTTTCACTGAAATAGAATCATGTATGTCAATGTAGGGTCGTGTCATAGGATACTTACACTCACAAAGATGTTTTAATCAATGTGCATCAAATACCTTAAGCTTTCCCTTGTTTTAATTATCTTTGCTTTCAAACAGTCAGGTTAGGATCACTATACCACTTTATTCGGCTTGTAATGTAAGCTTTGGGGATGGTATGGTATATGTGGAATTTTTTAGTGACTAAGCCTCATAGGCACTACACTTACTCTGGGGGTGCACTACTTAAGAAATTTATTTTGTTCCACCCTTATACCTTTTTTATTCATTTATTGCACATTCAGGTTGTGTGTGGTTTCTTTTATTTTTTATTTTCTTTTTCAAACTTTTAAGCCATACCCAACCCTACTTTCTTTTCTCTTATTTACCCTTCTTCATGCCTACTTCACATTATGCACCCCTATGATAGACACTCTCAAATTAGGCAATTTACCTGAGTTGAGGTACATAATGTCCAAGGAGGGCTAGGGACAAAAATGGTTCATTATAACAAAAATGGGAAGGTGAAAGGTGTAAAAAGAAAAATAGGCTATACAGGCTTAAAATTGGGATCACAGGGTACTTATATACATTCAAAAGATTATTTAGGCTAATGATGGACTTATTTAAAGAACAACCTATTATCTGTTCCAAACCAACTATACAACAACCTAGGAAAGACCAACTGAGCATGTTCTGGATTTAAAACACTAAGGGAACAAAGTTGTATCTCACACACACATAGCACAGGGTTGCATCACTAGATACTACCTATCCAGTTCTTGCAATTGCTAGCTATTTTTATTATATCCGTAATTCTAATGCCATAACTAGATTTACAATGGTTACACATTTCTACATAACATACATTTTAAAAACAAATTTTAGAGAGGTATCAATTTTTTTCAAAACTCAAAAACAAAGTATATCAACTGCCCTAGATACTCAAGAATCTCCTAATTATATAAAACATAACACAATACGAAACAAAAAACAATACAACACAAAATTATACTAGATATGTTAGTTCTACAACTATACCACAATCGAAAAAAAAATTCCAAAACAACAAAAAACTAGTAACGTCTATGGTATGGTATACCCCACCCACAATTAAGACTGTGCACTATCCAATGAGTGTAAATACTATAAAACAAGAGAATGAGGACATAACTGGGATGCACTAGGTACTCGTGTCATGCTTGCCTACCTCAAGAGGTATTTCAAAGTATGGAGGTAGTGGTGGTGGCTTTGCAGTATTAGAGGATACAACCGCAGCTATCTCAGCATGCCTCAGCTTATTATCAGTTGCAGACTTCTTCAAAACATGAGTGGCCCACTTTATGGCCTAATCATATGGAAAGTCAAGATCCTGCAGGTCCTTCTCTCTTACTCTCTTAGTCCAAACTACAAAGACCAGAACCTCTTCAAACAAATCTAAATACCTAGGCAGACATGGAGGTATCAACTTAGAAAATAAGAGGATCTCGGGATTAATGACTTATACATGTCTCTCAGTAAGAGAGCGTAACTTAGTACGCAATGTAGACACCTTCCCCCTCATCCCTACTAGATCAGGTTCCTCAAAAATAGTAAACTGTGCATGTACTCTTCTCTCAAAAGCATTAATATAACCATGCAACATGGCCCTTATACCACCCATCTCAGCTTTCACAAAATCCTATATTCAAGTCTCTACACTCTCCAAAGTCATGTAAACCCAAGGTTGAATCTATATTTATAATTTGGTAATCTTAGACTCTACCTTATTCATCTAGGATATGGTCTCATCCTGCCTCTCTACTAGGCATTGTAAGAAGTATCGAGGTACCACAACAAAGTCTGGAGTTGTAGAAGTGGCAGTGGGGTGAGGGACCTAGAAGATATCCTAATCGGCTCAAAAGTGGTGGTCAGGGATGATGTAGATGTATATGGGGTCCTAATCCTAGAGTTCTCATCTTGGGATCTCTCTCTTCTCATCTATCTCAAAATCCATACCCTAATCAAACAGGGTAGTAATCACTATTCTCTTCAGAAACTAATGGACCCTCAAACATGGTAGTAATCACTATTGAAGGCGCCCAAGTTATCTGGTCAAGGATCTGATTTGCCTAATCCTAGATCAAACTCATTTAGAAAACACCCATAGCCTCAACTTTCCAACAAACACCTAGAACCTCATGTACACCAGCCTCATTACATAATATCCAGACAAGGAAAGAAAAGGGTAATGTGGTCATCTCACCTAAATCTCTCTTATGTCACTTATACCCCTATAATTAAGTTATCTATAGTAGCTAGACATAATCAATAACAAACCACTAGCCACCAAAACTATGCGACAAAATTTTGTGTCACCTTTTTAATCACTCCTTGCCCCTGAATCTAGGGGGCCTCCTTACCCATGTCTTTAATATAATGATAAAACCATCTCTCCAACATTACCCTCTATCTCCTGTTCTCATTACCCTACATAGCATATCTATCATGCAAAAATATTAATCTAATATCGCACTTTATAGTAGATACTACAGTTATATACTTAGGGCCAAAGAGAGCTTTACAGATAGTTGCCCCAGAAAAATAAACCATGACACCTCTCACCGGTGTCTGGTCTAACTAGGCTACTCTGTATGCCTACTACCTTTAGGTGTGGTAAAAGATACTATAACGTAGTAAGACACATATAAATCCAGCACTAATAGCATGGCTATATGAAACATTTGGTCTAGTCATCCACACCAGCTAATAACGATCGAATGTAGCCTATAGAAATAGTTGTCCAGCTAAATCATATAATTTGATCCATCTCTTCTCCCAAATAGCCCTCTTGGGCTGGCCTATCTTAGTCACAAAGCTATCTTTCTCATAAATTATCCATAACCACTATATATAACACTTTGAGTTCACTATAGTAATATGCTTAATCGAGATATGGGTAGGGTTGAAAGTATAATTAGTCTAAGTTGGTGGATCTATGTCTAGTTCAGGCAATTGATGAGATATCTGGGTTGTACCCTCCTTAGATTGGGGTATTATAGGTAATGGCTCAGTAACTGCTTCTATGGACTCATCATGTGAACCATCCTTAGATCGGGGGTTCTCTACTAGTTCTGACTCCACCTTATCATCATCATTATTTTTTCCCTCCTCAAACAAGGGATAGTGTAGAAGTGAAATTCTAGCTGACTTTATCTACGACGTAAAAATTAGTCTTTTGGCCTTTGTATGGGCCTCATCCCAATTCCATCTTCCACATTATGACTATGTTATGAGTTGGACTCCTAAAGTCTCCCTAACAATAAACTCCATAACAGCCAATATCTAGGCCCTAGGTTGTGCGTGACCTGCTCTAGTCGGGGCAATAGGATACTCCTCCATAGAGCCATTATGCTCGGGGAATTTCCCTTTGCCTCAATGGTCCCACATTTATTTTGGGTTACTTAAGTTCTTTAGTACCTAAAAAACCTAGTGTTTGTTACTGAAAGAGAGCAAGAGACTACAAAATTTGAAAAAAAAAACTCTAAAGTATGAAAATTCAAAATTCTCCTAAATATTACATCCTTATAACCTGTATTCAACCTGTGCAAGTCCCATAATTGAATATATAACTATAATAAAAGTTCAAACACATATGTGGCATATAAGGATTTTTTGTTTCCTCAAGCATTTAAACTTCAAGTTCCATTTGGGGCATGATCACGAAGAAATTATTCAAGAACAATGCACCACATTCAACTTTTAGGCTAATTCTAGAGACCTACACACATTTTTTATTTCTATGTATTTTGCAAGTATTTAAACGTACCAACTTACTTAGTTTTAGTTTAGCACAAGAAATACTATTAGATGACAAGAATTTTACCTTTTTATTACAAGAACCAAAAGTTAAATATGAAAAGATGATGAAAAACATTAGCTTGAATATGTAATGGGCATACGTAAAGTCCTAAGACTGCAACCTGGGCATCACACAATGCTTACGACCCCGAAGGACCATAATCTAACCCATGACTGGTACCTTCTATGAGCACTGAATATAATACTAAAATATATATGCAAAAGAAATCTAAAAATACCATAAGGTTCTCGAAATACTAAAATAATACTAAGTATAATAGATAATAACATCTGGAAACTGAATAACTGTCTATGCTAGTTTGGAAGCCTCTAAGTGTCTGAATATGGAGTGGTGGGACAAACCCCCAACTAACTCTGACTAAAATAACAATTGAACTGCTAAAATAAGTAAACTCTGTCGTCGATATATGAGGATTCACCACTATAACTGCTGCTGATAGCAAAAGCTGCTAAGTACGGTCAGGAACCTAAGAATTTAAACCTATGATATGACACATCATAGTGTAAAGAAAAAGTATGCGTTAGTACGTGAAATGTACTGGTATGCTAAGTGAGGTAAGGCTGATATACATGGGTTCATATGCATAAGCTTATAACGGACTGAATGAACATAATGAAGTAACTAGATGAGACTACATGCAAAACTATAACCACTGAACATACTGAACATGTTATACCGCGCATATAGATATACATCATGTATCTGATATTATACAGAAACTGATTGTTGAATTCTAATGGCTGAGTAACTGGTAACTGATAGCCATGGTTCTATTGAACTGTCTGAGTTCTTTATGGAATACCCAGACTAAAAATATAATTATGGGAGTGTTCATCTAACTGATATATCTTGATAAAAATTGATTTGGAATCCAACCTGTGACCTCAGTTAGAACGGTGTTAGCATCTTTTCATGGGATACTAATAATGCTGGGTCAACCCAAATCTGGTAGGAAAACTTGTGAAATATTTATATGATGGAGTCAACCCTAGTCTTGAAGGAGGATGACTTACCCTATGCTGACTACGTAGTTCTGTAATACAGAGACTGCTACTAAGGATCAAACACTCTGTTGGCAGGAATTCCCCCATCCGTTGGTTTGCTCGATGCTGAATCCTACTATACACTAAATTAATCACTAGACTGCTAGGATTGACTGAACTAACACTGATCATATTGACTGACTGAACTGGACTGAGTTCACCGAGTTTTGTTACAGACTGAGTACTACTGTTTGTGACCTTTACTAGAACTATTCTATAACTACTGCAACTAAGTAAATAGCTAGATTTAGGGTCATAAATACCCCCAGGGTTCGATAGCATCAATAATAAAAAATAACAAATCTTGAAAGCATAACAATAGGTAATTGTTCATAATTCATTCACTGAGATATTTTATCAAACACTTGGAGGTCATGAACTTGTACATTAATGATAACACATGATAAACTATCATGATTATATTATTCAATTCACATGGACATTCTATCAAACACTTGGGGAGAATAATTAATGCACAGGGTAATGAACAACACAAAAACATCATGACTAAAAATTAAACTTGCAATTTCAAGGTTTTAAAATGGGAATTACATCAATCAACATACATGTTATCTTATGATAATAAAATTTATAATTAAATATTAAATTGAACCCCATACAATAACACAAACATGAATACAATCCAATTTGCACATGTAAATCATGAATCTAAAAAATTTTAGTTTTAAAATGGGTTCTTGAACTTCAAGGTTGGAAGGAGACCCAAGGATGAACACCTAACATACATTCATTGTTGATTTCATGGACTTGTTGGTAAATTCATAAGACTTGGACTTGAATTTGAAGAATTTTGGGCTTGTTTTTGAGAGTATTTTGTGAAAAGATGAGTATAATTGCCCCTTTGGATCCTTAATTTGTGATATATGTGGGTCAAGATGGGTGGAAAATGAATCCTTGGCCCCTACAAACCCGTAACTTAATGCACAAATTGTTCCCTGTGACGTGATTGGCAACACACCGCGTCGATAGGATCAACACGATCACCAACACATTGCATTGATGGTGTCAATGTGATAGCTAATGCGACACATCAAAATCATGTTAGCTTGATATTTTGTCCATCCAAATAGCACTCAAGTGATGTCCAAAAATTTTGAAACTCAGCTATTATAACCTATTGGCATCTCTGATCTTGAATAAATTGAAAAATCGATAATGTAAGGCTGGAAATTTCCTAAATAATGCCATTGAAATATCAAAGCCAAAAATAAGACTAAGTGTCAACACTTAGCTTAAATTTTATAAGTGTGGAACCTCTTTTAGCATGCTATATAGGACTGAAATGAGTAGGACTTTGTTGGGTCTTACAATATCTCCCCCCTTGGGAACATTCGTCCTCGAATAAAATTGATTGAACTGAGAGGAACTGAGGAACTATACTTACACTAACATGCATAACTAAAGCATGACTGAATTCTGGAGATATGACATGTGAATGAATTGTTTCATGAATGCATGAATGATATGAGAATGTTATACAACTGTAAATGAGCATGAAATATCGTAATGCCACAGTGAATGCAATAAGTAAAATTGATTTCATATGTAATCTTAAACATGCATGCTATGTGTAATTAGACTCACCAATAAGCTGGAATAAACTGAAAACTGAAATATCTCAAACCATGAATGAAAAACATACTCGAATAGGATGGTGAATCTCTACACTTAGTCTTTGTAGAACTATAATTTAAGGATATAAGTTGGACTGAAGTTGAGATATGGTAAAATATGGCTACTGTATGAATACTGAGTCAGAAACTACGTTTATGGAGACTTACATAACTGTAGGATCTGAGTGAACAATCACACTGAGAACAAATGCATAAACATGCAAAACCAAACATAGTCATATACTAAACTTATCTGATTAACTGAATGACTGCTAGTTGAATACTAGTCATGCAAGACTGAACTGTACTTAGTCTGAATAACTGGACTAAAACTGTGTGGAGTTGTAGGCATATGAGTTGAGTACTATCAAAACAATGTGAGATAAATAATTTTGAATGCATGGAAACTATAATATTGGAGAATCCAAGACCAAGTGTATAACATGATTCTAAAATAGTCTGGAATCTAAAATACTAAAATACATATAACCGAATAACTAATAATTTTATGCTATGGTCAAGAAAATATGAAATTGAACTGATATTTGTGAATACATTCACTGACATCAGATAGTAAGACTAGATTGGAAGATGAAAACGCCATAGGAACCTGTCTGTCTGACTGCTAAATTGAATTACTGGCTATGCAGACTAACTCATACTGAAAGATTTGACACCCTTTCTAAGAATTTCTAATGACTTTTAGGGAGTAAGAAATCTTAGGTATTGTCTCAATAAGACATTTGGATAAGAAATCACAACAAGGAGGAAACTCGGTAATATGTAACACAGGCCTACGAAACATCAACTAGGATAGAGCTACTAGGCCTTATGCACCGCAACTACTGTCTTTCAAGCTTAGACATACTCCTCAAATTCTCCCTCAACTATACCTTCTACCTGAATACTGCACTTCACCTAAGACTATTTAAAATATCCACATGGGCACTGCTAACTCTACCTACTGATATCTAAGCTGGACTGAATTCCCCCACTATGTACAGTACAAGCCTACTCAGATCTACAAATGCACACATAACACTATAATACTAGTCTAAATCATGAATTTTTGCACACCCTGTATTTTGACAACTTCTTATCTCATGAATAATTCTGATTTCCCGTTCAACAACAAAATACAACCTCGTACTAGCCATTCACTACTGCGGAATGTATTTATCTACTTACACAAAAACAAGACATGTAAGCCTATCTTCATAATTACATCCTCAAGTAAAACAAGCATGTGATAATCTTTACTTAACATGAAACATTTACTCTCTTCCATCTAAAAAACTGCTCATCACTATAATTATGTCATAAGGAAAGATCACTGAAAGCCTAAAACATGAGGAACTGAAGCATGAATAAATACTATACAAAATTTAACACTTAAAAGAGGCCTAGGGAATAAAATATCAACATCATGGGTTCATCAAGAGACCTAAACTAAGGGTATACATGACATAAACTGAATTTTGCTGATCATTAAGAATGTTGCATGAATAATGGAACTGAACATATTGTAGAGCATAAATACATGAGTCCTGAGCTGCATGACCTAAGTTTGGAATTTTTTTGAATTCATGGAACATGATTTGCAGTACTGAGCAAACTGGAACTCCTCATACGAGGGATTGTAATCGTACATGATTTGATGGAAAGTGCATGAATATGAGCTATGAGCATAACGCTGATTTGTAAGGCATGAGTAGATATCGTAATAACTAAAGTACAAATACTAAAATAAGCATGGGTTGGGCATTACCCTCCCTAGTGTTAATCTACAATACACTGGAATCACTACAAGAATCTAAGAGCCTGACTTAGTCACTTGTTCTACTATCTCCCCATTATCTTAAAGCCATCATTCTAAGTCTGTGGACTACTTAACCAACATCTCTAAACTGTACTAAAACCACTTTACCCCAGAGTCTGAGATATAGCAATACTCATAAACACAAAACTCACCCGGAAAGACTGAACCTGAAAGTGTAAAACCCTACGGCTGATACTTCCTTCTGATATAGAACTATTAACTTTCTATAGCCCAAAATACATCATGTAACAACTTAAGAACTGACTAACTTGTAATTTTCAACTCCTCTTTCTATTAGTTCAACCTTCAAAGATTCAAACTTAGATCCTAATATATAACATGGACATCCCCAATTCTTTAATAACTATACAACTTTCATCATATCCTACAAATATCATATCCATAACATATGTTTTGAATCAACCGACTTGCATTCTTATATACATTGCTTCAAGTCTACTAATTCCCCTTTCACATGGATAGTCCTATGAAATATATGATCTTCTCAACTTCATATAACATCATCCTAACTCTACTACTATTACTAAACTCTTAGTTTAATGCTTCAAATTCTAGATCATATTCTATCATAGGATTCTAAGAAGGAATCTGGAAACATGTATGAATCCTATGTACTGAGGAGGTACTACCCCTTTATTCAACAACTGGTTTATCAGTATACTAAAAATGAATGACTATTTCTTAAATAAACTAAAGTGGATTGTCAGGATACTATAACTGAGCAATTTTGGCATACCCACCAAATTACGAAATGTTTACCCACTGAAGTAGACATTGAGAAGGGCTCTGGTAAGGTTTTGGGACTGACACTGAACTTGACAACTATATCAAGGTTACAAACAAAAAAAAGCTCTAGGATCTAACAAGGCATAAACATATAAATGAATGAAAGGTAATGCACCCGTAATCATACTAAGAGAACTTTCTGGTTCATGTCGGGACTGGAGTTCTTAAATGCTATTCTGACATTGACCACTAGTGGCACTAGGAATGTCATGCTGCTATCAAGCGACAGAATAGGACTGGAGGATAGTTGGACAGGCCTCGATGACCACTCATTGGGCAATCTCTGACTCTATGGCCTGGCTTGACACACCCAAAAAACATACCACTATCAGCTCTACACACACCTTTATGATTCCATCCACATTCTCAGCAAAGTTGATAAGTACGAACATCTTTTCCACTACCATGTGACTTAGAGGCTGGTACTCTATTTCAACCGTCATTCTTAAGCATAGGCACTGACCCACTTACTGAAGGCAGAGCTGGGGTAGAGAATTTTTGAAAAAATTGGGAGCGGTTACTACCCCTTGACTTTGGCTTAAAACTACCTGTTTTAGGACTCTTACTATTTCTCTCTTTTTCCTATGCTTCCTCTTGTCACTCTACTGAGCATAAATTAAAAGCCTAGATAGTATAATAGCCTTAATATTGCTCTGAGAAACTATAAAATAAGCTAAGGTAGTCAAACTAGCTCTAAATTCGGCGTGATAGACATACTCATTTTGGGAATCTTCCTGAACAGGAGAAGGTGTAGGCTGATTCTTATTTCTTCTTCTATTGTTCTTTTTTGAGGCATTTTATGTACACAGAAGGATGCATGAGTTTGGTAGAGAATTTTAATAACAGAAGGGAACTTTTTATTAAAAATGCCTTATAGCCTCTTGTCTATAAGTGTGGCACAATATACACCCATGAATTATACTCTACTTGACTCAACTTTCAAACTCACTAGGACTATTTAGAACCTTAGGCTTTGATCTAAGTTTGCAACACCCCAAGATTGCACCCTAGTCATCACAAGGTGCTTACGACCCTAAATAACCACAATCTAATCCATGACTGGTACATGCTGTGAGAACTGGATATAAAACTAAAATATATATAAGAAGAAATTTAAAAATGCCATATTGTTCTCAAAATACTAAAATAATATAGAATATAACTGATAATAACATCTAGAAACTGAATAACTATCTAAGCTAGTCTAAAAAGCCTCTAACTATATGAATATGGAGTTGATGGGACAAACCCCCAACTAACTCCAACTGAAATAACTACTGAACTACTGAAATGCTAAAATACTGAAATAAGTAAACTCTGTCCTTAAAATATCAGGACTCACCAATATAACTATTGTTGATAGCCTGAGCTGCTAAGTACAGTCAGGAACCTAAGCCTCCGAACCTATGATATTAGACATCATAGCATAAAGAAAGAGTATGCATTAGTACGTGAAATATACTGGTATGATAAGTGAGGTAAGGTTGATATACATGGGTTCATTTGCATGAGTTGATAACTAACTGAATGAAAATTATGGAGTAACTGGATATGAGTACATGCAAAACTATAACCACTAAACATATTGAATATGCTATACCGCGCAAATAGATATGCATTGTGTATATAAGATTATACTAAAACTGAGTGATGAATTCTGATAGTTGAGTAATGGATAACTGAAAGCAATGGTTCGGTTGACCTGTCTGAGTTCTTTAATCAATACTAAGACTTAAATTGTAACTGGGGGAGTGTTCACTAACCGACATACCCCAATGAAAATTTATTTGGGGTCCAACCTATGACCCCAGTTGGAAGGGTGTTCGCACCTTGCCATGGGATACTAACAGTGTTGGGTCATCCAAAATCAATAGGAAGACTCATGAAATATATATATGATGGCTTTAACCCTATTTCGGAAAGAGAACGATATTCTCTACGTTAGCTACATAGTCCTGTAATGCAAGGACTACTACTAGGGGTCAAAACCTCAACACTGGAATGATCTGGACTGTAATAGGCTTGACTGAACTGACACTGATCATGTTGACTGAATTAATTAGACAAAGTTCACTGAGTTCTATTACTAACTGAGTACTATTGTTCTTGACCTTTACTAGAACTATTCTATAACTACTGCAACTAAGTAAATAGCTAGATCTTGTGTAATAAATACCCCAGGACTCGATAGCGTCAATAATAAAACATAACCAATCTTTAAAGCTTAACAATAGTCAATTATTCATAATTCATTCACTGGATATTTTGTAGTGACCTTATACATAAATAAGAACACATTATAAACTGTCATGATTATACTATTCAATTTACATGGACAATCTATCAAATAATTAGGGAGTATAATTAATACACATGGTAATGAACAACACATAAGCATCATGACTATAACTTAAACTTGCAATTTCAAGGGTTTTAACATGAGTATTACATCAATCAACATGCATGCTATTTTATATTTATGAAACTTATGGTTAAATCTTGAATTGAATCTCATACAATAACACAAACCTGAATACAACCCAATTTGCACATGTAAATCATGAATCTAAAAATCTGTACTTTTAAAAAGGGTTCTTGAACTCTAAGGGTAGGAGACCCAAGGATGAACACCTAACATATCTTGATTATTGATTTCGTGGGAGTTTTTGGTGAATTCTTGAAACATGGACTTGAATTTGTAGAAATTAGGGATTGTTCTTTAGAGTATTTAGTGAAAAAATAAACATATTTTCCCCTTTGAATCCTTAATTTCATGATGTATGTGGGTCAAGATGGGTGGACAATGACTCTTTTTCCCCCACAAACCCATAATTTAATACACATATTGTGACCAGTAACACTATTGGTGATGAGCTGCATCGATGGGATCAATGCATTCACCAACGCATCGCTTTGATAGTTTCGATGTGATAGCCAATGCAATGTGTCAAGATCATATTGGCTTGTTGTTTTGGCAATCTAAACACCACTCAACCGATGCCTAAAATTTTATAAACTCACCCAATATAACCTATTGAAATTTTTGATCATGAATTAATTTAAAATTGACAACTAAGGCTGTAAAGATTGTAAATGATGCCATTGAAATATCAAGACAAAAAATAAGACTAAGTGTAGACACTAAGTTGAAATTTTCTATTCTGGGACCTCTTTTGGCATGCTATATAGGACTGAAATGACTAGGACTTTGCGGGGTGTTATAGCACAATTGGAAAAGTAGGTACTGAGAAGAACTAGAGTTCTTTATTTATATAAAGTGTAGGGGAAGTTGGGTAGTTTGAATTTGATAGAGAGTTAGAAATTTTGAGAAAAAGGGTTTTTAATTGGTTTATACTACTTAAATTACCCTAGGAGGTCAGTTTTGGACAATTTAGCGTCGGTTTAGGCCTAATTTTTTTAAAAACACTAGGACCAAAAATGTGTCCCTTAAGACACCACATACTGGGTGTAGGTAGCACCTACGACCCATAAGTTCCCTATTGTAGATGGGCATATATTTTTCTAGCTTTTTGCTGCGGAATGAATTCTTATTCTGAAAATTATTGTACTAGTTACAAGGTTGTAAGTGGCAATTACTACATCATAAGTAAGTTTTCAAGTTAAAGTTTAGAGATCCCCAAAAATCATCAAAATTTCCCTTTGACATTTAATGAACAACTTACTGGCCCGAGTGGGACCTATGACCATCATAAGTGGGTCAAGAAGTCCCTTACCAAGAATATCCTGAAAAAATAATGTTTTACCATTTTCTAATTTATTTCTCATGCTTTTATACCTAAATTAAAGAAAAAAATGTGAACACAAAAATAGAGGTTGTCTCTAACCCAACACTATATTTACTCTCTCCACACGATGTGTCATTGGTGGTTACTCATACTTCACCAACAGACCCATGGATTGCCTCTTATACGGCATTTTATTTAATGTTGAGGCATGACTCGGACAACTTGATTACTCAAAATTCATCAAGGTACAAAAATGAGTAACTTCCTAGGTGATCAACACAATGTATACCGAACAACAACCTCATGTCGGTTACGTGCTTTATAATTCTGTAGACATTGAATATGACCTCCTTATTATTCACTCTGAACTTGAGCTCTATTTCTACCATTGCTCTACTCCTGGCCATGAATGGTTTTCCTAAGATTATGGTCATCCCAAATAAAACTTCACATAAATGGATAACAGCTTCAGTAGAAAAATAACCTTTACCAAAACATCAAATGATATTCCTACATGTTTCTTACTATACGATCTGTCAAGAACAACTGCATAGTCTTAGGTTTCGAAGGTCTCAAGCCCAATTATTTGAATATAGCATCAAATTAATGTTGGCTCCCAACATACTTAATGCTCTGTCAAACCTGGATGTTCCAATGGAGAATGGGATTATGAATGCTCAGGGATCGCCCTTTTTTTAGGAAGAGATCTAGAAGTAACTGCACTACAATGGTGCAACCCACTAACATCATCAAAACTCATAGATTTATTCTTTATCACCAACTCTTTCATAAACATATCATAACTAGGCATATGCTCAAGATCCTAAGAAGAGGGATGTTCAAGCTCAACTCTTTCAGCATGGCAATAAACTTCTTGAACTTTGCTTCTTCTTTCTTATGTTTCAACCTTTGAGGAAAAGGTGAGGTAGGTCACAAAATTTTCTTCACTGTAGGCTCATTGACCTTTTTCTTACCTTTTTCCTTCTCAACATCACCATCAATACCTTACCTTTGTCCTTCTAAACATCACCATCAACACCTATAGCCTTTTCTAAATATGCTTAGGGTATCTCATTAGCCACAGCACTATCATTCTTTGGCTCATCAACAGTAGGAATAGATGTATCCATAGATACCTTACAACTTTGAGTGATGATTTCTAGATAATAACCATATCTCTTAGGATTCTAAATTGTGTTACTCGAAAGGGTGCTCGACTGCCTCTAATTCTAAGTTGTAGATATTTATACAAACTGGTTCTCTAATATCTTTTCACAATAGCATGCGACTCTACCATCTGGGTCAATACTGAGGTAGTTTCCTTAATCTCCTTATGGAAATTTTCTTGACCCTTGACCATCTTGGACAATATATCCTCCATCCTCGACTTAGTGTTATGACTAACTGGTGTCTCTTCATTGTCATCCTTTCTTCTCTAATCATTGTTGCGCTATCTTCTAGTATCTCTGTACCTATATCTTTAATGGTTCCGACCTTGAGTTCCTTTCCCCTTGGCTGGAAAACCCTCTAACTCCCAATCTAGGTACTTCGCCTCATCTTCTAAATTATAATCATAAGATTTAGAGGCCTTACCCTATGAGCGAACCATATTTACATTTTCAAAACTCATCATAGAAAAATTCTTTGTTAGTAGCCTAATATCAAGCGGCGCAATCTATTACACCATAGAATCATCACCCACTCTATGCTTACTAGAATCCATAATGGCATAAGTGCCAACAACCCTCTCTATCTCTCGAGTATGCCATCCTAAGTTAGTGATAGAGATCTGGAGTAAAATATTTGATGATGCTTCTGATCGTAGAAGCGTGAATGCTCAACAGTGATCGTATCTCCCATAGCTCAGGAACGAGTGTTCAGGGATCAATAAAATATCCCAAACAAATTTCTCCTTGAAATTCTATGAATAGGCACCATTATTAGCTTCTTTTTAAATCAAATTCATGCCTCATACTTCGACTCAAAATGTTACTGCCTGAAGTTATATATCTCATCTTTCAGCTGCAACATTCTTGATGAAGCAAAGAAATGGTCAAAAAACTACCTACAACATTTGGATTATCCCAAGCCCTTTCAAGATGGCCTTCACGTTCTTGTTCCATTATCCTATCAGTTAGTTGTAGGATTCTTTCTAGGTAATGATTAAGTATGAGTAAGGGTATTCCTTGACTTCCAGTGTTAGAAATAAACCGACATATACCCAAAAAAGAATACAAATTAAAAAATTGAAAAAATCAACAACTACAATAAATAATCGCACTGTATTCCCTGACAATGGTGCCAAAATATTGATGTCACCCAAACTACACTGCTAATTAAAGATAAATCAGTCAAAACAAAATATAGTAACCCATGGTCATGTAGGTATTGAACAAATAGGGAACACATGAACTATGTATTCCCCGACAATGGTGCCAAAATATTGATGCCACCCAAACTACACTGCAAATTAAAGATAAATCAATCAAAACAAAATATAGTAACCCATGCTCATGTAGGGCTTGAACAAATAGGGAACACATGAACGATATCTCAAACATGTTGAGATCACTGGGCAATACTAAAAAGTAAATGTGGTGATTGCAGTTGTAATCTGTAAATAGTAACAAGATGTGGAATGGTTTAGTTGTAGCCAATCTGGAATGAAAACTAGGACTATGTTCCCCTTGGCTTCTAACTCTGTTAGATTATCGTGCTTAATCCAACTATAAAATTATTGCGCATGTAGAGTCTAAAAAGTAATGTATGACCAACAACCTCATGACACACTTTTGTGAATCTCACCTATATCCTCTCAAACTCAGAGTTCGCACTACTAACCCTTGCCTTGGACACCAGTTTAAACAATTTCCTCATGGTCTCAAGTTTTATAGAAGAATATAACTATCTTAAGTAGATAAAGATAATTATCTTATTTTGAAAATTAACTTCAAATAGCTGTTATGATCTCCTTTTACTAATCTTTGCATCTCTCAGGTTCATAGTGAAAACAGGCAGGATCTGGACGTTTGCAACCCTTAAGAAATCAATAAGCACAAAGTAAAAAATAATACATAAAACAACAATAATCTCGAAGTATTGAACACTTTTCATACTACATTTATCTGCCATGGTTCCCGCAACAATATCTGAGGGAACTATCCAGTCATCATTGTGAGATAATTATTAAAATTCATATTTTAAAGCATTAAATCAATCTCAAAAATATTAATGAATAAAACCCAAATTCTTGATCTAAATAATCATCAAAAATCAATAACAAAGCAATCCCAAGATCAAAATCGAATCACAGAATCAAATAGTAAGAATGCATCAACTAACTAAAAAACTTCAAAAAGGTATTTATAGAGTACATTGAAATCCTAGGAAATCAATCCGAAACAAAGAAGGAAAATTGGAGTCGGTAGCCACCTACAGGGGAACTTATGGACCGTAGGTGGAACCTATGGATCATAGGTGGTTCCACGTTGATGCCTAACTCCCAAAAATTCAAAAACTCTCCTAAATTTGATCTTTTGACATGTATTCTGGCACCTATCCTCTAGGTATCAATATAATCATAATATCCTTTGGCCTTGCCAGGCATTAATACATCATCATAATATCCTTCGGCCTTGCGGGGTATCAATATATCATAGTTGGTGGCAAAATCAACAGCATAAGAAATCATTTAATCGAACAACATGATTTCAAGCATAATTTATAACATAACTTCCTATATAATCAATAAGCAAGACTTTTAACATAATTTATGGCACAATTGCTAATATCGTCAATCGAAATATTTTCTAGCATAATTACTAGTATAATCTCTTAGCATGATCATAATCATAAGTAGTGACTTATCAATAGTGTATTCAGTAGCTTATCATTAGCAAAAAAGATAGCTTATAAATATCTTAACAAATAGTTATACCATGGCATAATCTACAACTTATTCATAGTATAGTCAATAACTTAATTTATGGCTTAGATAATATCATAGGCAAGATCTCATTACATGGTAAATAGGGTAGCCTAATCAATGTCCAAAACAATGACATAATCATTAGCTCATCATAATCTTACAAAATAAATCATACATAGGGAAGAATTGCTAGGGAATTATCTACAACACCATTCAACATAACCAACAAGTACCACAGTTCCTTGGTATATCCTTACAAGGATATTCTCTAGTCATTTAATAAGTGTACAAAGGGATTCAAGAGAACTATCATAAATCTTGACTTAATGTGTGTCAAAGAGCCCACTTCTACATCCCTAGAATATATTCTAGGTAAATTTCTACCACAGACTAGGTTAAGGTATTTAAATCCACTCTAAGATGTATAACAAGCCACAATAAGTCCCAAGGTAGTGGTTCTTCCCAAGAACTACAACTAAATCAATATAGAAACTTCCATTAGTGTAAGAATCTAAGGCCACTTCAAACTAAGCATGAGTAACTAGAGCATTTTACTTAATCTTGAGCAATCTAAGGCATTCTGATTCTAACCAAGAGTACTAAAGTCCAAATCACTTAAGGCTTAAGGAACATGAAAAACATTCCACTCTAAGGTTTCAATTTATACTAAATGGTCCAACTAACCTAAGGTTTAAATTTCATCAATCAAACACCTAAAAACCATCCCAATCTATCAAGATATCATAAGAATTTGATGAGATAGCTCAATCTAATAAAGAGTAAACCTAGCTGCCGCAATGCAAAAAAAAGCTCAATAAACTACTAAACCATCAATTTTCCCCTCCAAGAATCCCCCTCAAGATACAAAACTATCAAAAACACATTCTACTCATCAATATAAGAATATCAATACCTATATTGGACAATTATGCTTCGGGTTCAAAAATCATCTTATAACCCTATGTAGGTTCTACATACAAAAATTGAGTATCTGAGACCAACCCCACATTTACACAAGCTCAAGGTATCATTATCCTAAAAAATGGGTGAAAACCAAGATAAATTGGGGCTAAAGTCAATCCCTAAAGGTTTTTGGAGTTTCGAGTAATTAATCAAGAAAATTCACCAAGAAAAGGGTAATTTCTTACCTTAAATCAGATGGTAATCACAGAAATATCACCAACAAGCTTCAATTTTAAGTTATCACACTAATTAGGATGTAGATCTTAAGAGGAGTAATAATAACGGGCAAAAATCATGGAGATGAGGCCATTTTATACCCTTACCAAGCTCATGACAATCGCTATTGCAATATGGGCCTTGCATCCTGGTACCTTTCATCTGTCAGATGAGTTATAATCGTGCATCTCTTCTGTATATAGAGTTTTGATTGCTTTTAAGAGAGGTACATTTGCAGTGGCATCAGATTTGCTGATGCACCTGATTTTCCAAGTTCAGAATTGTCCCGATCAAGTGGTCGGGATTCATTAGAATCCTAAATATGCAAATGAACTATTTAAACACACTAACTTGGATGTGATGACGCACTCATAATTTCAATATGAGGTAATTTCAACAAGATGTGGGTCCCACACCTGTACTTTATATTCTTAACTTTCCAACCAATTGGTTAAAATGATCCTGAGTGCCTCAATACCCGAACCAAAGTCCTACCTAGCCTAAAATTGACCTTTGGGAGCTATCGGCTTAGTCAAAATTTTCTTTTAAGATTATTTTAATAATTTTTTTTCTTGGTGGCCATTTGGAACTAACAATGACTTTAAAATAGAGAATTGGCTCTAACAAACAAATTAATGTCCCGGTAACCAAACAATCAATCTCAATAAGTCATAAATGACTTGGGGCAGCTATGTAAAAGCTCTAATGGTGAAAATATAAGGAAATATTGAAAATGACCTGAAGGATCATTACATATCTAAATCAGTCATAAACTTTTGAATTCTCCCAGACTAGATATAGATGCTAGAGGCTGAATACCTAGGTAATCCATGAAAATGAGCCTCACACTCAACAAAGTCATGGATCCCTTCTCCAAGTGATAAAATTCATAACACATCTAATCTCACAAACTATACAACACAAAGCTCAATAAGAAAGCCTCTAAATATTAAGTCCAAGACATATTACGCAAACACAAAGGTCTACAACTAGCAAATGATGTCCAGCAATCCCTAGCCACATTAATCACCTGATAAATAGTATAAGCAACTTCATAAGACTCAAGTGATCGAAAATTATATATGTTCTCTTGAAAATCATTTAAAAACTTATAGGAATGCTTACAAATAGCTCATCTAAACATGGGTACACCTAAGAGAATAAACCTTTAAACCTTTTTTAATTATTACAAGACTTATATGTACCTGAAGAAACTAAAGGAACAATAAGTCTGACAGACAAGGAATCCACACATAAGGGTACCATAGATGATGTACCTAAAAGTAAGAATACCACAGGTAGATGTCAGTACTAATGGTGGAATATCACTCAAATTATGAGAAGTACTAGGTACACTCAAGGGAAAACCCACTAAACAATTCAAAAGGTGAATCAACAAATTCTGAAGCCCTGAGGTATCTATCAACTCTGTGAAACCTGAGCTTTCCCTACATACTTTATTCAATAATAATCTCTAGTATATACAACCTGAAGATTGAGAGACACTTTTCTAGCATGTCCTATAGCTGAGGTAGCTCCTCATGACCGTCCTCTTCCTATGGGTGCCCACAACCTCTATATTATCCTCAAACTGAGGCTTTCATTTCAAGTTTTGACTCAGCATTCCTAAAATTTCTAGACATAGGCCTTGCTATTTATGAAAAAATAGAATAAAAGTTAGAACATTGGGTATGAACAACCCATACAATAAGGTACATTCAGGAGAACACCCTTAAAGCAGCTCAAGAGATAAACCAAAAGACCTTGAAGCATTGGGGTTTTGACTACACTCTATGTTACCAAATATGGCCCCATATCCCATGCTTGAAAACCATCCCTAGAATACATAAACCAGGATCGAGAGAGCCTCCATAACACATCCTCTATTTGGGAAAACTTATTATTTCCATCCCCTACCTTTAGGCCGTCTATGACCTCTAGCTCTTGCTCTAGTCTAGGCTCTGCATCCCTATTCTCTGGAGATCTTGTACTCACTATTTGAATAGAAAAGAGTGGAAAACAACTTAGAACATTAGGTAAAAATAACTCGCACGACTATGAATCAAAATTGAGAAGTTTTACCTAAAGATATTTTACTGCCTCCCAATGATAGATATGGTTTTCTATATACTGATCTGTGAGACTCCACTAGACATCCTTCTCTTGTATATATAAGATTAGTATAACCAACACTCTGACACCAATTTGGTGATACTTATCGTGGTCTACCCTTGATAATTAAGCCTAAATTCCAAAAGTTAAGAAAATTCAAATACTGTCATAAAATAGATCCTGACGATACTTCTAAAATAAAGTTAGTCCATAAAACATAGGTAAAAGTAGATGTTTAAAAGAAATATGTTAAGCACATCCTAAAACATAGTACGTAAGCATAAAGTATCTAATAATACAATTGGGTTTGAAATATACCATCCAAGTCTAAAATAACTAAAAATATAAATAAAAATTTGATGAGGCCTAAAAAGAGTCTAGACTCCTACAGTATGCCGGTACTTGAGTCACTAGCTATCTCTTACATAAACACAAATACCTCACATTGTAGGGATGTGCAAGGAAAGTGCATAGTAGGGATGAACATGGTCCACTTGTACTCTATAGGTATCATGATCCAACAAGGAAAAGTAAAAAATAAAATAAGTAATAAATACTATAAGCACGTCTCATGCAAGAATAAAATTTGCAAATAGTAGCTCACACCATCTACACTAACACGCTTAATATATAAATACAAAATAATAGAAACAACACTAATATATTTGAAGATACATTGAAACTAAGGACAAATCAAGGAAACTAGGTGAATAATCATATACATTTGCAAATTCAATGCAATGAATACAAATTAGATAAATGATGAAATTCATCGCATGACTTTCTATATAAACCCATCAAACTTGCAACTTTTAGTAGACTCGTTGGGGTTTGTAACCAATATACTATATGTCATATCACAATGTCCAATCACATATTATGCTCATATTGATGGAAAGGGTTTTCATAAAAGTGTCTTATTTTCTTTAAAAATAGTGTTTGTCAATAGTACTAGTATCTCATGAATGAATGTAAAGACCCGAGAATACCCTCTAGATGTAACACGGTGCCAAAGAATATGAGTAGTACCAAGCTAATCCTTAACATCTGTATGGTTCTAAACTCTTAAGAAAAGTTAAGTAACACATGCATATAATTGTAGAATGAAACAACTTTAAATATAGGTTCTCAACCTGAATCTTTAAATCTCCAATAAACTCCTTAAACTGAAAGGGTATGTGGTCGAACAAGCCTGTACTACTAACTATAGAGCCACTAGGATAGACCCCAGCTGACCCAAATATAATCCTAAATCAATGATGTAAAATAAATTCTATCAATAATCATGAGTCTAATAGACTAGGCCCTCAAACTATGAGGACTTACCAAATGTCGGGATGCAGAAAGAAATGTCCGGGATTAATCATCCTGCTGGAAACAAGCACCAAAAACTACATTATAAGATAATGTAGCACATAGACATATATTTGTGGGTCAATACTTTTGAATATATTGAGTATATGAGGATAAATGCACCAATAAAACAATAATCAAATATGTACATATATATTTTCAAACCAATGCATTTTATGTGTAAAGCACTCACCTTGGACTAGTAAAACTAAAGTTGTATGATCATAGAACATGAGTAATAAAACATAATAAAAAAACTTAGTGATTCATTACACTTAGTTTCTAAAATCTTTTCTTTAATATTGCTTGTAGGCGATTCTTCTAACTGACATAAACCATGTGAGTTATCATGGAGTCAATCGTCTTACCCACGTTGGAGAGATTTTTGCTATTCTTGCCATCATAATAGAACCTTAACTTAAGTGATCATTGAAGTTAACCCATATCGGGACTTAAACCTATGATGGCTAATAGTTTCCAAGAATTTAGGATATGCTCATCCGCATTCCCTTCTCGGTGCTAAGTACTACTCCCAGAATAAATGTATGCTCATACTTACGTAATCTACCTTAAAATAGTAGGAGGGACTATAAACTGATAACCAGTTTTGCTTTTTTGTAATTAAATCATAATCAGAAGGAACACTGTGGCTTTCATATATTTTCTTAAATACAAAGATCAAATTGAACTATGATAATACTATAATACATATAACAGAAGCTTAAAGATTAGATTTCTTGTTAACTCGGAGCTTATAATTAAGCCTTGACATTCATACTCTCTTTCATATAGATTATAAAAAAATATCATGCTCAATACTTTTATAGAAAACTTTCATCAAAATTCAAGCCTGATAATGAAATTCAAATCGACATAATCATCTTGCAATTCAAAATATGAATAAAGGGAAAAATCTTTCACACTTATGTCTTTTAAACATAAGATAATGTTGTACTTCAAAAGATTAGAACTTGGGCATGAACCCTAATTAAAACATGTAAATTCAATATGAATATAAATTTTTCAGGTACAAAGATGAAAGATTATCCTTGTTCAATAACCCCATATACCTGGAATTGCTTGACTAGCAAAAAGGACTTGAACTTTCAAACTTGAAAGATGACTTGTAAGAGAAATCCTAATATTGTTATTCTTGGAGATGGATGGAAAAGGATTATTGTTATTTCATTAAAGGGATTGGAAAAGAATTCTTCCATTGGGTTATAAGTCGTGGGTTGGGAGTCTTAAAAAGGGAAAAGACAAAAAATCCCTTTAACTGAACTTAAAGAAATTCGACTGGCCATCGTCATAAGTCATTTTAGGACTCGAAAGGTGTGATAACAGGTTGTCCAAGTGACTTGTAACCTTGGTAGTGTAAAATATTACATGTTCTGGTCAACATACGAGTTTTATCTTACAACTCGTCACATCTTCAAAATACTTGTATCAAACTTTTGTAGCTTTGACAAAAACTGAGAGAACCAATGCTGCTAACCTTATTATCCTCACTCTATGACTCATAACATAAAGTGGTGACTCCTAGGGTCGAGTCGTCCAGTGACCAAAAACATAGATTATTCCACACTATCTTGGTTACAACTACAACACACTACTCATTGAGAGTCCTAACGACCTAATAGATGAGTCAGAAGTTCTACAAAGACTTAAAAGCTTAGGGTATAACCATTTCTCCCCTTGAAAACATTTGTCCTCGAATGCGACTTAACTCAGATAGGGATTTTGGAATACAATCGACTCTTCTGCACTAATATTACACTCAAGATTATACTTATCACTAGGATTCCAAGGCCGCGAACACAATTTATGGCATAAGAATACTTGAACAGACTTAAAAAGACAGAGTTTACTGGAATGTAATGATTTACCTTAGGCAGGAATTAAATAGGAAGAAAAGAGATGAGGATATTTAGTCATCATGTTTGTTTCAGCTTCCTAAGTGGCCCCTTGACCAATTGGTTTCTCTAATAAACTATTACTGACATTACTTCCTTATTCCTTAGTCTTCAAACTTGTCTATCAAGTATCTCGGTTGGAGACTCTTCATATGACAAGCTATATTTGACCCCAATATTTCCAATCGAACTACTAAAGACATATTTTTATGCACTTCTTAAGCATTAAAACTTGGAAAAATAAGTGAATCACAGCTAACTCGGACGGAAGGTCTAGTTCATTAGCAAACTCTCCCATATGTTTTACTATCTCATATGTACCAACAAATCAGGGACTCAACTTTTTTTTATTTCCTAATTTCATTATTATTTGTATAGGTAAGACCTTTAAAAATACCCAATCACCTACTTCAAACTTGATCTCCCTCCTCCTTACATCTGCATACAGTTTCTGATGGCTCTGAGTAATCTTTAGTCTTCCAAAAATCAACTGAACCTTTTACACAGCTTCAAGAAGAGATTTTTGTGCAATTAATGCTGCTTCACCAACCTCAAACCACTCAATAGCTGATTTGTACCTACGCATATACAATACTTTAAATGGAGTCATCTGAAGCTAGCATGGTAACTCTTATTATAAGTAAACTTGTTCAAAGGTAGATAATCCTTCCAACTTTCTCTAAAGTCTAATACACATACTCTCAATATAACTTTCAATGTCTGAATTGTGCATTCATCCTAACCATTGATCTTTGGATGAGGAATAGTACTAAGCTTAACAATTATGCCAAGACCTTTCTAAAATGACTGCCAAAACTGGTAAGTAAATTGTGTGCCTCTATCTAAAATGATAGATAAAGGTATCCCATGAAGCCTTACTACCTCATGAATATACATCGTGGCATAATCTTCCGCCTTATCTAAAGTCTTAATAGGTAGGAAATGAGCTGATTTGGTCATTTGGTTTACTATAACCCAAATTGAATCATGATAACATCTTGTACGAAGCAATCTTTTGATGAAATCCATATTCACCACCTCCCACTTTTAAGTAGGGATACTGATCTCTTATAGCATAACAATCGGTCTTTGATGCTCAACCTTAACTTATCGATAATTGGAACACTTGGCATCAAACTCGTCTATTTCCCTCTTATTATCTTTCCACTAATAGATTTATTATAAATTGCGATACATTTTAGTAGCATCAAGATAAATAGAATACTTCAAACCATGAGCCTCGGATATTATCATTTCCCTTAACCCATATACATTGGGAACACAAATCCTACCTTGATAGAAAAGTACACTATATTCCCCCCGGGAGAAAATCTTCACCTTCTTCTATTGGACTGCTTTAAATATTTGGCTAAGTATGGGGTCATTATGCAGTATCTTCTTTACTTCCACTATAAGAGATGATTCTGAGCCATTTTGAACCACTACTCACCTATTATCTGAGTCAAGCAAAAATACTCCCAAATGGGACAAACTAGGGACTTCTTTGGCCAACTCTCATTCTTCTTATTTCACATAAGACATACTACCCATAGATAGCCTACTCAGTGCGTCTGTCACCATGTTAACCTTACTCAAATGATAAAGCACATTTATTTCATTATATTTTAATAACTCCAACCACCTTCTTTGATAAAGATTTAGCTCTCTTTGAGAAAATACATACTATAGACTTTTGTTGTAAGTGAACAAATCAACGTGCACACCATAAAGGTAGTGTATCCAAATCATCAGGGCAAGCACCACAATAGCTAACTACATATGATCCTTAAGTTGACTGGAGGCATAAGCTATTACTCTCCCATTCTACATCAACAAGATACCTAACCTAACTCTAGAAGCATCACAATATACTACAAATCCATCTAACCCCTCTGACAGAGCTAACGCTGTTGAGAAAATTAATCTATCCTTTAATTATTAGAAACTCTTTTCATACTTATCGGACCAGACAATTTTTTCCACTTTTATGTCAACTTAGTTAATGGTGCAACTATGGAGTAAAACCCTTTAACAAATCCATCGTAGCACCTAGCCAAACCCAAAAATCTCCTGATGTCAAATAGAGTGATGGGTTTGGGCCACTTTTTTCACTACATTAGTATTATGAGGGTCATATTAAATACTAGCCCCAAAAATAACATGCCCCAAGAAGGTACTAACTACAACAAAAATTCATGTTTACTAAACATCAAAAATAATTAACGGTCCTTGAGGGTTTACAACACTATTCTTAAATTATCTACATACTCCTTCTCACTCTAAGAATACACCAATATGTCATCTATGAAAACAATGATAAACATGTCCAAGTACTACTTGAACACCTTATTCATCAAATCCATAAAGGCTGCATGGGCATTTGTTAGTACAAACGACATAACCACAAACTCAAATTGATCGTACCTTGTTTGGAAAGCCATTTTCAGAATGTCGCGCTCCATAACTTTCAAACAGTGGTACCTTAACCTAAGGTCAATCATGGAAAATCTATTGGACACCCTGGTTCTGATAGAATAGATCACTGATTCAAGGAATCGGGTACTTAATTTTGATATTAACCTTGTTTAACTGTCCGTAGTCTTGGTACATTCTAAATCTGCCATCTTTCATATGCACAAATAAAATTGGAGTACCCCACGAGGAAACATTGGGTCTAATGAAACCATTATGTAGGAGATCTTTAAGTTACTCCTTCAAATCTTTAAGTTTGGCTGGAGCCATATAATATAGAGGAATAGAGATGGGCGGAAAATTAGGAAAAAAATCATTACCGAACTCTATTTCTCTGTCTGGAGGTACCCCTGGCAAATCTTTGGAAAAAACCTCTAGAAATTCGTTGTCTATATAGACTGAATAAACTTTCAAAACTTTAGACATAATATCTTTGACTCAAACCAAATGACAAATATGCCCCTTTGAAATTAACTTCCTGGCCTTAAGATAGGAGATGACATAGAACTACCCTCACACTCAAAAATTGTCTCACCAGGAAACTAAAACTTCAGCACATGAGTTTAACTATTTATTAATGCATAGCATGAATGGAGCCAATCCATGCCTAGAAAGACATCAAAATCTATCAGCTTTAACTCTACTAAATCCGCTAGAGTGACCTTAGGACACTTCTTATAGACTTACGTAACGATAACTGACTCACCCATTGGGGTACACACTAAGAAGGTCTTAGGAAAATTAATAGGGATTACCCTAAAACTAACAAAAACCAATGGAGTTACATAAGAGAGAATTGTTCCTGGGTCTAGTAACACATATACATCAAGGTGAAAAACATGAAGCATACCAGTGGAAACATCTAGTGAATTCTCCTATTCATGATAGGATGGTATAGCATAGATTCAATTTTGGAACTAACTACCACTTATACTGGATGATGCACCTTGTGGAGAGACTGGGGGGCCTAGCTAAGCCACTTAATAAGTAGCCTAAGTCTGAGGACGAATATCCCTACTTCCTTTCTTAGATAATGGACACTCTTTGATCCTATATCCTACTTTGATACAACCATAGCAACCATATTTTCCTATTAATCACTTACCAGGATAGGTTCTACCATACTTCTCACAAGTCGGATAACTAGGCCTCCCGACCACACTATTTAGAAGCCTAAAATTTGATGTTCTGCCCCACTGCTCTTGCTGGTCCTAGTTACCGGGGCACTAGGTGAGGATGGAGCAGGAAAAGATAAGTGACCTTGTAACTGCAAATGACTTCCCCCCTAGAACTTAGTTTATTGTATTCAAATTGTCTAGTCCTAGATTTTTTTCCTCTTCTCTCTTTCCTTCAAATACTCCACCTCAATCAATTATGCATATGTCATCAATTGAGAAATATCCATATCTTTAATAATAATAGTAGTTCAACACTCTTTGACCACCGGATCTGATTCCTATGTGACAAATATACTCATACGATCTCTAGAGATAGATAACAACTCTAGAGCATACATAGTTAGTTATGTGAACTGAAGGTAGTATTCTTTCACTGTAACAGATCCCTACCATAGGTTCATAAAATCCTCCACTTTGGCCACCTTTATCTCATGAGGAAAGAACCTATTCAGGAAAGCATTTTGAAATACCTACTAATTCATAGGAGCTGTATTCTCACCCCTACCATCCTTCCATATAATGACCCAATCATAAGTAATATCCTTAAATCAATATAATTCTATTTACACACTCTCCTCTTCAGAAATATTCATGATTTGAGTAATCTTTCTCACCTCGTCAATAAAGATTTAAGGATCCTCATCCACCTTTAACCCATGAAAATCAGGCGGATTCATCTTTATAAAGTATCAATTCCTAGCTGCAGCTAAGTTACCATTTTGCTAAGTGGGACTACTGCTAGTTGGTTTCCCTAATTATTAACATTCACAGCCTGGGTCAATGCTTGAAAGGCAACCCAGAATTTAGCATAAGAGACATTTTCATTTAGAAGGACTAAGTGCAGTGGTGGTTGATCATTTTTTATGCAGGTGTTACCACAACGAGGAGACATATTGAGTCATATAAACGCACAAATTAGTCAAATAGTGAAAAATTTAAGCATGAGAGATCATTAAAGAGAATATGATTCCTAACGCATTTTGAAGCCTCTTTCTCATAAATGTGGTGCACTTCACACACATGATCAAGACTTTATATAACACCGCTTGTCTAACACCCTAGGACTTTTTAAATACCTAAACTCTGACACCAAGTTTTTAATGACTCGAGAATATCCCCTGGATGTCACATGATACCTAAGACTATGAGTAGTCCTAATTAACTTGACATCTATGTGGTTCAAAACACTTACGAAAATTTAAGTAGCATATGTATATAATTACAGAAGGAAAAAACTTTAAATTTTATTCTCAACTTGAAACATGAAATCTATAATAAACTCCTTAAACCTAAAGGGTATGTGGTTTGACAAGCCTCTATTACTAACCAGAGAGCCACTGAGATAGATCCCAGCTGAATCGGACATAAACTGAAATAAACGATCTAAAATAACTTCTATCAATAATCATGAGTCTGATAATCTAGTCCTTCAGACTATGAGGACTCACCAAATGTTGGGATGCAGTAAGTGATGCCCGAGATCAATTATGCTGCGGGAAATGAGCATCAAAATCTACATTATAAGATAGTGTAGCACATTGAAATATATTTGTGGGTTAGTACTTTGGAATATACTAAGCATATGGGGGTGAATGCACTAGTAAAACAAAAATAAAATGTGTCCATATGTAATTTCAAATCAATGCATGCTAAGTGTAGAGTACTTAACTTGGACTTGAGTAAAACTAAAAGTTGTATGATCAAAGAACATAAGTAATAAAGCATACTAAATAAACATAGTGATACACTTAATTTCTAAAATCTTTGCTTTAATATTTCTTGTGGGAGATTTTTCCAACCGACATAAACCATGTGACCTATCATTGAGCTCAACGTCTTACGTACATTGGGGAGTGTTGTCCTATCCTTTCCATTAGAATAGAACCTTAACTTAATTGATCATTGAACTTAATCCATATTGGTACTTAAATTTATGGTGGCTCATAGTTTCCAAGAATTTAGGATACACTCATTCATATTCCATTCTCAGTGCTAAGTACTACTCGCATAATATATATACGCTCATACTAAAAAAATCTACCTTAAAATAGCATAAGGGTTTATAGACTAAAAATCAGTTATGCTTCTCTTTACTTAAATCAAAATCAGAAGGAACACTGTGGATTTCATATCTTATCTTGTATCAAAAGATACAAATGAACTTTAATAACAGTGTATTACATATAACTGAAGCTTAAAGCTAGGTTTCTTGAAAACTCAATGCTTATACTTAAGTCTTGAAATTCATATTTTCTTTCATAGAGCTTATAACAAAATATCATGCACAATACTTATATAGACCAGATAATAATATTCAAATCTCCATAATCATCTTTTAATCACGAATACTGATTACCTAGAATTTGAAAAAAGTTGATACGATTGATAAAAAACCATTATCAACAGAATTTGACATATGAATAAGGAGAAAACATTTGTGCACTTAAGTCTTTCAAACATAGGATAATGTTATACTTCAATAGATGAGGACTTGGGAATGAACCCTAATTAAAACATGTAAATTCAACTTTAAAAATAAGATTTTGGGCACAAGGATGTCAGATTATCTTTGTTCAATATCCCCATATGCCTGGAATTTCTTGACTTGTGAAGAGGACTTCAACTTTGAGACTAAAGAGATGAATTTTTAAGAGAAACCCTAATCTTGTTGTTCTTGGAGATGAAAGGAAAAAGAGTATTGGTATTCGACTAAAGGTACAGGAAAAAAAATGGTTTCTTTGGATTATAGCATAAATCAACCACAAAAGAATATAAACCATTATACATGGACATAAAAATAATAATATTATTGAAATATAATATCCATAGTTATTTTTATTAACCCATAACATTTATTAATTATTAATTAACTATCCAACTCTATCTGAAAAAAGTAAGTCACAATCTACCTCAAAATGGTGAAATCCTAGTCTAAAGTGCTTAAAAATGGAACATTACCTTTGCTAATAGCCTTAAAATCTACTAAAATCTTAACATATTTAGGGTATGTCTAAAATTGGATCGTAAAAAGAATTCAAAAATGAACAGGGTAAGACTAGAATTTTATTTTAAAAATACATTTTCCAAAGTTATAGAAATCTACAAGAGAAAACTCAGGCATAAATGGAAATCTTTTTTTTAACTTTATCGATAAAACCTAAAAGTTTCATCTTGAAATCATTATTTAATGATATAATCGATAAAAAATAATGAAAATTTGTTTTTGGAGCTTATCAAAGCTTAGAAGGCAATGAAATCCTCAAGAATTGCCTAAACCCAAAGCTCAAATTTCCAAAAATGAAGTTAAAACATGAAAAAGGTATATATGCTGATACAAATATGGCTGCTTAAGTAATCATCGCTAATGTGATGGGTGATTGCTAAAGCGGTAAGGACTATATGGATAGGATCATTTAGAAGTCCTCTTCCGCTAAAGCAGCACACACTAGAGATGTTAAGTAACTATTTTGGCAGTACGTGGCTATTCACTATGACCGCTAAAGTAGTGCTAAGCTACTTAAGCAGCTGCACCATGATTTGCTGAGTTGCAAAGTTACTAGCCGGCCCTTTGATATACGTTTAGAATCATGTGAATGCAAAAAAACTATGCTACTGTGCTATTTTTAAAATATCATACACAATGGCAACGTTGAATTTTCCCCAAAAAAGTTGTTTTCAACAAATTAACCCTTAAGACCACTTTTTCACTATTTTTCAAATAAAGAGTCCAACTTAAAGATAAGTTCCCCAAACCCAAATCACCGATGCTACTAACCCGAATTTATTATTTCAAATCTATTGAAATTGTCCAATTTTTCATTCGATACTCAAAATAATGAAGTTGTACAAAGTCAACTATATGGCTACTTAAGCCTTTAAAAGCCAGAAACTCGCACAAATCATTTATTATCACATTGAGAACCATGCCAACCATCCATAAACACCAAAATCAACATGTAATAATTATAAAGAGTAAAATGGACAAAACAAATAGAATTAGAAAATTCAGAAATTCAGGTCTTACATGTTGCCAATATTAATTGCGATCAATTTCAAATTTCCCACCATCATTAAAAATTAAAGCATTAATTTTACCACCATCGTGAAAGAAGAAAGTTTGGGTGAATGAATTAAATTATAAAGTAAATATTATATTACAACTAATGATTAAAATTATACTAATAGTTTAAAACACTCTATGTTATCTATGTATATAACTCTTATATTTTAAAGATTTTTTAATTTCGTGAGTACTAATGGAGGACAGTTTTTGTATCATTGTTATTGTTTGAAAGAAATAAATCTAATAGGAAAGAAAAATGAGAATATTGTAGGGAAACAATAAATTGGATGACAAATAAAACTATATGTAAAAGAAATAATTATTGATAGGATTTGGTTAATTGGCCTACATATTAAAAACTATATCAAAAAGGAAAAAAATCTATGAGGAGAAAAACTCTCCCTTAACACGACTCTTTAAACGATTACATTGTAGATTTTATTCTGTTTGGAATAAAAAGAAAAGTCCACAATTTCTAAAGGTACAAAACATTTCTTCGAAGAAAGATGTTAGCCAAATGCGAAAGATAATTTTATTTTCATTTTAGGTAAAGTAAAAACAATTATAATAATAATTTGATTTTTCTTTAATAAAACTAAAACATAAATTTCATTTGAAACTGATGAAAAATTCCTAACTAATATCGAGAGAGAAATGAACTCAAATCTATTATTATAACACCCCAAAAGTTTTGGAAACTCCACTTCACACATAGGAAATAAAATAAGTCAATTTTCTAGAAAATTTTGCATAGAAGTACTTAGGAAATGAGTCATCGTTAGTGTCAATGACTCATTGAATGAGCCATCTTGAGTGTTAGCCAAAAGGTTTTGAATATTGAAATTCATACTAGTGGCAATGAGTAGTGGCCACGAGTCGTGGCATCCACCTATGAGATATTGTGTGACTCGTAGGGTGCCTAATTTGTCCAACAATCATTTAAATTGTTTTATTCCTAATTCTATGACATGTCAAGTACCAAGAATCATTCCATAATCATGGTATGAATATTAGATATTATTTAAGATCAAAACAAGTTCCTAACAAAGAGTTTAGTTGAAAAGTTTTTTCTGAATAAGTCTTAGAGTATGATTTTCATTTTTTAAACTTAAAATTACCATTATTCCTAGTATATGAAGAGTTAAGTGTCCCAACACCCACCAAATTATAGGTATTCTAATCCACTTCTGAATACACTAGTCGTTTGTAAATTTCTGTAATGATCCTTTAGGTTATTTATTATATTTTTGCTTATTTTCACAATTAGACCTTCTTGATAGCTTCCCTAAGTCATTTATGACTTGCTGCGATAGACTATTCGGTTATCGAACAGTTCGTTCGGCTTGCCAATTACCTTTTCAAAAGTCATTGTTTGTTCCAGATGACCACAAGGTGAAAACTTCAATAAAACAATCTTATATGAAAATTTTGATTGTGCTAATAGCTCTACAATATCTATTTTAGGCTAGGTAGACCTTTGGCTCAGGTCCTGAGTGATAACGCTCAACTTATATGTCAATTTAGTGCAAGGAGGTCATCATCAATAATTTACCCAACTTTGAAGTCAAGGTCAAATACACGAGGAACAATGTGAGTGGCGATTAAACTAATTTGAAACTATAGTTATAATTTGAATTCAAACAAATGATACCAAAAGATAAAATAGGGGTTTGTAATAATTGAACAAAAGTTATTAACACTTCAGTTTGATTTAGAAATTCCAAGATAATATTTTAATGGTTCAAATCAATGATAAAGAGAAACTAGGGCTGTGATCACTATGATTATTAAACCCCATTAAATAATAGCTATAGTGTTAGGTTCTCGCGACTTGTGGGAAACACCAAAATATCAGTTTCGACCATCCATCTCAGCATTTCTCAACCTACCTAGATGTTGAACTCCCTAATTCTCTCGAACTTAGGGAAACATTCTATTCATACTAATTTTTTCTCAAGCTGATCAATCTTGTTACTGCATTAATCATTAGATGAGAGCTTAACCCTTCCAAATTCTTGTTGATAATTCGCTACCTTTAGTTTATTTCTCAGTTCGAGAAAATTAACATAAGGCAAGATTTATTGGTTGCAACCAATAAATAACAATCATAGCAAAGGAATTATCAAGATGTCCCCACAATCGCTCAAACCCTAACCAACTATTAAATTCATGGGGGAATAATCATAGATCCCACAACCCTAGTTGTGGGGTTTAGTTCCACATAAGAAAGAAAGAGATAGCAGAAATTATAATCATTATTCAAAGTAATTAATCTTACAAAATGTGAAGTTTGAAGTTGATTCTCTTCTAAGTTCAAGAGAAAAGTCCCACAACCAAATCAAAGAGTTAAAAATTGAATTCTAAGTTAAGAAACCCAAAGAGAGATAAACTAACTTTTGGAATGAGTTCCAGCCATTTCAATATGATCAAGATGCTGAATGAAAACCCTAGAACTTGTCCTTAAATACTTCAGCCTAATTATGGAAACCAAATAACAGATCACAGTTTTTTTCTCGGACAGATGACGTCGTGGGTAACGGCTTATCAGGAGTCTGATGACTTACCAGGAATATCATTAGCTCCTCATCACTTTTGACAATCTCTACCTTAGGTTGACGATGAGGCATGACGGGTTATCATACCATTGACAACTTATCATGGATGTCATCACATCTTCACTTTAATGTTTTAAGCATTGCCCGAGCCTGACAATGAGCTTGACGGCTTATCACAACTCTGACTGCCTATCACAAATATCGTCATGTATTCCAACTAATGTCAATTCTATGTCTAAGTCTGATGGTACTTCTGATAACTTGTCATAAGGTTGAAGACTTATCAGACAAGTCATCCGCCATACTTCCTTCTCTACTTACTCAGAAATCAACTATTTTACCTCCGTTGTTGTTGCTTCTCTTGTATCTTAACTGTTACTGCTATATCAAAGAGAAAACAATCAAAAATGACAAAAGTTGCTTAAGACTTTGCAATTATTCTTAGTTAAAAGCCTCAAATATGTTAGCATCTGCTCACACATCAATACCCTCAACATAAAACAATTGTTTGTCATCATGCAACTAAAACAAAACCAAGAGGATACAAAGTACATTCGGCAGTCAACCATCCATATTATCTCAAAACGTATTCACCATCACCAAGGTCAATTAATTTAAAACATAATTGTGCATATTATTGACAAACAACAATGCGACACACAGTAATCAAGATATGGCATCAATTCAGCAAGAACAACCATTCATGTACCAAGATTACACTATCCAAACAAGTTAGTAACTAGCAACATAACCAATGTGCCCTTACAACAAAGAAGTCCCTCCTTACTCATATGTGAACTCAAGCATTTCAATGCGAGGATGGTCAAGAGACACTCACTCTTAGAAAGAAGTTCAAGTCAATGTATGCCAAATACCATAAGATTGCCCTTATTTTTATTATTGAAGCTTTCTGACAATTAAGTTAGTATCACTATAGGACTTTTCTACAGCTTGTAATGTAGGCTTGGGGCTGGTATAATCCACAAGGATATTTAAAGTAACTAAGCCTCCTTGGAACTACACTATTTTTGGGGTCTCACTTATTAACCTTTACCTTATTTCTCCCTTTCTTGATTACACATACTCCGGATGGGTGCGGTCTTTTTGAAAATCATTTCTTTTTTTTCAAAACTTTTCTTTTATTATTCTTTTTCCACCGCACCCAAATTTTTATTATTTTTTTTATTCTACCTTTCTCCATACTCATTTTACATCACGCACCCCTATGGTAGACACCCTCAACTAAGGCTATTTGCCTAAGTAAAAGTGCACAAAATCCAAGGAGGACCAGGGCCAAAATAGGTTTATTATGATACAAATGGGAAGGTGATAGGTATAATAAAAACAATAGGCATTCAGGCTCAAAATAAGGTTGAAGGGATATTATTCACACACGGAAGGTCATTTAGGCTAAAAGTGGATTAATATCTACAATGGCCTATGATCCTATCCTAACCGCTATCCTACAACCAAGGCAAGGCCAACCGGGTAAGTTTTGGTTTTAACACACAACGGGAACTAGGTAGTATCTCACATAAACATAGCATAAAGGTACATCACAAGCTACTACCCATTCAGCTAATGCAATTGTTTAGCAATGGTTATCATGTCACTAGTACTAATGCCATAATAAGATGCACAGTGGTCACACATAAATGCATATCACACAGTTATAAAATAGACCATTGGAGAGGTGTTAAAAAATCAACAAAAATATGTTAACTGCCTAAGGTACTTATATTTGTCCTAGTCAACTACAACATTTTATAACAAATCACTATACGCCTAAACATGTCAGCTCTACTAGGAATAAGACTCTGGGGAAAAGAGGCATGGCAACAAAAAACTTAAGAGGACATCAACACCCACAAGTAGCCCTACCCTCAACTTAAAATCATGCAATGTCCCCAATGCGCCAAACCAAAACAAGAGAGTTAGAAATATACCTGTGGCACCATGGGTGCAAAGATCTGATGTAAATCATATAATACGAATACAAACACCAAAATACCTTGGGTTGCCTCCCAAGAAGTGCCTAATTTAGTGTCGCGACATGACCCAACTCAGCTTTTTCTTTCACATTGAGGATATAAACTTCACCCCCAACTTAGAGTTCATCTTCTTACCTCACTCATAGGGGGTGGTACAAAAATTAAGAAGTTTAGTAATGGATTGAGCATGGTAAATCACTCGGCCTTAAAGTGAGGTATATTTTTATGTTGCTTGTCTAATGTAAAATCAAGAATATAGGATTCTTGTTCCTCATCTTCACACTCTTCTACTATTTTAAATAATTCTACATACAAGATATCATCTAAACATAATGTATAAAAATGGTTTTGAATGATTCCCAATAAATCCTACTTCAAAATTTACACCATCTACTACACACTCACTTTTATTTGCCTTCTCGACATCTTCTCTTTGAATTGGGCTAGAGTCTTTATTAGTGATTTTATTGGTTTTTTCTTTTGCCTCTAACACCATGTCCTCAATCTTGGCATCATCTCTTATGTTTGATTCAGTTGGTTGGTAAATCACTAAAGGTTGCTCAACATCAACCTCAACATCAATATAGGATTCTTACTCCTCATCTTCACACTCTTTCATTATTTTAAATGATTCCACAAACAAGATATCATCTAAATATAATATAGAAGAATGCTTTGAATGATTGACCTATATATCTATCTCTTAATCAATGATTAGCTTCATGTATTGACTCATATCACATACGATATCATATGTTTCTTTCTGAGATCCAACATTCGTTGAAACATAGCTTCAATGCCACTCTTACCAGTGCTTCGTTCTTTCTTTTCTTGACCATAAAACCTATCAAACTCGTAAGAAGAACTAGACTTTGGGTTAGCACAATAGGGGGTGAGGAAATTTGGGCAATCACTCCAATGTCCATCTTGGCCACCACATAAAGAACAATAATACTCCAAGTAGGATGGAGATGGTGCACATATCTCTCTACAGAGAACATATCTACAATCTTGCCAAAAGTGAGGTCCATCACAATATGGACATGGATCATCAAGATAAGATTTCCAACCACCAAGCTCATGTTCATTCCACGATGCCATGGTAATAAGTAAACTAAAATAAAAATCTACCTAATACACTAAATAAAAGAAAAGTAAAAAAAATATTTACAAGTTTGAATTCAAGCAAGTAGGCTAAAATTCCAAACCAATCCCCAACAATGGCACCATTTTTTATAACGCCCAACTTACAGGTGAATTTAGTGCAATGTAGTCATCATCAATATATTTACCTAACTTTGGAGTCAGGGTTGAATCCAAGAGTAATAATATGAGTGGCGATTAAAATAATTTAAAACTATAGGTATAAGTTGAATTCAAACAAATGATATAAAAAGATAAAATGGGAGTTTGTAATGATTGAACAAAAGTTATTAACACTTCAGTTCACTTTAGAAACTCCAAGACAAAATTTTCATGGTTTAAATCAATGATAAAGAGAAACTAGGGTTGTGATCAAGATGATTATTAATCTCCATTAAATAATAGTTGTAGTGTTAGGTTCTCGTGACATGTAGGAAACACCAAACTATCAGTTTTGACAATCCATCTAAGTGTTTCTCAACATACTTAGATATTGAACTCCCTAATTCTCTCGAACATAGGAAATCATTCTATTCATACTGATTTTATCTCAAGTTAATCAATATTTTTACAACATTAATCATTAGATGGGAGCTTAACCTTCCCAAATCTTTTTTTATAATTTGGTACCTTTAGTTTATTTCTCAGTTCAAGCAAATCAACATAAGGATGGATCTATTGTTTGCAACCAATAAATAATAATCATAAAAAAGAATTATCAAGATGTTCCCACAATCACTCAAACCCTAATAAACTATTAAATCCATGGGAGAATAATAATAGATACCACAACCCTAGTTGTGGGTTTTAGTTCCGTATGAAAAAGAAAGAGATAACAATAATTTTATTCATCATTCAAAGTAATTAAACTTACAAAAGATGAAGCATGAATTTTATTCTCTTCCAAGTTCAAGAGAAAATACCCACAACCAAATCAAAGAGTTAAAAAATGAATTCTAAGTTAAGAGCCCCCAAAGAGAGATAAACTAGCCTTTGGAATGAGTTCCAGCAATTTCAAGATGATTAAGATACTCAATGAAAACCCTAGAACTTATCCTTAAATAGTTTAGCCTAATTTTGATAACAAAATCATAGATCACAACTTTTTTCTAGGATAGATGACATCATGGGTGACGGCTTATCTGGAGTCTGACGACTTATCAGGAATGTCATCATCTCCTCTTCACTTTTAAAAATCGCAGTCTTAGGTTGACGATGAGGCTTCATGGCTTATAAGAACTTTTATGACTTATCACGAATGTCGTCATATCTTCACTTCAATTTCTCAAGCACCGCCCAAGCTTGACAATGAACCTGATGGCTTTTCATAACTTTGATAGCCTATCACAGATGTCGTCATGTATTCTATCTAAAGTCCATTCTCTGTCTAAGGATGACAGTACTACTGATAAGTTATCACAAGGCTGACGACTTATTAGACAAGTTGTCAGCCATGATTCCATCTCTACTTACTCAGAAATCAACTTTTTTACCTCCATTGTTGCTGGTTATCTTCCATCTTGAATGTTACTGCAATATCAAAGAGAAAACAATCAAAAATGACAAAAGTTTCTTAAGACTTTATAATTATTCTCAGTTAAAAGCCTCAAATATGTTAGTATCTTCTCACACATCACCGAGTCCCAAACTTATTTTGATCTTGTAGTCAAAAAGTTAGAAAATGAAATATAGGTGTGGGTTCCACAGTTGGTCGAAACTACCTTGAATGGAAATTTTAAGTGTACCATTGCATCTTAAATGTAGAATTTTGTATGGTTACATGATTTATTTGCATATATAAGATTTTGAAAGAACCCCGGGGGCTTTACAAAATTTCCATATTTCAACTATTATTTGGTGCAGTTGTAATTGCAAGCCAAGGTAGACAATTGAGGTACCCTTGGAAGATCAAGTGTTGCAATCATGGGACAGAAGTGTTGTGATCGCAATATCTTTTTCTGATGTACTAAGTTACGATCATATGTCCTAGGCGGTGATAGCGGGAGTCAAGGACTTGGTATGGGTATAAATAGACCCCAAAGTCTTAAATTAATCCATATTTTATCCATTAATAGATATTAGAAAAAACTAAAGAGTGACATATCTAAAAATTGAGGCTTGTCGGTGACTTGGAATCTTGATTAACAATTACTTTCGTGATTATGTTCAAATTTTAGGTAATAATTTACCCTTTTCTCAGTGAAATTTCTAGATTATTTACTCAAACTCCCAAAACCATTAGAGCTTAATTTTTGACCCAATTTATCTAAGTTTTTATCTATTTTTGAGGATAATGATTCTTGAGCTTATTTGTATGTTGGATTGGTTTAGAAAATTTGATATCTATAAGTAGGACCCATATGGGGTTTTGAGGTAATTTTTGAATTCGAAGCACGAAGGTGCATTATACATATTGATATTCTCGTAATGATGAGTAGAATGTGTTTTTGATAGGTTGGCATCTTGAGGATGCTTCTCTAAAGGGAAAAGTAGTTGTTTAGCAGTTAATTGAGCTTTGTTTGATATCGAAGTAAGCCAGATTTATCCCTTATTAGTTTGAGCTATCTCATAGTATTCTTATGATAATGTGTTAAATTTGAAATGGGTTTTAGGTGTTGAAATTATGAAATGCAAGACATGGGTTAGTTAGAATAGCTAACCCATGTTGAAACTGCAATGTTAAAATTCTTAGCTTGTGTCCTTATGCTTTAGGCGGATTGAACTTCATTAATCATGCTTATCATGAGCATGCCTTAGTTTTCCATAAATTAAGTAAAATTCTCTAGTTAATCATTCTAGGATAAGATTTACCCTAGTTGTTTACTTTAATGAAGGTTGCCTTAGTTTCCATTAGAATTAGTTAAAATGCTTGAGTAGAAATTCTACCTTAGGGCTAATTATGGATTGTTATACATCTACGAGTTGATTTAGATACCTTATCCTAGTATGGGGAAAATCTGACTTAGAATGCATTTCGAGGATTTAGAAGTGGGCTCTTTGATCCACCATAAGTAAAGATTGACTAATAAGTCCCTTGAAACCCGTATATGCTTATTAAATGCCTAGAGAATGCCCTTTTGAGGAAATATTGATAAACCTTAGCACTTTTTTGTTATGATAAATGATGTTGGAGGTAACGCCTAAACAAATATACCATATTTATTCTTTATTTTCTAAGCTTATGATGATCTATTGATTATGCTTTTTTTGACTATTGATTGGACTACCGAATGTTCCATGAATGGGCCCCTGACAATGATATTGTCTAATCTATAGATTATGTTATTGACTATGCTATGAATAATCTGTAGATTATGCCATGGATTTGCTATTGCTCAATCTATTGATAAGCTACCTTTTATGCTAATGATAAGACATTGAATATAATATTGGTAAGTTATTTCTAATGATATTGCTTATGATATGATCATGTTACACAATTATGCTAGTAATTATGATTGAAAGTATCCTTAGTGATGATGTTAACAATAGTGGTATTGCTTGTGCTAGAAGATATGATTATTGATTTCATGGGATATTATGCTATTAATTGTTCTAGAAATCTTGATGATTGACTATATTTGATGTTATGACATTGATTATACACCTGATTAAATTCTAGAAGATAATGTTGATATATTGATACCCTACAAGGCTAGAGGATGATTATGATGATATATTGATACCCTAGAAGGTCGAAGGATATTATGATGATATTGATACCCAACAAGGATGGAGGATAATAATGATGATATATTTATACCTAGAAAGGACAGTGGATATTATGACAATTTTGATACCCAACAGGGCCGGAGGATGAATGATGATATATTTATGTATGGCAAGGCCGAAGGATGATTATATTGATGTGCCTATAGAAACATCTACTAGTTTGAGTCTATTCATGCTCTATGTATAGCAATTATATACCTATATATATATGTATGTATTTATATGTAGATTGAGTATGATATTGATATTAAGGATGTAGAATATAACCCGAATGTTGTAATTATGATAGTTTGTGGACTTGTGAGGATTCGTTATAATTGTTGATTATTGATAAAATGATATAATTGATTATTAGTGATAAAAAAGGATTAGTGGTGGATATTATTTAAGTGACTGACTAATTATTACTAATTGATAGATGAGGATTAATTATTAAAGATGATTGGTTAATAAGTATTCGCTAGTTGATAACTAATGGTTAGTGGATATATGGTGAATAGGTTTTAATAATGATTAGAAGTTATATTATGGCTAGTAATCAAATGAATTATTTGATAAGAGATGGTTAACTAATAAGTGACAACTAGTAAGATTGATGATACTTATACTTTATATTGGTAAATTATGAAATATTGGTAAAGGATCGATTGATGTAGGATGATGGTAAAATAATGATGAATGTTAGCTATATATTGGTTGATTTCATTATTCCATATTTAGTGTCCTCTCTAAGAGAATGGTAGTCTTTGATGAGGTATTTACTTTTTGCACCAACTGGTGTATGGGAGCCAATTTTGTAGATTGTGATTGCATGTGTAATGTCTATTGATGCATTACTATTTTGGATTATTTAGTTATATTGCACGACGATATTGACAATTGTTGATACTTCATGATATATTGCTATTTTTGTTAAATTGCATATTATGTAGAAGTATTGGAGATGATTCAGGTTCTTTTTTGTACCTAGAGTTAGTTACGATATCTTGCATTTTATCATACTTATATCATGATTTAGATCAATTAACGGATGATTCCAACTGAGTACCCATTGTTTTTATGCTCATACTACACTTATGTACCTTTTTGGTGAATATATGAGTATTGTATATCATCGTTGATCATTAATCGTGCAATGTTTATATTTGCAGAGATAGGGTGAGCTCTTGGAGTTCGAGTTGCTAATTTCCCTTTATCGTTTTATTCAGTCTTTTGTATTAGAGACGAATGTTGTTGACTATTCTAAGCCTTTAAGTTATAATACTATAATATATTCTTGTACTGACTCTACCAAGTCATGTAATGTATCCTTTATTGACTATTTTTATCTATTTAGAACACTTTATTTATAAGTGTGTGGTTCATTTTGACTAAGTTGGGAATTAGCTCTGAGTTATGGTTTGTCTTACCTACTGTCGTTATTTAGTAGGTCCCATCATGACTTATAAATTGGGTCATAACAATTTTATAAAAGAGTAAAAATATATAGGTGTTTTAATAATTCATTATAAAAGCTAACATAGGTGATGACTCATCGTCAGACCTTATGACTCATTTCTAAACCCTATGAGTTATCTTGAGACTCATTGCTACTACTTTGAAATTTTCTAAAAAGGGTCTGGGATGATTATTAAAGCATTGAATCGTCCCAACACTTTAATGGTTGTCACTTGAGCCATCGGGAGAGACACTAGCAACTGTCTATTTGATTTTGGAAGGCCTTTTAGCCTTTTCTCACTCTTTTAGCACCTATGCTATATCCTTTGAGACTATTCTATGTTGGATTAAAAGGGATTATTTGGTTTAACTCTCCCTATTCACTCTAACACTTAGAAACACTAAGAAAAGAAGTCAAAAGGCGATTCATTATCTATCAAGAGAAAACTAGGGTTTCTTCTCTAGCTTCAAAATTTTATTAAGCTCATATCAAGAACATTTCTTGTAGGCATATGGATTTTAAATGAGGTTCTCCTTTTTCACTCATTCCCAAATATGTTTTCAAATTCAGTGTTTATGAAAACCAATAATTAAGGCATGTTTCCCAAGTCTACCCATTTCATAATTTCTATCAATAGTTATGTTCCTAAGCATCTCATCTCCTTAAACACCAGTTTATTCATAAATTTAAATATAGTGTTATACATGTTGTAATTTATGAACACACTATACCCTAAATTGATTAATTTAGCATAAATTACCTAAGTAGCTTCAATTAACAAATTTTCATTATGATCTCAGTTATTTACACTATCATGATACTTTCAGATAAAGTATTTTTGTATACTGGATTTATGAGGTGTCAGTTGTTCAGTTTTAGAAGTAGTGCTTATCACCGGTCAAATACACGGATGAAGGGTGATCCATTAGTTAAGGTTGACATCTTTGTTAAAGGTCCTTAATTCGTTAAACTATGTAACTGACATAGGTTATTGAGGGTTACCTATTAGTTGAGGAAGATAACTTAGTCCAAATTGACATTAGTTAGTATATCTATGCCAGCTAGGTTTAATACCCTTGATAATGTATAGAACATCCTCTCAACCAGGTATATATGTTGAACATCATTTAGTTAATATGAGGTGTGTCAATTAATAAGCTATCTCATAGTTATAAATAAAGTATAGTACATGACCCTTGGTTTAGTTGTATTTGTTTAAACCCATGACTTTTATTATTTTTTATATTAGTGTTTTTATTCCTTAAACTATGCAACTGACATAGGTTATTGAGGGTTATGAAATAGTTGAAGCAGATAACTTAGTCCAAATGGACATGGGTTAGTGCATCTGCGTCAGCTAGGTTTAATACACTTGATAATGTATATAACAACTTCCCAACCAGTTATATATGGTGGACATCATTTAGCTTATATGAGGTGTGTCAATTAATAGTCTCTCTTATAGTTATAAATATAGTATAGTACATGACCCTTGGTTTAGTTGTATTTGTTTAAACACATGACTTTTCAGATTTTTATTCATATCAGTGTTTATATACATATTTAAACATCAAATACATGGTAATTGTACTTTAATTCTATTATAGAATTTCAATATATACCAACATATTTCAGTATATTTTATCTTTGCATATCTCACAGACAGTATATTTAAAGTACTGAATGCATATCTTTTCTTGCTCTATATCATATCATGATATAGGTTTGGATGAACAACATGAGTCCTACATTCGATAAATTTCAGTATCTTTCCATCGGCTAATAAGAGTGATTTTTCATCAACCAAGGACGATAATCTATATTTTTTTTTAACATTTCTTTTGAGTTCTTAAATAGTTTAGAGTTAGCTGGGAGCATTTCTTTGTAAATTATCATTATGTCATATAATTTGAGCTTTTAATATTCAACATTAGATTTGTTAATTGGCCTTGACTATTATTATATCAATTAAGTTTTAGTTTTCGCTCAACATCCTTCAATTATATTCAACATTATTAGTGTCATGCTAAACCATGGGCTAGCTTGTGATCACTTATGACCATGTTACAACTTGAGAGTATGCTTAGGTCATGACAAACTTCGTATCATAAAATTAGGTTTAAAGTAACCTAGGGTGTCTAAAAGTTTCATTAAGTAGAGTCTCACTCTTGGGTCTTAAATGCTCCATACTTATGAAAGAGAGGCTATAAAATGTTTTAGAAATTCTAACTTCTTTCATGTTCATACTGTGTGACAGAGCTTAAAATCCATCCAATATCCTTCCAACACGTGTTCTATGCATTTATTGAAAATGCTTCCTAGAAAATCCAACAGAAGAAGAAATAGAAAGGGTAACAAACAAGCTCCACCATCCCCAGTAAATACCCTAAATGAGCATTCTTTCTAATTTTAGATATACCATTCAAGTTCTTTTTTAGGTGATGAGCACCTTGGTCAATCAGTAGGTTGTTACTTCAGATATCCTGAATAAAACTATAAAGTCTACGAGAGTTCGGTATTTCATGTTAGACCCCAAAATCTCAATGATTTTATTTTGATAGATATCATGCATTTTAAGGAAATTTCTGAGTTGAATAATTATAAAATTATTAATGGGATCATTAAAAATTGTTTCAGAATTTTTGGAATTCATTTTAGGGCATTTCAGAACCAAAAATAGTAAGGGTCCATTATTAGGGCATACCCCGAAGGCATGGCACACCTTAATATGAAAACCAATCCACATTAGTTGATTTCTGCCTTAGGGGTGTGCCATTCCCTTGTCACTGTGCAATAAGGGCATACCACACCCAAGGTCATACTGATGCTAGATTTTGAAATTTTCTTTAGTTTTTCAAGGGTAATTTGGAATTTTACCTCCTAACAAATCCTATAGATAATATTACACAAGTTTCCCCATTCCCTAACTCAAAAATCATATTGCTTCTCACCTCAAAAATTGTCAAGAGAAAGATGGGTTTCTTCTTTAAAATTGAAGCTTTTAAGGTTTCAATTAAAGTTTTCTCAAAGGAATTCATTATGTTAAGGTATGAAGGGTTTGGACAAGGATTTTCTTCCATACTTTTGCCCAAAAGTTAAGCGTTTACATGAATTTTAAAGATTTGATAGCTAGGGTTCCTGTCCATTTTCCATGATTCTGAAGTTATTATATTTCCATGTGATTTAAAGTTCATTTAGCATAACAATTTAAATTTACTCATGTTTTACTCACTTGATTGATATTATCAGTATATTTTTAGTATTTTTAGATGAAGTTCCATGAGTTGACAAATGGACATGCTTTTAAGCATGTTTTAGTCAGTTTACAAGTAATACAAACTTACTATTCTAATTATAGTTTATCCCAACATGTTTAAGATTTTAGTTTTTATCTTATGATCTCCAACTTTATTAGTTTTTAGACTTATTAACATATATGCTTATTTCAAGTGGCATTTCATAAAGTGTTAGTATTAGTATGTTTTATGATTTCTTTTAAGCACCGAAGGGGATTTGGGTTCAGTATACCTATTGATAACGCTCAATCTACAGCTCTCGTAGGAGTGTAAAGCGGTCGTTAGCAAATATAGAACCCAACCTGGGTTGGGTGTCGATCCCACAGGGAATATCTTGGCCAACAAGTAAGCAAGGATTACTAGACTTTTAGTGCAAGTCTCGCAAAAAGGGGGGATTGTAATGTGTAGCCAAAATATTAAAGTAAAAACTGAAAATAGCAAAGTAAAAAGGAAAGAATGTTTCGAAGGTTGTGAAACAATGAGAATTGCGGAATTGGGGTTATGTCCACCTTCTGAGTTATACGTCTCTATTGGCTGTGAGTGTGTTGAATTCAGACATGCATGTGCTGATAGAGAATTGTATTCGATGGTAAATCCAGGCGTCTTTTGACCTATTCAAGGATTATTTCACTTTAACTCTTTCGATCTTAAAGCGTGTCTAACGGTACGAATTCTCCAAGAGGTTAATCCAGTTACGACACTAACTGTTTAGTATGGAATTTAGGGGGTGACCCTACTACCTTGACTTTATCTTTTTTCCAGACAAATAACCTTTCTTTAGAACAAGTTAATTGTTATACTGGCGTTATTCTATGCGTCTGCAGCCACAAGAATTTGCATTAAGATGAAGAGAATAATGATATAAGCAGCATACGTGTCACAAACTCACAAACTCACAGCAATAGATAGTATCTCATTCGGCTTCCATAACTCCAACAGAGAGGTTTAGTTACCCATGAGTGCGAAGGAAGTCACAATAAACATGATCATTGTACCCCACTAAAGATTTGCACGTTAGGTGTAAGGGTAAAGATGGCGTGAAGTCCTTTGCAAAGTAACGTCTCTCTTGTTGTGGAAATTAAGAATTGAATAGATGAAAAATAATGCCAACAATGAATAAAGAAAATTGTTTTGATGGATGGATGGATGGTGGATGGATGGGAATTGATGGAATGGGTGGATGGGTGAATGGTGAATGAATAAAAATCTCTAGCATGATAGGGTATTTATAATACCCATATCCTAATCCTACTAAGCTAATGAAATATTTAACCAAATCCTACTAAACTAGGGAAATACTTAACCCAATTGTACTAGGGAAATGTATCATTATCCAAATCCAAATAAACTAATGAAATACCTAACCCAATTGTACTAGGTTAATGTATCATTATCCTAATCCAAATAAGTTACTGCAAGTCCCCAAAGTCTTCAGAAATGCTATTTTAGCCCGGGACAGATTTCCCATGCATCACTTTTGGTCCTTTAGGCGTCCAAACTCCCGTTCCTTCCTTCGTGAGCTTTCTTTGGCGTCAAGTAAGCCATAAAATGCTGAATTCTGCATCATTTATACCTGAAACTTTGCTAATCATGTTCGTTAGCTCACTTACAGGAAAAAGGACTAAAAGTGCATGAAATATATAATTTGTTCTCAAAACATGGCACAAATATGGGAAAAATATATTGATATAGGCGTGTTAATTCGCCTATCATCAACACCCTACACTTGAATCTTTGTTCGTCCTCGAACAAAATATCATGTCCCTCTAAACATCGACTTAGGGTTTCACATCAACAACACAAAATATTTGTCAATACAAGCACAATAATTATCAACAAAGAGTAGCTTTCCGATCATTAGTAGAAACAGTTTAACCTCTAGCATAGACTCGTGATGGTGGTCAACTCATATTCAAAAGTTAAGGCACAAGGAATCATATACAACTACCCAAAACTCATCAACCATGTGTGTCTCACAATATATTACCCATAATCACTCACAAGTATAGCATATTTTTCAAACATGGGTATCAACATATCCTTGCTCTCACTCTCACAAAGAATTCATATGCAGCAACTGATGACCATAGGCTTGCCCTTAGTGTAATACTCCGCTAAATGTCAGAATGCTAAGATTAGGATTAAGTAGGTCTTTTGATGGTTGTAATGTAGGCTAAGGGACGGGTAGGATCAGCTATTTTGGCCAGAAATAGTGACTAAGTTCCTAAGCACTTTAATACATCACATTGTATCATTAACACTTTCCTTTCAAACAACCTTTCTACTTTCTTTTATTCTACCACCCATTTTCTCCTCTTTTGTTTTTCAATTTTGAACAAGGAAAACTTTTCAGTTTTCCTTTCCTTTTTCTTTTCATAACATACCTCTTATGATAGCACTTTTCTTTTTCATAACAAATTCAAGCACCGCTGCAATTTAAAGCATCATACTCACCCAATTTCCTCTTATTTCGTCACATCACTTTTTCACTTGAAAGCACTTAGGATTTTGGATCAAATTACGGTCTTGAAAAAATGGATTAGGCTTACATATGAGGTTTTTCAAAGAAAATAGGCTAAAGGATCAAAAGGGTTTAACTAGGATGATGTTCATGGGTAGGTAAAACGAAGGTAAACAAGTATAGGTTGCCAAAGAAATGCCTAAATCATCTCCTAAACTTACACTCCTTATTTTCGCTTTGCATACATACTAGGCAAGTTCTAGCATTAGCTACAAACATAGAATATACTATTAATCTCACACACACAAGGCACATGGTCGACTTTATTGGAAGTAATATAGACTCTTGACCCAACAGGTGAAGGAATTGAACCACACAATATCACATAATGAGTCACAACTAGAGCCTAAAACGTCTCAATAGTCATAATTGTAGCACATACTCTTGTTATAATCTCATGCTGCCTATTAGAATAATTTCATGCGAAGCTACGTTAAAAAAAATTTTAACTACTTAAAAAAACAAAAAAAACGAAAAACTAAGCAAACAAACATGAATGCAAATGTAAATGCGGATAGAGAAGTAAAGCATGCAAATACCAGCACCCCACACATAGACGGGACACACTGTCCTCAGTGGAAAATAAATAAGAAGAACCTGGTTAGTCGGACTCATTCTCTATGTCTGGGGTCATACCCTTTGCATCGGAATCATCATCAGAGTCGTCATCCTTAGGAGTTCCTCATAAGTATCCCACTTAATTCCAAGAGTGAGTTGAGGTGTTTGCATTGAGGAGGGTTCTCCTTGCTCTTTTTTTGCCTCTTTTCTTGCCTTTTTGTGAAGTGGTAGCCTTATCTTTGCCTTGTCTTTTGGTGCCATTGTACCTGAGATATCAATAGAGTCATGTTAACATCATCTCAATGGATACAATCTATGAACAAGCAGTAGGGGTACCACCCCACACTTAGATTGTTGGCACAAACTAGTGAAGTGAAAGTGGTCGATTACATAGACTTCATCGACATACGTTTTAGGGGCTAAATTCCGACAAGAAAATCAGAGATGTATCACTTCTTGGCACCGTTGCAATACTTTCATGTTAGGTATAACAAGACTACTACATAGGGATTACATCATGGTATAGTTTCTATCAATAATCTCAACCTCCTATGTCGGTAGGCACTTATAAGTCTTATTCCGATGAACGGGATCTTCTAACATGCAAGTATTCAAGTGACAAAATTATACAATGTTCATGACTATAGAAATTTCGCAAGTAGTATAACAATGCATTAAAATCAGATTCAAGTCGGAAGTAAGTGAAGATCATCCTTACGTATTCATTCACTCACTTGGTTTTGCATCAAAAATTCAAACACTTTAACATCACCAATATTTCTTCAAGATGTAGTAATTCATGATAGACATAGCAAAGTAGTACTTGCGAGAAATAGATGAAGATTAAAAGAGTACTTACGTGATTGAAGCCTTTGGAGATGTTCTTGTGAAGAAATAGAGCAAAAGAAAAAGTTTTAAGAAGATTTGGAGGCTATGTGCGTCGCCTAAGTTAGGTTTTCAATGTGTTTGTGTTTCAAGACTAAGTATCCTATTTATAGAACAAGATTGGGTCGGGTTTCGACCCATTTAAAAATGTTTTTGGAGACAAAAAGGGTCCATATGCGGCGCATAGTGCTTTGCATAAGCATGGTATATGCGGCGGATAGTGTAGTACATTTAGGGACATATGCGGCGCATAGTGTATAGCATTTAGGGACATATGCGCCGCATAGTGTATGGAATTTGAGATACTGAGACCTAATGCTATAGCATAGGTGGCGCATAGTGTATAGCCCACTTAAGCATGGGCGGCGCCTATGTCTTTGCACACTAGATTCCGAGACCTTAGGCTATAGTATAGGTTTTGCATTGTTCGTGGCCTAGTTTTACCTAGGCCTAGCCTTCATCGATGCCTATTTTGGCATGAGTAATGCTCAATCCATAGCCTTATGCATCCTTATACCTAACTTACCACCTTTACCATACAATACGTCCAAATCGTCATTTGAAACCAATCTCCTCGTTGAATACCTCCTGCACCTATATTTTCTCAAAACAATAAAAACGATTAGTACGATGGGTTGCCTCCCATCTAGTGCCTTATTTATTATCGTGGCACGACATAGTTACCTCGAGTACTCAAACTTCGTTGAGGTAAGTGATGGATCATTTTCTGAAAGGATTTAGACGACGCTGATACTTACTTGAAGGCATGAAATCTTCTTTGAGATGACTCTTTTGTATACATATCCCAAGAGGGATACCAATTATATCATCAATCTTTCTACCCATAGCTCTCTTGTACCTCATCAGAGCAGAGATGAGAGCCTCTACGTGCTGTTAACTTAAATCATCCGCAACACTTTTCGGAAGTGTATTTCCATATCCCAAGAACACATACCTTAGATAATCGGGGAGCTCTTTCGATTCTAGCATTGGTGGCTCTTCAATGGAAGTCTTCGCTGTGGGTGGCGGTTGATTCTTAAGATCAAGGTCCGGTTGTTTAGAAGTATGAGAATAGGACCCTATTTCTGTTAGAGCACACGTAGTTTCTTCTTAGTCTTCATCATCCTTATGTTCAACATTTAGCAGTGCAGCAGACAATGGCTCAACAGTAAGATGTTTCTTTACAGATAATGCTTTCTTATCCTCATAAGCTATGGAGAACACATCCATATCGCTGGGTTGCTTCATTGCTTTGCATATATTAAAGCGGACCACTTCGTCATTCAACCGAAATAAAAGCTCATTATCCCTCATGTCAATAAGCACACTTCCAGTTGCAGGGAAAGGACGTCCCAAGATTATGGGAACTTCATAATCTACCTCACAATCCAGAATAACGAAGTCTACAGGAAATATGAATGAAGAAACCTTCACCAACACATCATTCAAGATACTCACAGGTCGTTTTACCGACCTATCATCCATCATGAGCCTCATATTGGTTGGTGTCGGATCGCCTAACCCCAACTTCTTGTAGACGGATAGTGGCATCAAATTGATGCTATCACCCAGATCGCACAATGCCTTGGCAAAATTCATAGATCCAACAGTGCAAGGAATAGTGAAAGCATCGGGGTCGGCCTTTTTCTGAACTAGCGATCTTGTAGCAATTGCGCCGCAGTGATGAACATCATCTTTCAACTCATAACTTGCTGTCCGCTTCTTTGTCAAAAGATCCTTCATAAATTTCGCATACCCAGGCATTTGTTCAAGTGCCTCCACCAATGGAACATTAATGGTCAGCTGTTTCAACATAGTCATGAATTTGCTGAACTTCGTGTCATCCGCCACCTTCTTCAATCTTTGCGGAAAAGGTGGTGGTGGGTATGGAATTGTTCTCTCCATGGCTTTCTTCTCCTCTTGCTTCCGTTTTTCAGCTTTTTCAGGTTGCAATCCATTGGTGTCGACGTTATGGCCGTTGTGGCCTTTTTCTGCGGATGCTTCTTCTGTCGCCTTATCATCAATGTCCACTACTTCGTCAACCACTTGCTTGCCTTTTACTGAATTTTCCAGCACCTTACCACTTCGGGTAGTGATAGCCATGCATGATCCTTCGTTCCTTGGATTTGGCACAGTGTCGCTGGGTAGTGTGCCGTCTTTTCTTTGATTAATTGTTGCTGAAAGTTGACTCAATTGCTGCTCTAGTTGTCTTATTGCAATGGAATGTGAGTCAACCAACTGATTCATTGAAGACAAATCGTTCTTCACCTCAGTTACACCCATATTGGTTGCCTCCACTCCTTTCAGCAGCTTGGCCATGATATCTTCCATAGACATTTTTTCGGAGCCAGATGCCTCAACCTCATGATTTCTAGAAGGAATATACAAACCACTCCTGTCTGAATTATTCTTCCAACTACCTTGATCGTGGTCCTTGTATCCAAATTCATCATAATAGTTCCGACCTTGGTTTCCTTGGGCATTGACTCAGAAACCCCCCTGATTATTCAAGTAGTTGGCTTCTTCTTTAAAGTCGAATTCCTCTCTTCCTTTTGACGCAACAGCTTTGACTTTTTCGGTCTTCCCTGATAATAGATGCTTTGTAAGAAGATCCATTTGTGTTTTCAGGTGCGCCATGTCTTGATCACGTTCCTCTTGCCTACGCCTCTGTTCTGCAGTCATGCCAATAGATAAAATGGGGCTTGCTACCTCAGAATCCCTGGTATGCCAAGCTCTACTTTGCTTTGTCATCCGATCTAGCATATGGCTTGCCTGCCCAAAGGTGAGATCCATAAATGATCCTCCAGCCGCATTATCAACCACTGGCTTAGTCACCGAATTCAAAGCTCTGTATAATATCTCCATCAAGTGGACATTGGTCATATGATGGTTTGGGCACCGCATAAGCTTTGTCTTAAACCTCTCCCATGTTTCGTGGAGAGCTTTAGTTGGAAGCTGTCAAAAATTTATGATCTCATCTCTCAACTGTGCTCTTTTGGATGGCGGAAAGAATCTTTCTAGGAAAGCGTCTTTCAATTGCCTCCAATTAGTAATAGAATCAGGAGTCAGCCCATTCAACCATAGAGTTGCCTCCCCAGACAGAGACAATGGAAATAAGCGTAATCGAATTGCATTCTGACCAACACCAGGATTGTCAAACGACTTGCATGTAGAAATAAAGTTGATGAGATGCATATTCGGATCATCGCCTGCTAGTCCACCAAATAATCCCTTGAGTTGCAAAAGCTGAATCATGGTGCTAGTGATGTTGAACTTGGCTTCGGGTGCTAATGGTGGAAGAATAATTGCTCCTGTGGCACCAGCTTCGTCCAGATCGTCATCATCGTCATCAAAAGGAATTTGCATAGCTCGGCGATCATGCCTCAATCTCGCTTGACGATCTCTCCTCTGCATGCGTGCCGCCACCTCAGTAGTATGCCGTGGGTTTAGTAGCTCTTCATCACCCAGGTCTTCATCATAAGGATTTGTTGCACGGCCTGGGTTATAAATATTCTGTTGATGCACTTGAGCAGCTATCCTTTCAATTTCACGTTGTGTATCCATTGATTCACTGAACAAACCTAAACAAAACAACAACTAAAAGTAAAAGTACGAGAATCTTTGACCAAAGGGTCTACTAATTATCACAAACTTAATTGACACTCGTATTCCCCGACAACGGCGTTAATTTTTGATAACGCTTAATCTACAGCTCTCGTAGGAGTGTAAAGCGGTCGTTAGAAAATATAGAACCCAACCTGGGTTGGGTGTCGATCCCACAGGGAATAGCTTGGCCAACAAGTAAGCAAGGATTACTAGACTTTTAGTGCAAGTCTCGCAAAAAGGGTGGATTGTAATGTGTAACCAAAATATTAAAGTAAAAACTGAAAATAGCAAAGTAAAAAGGAAAGAATGTTTCGTAGGTTGTGAAACAATGAGAATTGCGCAGTTGGGGTTATGTCCACCTTCTGAGTTATACGTCTCTATTGGCTATGAATGTGTTGAATTCAGACATGCATGTGCTTATAGAGAATTGTATTAGATGGTAAATCCAGGCATCTTTCGACCTATTCAAGGATTATTTCACTTTAACTCTTTCGAGCTTAAAGCGTGTCTAACGGTACGAATTCTCCAAGAGGTTAATCCAGTTACGACACTAACTGTTTAGTAGGGAATTTAGGGGGTGACCCTACTACCTTGACATTATCTCTTTTCCAGACAAATAACCTTTCTTTCGAACAAGTTAATTGTTATACTGGCATTATTCTATGCGTCTGCAGCCACAAGAATTTGCATTAAGATGAAGAGAATAATGATATAAGCATCATACGTGTCACAAACTCACAAACTCACAGCAATAGATAGTATCTCATTCGGCTTCCATAATCCCAACAGAGAGGTTTAGTTACCCATTAGTGCGAAGGAAGTCATAATAAACATGATCATTGTACCCCACTAAATATTTGCACGTTAGGTGTACGGGTAAGGATGGCGTGAAGTCCTTCGTAAAGTAATGTCTCTCTTGTTGTGGAAATTAAGAATTGAATAGATGAAAAATAATGTCAACAATGAATAAAGAAAATTGTTTTGACGGATGGATGGATGGTGGATGGATGGGAATTAATGGAATGGGTGGATGGGTGAATGGTGAATGAATAAAATTCTCTAGCATGATAGGGTATTTATAATACCCATATCCTAATCCTACTAAGCTAATGAAATATTTAACCAAATCCTACTAAACTAGGGAAATACTTAACCCAATTGTACTAGGTTAATGTATCATTATCCAAATCCAAATAAACTAATGAAATACTTAACCCAATTGTACTAGGTTAATGTATCACTATCCTAATCCAAATAAGTTACTGCAAGTCCCCAAAGTCTTCAGAAATGTTGTTTTAGCCCGGGACAGATTTCCCATGCATTACTTTTGGTCCTTCAGGCGTCCAAACTCCCGTTCCTTCCTTCGTGAGCTTTCTTTGGCGTCAAGTAAGCCATAAAATGCTGAATTCTGCATCATTCATACCTGAAACTTTGCTAATCATGTTCGTTAGCTCACTTATAGGAAAAAGGACTAAAAGTGCATGAAATATATAATTTGTTCTCAAAACATGGCACAAATATGGGCAAAATATATTGATATAGGCGTGTAAATTCGCCTATCATCACCTGTTTCCCAAAAACTATGTGACACTATAGGTTAAAGAAAGTCTCTCTACAAAGTGTCTCCCTTTTCAAAAATTTTTGAGTTTATTTATCACTCTAGTTAAGGTTCTATACTGATAGCAAGGTGTTGAACAACTCTCCTCAACGTGGTTAAGAAATTGGTCTCTATGCTAGCTAGCATGGTGCAACGCCCTGTATTTCGGGCTATAATATAGACCATGATTTCGATGCGTTGATAATCCGAAAGCCATAAATCCTATGCCAATATGGGATGTTAATTATTTGCGTAGTATGTGAATCCATTCAAGTTTGAATTTAGACCACAGAGGTCCTTTGACTCAAGGACGAGTTGAAAACTACTTCAATAGATTAAGTTTAAGTGGACATTATAATTTTTGTCAACTTTTATTGACCATGACTTTTTGTATATGTCGAACTAGAGAGCCTACTATGTGTAAAATTATAGGTTTTCGAGTTAGCTTTCCAGCGATACCAATTTTTCTATAATCCGGCACCCGAGCAAGAAGTTATGGCCTTTCAAAGTAGTATGTGTTGCCTAACCAATCGCACATGGCCACTGGAAAGTATATGCGATAGCATATGTGGCTCCTATGTAAACATAGGCGATAGCATAGGCGGCACCAATGTAAACATAGGCGATAGCATAGGCGGCGCCTATGTAAACATAGGTGATATCATATGCGGCGCCTATGTAATGGTTTCAAATAACTTAAACACTCTGTTTTTGGGGCAAAATGGTCCTTTCCCCACCCTTATTCAGCCATAAACACGAAATTCCGTCCCCAATCAAAATACATCCACGTTCATCTAAAAATACTCAAGAACACATCCAAGGGTTTCAAACTAAAAACCCAAATAAATCAAGATTCAACCGTGGGTTTTCAAAATTGATTATAGATTCAGAATCCCCAATCCACAGGCTTCAAGGAGCACCCATTATTTTCCGAAATAGAGGCATGCGAGGTTTTCCTAAATTCACATAGGCATAGAAAAATCATATTTTAGAATGGGGTTTTTGAATCTCTCTCTCTCTCTATATATATATATATATATATATATATTCATGTATTAAATGTTTTAACATCATTGTTTTGATCTTTTGACCTTCCCCAAAGTGATTTGAGAATATGAATGTATGAAACTATGTATTTAAGAATGGATTCTTGTTGAGAGCATGATTTTTGGTGAATTCCCTCTTATTATGATTTTTTCAGATTTCTCATAACATATGAATTATTTTGCAATGCATCCTTGAAAAGCACTATGAAATGATTGAACTCTTGTTATGATTTAAAGGTGATTTTAAATAACTAAAGAGGGAATCTAGCATGAATGTTTAATGTTCATAATGCACGTAATTATCGAGTCATGGATTTTCTAAAGGCACTAGACCACCATATTTTGATGAAGTTTTTTGCATGATTTTGACTTGAGTTTTTAAACTCGAAATCTTCTATATCAATTGCATCTTTTTAGTGGTCTAAATTATGATTTAAATGAAAGATTTAGCATAATGTATTATGGCTCAGAAATCATGACTTGTAAGTCTTGGTATGATGATACCAATTCAGACCAATGCCATACAGACTCAGACAAATAGACATTTTACACTATCATGATTTTAGATATTCAGAATGTTGCATGTACAGAAAAGATTAAAATGGGCATATAGATATGTTAGGTGGTTCCCTGAAGAGGGCTTAAGTTTAAGCAAATCATTTCCTAAAACCATGGTTTACCGACCCGAGTATACTATTATGCACTGACTTAAGTGTCGTATGGCGTATCAGATTTAGGAACTCCAACCCTTGTGGCATACTCGGTTTGGAGGCTTCCCTGCCGAGTCAATGGCGGATTCCATATCACCCGTAGAATGTCAGACTTGTAGGGATACCACTTAACTAAAAAGTAATACACAGATCAGAGTTTGAGATTTAAAGGCAGGTTACATATTTTCAGAAGATGCCCATGCGTTTTTAGAAACTGTTTTATGCATAATGTTTGATGAAAACTTTCTCTCACGTATTATATATATTTATATATGCAATTACTCTATTTTGGATTGCTTCGCATGCAACTATAATTGTGCTGACCCCTCCCCCTCCTTCCATGTTCTGAGGCACAGTGTAGGGGTCTAGATAAACAGTAGAGATTTCAGATCACAGATCGGAGTTTGCATTAGTGAGACTTCTATGATTTCGAAGTCCTGGTTATTTCATATTACAACTATTATTATAGTTTTGGTCTACTGGGGGCCTTGTCCCAGCTTTCAGAAAACTTTGATTAGTTCATGGTAGAGATTTCGCAGATTGAGCCAAACATTATTATTCAGATATATTTTGGATTTCAGTTTTCAGTATAATGATCACATTCAAATTGACCATGTTTCCGTATTAGATTTCTCTTTTCGCATTATATTTTATCATATGAATTATATGCATGATTACCAAATAGATAGAGAAGGGTGTTTCGGCCCTTCATGATTTGGGATACTCGTTATGGCTAGGGCCCCTGCTCGGGTCGTGACAAACTTGATATCAAAGCACATTTCATGGTCCCAGGGTGTCTGCAAAATCGCGTCAGGTAGAGTCTTGTTTATGGGTGTGTAGCATACCATACTTGTAAGCAAGAGGCTGCTAGGCATTTAGGAAATGTTTCCCTTCTTTATGATTTAGTTTGCGCTTATGAGTCTGAACTGTCCCCTAATTAATGATCTGTTGTATTTCAGTAACAATTTTATGCCTCCACGTTGTATCATCGATCAAAATGCAAAGGCAGATAAGGTTCGTCCCACCCATGGGATACGGACCCATAATAGAGCTCACAATTCAGAACCTTTCCCTACTCTGGGAGTCCCTTCAGTCTCGACCAATCCACTTAGAGCTATGCAGACTGATGTCAACCATCCCTCAACTGCTCAGAGAGATATGTCAAATGCAGAATTCAGATGGTCTATTCATATACTGACACAGTTGGTAGCAAACTAGGCTCAATGATCAGAAGATGTTGGGTCTGCATCTGTTACGTCTGAGGCTACTAAGGTCGGACATTTCATGAAAATGAACCCACCTAAGTTCACTGGCAGCAAGGTGGAACTAGCAACTTATTAGCTTAAGGATATTGCGAATCAGTGGTATGCCGACTGGGAAGATGCAAAAGGTGAGAGTGTTGAGCCCACAGTTTGGGGCGAATTTGTGGAAGCTTTTCTTGATCAATTCTTTCCTATGGAGTTGAGGGAGGCCAAAGCAGAAGAGTTTATGACTTTAAAGCAGGGCAGTATGAGTGTCCAAGATTACACTTTGAAGTTTAATAAACTAGCCCGCTATGCACCAGAGTTGACTAGTAATATAAGAGCCCAAATGAGGAAATTTGCATCCGGCATTTCTGATAACCTGGTGCTTGAGTGCCAGGGGTAATGTTGAATAAGGAGTTAGACTTTGCTAGGTTGACCATTCATATGCATCAGGTAGAAGTGAAAAAGAAAAAGATCTCTAAAGCTATGGAGGTGAAAAGGCAAGCGAAAAGAGCCAGATCAGCCGACCAGAGTCATAGTCAGCATCAGGGCGGTAAGTGGGGAAATAAATGGCAGAAAAAAAAGAATTGGAGTAATGCGTAGTCTACTACCAGTGCCCCAGTACCCCAACCACCAACAAGCAATCGATCTTAGATTTTTCAGACTAACCATAGAACCAAAGCTCAGGATACTCAGTCATAGGGTAGTGTGGGTCAGCAGCATCGTACTTTTCTGCGATGTAAGAATTATGGTAGAAATCATCTGGGAAGGTGTTAGTTGGGATTGATATTATGTTATTCATGTGGACACTTGGGTCACTTTCAGAGGGAATATCCATCTGCTAGAAAGAATATTGGTGGTGCAAAATCTCAGGCAAATTCTTCGAGACCACCCCCGCCTCAGAAGGGCGCCACATTAGCTGTCGGGAACAGTCACAGCCGGTTATATGCTTTGACCAATCGCTAGGAGGTGAAAGCTTCCCCAGATGTTGTTACCGGTACGTTACAAATATTTTCCCGTGATGTTTATGTGTTACTTTATCCCAGGTCTACTTTATCCTATGTGACCCCTTATGTGGCTGTTGGTTTTGGGTTTGAGCCTAGTGTGATCTCTGAACCCTTTTCTGTATCCACCCCATTGGGGGATTCTATTATTCCTAGAAGGGTGTACAGGGGTTGTGCTGCGACTGTTGGTAGCCAGGATACGTTAGCAGATCTCACAGAGTTAGATATAGTTTCTTTTCATGCTATCTTAGGAATGGATTGGCTTCATTCATGCTATGCCACATTAAATTGTAGGACTCGAAGGGTCACTTTTTCTTTCCCAAATGAACCAGTGATAGAGTGGGAAGGACATTCTTTAGCACCCAGAGGGCACTTTATATCCTATCTCAGAGCCCGCAAACTCATTTCTAAAAGTTGCTTGTACCACCTTATCTGAGTTAAGGACTCCAATGATGAGAGTCTTCCTCTTTAATCTATTCATGTAGTAAAAGAATTCCCAGAAGTCTTTCTAAATGATCTCCCAGGATACCACCTAATAAAGAGATTGAGTTTTGTATTGATGTGTTGCGAGACACCGTCCTATTTTCATTCCGCTATATAGAATGGCTCATGTAAAGCTAAAAGAGTTGAAAGAACAGTTAGCAGACATCCTAAATAAAGGTTTTATACATCCCAGTGTGTGTCCTTGGGGCACGCCTGTACTTTTCGTGTGAAAGAAAGATGGTTCCCTTCGTATGTACATAGACTATCGTCAGCTGAATAAGGCACGATTAAAAATAAATATCCTCTTCCTAGGATTGACTACCTTTTTGACCAGCTTCAGGGTGCCAAGTGTTTTTAAAAAATAGACCTTCATTCGGGTTATCATCAGTTGAAAGTTAGGGAGTCAGACATACCCAAAACAGTCTTTCAAACTCGATATGGTCACTACAAATTTCTAGTCATGTCCTTCGGGTTGACTAACACCCCTACAACCTTCATAGATCTTATGAATAGAGTATTTCATCAGTTTCTTGACTTTTTCGTCATTGTATTTATTGATGATATACTGATCTATTCTAAGAGTAAAGAGGATCACACCAATCACCTTTGAATTATTCTTCAGACCCTTAAGAATCATCAGTTGTATGCTAAATTTTCTAAGTGTGAATTCTGGTTAGATGCTATTGCCTTCTTGGGGCATATTGTGTCCAGTAAAGGGATAAGAGTGGATACCTGGAAAATTGAAGCAGTGAGAAAATGGCCCAGACCCATGACTCCAACTGATATTCGGAGCTTTTTGGGTTTGGCGGGGTATTATAGAAGGTTTCTAGAGAGTTTTTCTTTCATAGCTGCTCCAGTCACTAAATTGACTTAGAAAAAGGTATAGTTTGTGTGGTCTAATCTGTGTGAGAATAGTTTTGAGAAGTTGAAAGACAAACTGACCACTGCTCCTATTTTGACCCTCCCGAGGGTGTAGATGGCTTTGTGGTATACTGTGATGCAACCCGTGTGGGACTTGGTTGTTTGTAGATGCATCATGGTAAGGTAGTGGCTTATGAATCTAGGCAGTTGAAGGTGCACAAGTGTAACTACCCCACCCATGATTTGGAGTTAGCAGCTGTGGTGTTTGCACTTAAGATTTGGCGGAACTACTTGTACAGTGTTCACGTTGATATCTTTACTGACTAGAAGAGTCTGTAGTATATTTTCTCATAGAAAGAATTAAACCTAAGGTAAATGTGCTGGATGAAGCTTCTGAAAGACTATGATATGAGCCTTCATCACCATCCGAGCAAGGTAAATATTGTAGCCGACACCCTTAGCAGGTTATCTATGGGCAGCTTTTCTTATGTAGAGGAAGGAAAGAAAGAGATGGTGAAGGATATTCACTGTATTGCAAATCAAGAAGTACGACTCTTAGATTCTAAAGTTGGAGGGGTGATTGTTCATGAGTTAGCTAAGTCATCCCTTTGTGCTGAAGTTAAGGAGAAGCAGGTTGAAGATCCTATCTTGATGCAAATCAAGAAAGATGTAGGTCAAGAAAAGGTTATGTCTTTTTAAATTGGTAGTGATGGTATTTTGAGATTTCAGGGTAGGTTGTGCATTCTGAATGTTGATGAACTGAGGGAAAGAATCCTTGATGAGGCACACACTTTGAGGTATGTCATTCACCCAGGCCCTACTAAGATGTACCATGATCTTAAAACCTTGTATTGGTGGTATAACATGAAACGTGATGTAGCTGATTTTGTGTCCAAGTGTTTGAACTGTCAACAAGTGAAGGTAGAACACATGAAACCAAGTGGTACTTCCCAAGAGATAAACCTGCCTTTATGGAAGTGGGAGATGATAAACATGGACTTCATTACAGGACTTCTGAGATCCCAAAATCAAAATAATTCTATATGGGTGATTGTAGATCGATTGACAAATTCAGCCCACTTTTTGCCTGTGAGGACTAATTATTCGGGAGAGGGTTATGCTAAGATTTACATTGAGGAGATAGTTCGGTTGCATGGGGCACCAGTGTCCATTATATCCGATAGAGTTACGCAATTTTAATCTCAGTTCTAGAGATCTTTTCAGAAGGGTTTAGGTACACAAGTGAATTTGAGTACAACTTTCCACCCTCAGATAGATGGGCAAGTTGAGCATACTATTCAAACCCTCGAGGATATGTTAAGGGCATATGTAGATCACCTGCCACTAATTGAATTTTCTTACCATAATAGTTACCATGCCAGCATCAAGATGCCTCTTTTTAAGGCTTTGTATGGGAGAAGGTGTAGATCTCCGATATGATGGTATAAATTTGGTGAGACTCAGTTAAATGTGTCTGATCTTGTTCATCAGGAAATAGAGAAAGTAAAGATCATTAGAGAATGACTCAAGACTGCTCAAAGTCGTCAGAAGCCCTATGTCGATGTTCGGAGAAGAGAATTAGAGTTTAAAGTTGGTGATTGGGTGTTTCTCAAGGTTTCTCTTATGAAAGGAGTTATGCGGTTTGGAAAAAGAGGTAAATTGAGCCCTCGCTATATAGGGCCATATCAGATTCTGATAAAGATTGGTGCAGTTGCTTATAATCTAGAATTGCCTGCAAGTTTGGGTTCCATTCATCCGGTATTCTATGTATCCATATTGAAGAAATACATTGGAGATCATTCTTTGGTATTGCCAGTAGAGGATATCAAAGTGACAAATTCCTTGTCTTACGAAGAAGAGCCCATTGAAATATTAGATCGCCAAGTTCGAAAGTTGAGATGCAAAGAGATAGCCTCAGTGAAGGTATTGTGGAGGAATCAGAAAGTTGAAGAAGCAACTTAGGAGTTAGAATATGACATAAGAATTAGATATCCTAATATATTTGCTTTGATGGATGATGAGACAGAAGGTACTATTCCTATCTTATCTTTCCTAGTCCATATTATGCTTGAAATCATGTATGTATGTGTCCCGCATTATCATTCGGGGATGAATGATCCTAAGGGGGGGATAATGTAATGCCCCACATTTTGGGCTACAATATAGACCATGATTCCGATGCGTTGATAATTCTGAAGCCATAAATCCTATGTCAAGATGTCATGTTAATTATTTGCGTAGTATATGAATCAAATCAAGTTTGAATTTAGACCATAAAGGTCCTTTGACTCAAGGAAGAGTTGAAAACTACTTCAATCGATTAAGTTTAAGGTCCTTTCCCCACCCTTATTTAGCCATAAACACAAAATTCAGTCCCCAATTCTCCAAAATACATCCACATTCATCTAAAAATTCTCAAGAACACTCCCAAGGGTTTCAAATAAAAAATCCAAATAAATCAAGATTCAACTATGGGTTTTCAAAATTGATTAGAGATTCAGAATCCCCAATCCACAGACTTCAAGAAGCACCCATTATTTTCTGAAATAGAGGTACGCGGTGTTTTCCAAAATTCTCATAGGCATATAAAAATCATGTTTTAGAATGGGGTTTTTGAATCTATATATATATATACATATTCATGTATTAAATATTTTAACATCATTGTTTTGGTCTTTTGACCTTCCCCCAAAGTGATTTGAGCATATGAATGTATGAAACCATGTATTTAAGAATGGATTCTTATTGAGATCATGATTTTTGGTTAATTCCCTCTTATTATGAATTTTTCAAATTTCCCATAGCATATGAATTGTTTTGTAATGCATCCTTGAGAAGCACTATATGAAATGATTGAACTCTTGTTATGATTTAAAGGTGGTTTTAAATCACTAAAGAGGGAATCTAGCATGAATGTTTAATGTTCATAATGCACGTAATGAAGGAGTGCATGGAGTTTCTAAAGTCACTAGACCACCATATATTGATAAAGTTTTTGCATGATTTTGACTTGAGTTTCGAAATGCGAAATCTTCTATATCAGTTGCATGTTTTTGGTGGTCTAAATTATGCTTTAAATTAATGATTTAGCATAATGTATTATGGCTTAGAAATCATGACTTGCAATTCTTGGTATGACGATACCAATTCAGACCAATGCCATATTAGACTCAGACTAATAGACATTTCAGACTATCATGATTTTAGACATTCAGAATGTTGCATGTACAGAAAAGGTTAAAAATGGTAATACAGAGATGTGAGGTGGTTCCCTGAAGAGGGCTTGATTTCAAGCAACTCATTGCCTAAAACCGTGGTCTGTCGACCTAGGTATATTATTATACGCTGACCTTAAGTGTTGTGTGGCATATCAGATTCAGGAACTCCAACCCTTGCAGAATACTCGTGTTGGAGGCTTCCCCTCCGAGTCAATGGAGGATTCCATATCGCCCATGGAATATCAGACTTGTAGGGGATACCACCTAACTCAAAATTAATACACAGATCAGAGTTTGAGATTTATAGACAGGTTACATGTTTTTAGAAGATGCCCATGTGTTTTCAGAAACTGTTTTATGCATAATGTTTGATGAAAATATGCTCTCACATATTATATATATATATGTTCAATTACTCTATTTTGGATTGTTTCACGTGCCAGTACAATTGTGGTAACCCCCCTCCTTCCAGGTTCTAAGGCACAGTCTAGGGGTCCAGATAAATTGTAGAGATTTCAGATCACAGACCGGAGTTTGCAGTGGTGAACCTTCTATGATTCAGAAGGCCTGATTAGTTCATATTACTACTATTAGTTAGGTTTTGGTCTACTAGGGTCCTTGTCCCATCTTTCAGGCAACTTTGATTAGTTCATGGTAGAGATTTCGCAGACTAAAACAGACATTATTATTCAGATATATTTTGTATTTTAGTTTTCAGTATTATGATCACATTCATATTGACCATGTTTTTGTATTATATTTCTCTTTCTGTATTATCTTTTATCATACAAATTATGTGAATGATTACTAGATAGATAGAGAAAGGTGTTTCTGGCCTTCATAGTTCGGGATCCTCGTCACGACTAGGGCTTCGGCTCGGGTCGGGAAACATGGTTTATATGGTCATAAGAATCTCCCATAGGAAAACTATTGAATTCTAAAAATAAATGTAACAACTCATAAGAGTATTTAATAATGTACTTTTTTTGTTCTTTTAAATATTTTAGTACTCGGTATACTTCTTGATTATGATGAGTCTGCTTATAATTAGCCTGCATGTTTTAAGCAGATGATTGATGTTGATTTTACATTTGTATTCAGCTCCACATACCCAATATATTCCAAATATAATAACCATATATAAGTCTACGTGTCTATATTATTTCATAATGCAAGTTCATATGTTCACCCTGAATAGTACAACTTCTTGGATTACCACCTCCTACATCCTGTCAGTTTATGAGTACTCATGTTCTACGGGACAAGATATGGGAATTTCTAATATTCATAAAAAAGTACGAGTTCTAACTTTAGGTTTTTTTAATTTAGCTAGGGTCTGTTAGAGTGGCTCTTCATTTTATTTAAAGGCTTGTAAGAACTTATGAGTTGTCTTCTGTTAGAAATTCAAATTTCTATTTGTTGTTTATTTTACCTTGTTTTCATTTTATTGAGATTTATATTTCAAGAGAAATTCACTATACAAGCTAAAGTTTTTGATTATGTCTACATAACTTGTTTGTTATTCAAAGCTAAGTGCATACAAAGAGTTACTTTGGGACTACTCATAGTCCTAAGCACCTTGTGAAATCTTGTGGGTATTATTGGGGCAATACAAACTTATTATCAGAGACAGTTTTTAAGAGTCCTAGGGAGTCTTATAAGCCGCATTACATAGAGTTTTGATCATGGTGTAAAGCATGCCAAACTCATGAATGAGAGGCTACAATATTTATTAGGAACTACTCCTTAATTCCTTATCCCCATCATGGTTTTAATTTATCTTTTTATACTCTACCTTATGCTTTTACTGGATAAAGAGTGCATCCTCATAAATCTTACATCTATAAAAATAGGGACCAACCAACCCACCACTACTTGCAAATCTTTTGATTGATAATATCCCCTATGTTGTATTTTGGGCTATATTTTAGGAGTTAGCTCAGGTTGTGAATGCACAAAGGTATTAGCTAGCAGCAATCCTAATTCAACAAAATGGTAACATAGCTGTAACCAAAGTTTGAGATTTCATGAAAATGAATCAATTTTTGTTTAGGGTAAAAGGTGAATGAGGATCTTTAATTTTTTATTAATGAGGTCAAAAAAATTACTTAGATTATTTATGTCACAGAAGATAAATGTATATAATTGGCATCTTACCAATTGAAAAATGTTGCATATGACTTTATTATTATATAGAAGGAAGGTATAGGTGAGAATACAACTCCAATAAGTTGGGAAGTGTTTCAAACAATTTTTGTGATAGTTTCTTTCCTTGTGAGATGGGAAGGATAGGGTGAAGGAGTTCATAAACCTTAGACAGGGTTCAATGTTGGTGAAAGAATTTTGTTTTAAGTTCACTCAGCTTTCTAAGATGCACCAGAGTTGCTACTAAATTCCAAGGCTCATATTTGTCCCTAGGATGTCTTATTTGGTGGTCAAAGTGTGTAGGACAGACATATTTATTAGGATATTGATATTTCTTTGTTGATGACCCAGCATAATAATGCTAAGAAACTAAAGAAAAGGGAGGGAAAATAAAAAGGCAAGGATCAATTAGTTTGAGTATTGTCAGCATAGTGTAGGAGGGGAAATTATTATCATTTCTAAATCCATTCATCAACTCCCACACCATATTCAACAAGTTTTCCCCACAGATAACTAAGATATAGAAGTGGGGTCGAGCACTAGTCACTAGATCTCAGAGTTTTGTTTTAGAGGGATGTGTTTTTTCTGCCTATAAGAAGTATGGTAAAATTCATCCGATAAGTGGTTGATGGGTAGGGATTGTTGTTATGGTTGTGGTAGTACAAGCCATAAGATCACGAAATTCCCATTTTCTAAGCCAAAAAGTAGGGATTCTTGTCCTCAAGCTCATTCCACCACTTCTGCAGCTCAGTCAAGCCACCCAGCTCTACAAAAGGGTGCATCATCTAATACCTATTATGGTCAGTGACAACTGATTTTATGCTCTACATTTACATAAGGAGTAGGAAAGCTCCCCAGTATAGTCAATAGTATGCTTTCTATCTTTACCTTGATACTTATGTGTTGTAAAATCTGGGGTCAACCCTCTCTTTTTAACCTTTTTTAGTTTCTACACCTATCGGTGAGTCAGTAGTTGCTATACAAGTATATAGAAAGTGCCCTATTGTAGCCTTCCATAGGGTTACTTCAACAGATATAATAAAGATAGAGATGATAGATTCTCATGTCATTAATTATATGGATTAGATCAATTCATGCTATACGTTAGTTGATTGTTTCACCCCATTGGTAAAGTTTAAGTTTCATAATTAGTCAGTCCTTGAGTTGGTCATTTCATCTTCTACCTTAAAGCAAAAAATTTAATCTTAAAAGTGTGTATCCATTATCTTGTTCAGGTCAAATATACTAAGTTTCAGAGGCCAACCATTCAGTCAATTCGTGTTGTCAATGAGTTTCCTGAAATTGAACTCAGGGTACCTCTCGATAGGGAAATTGATTCATGATTGATCTACTGCCAGATACACACCCATTTCCTTTTCTTTCTATTGAATCACTCTATCTGAAATTAAGGAGTTGAAGGAGCAGCTAAATGACCTCTTCAATAAGGGGATCATCAGAACCAATTTTACTTCATGGGCTACTCTAGTCCTATTCCTGGTCAAAAAAGGATTTGACTCTCAGAATCTTTATAGACTACAGGTAGTTAAATTAGGTCACCATAAGGGAAAAGTACTTTATTCATAGAATTGACTACTTTTTTTATTAACTCAGGGTGCTCATTGGTTTTCAAAAATTGATCTCAGGCCAGGATATCATCAGTTGATGGTTAAAAAATGTTACATTTCAAAGACTACTTTTAGGACTTGATATGGTCATTTTGAATTTTTAGTTATGTCTTTTGTACTAACAAATGCTCCTACATCTTTTATGGACTTGATGCAAGAGTCTTCAAACAGTATTTAGTAATATTTGCCATTGTATTCATAGATGACATACTTGTCTATTCTCGGAGTGAGGAGGAGCATGTAGAACATATGAGAGTAGTATTGTAGACCCTCAAAGATTGCCAGTTGTTTGAAAAGTGTAATAAGTGTGAATTTTGGTTGGAGTTAGTTTCCTTTTTTGGGAAAGTGATTTTTGGTGATGGTATTCATGTCGACCCTCATAAAGTATTTACAATAAATTACTAGCCTAGACCCATTAAACCATACAATATTAGTAGCTTTCTGGGTTTTAGCCTGATACTATAGGATATTTGTTAAGGATTTTTCCTCTATAGATGCACCATTAACAAAGTTGACTCAAATGAGGGTAACTTTCCAATGCTCATACAAATGTGAGAAAATATTTCAGGAATTGAAGAATAGATTGACTTCAGCATCAATATTATCTTTGCCAAATGGGTTATACAAATTCATTGTATATTGTGATGCCTCTTAAGTTGCACTAGGTTGTGTTTTGATTCAGAATGGAGAGGTGATTGCTTATTCCTCTAAATAACTTAAATATCATGAGAAGAATTGTCCAACTCACAATTTTAAATTAGTAGTTGTTGTGTTTTCCTTGATAATTTTGAGACATTATTTAAATAGTGTACATGTGGACATTTTCACTAATCATACGGGTGTTAAATGCTTGCTACTACATAAGGAGTTAAATCTTCATTTGAGAAGGTGGTTGGAATTTCTAAAAGATTTTGACATGAATGTTCTCTGCCATTTTAGGTAAGGCAAATGTAGTAGCTGATGCTTTGAGTAGGTTTTCTATGTGTAGTGTAGCCCATGTGGAAAAATAGAATAAGGAGTTTACCAAAGAGGTGCATAAATTAGCTCTATTAGGAGTTTATTTGCATGACATATATGATGGTAGTCTAACAGTGTGTAACAGTTCAAAGTCATCCTTAGTGGTTGAAGTGAAAGAGGGACAACATAGTGATCCATTACTTAGCTAGTTAGTAGAAATAGTTCATCAACAAAAATTTAAAGACTCAAATGAGGGATGTAGTGTCCTTTACTATTAGGTTCATCTATCTGTTCCCAATGTTAATAAGTTAAGAGAAAGGATATTACAAAAATCTCATGATTCCAGTTATTTGATTCACCAAGATGGTAGCATAGTAAACCATGATTTGTGAGAACTTTATTGGTGGAATTGTTTGAAGAGGGACATAGTAGAGTTTGTGGCTAAGTTTCATAATTGTCAGCAAATGATAGTTGAGCATCAAAGATTAGGAGGTACACTTAATGATATTGGCATACCTACATGGAAGTGGGAGGTCATTAATATGGATTTATTTACGGTACTTCCTCACACCAGACTTTAGCTAGATTCAATTTGGGTCATAGTGTATCGAATGACCAAGTCAGCATATTTATGCCAATTAAGACCACCGATTCAGCTGAAGATTTTGCTGAGGTTTATGTTCGTGATTTAGTAAGACTATGGGTGTAATGCTCCAAATCTGGTACCCGAAATGGTACACATTGCTCATGACCCTGAAGGACCACAAGCTAACCCATGACAAATATCTTTACCTGAACACTGCATAATATACTGTATAAATATGAAAATAAAAGTTGTAAGGCCGTAAGGTTCAAAACTGTAACATAACTGATAAAACATACATTTGGATGGGGTATGAAATACCCAAACTAACTAAAATAAACTATCTGAACATACTATAGTCTGAAAAGCCTCTAACTGACTATACTGTCTGAATAAGGAGTTGATGGGATATTTCCCCAACTAACTCCAACTACTGAAATAAATTAATTAATGAGATAATAAAGTAATGGCCATGTCCTCGAAGGATGAGGACTCACTGCTAACTCTGACTACTGAGACTAGCATACTACTAATGCTCTGGAGCTCATGCTTCTGAACCTAGGGTATAAAACACCAAAGCACAAATGCGTCAGTACGTTTGAATGTACTGGTATGCATGTGAGGTAGGCCAAATGCAAAAGGGTTTACATGCATGAACTACACTAACTGACTGCATAACATGAATGTGAGAATACATGCATGACAACATAATAACTATAAATGAGTTCATGATAACATGATTACTGGGTCTGAGTACTAATAACATGAGATAGTGATATCTATATAACTGAAATAAGTGATACTGAGCGACTATATCTGACAATCTAGATTCTGATAGAACTAGCCGAGTTTTGTACAATTTTGAGTTGACTGTACCTGATAGTCCTAAATCCTATAGAACTATCTGAGTTCTATTAATCAGACTAAATTATTGTATCTGATAGTCCCGATTCTATATTGAAACTATAGGAAGTAGTTATCTAATCAACATGCCCCAAATAATGCATTATAGCTGAGTTAGGGTCCAATCTGTAACCCTAATTAGAAGGTTTTCAATACCACGCCACTAGTAAGGACAATCTATGAGTAATCCCTCATCTAACAAGTACTTTAAGAATAATGGTGGGACCCTATTCTAACAGATTAATCCACCTTATCAACCCTCATCTAACAGGTTAGATATCTCAACCTATGCTCGCTACGTAGTTTTGGAGCACAAGGATTGCTTCTAAGAATCACACCCTCTACTCGTAGGTGAGTTCCCATCCTAGGGCTCACTCGATGGTGAATCTTACTTCCATATAATTGGACACTAAATTAATTATATTGAATTGACTGGACTGAGTTTAATGAGTTCCATTAACTGTCGGAGTATTACTGAGATCTATTAACTGACTGAGATTACTGATATTACTGAGTTTTCTTGACATAAGACTGACTGAATTCTACTAAACATGGCTTGACTGAGAGTATCTTGAAAACATGACACTGACTCTAGGCATACAGCTAAATTGTCAGGTACACGTACCCCCAGGACTCGATAGCATGAAACTGACAAGACATAATACTTCTTGGACTCACGACCATAATCAGCAATCCATAATACAATCATTGGGGAATTTCACAAGGCACTTGATTATCATAGTTTTGTCCATGAATAGAAAAGTATATAAATATGTCATAATTTCATAGGCTAATCTCATGAACAATCCATCAAACAATTTCAATGCATAACAATAACATGGAAGTCATTTTTAACATAAGGGTAAAGCATAGGTTCATCTTTTTTGTCACAATTGAGTCATAAGGCATATTTCTTATTCTCTTAGGAATTTTATCAAACACCTTGCTTGCATAACTATAAGCTTAGGCATGGACATTAAATTAATTCATCAGGATTGCATAAATTAACAAAATTTAGTATATTTTAATCCACATGCTAGAATAAATTTATGAAAACACATTTAACAATTCCAAATTGGGTATCATACACAACATCAACATGATCATAATCTATCCACAACATAAACATCATAATTTATAATTTACAAATTGGATTCATAGGCTTCATGGATGAAAAGAATCCATTAATGAACACTTGACATACCTAGGTGGATGATTTCTTTAAGATTGGTGGAGGAAAGCTTAAGTTTTTTACTTGGGATTAGGCACCTAGGGTTTTTTGTTCTTGGGGATTTATCTTTGAGAGAAACCCTAATTTGGTGTTGTGAATTACTAATGAAGTTATGAGCTATTTTTTGGTATAATTAGGGGTTAAAACGGGTGGAAAAAGATCCAAATACCCTTTTAAAAATGAAATTAAATTGCTAAATGGGATTTACCATGGTCCGTCACTGTCTCGACGGTCCGTCATTCTGACCGTCGTATGTGGATCAAAATAGCAACTTACTGCCTTAGTAGTGACGGCTTAGGCGATGGTCCATCGCAAGTTCAACAGTCTGTCAACCTATCCGTCGCACCTTAGCCAGAAAATTGACTTAATGCCTTAGTTGCGATGGTTTAGGCAATGGTCCATCGCTAGATTGATGGTCTGTCAACCTGCCCATCACACCTAGGCGGTTCTGACAACTGTCAGTAAAATGTCCATAACTTTTTTCTTCAATATCGGATTTGGATAAAATTGGTATTATTGAAAAGATAATTAAATTAGGAAATTGTAAATGATTTAAACATTAATAATTTAGGAAGCCATCACTAACTCTTCTGGAGAGTAGATTTGACTTAAAGAAAGTTTGGGGTATTACAATGGGATTCTGTTATCCATAATTTCTGTTTGAGGTACTCAATTTACTTCTTATTTTTTACAATGATTTTGAGATGGTTATGTTTTAAAGGTAATGCTTAGTATAACTTTTCACCTACAGATAAATGGTCAGCCCAAGAGTTCTATTCAAACTATAGAGGATATGTTGAGATCTTGTGTGATTGACTTCGAAGGTAATTGGGATGATCATTTATAAATACTTAAATTTTTGTACAATAACAATTACCATGCTAGTATTCAGATGGCTCAATTTAAGACCTTATATGGGCATAGGTATTAATCACCTAGAAGGTAGTTTGAATTTGGTGATGCAACTTTGATTGGGCTAAATTTTGATCAAAAAAATATAGAAAAGATTTAATTTATTTATGAGAGGTTGAAAACCATTCAAAGTCATCAAAAATCATATATATATGTGAGAAGAAGAGAAGTCAAATTTGTTGTGGGTGAATGGGTATTTTTGAAGGTGTCACCGTGAATAGATGGATGAGGTTTTGAAGAAATAGAAATCTCATTATCTAGTATATTGATCCATATGAAATCATAAAGTGTGTTGGAGATGCCTCTTATGAGCTAGATATTCTAACAAAATCAGTCATCTTTCATCCATTTTATCGTGTGTCTATGTTAAGGAAGATTATTTGGAGTCCATTCTTAGTAGTGCACATAGAAAATATTTGTGTGCAGTATAGTTTATCCTATGAGGTATGTTTACTTGAAATTCTTGATCGCCATCTTCGAAGGTTCAAGAATAAAGATGTAGCTTCAGCAAAAGTTCTATGAAGGAATCAGTCAGTTGAGGGAGTAACATGGGAAGCAGAAGTAGACATGATTAGGTGATATCCCTACCTATATTCTCCTAGCATATAGTCTGATTGAGGGAAGAAATACCTACAAATCTACTCTCCTTACCAGTATCTTTATTTATATAAGCTTAACCTATGAACCTCATATGTTATCAATGATTTCAGTTATATGTATGTTCTTCGGGTGACTAGTTTTAGTTTTAGGGTAAGATAAGATTCAAAGCATAGTTTAACGCACCCATAAGATGGATTTTTTCCCATCCCAGCCTCCATTCAAGAATGAATGGTCCTAAAAGAGAGATAATGTTAGACCCTAAAATATAAATCATTTTATTTTGATGTATATTATGCATTTTGATGAAATTTCTGAGTTAAATAATGATCAAGAATTTTAATGAGACCATTATGAAGTGTTTCAAAATTTTTGGAATGCATTTCGGGGCATTTTGAGACCCCAAAATTGTAAGTGTCCATGATTAAGGCATGCCACAGAGGAATGACATATCCTAACACAAAAATTAATGGCCTAGGGCAATAAGGGCATGGAACGTTGGTTGGTTCCACATTAAGGGCTTGCATAACCTTGGCATGGTGTGATGCCCTATCCAAAGTCGTAGTGAAGCTAAATTTTAGTTTTTTCCTTTAGATTTTCAGTTGTAATTTGGTATTTTACCTCTTAATTAATCCTAAAACTAATATTAAATGATTGTTCATATTCCCACACAAAAATTGCACCATTTCTCTCCTTCCAAACTCTCAAGAATAAGCAAAAGGGGTTTCTCCTTAAAAATTAAAGCTTCGAAAGTTTTAACTCAAGTTTTTGCCTAGGAATTCATTAAACTTGGGTATGTGGGGCTTGGAAAAGGATTTTCTTCAATTCCTATGCCAAAATGTTATGCTTTTACATAAATTTTAAGGATTTTATGGCTAGGAATCAAACTTATTTTTCATGCTTTCAAAATTATGATATTTCTATGTGATTTAAAGTACGTTTAGCGTAAGAATATATTTTTTATCATATTTTTACTCACTTGATTTATATTATGATATGAGTTTTAGCATTTTTGCATGAAGTTCAATGTGTTGATAAATGTACATGATTTTTAGCACATTTAAGATAGTTTAAAAGTAATACAAACTTACTATTCAGATTATACTTTATCCCAACATGTTTAAGATTTTAGTTTTGATCTTATGATCTAAGACATGATATAAAATTAACAAAGTAATTTAAGAACAAGATTTAGCAAGAAAAAAGCATGATTAGATTTCAGACTTATAAACCTATATGTTTATTTTAAGGTGAATTTCATAAAGTGTGATCATTTGAATTTAATAGGAGTAGTTTTCAGCACAGAAGGGGATTTGGGTTTAGCAAACCCTATTTTCAAGAAACCACGAGCCACTATAGGTTAAAAGGGGCCTCGCTAGAGAGTGTCTCCTTTTTCTAAATAGGCTCAGTTTAGTGATTACTCAAGTTAAGGTTCTATAATGATGGCAAGGTATAGAACAACTCTCTTCAATATGGGTAAGATATTAGACTCCAAACTACTCACATGGTTTATGTCGGTTAAAATAATCTCCCATAGGAAAAGTAGTGAATTCTGAAACTAAATGTAACAACTCTTATAAGCATTTAATTATGTACTTATTTATTTTGGTTTGAAACATTTTAGTACTCAGTGTTCTTATTAATTTTGATGAGTCTGTTTATACTTAGCAAGCATTTTTTAAGCTTATGATTTATGTTGATTTTACTTTTGCATTCACTCCCCCATACTCAATACAATCTAAAACTACAGACCACATATATGTCTATGTGGATACATTAGTTCATAATGTAGGTTTTGGTGTTCTTCCTTAGTAGTACAATTTTCCACGATCACAACCTCCCACATCATGTCAGTTGGTGAGTCCTCAAGTACTGAGGAATAGGTTATGGATATTTTAGATGTTCATCTAATAAGTACTAGTTCAGACATTATTTTTTATGGGGTCATCTAGGTTCTATCCTAGGGGCTCTTTATTTTATTTCATGGCTTGTCAAACTTGTGAGTTGTCTTCTTTTGAAAATTCAGTTTCCATTTGTTTTTTAGTTTATTTTGTTTTATTTTTATTGAGATTGATGTTCCTAGTGAAATTTAGTTTACAATTTAAATTTTTTCTCAAGTATTAAAAATTGTTTCTTATTTAGTACTAAGTGCATATCATGGGTTTGCTTTGGGACTACTTATAGTCCTAAGCCCCATGTAACATCCAAGGGGTAGTCTTGGGGTATTACAAATATGGTATCATAGCCTATGTTTTTAAAAGTCCTAGGTAGTTTAACAAGTCATGTTACATGGAGTCTTGACCATGGATATAAGCGCGCCACACTTATGAATGAGAGGTTACAGGACGTATAAGGAACAATCCTTTCATTCCTGATCCCTATTTTTCTTGGAAGTTATCTTTTTCTTCTCTAAATCATGGTCTCACATGATAAAGAAAGTATCCTCATAGAGCTTATGTCAGTAGAAATGGGGACCAACCAACCACACCACTACCTATTGACCTTTTGAAAAGGAATGTCTTCCATACTATGTTTTGAGCTGCATTTTAGGTGTTAGCTATGGTTATGAATGCTAAATAAAATCAACTAGCAATAATCCCACTTCAACAAAATTGTAACTTTGTTGTTCCTGAGTTTGAGATTTCATAAGAATGAATTACCTGAGTCTTTTGGGTCAAAGATGAATGAGGATCCATAATTTTTCATTGATGGGGTAAATCAAATCACTCAAATTATGTATTTCAAAGAAGATGAGAGTGTTGAATTAACATTTTACCATTAAGAAGAAGTTGCTTATGACTTTAATACTATGTAGAAGGAAAGTAGGGTGAAAATGCAACTCTAATAAGTTGGGATGTGTTTCAGACAACTTTTCTAAGAGGGTTTATTCCTTATGATATGGAGAGGCTAAGGTGGAGTCTTTTATGAACCTTAGGTATGGTTCTATGTCGATGAAAGAATATTGTCTAAAATTCACTCATCTTTCTAAGTATGCACTAGAGGTGTTTCCAAATTTTATGGCTTGTATGAGTAGATTTTTTACTAATGTGTCTGAGTTTGTGGTTAAGGAGTGTATGACTACAATATTGTTTGGTTATTTGGATATTTCTTTATTGATGACCCATGCTCCGCAGAATGAGGCAGGAAAACTTAATAAAAGAGGAAGGGAAAACAAGAAGGTGAGGACCAAATAGTTTGAGTATGTTCAACATAGTTTAAGAGGGAAAATTGTTCCCAATTTCAAAGTATTTCATCAAATCTATCATCGTATTCAAACAAGTGCCTCCATACTAAAACATAAGCAAGATCATTGGGGTCGAGCATCGGCCAATAGATCTTAGGGAGAATTTTTAGGGGACATGTTTTTCTTTCTTAAAAGAAGTATGGGAAAAGTAATCCTAGTGAGTGGTTGATGGGTAGAGATTATTGTTATCTTCATGGTAAGATATGAGATATGCTCCCACTCAGGGTTAGTACACCACATCAGCAACTCAGTCAGACCTCCCAGCTCCATAGCAGGGTGCATCATGCAGTACGAGTGGCGATTAGCATTAGAACTATTTTTATAATCTACCTTTACATGAGGAGATAGAGATCTCCCCAAATGTAGTCAGTTGTATTATTTTAATCTTCACCTTGATGCTTATGTATTGTTAGATCTGGGTAAACCCCCTCTTTTGTAAACACTCTTATTGTAGTGAACTTTGGTGTAAGTCTGGAGATTCTTTCTAAAACCTTTTCAATTTCCACTCTCATTGGTGAGTTAGTTGTTTCTAGACGAGTGTGAAAAAACTCCCTATTACAGTCCTCCATAGGGTTAGTTTGGTAGATTTAATAAAGCTAAAAATGATAGATTTTGATGGTATTCTTGGTAAGTATTTGTTTTATTCATGCTAAGGCTTAGTTAATAGTTGCACCCGAGTGGTGAAGTTTAACTTTTCTAATGTGTCAATCGTCGAATGGGAAGATAGTTTTGTAAATCATAAGGGTCATTTAATCTACTACCTTAAATCCATAAAGTTAATCTCAAAAAAGATGTATATATCACCAAGTTTGGGTCAATGATACAAAGTTTGAGATACAGACGATTCAGTCAGTTTGTGTAGTCAATGAGTTTCCTCAAGTCTTCCTAGAGGATCTACCCACAGTACCGCTTGATAAGGAAATTGAATTTGAGATTGATCTACTCCTAGATACCTAACACATCTCTATTACCCCCAATTATATGGCTCTGCTTGAATATAAAGGGTTTAAGTAGCAGCTTAAGGACCTCTTTGAAAAGGGGTTCATCAGATTTAATATTTTTTATGGGGTGATCCATTCCTATTCCTGTGCAAAATGATGGTACTCTCAGAATTGATATAGATTAAAAATAATTGAATATGGTCCCCATCAAGAACAACTACCCTATCCACAAAATTGATGACTTTCTTAATAAGATTTAGGGAACCTGTTGGTTTTTGAAAATTTATCTTAGCTCTAGATATTAGGTCATATAATGTAACTTTCTGAACACTGCACTTAGGACTCATTATGGTCACTTTGAGTTTTTGGTTAGGTCTTTTATACTAACAAGTACTCCAGAAAATTTTATGGACATGATGAATATGGTCTTCACGCATTATTTAGACATGTGTTCAATTGTCTTCAAAGATGACATACTTGTGTATTCTTAGAGTGAGGAGGAACGTGCAGATTATTTGGAAATAGTATTGTAGACCCTTAAAGATCCAGTTTTTTTTGAAAGTTTAGTAAGTGTGACTTTTGGTTGAAATTTGTTACCTTTTTGGGGCATGTGAATTTTGGTCATGGTATTCATGTAGACATCAGAAAATAAATACAGTGAAGTGCTAGCCTAGACCCATTACTCTATCCAATATTAGGATCTTTATGTGTTTAGTCGGTTCCTATAGGAGATTTGTTGATGGTTTTTCCTCAATAGATGAACCATTGACCAAGTTGATATAAAACAAGGTTAATTTAAAATGGTAAGACAAATATGAGAAATGATTTCAAGAGTTGACGGATAAATTGACTTTAGCACTGATATTAGCTTTGCAAGATGGGTTTGACGGATTCATTAAGTACTGTGATGACTTTAGAGTTCTGTTAGGTTGGGTTTTGATTCAGAATGGAAGGGTTATAGCTTTTTTCTCTAGACAACTTTAAGACTTAAGAAGAATTATCCAACTCATGATTTGGAATAAGTAGCCATTGTGTTTGCCTTACAAATTTGAAGACATTATTTATATGGTGTGCATGTGGACATTTTCACTAATGATAAGAGACTTCAATATTTGTTAATGTATAAGGAGTTACATCTGTGTCGGAGAAGGTGGTCGGAGTTGATAAATGATTATGACACAAATGTGCTCTACCATCTGAGTATGACAAATATGGTAACTAATGGGTTATGCATGAGTAGTGTGGTCCATGTGGAAAAGAAGAAGGAGTTGGCCAAAGAAGAACATATATTAGCTTAATTAAGAGTTCATTTTCAAGACATAGATGATAGTGGTCTAACAACTCATAATGGTTCAGAATCATCCTTAGTGGCTGAAGTGAAAGAGGGATAATGTAATGATCCTATACTCAGCCAGTTAATAGAAGCAACTCATCAATAAAAGGTTAATGTTTTTTCCCAAGGAGGAGATCGTGTCCTTTACAGGTTCGTCACTGTTTTCCCAATATTGATGGGTTAAGAGAAAGGATATTAGAGAAAGCTCACGGTCCCAATTATTTGATTCACCCTGGTGCTACCAAGATGTACCGCAATTTGTGGGAAGTTTTATTGGTGAAATGGTATAAAAAGGGACATTGTAGAAATTGTGGCTAATAATCCTAATTATCAGCAAATGAAAGAAGAGAATTAATGACCAAGAGTTACACTTTAGGATATTAGCATAATTACTTGGAAGTATGAGGTCATTAATATGGATTTTATAACGGGACTTTCTCTCACCAAATGTGATCTTAATTTGATTTAGGTCATTATGGATCGAATAACCAAGTCAACTCATTTTTTTCCAGTTATGACCTCTAATATGATTGAACATTAAGCTAAGTTATACGTTCGTGAGTTATAAAGATTCCATGGGATTCCACTATCACTCATTTTAGTCCTAGGTACTCAGTTTACTTCTCATTTTATACAATGATTTTAGGAAAGCCTTAGTACAATGATGAAGGTTAGTACCACTTTCCACCCATAGAAAGATGGTCACACCAACATTTTATTCAAACTCTAAAGGATATGTTGAAATCTTTTGTTATTGACCTTAATCCATAGTGGGATGATCATTTACTACTAATTAAATTTATGTATAATAAGAGTTATCATGCTAGTATTGAGATGGCTCCATTTGAGTTCTTATATGGGCTTAGTTATAAATCACCTATAGGGTTGTTTGAAGTTGGAGAGGCCGAATTGATTGGGTCAGATTTCGTCATTAAAAATATGGAGAAGGTTTAGTTTATTTGTGAGTGCTTAAAAAACACTAAAAGTCATCAGAAATTGTATGCAGATGTGAAAAGGAGAGAACTAAAGTTTGTTGTGGGTGACTGGGTGTTTTTGACGATGTCACCCCTAAAGGGAGAGATGAGGTATGGAAGAAGAAGAAATCTCAGTCGCCGGTATATTGTTCCTTATGAAATCATAAAGTGTGTTGGAAATGTCTCTTATAAGTAGTCTTCTATCAAAATTAGCCGTTGTTAATCCAGTTTTCCATGTGTATATGTTGAAGAAGTGTATTGGAGACCCATCCTTAGTAGTATCCATAGAAAATATTAGAGTGAAGGATAGTTTATCCAATAAGGAGATCCTCATTGAAATTCTTGATCTCTATGTTTAAAGGTTATGGAATAAAGAAGTAGCTTCATTAAAAGTTCTAGGGAGGAATCAGTTAGATGAGAAAGCAAAATGGGAAGCAGTAGCAGAAATTATGAGTCGATATCCCAACATATTTTCTCATAACATGGAGTTTATTTAAGGTAAAACATAGTTTCTGATCTTTTCTCCTTACCAGTATCCTTACTCATAACAACTTAACTTATGAACCTCATCTGTAGTAAGTCATTTCTATAGTATGTTTATTCTTGCATAAGTAGTTTTAGTTATAGGGTAAGAGAAGGTTCAGACCTCATTCTAATGCACCGATAAGATGGATTTTTTCACATCCTAGCCTTCATTCTAGGATGAATGGTTCTAAGGATGAGATAATGTTAGAACCTAAAATATTGATGATTTTATTTTAATGGATATCACGCGTTTTAAGGTAATTTTTTAGATGAATAACGATAAGTAATGTTAACGGGACCATTATGAAGTATTTCAAAATTTTTTGAATTCGTTTCAAGAAATATTGGGACCCTAATATAGTAAGGGTCCATGATTAGGGGGTGCCACAAAGGCTCGGCATATCCTTACTGACACGACTTGAACTGGGGCCTTGTCGTAATGGGCATCCCAAATCCAAGAAGGACAAGGGACCACCCCCAATACCCAACCCAACCTCAAAGCATATACCCTGAGTTGGATAAATTCTGAACATATAACAAGATATCCTATTTGAAGATATAATGACTTTGGGATAAGTCTCCTTCCTATACCAACCCTACCAAGTATATCCGTCCAATAACCAACCAAACCAAGACAATAACCCAATATGTTTATATATATAATCTAAAACAAAATGAAACAATCATAAATCAAATATAGTCCCCTGGTATCATTAATAATACCAATGAAAATGGAAAGGATGACACCAATAACGACACTACCCATACCAACCTATTGTAGTCCCACAAAGCCTTTATTCGAAAGTAAAACAATATATGGTCGGTACATGCTGTCGACCATATCCAAAACTATAGTCTGTAAAATGACAAAAGTATGTAGCCTTCCAGAATATGGAAGCTCACCACTTCATTTAAGCACAAGCTGATCCCAAATCCAATCACTGAGCAGGAGGAATAGAATGGACAGTATCTGTATCGCATGGGGATACAACGGTCGAAGATAGGTTAGCGGGTAAATTCTAGCATGCACTCACGATAAGAATAAAATATTGCCAATCTTTAAAACCAAGTATCAACCATATACATGCAGATCTCTCTCTCTCTCTCTCTCTCTCTTTATATATTTATATAATCCTGCCAAGAAAAGGAACACGGTCTATATTTGTCTTGTGTTACCCAAAAAATGGTCCTTGATGCGTATATCCACACCAACCGAGATACCATAGGAGCAGCGGATTCCTTTGTACCCTTCGCTCTCCAGGATGCATCTATAAAAGTGTAACTTAAGGGATTCCCATGTACCCCATAAGTACCAGATATGGTCGCCATGACCAATCCTCATGTCAGCAAACATGAGATTCTAGTGTCCGTCTATTAGACTCAAACCTTCACGATTAGCTATCACACCCTGCCATTAATGCCCAATTAAAACCATTAACATAAATCCAAACCACTATTCCATTTATTATTATCTACGGCTATAAGTAGTGGTATCATCATACCAACAATAACTTGAAAACAATGTCCTTAGCCAATATTTTTTAAAGAAAAGGGATTACTATATACGCATAGATAACATTTTTTCTTAGGGGATTCCCATATACCCCCCAAGTAGATCATTATTATGTTTGCTTGGGGGATTATCTTATACCCCACCAGGATTTCAATTGAACAAACCCATGACCACAAAATCCATACTATTTAGCCATTTAAAATCGTCTAATCCAATTTAAGCTCCATTATTAAGTTATACCATGCAATAGTTTCATTAAAAGTTCATCAATATAGTAAAAGCACTCTCAAATGCATTTTAACAAATACATTGGGGGAATTTACTATCCAAAACGAAAACCAAGTATCAATTAATCATTCCCATGTAACCACATGTTCAAACCACCATTAAAACATGAAAACCATAAGTAAAAGACATGGGAAAACCATAACCAACCATTATAGCTAAAAACCCCAACATATATTTAAAAATAACCAAAACCATACCATAATTATGTCATGAAAACCATACATTAAATCATGCCTTTATTCAAATAACAATGAGCGACGATTAATATGCCTTAGATTACATAGATCACGGAGATAAGCCACCCTTGTGAGCCCTAAATTGATCTTAAAGATGAAACCCTAGCCTTCATTGACCTAAGATCCATGAAAGAATTTGAGAGTATGTTCTAAGTGTCTAAGATTAGAATAATAGGGCAAATGATATCCTAATAGTGTTACAAGTTATGGGGCCTTGAGAGGTTATGGGGGGAAATATCTAAATTACCCCCAACTTAAATTGTATAGAATTCCCACATGAAGGTATGACCACCCTCCCCCAAATTGTACCCTAGGGTACGAGTGGTACCCTTATCTCATACTCTAGGCCTCTACATAGACCCTAACATGTTCAACATATGACCACCATGGCCAAATCATACCGAACCACATGACCAATACCCTAAACTCGTACCATTGGCGGAATAGAATCCTTTCGGTTTAATATAAGACAACATATGATTGGCAACATACTACTAGTACCCTAATATACGACTTGTATGACCCAACTGTACCTTTGGCAGAAACCAACCAACCCATACTAGTTACCATTGAAACAATACCAACCAAACCGTACCACATCCAATGAGAAATACCCAAAGTCATATGATGTCCAAAAACAAAAAACTCAGGAAATTTCTAAGGACAAAACCCATGGTGTTCAATTCTCCCCATTTGGATCATTCATCATTGAATCATAGACAAGGAAGTATAAGCACAATTTACACCCCAACACCTCCATTCCAACCTTTAACTAAGTTAGAAAACAAAGATGCAAAGAATTAATCTTTCATTTAATACAGTTTGAAAACAAAAGTATGATGAATAATACATACCTTCCGCACGAACTTCGTGAGCAGAAACCAAGATTGATTACTTTGACTTCATATCCTCTTCTGTTTCCCAAGTTGCCTCTTCCACCTTATGGTTTTTTCATAGAAACTTAGCTGAAGCTAAATCCTTGGTCCGCAATGTATGAACCTTCCAATCTAAGATCTCAACTGGGACCTCCTCATAAGATAAGAAATCTAAGATATCTAATCCTACTATAGAAACAAATAATAAAGGATAACCTACATATTTCCTTAACATAAGGACGTGGAATACCAAATGAATGCAGTTCAAACTAGAAGGCAACACTAATTCATACAAAACATTACCAACCCTTCCAAAAATTCCATAAGGACTAATGTACCGGGGACTGAGCCTTCCCTTCTTCCCAAACTACATTACTCCCTTCATGGGAGACACTTTTAGGAATACCCCATCCCCAACCTAAAATTCCAAGTCCCTTCGCCTTACATACGCATAGGACTTTGAGACTTTGGGCATCCTTAAGCCTTTCTCGAATCACCTTCACCTTCTCCATTGCCTTGTAAAGCAAATATAGGACAAATATATCCATCGCACTAAGCTCAAACAACTCAATAGGATATCTACACATCCTACCATACAATTTCTCAAAAGGGGCCATTCTATTACTAGAATGGTAACTATTATTGTAAGAAAACTCAATAACAGTTAGATGTTTAACCCAACTATCACCATAGTCAATAACACATGCACGAAGCATATCCTCCAGCGTCTAAATGGTCCTTTATTCTTTACGATCTATTTGCAGGTTGAAAAAAGTACTCAGACTAACCTTAGTCCCCAACCCTACTAAAACTACCACCAAAAGTGATATTAAAACTATGTACCCCGATTAGAGATGATAGAAACCTGTACCCCATGTAGCTTCACAATCTCATGAAGATAAGACCTTGCATAATCCTCAGTTGACAAGATAGTCCTCACTGCCAAAAAGTGAGCCAATTTTTTCATCCTATCCACAATGACCCAAACTGAATCAAACATATTCTGAGATCGAGAAAGACCAGTAACAAAAACCATGTTGATCACTCCCCATTTCCATTAAGGAAAATCAATTTCCTGATACAATCCTCTGGGCTTTATATTCTCAACTTTTACCTATTGCCATACTATGCACTTGGCCACAAAATCAGCCATATCCCTCTTCATACCATTCCACTATTATATCTCCTTAAGGTCATGATACATTTTAGTCAAACCAGGATGAAGAACAAAGGGTAATTCATGCACCTTATCCAAGATCCTTTCTCACAAACCATCGACCTCAGGAACATATAACCTCTCGTAGTACCATAAGGTACCATCACTACTAATCTAAAATACTATTACCTTCTTCCCACTAACATCACCCTTGATCCTTAACAGAATAAGATCTAACATCTGCTTCTCCTTGATCTCAACAAAAAATAGACGACTACGACACTTTCTTAACAAATACCCTACCATCCTAAGAGTCCAAGAGGCAAACTCCAAGGGTAGCTAAATAGTGAATATCCATCACGAACTCCTTCTTCTTATTTTCCACATGAGCTAGACTCTCCATGGATAACCTACTAAGAGCATCAACAACTACATTAGCTTTATTTGGATTGTAGTAAAGACTCATGCCATAGTCCTTGAGAAGATCAAGCCATCTCTCCTGCCTGAGATTTAGCTATTTCAAAATAAACACATATTATGGCCTTTTATAATATGAGAAGATATCCACATGCACCCCCATACAAAAAGTGCCACAAATTTTAAACAAACTTATCATGGCTAACAGTTCCACATAATGAGTAGGATAATTCCATTAATGAACCTTTAACTTCCTAGAAGCATAGGCTATCATATTATCATGCTGCATCAGAATCCAACCAAGTCCCACCCGAGATGCATCATAGTAACCACAAACACCTCAGTGCCTTCAGGTAAAGTAAATAATGGATCCATAGTTATCTTATCTTTCAGCTTCTTGAAACTGCCCTCACAAGCTTTAAACCAAGATAACTTTACCTTCTTTTAAGTCAACTTAGTCAATGGGGTTGCTATAGTTGGAAAAATTTCTACAAACCTCCTATAATAACTGGCTAAACTTAAGAAACTCTAATTTTTGGTTAGGGTCATAGGTCTAGGACACTTCTTAATTGACACAACCTTTTTATCATCCGTCATAATCCCCTTACTTGAAATAATATAATCTAGAAAAGTGACAATGTTCAACTAGAATTCATATTTTGTAGATTAGTCATACAACTGATGCTTCTTCAAGGTCTGCAACACTATATGGAGGTGATTGGCATAATTTGCCTCACTCTTAGAATTCATCAAGATGTCATCTATGATCACAGTGACAAACAGATCCAAAAACTGATGTAAGACCCTATTCATCAAACCTATAAATACTACCAGAGTGTTGGTCAAACCAAATGACATCACTAGACACTTAAAGTGCCTATAGCACAAATGTAAAGCATTCTTAGAGATATCCCAAATCAAAGTTCAATCTTAGATAAGAATTTGGCAACATGGAACTGATCAAACAAGTCATTTATCTTTGGAAGAGGATACTTGTTCTAAACTTCCACCTTAATAAACTATCGATAGTCAATACACATCAAAATGGAACCTTAATTGTTACACACAAATAACATTAATGCACCTCATGGGGACACACTAGGAAGGATGAAACCCTTGTCCAAAAGATCCTTAAGTTGCTCCGTAAGATCTTTTAACTCAGTCAGAGCCATTCTATAAGGGGGAATAAAATTTAAATGAGTGTTCAGAAATAGATAAATCCTAAACTCAATCTCAGTATTGGGAGGAACACCAGAAAGGTCACCAAGGAAGACCTCAGGAAATTCATTCACCACCAAATAAAATGCAAAGAAGGACCTTTCGAGTTAGAATCTTTAACCTAGACTAGATAATAAAGCCACCCCTAGGAGATTACTCTTTGAGCTCTATGATATGATATAAACTTTCTTTTAGGATATATGGAACCACCCTCCTACATCATAACTAACTTACTAGGGAACCTATAGACAACCTTACAACCAATAGATACCACATACCCCTTATATACTTTTTTACAAACCACAGAGTGACCTACAGGGTTACAAATAGAAAAAGAAACCAAAATGATCTCAGGATCAAAACAAATATACACATCCATAAATGAGGTCACATAATAAAGAGTGGACCCTAGAAAAAGTAAATAATACACGTTTTGAGAAAAAGGTTGGAATATACCAATCACAAAATAAAATGATGCCTCAGACTCTCATCGAGATGCAAGAGCATATAATCGATACTGAATTGTGTTGGTACCAGAAGTAAAAGCAAATGCAGAAGCAATACCCTTTGGTATAGGAAAAGATGAAAAGGCAATACGAATCTTGTTTTCTCCCAAAGAAACATTACCAAGCAAAAAATTTCAAAGCATATGGCCTGGCTGACCATATTTAAAATACTTGTCCCTCCCCTCATCATAAAATCCTAAATGAAATTGACCACAAAACTGATAAGGAGGACATAATGAACCTGACTGTGCCCCACTAAAGATTAAGATTGGGCACGTTGTTCCTTAAAGTTATCGCTACCCTACTGACGCTTGTAACCCGATGATTTTGGGTAAGGAGAACGAGTTATGAAGAAAGAACCAGAACTCTCCCACTCCTTATTTAGCCACTTACCACCATCCCTTCTACTTTGTTGATGGCCACCATCCTTATCAAATAACCTAAAATTATTTCCCTATGTCTCCCCTATTTTAGCTTGTATTTTTTTTCCTCCACCACTTATTTCAGATGAACAACCAACCTAGAAATATCCATATCCTTGATCAAATAGGCAGTCTTACTTCCAAGGATCAATTCATGAGACAGTCTTGAAGAAAACTTTCATATTTTGGACCTCATATCAGATACCATCTCCGGAGTATACCTAGACAGCTGGTGAAATTTCAAGGCATAATCCTTGACTAATATGTTTTTCTATTGTAGATAAATAAATTCGTCCGCTTTCACTTCCCTTAACTCTTGAGTAAAGAAGTGATCCAGAAATGCATTGGAGAAAGTCTGCCATAATTATGACTTCTCAACATCACCCCTTTCCCCATCCTATTCCTTGTAAAATTGGTACGCCATATCCTTTAACTAAAAGGAAGAAAACTCTATCCCTTTCACATTTTTGGCAAGCATTACCATGAAGATCTTTGTTATTTCATCCAAAAAAATCCCTAAGGATCCTGGTCTACCTTAACACCAGTAAAAGTTGGTCAGCCTTATGAACTAGCCAACCTTTGTGGCTTCAGAAAATGGAGTTACGGATACGCCATCCACGCTCAGCCTAAGAAGTTACCAACTGATCAATTGAATAAATCAACTAAAAAAACTCTACATTCATTACGTTAGCCTGAGGAGGACTAGAGGGAGCTGGTGGAGCTCTAGAAAAATTAGGGATTGGACCCATAGATCGAGATATGATCTAAAAATCAAACTAACCAGTATTAGAGAGGATTTCAGGACCTTAGACTTTACAGCTTGAAATTAGAACAAAAGAAAGAGAAACATTCCTAAATGTTTTGTAGCCTCTCCTTTATAAGTGTGGCGCACTGCACACCATTAAAGAGACTCTACTCGAAATTACTTTGTGGAATACCAATTGACCATGAACCTAATGCTCTGATACCAACTTGACACAACCCAAACTAGTTCCTTATCGTAATTGGCATCTAAGTCCAACAAGGATCAGGGACCACCCCCGATACCCAACCCAACTTTAAAGCACAGAGTCAGATAAATTCTAAACATATAACAAGATAGTGTATTTGAAGATATAATGACATTGGGATAAGTCTCCTTCCTAGAACAACCCAACCAAGTAAATTTGTTAATTAACCAGCCAAACTAAGATAATAACCCAATATGGTTATATATAATCCAAAACAAAATGGAATAATAATAAATCAAAAATAGTATACTGGTATAAACAGTAATACCAATACCAATGCGAGGCTGACAGTAATACCAAAACCGCTCGTACCAACCTATAGTAGTCCCACAAAGCCTTTATTCCAGAGTAAAATAATATTCGATTTGGACATGTCCCCAATAATAGCAAAAACCATACTTTTTAAAATGACCAAAGTATGTGAAGACATCCATGACATAAAATGAACCCTTTTGGAATATGAAAGTTCACCACTTCAGTCAAACATAGGTTGATCCCAAATTCGATCACTGAGTATGAGGAATTGAATGGACGATTTTTGCATAACATGGGGATAAAAAGCACAAAGATGGTTTGGCAGGTTAATGCTAACATGCACTCAAGATATGGATAAAATAATGTCAATCTGTAAAACCAAGTAACAATAATATGCATACATATCCATATATACATATACATATATATTTTCATAATCTATGTTGGGAATAGGAATCGAATCTGAGCATGCCTTAAAACCATTAACTTGGGTATGTGTAGCTTAACCATCCTAGAACCCTCCGCGAGATATATATGTCCAGTGTTTCCCCAAGATTAGGCCCCGATGCGTGTAGCCGCTTGAATTGGAGATAATATTAGTGTAGGGGATTCTCATGTACCTTTCACTCTCTATGATACATATATACAAGTGTAACTTATGGGATTATCGCGTATCCCATAAGTATCATATATGATCTCCATGACCAATTCTTATTTTAGCAAATATGAGCTTCCAGTGTTCGTCCATTAGACTCACACCTTCACAGTTAGCTATCACACTTAGCCATTATTGTCCAATTAAAACAATTAATACACAACAAAACCAATATTCCATTTATTATTAACCAAGGCCATAAGTAGTTGTACCATCATACTGACTAAAGCTAGCAAGCATTTTCCTTAGCCAACCTTTTTAAAGAAAAGGGATTCTTATGTACATATAGATCACATTATTAAGCTTTCTTGGGGGATTCCCATGTACCCCACAAGTAGTTTATTATTATGTTTGCTTTGGGGATTCCCTTGTACCCCACAAAGCTTTCAATTGAACCAAACTATGACCTCTAAGACCTTACCATTTAGCTATTTAAACTCATCCAATCCAGTTTAAGTTCTATTACCAAGTTATACCATGCAATAGTTTTATTAAAACTCTAACTATGTAGTAAAAGCATTCTCATAGGCATTTTTACAAACACATTGGGGGCATATAGTTTCCAAAACCAAAACCTAGCACTAATTAATCATTACCATGCAACCACATGTTCAAACCACCATTAAAACATGAAAACCATATGTAAGAGACTTGGGAAAACTATAACAAACTAGTATAACCAAAACCCATAACATATATTTGAAAAGACAAACCCAAAACCATACTACAATTATGTTATGAAAACTATACATTAAATAATGCCTTTGCTTTCAAATAATAATGAGGGAGGAGTAACATGACTTAGATTATGAAGATGATGGAGAGAAACAACCCTTGTGAGGCCCAAATTGATCTAATTAATGAAACCCTAGCCTTCCTTAACCCAAGATACTTGAGAGAATTTGAGAGAGTGTTTTCAGCTTTATATGATTAAAATAATAGGGTAAATAATTTCCCGATACTATTATAAGTCATGGAGCCTTAAGGGGTTAAGGGGGGAAATGTCCATATAACCTCTAACTTAAATTGTATAAAATTTCCACAGGAAGGTATGACCACCCTATCTCAAACCATAACCTAGGGTACAAATGGTACCCTTATCTCATACCCTAGGCCTCCTCTTGGTTCCCTAAATTGTCAAACATATGACACCATATCCCAACCGTACCAGACCATGCGACCAGTACCCTAAAACCATACCTTAGGCAGAATAGAATCCTCTAGGTTAAACATAAGGCAACATAAAATGGGCAAAATACTACTAGTACCCTAAGATACGACTGGTACAACCCATACGTACCTTGGACAGAAACCAACCAACACACACTGGTTATCATACGACCAAGACCAACCAAACCATACCACATCATATGAAAAGTACCTTAAGTCGTATGATTTCCAGTTGCTAAAAACTCTAGAAATTTCTAGGATCATAACCCAGGGTGTTTTACTTATGTATAAACCAATGGACTGGTGTGATAAGGGCATGCAATATTGGCTAATTTCTACATTAAGGGCATTCCATACCCTTGGCATGGTGCAATAAGGGCATGACATGCCCATGGTCATAGTGATGCTGAATTTTAGTTTTTTCTTTAGTTTCTCAAGGTTAGTTTGGTATTTTGCCTCCTAATTAATCCTAAAACTAATATTTAATGAGTTTCCCCATTCCCTAACTCAAATTACACTATTTATCTCATCTTACACTCTTATGAATAGTCAAGAAGGTTTTATCCTTCAAAATTCAAGCATCCAATGTCTCAATTAATGTTTCCTTGTAGAAATTCATCAATTTAAGGTATGTGGGGTTTGAACAAGGATTTTCTTTCATCCTTGTTCCCAAAAGATACATTTTTACCTGTATTTGAAGGATTTATTGGCTAGGGTTCATACCTATTTTTCATGCTTTAAAAAGATATTTTGATATAATTTAATATTTATTTAGCACAAGAATTTATATTTAATTGTACTTTTACTCACATGGTTGATAGTATGAGATGAGTTTTGGTATTTTAAAATGAAAGCCCATGATTTGATAAATGTAAATGATATTTAGCATATTTTAGTTAGTTTACAAGTAATACATACTTACTATTTAGATTATAGTTTATCCCAACATGTTTAAAATTTTAGTATTAATGTTATGATCTTAGACATGATGTGAAATTCACACAGTTATTTAAGAACAAAATTTAGCATAAAAAGCACGATTGGTTTTAAGATATATAAACCTACATGCTTATTTAAAAGTGAATTTTATAAAGCGTGAGGACTCACATGTTTTTGGGGTAGTTTTTAGCACTGGGGGATGTGGGTTTAGTGAAAACTATTTCCTAGAAACTATGTTCCATTGTAGTTTTAAGAGGGCTACACTAGAGGGTATATCCTTTGCCCAATTAGTCTCAGTTTAGTGATCATTCCAGCTAAGGTTCTATATTGATGGAAAGGAAAAAAACAACTATCCTCAACATGGGTAAACATTGGATCCATGCTAGCTTATATGGTTTAGGTCAATCATAATAATCTTTCATAGGAAATGTATTCAATTTTGAAACTAAATATAACCTATCATAAAAGCACGTAATCATGTACTTATTTCTTATGCTTTATGACATTTCAGTTCTCAGTGTTCTTCTGGATTATGATGAGTGTGCCTATACTTAGCATGAATGTTTTAAGCCTATGATTTCCATTTATTTGACTTTTCCATTCACCCTACATATTCATAACATTCAAGAAGTACTGACCACATACATGTCTATGTGGATACATCATATCATAATGTTGGTTCTAGTGTCATTCCTAGTAGTACAATTAGCCCTAATCACCACCTCTTATATTATTTCAGTTGGTGAGTCCTCTTGTTTGAGGGTCATGTGATGGTTATTTCAGATATTCAATTAATAAGTATATGTTTGGAATTTATGTTTTCTTTTAGGTTAGCTGGTGTCAATTCTAGTTGCTCTTTAGTTTACTTTGAGGCTTGTTAGAACCTATGAGCCATCTTTTATTTGACAATTAAATTTCCAATTATTGTTTAGTTTACCTTACTTTATTATTATTGTGATTGATATTCCAAGTGAATTTTAGATTACAAGCTAAGTTTTTGCTCATGTATACATAAATTATTTCTTAGTCATTTTTAAGTGCATACCATGGGCTTGCTTTGGGGCTACTTGTACTCCTAAGCACTATGTGATGTCCAGGGGGTAGTATCTGGGCATTATATATCACTCGAGTAAATCCCCTAGTATTGTATTATTTATAGGTGGATCAGGATCCATAATACTTAATTGATGAGAATTAGAAGATCACTCCTATTATGGGAATTACTTTAGTTGAGAATGAATATTTGGCCTTATATAATTTGAAGGGAGTGGCCGAAACTTATTGCAAATAATGAAAAGAGACTAAGTGTGTGGGTGCATACCTAGTTGATCGGGATGAGTTCTTTACTGACTTTTTGAAAACATGCTTCACTCACTAGATAAGGGAAGCTAAGGTTAAAGAGTTCATCAATCTAATATGGGGTAACATGTTAGTAAAAGTATATTCTTTACAGTTCCACCATCTCTCTAGGTATCTCTAGAGATGGTTATAGATCCAAGAGTTAGTTTGAGTAATCTCACGTTCAGTATTTATAAGACAATGGTTAAGGAGTACAAGGCCATTATTCTTATTAGGGATATATACATATCAAGACTTATGATTCATGCTCCTCATAATGAGGAAGAAAAGATTATCCATAAGGAAAGGGATACTGAGAGAGCTGGTGAAGTTACCCAAATTATACCTCCTAAAAAGTATAACACAGTCGCATGTAAAATATAGAACCCAACACAATTGGGGTTGATCCCACAGGAAAAAGGACGGAAGTATGTCACGAATTATTGATTTAGTTGCGCAATGAAAGATATAAATGGGTGGTTTTTTAAGAGTAATAGAAATAGTAACGATGCTTGGAAAGTAGGGTTGTTATCAATATGAGACGATCACTGGGATTTTGTTCCCCTAACTTCTAAACACCACAAACATATCGTACTTGTCAAAATATATAGATTTTTTGCATGAAAAATCTAAAATTTATATGTATCACCTAACCGTATCTTGACCCTCGCTTGGGCAAATTTCACTCATCTTCTCTCAGTTTTAGAGTATTGCATTATTATCCCCTATTCTGGATCTCAGGTTAACTATCTACTTTCAATCTCAAGTTAACTAGATAAAGGTTGGTAGCTTCAAATTACTATTGTGATTTATTTTTCCTAATATCTTTCTTTCTCTAGAGAAAGTATCGAATACAAGTGAGTTCCTCATGTTTCAACTCCTATTTATGCCTTTTAAAACCACTCTTTAGGTCCATATATCACAACAATATGACACAAAGGAATGAAGTGATGGCATTACATTAGCAACAGACTACCAAGCATAAATACAATTGACACTACCAAAACAAATAAATAGTTAGCAACACAACCCGCGTACCCTCACGATAAGGAAGTCCCAATTCTCACAGTATCATCATGCATGTCAATACAAGGACTACATAAAACACCACGCTCTTAAAAAAAGTTCAAACATAGTTGATTATCATGTCCTACCCAACTATCCTACAACCTACGCTAGACAAAGCAGGCAAGTTCTAGATTAATTGAACAAATTGAACTAGGTAAATGCCTCAAACACATATGGTAAAGGCTTATATTATCAACCAATACCTATCTGGTTCACACAATGATAAGATATGGTTATTTTTTCCTTAATAATAATTCCATAACACTATTTAGACAATGGTCACACATATATTCACAACACAGAGTTCATAAAAATTACAGAAAGGGTATCATATTTTTCAAACACTTATGAACACAAAAATAAATATGCCGACTAAAATAAGGTTACTTATTTTTTTTCTTAATTAAAAAAAACACATAAAAAATATAAAGACACAACACAATACCTAAAATATCAACTCAACTATGATAACATACCCTAGGAAAAAAAGTCAACAATAAAAACCATGGGTGGTTTGTGCACCCCTACCCCTAATTAAAGCTGATACACTTTCCCTAGTAGATACTAAATAATAAAGAACAAAAGGGTGCAGGGATATACCTAGGACACTCTAGGCATCTAGAGTGGGCATAAACCATCTACGGAATCACGTGTCTTATCACTTGGTGGTGGTGGTGATGTTTGACTATAAGAGGCACCCAATGCCATCTTGGCATTCCTTCGCTCATCAGAAGTATACTGAATCATGGACTCTATGGTGGAGACTTTTTCTAGGACCACTTGAAATCCTTGTCTGAGTCACCATACCTCTTTAACTCATGACCTATATTGGCCCCAACAGTCTTAGCCTCGTCATCATCAGCAAATAAATTAAAGATAAGTGGTTGTGGTCAAGGCAGTGGCTACATAAAGGAAGAAATCATTAGAGGGATGACTAGAACGTGGCTCTGAGCTAAAGAGCGCACCTCAGATCTCAATGTAGCCACCTCCTCACACAGGCCCAGTAAGATAAGCACCTAAGCATCTCAAAGTTGTGCTCCGATACGGCCCTTTAAATAATTAATACGCCCATGAAGCTGTCTCACAAACCACTTTATGACAGCCATCACTGTAGCCTCAACTATCATCTTTAATACCTTTAAGGTGGTCTGAACCTATGGCTGGATCTGACTAATAATTTGGAGAACTATGTCTATGTTTGTTTCTGGTGATCAACCAACCCCTACTAGAATCCACCAACTATTTTAGAAACTCCTGAGGCATACTAACCAAACTTAAAACTAGTGGGAGAGGGGGTAACGTAGAATTAGAAGCTGGAACTAAAGTTCCTATATTCCTCTCACTGCCTGCAATAGTTATAAGCTCTACCCGTAGACTACCTGTTACGACCAAATTTATGAGTCATGATGGAACCTCTTTTATCTTTCCAGTGGGGAAGCCAAACTATATCCCAAAGCTATAAGAAATGGGATAAATTGGTGGAAATTTTGTCAAAAGTAAAAAATCAACAATTAAGTATTGAAATCATCTAATAGATTGATAAAATATCAATAATCATCCCATGAACTAGTAGTGTCATTACATGAGAGGCAAAAAAAAGACCATAACTATGTAAATATTCAAATATAATATGTCTCAGAAATGAAATAATAGACATAGATAATAGAAAGAAAAAGGGACAACACTAACTCTAAGAGGTTACCTAGTCTCTAAAATCAACTCTGCATAATTGTCACGCCAAATGTAGCTACTAGTACTCAAATCTATACCAAAAAGGTTTAGAAGTGTAGTATGGATACCCAAACCATAGGTACTAAGTATTCAGCATGGTCTGACTAAGCTAAATCATGATATTAATACAATACGATACAAGATAAAATAAACTAATTAGGTAGAAGGTTAAACCTAGAAATAGTCTCCAATACTGTTCTGCCTAAATAATTAAATAAATCAAAAAAGTAGATGATTACATAATTATAACTACAATTTTTCCCACATAAGCCAATAAATGTGGACAAGTAAATAACCTAATCTGAGTCGCCAAAGGCCCAAAGGGTACAATAAAAGGGAAATAAATGATCGAAGATCTATGACTTTACAGAATATAAGCTATAACCATCAAATCATCTATACTGTATCATATCTTACCTAACTTTCTATGCTAGACTCAAACCAAAATTTATATCATCCTCATCATAGCATCCTTAATAGTATCAATATTATTTGCTGGACTTGAACCAGAACTTATGTTTTCAATACCATCATTAATTATAGGACTTGAATCAAAAATCATATTATCAGTATCATCATAAATTATCAGACTTGAACCAGAACTAATATAAACAAACATATCCATAAGCAACATTAGTAAACCATATAAATATAAAATACTAATAAACCACCGAATCTTACTCGAAATTAGTACTAGCCCTCCAATACTAAACCAGTATAATCACTAAGTATTCATTATTTAAAAGTCCCAAAATAATCACTAATAAGTCTACAACATGTGTAAATAAGTCTACAAAGAAAACATAAGGCTTGTCCTAAAGTGGACCGAAAGGGCCTACTTCTAAACTTCAAAATACATATTTTGGAAACTTCTTCCATGAAAAAGGCTAGGGTATCTAAATTCATTTCTAGATGATAAACAAGTCGTAAGTAGCCCTAATATAATATTTATTTCTAATACATGAAAAACTAAGTCAATTTCCCCCTAAAATGTGAGCAACTAGGTCCATTTTTCCAAAATTATGGTTCTACGATAGCATATACAGTCGAAAAAAAACTTATTATCCCAATAATTCTTCCAATACCTAAATTTCATCCCATATATATCATAGTATAGTAATAATACTACAAATTAGCTTAATTTATGAAGAAGGTAAACCTAGCCTACTTGGACGATGAAAATGCTTGAACAAATAGCTAACCATAGATTTCTTCTTTAAAAAAGATTCTACAAGATGCTACGCTATAAAAATCACAATATACTCATCAAAATGATAGGAATGTTACCCACATTGCACTATTATGCTTTGGGTTTAAAATTACGTAAAAATCCTATTTGGGGATCGTTTTTAGAATTAGACTTTTGAAACCAACACAATGTCCCTCTATGATTAAGGAATATTTACACAAAATAAGTGAATTTTAACCTCTAATGGTGCTACAATCAACCCACAAAGCTTTAGGGATTTTAGAAAATGATGTAGAATTAAATCAAAAAATGGATGGAAGTTTACCACAAATTAAAAGAAGAAACATGTAAATTAACTTCACCAAAGCTCCAAAATAACCCAAAACTGATTCTCCCAACTTTTCCCAATTTTTAGTGTTTCATATTCTTGAGAACGGATGAAAAATAGGGAAAATCAGATTTTTATACACAAGTGTAGATAAAGTGGTCCCTTGCCGCTTAAATAACTTCTACTTTAGCGGACCTTAACTGGGCCAACTTGAGGGCTTAAGCGATGGATCAGCCTCTTTAGCAACCTCTTCTGTTAAGTATCCTAAAAGGGAGCTTAAGCAGTGCACCAGAACCAAATGATTTCCACGTTTGTTCAAACCCTTAAGTATTCATCCAAAATTCTATATACATAAATGGACTATGCTCCGTGATCAAATTTGATGTTCCAAACACAATGACATATTTAAAATTTTCATTTGAAGTTTTTTTGATGAAATATGGGTAGTGCCTCCACTGAACCTTTGCTACTTGTATCTCTATAGTTCACAACCGCTTACATCACTCACTAATATGAGCAAAGGATCCTCCACGAAGGTCAACCTCTCATCCAGATTAACCAAGATGCATCTATCAACATTAGAAGGTTCAGGATTGTGTTACTACAAAATAGAAAGTAAAATTCTAGACTTTGAAACATTGTAAAAAAATTCCCTCATTTGGTATGTGTAAGCTAGGTACAACTAGGGTTTTGAGTTGTACCCCTTAGATACGAGTCATATTCTACTCTTCCTCCCCTATCATACCCTAGTTAGTGTGGTAAGGGTTGCTCACTATCCTAAGTATGAGTGAGGATCCAACCAATCTTACCTTAATGTATGATTCATACCAAGACCAATAGTATAGAGTGAACTCTTAGCTTGGAGTGGACTATTTTTCATACGGTTGATGGATAAGGTTAAGAGAATGAGTCGTACCCTTTGTATATAACTCAATAGTGCATAGTCATACCCTAATAAGTGTGGATAACACAGTATAAGCATAGGATATGAATTAGTGTACCACCGTACCGTAGGTTACGGTTCCTTAAGTGGGTCTTACCCAAGGATGGGTGCCTTTTCCATATTTTAACTAAGTGCCTTATGGTTATTTCCTACATCTAAAACCCTAAGTCCCCTCACTATATATGTATTTTTATATCCTGAAAACCATTTTAATGGATCAAATACCCAAAATACTCTCTCAAACTTATTTGTGAAGAATTGGAGGCTAGGGTTTCAATGGTGATCTTCTAGAGGCAAAGTGAAGTCAAGATTCTTGACAAATAAAGTTTTATAAGGCATCTATCTCTCTCCCTTGTTTAATAACACAAAATTCATGTATTTCACACTTGGATTAGTAAGTGTACATGGTGGTTCTGAAATCAAATGAATGAGGGTTTTGTTGTTAATGATGAATAATGTTTGTTCTTGCTTAAGCTTGTGATTATAGATGTTATTAGTAACGGCTTGAATATGTAGGTACTTGTTGTATGATTTATAACATATGGGTCTTGAATAACCCTAATAATGATGAATTCCACCATTAATTTGGTCTTGATAAAGGTATGTACATAAGTTGTTAGTGAAAATGTCTAAATGAATTGTCTAGTCATATGTTAATGGTGAGTTGAACTAGGGTATTTGTGTAGTGAATATGAATGAGATAAGATATTTTTTAAATTCATGTGATTACTTAGTAAATGATTGTAAAAGGCCTTTTTGACTACGTATTGAGTCATGATGAATGTGAATGCTTGGTAAATGGTTGGCAAGAATCTTGTAAATTATGTAATGGATTAAATGTGATGGACCAATAAGTATGAATGGTTGATAAATGGTATTTTAATGATGTTTTTAGACATGTAATTATTTAAATTATGACCATGTTGGTTTGATGGATAAGAAAGGGTTTTAAAACGCTAAACATGTACTTTGATTGTGTGTAGAACTAAAGTGTGGTATAGAAATACTAATGAAGAATGATAGGCTTCAAAGCTTCTTCTTCTTATTTTTCTATACAATAACTAAGTGTTCGGGTGGATCGTGTGTTGAAATTGAAGTGGTGATTTTCCATTCTCCTAAAGGCATGCTTTCTTAGTTTTTCACTTTAAGTTATAGACTTAATTTATTTTGACTTAAGGTTGGCTATTGTCTGGGGCATGTCCCAATATGTTTTAGACATCGAATTTCTAGAGGTTTTGTGGATGACTGTGGACTTGGGTATATTGGTTGGATTATCAACATTAATGAAATGTTAGATATTGACTAAGTAATGACTATTAATTTTGTTTTTCCACTACTTGATACTTGGTCAGAGTTCATCCAACACTTAGGAATTGAATAGATTGTTAGGTTAGGTTAACAGGGTGATCTTTGGTCTAAATTGGGATTTAGATGCCACACGACATGATACATTTTTGGGGCATGTCAGAAACATAGAAAACTAGATGGCCAACATCAAAATCTGTAGGAAAGGATAACTAATAAGCCACCTCACCAATTGTATTAAGAATCTCAAAAGGTCCAATATATCTTTAGTTGAGCTTTCTTTTCCTCTCGAACCTCATCACAACCTTTATACTCAAAGGTATACTCGATCACAAACTTTAACTCTCAAGGCATGAAGTTTACAATTTCTATAAGACTTCTGCCTACTCTGAGATACCCTCAACCTATCTTTATCACCTTGACTCAATCCAATGACTCCTGAAGAAAGTCATACCATGAGTTCTAATCTAGATGGTCGCTAACCATCTAATAGGAGAACGACATCGCCTACCATATAAATCCTCAAAAGTCACAATCATAATAGTTAAATGGTAGCTATTGTTATTTGAAAACTCTACTTAAGCTAAGCACTACTCCAATCGTCCTCCAAAATCCATAACACAAGATCTGAGTATATGTTGAAAACTTAAATAGTCTGCTTTGACTTTCTATTGATCTGAGGAGGAAAGGTTGTAGTGATATCCACCTGAGTATCCAAATCGTCCCGAAAAGATCTCTAAAATCTAAAAGTAAACATGAACCCCCGATCTAAAATGATGGATGTAGGGTACACTATGCAAAAAATCTATTACACTAACATAGATATGGGCTAACCTCTCGACACTGAAGAAAATCAAAATAGAAATGAAAATTGCCAACTTGGTTAATCTATCCACAAAAACCCAAATACCTTTGGAACTATGAGAAGTACAAAGAAAATACTAAAAAAGTCTATGGTATTCCGTTCCCACTTCCACTCGGTAATGATAAACCTATGAATTAGGCCACTAGGTCTCTAATGCTCGGCCTTCACCTATTGATAACCTAAGAAATGAGTAACAAAGTCCTCCACATATCTCTTCACACCACTACACCAGTAATATTGTCATAAATCTTTATACACCTTAGATGTACTCGGGTGAATAGAATATCTAGAGTTTTGATCCTCACATAGAATCAACTAAATCAATTCATCAAACCTCTATACATAAATAAAAATATCAAATCTCAAAGCACCCAGAGAATCTATGATTTCTCCCTTGCACTCACCACTCAACACCTAATCATAGTTGATGAAAAGTCCTATATCTTTAGACTGATGACTCTAAATCTTCTCAGTTAGCAAATACCTTGCCTCAATAGTAGAAAGAATCCTCATAGGGTCTAAAATATCAAATCACACTATCAAGTTATCTAAGGACTAAATTACCTACACTAAGGGCCTCTAAGAAAGTAAAATACAAGCCAACCTATTGATACTCACTATCTTCCAAATAAAATTGGTCGCGACTAAATTTTCCTTGCTTAGATGATACGATATAGAGATATCATAATCCTTAAACAAATCCATCCATATATGTTGTCAAAAAGCTCTCACTCGGTCATAAAATGCTGAAGACTACAATGATCTGTTAAGATTTCACAATGTAGGCCATAAAAGTAATGTCTCTAAATCTTGGGCACGAAAACAACCACTGCCAACTCCAAATATTGAGTGGGGTAGTTATACTCATGCACCTATATCTACCGTAACTCTTAAGAAATAACTCAACCCTACGACATCAACACATAACCCCAAATAACACGAGATGCATTATAATATATAGTGTATCCTTTGCCCATAACAGGAAAAGCCAATATAGGAGCTGAAGTGAGAAATCCCTAGGGCTTTCCAAAGATCGACTAACACTCCTCAGTCCATCAAAGAGGGACCTTCTTCTAAGTTAATTTGGCCATCGATGCGATAATGGTAGCCAAACTCAAAATTAATTTCTTGTAATAACCTACCACACTAATTTAGCTATGAATCTCAAACAGAGATATAGGTCTAGTCCATTCACAAATAGCCTCAATCTTTACTGCACCTACCATAATCCCATCCTTAGACACCACATGCCCAAGGAATATCACCGATTCAAGAAAAATCTCACACTTGGTGAATTTGGCAAAAATCCTATGAACTCTCAAAGTCAGGAGCACAATCCTATAATAATGCATATGCTCCTCTCTATTCCTCGAATAATCAATGATTTTATCAATGAAAAAAATTATAAAAGAATCCAAATAAGGTCTAAATACATGGTCCATAAAATCCATATTCACATTTGGGGCGTTGGTTAGCTATAAAGACAGTAGCAGAAACTTATAATGACTATATCAGATCCTAAAGGCTGTCTTTTGCATATCCTCAGCCCAAATCCTCAATTAATGGTAACCATATTTAAAAAATATCTTATAGAACACCATTGCTCATTTAAAATAGTCACATAAATCACCACAATAAGGTGTAGGATATTTGTTTTTTACTGTTACCTTATTAAGATACTTATAATCAATACAAATACTCATGGAACCATCCTTTTTCATCACAAAAAACATAAGAACTTCCAAATGAGACCCACTTGGTCTAATTAAACCTTTACTAAGTAGATCTTAAAGCTGATAATTTAGCACCTTAAGCTTGGCCAAGACATACAGTAAGGTGCCATAGAAATAGGTCAGGTGCCTGACTCAAGATTAATTAAAATCTCTATATCTCGCTTAGGAGGAAGACCAGGTAGATCAGTAGAAAAAACATGAGGAAACTTATAAACTATAGGAATAGAATCAAGTGATGTACTCTCCAAACTAACATCATGAACGTAAGTGAGATAAGACTTACAACCCCTTGAAATAAGTCTCTTAGCCCAAAGATAATAAATAATCCCCCTCGAATTAGGACTAATATTTCCCTACCATATAATAGGGGGTCCATCAGGAATGGCTAAGATATCGGTCTTGGAAAAATAATTATAGACCGTGTGATAGTCAGATAACTATTCCATGCCCAGAATCTCATTAAACTCTACCATATCTAACAGAATAAAATCAGCCTGAGCATTAAACTCCTAAATAGTTAAAATATATGATTTGTAAACCCGAACCACTACTATAGAATTACCTATGATAGTATATACACATAATGAAACACATAAACAGTCCCAAGATTACTCTAATCGTGGGGCATAATAAGCAGACATATAAGAATAAGTGGATCCAAAACCTAATAAAGCTAAAGACAACTTATGGCACACCAAGATAGTACCTGTGATAACAATATCAAAAGTCTCAGCCTTGGTTGTATTAGGTATGGCATAGAATAGACCACACCCACCTAATGGTTGAGCTTTTTATCTATCTCATGTCCTATATGTCTGAGAACCATCACGAGCACCCTAGGTACCACCCCTATAAATATGCATTCACCTCTAGCTGGGGATGAAACTAACTAAATTGGTGGAACACTCTGAACTGAAGGATGCATTGCTCTATGAATGGGGCACTCTCTCAAGAAATTACAAAAAATTCCACAACCGTAACATGCCATGGGTGCTTTATTGAAACTAGGGGATCTGGTAGATTCATAAGATCCACTATGATTACGATAACCAGAACATGAATAACTCAAAAATAGACCACTACTCTGGCTATGCCGATTACTAAAACTAGACTTGGCTCTATTGGTAATCTAAAGTACAGCCTAAACGGTCCTAGTCGACTGACCTTAATATTGATAAGACTCATGTCGAGGGTAACTACCCTAAGAACTACTGCCTCTGAACTGTGATCCATTACATCTTTCACTAATGCTTTCCCCATTGGGCCATTATATGCAACTCCCCCATAACCTAAGTATGATTAGAAACCTCAGTAAAATACATACCCATAATACCCAAACTTTGGGTATACATGCAAAGAGGAAGCACCAATGCCTAAACAAACTAATGAACACTTTTATACTCAGTAGTCAAAATTAAAGTAGCAAGCATATCTAACTCATGAAATTATGCCTCATAATCCACAAATGTCATGGAGTCCAACTCTAACCTCAAGCACTGATATGTTAAATAATCCTTTAGACAGTGACGCATATACTTCTCTAAGAAGAACTCAGAGAACTGAGTCCCTGTCAATAAGAAAGATCCATGCAAACATCATAATAACTAAGCAGTGTTGAGTGCTTGTATAAATCAACAAACATATACAATATTTGTCTTAAAATAGTCTTGGGAGGAATGCATGCAGAGAGAATATGAATAGGGATTGATTACAGAACATGCTTTACCAACACAACTCTACCACCATAACTAAGCAGTGTAGAGTGCCAACCTGCTATTCTGGAAGCTACTTTATTGACCAACCCAACATAGTGACTAATTTTTTGCCTTCCAATATAAATTTGACAACCAAGTTATGTAATAGGGCTTTGCTTCTGTTGAAAGATAGTTTCATCTTTAATCCTGATACTGTAGAGGGAAAGTCTTAATTTGGTAGCAGTAAATAACTCTTGTCTTTGATGATCAGTTGGCCAGAAACTCCTTCATAAGATGCCAATGTCTTCATAATCAGGCTTAGATTTTGTCTCTTTCTAGTAGTAAATATGGTGATATCATCAGCAAAGCTAAGGTGGTTTATTCGAAGCCTTTACCATTCTATGTGAAATCCATAGTATTGATGGTGATGACGTAAAAGTGTTTAATGCTTTATAAAACTTCAACCCTAAGGATGAATAGAGCAGGGGAGTGGGGGTCACCTTTTTTCAATCCCCTTGTTGAGTGAAAAAAGCCATGTCTAGTACCATTCACAAGTAGTTAGTACTAGTTGTTTGACATTGTCCGCCAAATCATGTCAATAACAGTTTCACCAAATAAAAATCTTCTTAAGACAAGGCAAGTATATGACCGGGACACACTGTCATAAGCCTTGGCCATGTCAAGTATTATAATAATTTTCCACCCACAACTGGTCTATTAATGCCACTAATAATATATAGGAATGTATGATGTTTTTTGAAATATTCCTACCTCTCACAAATGCTGATTGATTACTAGAAATGAGAGTGGGAAGGATAGGAGATAGTCTGAGGTAGATGAGTGTAGAAACAACTTTGTTGGTAAAGTTGCTCAAGTTGATAGGTCTATATTCAGAGAGTTTTTTGTGGTGAGTTACTTTAGGAAGGAGAACCAAGCAGGTATGGGAGAAGTATTTACACATATCATATCCAGAAAACAAAGCAATCTCTACTTGAAGAAGATCCTTAGCAATGATATACCAGCAGGACTAAAAGAACTTCCCATTTTTTCCATCAGGGCCAGCTGTTGAATGAGCATTAATTAAAAAACCACTGCCTTCAATTCATCCAGAGTAGGAATTATCTAGAGGGTCTCATTTTTATCATATGAGAGCACTTTAGGAATATTAGCTAATATTTTTTCTAGTACATGTTCTGCTTTTCCAGTAAAGATATCCTGGAAGTGTTTACATGCAGCTGCAACAATTTCATCCCATTGAATCCAATACCCTTCCTTATTTTTTATTTTGTGTATGAACATTCTTCTTCTTCTTCTTCCTCTAATAAAGGCATGGAAATAACTAGAATTTTCATCTCGAAAACCAGTGCAGTTGAAACTTCTATCTTAAGGTAGAACTCTCCACCTTGAGATGTCTAATATATTCAACTAGTAATCTGTGGAACTCCTATTTGTTCATATATATGCCATTTAAGATCAATTTTTCCTCAGCTGCCTTGATTTGTTCTTCATAAGCTTTCATATTAGCGTAATTGTCTCCAAATTCTTCCTTAGACTAGTTTCTTAGGATAGAAGTTAATCTTTTTAGCTTCTACTGAAATCTCCACATGGGAGTTCCTGCACATGGCTTCTTCTATCTTATCTCCACAATGTTAAGGAATGTGGGATTCTCCACCTAATAATCCAGGAATTTGAAATACTTAACGTGTGATTCCATTCTTTACTGCATCTCCAGAAGTAATGGACAATGATTAGAGCCTACATAGGACAAATGAGTAATGTTGGACATTGGCATTTTTTTAAACCATGCATCTGACATTTCTCTAACCAGTCTTTTCCATATTCGGAGGTGAATGCCTCTTAGATTAGACCAAGTGAATTTAGGACCATGGAAACCCAGGTCAGTTAAGCAACAAGCTTCAATCACCCCCAAGAATTTAAAACTCTTCCTCATATCATAATGGATACCTCCCAATTTTTTATCTCCTTCAGCAATCACATTAAAGTTACCAATTGTGCACTAAGGTAAAGTTAGGGCAGACAGTTGTACCAGTTTATTCCACAAGGTTCTTGTTAGAGTATATCTGCACTTGGCATAAACAAAGGTCATTATATATGATTGAACAAGAGCTTTATGAGTAATTGAGCAGGTAATCTGTTGATCATCATTAACAATGGTTTCATATGAGATATCCAGCAGATCCAAATTTTACCATTAGGATTGCAGATAGTGTGCTTCATCTTGAGTATTATTGGAGAAAGGTTCCAGAATTACAAACAAAAAGATTTGATAAATGTTTATAAGTTTTTGAAGTATTTCCAGTACACCTTCGGTAAATATACCCCTTGAATTACAAGTAATATATCTGAGCATTTAACTATTTTATGAGAATGAGACCTGGCAAAGGGTCTGGATATGTGACCAATCATGCTAGTTAATGTTTGTTTGGTTGCTTTCTTGGACTTGAGTAACCCACCCACCCCGGGAGAAAGCCCTTGCTTGCTAGAAATTTGTTTCACTTCCATTGCAAACTCTTCTTGATCTCCTGGATCAAATACATCCATCATATTTTCATCAATATTCCCTATGTGTTCCAATTTACTGCCATCTAATCATCCTCAGAGTGTATCACCCTGTATTCATCTTTACTCTCTTGAGAAGGCTCTTTAGAACAAGAATTAGTGACAATAGGTTGATCCTTATTTCTAGAGACCTGCAATAGTTCAAAAAACACTTCATCTTGAGAACAAGACTCAAAGATAGAGGAAACACCTTGTACCATTTCAGGAGCCAGCACACCATTTTGCACCTCCTTATTAGGATTCTTTGTATCATTTGATCTAATCATCTAATTCACCTTAGCAGGAATAATTAACAAGGTCTTGTTACTTCCATAAGCTACCTCTAGATTATCTAGCTTGGCACTGTCAGACACATTTGGTTGTTATGGCATTACCTCAATAACCTTATCAATATTAATTGGACAATCATAGTCAGTCCCTATATGGTCTAGTGGAAGAGCTATAATTGCTTTAGATATATTTGGAGCAATAATAGCTTATTGACCCCCTGTATACTTATTTGGAGACATTGGCTTGAATATAATTTTTTTATTATCCCTTCAACCTCTTTTTTTTTATTCTACCACTCATTGATGGGGGTGTTGCCTCTATCTGCATTATGTTGCTGCAGTGTGTCAGGTGACATCAACATCCTTTAGTTCATCTGATGGTAATCTTCCTGTTTACACCCCTTCTGAGATCTCTCATTTGAATCTATCTTTGTCTTAGTAGCCTCATCTTTCCTTTAACAATATATAAACTTACAACACGTCCTTGGTGTTTTCAATAGGAATAATACTCAGGAACATCATACTGGATGGTTTTGAATTTTCCTTCACCATGATCATCATCATCATATCCAATCCAAACATACTGGGGTCTTGGCTCTGTTTGGTCAATTTGCAGTTTGAACTTCGCCACACTTCCCCTAGTTTTTTATAAGTTGACAAGTCTAGAAACAACACCTTCCTTATAGGAGTAATAGAGGTGGCATCACCTCCAAGAATTAATTATTGCCTAATTACCTCTATATTAGGCATGTTGTTTCAAACTTCTGAATTAGGGTAAACCTATATCTCTATGGTAATTTCACTTTATAATCATTAGAACTAAACACACCCATTGGGAGGCATTGTTTGGTTGTTATTTTGGGGGGTTCAATTTGAATAATTTTGGCCTACATAGCCTTTTAAGCTCTCAATTTCATATCTAATGAGTGTGTAACCCTAGGAATGTGGGTTTTAGTGCCTTTCCCTTATTTGGGCCACTTTCATTGAAACTCAAGGCACAAACCCCGACATAAACTTCATAACATCAGCATTGGGATCGTTATTGAGTGTTACTAGAGGGTCAACCATGCCAGGTTTCATACTAGACGGGTGAGAAGATAGGATAGAGAGCTTACTGCCATCATTGATTAATTTTATTGTATCCATTGTCACCATGTTTGAGTTACTCGGAATGGATTGTTGTTGAACTGCAGCCATTTTCAACTTTTCTATTGTTAATAAATTTATCTAAGCTTTTTCTATATTTGGTGCCGATGAATACTGCATTGATCTCTGCTTTACCTCCCTAGCTTACATTGCATTTCTAATTGAGCTTGGTTGATAATTGCCTCTGTGCAACATAATTGAAATTTAGAAATTTAAGTTGAGGTTTCATTAGATTGGGGTAGTTACTGAGAGATGTGTGGCTTACGTGTGGGTGGAGTTTTTTATGGAGAATGGATGCATGCATGCTACCACTAGGATCATGTAAATACAACTTTTCAACCATAGATAGATGGTTAGGCAGGGCAAAGTAATGATACCTTAGAGGATATGTTGACGTACTATGTGATCGACTTTAAGTTTAATTGGGTTAATTATTTGCCTTTTATTTAGTTTGCTTAAGATAATAGTTATCACTCTATAATTTAGATAGCTCCATTTGAGGTTCTCTATAGTAGTATGTGTAGATCTCCTATTTGTTGGTTTGAGGTAGGTAAAGCTACCTAGCTAGGGTCTAATTCAATTTATGAGGTGATAGATAAAGTTTAGAATATTATATAATGACTAACCAGAGCTTAGAGTTGTTAAAATTAATATTTATATGTGAGAAGAAGAGAGCTTGAGATTGTGGTTGATGATTGGGTTAAGTTGAAAATTTCACCTATGAAAGGGGTGTTGAGGTTTGGCAAGAAAGAAATACTCAATCCCTGATATATTGGTCCTTATAGAATTTTAAGGCATGTAGTCAATTGGACTAGGAGTTAGATTTACCTACTAATTTATTATCGATGCATCAAATTTTCAATTTATCCCTACTAAAGAAAAACATTAGTGATCCAGCTTTAGTTATGCTGTTAAAAAATGTGTGCTTGAAAGATAGTATCTCATAGGAAGAATCCCCAATAGAGATTATTGACCATCAGGTTAGTTAGATAAGAAACAAGGAAGTCCCTTTAGTGAAAGTTCTTTGGATGCATCAACAATTTGAGGGAGCAACATGGGAAGTAGAAGTAGATATGATGACCAAGTATCCTCATCCTTTCCCCTCAAATTGAGTTTTAGCATGAGATAACAATTTCTTTCTTAATATTTATTTTAATTCCTCATCCTTTATTTCATGTATTAGTATTCAAGAACATTTCATCAGTTAAGTCCAGTGTATGTTTAAGTCAGAAATTATGTTATCATATTAGTATTAAGCTTTTAGAACTCAATTTTAGATTGCAGCTCTTTCTTTATCATTTCATGCTAATTGTTATTTATTTGAGTATTAATGTTCCTAATATGGAAATATTGTAACACTCCAAAAGTTTATAAGACTCCATTTCATACACAGGATAGAAAACAAGTTAGTTTCCAAAAAAATTATAGAATGCCTTCGGCAAGAGTTATCATCAATGCCAACAACTCATTGGGCAAGCTATCCTAAGTGTTACATAAAATGTCCTAAATATTGAAATTTTTACCAATGGCAATAAAAGGAGGATACAAGTTATGTCATCCACTTACAAGTCATCGTGTGAGTACTACAGTGCCATTTCAGTTAGTAGTCATTTAAAAATAGTGTTATTACCAATTCCATGACAAGTAAAGTAAAAAACCATGACATAATTATGATATGAGTATCGGATGTGATTTAAACACATAAAAGATCCATAACTAAAAGTTGAGCTAAAAACTCCTTTTCTGGCTAAGTCTTAGTGTATGATTTTTTTAGTACCAATTCAAATGACCATTATTCCTAGTACATAAAGGGTTAGGTGTCCACTATCCATGAAATGGTATTTGAATTCTCCTTACAATGTCACTAACCAATCATAAATCTGATACTGCAGTAAATTGTTATGGGTATTTTGGAAAAGCACTATCAAAGCTGCTAGTGGCGACGACTCAGGTGAAGACTTATTTCTACACCCTATGATTCATCATGAGACTTTTTGGTACTATTTTTAGAAGTTTTATAATGTGTCTAGGATGATTATTAAATCCATGACTCATTATAAGATGCTATGGGTTATTATGTGAGCTGTCAAGAGCGATGCAAACAACTTTTTGTTCTTTTTTAAAGGGCATTTTGGTATTTTGTCACTCTTTTAAAAAATATACTACATCATTTAGTGCTTTCTAAGTGGGGTTAAAGGGGAGTATTTTATTAAAACTCATTGATGTCTCTCAACACTAAGAAATAGAAAACAAAAGGTGATTCCTTATATCTCAAGAGTTAGCTAAGGTTCCTTCTCATGAGTTAGAATTTCTCTCATGTTCATAAAAGTAACTCTTCTTCCAATTATGTGGGTATTCAATAAGATTCTTCTTTCACCCTCATGCCTAAATAATTTTTCCAAATTAAGTTTTTTTTTATGAAAACCAAGAATTAGGGCAAGTTTCACAAGTATCCCATTTCTTTATTGTTTTCATAATTATGTTCATAAACATCTTAAGATCTTTAATATTAGTTTATGAATGAATTAACTAAGTTTTTAGACATGTAGGCATGTTATGAACACATAGTACCTTAAATTGATTAATTTAGCATAAATAACCAATTTAGCTTTAGTGTACAGATTTTTAGCATGATCTTAGTTATTCATCTTATCATGATACTTTAAGTTCAAGTATATTTGGATTACTTTATGCATGCTAGATTTATAATCTATAAGTTATTCACTTTCTCACGTAGTGATAAAAACCGAGAGGATGTGAAAAGGAAGGGTCACCATTTAGTTGTGGCTATCGAATATAGCCTATACTTGGATTTTCCTAAAGATTTAGAATCAGTGCATCGATTATTACATGTGTCCTCCTTAAAGAAAGACATTAGTGATCCAGCATTAGTTGTGCCTTTGAACAGTATGGGAGTAAATGATAGCCCCTCTTTTAAGGTGGTCTTAGTTGAGATCCTTGCTCATCAGGTTTGTACGTTGAGAAATAAGAAGGTCACTTTGGTAAAGGTTCTTTAAAAAATATGCTAGTTGAAGAGATACTTGGGAAGCAGCAGTAGAGATAATGACCATGTACCCCCATATTTTCTATTCAAATTTTGTTCTAGCTTGTGGTAATAGTTTTATCTTAATTAATTGTTTCTATTTCATGTCACCCAGTTATTCTTTTATCATAGCATTCATTCATGAGTTTGTATCAAGGATGAAGGCTCCGCATCAAGTTAGAGATATTTTTGTTCCTCCCTACCCCAGAAATGCTTATTCCCCTAAGCATTCAAATTTATTCTCATTCTCACTACAACCTTCTTAAGTTGAAATAAAGTTGGGAAAGAATCTTATGGTAGTATGAGGGCGAGTAAAACTGTATCAAGGAGTGGTTTTTTAGAGCAATCATAGATTCTCAGCCCCGCCTTTTGGAGTCCACTCCAGTTGACATCTCTTGTTTCAATAATATTCTGAAAAGGTAGAGACCAAAACCAGCCCATCAAAAATTATTGCTATGCCCCTAATTACTAAATAATGTACTTTTTCAAGGCTTTCTGAGCATCATCATGTGATAGATATCACAAAAATAGTCCATTTAACAATCGTCGATTGAGAGAATTGTAATAGTTTCCAATTTCATTACCTTGATGGGTTTCACGACCCACCATTTGATATCTTTGTTCCTAAATTACACAAAATAAGACTTTGATGAGCCCTATTTTTAAAAGGGTGTAAAAACTTTTACTTCAAAGAAAATTAGAAGATTAAGAAATTGGACCTTCTTCAAATAGATGGATCTGGGATTAATTGTGGACCCAGGCAACTGGGGGCAGGCAAGAAGATAGGATAGGTGGATTAGTACCTCTAGAGCAGGCTCTTCTACTAGTTTAGTGCATGTTTGAATGCTAAAAAATCCTAAAGGTCTAATCTAGGAAAAAACCTAGATTTTGTTGTGTTAGATTTTTTGTAGGGAAGGCGGTCAGAGAAAGAAATTCCCTACTAAGTAAAAGATTTGTAGTCTGTGTTTTAGTTACATGAACAATTGTAATGTTAGTATTAAAATCTTAGAAAATGAGTGTTGATATTGCAGTTATTTCCCTAACGAGTTAGATTTAAATGTTTTTGGTTGTAAACAATCTGAAATTAACACTAGTCTTGCGTTCCCCCTGGATTCTAACTCTGTAGGTTTATTATTCTCAATCTAACTATCTCACTTATATGCATGTTGCATCTGACAAGTTACGTATAGCCAAGATTCTCTTGACACCCTTTGGTGAATCTCACCAATCTCCTCTCGGTATCAAAATGTTGCATTACTAACCCTTTATTTGATCCCAGATTAACTATCTCCTCTCCATCTTATGTTAATTAGACAAGGATATTGATAGCCTCGAATCACTGTTCCGATCTTATTTTCCCAATCTCTAACTCTCTCTATCAAGTTAGTATGAAATATAGATGTATTCCTATAGTTTCAATTGTTAAGTAATTGAATTAATGAAAATCATAATACATGCTACAACAATGATCTAGAAGGAACTCACACTTTCCCTACTTCTTTATTCTACCAGGGTTCCCACAACCCTAGCTAAGGGAATTTGATTCTGATAGATGCAAAATAATCCATAGAATTCAACAAATAAGGTATAGAATCAATATCATAACAATAGATGACGAAACCCAAAGTCTAAAGTCAATTAATCAACAAATAACCAAGAACACAAGAATCCGAAAGATTAAAAGTCAATCTTTAAATCAAAATATGTTTGTGAATAGTATGAGTGCAAAAACTTGCATTCAAATGCATAAAATAACTAAAATACATAAAAATAGTATTTATAGAGTAAATAAACACAAAAAAATCCAAACCAAAATGAATTGGGAAATGTTTTTTGGTGGCCACCTACGACGCCACTTATGAGCCGTAGGTGGGACCTACGCTACATAGGTGGCACGAATTCTTCTTCTGTAACTTCTCTAAACTTTTGACCCTGTGACACTTGCACTTGCACCTACAGCATCGTAGGTGGTACCTACGGGCTTTAGGTGACCCTTCATAAGTTGCAGTACCAAATCTTCAACTTTTAATTTTCAAAATTTCACTTGTCTACTACTTACTCTGTGACTTACGCCAGGTAGGTGGCCCCTACACCAGGTAGGTGCCAATGTAGGTAGCCCAAATTTCAAATTTCAACTATTTTTCTCTTGTTTACCTCCCAATACCTAGTTTCCTACAAAATATACGAAAAAAACACATCATATCAACCAAAATAGATCTAAGTACTTGCATATTTCTTGATTTTAAGCATTGAAAGTGCCATGAAATCATGGGACATAAATACCCTAAACATTGAATCTTTGAATATCCTCAGCAAACAAAATACAACAAAACAACATAATGATGCTTAACCAAGAGAAATCTAAGATACCTATGAAAGTGAATCTCAAATTAAGCAAAAAAACTAAACCCCTTTGATATTAACTTTTCAAAAACAATTTTGTGGATCAATGCAGTTAACAATGTGACATAAAGGATTCATGCTATGGCATACATTATCAACACATAATCAAGCATATATACAAATTTCACTACCCAAATAGATAAGCAGCTACCAATATTATCCATAAACCCTCACAATAAAGAAGTCTCACTCACTCAATAGAATAATGTATGTTATTGCCAGGACAATTATGAGGAACTTACACTCACAAATAAGTTTCATCAATATGCACATAATACCATCGGCTTGCCATTATTTTCTTTACCTTAGTTTTCAAATAGTCGGGATAGGGTCACTATAGGACTTTACTCGGTTTATAACGTAGGCTTGGGGGCTCGTATGGGACATTTGGGTATTTAGTCATTAAGACTCCTTGGCACTACAATTATGTTAGGGGTCTACTTATCAACCAAATTTTTTACTCTACTCTTATTTCTCCTTTTTTATTCTTTTATTGCTATTTAGTTGGGTGTGGTTACTTATTTTCTTTGTTTTTCTCATTTTTCTTTTCTTTTTATTTTTTGATTTCTTTTTTCCATTTTTTTTCTTTCTCTTCCATACCCAGCCCTACATTCTTTTCTCATATTTAGACCCTTCTTCTTACCCGTTTCTAATCAAAAACTCCTATGATATCCATCCTTAACTTAGGCAATTTTCTTGAGCAAAGATGCACAATGTCCAATAAGGAGCAGGGCCAAAATAGGTTCATTATAATTACAATGGGAAGGTGAAAGGTGAAAATAAGAAAATAGGTCTATATAACTAAAAATAGGGATCAAGGGATACTTATTTACATTTGGAAGGTCATTTAGGCTAAGAGTAAACTATGTTCAATAATGACTTATTATATATTCCTAGCCGTCTATCTGAGAATTTAGGCAATACAAAACGAGCAAGTCCGGATTCAACACACATCAGGAACTAAGTAAGAATCTCACATACACATGGCACAAGGGTGTATCACCAAATACTACCTATATGGTTCATGAAAATGCTAGATTTATTATAATGTCCCTAATCCCAAGGCCATAATGAGATTCACAATGGTCACATATATGTACACATCACATAGTTCAAAACAATATTTTTGGACGGGTATCAATTTCTTACCACATTTACACACAAACAAAAAATACATCAATGGCCCTTAGGTATTTATTTTTATCATAGTTAAACAAAAACAACACAAATAAATATGAAACAAAATACAATGCTCCCTAAACATGTTGTTTCTAATAAGAACAAACTCCGAGGAAAAGAGACACGACAACTAAAACACTAAGAGGATATACCTGTGACACCATTGGTGCATAGATCAAATAGACATGCATTGTCCCCAATGCATTTGGTCTCTACTAAATAAGAGAGTTAGGAATATACCTGTGACACCATTGGTGTATAGATCATATGTTAATCACATTAAAAAAAATTAACACAAATGCATAAAGAATAAGATACCATGGGTTACCTCCCAAGCAACGCCTGATTTAATATCACTGCATAATACGGGTACCTTGATTATTTAGAATTAATCAAGGTAGAAAACGAAGTGGCCCCCATGATCATCAACATAATTTATTACTAAGACCACCCTCATGTTAGTTAGCTGCTTCATGGTTCTGCAAATATTGAATGTGACCTCCTCATTATTATTCTTGAACTTAAGTTTCCCGCCCAAAGTTATGGGCATCTTAAAATCAACTTTCCAATCCAAAACAAAAAAAGTCGACAGGAAAGATATAGTGTTCCACCTTGACAATAACATCAAACGATATGCCTACTAACTTTTTCACCATATGATATGCCATCAATAATCGCATCATCTTTAGTTCAGTAGGTCTCAAGCCTAACTATTTGAACACTACCAGTGGCATCAAGTTAATATTGGCACCCAAGTCACAAAGAGATCTTGCAAATTTATATATCCCAATGGTGTATGGAATCATTAAAGCTACATAATCACTTTTCTTTTACGCTAGAGATAGCAATATAATCGCACTATAATGATGCAACTTGCCAACATCCTCATAACTGACTTATCTCTTCTTTGTTACCGAATCCTTCATAATTTTTTTATACCCAGGCGTCAGCTTAAGAGCTTCAATAAGTGGGATATTCAAACTCAACTCTTTTAGCATAGCAATAAAATTTTTGTACTTTAATTTTTCTTACTTCTGCTTTAACCTTTTAGGAAAAAGTGGGGGAGGTAATGGAATGGTCTTCACTACTGGCTTATCTACCTTCCCTTTACCTTTATCAAAACCTATTGATTTTTGTGATGACTCCATTGTAGTCACCAAATTTTTAGATTCCACTTTAGGTGCCTCATCGATATCAACAATATCATTCCTAGATACACCAACTATAGGCATTAGAGGTTCAATGGTGGCCTCACCACTGTGAGTGGTGATGAATAGATAGTAACCATCATTTCTCTGATTTTGCATAGAGTTGCTTGAAAGACAGCATGATTGATGCTAATTCAATGTGGATGATATTTCCCCAAACTATTGCTCATGATATTTGATTTCAGTCATATGTGATTCTACTTTCCTTGTCAAACATGAAATATTTACCTTAAGCTCCTTAAAGTTATTCTCTGGACTTTCTTGACTATTGACCAATTCTTACAAAACTACTTCAATTCTAGAATCAACATCTTTGTCCCTTGGTGGAACGTAAACACAACTCTTTTCCTTGTATAAATACTTTGATCTCTAGTCACCTGCTCTCTTTCCCTATTTCTCTACTCCGATCTCTATATCTATCGGTATAATAATTCGACCATGATTCCCTTTTGTTGAGTTCTAATTATCGTGAGTAGTCGATTAGGCCTCGGGTCAAAAACCCACCAACTCTCTACTAGATATTTTTGACTTTAGTAAGATCCAAATCATGTGACCTAGAAGCGTTACCTTATGTGCCCAGTGCATTCATGCCCCAATTACTTGGATTATCACTCATCACTCCATTCATACTTTAATTACCTGCAAAACATTCAAAAATAACAAATAATGTAAATTACCCTACTTCAGGTATTCCTAAGTAGGAATAGCACCACAAAAAGGGAAATCTATATTTCACTCCTCGGTAATGGTGCTATTTTGATAACGCTCAACTCACTCCCATAATTTAGGGGTGAGGCAGTCATTGTCAAGTAACAAAATGTGAATTGAGGTCAAATCTCAAGGAGTGAATGCTATAGACTTCAAACCTATGGGTGCTCAAGTCACTATAAGTTTACCTGGAATACTAATTAAAACAATATGTATAAATAAATAGGGGGATTTCCCCACAAACTTCAACAAGTAGGGGAAAAATGGTATCTTAGATTTAAACTCAAGGTTTTGAGAGATCTTAGGATTAGTATCCTTAGAGGTAAAGCATGCTGGATAATGTTAGTTTATTATGGATTTTAGTTGTTACTTTATGGATAGGCTAGGTCGATGATCATTGATATCAATCTTTTACTAAAACCCCAACGATTTCACCCCTTGGCTCTTTTGAGCACCTAACAAGTATGGAGTTTATATAACCACCCAAAACCTCAACCAAACATCCCTATTTCTAACATGATGCTCTTGACGTTATTTACACTCCCTAAACACTTATTTCTAAGATTGTAAAGGGCAGTACACCCTACGCTTAGTTGTTCACCATTGCTTTGTCCCCCGATAACCCTATTTTGAGGATGTTATGGGTTACCTAATATTCACCTAAATCCCTCTTTCGAGGATAACAAAGGTTTTCTAGATCTTGGAGTTTTCACTCATCAAATCCATTTGGAGATTTAGAGTTTTCACTCATCGAATTCCAACACATAAGCACAAGTAATGGTGAAATCCATATTCAACAACTAAAATCCATACAAACACAAAAATTTTCGCATACAATGACACTCTAATTCAACATAATCCCAAGACAAAATTATTTAACTACTCATGAAGAAAAGTAAAGATAAATATACCATGTAGGTAATCAAAAGCATTCATTCTTCACAAAGCAACTAAGAAACTTTAGTCTCCCAAAGTTAATTACAACTTTCCCAAATTAAGATTTTAAGCTTGGAATTCAAAACTATCTTATGAGATAAGAAATATCCAAAGAATAAAGGGATTGCTTATATATTATATGAGATTCATCCATGACATTCTACAAATCAAAACTTGGTCCTGTTCTCGCTGATCTATGATTGCGTGCTTTTATCCAATATTGTAGTTACATGACTACGGTTATGTTTTGTGGCCGCGCTTTGCTTACCACCTGAACTGACTATGACCGCGACCTAAGAAGCGCGGTCACAGTAACTGAGGTTGACTGCTTCAATTTTCTAATTGCTTAAATCCATATAATTCCTTATTTTTTAATACAAAACATGGTAGTATGTTTGTATGATTATTGCGAATGAGTGGTAGGATTACCACTTATCAATCATGAGGAGTATTTGTGGATTGTGCTTCAGAGATAGAGGAATGAGAAGTTGTCGCTAAGTTCTCTAAGTATGAGTTTTGGTTGAATTTTATTTATTGTTTAAATCATGTGGTGACCAAGGATTATATTATGTTGATCCAATCAAGATTGAATCAATTTGGGCTTGGTCTATGCCTACTTCTCCTACCGAGATTTGGAGTTTTGTTAGTTTAGAGAGCTAATACCTACATTTTATTAAGAGTTTTTTATTTATTGTAGCTTTATTGACCAATTTGACTTAGAAAAAGATTTTATTTCTGTGGTTCAATGCTTGTGAGGCAAACTTTCAAAAGATTAATTATTTGTTGACTTCAGCTTCTATCTCGACGCATGATTTTTACCATCTTTTGTGATGCTTATAGTGTAAAGTTAGGTGTTGTGTTGATGCAGGATAGTAAGATGATTGCTTATGTTTCTCATCAATTGAAGCCCCATGAAAGTAATTACCATACCATGATTTGGAATTGTGCGCAGATGATTTTGCTTTGAAGTTGTAGAGGCACTACTTGTATGTAGTTCATTGTGTTATTTTCTCAAATAATCATATCCTTTAGTACTTTTTCACCACCAAGATCTTAATATGAGGCAACATTATTGCCTTGAGTTTCTTAAGTATTATGACTTGACTATTTTCTATCATCCCAGCAAGGCTAATGTGGTCGTAGATGCCTTAATCCAAAACTTAAATAACGTTGGTAGCTTGGTGCATCTTTTAACCTATAAGAATCCTTTAGCCTTAGAGATTCAATCATTTTCTAACCAAATAATTAGGCTTGATGTTTTAACCCCTGGGTATGGTTTGGTATTTGTGAAGTCTAGGTCTTTCTTGATATAGAAAATTTGAGCTCATCAGTTAGATAATATTGGGTTGGGAGTTATTCAGGATAAGGTGTTGAGTGGTGAGGCTAAGGAAGCCTCGCCATTGATCCAGACGGTGTCATTGATTTTTAAATAGGCCTATTATTCAAGGTATTCAATCCATCCGGGGGTGATTAAGATGTATTATGATTTAAGACAACATTACTTGTGGGTTAGTAAAATGAAGGATGTAGAAAATTTTGTAGCCCGTTACCTATGTCTCTAGCAAGTGAAGGCTGAGCATTTAATAGCTGGTGGTTTACTTCACAGTGTACCTGAGTCTATTATCTCATGTCAAGATTTAGTGTTTGTATCTCACTTTTGGAAAACTTTTCAAGAGGAGTTGGGTACCCAAGTTAATATTTATATGACATTTCAACCTCATACCAACGGTCAGTCAGAGTGGACTATTCAGGTTTTAGAGGATATACTTTGCACTTGTGTCATGGATTTTAGAGGATAATGGAAGCAGCATCAGCAGAGTTTGTGTATAATAATAGCTACTACTCTAATATTGAGATGTCTGATTTTGAAGCTTTGTTAGGTAGGCATTGTTGCTCTATAGTTGATTAGTTTGAGGTTTTTGAGATTTGACCTCGAGCTATGGACTTGCTTCATAAGTATAGTTTGGGTCATTCAGGATAGACTTCAAGTGGTTAGAGTATGCAAAAGTGCTATGCGGATCATAGACTTTATGCCTTGAGATAAGTGTTGGTGATCGTACCTTTCTTCATGCATCTCCCATGAAGTGTGTGATGATATTTGGGAAGAGGGAAAAGATTTGACCTAGTTATATAGGAACTTTTGAGACCCTTCAGACTATTAGGGATGTGGATTATGAGTTAGCATTACATCTAGATTTACCAGCTATTCATATAATTTTTATGTTTCTATTCTTTGGCATTACATTTTATATGAGTCTGTCTCCATTCTAGATAGAAATGTTAAATGGTTGTATTTTAGAGTTATTCTTGTGGTTAAGGTCCAGTGGAAACAACCTATAGATGAGTCTTCTTGGGAGATTGAGTCCGATATGCATAGTTGTTAATCCTAGTTTTTTGCAAATTTAGGTATTCCTATTGCCTTTCATTTGAGGAAAACCTAGATTCTTAGTGGTTAATGATATAATAACTTGATTTTGGTTAGTTGTGTGAAATATTTATTTCTATGTGATTTGATCATTTTACCCCTCCTCGTGATTTCATTATGGCATTAATAAAGTGTGTGGATAATTAGGTTAGTTTTCAATGAGTTTTAGTGTGATTTATGCAAGATTGTGTATTTAGATGGTCTAAAAGTCTTATAATTGACTTTGGTCAATATTTTTTAATCTATGCACTGGGTGGAAAAATGGACCGCGCCAGTAGATCCATAACGTTGAGTTTAGGTTGGTAGCATGGTTGGTACGGTATTATGGCTTTTGTATTTCATTTTAATCCTCCATTTGCAGAATTATATAAAAAGGTCTCGGGGGTATATTCTGTCAAAACAATATTTTTTTCAAAATTTTGATATCAACATTGAGTCTGGAGCATCTAATTGTATAGGGTAGCATAATTCATTTGCATTCGCCAGATTCTGGATGAATCCTAAAGGGTCCGCAGAGACATAAAATTTTTCAAGTCACCATAGTTGGTGCACCACTCAGCTGGTACAACTACTAAAGTACCACATTAGCCGCTTTAGCGACAAGCACTAAAGTGCTAAGCAACCGGCTACCAACTGGGCAAGGGCATTTTAGCGGTGCCTTGTCCACTTTTGAGGTAAGTGCTAAAGAGGCTTTCGTCCTCTTTTGCAAAATGGCATGCATTGGTGGGTATTGCTGAAGTGGGACTTGACAACTTTAGTGATGACCGCTAAATCAGCCACTTGACCGTTTTAGTGGCACCTGGCACCTGGGTATATAAATTTTTTTCTTATTTTCTTCACCATTCTAGAGACTTGGAGCTTTGAGATTTAGGGTTTTTAGGCGATTTCCTCAATTTCCAAGCTTCGGTAATCTCCAAACTCCTATTTTTTTTATTAACAGGTATTTTCATTAATTAAAAAGTAAGTCGTTACATAGTCGGGTAGAAGTTGACCATCTACCACCTCAGTTGTCATTCTATGGCCTATTCATGTTATCTATATATCTACTACCTAAAATATCCATAAGCTATTTACAATAAGTATCAATTCTACTTCTCCTAAGGAAAATGATTCAGCAATTGCATCTTGCCTTGCCAAGAAGCTTTGTTTTTTCCCTAAATGTCCAGGTGCATAGCTATTTCATGACATGTTTTTGTTGCATCAATTTTTCCATTCTGGAATCTCATCATGTTTCTATCTTTCCAAATGTTGTATACAACCATTTCAAACATAATGTAGAGCATCTCAGCAATCACAACATTCTTTTTTGCTATTTTGCATATCCATTCTACCTCTTCATGCCATGTACCTATTACTCTGTGTGCTCTTATCTATATGAGTCCAAACTTCTATTTTAACTATTTTTCTTTAATTTTTTCTCATTTACATCTTGTTTAAACTTGGATTAAAAATTAAAAATTAGGAATTTTGGCCTGAAAATCCCAAAATAGCATTTCTTAAATTTAAACCAAAGTGAAAACATGGTGAAAATGGTTTATAGTTTAGATTTTACACTATTTTCACTTTAGTGGCAGGCACTAAACAAATGCCATTTTCAACCTATTTTCACTTGGGTTTTCTCCTTTGAGTTCTTTTAATCTTGGAAAATATGTTTTTGGATAATAGTTCAAATTTTACCCTTTTTAAAAAAAAATGTCTTGAGGGTTCATTTTAACCTCTATTCAAAAGTGGGCAATATGGTTATTGTTAGCTTTCTTTTGATGTGTGTATTCTATATTTGTGTATTTTATCTTATTTTGGGTCCTTGCATGAGGTGAAAGCACATTGATAAAGGCTTATTTAATATAATTTTGTCATTCAAGGTAGGTTATGGCTTAACTTTCTTCAAACTGGTATGGTTGTCAATAATAACGTAAAATCATACAATGGAGATAGGTTGTATCATGGAAAATATTTTTAGGTGATTTACGTGCCTTTGTGGGTGCCTAGGTAATATTTGGTGGTTTTGAGACATTATTTGCTATGTGAGACTGTATGGGGTCTTATATGATGTTGTTGGCATGGTATTTATATATGTATGCTTGAATAAACTCTTTTTTGGTGGGGAAATGCCTAGACTTTGGGATTTACATAGAATCAATGACATTTTCTTGCATGTTAACTTGATGGTTTATTGATTACATTGGATCATGGATATGTAATACCCTGTGTTTAAAAGCCACTGTGCAACTTACAACTCATCTCTTTAAGTCGCATCTACACCTTATGATTCTTAAGTTATAAGTCATAGCTATGGTAGTGTGGAGAGGTTAGAGTTCTAGTTGGGTTGCAATTTGACCCTAGAAATCATCATTGCATACTACGTGTTGTATGAAGTGAAGTCATAAGTTCATTAGTATAGGTTCTCTAAGTTTCTGTTCAAGTTATGAGGGGTTGGTTCAAGTCGTATGGACATGTAACAAGTCGTTAGATACCACTCGTATGTTAACCAGTGTGTACTATCTTTTCAACTACCAAGTTTAAGGTTACTAGTCCAACTCGTATACTCATCTAACGGGTTGTAACGTTGACTCATGATGATTGATGGTCAATCTCTATAAGTTCAGTTAAGGGGCATTTTGGTCTTTTCCCTATTTATAACTCCCAACCCATGACCTGTACCCAAAAGAGGCGTTATTTTCCACACTCTTTTAGTCAATTAACATCTTTTCTCCTCCCATTCTCAAGAATGACAAGATTAGGTTTTCTCTCACCAAGTAATCTCTTAAGTCTCAAAATTCAAGTCTTTTTCACAAGTCAACCAATTTCAAGTATCTGGGGTTTTGAACAAGGTTAATCTTCCAATCTTGTGCCTGAAAAACATAGTTTCTAAGATTGAATTTACATATTTTACATTAGGTTTCATCCCTTAAATTCTTATATATTAAAGTATACCCATATGTTGTGATTTAAATGCCAAAGATACATAAAGGTTATATCTATACATATTTGGAACTCTAATATTGATATTGTGATTTGAATTTCATTACTTTAATATTGATTTTGATGAAATATTTCTATATCAGTATTGAGCCTGGTATTTTGTTATAAGTGCTATGAAAGAAAGTAAGAGTTTTAATATTTAAGAAAAAGTATTAAGTTTATAAGAAAGTTTAAGCTTTTAAGCTCCATTCTTTTGTAATATAGAATAATTCAAGAAAGCTTGATCTTTTTACTAAAGATAGGACATGAAATCCACAAGTGTTCATCTTGATTATGATTTAAAGTAAAAAGAAACATAACTGGTTTTCATTCCATAAATTCTTATGTTATTTTAAGGTGGATTTCTTAAGTATGAGCATATATTTATACTTTGGGAGTAGTAGTTAGCACCGAGAAAGGAATGCAAATGAGCGTATCCTAAATCTTGGAAACTACGAACCACCGGAGGTTAAGATTTTTCCCAATATGGATGAAGTATAGTGATCACATACGTTAAGGTTTAATTCTAATGACAAGGTTATAATAACTTTCCCCAACGTGGGTAAGACGTTGGACTTCATAGTAGCTTATATGGTTTGTGTCGGTTAGAAGAATATCCCTATAACAAAGAACAAAAGTAAAGATCTTATAAACAAAGTGTTATGGCTTACTAGGCTTATTCATATGTTTAACTATCCATTTTTTATGATCTTCTAGTCTTTAGTTTTACTCAAGTCCAATGTGAGTCATTTACACTTAGCATGTATTATTTGAAATTGCACTTATATATTCAGTTTTTGTTTTATTTATGCATTCACTCCCACATACTCAGTACATTCCAGAATTACTAACCCACATATATGTCTATGTGATACATTATCTTATAATGTAGGTTCTGGTGCTCGTTTCTAGCAGTACGATTAACTACGGGTATCATCACCTGCATCCTGACTCTTGGTAAATCCTCATAGTCCGAGGACCGAGTTTATCAAACTCATGTTTATTGTTGAAAGTTATTTTAGATCTTTGATTTTCGTTTATATTTTATTCAGCTGGGGTTTGTCCAGTGTTTTTCTAGTTAGCAGTTGAGGCTTGTTAGACTATGTACGTTCTAAGTTAAAAGAGTTTGTTTAAGGTTCCTAAAGCTAAAGATTTACATTAAGATATAGAATTGCTTACCTTCTGTTTCTATAAATGTTTGTTCACTTTTCATGTGAGTTCTATGTTGGTAGATATCATGGGTTACCTTGGGGATATTCATAGTCCTAAGCATCATCTGACATCAAGAGGATGCTTCTAGGGCATTACAAATTTGATATTAGAGACTAAGATTTTAAAGAGTCTTAGGGAGTCATACAAGCCGTGTTACGTACAATCTTAATCATGATGTGAAGCGCACCACATTTTTTATCAAGAGGCTACTGAATAAAGTATAGCCATTTTGAGTTTGTGGTTATTTCTTTTGGAATAACAAATGCTTCTGCATCTGTTATGGATTTTATGAATAGGGTCTACAAGCAGTACTTGTACATGTTTGTCATTGTCTTTATAGATGACATAATGGTGAATTCCATGAGTGGGGAGGAACATGTAGACCATTTAAGAATAGTATTATAGACCCTCAAGGACCATCAATTATACATGTAGTTTGAGAAATATGAATTCTTGTTGGAACCTACCACCTTCTTGGGTTATGTTATTTAGGGGTTGGTATTTATATAGATCCTCATAAGACTATTGCAGTGACACGTCTTTCTACACCCATCACTCCATTCAATATTAGGAGCTTTTTGGATTTGGTTGGGTATTATAGAAGATTTTTTGAAGGGTTCTCCTTTATAGCCACACCATTGACTAAGTTGACCCAAAAGAAAGTAAAGTTTATATGGTCAGATAAGTGCAAGAAGAGTTTTCATTATTTCAAAGATATATTGACTTCGACTGTAGTGTTAACTCTATCAAAAGGGTTAGACAGATTTATAGTGTATTGTTATGCTTCAAAAGTTGGTCTAGGTTGTGTATTGATGCAGAATGGGAGAGTGATAACTTATACCTCCAGGCAACCTAAGTATCACAAAAAGAATTACCCAACTCATGATTTGGAGTTAGCTGCCGTGGTATTTTCCTTGAAAATTTAGAGGCACTACCTCTATTGTGTGCATGTTGATGTTTTCATTGATCATAAAAGTCTTCATTATGTATTTTCTTAGCGAGAGTTGAGTCTTAGTAATAGAAGGTGGTTGGAGTTATTGAAAGATTATGACAGGAATGTACTTTATCAATCAGGTAAGGCCAATGTGGTGGAAAACACACTAAGTAGGTTGTCTATGGTTAGTGTGGCTCATGTAAAATAGTAAAAATGGAAATTAGCCAAAGAGGTACATCTATTAGACTATTTGGGAGTATGTTTTCTCGATACTGATAATATGAGAGTGGGAGTTCAGAACAGTTCAAAATCATCTCTGGTAGTGAAACTAAATGAGAAGCAGTGAAATGATCCCATATTTAGCCAAATATTGAAATCATTCCAGCAGTAGAAAGTCTAGGTTTTATCCCAAGGGGGAGATAGTGTGCTTCATTAGCAAGGTAGACTGTGTGTTCCAAATGTAGATGGATTTAGGGAAAGTATACTAGCCGAGGCTAATGGTTTGAGGTATTCCATTCATTTGGATGCTACTAAGATGAATTGTGAATTGTGGGAAATTTATTGGTCGAATGATATTAAAAGAGACATAGCAGAGTGTGTGGCCAAGTGTCTCAATTTCCAATAAGTTAAGGTTGAACACCAGAGACCAAGTGGTTCTCTACAAGAGATCAGCATCCCCACCTAGAAGTGGGAAGTAGTGAATATGGATTTTATCATAGGGTTGCCATGTACAAGGAGCCATCATGATTCAATTTGGGTCATAGTAGACCAAATGACTAAATCAGCCCACTTCTTACCTGTTAAGACTTCAGATACAATAGAAGATTATTCCAAATTGTATAATCATGAGTTAGTAAAGATTTATGGGATATCTTTATCCATCATTTCAGACAAAGGATTGCAATTCACTTCACAATTTTGGCAGTCTTTACAGAAAGATATTGGTGTAAAGGTTAATCTTAGTACTACTTTTCAGACATTAGAAAACATGCTGAAGGCGTGTATTTTAGACTTTAAATAAAATTAGGATGACTTCCTACCTTTGATTTTGTTTGCTTATGATAATAGTTATCATGATATCATTCAGATGGCTTCATTTGAAGCATTGTACGGGCATAGGTGCAGATCACCCACAGAATAGTTTGAGGTTGGTGAAGTAGCAATTATTAGGCCATATTTTGTTCTTGAATCTATGAAAAAGGTATGGTTGATTCATGAAATATTGAAGACTACTCAGAGTTGTGAGAGGTCATATACAGATGTAAGGAGAAGAGATCTCAATTTTGGGGTGGGGTATTGGATATTCTTGAAAGATTCGCCTATGAAGGGATAGTGAAATTTGAACAGAAAGGGAGGTTGATTCACCAATTTTTTGGTCCATATATATAGTAAAGCATGTAGGAGAGGTGTCTTACTAATTGGACCTTTCATCAGAATTAGATATGGTTCACCTAGTGTTCCATGTTTTGATGCTTACGAAGGAGATTGGAGATCCATCCTTATTAGTTCTCCTATAGGGTATTGGGGTTAAGATAACTTATCGCATGAGGATATTCCTGTGGAGATACTTGATAGGTAGGTCTGAAGGCTAAGGAATAAAGAAGTAGCATCAGTAATGGTTATTTAGAGAAACCAATTGGTTGAAAGGGGCACTCGGGAATATGAAGTAGACATGATGTCCAAGTATCCTCATCTCTTTTCTTCCAACTCAGTTCCTATTGAAGGCAAATAGTTATTTTCAGCCAAAACACTTTTCTCTTTAACTCTATTTAAGTATTCTAAAGTCGTATCTTATGTTGTGAGTAATGGAATCCTCTTGATAGATATAAGTTTGGTTATAAGTTAGGTATAGAGGTGTTAATTCTTATTTAAAATCCATATTCGAGAAAAATGTTTCAAAGGGTGAGATATTGTAATACTCTCTGTCTGAAAGCCTTTGTGTAACTTACGAATCATCTTTAAGATGTATATACACCTTATGAGTTCTAAGTTGTAATTCATAGCTATGGAAGCGTTGAGTGGTTAGAGTTCAAGTTGTGCTACTATTTGACTCTATAAATTGTCATTGCATGCTACGAGTCATATGATGTAAAGTCATAAGTTCAGCAGTATAGGTTCCTTAAGTTTCTATCCAAGTTACAAGGGGTTTCTTCAAGTCGTATGGATATGTAATGAGTTATCAGATACCACTCATATGTTGAACAGTATGTGATATCTTTGCCAGTGCTAATCTTACAAGTTATTAGTCCGACTCATATCCTCATCTAACGAATCGTAAGGTTTACACATGACAACTGACGGTCAATCTCTCTAAGTTCAGTTAAGGGGCTTTTTGGTCTTTTCCTAAATTATAACTACCAACCCATGACCTATACCAAAGAGAGGCATTATTTTACTCACTCTTTAAATCAATTAACATCTTTTCTCCTCCTATCTTTATGAAAAACAATATAAGTGTTTCTCTCACCAAGTCATCTCTCAAGTATGAAAGTTCTAGTCCTCTTCACAATTCAACTAATTTCAGGTATGTGGGGTTTTGAACAAGGTTAATCTTCCACTCTTATTCCCGAAATGCATGGTTTCTATGATTGAATCTATATGTTTTCTATTAGGGTTCATCCCTCAAATTCTTATATATTGAAGTATACCCATATGTTATGATTTAAATGCTAAAGATGCATAAAGTTACATCTATCCATATTTGGAACTCTAATATTCATAATGTGATTTGAATTTCATTACTTTAATTTGGATTTTAATGAATGATTTCTACATTGGTATTGATCCTGATATTAAGTTATAAGTGCTGTGAAAGAAAGTAAGAGTTTCAAGATTTAAGAAGAAGTAATAAATGTATAAGAAAGTCTAAGCTCTTAAGCTCCAATCTTATGCAATATAGCATAATACAAGAAAGATTGATCCTTTGATCTAATAAGACATGAAATCCACAATTGTTTATCTTGATTATGATTTACATCAAAGAGAAGCATAACTAGTTTTATTTTCATAAACTGTTATGCTATTTTAAGGTGGATTTCTTAAGTATGAGCATATATGTATAAATTGGGAGTAGTATTAAGCACCAAGAAGGGAATGCAGATGAGCACATCCTAAATTACTGGAAACTACGAGCCACCGTAGGTTAAGCTTTTTCCCAATATGGATGAACAATAGTGATCACTTAAGTTAAGGTTCTATTCTGATGTCAAGGGTAGAACAGCTCTCTCCAACGTGGATAAGACGTTGGACTCCATAGTAGCTCATATGGTTTATGTCAGTTAGGAGAATCTCCCATAAGAAAGAATAAAAGTAATGATTTTAGAAACTAAGTGTTATGTCTCACTAAGCTTATTCATATGTTTCACTATCCATATTTTATGATCTTGCAGTCTTTAGTTTCACTCAAGTCCAAGGTGAGTCATTTATGCCTAGCATGTATCACTTGAAAGTGCACGTATATATTATGTTGTTCTTTTACTTATGCATCACTCCCACATACTCAACACATTCTAGAGGTATTGACCTACATATATATGTATGTGCTACATTATCTTATAATGTAGGTTCTGGTGCTCTTTTCTAGCAGCATGATAGACTACAGGAATCATCACCTGCATCCCGAATCTTGGTCAGTCCTCATAGTCCGAGGACCCAGTTTATTAGTCTTGTATTTATTGTAGAAATTTATTTTAGATCTTTGATTTTTGTTTTTGTTCGAGTCAGCTGGGGTCTATCCTAGTTGCTCTCAGGTAAGCAGTTGAGGCTTGTAAGACAGTGTACGTTCTAAGTTAAAAGAGTTTGTTTAAGTTTCCAAAGTTAATGATTTACATTAAGATATGGAATTTTTTATATTCAGTATATATACATATTTGTTCACTATTCATGGGAGTTCTAAGTTGATTAAATATCATGGGTTAGCTTGGGTCTATTCATAGTCCTATGCACCATGTGACATCCAGGGGGTGCTTTCGAGGCATTATAGTATGATTGGTTGATTTGAGTGGAATTTAGTTCACACAGCTAGTATTATTTGTTGGATATTGGTTATTCTTATTTTTGTTGGATGTGAGCACTACATCTTCATATCATATTCATTCATGAAACATTGTTCCCACCATCGAAATAATAGAAATACTAGTTTTTTTAATAGAAAATATTAAATCTTTAAAAACCCTCTACCGATATATATGTCAGATATTTGTTGTATATGGGATTACAACCCCCCGCCCATTGGTCCTACCTCGGGAGCATGGCTCGGTAGGTGTGTATGGAGGTTGTGTGATGACCCCATGCATCATCATCATCTTTATTGCATTATATACATATTACACTTGTTCTGCGTTGTGTTTATATTCTTGATGTGATATATTTTTAATTATGTTCCTTTTCCCTTCTTGTACCCTTACGTGTATATATCTATTTTTTCTTCTTGTATTATTTTTTGTCATATTTATAAATAGTAAAAATGTTAGTGGAGACAGTGTAGGATACTATTTGGGACATTTTCTAATTGCAGGTGACATGCCCATAGTTTGTGTTTATATGCTTTACTTTCTACTTTACTCAGTCAGACTATCATACATACTGAGTACAAGTGAAATGTACTCATCCATACTGAGCCCTTTTGGTGTAGATTCAGGTATGAGTGCACCGTACGGATAGATTATCCAAACAAAATTTGGATTATATTTGAGGTAGCAAATGTCCTATACTTTAGGAGTTGGCCTACTACCTCTTCTGGTCTATTTTCATGTCTTATTTAGTATTCTGAGATAGTTTTGATCCCTTTTTGACTATTATTATGTCTTTGACAATCGAGATAAATTTAGTACTTCTTACACTGTGACATCAGGTTTTGGGATTCTGCTTGGTATATTGATTGTATTTATGCTGATAAAATGTTTGTGTGGTTCGGCTTCACTCTAGAAGCATTTCCTTAGGATTTGGTATTGATTTCTCATTTCATATTATTTTGGGTAATAGGATTACTTTTAAAGGCTTGCCGCGACAAGTGTCATCATGGCCCTTAATTTTTTGGACGTGTTAGGCAGGAAATAGGGACTCAAATTCTTCCCAAAGATCCTTCAACCTTAGGTAATACGTAGTCACAGAAGAAATTCCTTGATCCAAGGTGTCTATTTCTTATCAATATTAAATTTGCATATTCCATAACCTTGTGAAATCTTTCATGTACTTCTTCCTAGACATTGAATATTAGAAGAATACATAATACCTCCTAATAGCCCCTTAATCACAGAATTCGTAATCCAAGAAAGGACTGTGGCATTTACCCTCTCACATAACTTCCCAACTATGGGAATCTCTTTTTTGTAAATGAATCGTCCACCATTCCTAACTTGTTTCTACCTAACAATGCAATATGAATTGACCTATACCACATAGAATAATTTTTGGCCTAGTCAATTGAAACAAGATGATCTGAGAACCAAATACATCAAAGGGTTGAGGGACTAATGGATTATTGTAAGCCATGGTAGTCTTGATTACTACTGGAACGTGATCCACTATTAACATTTACATTATTTACTCCATCAGATGCTATTGTTTCAAACCAGAATTTTCAAATATACATCAGAGAAGAGTTGTCAAGAATCAGCAGAAATGTCATGAAAATAACTAAATTTTTAGAACAGAATCGACTAACTTCGACTAGTATGCTCTGATACCATGTTGTTATCAGAGTGGTCTCCAGAATGTATGATCCCTATAGAGATAATTGATGATGATGAAGTAGAAATCAGAGAATAAGAAAGGAGAGAGAAGGCAAATGAATTGTGTTGATTATCTTATTAGAATTGTACACTTGGTAGATCTTTATACAATATTTAATAACTAACTTAACTAACTTGATAGAACTGTCTAACTGACTGCTGATGCAATGATTAGACTAAAAAGATAATGACTAAACTAAACTTTCTTGTTACTTATCCATAACATATTCTCATAAAATATATTTGATATGAATTTGAATTAATCCATCCATTAAGCTTCAAATTTAAAATACGTAATGCTTAAAAGAAATGGAAAAGTATGCACAATTTCTTCAATTCCCTTCAAAGTGGAATGGATTCTTTATTGTAAATAATGGAAGAGATGCATATAAAATGGTGAAAGGTCTTCACAAAAATTAAATTATATGTTTAATACATACATAGTATGGAGTTACAACCACTACAATTACAAGGTTATAACTCTAATATAAACACAATTCATGCAGGAAAAGAGGAAAAATAAAACTATGTACAGTAATACATATAGTTCATATTGGGTTTGAATTGAGAGGGCATCATGTGGATACTTATAGTTGCAAACCATACTAATGACTATTAAAATCATATTATAGATATGGTTTGGTCAAACGACCTAAATACTATAAACTAGTATTGAAAAAAGCATAAAATCAATTGAGAGAATTTTTTTCTTAAATAAGACTCTTTAGGGACTACATTGGATATGCTATTATATTGTTGGTATGAAAATAGGAATCTTCTATTTATAAAGATCCAAAATCTTTCCTCCAAAAAAGAGGTTAGCCAAATATGAAAGAATTTTATATTTTCTTTGAAACTAAAAGTAATTATGGTATTATTTTAACTTTTCTTCTAAAAAAAAGTAAAACTAAAATTTGGTAAAAAAAAGTTAGGGAACAAAACCCTAAGAAATCTCCCCCTTTTGGATTGATTTTCTTGACATAATTTGATCTATTGCCCTCATATATATGATCTTTGTTCTTCACATAATTTTCATCATTGTTGCTTGTCATGCTTAAAAATAGAGCTTTTTGAGTTAAAAATATAGGAACCCTTTTGGATTAAAAATAGTAGAACCCTTTGTAGGGTTAAAAGTGAGCTTTATTTTCAAATATGTATGTCGTGACCTGAACCTAGGCCTGGCTGTGACGGGTAGTCTTGATCCCACCATAGGCTATAAATAACCCCCTTAGTCTTACCTCTAGACTAATAAAATTTGCAATATCTTTCTTTATATTATTCTACCAATAGATCTCCTTCAAGTTATGATACATTTTTGTCAAACTCGGATGAACAATATGTCTGGACTCATGAGGTTTGGTCAAAATCCTTTCCTGCAGTCCATCTACATCCGGAACACACAATCTTCCTTGGTACCTCAAGGTTCCATCTCCACTAATCTCGAAATACATAACCTTTTACTAACACATATCATCCTAGAGTTGCATGAGTATGGGATCCAAAACCTGTTTTTCCTTAACCTCAACACCAAGAGATGACTTAAATCCCTCTAGAACTATCACTCTTCCATTCTGAGAGGCCAAAAGGAAAAATCCTAAATTCCTAAATGAAAAATCCTCCTAATAATCCTCTTTGACCCTCTAAATGGGATCAACCCCCCTTTCCCCCTCACATTGAGAATCAACAACAACAGATCAACCTAGTAAGAGAACTCTCAACAACATTATCTTTAGCAACACAAGTATGTCATAACTCACATAAAAAATCCTTAAGTTCATATTCTAATACTATCCAATGCCTTTAATAATGGCTAACACAAACAAATTATTATAATATTCTTAAATTTCCAGAAGACTCATAACCTTAAGTCTTCAAAAACATAAGAACAAACCCAAAAATGTACAACATGAAACACATAAGTACAGCTAATCCACATCACCTGATACCATTAGTAACAAAAAGGGTCGTAGAACCCATACTAAATATCAATATCTAAAACACAAAACCATAATAGAGATAAAACAGTACAAACCAGTACAACAACTAAATCATATGTCACAAAATACAAGAAAAATCACTCCATAAACACTTATGTTACTAGAGCCAATCCTCAAAAAGCCATAATGTCCACCTTATCCTTCTCCAGTTATGTCCCTTAAGCCCAAAAACATAATAAATCCACCTGATCCCTTCACTTCTTAATACCCCACAAATTATAAAAAGCTCCTTTCAATACGAAAGAAAATCCATGACAATCAAAGTACATTAGCCAAAAGAACACTCAACAACATTCATACAATTGTTATAAGAACCTCAACTTTAGAGAATGTTATAAATCATCAATGAGACTATAACCCAAGAATATTATCAAATGATATCCACACAAAATTCCATAAATTCCCTAAACATAATCTCCATAGCATTAATCAAACATATAATAGCCAATAAACTTAATTCCAAATCAAGGAATTAAACCCCTCTAAATAATCCTCTCTAAACTCTCTAATTTCCAGAACAAACCTCAATGTGAATAAACCTTACATAACTCGGAGCAAAAAGATCACCAATTCTAGGAAGAGGATAATTATTATTCCCGATAACTTTATTCAAATGATGATAGTATATACACATCTACAGAGACCTATTTTTCTTTCACATAAAAAGAAAAGGATCACCCATAGAGAATATACTAAGACGAATGAAACCATTATCAAAAACATCCTTCAATTAATCCTTTAGTTCCTATAGTTCAATCGGGGAATCCTATAAGGAGGACTAGAAATAGGACAGGTATCTGGTAGAAAATCAATTCCAAAATCTATTTTCCCATCGGGAGGAATTATAAGAAGATCATTGGGGAATACTTAAGAAAATTCATTAACCATAGGGATAGATTGCAAAGAGGGACCTTGTAATACCCGTGCTTTTTCTTAGCTTGAAAATCATCTCAAGGATATAAGAACTTGCTCTGACATAAGAATTCATTCTTATACACATGGTAATTTCATAATTTTCACTTCCTATCATATGAGAAATTGAATAATCTTTCCATCGATATATAATTAGCCCAAATCTAACACCCGTGGCAAAGAGTTAGGTCCCTTTTAGTGAGACAATATTTGAACTGAGCCTTCAGCGCATCGCAAAGATAACCCAAATGGAAATTGTCAAATTTCAATATTTCTCCACAATATTGATGCATCACGCCAATCTTCTAGGTAATAGACAAGGTGGCAATACGATAGCTCCGCATCACGTCACGATGAATTTCCCAATTGTCAATTTTCAGTGACACAGTGCGATAATGCAGTGTTGCGCCAAGGTCTTAATTCGGGAAATTTTACTAAAAATTAAATTACGTGTCCAGGGTTAAAAGGGTCAATTTTCCTCCCTATATAAGCTTCCAAATACGGGATTTATACCTTATTCATCAAAAATATTGATGTTTCTCTAAAATACTCTCAAGAACTCAAACTAAGGTTTTCATAGAAGGTCTAATTTAAAGAAGTTTTCATCATCAATCTTTACGAAATCACGAAGTAAGATATGCATAGTGGTCATCAAGTCCAAGAATCCCTTTTTAACTACAAGTTTTGGATTTTCTTCATGTGTTCATGCTTTGTATGTCCTCTTTCATGTTGATAAATGAGGAATTGATTTCTATTTCATGATTTGATAATAAATTCCATGTGGGTTGATTAGTAAAGATAAAGATTTACGAAATCTCATGACTAAATCCTTGTATGATAAAATTGGAAGTGAACCATGAAGTTTAATTGCTAAACCATAATGTTTACATGTACTATGTCTACCATATGTTTGATAAAATGCCTAGATGAATGAAATTTGCCTAACTAGCATGATATCATGAAAATCCCCATAAATGTACAAGCTTATGCCTATTAGACGTTTGATAAAATGCTTCAATAAATATATTATGGTGATTATTATGTATTCAAGAATATCAAGTCATGTCAGTTTCCTTCCATCAAGTTCTAGGGTACTTGTACCTGAAATATTATCTATGTGCCTAGATCCATGTCATGTTTTCACGATACTCTCAGTCAAGCTATAAACTCTAAGACTTTTGATAGTCTTATGACTCAGGAAAAATCCCTATGATCTCATGACTCAGTTAGTTATCAGATATAAGTAGTATTTCTATCAGCCACAGAAATTTAGTAACTCACTCCATTCTCAGTTCAGTTCAGTAAATCATGTTCAGTGTCTATTCAGATGGGAATAGGAATTAGCACCGAGTAAACCAAGGATGGGAACTCACCTTTATATGAGGGTTTGATTCTTAGAAGTAATACTTGAGTTCTAGAACTATGTAGCCAGCATAGATTGAGACATCATAGCCGGTTATATTAGGGTAGATAAGGTGGCTTAACCTGTTATGTGAGGGTTCCCACCGTTCTCACTAGAGTTACCTATTATATGAGGGTTACTCACATACTGTCCTTAGCAGTGGTTCGGCATTAACACCGCTCTAATTAGGGCATAGATTAGACCCTAGCTCAGTTATTATAGAACCTTTGGGGTAGGTCGGTTAGATACTACTTACCGCAGTTTTATGTTATAGAATCAGCACTGTCAGATACAGTCAATTAGTCTCAGTAATATAACTCAGATAGTTCTTCAGATTTCAAAACTATCAAATATAGTCAACTCAGATACAGTATGCAACTCAGATAGTTCAATCAGATTCAGGACTGTCAGCTACAGTCACCCATGTTATCAGTTATACTCAGATACAGTCACCCATGTTATCATTATTACTCAGATATAGTCCTTTACATTTTTATGCATGTATTCTCACATTTATTTTAGACAATTAGTTAGCATTATTCATGCATGCGAACCATTACATATAGCCTACCTCACATGTATACTCGGTACATATGTACTGATGCATTCATACTATGGTGCTTTCTTTTTATATTACACCATAGGTTTAGAGACACGAGCTCCAGATCAGTAGTAGATTTTAGTTTTAGCAGTCAGAGTAGAAGTGAGTCCTCATCCTTCAAGGATATACTGATTTTCTATTATCTCATTGATTAGCTTATTAGTTGGTGTTAGTTGAGGACATGTCCCATTAACTTTTTATTTAGATTCTTCAGACAGTAGAGGCTTTTAGACTAGATACAGACTAGATACAGACTATCAGGTTTTAGACTTCAGTTTTGTTTTGGGCATTCTATTACCCCACACAAATGTTACATTATTTAGTTATGTTCATGATCAAACGTTATGGCCTTTCATTGTATATTTCTACATTATTAAGTCATCTTATGTAATATACAGGTACAGATATCAGTCATGGGTTAGCTTATGGTCTTTCGGTGTTATGAGCACCTTATACCATTTAGGTTCAGCAAATTGGGTTATTACAAACTTAGTATCAGAGCCTAAGGTTTGATAGAATCCTAAGAAGTCTGAAAGACACATCTAGTCGAGTCCTGTATATGGTTGAGTTGCACGCCACATTTATGTGCAAGAGGCTATGAGATGTTTTAAGAATAGTTTGCCCTCTTTCAGTATTTATGTTGTACATGTGAGCATAATCATAAGTCTGTCTCTCAGTCTAATCTGTTTCTCCCTTTCTTTTACAAAACATGCCTCCTAAAAGAAGAAACAGAAATCAGTCAGCCCCTCAGCCCGAAGAACCTTTGGGCGATCTTGTTTCTTATGCAGAGTTTAGGACCACATTTACCACTCTTTCTCAATTATTTGCTACTCATAATGAATGTTTAACAATTGTTTCAACCAACCCAGTGTCCAAATCAGCGGCAGCTAGAATTTAGGACTTCACCCGAATGAATCCTCCAATCTTCCTCGGGTCTAAGGTAGACGAAAACCCTCAGGAACTCTTAGATCAAGTTCAGAAAGTGAAAGACCCCATGGGGGTGACTACTGTTGAGAGTGCAGAGCTAGCTACATACCAGCTACAGGATGTGGCTCATGCTTGTTTCAAACAGTGTAAGTCCAAAACATCAGATGACATAGGTCCTATAGAGTGGGAGGAGTTTTTCACTGCTTTTTTAGATAGATTTTTTCCCTAAGAGCTTAGAGAAGCTAAGGTGCTAGAGTTCATTAACCTCAGGTAGGGCAACATGACAGTAAAAGATTATTCTTTTAAGTTTAATCAATTAGCTAGGTATGCCCCTTATGTGGTTGCAGAGTAGATCCAAGACGACTAAGTTCGCTTTAGGGGTGAACGACAGCGTGATTAATGAGTACAGATCCACCATGCTGAATAGTGACATGACCTTAGCTAGACATATGAACCATGCTTAGCAAATAGAGGAGCAAAAGATTAAGCATAGGGAACAACAGAATAAGAGAGCGAAGACAGGTAGTTTTAACTCCGCTCAGCCTAAGTCAGAAAGAGGAAACCATTCCTATTTTGACCTAAGTCATCAGTTCCAGCTCCCTCTACAGCCAGTTCTCCAGTTCCTAAGTTCCGAGAGGGTAACAAAGATAGGGCACCAGGCTCTAAGACCCAGGGCAGTGTTAGTAGTGCCTATCCTCTTTGCCAGACTTACGATAAGCACTATCAGGATGTGTGTAGAGCAGATAGTCGCATTTGTTTTGGTTGTTGATAACTCCCAAACTACAGCTCTCGTAAGAGTGTAAGCGGTCGATGTCAAATATAGAACCCAACTGGGTTGGGTGTCGAATACCACAGGGAATAGTTGGTCACCAAGTATGCAACTATTAGTAGACTGTTGGTCAAAAATTCTACGGAAAAGAGGGTTTGATTATGCGTGAATTAATAATAAGTTAGGGTTATGTCCACCTTATGAGTTCTACGTATCTATTAACTATGAGTTATGCGGAATTCAGACATGCATGCACTTATAGAGATTCGTATTCAAATGGTAAATCCTAGTGTCTCTCGACTATCCAGGATTATTTCACTTTAACTCTCTCAAGCTTAAAGTGTATAACTAACGGTACAAACTCTGCAAGAGGTTAATCCGGTTAAGGTATTAACGTGTAAACAGGGGTTGGTAGCCTATTTCCTTGTCACACTTTCTTTTCCAAACATATAACTTTTCTCTCGAACAAGTTAATGCTATAATGGCGTATTCTATATGTTTGCAACCACAAGAATTTAATTAAAATGAAGAGAGTAATGATATAAGTAGCATACGTATCAAGAATTCACAAATTCATAGTAATAGATAGTGTATCAAAAGGCTTCCATAACCCTAACAGAGAAGTTTAGCTACTCATGAGTGCAACGGAGATCACAATAGATATAATCATCATACCACAAAACTAGAAGAATCTCACGTTGAGATGAAGTTGCCATCCAAAAAGAGAATAACGTTTTTGCTCTCTAGCCGTGTGATTTCTGCTTAGCGTGCTTCTCTGTTGGTAACTTACAGAATCTGTAAACTGAATGATACTAAAAGTGTCGAATGAATTGTCCAAAAACTTGAATGCTGAAAAGTTCAGCAAAATAGGATTTTTATAACATCCTTGTCTTAGTCCTACTAGGTTACTGCTGCACCCCTAAGTATTAAGACATACTGATTTTGCCCGGGACAGATTTTCTATGCATCACATTTAGTCCACAAGCTTCCAAAAGTTGTCTTCCTTCTTTCGTGAAGCTTTCCTTTGCTGCCCAAAGGTCCACAAAGTGCTGAAATCTTCATCATTAATACCTAAAAACATGCTAATCACATTGGTTAGCTCACTTACAAGAAAATGGACTAAAAGTGCAGGAATTATATATTTTATCCTCCAAACGTAGCCTAAAATATGGGTAAATCATGGTGCTTAGGCGTGTAAATACGCCCAACAACAGTTGTGGTAAGCCAGGCCATAGAGTTAGAGACTTTCCTCAACCAGGTCCTCAAGGTCAATAGAATCGCTTCTCAGCTCAATCCGGTCATCCAAATAAGTAGGGTGCCACTTCCAGTGCTACTAGAGAGCAATGCCCAAATCATCTCTATGCTCTTCGGACTTGACACGATCAGGAAAGATCTCCTGATATAGTTACTGGTACGTTATAGATCTTTCATCCATATGTTTACGCTTTGCTAGATCCAAAAGCTTCCTTGTCTTTCATTACTTCTTATATAGCAGTTTATTTCAGAATCAGTCCAAAAATTCTAGAAGAGCCCTTTTCAGTCTCTACCCCAGTAGGTAAAACCATCAAAGCCCGATTATGATATTTTAGAAAGTCACTTCAGCAGACTTAGTTGAAATAGAGATGACTGATTTTGATATTATTCTCGGCATGGATTGTCTTCATTCCTGCTATGCCATATTCAAATAAAGAAATAGACTAGTTTGGTTTTAGTTCTCGAATGAACCCATCCTTGAGTGGAGGGGTAGTACTTCAGTGTTCAAAGGTTAGCTTTTTTCCTACTTTTGGGCAAAGAAACTAATATCTAAGGGATGTGTTTATCATATAGTTCATGTTATAGATTCCAGTTCTGAGGCTCCCTATCTCGAATCAGTCCCAGTAGTGAATGAATATTCAAATATCTTTCTCGAAGATCTTCCAGGAATTCCTTCCGAAAGGTAAATAGACTTCGGTATTGATTTTCTTTCAGACACTCAGTCTATCTCTATTCTTCTATACAGAATGGCACCAACAGAACTTAAGAAACTGAAAGAATAGTTGAAGGATCTATTAGATAAGGGATTTATTAGACCCAGCATTTCTTTGTGGGGTGCACCAGTTGTATTCATGTGCAAGAAAGACAGTTCACTCAAAATGTGTATAGATTACCGTCAACTTATTAAACTCATGGTCAAAAACAAGTATCCTCTTCCCAAAATCAATGACTTATTTGACCAACATCAGGGATCCAGTTATTTCTCTAAGATAGACCTCAGATCTGGCTATTATCAGCTCAGAGTTAGAGAATATAACATCCTGAAGACAGTTTTTCATACGCGGTATGGTCACTTCGAATTTCTAGTCATGTCATTTGGTCTTACCAATGCCCCAGCCACTTTTATGGACTTGATGAACCGCATGTTTAAGTAGTACTTGGACATGTTCATCATAGTCTTAATAGATGATATTCTGGTCTATTCTCGTACTGAGTGCAATTATGCAGACCATCTCAGGACAGTACTTCAGACTCTCAAAAATCATTAGTTATTTTCCACATTTAGTAAGTGCGAATTTTGGCTAAGATCAGTAGAATTTCTTGGCCATATTATTTTTAGTGCTGGCATTAGAGTAGATACTCAAAAGACCAAAGTGGTAAGAAACTGGACTCTTCCGTTCTCTCCATTAGATATCAGGAGTTTCTTGGGTCTGGCTAGCTATTACAGATGGTTTGTTGGGGGATTTTCTTCTATTGCATCCCCTATGTATAGATTGACTCAGAAGAAAGTCAAGTTTCAGTGGTCAGATCCATGCGAGAAGAGTTTTCAAGAATTAAAGACTCAACTCACCTCAGCTCCAGTTCTAGCATTACAAGATGGTTCAGACGGTTTTGTAGTATATTGTGATGCATCCAGAGTAAGTTTAGGTTATGTCCTCATGCAGTATGTAAGGACATAGCCTACACCTCCAGACAGCTTAAATCCCAAGAGAAGAATTATCATACTCATGATCTTGAATTAGCAGCCATAGTATTTGCCTTAAAGATTTGGAGGCATTATCTCTACGGAGTTCATGTAGATGTCTTCACAGATCATAAGATCCTTCAGTATGTATTATCACAAAAAGATCTCAATCTTAGTCAGAGAAGGTGGTTAGAGCTCTTGAAAAATTATGACGTGAGTGTCTTTTATCATCCGGGCAAGGCCAATGTAGTGTCCGACGCTCTCAGTAGATTCCATATAGGTAGTGTTTCTCATGTTGAGGATAGTAAGAAGAAGTTAGCTCAAGAAGTACACTATCTTGCTAGACTAGGCATTCACTTAGTCAACTCTTCAGAGGGCGGTGTATGTGTTCAGAGTAGTTCAGAATCATCTCTAGTTTCCGTGGTGAAACAAAAGCAAGATAAGGATCCTAGCTTGGTCAATCTAAAAGAGTTAGTTTAGAATCAGAAAATAGAGGTTTTCTCCCAAGGAGGAGATGGTGTTCTTCATTTTCAGGGTCATCTCTCTGTTCCAGAAATAGATGAGTTAAGGATGCGAATTCTTGCAGAAGTGCATGATGCACGCTACTCTATTCACCCAGGGGCCACTAAGATGTACAGATATTTGCCAGAAATCTATTGGTGGAGTGGGATGAAAAGAGATGTTGCAGAGTTTATGGCTAAGTGCTCTACATGTCAGCAAATTAATATAGAGCATCAGAAGCCTAGTGGTCCTATACAAGAGTTCAGTATTCCTACTTGGAAGTGAAAATTTGTGAACATGGACTTCGTGATGGGTTTGCCTCGAACTCATCGTCAGTATGATTTAGTTTGGATCATTGTAGATAGAATGACCAAATCAGCTCTTTCCTTCCATTTCATACCTCTTATTCATCTGAGGATTATGCCAAGCTCTACATCAAGGAGCTGGTCAGATTACACGGTGTTTTGTTGACTATTATTTCAGACAGAGGTACCCAATTAACCTCTTATTTTTGGAAAACATTCCAAAAGGGTTTTGGTACCCAAATTCATCTCAGTACAGCCTTTCATCCTCAGATAGATGGTCAAGTAGAAAGGCACATTCATAAGTTAGAAGATATGCTAAGGGCATATGCAATTGATTTCAAGGGAAATTGGGATGACCACTTGCCGTTGATTGAGTTTGCATACAACAACAGCTATCATCCTAGTATTCAGATGGCTTCATTCAAAGCTCTCTATGGTAGGAGATTTAGATCTCTGATTGGTTGATTCACAATTAGTGAGGCCTCAGTCATAGGGCCTAACATAGTATTCGATGCCTTAGAGAAAGTTCAGTTAATTAGGGAAAGACTCCGAGATGCTCAGAACCGACAGAAATCTTATGCATATGTTCATAGAAAGGAACTTGAGTTTAAGATTGGTGACTATGTCTACCTCAATATCTCTCCTATGAAGGGAGTGAAGAGATTCCGCAAGAAGGGAAAGCTCAGCCCCCGATATGTCGATCCCTTCAAGATTCTCAATTAATTTGGCAAGGTAGATTAATTTGGCAAGATTCTCAATTCTCAATATTGCCAAAGCATAAAATCTATTGAGAGAAATCTACCCTCAAATAAGACTCGTTAAGAACTACATTATAGATGTTATTGTGTTGTTGGTATGAGAAGAGGTGTCTACTATTCATAAAAGTCAAAAATCATTCCTCCAAGAAAGTGGTTAGCCAAATATGGAAGAGTTTTATATTTTTAGTTTAGGAAAAGTAAAAATAGTTTTGATATTATTTCGACTTTCTTTCCAAGAAAAGTAAAACTCAAATTTGGTAAGAAAATTAGGATAAAAATTCTAACAGTCCAATGATGACTACAGGCATGAAAGCATAGCATAATGCACGAAATACACTACATTTATTTAGTGTCAAAGGTGGCACAAAATAGGTGTAGTGTAGGTAATTTATTTCGATGCAAATATTATTGATTGATTTTACGGTTCAGATTTTTGATATATAGATCACATGAAACAATTACCATGACAGAGTCCACTTTCTGTTTGCAAAATCTTATGAGCAGTCAAAGTAGTTTCCAGATCATGTTCTCTTTGAATATCATCAACTTTTTGGCAACGTTTGAAAAATGAGATAAAAGATAATAATTTATAAATAAAGTTGGAGATTAATTTTATCTTATATTTAGATTCAGGTATTAACTAATTATAGAATTATTTTATTTCAAGGTTTGTACTAAAAAGATTAGTTTACTATTTCATATAAAAGACTTGATAAAAATAATTATGAAATATCCCAGCTATTATATATCATTTATCTCTTTCAGCGTCTCAAACGACTAGATCGATTAAACCTTTGTCAAAATTGGACAACAGCAATCTAATGAAGGAATTAGCTAAAATGTCACAGTTCAAATGTTCTTAGCCCAATAAACTTTTTTTTATTCTTATACATCACCTGCTCCCACGTTGATTCTCAGTCAAAACAACATGCATATTATCAACACCTACGAATCCACCACAAATAGAAGATACTACAATTATTACGCGTAGCTCACTAACTCTCATATAAGTTGATTTCGATGATACGAATCTTCATCGATGATATAATCTATTTCGATTTGTCATAGGCGTATTATATAAAACAAGAATGATAAGTACTAGGGTTATGTTCGGCGTGAAAAAAATTATGAATTTCATCAAAATAAGTGAATTTCTCACTTATCTTCTTGTGTTCAGTATATAAGTAAAAATTATTATCCCGCAAATATTTATATATAACTTACATGAATTGTTGATGCATTTTAATAATAAAATTAAAGTGCATGATAATTTATGGACATCATAGAGTGGCGAAAGTGGTGACCATTAGTTTGTGATAACTCTTGTAAGATCTCACTTTATTCATCTATAATTCTACCACTTAATATCATTTTACTCTCATCGTTTTCTTTTGTGAGTGTCTTTGATCTTATGAGTTAGTGGTAAGAATTTGACCATAAGTTTCTTGTAACTTCTATCATTATTCTACCTCATTACATTTGTAACACTTGAACCTCTATTTCATTTATCTTTCCACTACTTCTTCTAATTCATTGCAAGAAAGATCCATCACTAATAAATATTGATGTTTCTTTCTTTTGTATTGTAAGAAGAAAAGAGATGAGTTGCAGGACTTTGTAAGATATGATAAGAAAGATGATAATGTGAAGATATTATATTGGTTAGTGGTGAAAAGGGGAGTTAAGACAAAGAATCTATTCTAAGTTTTTAACTATATTCATTGTACAAAAGAAATTAACTATATCAGTGAGAGAGAGAGTTGAGATAAAGAAAAATATTCTAAGTCTACAACTATATTCGATATACCAAAAAGAGTAATATATGTTGAAGGAAGGTCTTTTTATGGTGGAGCTTTGGACTCTTCAACTAATGTGGAGTTTCTTGAGTTGTAGATTGTGATGGATTGTTGTATCCTGGAGGGGACAAATCAAGAGTTGATACTGCGGGATTGATGTAGATTATGCCACAGTGGGCTTGAAGCTCCTTAAAGACAGCGAAATATACATGCCTCAATCAGGAAGAAGATTATGTTATTTTATTTTTTTTGTTTATTTTAATATTTAACTATAATTATTATAATTTGTGGTATATTACCCCAATAATTGTAAGGAGATTTATGGTTTTTGTACAATTTAAAAAATCATGGATATCAAGATTAGAGATCTCAAAATATGAAAGGCAAGAGATAGCCACGTAAAGTATCTTTCTACTTCCTCAACTCAAGTGGAAGCAAGGTAAAAGCTTTTCTAGTTGTTACGGAGGAAAGGTAAAAAAAATCTTTTTGCCTAATACTTTTTATATATAAAATGAAACTATTTTCATGAAAAAATTAGTTTTGTTAAATTCTCAAAATAGTGGAGGCTAATGAAATGAGAAGAAAATTACCATAAAAAATGTTATTTTTGCATTTTTGTGAATACTTTGAAAACAAAAAAGTGAATACTTTGAAAACAAAAAAAGTTAAAAGTGCATATATTAGTTATGGAATAAATCGGATGTTACTATTTATATATGAGTTGATGTATTTGTCTCTAACATGCAAGCTATCAAACAAATGAAAAAAATTGAGTAGCCATTTTAATATGAAAAATTGGGTGAGATAAATTTCATTCTTGAAATGAAAGAAATACATGTGATAAAAATTTTCTTGACAATTCACATTATGGTGAAAAATTATGAAATGCAATTTTGTTAATTGTATGAGTCATGTGTTAGGGTTTTTACCATGATTTTCTTACCAAATTTGAGTTTACTTTTCTTAAAAGAAAAATAAAAGTAATATCATAATTACTTTTACTTTTCCTAAAAGGAAAATATGAAACTTTTTCATATTTGGCTAATCTCTTTCTTGGAGGAATAATTTTGGATCTCTATAAGTAGAAGACCTCCATTCTCATACAATAACACAATAGTATCAAAAATGTAATCATTAAAGAGTCTTGTTTAGGGGGAGATTTCTCCCAAAAGATTTTATGTTTTTCATTATTAGTTTTTCATATGTAGGTCGTTTGATCGAATCATATTAATAATATATTTTTTTAGTATATTTTTACTTGTTATCTGAATTATCACCTTCTTGGCTTGCAACCTATAAGTTTTCGCATGATGCCCTCTCGATTTTAAACACAATATCATGCGCCTCCTTTTTATTTAAATACTAGTAATTTTATCTGCGCTTCGTGCAGATTAATTGGATTTTCGAATGTTGAAAGTTTCTTAAGAGATTTTTTTCTTTTTCAATTATTTCAAATTCTAGCCAATTATACACACTCTTGAGTATATACATGCATTTTTCTATAAATTTTCATCACTCACGTATTTTCAGTCTTCTAAAATATTTAATATTTATATAATATATTCTAAGCGAAATAATATTTGATTTATTTCCGTGCATATTTTAATAAGTTTCAAAAAATTTTATTATTTGTATATATAATACTAATTGTATGAATTTCGTATTCTCTTTTTATCTTATTTTGTCCTTTTTATTTCTCTTTAAATTATTTATCGTTAATTCTTTTTGTGTGTGTGTGTTTTCTTTCTTTACTTCCCTACATATATGCAATTTTAGAAAACCAAAGGATTATCAAATTGGAGTTTCATCTTTCATTTTGTGGAATATCTTTTTCATTTCAATATATTAATTATTAGTTAGTTTATAGTGAGCTTTTAATAAGCTAAAACTCTTTAAGGTTATTAAATAAAGGGAAACGTTATAAATGATAGGTAATATAAAGTAATTATTTTAAGAAGTAACTTTATTTTAACACATATCTCATCATCAGTGAAGAAAAATAGAAAAATATCAAAATATTAGTAAAATAATATATATAATTGACATTTTTGGTCATAGAGAGGTGCCGCATAACTTTGTCTATGTCTAAAATAAAGGAAAAAAATAAAGTTTATTACCTGTTTTAAAAATTTATTTTTTGATAAGTGATTATTTATGGTTGAGGGAAGAATCAAGATTCCTCTCTTGGACAAGAAAATAAAATAAAAAGAGACAACTGATTTAATGAAATTGTTGTTATCTTAGCAACACTTTTATTTTTCTTAAGTGATAAGCTTGAACGGTTCAAACAATAGACAATAGAATGTAGTATTAATCATTAAAAATTTTAACAAAAAAATTATAAAATGTGAAAAATCAAGAACTACAATTTTACATACAATAAACAACTTTCTTATGAATTAAAATGTCATTTGAAAATTATAAACTAATGTTACATTCTCATATTTTATCAAAAGATTTACTAAAGTTGACCTACAGAATTGTGGAATGATACATCGATACTTTCTTAAGTAGAACATGTATATGTTTGCCTCCTTCTCTTGCTTCTACTTCAGAAAATAAACACTCTGGTTTAGACACACGCAAAAAAGTGGACCTCACCAACGAAAAAATAGAAAAATAATTATCTAAATAAATTTAAACATTTGAGAATGTTATATTGTAAATCTATATCTATATATAATAATAAATAAGAATCAAGACCAGGTGATGTGGCAACTCTCTTTTGTCAAGGATCCTATTTATTTATTTTTCTCATTTTTTTGAAGTTTTTTCTTCTTTAGGTTAAAAGATAATTATATTTATTTACTAATATGTATCATAGGGGATTACAGAGTTAGCTGACGGTAGCCTATCCAATACTATGGTATTACAAGTACTAGAAATACAGCAACTAGTAGTAATGGGCACAACAGGCCCTACACGAACTATCATATTAGAGACATAGATAGTATTACACTGGGGCACAATAGGCCGTACAAAAGATGTAGTGATGGTTACATCTTCCAAAAAATTCTTAACACCAGGCGGAGGGTTACTCCAGATAACAAAAAGTTGGTCGTCAGGCAACTTTAGTGCTACTCCATTTGCTTGACATTGCTCATGCCTCATCTTTGGTTTCTTTGGATTGTGGAGAAGATCCTTGCATGGTGTAACAAGACTATTATTTGAAGGGTTCTTAGAGTGAAGCATATTGATTACCCCCAGGGAGTCTGTGGCTATTTCCAGACATGAAACCTACATGCTGCAAATGAGTAAAAGACCATAAAATAGGTTGCAAAATTCAGGCACAAAGGGGGGAAATATTAAGTTCTGCATTGACACCCCTAACCCAATACCCCATTTCGTCTCTAAAACATCCATCGGCTCCACCAGTTTTTGAGAAATGGTTGAAAGCCCCATCAATATTAAGTTAAGTCCTTTGTCAGGTAGAACCCAGTTTTTTCGGGGGATGTTGATATCAGGACGATTGTTAGTAGTAAGGTAGTAAAATTCTATAGTCCGTTCGAAAGGGGTTGGAATGGGGATAAGAATTTTGTGGTCGTTATGATGATTATGATTTCGAGTCAACCATATGTTCCAAAGGTAGAAGGGAAACAACTCTTCCCAACTTAGTAACAATGTATAGAGTTTTGGTGTATGTTTTTTGCATTTGATCATCCATTCAGTCCCTGAGTTTTGATCCAAGGAATCAATTTGATTCTCTAGGTTGATAGCTTCCAGAATTTCTTGACGAGGTAGCAATCGAGGAAGATGTGAGTAATGTTTCTGTCCTACCACACATGGGGCAGCTGGGGTCAATGTCTATCCCAATGTGATTTAAGAAAAACTTAGTAAGCATCCTTTCATGGTAGCAAAACCATAGAAAAACTTGACTTTTTTAAGACATTTTAATTTCCAAATTGATTCAGAGGGTTATGTTCATAATAAATTACACTCTTAATTAATATTAATAAAATCCATAACTCTAGAACCTTTTATATTCATAACCCTCAATCATTTAATTTCGCATTAAAATATTCAATGATAATTCTTCCTCTTATGCAAAAAAATAATTTATCTCAAAAGAATTTTAAAGAACAATAGTTAGATTTTTGTCATATCAATGTCTTACTTCTTTTATATGCCAATCGAGCCTTAAGAGAGCAAAAAAAAGAAACTAATTGTTAAATGGAAAGAAAAAGTAGGAAAACCAAATTGTTAACTTAAAGTATTAGAGTAGTTGAAGATAAAATTTAATAAACTGAAAATATAAAAAATAATACAATTTAAACTATATTTTGGTCAGTAAGATTTTTTTTCTATTGCTATATGGTATGTCTCATACCCATAGTGAGATGAGGGCAAGAAAAATTACCATAGTAGTAATCTTCTTTTTATCTACAATAAAAATTTTAGTGAAATTAGGAAAAAGAGAAATATAATTAATTAGTGGACTACACATAATATAAAAGAAAGTTTCTCTAACCAAATAATACATAGCTCTTAAAAGATATAAAACTGTAAAAAAAAATTATTGATAGATTATACATAGCATAAAAGAAATCTACTCTAAGAAAATAAATAGAATTTAGGAGAGTGACTTTCGGAATGCACATATTATAGTATCTTCTGCTCCGCAACAATTATAAAACTTGACAGAATAAGGAGGATCATCTGATCCTAATTCATAATACCTTTAATGCGTAAAGTAGGCAGAGACTATAAAGTCAAGCATCCTTGGAAAAAGATCTTGCATGATATAATGACGAAATGATCAAAATACACTTAAAGTAACACTTTGGTAGTGAAAAAATATAGAAAAAAATGTTTACTGAATTTCAGAAACAAAAACAAAAATGGGGACAAAGTTGTCCTATGTCGAATAGTATTAAATTGGCCCTTTTCCCATTTATTTATAAGAAGAAGAATTTTCATTGGACATTTTAATGCAAAATTGAATAACTGGAGGTTATGAATATAAAAGGTTTCAAAGTTATGAATTTTATTAATATTAATTAAGAATGTAATTTATTATGAACATGAAGAGATGTGAGTTATGAAAATGATTTTAAAAATTATTAAATGAAAACAAATGAAAGAAAAACTTCAAAAAGGGAAAAAAGGGATAAATAGGATCCTTGGTCAAAGAGAGATACCACGTCACCTTCTCTTGATCCTTCTTTTATTATTATATATAGATGTGAAAGTAATGTGAAAAAAAGGAGTTTGCTAGCTTAATAAAACAATTTGAGATATGTGGTTAATTACACTTTACTTGAAATTGTAAATGCTGTAAAAAGTATTTAGCAGGTATAGATAAATAAGGTATATTTTACTTAGTATGAAAGTTGAGGCATGTTTTATAAAATGAAAAATGTTTTGTTGTACTTAAAAGTACTTTGTGATGTAAATGAGAAACTTTGGTGCTAATTGTTGAAAACAAAAATTTATTATGGCTAACCCTACTATGGATCTTGAGTTTGGTGTTTTAACTTCAGCTACTGAAAAAGTGAATTGATTTAGAGACTTGCTATATCAATCACTTTATTTTGAGAAATTAAATTTTCTCTAATTTTGCGTTACTGTGATTGCACCAAAATTTATTGGTAGAGTATAAATTATTATTATTATAATGATAAATTTAGATCATAAGGAGAAAAATACAATATTGTGAGATTATATTGATCGACGACATACCATATTAATTGTGTTAATTTTGTGATTATCTTACAGATTCAACGACTAAACACTTAAAAATAAAATGGTTTGAAGCACATCGATGGAGAAGGAATTGAAGCTTAAAAACTTCTAACTCATTTATGAGAACACCCAACTTGGGCCTAAAGATCCTATAACCAAGTTAGATGGGAAGAATGAATCATATGATGACTTATTATGAATGCACTATTATTTTATCCCTCCTTATAATAAGAGTTGCATTTTTCTGCAATGATTTGTGGAGGTTGAGTCTAAGAACTTTTTTTAAAATTTTGTATCTATATGAGTGGGGTTTCGAAATGTAGGACCACCCTTGACAAATTTTACTTATATGAGTGTGAAAGTGGGCCGCTTCCTATGAGAATTGAGCTTATCTTTAAAAATGCTCATAAAATTTGGGATAGCCCAAGGCCATAATGTGTTTGTTATTAAAGCTTATATCAACACCTTGATTATTATGTGTAGGTAATGATACTTTATTTTTTAAGCAATCATAGTTCAAGTCTGAGACCACTACTGACTCTGGAGTAAAGGTTACTATTTTACTAAGTGAAGGTTCAATGAAAAGCACACCTTTATTATGCATACTTGTCTTCCTTCAACTAAATTGGTGAACTCTCTTATTTGAATATTAAAATAAGTGGGAGAATATTGATGCATTTTAATATAAAATTAAAGTGCATGATAGTTTATGGACATCATAAAGTGGAGAAAGTGGTGATCATTAGTTTGTGATAACTCTTGTAACATCTCACTTTATTCATCCAAAATTCTACAACTTAATATCCTCTTACTCTTACTATATTTTTTTGTGTGTGTCTTTAATATTATAAGTTAATGGTAAGAATGTGGTAATAAGTTTCTTATAACTTCTATCATTATTCTACCGCATTATTTTGTAACACTTGGAACCACTGTTCCATATATCTTTCTACTACTTTTTTCTATTTATTGTAAGGAAGATTCATCACCTATAAATAGTGATGTTTCTTTCCTTTGTGTTGTAAGAAAAAAAGTGATGACTTGTAGTATATTGTGAGATATGTGGAGAAACATTATAATGTGAAAATATTGTATTGGTTAGTGGTGAAAGTAAGAATTAAAACAAAGAATATATTTGAAGTCTTTCACTATATTCACTATGCAAAAGAGAGCAATTATATTAGTGAAAAAAGTTGAGACAAAGAAAAATATTATAAGTCTACAACTATATTCACTAAATAAAAAAGAGTAATATATGTTGAAGGAAGGTGTTCTTAAAGTGGAGCTTTTGACTCTTCAACTAATTAAAAGTTGCTTGAGTTGTAGATCATGGTGGACTGATCAACCCTGGAGAGGACAAGTCAAGAGTTAATACTATAGGATCGGTGTATATTACGATACATGGGCTTGAATCTCCTTAAAGAGAGCGAGATATCCATGCCCCAGCCAATAGAAAGATAATATTATTTTCTTTAATTTTTGTTTATTTTATTATTTCAACTATAATTATTATAATTTGTGATATATTACACCAACACAAATATTATGAAAAATATGGTGGGGTTAGAGATTTGGTGTGGCGATATTGGGGATATGAGTGTGGGGTTGGGTTGAAAATATGGTGCTTATTTTTCTACTCCTACTAGCTACTAGAAAAGTCAATTTTCCACATTTTTATGGTGTGTGTTTTGCTAGAGAAATAATTTTTAAAAAGTTGACTTACCTCTTTTTTGGTAAACTGATGATAATATTAAATTATATAAGCAAGTAAAGACTAAAAAGAGGTAGTTTGCGGTAGGGCCACTAAACAAGCATCGGCGCTAGTAGTAGCATCTCTATCCATACTATTATACAAAGCCCCTATATTTATCATATTTCTAATCCTTCTAATATTTGGCCCTCCATTTATATAAACTGCTAAAATATCCTTTATAGATGGAGGAGGGTCCCACAACAGAGGTTCAACGAAAGTAGTTTACGTACATTAATTCTTGTCAGTGCATTTGCCAACTTATTCTGTTTTCTATAGACGTGTTTTACTTGTGTCTTACCCAGAGCCACAATTAGGTACCTACAATCAGATAGTAAAGATAAGTTAGCATTAGTTGCTCTGTAGGAGATTAACTAATTACTAAAAATCTAGATTTATTTCTAGCGAAGCAAAATGGTATTTGAGTGCTACCAATAGGCCTATTAGGAGAGCATGGAGTTCAGCCTTCAAATAGTCTAAAATGGACACCTGAGTGATAAATCCTAAGATTCATTTTCCACCACAGTTTCCAAATATTCTAGCTATAGTGGCATAATCGGTTCCAGGCTAAAAGTTCGCATCTGTGATAAGTGTTGTGAAGTCAGATTTTGGCGGTTTCCATTTAATATACAAAGAAGTAGTATGATTTATATGTTTTGTCTTTCCTGCCAAAAACCAAAATTCTATTGCAAGGGGTAATACAGATACTAGGTTAAGTTAAAATTGCAAACCCTCGAAGGTGAATTTATTATGGCCTAGCCAGATTGATCATAAGCAATAACTGGGGATAACCATTGTAGGTATAGTCAGAAAAAAGGATTGGTTAAGTTTTATTACAAATAACCTTGGATCTCAGATTAAGGATGAGGATCCATAAGGGTGGACGTAAGGTTCTCAATTTATGTGGACATGCCTAGTTCCAATGAAAGTGACACTAGCGATTTACAGTTTAAGAAGCGATGCGTAACTATTTTATGGAAGGAGTGAAAAAGGGGACACAATGGGGAGGAACACACAGTGGGTGTAATGCGGGTAAGAGGAGGTAAGAAGGAAATTGTGATTTGTAAGCCACAAGAAATGTCTAAGCTTTGGTAGAATGCTTAGATTCCAGATCTATAAAAAAATTTACATCATATTTGTCGGCTTCTATACCTTTCTTAGTTAAAGTAGTGCAACTGTAGTCAAAAGAAAAAACTTTAGTAGTCGTAATTCCCCAGATTATACTGTTTATGGATGAGAGATCATACCATGTAAAATGAATTTATTTAATACAGAAAATTATAGTTTGTGGAAGATTTAAGAAAAGTAGTGAAAAACAGCAACAATTGTCTGCTCTATAGCAAGCAATCTTGGCATTTAATTCATGCCTCTGGAGAGGGCCTTGAATAAGACTTTGAATAGAATAGTTTACCTCAACCCATGGGTCATAGAAAAAATTTATATGTTTGCTATTTATAGGTTTCCATTGGAGCGTTATTTGACATTTAGCATATCATATCCCGAGGGCCTTCCAAATTCTTAAGTTTTCTCCTTTTTATCCTAAGTAATTTGATCATAGAACATGTACCCAAGGGGATCTGGAATAAAAATGAGCCAAGAAGAGGTTTCCAAGAGGTCTAAGTTCTTATGTGTTAGCCCTTGGATGCCTAGGCCCCCAGTGTTTTTGGGTTTCATAATATCATTCCATTTTAGGAGGTAAATCTTTCCTTGGGTTGGAGTGGCACCCTACATGAAATTTCATTCATAGGGTTTCATTTTTTAATGACATACCTAGGAAGTTGCAAAAGACACATGACATGGTTGGGGGGACTGTTAAGAGTTGATCGGATAAGAGTTGTTCTCCCAGTAGCATTGGGGAAAGTAATTTTTTGGTTTTGATTGAAGAAGAGTTGTTCTCCTAGCAGAATTGAGGAAAGTAGTTTTCCATCCAGCCAAACAATTTTTAAAGTTATCCAAAAGAAAATGGAAATCTTGTTTGGTCAACCTCGACATTAACATAGGGAAGCATAAATATTTTTCAAATTTGGGTCCCTCTTTGATATTAAGGTTATGGATTGTCTTTTCCTTGGAAAGAACTAGAGCCTTTTTTGAAAAGAATAATTTTAATTTAGCCAAATTTATTTTTTGGCCTGATATCGACTCAAAGTGATTGAATATTGTTGAAATAGAGGCACAAGAGGTGGAGTCAACTACCCCACAGAATAATTTTATCAGCAAACAATAGATGAGAAATTGGAGGTACAAATGTAGTAATTTGAATAGCAGTCTAGAGGTGGTTATTGACTGCAGAGTCAATTCTATGAGAGAGTCTCTCCATGATCAAAATAAATAGATAAGGGGACAGAGGATCTCCTTGGCGGATGCCTCTAGGAGGCGAAAACAAAGGGTTATTCGAGCCATTAATTTGAATTGAAACCGAAGTAGTGGAAATGCAGGACATGATAAATTTCACCAAATTTGGAGGGAATTTACACTAAAGGAGGGTATGGTGAATGAAAGACCAATCTAATCGATCAAAGAATTTTTTTCGATCGATCTTATCCAATATGTACCATTTCCTATATTTAGTATTTCAGAGAAAGTTCAGGAGCTCTTGTACAAGAAATACATTATCAAAAACTCTGTGATTTAAAAAAAGCTTGATTGAGCCGACCCAATTAAGTTCTTAAGGAGAGGTTTGATTCGATTAACAATGATTTACATGATGATCTTGTACGTCGTATTACAAAGGCTAATACGCCGATACTGAGTTTTTGATGTAGGATTTAGGATTTTAGGAATGAGGAAAATAAAAGTATTATTTATTTCCTCTGGGATTCTCTAGAATTTGAAGACGTTAGAGCAGAACTCTTCGACAAAAAGGTAAACTAGGTCTCGGTATTTTGGAAAAAAAGGATGGATACCATTAGGACCTGGAGATTTATAAGGATTTAAGGAAAATACCGAGTCAACTATTTCCTTATAGGAAACATATCTTTATAAATAATCCACATCCATATTATGGACAAAGTGATTGTATGCTTGGTGGAGGTGTATAGTGGAATACATAAGATCAATTGGTCTAAGTCTCAAGAATAAAGAAGTCATATTGTCTTTAATATCCTGCCTATCCACGATCGTGTTTCCTACTGAATCTCAAAGAGCAAAGATTCTATTTTTGCGCCTTCAATAAATAGTGGACAAATGGTAGAATTTGATATTATCATCACCATCATTAAGTCAATGAATATGTGATCTTGGTTTCCAAAATTCATGTTCAGTATTAAGCAACTCATTTAACTCCCATCAATGTAAGCTTCTAGGTTTTGGAGGAAACTACTTATTGGGTAATAAGGTGGCCTTTTGATTCCTCCTAATTTTTCTAGGAGACGTCTTTTCTTAGTAAAAATATTCCAAAACACCTCTTTGTTCCATAAGATACTTAGGATTGAAATCATGATATGGAGGGTATTAGAGCATTATTTATTCTAAGCCAAAAATATTTAATGACTGATGAAAATTAGGGATGTGCAGTCTATATGGTTTTCAGTCTAAAAAGTTTATGCGATACAACAACCAGTTAGTTAATTAGATGAGTAAAGTATAATGATTAGAGTAAGTGCATGGGAGGTTCTTAACCGAGGATTTAGAAAATAGCTATAACTAATAATTGTTAGCTGCAAACTGAAACACCCCAGATTTTTGTCCCTTGGGAATTTCTTAAGCTTTGAACTCACTGCCTTGGTTGTGACTGGACCCCCGGAGTCGTAGGTGTCTTGACAACTCATTGGGGTAAGTCATAAGAAAATTAGGTAAGATTGTATCATGATTATACTTTGAGTACAAGTGGCTTACTATGAGACGTAAGGATATGTTATGAGTCATAGGGTGTCTAGTGTATACCCCAAATGGGTTCTGTGTTGATTACGACTAGTACCTATGAGTCTTAGAGCCCCATTACAATTTTTTTGGCTGAGCCATAAGGTCATCTGTGTGTTGCCTTGGTGGTACTGGAATGGTTATGACTCATGGTAATGAGTCGTAAAGAATGGATATGAGTCAATAGTTGACCCATAGTCAAAGACGGCACTTTTTTAGTTTTTAAGTTAAGGATATTCTATACATTTCCCCTCTTATCTAAATTAAAACCCATATATTATAATCTCATTAGGGTGTCTTTAGCACTCTGGACACATCAAAGTAACTCCTCAAATACTCTCAAATCCCCAAGGTCAAGAACACTTAGGGTTTTTAAAAGGGTGATCAATTAGGCTTTCAAGGGAGATTTCTCTCCGTACATCTTATTATTTCAGGCATGTTACTGTTCTCTTATTGTTAATTTTTTAAAAAGCATATGTAATAAAGTGTTATTCACATGGAATTGTTTTGGTTTTGAAAACAAGGTTGTGGGATTTGAATGCTTATTATTGAATAATGTTTTCCCATGATTTAATTATGATTATTCACACTTTAAATATGGTTTTGAACTTATGGGTGCATGGGTATGGTGGATGAATTAGAGAATAGTGACTTTTCAAAACGTGTGACTTTTGAAATGGTTATGACCCCAACCCTTAATGAGAAATTGGCTTTGAGTTATGAGAAAAGTGGAGATTTGTACAATTGAACTAGTCTTGAACTATTGCATGATATAATGAGGTATTTGAAATACAATGGTCTGATTTAATGCACAAAGGGAGTCGGTGTTCCCCACCTTGTATTAAAGAACAAAATGAGATATTTTCCCAAGGTCTTGGTATTTTGTTGTTACTTTGCAAGTGAGTTGGTATAACGATACCAACAATGTATGCCTTAGAGTGAAATGTGTTTCGTGAATGGAATTGTTTGATAAATGATTTAATTGGGCTATAAATAGGGTTGTGTAACTGATTCATGAAAGTGGAGGTCCGGGTGACCAACACTGAAAATTGCATTTGTCGACCCGGGGGTTAAAGTAACCAGGGAGATTCAAGTCCTCCTTATTGTTATTTATGATTCGGGAGGTTTGAGTCCTCCATAAATTATTAGGTGATCAGGTGCTTAATCCATCATAGTATATGTTGGGAGGTTCGACCCATGTGCATATATATGAGAATATTCTTCGATTCATGTGGCTACACACACTAGGGCCCAACCAAGGGGTGAGAGCTGGGGCACATATATCCCGTGAGTACTATGATATAACGGTTAAGCTACACAATCCAGGTAAAGGTTTAAAAGTGCATGCTAAACCTTGTTCCTAATCCAAACATGTATATATATATATATGCATTTGATTTCGTGCATTGATTTTTGGGAATGATTTTTAACTATGGATTATATCATTTTGTTATCCTTATCGCTGATTTACATTCTAGAGCTCCAATCACTAACCATCTTTGAATGTTGTATCCCCACGCGATGCAAATTTGGCCATATTTCCACATCTCCTGCTCAGTGACTTGGATTATGGATCAGCTAGAAAGTGAGATTGAAGTGGTTAGCCTCTATACTTCGAGATACCTTATTTCATGATTATGGCTTCCTTTACACTTGAATATTCCTTTATATTTGGTTCTTCCCTATTGTCAGGGCCATTTCCCGACATTTTATTGATATTTAATTTTGGATCATAGTTTAGAAGACTTTAGTGTACGTGGTCTCACCAAGTAATACAGTGGCCTTAAATAAAGCCAAATATCGACCCCTCAGAGACTTGATTTAAACAACTATCCAATTCTAATTCAACTTTTGAGATTAATCAGCGCAAGCGTAACCGAAAGAGTTTTGAAAATTATAAATTAAATGAAAAGTAAACAGTGCATAAAAGTAAAGACTTGAGACAATAAATGGATGAAATAAAAGGGTTAAGTAACTTCGAACAATCATACTACGCTATTGAACCTCATTCGTTAGGTTGCTTATCTTGGTTATTGATTCGTAGGGTTTATCGCATGATCATGGTCCCCCAACCTCTAATCGTCTACCTAACTTAGACATTACAACTAAATCATTGAGCGAGGATGTAATAATCCAATTATATATATGAATCTATCATCCTACATATTAACCAATCAGGGCTTCTAGGTGTATCCCTATCCTAGATGCCAATTCAAATTTCTTACTTTATAAAAGAATAAGAATCTTACTCTATTTATCCACACGTTCTATCTTCATATTCTCCCTCTCAAGATCACAAGGTCAACAATATATATTCTAAGGGTCGTAAATCCTCAAAATAGCTAAAACAAGGATGAAAAAACAACCAAATATGATAAGCAATCCCAACAAACTCAATTCAAAGCGAAAGTAAACATGTTTTTGGCCTTAACCCAGATAAGGGTGTTTAGCCACTAATCGACATAACCATAACCCAAATAATTGAATACATGATTAAATCTATTAAAAATCTGAAGTATAGAGAAATAAACCCTAAAAAATGTGTTGAGCAACCTTTCTCTAAGTCCAAAAATAATCAAAAGTGTTTTACAAAGTGTGTAAGTGTTCAATTTATAGTGGAAGAAAATTGGTCGTGTGGGAATAAAGGGGTGTTGCGGGCTCTACATAACCCGAGTGAAGGAGTCCCTAAGGAATCTAATCCACCGGTATAAAGGGTTCTCCACGGGCCTTAGTCCTATGGAGTGAAAGGGGTGTCGCCCCTATATCGCCTAGGCATACTGGAATTGTCCACTTTTGCGTCTAAACATGTCTCAAGCCTTTCTCCTTCTGTCCTAAGCCTTGTAATGTTGTTTCCAGTTGATTTTCCACTTGTGTATCATCCAAATATCATTTGAATAAGCTCAAAAATAATCCTAAAACATTAAAAACCATGGATTAGAGATCAAAACATCACAAATGACTAACTAGAAACTCAAGCTAAGAACCAGTTTCGTTCATTTAAATCTTAAACTTAGTCTTGACTCTTGGCTTGATCCTACTGCACTTTAAACATCATAAATAAGTTGTTCCAAACAATATTACATATTCAAATAATAATGAGCTCATCATACATGTTAGAATCCATCGACACCAACTAGAATGACACCTAGCTCAAGCTAGTAACACTAGTTTTCTCGTCCAATCTCTAAGTGATCAATTTGAACCCAAACTTGTTTGAAAACACATTTAAACATTGTAATCATATAATTAAACAATTAGATGATCAATTATATAATTATTAATACATTAATAACATGAATATTCCTCAAAACAAGGCTAAATAAGGTAAGATAACAATACTAAAGTGCACAAATACATCCAACATTACCACCCTACATTTAAAGCCTTGTTCGTCCTCGAACAACTCTTTACTCTAAGCATCATAAGCTGAGGTGACTCTACCATTATACTACAAGAAATACACTCAATCTAGTATCACAATGACTACACAGGATGCAAGTTTCTAGTCTAAGCATGTTACATACACAATTGAAAGTCCAAGAACACTACTCCAAAACATCCTAGACTTAGGAATTGACTCACCTAGTTGGAAAACTCAAATATATTGTTCAATAAAAGAGATCATAATTACCCACATTAATCAAACATGTTCCCTCACAAAAAGAGAGCTACCCAAAATCACTCACAATCATGCAATCCATAACAGAATGGGTATAAGAATCAAATTGCGCTCACTCTTACAAAGAATTCACAAGTTGGAAATGATGAACCATAGGCTTTCCCTAAGTGTAGTACTCAACAAAAATCATAATGTTGAAGCTTAAGATTAAATAGGTCTTTAATGGTTGCACTATAGACTAAGGGATGGGTAGGATCTATTTTTGCCAAGAATAGTGACTAACTTCCCTAAGCGCTTTAATACCTAATACAATTAATTCACCTTCAACAACCAACTTTCACCACTTCTATCTACCCATATCTTTTGTTTTGCCCCATCGCATTAAGCTTATTCACAAACACTATGGTAGGAGTATTTTCAATGTACAACTTATTAAATTTGAATAAATTTTTATCCTTTAATTACTCAACTCCCAACCACAACACATATCTAATTTTTGAACACCATTAGCTATCACTTAGTGGCTTCACTTTCACCTTTCTCCTACTTGAATGATCAACTCCCTAACTTAATTAAGTTTCAACTAAAGATCTTAGGAACTTTGGATCAAATTAAGGTCAACCAAGGAAGGGATTAAGCTTCATATGAGGCTGCCAAAGAAAAATCTAAAGACTTAATGGGGCTAACTAGGATTATGCACAAGGGTAGATAAAAAGAAGGTATAAAGCATGGCTATCAAAAAAATGCCTATATTATCTCCTAAACCCACACTCTTTATTTTACTTCATATACACACTAGTCAATTTCTAGATATCTCATGGAACAAGGAATATACAAACAACCTCTCACACACATAGCACATGCTCAACTTAAGTAGGATCATCATAGGCTCTTAATCAAATAATCAAATGAATTCAACATTAATCCAACAAGTACAAAATTCATAATCAAGAGCCTAGGAGTCTAAAAAGTAGTCATTAACACAATCAACACTCTTTTTACCATCAAAACACTTGCATTATGAAATAAAATATAGCACTAACAAAAACATCTTACTTATTCCTAAAACAAAAATTTTAAAACTACCCTAAAAATGGGAATTTTCCCACCCCATACTTAAAAATGTATTTTGTCACCAAAGTATACTTAAAAGTAGAGATAGAAAATACTTCCTAAGGCCTGTTAGGCCTAGCTAGTAGCATCTTTATACATCCAGATGGTCTAGGAACCCCACACTTAGTCTTTGTCATGCTCTTTAGCTCAGGTTTTCTAGTATTCAGACTTTCCATCAACCTGTGACTCCAAGAAAACAAAAACTAGTAAAGTAAAAACTAAAATACTAAAAATAAAACCTACCTTAGCTTAGGTTACCTCCCAAGCAACGCCTGATTTAGTGTCGTGGCATGACCCAATCACCGACTTATTTGTATTCCTTCAACATCTTCCTCACACTTGGACACCATCTTCTTATTCATTTTTGACCTCTTAAGTGTTAAATCTCAAGGTTAATATATTTCTCAATAATAGCCTTTTCAGGCTCATCAATTTGCATCATTTCATACTGGGGTGGTTGTGGCTTGGGATGCTCAATGAGGAAATCTGAAAAGGTTTTTTGTGGAGTAGACTCTACCGCCTCACACTTATCCCCTTTAATCATAACAATTATGTACAAATCCTTATAGTGGGATATTGTGTTCATCGATTTGTACACATTAGAAATCGGCTCTTTATTATCCAGCCTTATTGTGAGTATGCCCTCTCTCACATCTATCAAAGATCCTCTCGTTACCATGAATAGATGTTCCAAGATAACTGGCACTCTTTAATCTACCTGAAAATCTAAAACAATAAAGTTAGTAGGAATAATAAACTTACCAACCTTGATGAGAACATCCTCTAGGATTTCTTCGAGATGGGCTAGGGTCTGATCTGCCAATTAAAGTATCACAATACTCAGTCTCAGCTTCCCCAGGCCTAAGGTGTTAAAAAGAAGAGGTGAATCAAGTTTATACTTGTCCCCAAGTCATTAAGTTCGTAGACCACCTTATTATTGCCAATTTGAATCGAAAGAGTGAAACTCCCAGGGTCTTTGAGCTTTTAGGACATTTTTTGCATCACCACAGAACTACACTCCTTAATAAGTACTATTGTATGAACATCATGCAACTTAACTTTATTAGTGACCACATCCTTCAAGTACTTATCATACTTGGGAATTCTTTGCAAAATATCTTAAAGAAGAAGGTTAATATGAAGCTCAATGAAAGTGTCAAGAAACTTTTTGAAGTATGAATCCTCATTTTCCTTTATATGCTTCAATGGTAAGGGTAGTGGTAGTCTCTTTATCTCCTGTTAAGAAAATTTTTCTTGTAAGTACTCAGACTTTCTCGAATTTTTAGCATCTTTGTCATCTACCTGCATAGGATCTCTCTGTATTTACCTCGTTGGTTTCCTTTGGAGGTCTTTCATTCATATCTTTACCACTCTTCAAATTTATTTCCATTAATTGTTTAGGATTTCCATTATTGCTTGTAAAACCACCTTGGGGCCTGGTATTTTGTGCTTGTTGCATTTGCCCCAACTGTATCTCCAAGTTTCTTATAGAAATCTACTAACTCTTAATCTCTGCCTATTAGATCTTCATGTATTCTTTTTGACCTTTTATTTCTATTGCCAATTACGCTTGACCAACTATAATTTGTTTCAGCATCTTCTCAACATTGTTTATTTGAGTTGTGGACTAATTACTCTGATGTTGCGGTTGCTAAGACTATTGTTACTAATTATTCCAGTAATGAATTGGGTATTGAGCCTGCCACTTTAAATTTTATGTGTTCCCATAATTATGCCTTTGAACATTACCCACGAACATCATGGACTTAGTATTTGAAGCATACATAGCCGTTTAATTCCCACTGTTACCATAAACCTCACACCAACTTGCAACTGTGGTTACCGGCTATATAACTCCTAATTTATATTGCTTATCTGATTATGCAGAATAGCAATCTGGGAAAATATAAAAGTAAATTAGTCCACCTCCAACACACCTTCAACCTTCTTTGTATTATTTCTTGAGTCAGAATGCCACTCAGAATTCCTTTGATCAATTCGATTTAACAAAGTATATAGCTTATTATAATTCAAATCCAAAGCTTGACCACCTGCAGCTGAATATAGTAAAATTTTTGTTTTATGGTCAACTGCCTCAACAAAAGTTTGAGCTAATACCTCATTGGATTATTGATGATGTGGACAGTCCAAAAGAAAATCTTTGAATTACTCCCAAACATGATATAAGTTCTTATCTGGCTTCTATTTGAAGCACACATTCTCACTGTGCAGTCTCACAGCTTTGCCAGATGGAAAGAATTGGATGAGGAATTTCCTAGCTAAGTCATCCCAGGTTATGATTGAACTTATCGACTCATCATTGAACCACTTCTTCACTTCCCCTAATAGTGAAAAGGCGAATAATATCAGCCTAACATAATCAGTTGACCCACCAGTAGGGATGAATGTGTCACTAATCTCTAGAAAGTTCCATAGGTGGACTTGTAAATCTCTATGTGAAAGCCTGATAAACTATCCATTGTTGATCAAAAGTTGCACCATGTTCTGTTTTAGCTCAAAATTACCTCCAGCATCTGGTTTCTAAAAAAAGGGAGGTCAAATTTGTAGGAAGTAGGATTGCCACTTCTCGAACTGTCCTACGGGTAGGTTGATTTTCAGCCATTAGAGTAGGATTGTCTTTTTCCTCTTAAAATTATGGGATACAGGGGAAAAGGATTGCTTCTCTCCTTCGTTGATAGAAGAGATGCTCAGGTTCGGGGCTTGATTCAACCAATTCCCTATCACTTGCAAGCTTACTACTCTGCAAACCTATTTTCTGCAAACTCAATACCAATACAAATAGTAAAACACCAAAGAAATCAAAAAAGTCAAACTAAAACAAAAATAGTTGCCAATTTACAAGTCCCCAACAATGGCACCTAAAACTTGTTGTGCCCAAGCGCACACGCAAGTGTATATGGTCTCACCAAGTAATATAGTAGCCTTAAGTAAAGCCAAATATTGATCCCTCAGAAACATGTTAAATAACTATCCAATTCTTGTTTGACTATTAAGATTAATTAGTGCAAGCATAACCAAAAGATTTTTCAAAATTATAAATTAAATGCAAAGTAAATAGTGCACAAAAGTAAAGATATAAGATAATCATTGGATTAAATACTACAGTTAAGGCACTTCTAACAATCATACTATGCTATTGAACCTCATTCGTTAGGTTGTTATCTTGTTTATTGATTCATAGGGTTTATCACATGATCATGGTTTCCTGACCTCATATCTTTTATCTAACTTGGACATTACAACTATATCATTGAGCAGGAATGTAATAATCCAATTAAATATATGAAGATATCATCCAGCATATGAACCAAGCAAGGCTTATAAGTATATCCCTATCCAAGATGCTAATTAAAATTCCTTATTTTATAAAAGAATAAGAACCTTACTTTATTCATCCCCATGTTCTATCTTCCTATTGCCCCTTCTGAGATCACAAGGTCGATAATATACCTATTCTAAGGGTCACAAATCCACAAGATAGTTAAAATAAGGATGAAAAATAACCAAATATGATAATAAATTCCAACAAACTTAATTCTAAGTGAAAGTAAACATGTTCTTGGCCTTAACCCCAAATATAGGGTGTTTAGCCACTAGTCGACATAACCATAATCCAAAAAATTAAATACATGATTAAATCTATTAAAAATCTAAATTAAATAGAAATAAAACCTAAAAAAGTATTGATAAGCCCTTATACAAGTCCAATAACATTCAAAACTGTTTTACAAAGTGTCTAAGTGTTCTATTTATGGTGGAGAAAATTTGCTCGTGTGGAAATAAAGGGATGTCGCGGGCTCTACACCACCGGAGTGGAGGAGGAATTGAGGTATCTAGTCAAATGGGTCTTCACTAGCATTATTCATATTTATTTAAGGGTTCATCACCCCTATATCGCCTGTGCATACTGGAATTGTCCACTTTTGCATCTAAACTTGTCTCAAGCCTTTCTCCTTCCGTCCTAAGACTTGTAGTGTTGTTTCCACTAAATTTTCCACTTGCATATCATCTAAATATAATCTAAATCATCTCAAAAAGCAACCTATGAAATTTAAAAACATGTATTAGAGCTCAAAACAATAAAACATCACAAATGACTAACTAGAAACTCAAGCTAAGAACCAATTTTGCTCATTTAAATCTTAAACTTAGTCTAGACTCATGGCTTGATTTAATTGCACTTTAAACATCATAAAAAAGTTTTTTCCACACAATAGTAAACATTCAAACCATATTTAACTCATCATACATGTTATAATCGATCAAGACCAACTAGAACGACACCTAGCTCAAGTGAGTAATACTAGTTTTCTCGTCCAAACTCTAAGTGATCAATTTAAATCCAAACTTGTTTGAAAATACCATTAAACATTATAATAACATCCTTACACACATATATTCTCAATTATATCATTATTAACACATTAAGAACCCAAATAGTCCTCAAAACAAGGCTAAATAAGCTAGGATAACAATAGTAAAGTGTATAAATACACCTAACATCAACTACTATGGTTATTGGGTGGTTCTAGTCGGTCAATAATTTGGCCGATCGTTCGTAGTTGGTCATGAACTTAAAATTAAATTTTCTTATGCTATTCCATGCTATTTTTTTATAGTTTTGGAATTCATTTGACTTTGGGGTGTGTTTTGAAGGGTTGGTTAGGTGCATGGGGTTTTCTCTGATCCACGTGGTACTTGAGATACCATATATGACTAAGACCTTGTTTGGGTCATGTCAGATTGGTATCAAAGCATAGTTTAGTATCCTTAGGTGTCCAACAAAGTCGTGTTGAGTAGAGTCTTTTATGGGTGTGTAGCACACTATATTTATAAGGGAGGGGCAATGAGACATTTTGGAATATTTCCTTTCATGTTGTTCTAGTTTAAGATATAGAGTCTAAGGTTTGGAATATCTCTAATTACCATTTATTCACCTTTCAAATCATGCCTCCAAATAGAACTGATATCCGTAGGAACTCTTCTATCCAGTCTGAGGACAATGTGGATGGAGCTCATCCTAATCTAGGAGTTTAGACCCATTCTAGGATCGCTTCTTTTGATTGCCTTGATGGAGCTCCACTGGTTCCCTTGTTCCTTCTCAAGCATCTTGTGTTGATGTATTTAATTCTCAATTTCACCATTCTATTCACTTTCTTACCCAGTTGGTGGCCTCTCAAACTTAGTGAGTCACTTTTGTTACTCTATCTTCTAAGGCAACTAGAGTTGGTCAATTCATGAGATTGACTTTCTAAGGTTGAAAAAAATCCTTAATATTTTAGTGATGAGATAGAAAAGATATTTTTTGTGATGCATTCCACTAATGTGAAGGACGTGGATTTGGCACCTACCAATTGAAAGATGTGGCATATTAGTGGTATGAGGAATGAGACCAGTCTAGGGTTAATGATGTTGAGACTGCCTTATGGGATGATTTTTTTAGTACTTTATTTCCTTTTCTTATTGTTCTATTTCAAGCTATAGAGTCTAAGGTTTGGAATATCTTTAATTACCATTTATTCACCTTTCAGATCATACCGTCAAATAGAGCTAATGTCCGTGGGAACTCTTCTATCCAGACTGAGTATAATGTGGATAGAGCTTGTCCTACTCCGGGAGTTTAGACCCATTCTAGGGTCGCTGCTTCTGATTGCCTTGATGGAGCTCCACTAGTTCCCCTGTTCCTTCTCAAGCATCTCGAGTTAATGTATTTAATTATCAATTTCACCAGTTTATTCACTTTCTTACCTAGGTGGTGGCCTCTCAGACTTAGCTAGTCATTTTGGTTACTCCATCCTCCAAGGCAACTAGAGTTGGCCAATTCATGAGATTGAATTCTCCTTTTTTACAAGTTCTAAGGTTGAGAAAAATCCTCAATATTTTAGTGATGAGATAGAAAAGATCTTTCATGTGATGCATGCCACTAACGTGGAGGACGTGGATTCTCCACCTCCAATTAAAATATGTGGCATATCAGTGGTATGAGAAATAAGATCATTCTAGGGGCAATGATGCTGAGTCCGCCTTATGGGATGATTTCTTAGTACTTTTCTAGACCACTTCCTTCCTTAAGAGTTGAGGAAGGCGAAGGTGGAAGAATTTGTTAAGCTGAAGATAGGTAAGATGTCATTCAAGGAGTAAGCCATGAAGTTTCATTAGTTATCTTGTATGCTCTGGAGTTGGTGTCTAGCATGAGGTCTAAAATGAGATAGTTTGCTTCTAAGTTATCCCTAGACTTGATTTTTAAAAGTAAAATTTCCTTGTTAAATAAGGATATGGATATTTCTTGGCTTGTGGTATATGTGCTACAAGTCAAAGAAAAGAAGAAGAAGCAGGCTAAATTTAGAAAAAGGTAGAGTAAGAAGTTTTACTATTTGGATTAGGGTAAAAGTCAGTAGCAAGGTGGTAGAGATAGAGAAAAATGGTCTAAGAAAAAGTGTGGCAACTCTGGTTCCTACTCAACATCTAGCGTTCCCTACTTGAAGCTGTCAGGTAATCATCGTATATAGATTGGTGATGGTTTTAAGGCGTATGGTGCCCAGTCTTAGGCTAGTAGGGCTCAGTCAGTTCCATCATGTCCTCTTTGTAGATTTTATGGTCAGATGCACTGTGGGTTTTACAAAGAAAGGAGGAACAAGTGTTTTAAGTATGGCCAGATTGGTCACCTATAGAGAGATTATCCTTCTAAGGTTGCTTCTAGGGAAAACAAGGTTCTTAATTCTACTACAATAGCTCCTATACCATAGGGTGCTACATCTACTTTTAGCTCCAACACTGGTCAGAACCGTCTCTATCTCGCTACCTGTCAAGAATCTGAGGCATCCCCTAATATCGTTATAGGTATGTTGAAAATCTTTTTTTGTTATGTGTACTATTTATTTGATCCTGGGTCTACTCTCCCTTATGTTACCCCATTCATGGTGTTATATTTGGGTTTTAGACCTGAGTGTATTTTGGATCTCTTTTCTATTTCTACCCTGGTGGGTGACTCGATGGTTGCTAGGAGAGTCTACGGGGGATGTGTGGAATCTATTTGTGATAGGGAAATTTAGTGGATCTAATAGAGTTAGATATGGTTGATTTGATGTCACACTAGGAATGGATTGGTTACATTCATGTTATGCTTTTTTAGATTGTCGGACCCATAAGGTCATCTTCAAATTTCCAAATGAACTGGTTATTGAGTGGGAGGGTAGTTCCCTAGTACCTAAGAAAAAGTTTATTTCATATCTTTGATCCTAAAAATTGGTTTCTAAAGGGTACCTCTATCACTTAGTTTATGTCAAGGAAATCCCTTGATCCCATTTGATCTAGATACAAAAAAATACTACAACAAAACTGTCCCTATGGTATGTAAATTTCCCACGGTGTTCCCTGATGATCATTCTAGTATTCCTATTGATAGGGAGATTGATTTTGAGATTGATCTTATTTTGGACACTCTTTGTATCTCAAACCCCTATATAGAATGGCTCTATCTAAGTTGAAGGAACTTAAGGAGCAGTTAAAAGACCTTCTAGACGAGGGTTTCATCCATCCTAGTGTGTCCCTGCAGGATGCACCTATTTTTTCATGCATAATAATGATGGCTCCCTTCAAATGTGTATTGATTACCATCAATAGAATAAAGTAACCGCAAATACTAAGTACTCTCTTCTGAGGATTGATGACATCTTCAATCAACTTTAGGGTGCAAATTTTTTCTCTATGATTAATCGTCGATTCAGATACCATTAGTTGAAAATTAGGGAGACGGATATCCCTAAGATTACTTTCTGAACCCGGTAATGATATTTTGAGTTTTTGGTGATAACCTTTGGTTTGATCAATGCCCTGACTGCATTTATAGATCTTATGAATCAGGTTTTCCGTCAGTTCCTGAATTTGCTCATAATTGTCTTTATCGATAATATTCTGGTGTATTTGAAATGTAAGGCAAATCATGTTGATCACGTCCACCTTATGTTGCAGACCCTAAAAGATTAGCGTTTGTATGCTAAGTTCTCAAAATGTGAGTTCTGATTGAATGTGGTGACTTATTTGGGTTATGTTATTTCTAGTGAAGGGATTATGGTGGATACACAAAAAGTTGTAGTGTTTAGGAAGTGGCCTAGGCTCATAACTCCAATCGATATTCGAAGCTTCTTGGGTTTAGCCAATTATTATAGAAGGTTTATAGATAGCTTCTTATCGATTGTTGTCCCTTTGACCACACTAACTCAAAAGAAGGTGAAATTAATATGGTATGATGCTTATCAGGTTAGTTTTGAGAATTTGAAGGATAAGTTAACCTCAACTTCAGTTTTGACCCAGCCCAAAGGTACTGATGTTTTTTTCATCTATTGTTATGCATCTCGGGTGGGACTAGGTTGTGTATTAATGTAGTATGGCAAGGTGGTTACTTATCCTTTTAGACAGTTGAAAGTTTATGAGAAGAACTACTCAATTCATGATTTGGAATTGTTAGCTGTGATATTTGCTTTGAAGATTTGGAGGCATTATTTGTATAGAGTTCATGTTGATATTTATTCCGATCAAAAGAGCCTGCAATATGTGTTCATTCAAAAGGAGATAAATATCAAATAAAGGAGGTGGCTTGAGTTGCTCAAAGATTAAGACATTATTCTTCACTACAATCCAGGTAAAGCTAAGATGGTTGTTGATGCTCTTAACAGGTTGTCTATGGGAAGTTTATCTTACGTGAATAAGGAAAAGAGGGATTTGGTGAAAGATATTCACCATTTGGTTAATCTTGGAGTTCTTCTCTTAGATTTTTATGATGGTGGCGTGGTTGTGGAAAAAGTGGCAGAATTATCTCTTGGTACTGAAATAAAAAGGAAGCAGGTATTAGATTCTATCTTAATAAAGATTAAGAAAGATGTGGCATAATAAAAGGTTGTAGATTCTGAGATTGATGGTGATGGTATCTTGAGGTACCAAGGAAGATTATGTGTCCCGATGTAGATGGGCTATGAGAAATAATCTGGTTGAGGCTCATGAGTCGCATTATGCTATTAATCCCGGTTCAACAAAAATGCATCATAATCTTAAGGAGATTTACTAGAGGAACAATAAAAAGTGAGGTATATCCTGTTTTGTGGCTAGATGCATGGTGTACCAACAAGTGAAATTTGAGCAGCTGCAGCCCGAAGGGTTGTATCAAGAAATTGAGTTGCTTGTGTGCAAGTGGAAAGTGATTAATATGTATTTTATAACAGGTTTTCTCGGTCTCAGAATTAATTTGATTCTATTTAGTCCATTGTTGATAGGATGGCTAAGTCTGCTCATTTCTTGCCAATAAGGACTAATTATTTCGCAAAGGATTATGCAAAGTTATTCCTCCAAGAGATTGTGAAGTTGCATGGGGCGACTGTTTCTATAATATCAGATTGTGGTACTCAGTTCTTATCATACTTTTGCTGTTTGTATTAGAGATTTTTGGGGAACTAAGGTGCACCTTAGTACCTTTTTCCACCTGCAGTCGGATAGTCAAATAGAAATAACTATTTAGACACTAGAATATATGCTTCAAAATTGCATAATTTATTATAGTGGTAGTTGGGTTGATCATTTGTCGTGAATAGAGTTTATGTGTAATAATAGCTACCAGTCTAATATTGGGATGACCCTATTTGAGGCATTGTATGGAAAGAGGTGTAGATCTTCTATTGGGTAGTTTAAGGTTGGTGAGGCGGATATGTTTGGTCCTGATTTGGTTGACTAAGCCATGGAGAAGGTTAACGTGATTCAGGATAGACTTAAGACTGCCCAAAGTCGCCAAAAGTCCAATGCGGATGTGAGGTGTAAGGAGTTAGAGTTTGGGGTTGGAGATTAGGTGTTCCTAAAGATGTCTCCCATGAAGAGAGTAATGTGACTTGGAAAGACGGAGAAGCATAATCCCGGGTATGTCAGCCCGTACTTAGTCTTGAAGAGGGTCGGTAGTGTTGCGCATGAATTTGAGTTTCCCTCTACTTTAAGCTCCATTCATCCAGTGTTTCACATGTCGATATTAAGGAACTGTGTGGATGATCTATCGTTGATTGTGCCTATCAATGATATTGGTATTTCGGATTCCTTGTCTTATGAGGAACTCCTTATTGAAATTTTGGATCGGCAAGTTCATCAGCTGTGAACAAAGAACGTGATTCAGTAAATGTTCCATGGTGGAACCATAAGGTTGAAGAGGCTACTTGGGAAGCCAAAGAGGACATGAAGTCAAAGTATCCATTCCTATTCCCTATTCTGAAAAATCATTCTTAAGGTAAGTATTGTTCTAAACATCTTTGCCTTTTGTCTTTGTTAAAGGAATATTGTAAATTTCTTAGTATTTTTGTTTTCCGTCTTAAAGGTAAAAGCAGTGATATTTGGGGTCTAATCGTGTTAGTTAATACCTGGTCCTGTAATTCGAGGACGAATGATCCAAGTGAGAGAGAATTGAAACACCCTAAAATTTTGGCCTTTGGGAATTTCTTGAGCTTCGAGCTCACTGCCTTGGTTACGATTGGAACCCCGAAGATGTAGGGTGTCATGACAATTCGTTGGGATGAGTCATAACCAAATCATATAAGATTGTGGTGTGATTCTTCTCTGAGTATGAGTGGATCACTATGAACCATAAATATATGTTACGAGTAATAGGATGTCCAGTGTATACCCCAAATGGGCTCTGTATTGATAACGATTAGGACCTACGAGGTACAGGGTCCTATTATGATTTCTGTGGCTGAGTCGTAAGCTTAGCAGTGTGTTAACTTTATGGTACTGTCTTAGTTATGACCTGTGATAATAAGTCATTATGAATGGCTATGAGTCAAGGGTTGACCCATAGTCAAAGGCAACACCTTTAAAGAATTTAAGGTAAGGTCATTGTAGACATTTCCTCTCTCAACTAAATTAAAACCCACGTATTTTAACCTTATTAAAGCACTCAGAAAAATATCAAAGTAACTCATCAAATATTCTCAAATCCCTAAGTTCAAAAACACTTAGGGTTTCCAAAAGGGTGATCAATTAGGGCTTCCAAGGGTGATTTCACTCTATACATCTTACTATTTCAGGCATGTGACTCTTTCCTCATTGTTAATTTGTTAAAAATCATATGTATTAAAGTGTTATTCACATGGAATTATTTTGGTTTTGAAAACAAGGGTTGTGGATTTTGAATGCTTATTGTTGAACAATATTTTCCCATGATTTAATTATGATTATTCATGCTTTGAATATGGTTTTGAACTTATGGGTGCATGGGTATGGTGGATGAATTAAAGAATAGTGATTTTTCAAAACTTGTGACTTTTGAAATAGTTATGACCCCAACCCTTAATGTGAAATTGGCTTTGAGCTATGAGAAAAGTGGAAATTTATACAATTAAACTAGTTTTGAACTATGCATAATATAATGAGGTATTTGAAATACAATGGTCTGATTTAATGCACAAAAGGAGTTGGTGTTTCCCATGTTGTATTAAAGAACAAAGGGAGGTATTTTCCTAAGGTCTTGGCATGTTGTTGTTACCTTGCAAGTGTAGTTGGTATGACGATACCAACAATGTATACTTTAATGTGGAATATGGTTCCTGAATGGTATTTGTGTGATAAATGGTTTAACTGGGTGTAACGCCTGGAGTCTGTACCCCGAACGCTACAAAGTGCTCATAATCCCGAAGGACCACAAGCTAACCCATGACTGGTATCTGCTGCAATAACTGAATAGTAATACTGCAAATATGCATAAATTAGGCAGAAAACAAGCAATAAGGTTCAATAATATAATAAAACTGAATACGGTATAACAAATACCAAATCTAATACATCTGTCTGAAAATATTCTGGTCTTAAAAAGCCTTTAAACTATCTAAAATATGGAGTTGATGGGACAAGTCCCCAACTAACTCCGAACTACTAAAATATGCTGAACTACTGAAACAATCTTCATGTCCTCGAACTAAGATGAGTCACCACTAACTCTGTCAGTTGAATATCTGAATTGCTAAGTATGATCAGGAGCCCATGCATATGGACCTATGATATACAACATCATAGCGTAAAAGAAAGGTATGCGTCAGTACTTTGAATGTACTGGTATGCAAAATGAGGTAGGCTAAAATTCATGGTTCATATACATGAACAATACAGACTGAATGACATAAAATATAATTGAAAGAAAGTATATGCATGAATACGTTTACTATAGTCTGAGCTTGGGATAACACTAGATACTAAGTTCTGAATTATTAATTCACTAATATCTGAGTTTAATGATACTATGTAGTTGATAACTGAGGGACTGTATCTGACAGTCTTGATCCTGTGGAACTATATTCTGTTTCGTACTAAACTGAGTGACTGTATCTGACAGTCCTGAATCTGTAGAACTGAACTGAGTTCTATTCTGAGACTGGAACTAAAAGTGAGACTGTGGGAAGTAATCATCTAACCATCATGCCTCCCTCTAAACTAATTGAGGTCAAACCTGTAACCCCAGCTGGAAGGGTGTTAGTACCGTGCCACGGGTAAAGACAAGTTGAGTCACCCTCATATGGTAGGTTCTCTGAATGAGAATGGTGGTACCCTCAAGTGGCGGGTAGATCACCTTATCAACCCTCAACTGGAAATTTGATGTCTCAACCTACACTGGCTATGTAGTTCTGGAACACAAGGACTGTTTCTAAGAATCACACCCTTTACTGGCAGGTAAGTCCCCATCCGTGGGTTCACTCGGTGTTGAATCCTACTCCCAACTGAATAGATACTGGACTGGATTCTAGGCTATTCTAGGATAGACTGAACTATTTCTGATCATATTGTATAAATGCACTGAACTGAGTTCACTGGGTTCCATAAACTGATGGATTACTACTGAATTCTGTTAACTGACTGAATTCTACCAATTGTGATATGACTTATATTATCCTATGACTGACCATAGTTCTAGGTAAACAGCTAAATTGTTGGATATTGAATACCCCAAGGACTCAATAGCATAAATTATACGACATGGCACATTCTTGAAACATGATAAATAACTACTTGATAGTCATTCATTCATAGGGACATTCTATCAAACACTTGCATGACATGAACTTGAATATATGATAACATGATATAATTTCATTATTTAATTTTCATGAACAATAAATCAAACACTTGAAGGATATAATCTATGCACATGACTCTAAAACAACATGTACACATCATAGTTCAATTACACATTTACAACTTCAAGGGTTTCAACATGGTTTTTGCATGATAATGCACACATATCAATCAATTCCACATGAATCTTGTAGTATATCATGTACTAAAAACCACATTAACATGGTAATCATGAACACATTTAAATTCAACCATGAGCTTCATCAAAATCGTAAACTTATAGTTAAAAGGGGTTCTTGAACTCCAAGGATGGAAGGGAATCCTTGGATGAACACTTCACATACCTTGGTTGCTAAATTTCTAAAGAACAATGGTGGAAATCTTGAGCCTTGGCCTTGAAATTAAATCACCTAAGGTTCTTGTTGTTGAGTAATTTGAGAGAAAGTAAGTATATTTTGCTCAATGAAGGATGAATCTCGTATTTTAGGGCTGAATAGGGGTGGGGAAAAGACCCAAATAACCTTCAAGGATGCATTTTTAATGACTAAAAATTGGATTGTCAACGCGCAGGATGATGTGCCGCGTCATTGGCATCGATGTAATAGCGAATGTGCCGCATTGAGTCTGCGTCGGTTCACTAAAAATTGCCAGTGGGAGCTAAGGACAAATACTGATTGATGTGATAGCCGATGCGCCACGTCGAGATCGCATCAATACACTATTTTGGATTCCCAAATATAGTTCAAATAAGGTTCAAAAAATTCAAAACTCATCTGGGAACACCTTCTAACATTCCTAATCATGAATCAATCTAAAGATTGATACTTTAAGGTAATAAGAATCGTGAAATAGAGTTGTCAACTTACAAAGTCCTAAATAGTACTAAGTCTGAATACTTAGCTAGAATTTGCTAAATCTAGGACCCTTAGAAATCTTAAAAGACTGAGTTGAGCTTAGAATTTTATGGGATCTTACAATATCTCCCCCTTGGGAACATTCGTCCTCGAATTAAACTGATTAAACATAGAATACTGATAGACTAGATTTAGACACTGGATATGCATATTTGATGCATGAGTACATAGCTGAATATGATTCATGAATACATGACAGGGATTATTGATAAGCTGAGTTCATATACTGCACATGCATGTCTGATGCATGAGTGATGTTGGGCGTATTTATACGTCTAAGCACCTTAATTTACCCATGTTTTAGCTTATTTTTGAGGATTAAATAGATAACTCCTGCACTTTTTGTCCATTTTCCTTTAAGTGAGCTAACCTATGTGATTATCATATTTTTCAGGGACTAATGATGAAGATTTCAGCACTTTGTTGACTTGTGGGCAGCAAAGGAATTCTTTACACTAGAGGGAAGGCAGCTTATGGACTGAAAGTGATGCATGGGAACTTTTTCCGGGGCAAACCCAGTATTTTTAAAGACTTAAGGATGCAGTAGCAACTTATTAGACAAGGATGCTATTAAAAACCTTATTGCTGAATTTTTCAGCATCATTATCATTATTCATTATTCAGTTTTTAGATTTTGTCATTTTGGAGGACAGAGAAAAATGGCTTTGGCTACATGAACGGAGAGAGAGAAATACGTTTTCCTCTCTTATTGTCGCTAATCACTTCCATCGCCAAGATTGTTCTAGGTTTTTGTATGATGATTATGTCTACTTTGATTTCCATTGAATCCATGAGTAGCTAAACTTCTCTGTTAGGGTTATGAAAACCTTGTAAGATACTATCTATTAACTATGAGTTTGTGAATTCTTGATGTGTTCTGATACTTATATCATTACTCTCTTCGTTTTAATTGAATTCTCATGGTTGCAAACATAGAGAACACGCCATTATAGCATGAACTTGTTCGAGAGAAAAGTTACTTGTTTGAAAAAGAGAGTGTGACAAGGAAATAGGGCTTCCAACCTCTATTTACACGTTAATGACTTAACCGGATTAACTTCTTGGAGAATTTGTACCATTTGTTATACACTTTAGGCTCGAGAGAGTTAAAGTGAAATAAATCCTTGATGGTTGAGAAACACTTGGATTTAGAATTAGAATATGATTCTCTATAAGTGCATGCATGTGTAAATTCCGCGTTACTTATAGTTAATAGAAAAGTAGAAACTACAAGGTGGACATAACCCTAACTTATCATTCTCTGTGATTAAATCTCACTACAAAAATCGATTCATCGTTACTTTGATAATATTAGTTCACGCCTAAACCAAACCCCCCTTTTCCTTGGAATTTTTGACCAACAATCTACTAATAATTGTAACACTTAGTGACCAGAGTATTCCCTGTGGGATTCGACACCCAACCCAGTTGGGTTCTATATTTGACAGCGACCGCTTACACTTTCTAACGAGAGTTGTAATTTGGGCGTATCAAATTTTGGTGTCGTTGCCGGGGAATACGGTTGTCAACTAAGTTTGTGATAGTTAATAGACCCTTTGGTCAAAGATTCTTGAATTTTACTTTTTGTTTGTTGTTTTTGTTTTGTTCAGGTTTGGTAGAGTGCATGCCAAATACACGAAGTTCTGGTCAGCCATTATTACCTCTAAATCCTGAACCACATCTTATTGGCAGAATGAATGCACAACGAGACATTAAAAGAAGGGTTGCTCAACTGGAGCAAGCTAGATTAGCTGCATTGGCAGCTGTGCAAGTACATCAACAGAATGTTGATAACCCAGGTCAGGCAACAAATCCTGATGATGAGGACCTGGGTGATGATGAGTTACTAAATCCAAGGCGTACAGATGAGGTGGCAGCACCTATGAACAGAAGAGATCATCAAGATAGAATGAGACCTGAACGCTGAGCTGTGCAGGCTCCTTTTGATGATGATGATGACAATCTGGATGGGGCTGGTGCCACTGGGGCTATTATTCCTCCGCCCTTGGCACCTGGATCCAAGTTCAATATCACTAGCACCACGATTCAGCTATTGTAGCTCAAGGGGTTATTTGGTGGACTTGCAGGCGATGATTCGAATATGCATCTGATAAATTTTTTCTCAACATGCAAGTCGTTTGACAATCCAGGAGTTGGACAGAATGTAATTCGGCTACGCTTATTTCCATTGTCTCTATCTGGAGAGGCAACTCTATGGTTGAATGGGCTAAATCCAGACTCTATTACTAATTGGAGGCAACTGAAAGACGCTTTCTTAGAAAGATTCTTTCCGCCATCCAAGAGAGCCCAATTAAGAGATGAGATAAACAATTTTCGACAGCTTCCATCTGAAGCTCTCCACGAAACATGGAAGAGGTTCAAGAAGAAGCTTATGCGGTGCCCAAATCATCAGATGACCAACATCCACTTGATGGAGATATTATAAAGGGCTTTGAATTCAGTGACTAAGCCAGTGGTTGATAATACTGTGGGTGGGTCATTCATGGACCTTACTTTTATTGAGGCAAGTGATATGCTAGATCGTATGACAAAGCAGAGTAGAGCTTGGCATACCAGAGATTCTGAGGTAGCAAGCTCTACTTTATCTTTTGGCTTGACGGCAGAACAAAGACGAAGAGAAGAGGAACGTGACCAGGATATGGCTCACATGAAAACACAGATGGATCTTTTTATCAAGCATTTATTATCAGGGAAGATCGAAAAAGTCAAGGTTGTTGTGTCGCAGGGACGAGATAATTCTGATTCTGGAGAAGAAGCAAATTACTTGAATAATCAGGGGGGTTTCCGAGGCAATGCTGAAGGAAACCAAGGTCGGAACTATTATGATAAATTTGGATACAAGGACCGCGATCAAGGGAGTTGGAAGAATAAGACTGACAGTAGTGGTTTGTACGTTCCTCCTAGAAATAGTGAGGCTGCGGCGTCTTGCTCTGGGAAGATGTCCATGGAAGATATAATGGCTAAGCTATTGAAAGGAGTAGAGGAAACCAACACGGGACTAACTGAGGTAAAGAATGATTTGTCCTTAATAAATCAATTTGTTTACTCGCATTCCACTGCAATAAAACAGCTGGAACAACAACTGAGTCAACTTTCAGCAGCATTCAATCAAAGAAAGGCTAGCACTTTACCTAGTGACACTGTGAAAAATCCAAGAAATGATGGATCATGTACGGCTATTACTACCAGAAGTAGTAAAGTGTTGGAAAATCCATCCAAAGGCAAGCCAGTGGTTGATAATATAGAAGAGAATATTATTGAAGCAGATTGTAATGATTCTGTAGAAGCTGAAAATCAGAATGAGAACGTTCTTCATACTACACCTACATGTCAGCAGTTCGAAAAGATCAAGAATAGGAAGCAAAATAAAAAGAAAGTGGTGGAGAAAACTATTCCAAATCCACCACCACCTTTTCCTCAGAGACTGAAGAAGAAGGCTGATGACACCAGGTTCAGTAAATTCATGACCATGTTAAAGCAGTTGACTATTAATGTGCCTTTGGTGGAGGCACTGGAGCAGATGCCAGGATACGCCAAATTCATGAAGGACCTGTTGACAAAGAAAAGGGCAGCAAGCTATGAACTGACATATAATGTTCATCATTGCAGTGCGATTGCCACGAGATCTTTAGTACAGAAGAAGGAAAATCCTGGTGCTTTCACTATTCCTTGTACGGTTGGATATTTGGATTTTGCTAAGGCGTTGTGCGATTTGGGGGCTAGCATCAATTTGATGCCGCTATCCATTTACAAATAGTTAGGGTTGGGAGATCCTGCACCAACCAATATATGGCTCGTGATGGCAGATAGGTTGGTTAAACGACTTGTTGGTATCTTATATGATGTACTAGTGAAGGCTTCTACCTTTATTTTTTCTGTAGACTTTGTTATTTTGGATTATGAGGTGGATTCTGAAGTTTCCATAATCTTGGGTCGTCTTTTCCTCGCAATAGGAAGTGTGCTTATTGATTTACGAGCCAATGAGCTTTTATTTCGAATGAATGATGAAGTAGTCCGTTTTGATGTATGCAAAGTAATGAAGTAGACCTAAGATATGAATGTGTTCTCTGTAGCTGATGTTTATTATGACGATGAGAAAGAAGTATCTGTAGAGAAGCAACTTACTGTTGAGCCATTGGCTGTTGTACTTTTGAACTTTGAGCGTGAGGATGTTGAAGAATATGAAGAAACCATCTGTGCTCTAACAGAAATGGGGTCATATTCCCATGCTCCTAAGAAACTGGACCTTGATCTTAAGAATCGACCTTCACCACCAGCGAAACCATCCATTGAAGAGCCACCAGTGCTAGAATTAAAAGAGCTCCCCAGTCATCTAAAGTATGCGTTCTGGGGAAGTGGAAATACACTTTCGGTTATTGTTGCGGCTAATTTAGGTGAGCAGCAAGTAGCGACTCTCATCTCTGTTCTGAACAGGTATAAGAGATCCATTGGTTGGACTACTGTTGATATAATTGGTATCCCTCCTGGGATATGTATGCACAAGATTCAGCTCGAGGAAGATTGCGTGCCCACAATTGAGCATCAACGTCGTTTGAATCCACTTATGCAAGAGGTGGTGAAGAAAGAAATTATAAAGTGGTTAGATATCGGGATGGTGTACCCAATCTCAGACAGTAAATGGGTGAGTCCGGTGCAATGTGTGCCCAAGAAAGGAGGCATGACAGTAATCGTAAATGAAAAGAATGAGCTAATTTCACTCAGACCTATCACAGGGTGGAGAGTGTGCATGAAATACCGGAAGCTGAATTCGTGGACGCTAAAGGATCACTTCCAATGCCATTCATGGATTAAATGCTTGATCGATTGGCAGGGAAGGGATGGTTTTTTTTCTTAGATGGCTATTCCGGATATAATTAGATTTGCATTGCTCCTGAAGATCAGGAGAAAACCATTTTTACATGCCCGTATGGTACGTTTGCCTTCAAACGAATGCCATTTGGTCTATGTAACGCACCAGCTACTTTTCAGCATTGTATGATGTCCATTTTTTCTGATATGGTCGAAGACACCTTGGAGGTGTTTATGGACGACTTTTCTATTGTAGGTGAGTCATTTGAATCATGCTTGGCAAATCTGAGTATGGCCTTACAGAGATGTGTTGAATTCAACCTGGTGTTAAATTGTGAGAAGTGTCACTTTATGGTTAAAGAAGGCATTGTTCTTAGGCACAAAGTCTCTGAAAAGGGAATTGAGGTTGATCAAGCCAAGATTGAAGTTATCGAGAGATTATCACCTCTAATTTCTGTAAAAGGGGTGCGTAGTTTTCTCGGTCATACAGGTTTTTATCGGAGGTTTATTAAAGACTTCTCCAAGATTGCTAGCCCATTATGCAAACTTTTGGAGAAGGATGAAAAATTTGACTTTGGTGAAGATTGCTTGAAGGCATTTGAATGCCTCAAAGGAAAATTGGTTGAAGCTCTTATTATTGTAGCACCCGATTGGTCTCTACCATTCGAAGTTATGTATGATGCAAGCGGGGTAGCCTTGGGAGCTGTACTTGGTCAGAAAAGAGAAAGGATATTTCACCCAATCTACTATGCAAGCAAGGCCTTGAATGGAGCACAGAATAACTATACCATCACTGAACAAGAGCTACTAGCAGTTGTTTATGCTTTCAAAAAGTTTCGTGCTTACTTGTTGGGAACCAAAGTAGTGCTTCATACGGATCATGCGGCTCTAAGATATCTAATGGCAAAGAAGGATGCTAATCCAAGGCTAATTCGGTGGGTGTTACTGCTTCAAGAGTTTGATTTCGAGGTAAAGGATAGAAAAGGTTGCGAAAACCAAGTAGCTGATCATCTATCTAGACTTGAGAGTGAGCATATAGTGCCAACCGACCTTGATATTGATAATGCATTCCCAGACAAAGATATTCTAGCAACTATGGTGGAAGACTTACCGTGGTATGCAGACTTTGCTAACTATGTGGTAAGTAAAGTGATTCCTGAGCATCTCTCCTTTCATCAAAAGAAAAATTTCATGCATGATGTGAAACATTACATCTGGGATGAACCATATCTTTTTCGACGATGTGCTGATGGTATTATTAGGTGATGCATCTCGAATGTGGAGGTTCCTAGAATACTGGAAGCAAGTCATGCTTCTCAAGTTGGGGGTCACCATGCAGGTGATCGAACGGCCAGGAAGGTACTCCAAAGTGGCTATTACTGGCCTTTATTATTCGAGGATGCCTAAGTGCTAGAGGCAAGGCTCTATTTGGAAGCACCATGAGATGCCCATGTCTAAAATTCTTAAGGTAGAGTTATTTGATGTTTGGGATATTGATTTCATGGGCCCATTTGTGAGTTTGTTTGGGATGAAATATACCCTAGTTACTGTGGATTATGCATCTAAATGGGTCGAAGCAGTAGAGCTGGCTGATAATGAAGGTAAGCGTGTTGTAGCATTCTTAAAGAGAAATATCTTCTCTCATTTTGGGGTACCATGTACCATCATAAGCGATGGAGGATCACACTTTTGCAACAAGCTGTTCAGAGTCGTATTGGTGAAATATGGGGTTAAGCAACATAAGGTAGCTACACCTTACCACCCACAAACTAGTGGGCAGGTAGAGGTTTCTAATCGAGAGATCAAGTTGATCCTTGCTAATACTGTGAATGCCAGTAGGAAAGATTGGTCTAGGAAGCTGGACGATGCCTTATGGGCATATAGGATTGCATTTAAGACACCAATTGGCATGTCACCATAGCAACTAGTTTATGGGAAGGCTTGTCACATGCCAATTGAGCTAGAACATAAAGCACTGTGGGCACTGAAACAACTTAACCTGAATTGGGATGATGCTACTAATCTGAGATTGGAATAGATGAATGAGATGGATGAATTCTGTCTACATACGTATGAAAGAGCAAATCTCTATAAGGAAAGGATGAAAAAGTACCATAATCGGAGGATTATCCAACAAAACTTTCAGAAGGGTGATTTGGTACTTCTTTTCAACTCCAGACTGAAGCTATTTCCAGGTAAGTTGAAGTCTAAATGGTCTGGTCCATACAGAATTAGCCAAGTCTACTCGTCTAGAGTAATGGAGTTAGAAAACAATGATGGTGGTGTCTTTAAGGTGAATGGCCAGCGAGTGAAGCTATATATCGTACCTACCGATTCGATAAAATTTATAGCCACCTTATATCTCGATGAAGTCTGAGTACTCGAGATAGCTATGTCGTGCCACGATAATAAATCAAGCGCTACATGGGAGGCAACCCATCATTAGGAGTTTGTTTCACTAAGATTTTGTTTTTGATAAATAAAATTTCAAAAAGAAGAGTCGAGCCACAACCAAAACTAAGGCGCTCGGTGGGAGGCAACCCATCTTTCTAATCATTTTTATTGTTTTTGATTAAGTGTTGGTGCAAGACGTACAAAGGAGGAGATTAGTCCCAAATTTTGATTTGAAAGTGAGCCATGCTAAAGGTGGTAAGTTAGGAATGATGGAGCAAAGGCTATATCCTAGGCATTGCCTATGCCAACCTAGGCAACGAACAAGGCAATGCCTATGCAAATCTAGGCAATGGACAAGGCAATGGAAAAGGCAAGGCCTATACCTATGTAGGCAATGCTATAGGCGCCGCCTATGCCATTGCCTATGCTCACTGCCTTACATAGGCAATGCTATAGGCGCCTCCTATGCTAATATAGTCAATAGGCAAGGCGCCGCCTATGCCAATCTAGGCATTGGTATAGGCGCCGCCTATGATAAGCATAGGCAAAGAAATAGGTGCCGCATACTTATCCTTTTTTTGCCTCCTAACCCAATTGTACATGGATCAAACCTGACCCATGGCTTAGCCTTTAAAGAGATCCTCAACCTTAGAACATAATTCCATTGTTTGCTCAAGATAGGCGCCGCCCAAGCTCCCCAATTTTCTCAAAGTTTTTCTTTTTTCTCATCTAATCTTGTAAGCTCATCTTCTTGATCCATCATCACATAAGTTACTCTTTTATATTCCGTAGTGTTGCACTACTACACTTATAATGGTTTATTAGATTTTGAAGTGGTGTTTGGTAATAAGAACATGGTTGGTTTGTTATGATACATCTAGTTGAGTGAGTGGATTTGTGTGGGTGTTTTGCCTTTATTCCGACTTGTATTTGATTGGTATTCACTGTCCTATTTTTATGAAGTCGAAATTGTGAAGTTAATGCATAATATTGAAAGTCGTAAGCTTAAAGGTTTGAACGACTTGTTCATCGATGGTGTTGATCGTGATTGACCACAAGCTTAAGCTAATGTGTTTATCTCTATGCAATAACCTGATAACATTTCTATGTGGTCGTCTTGTTCAAATATTGCCTTAATCCAATGAAGTAAAGTTGGAAAGGATAGTCAAGATTACATTATTACTAACGTTGTGCAAATGGATTAAGTGTGGGGTGGTACCATCACGATTTTCTTTTTCGAATATAGTAAATCTTCCATGATGAAACTAACATGACTTTATTGTGATCTCAGGTAGAATGGCCCAAAAAGGACGACAAGGAAAAGAAAAAGTGTCCACCTCCAAAAAAGGTTAGAAAAGGGCAAGAAAATATCAGGTTGAGTCCTCCTCTTTGCAAGTGCCTCGACGCACTTTCGGGATAAAGTGGGTCCTAGAAGAGGAAGGAAAGAAGTGGTACAAGAACAACAAAGTAAAAAAGTATGTTCATGTGGATTTGATGCAGAAGGAGAATCTAGCAAAGAGAGACCCCCTCATTTCGGCTAAAATCATGGCACTAAATCTTGATTTCATTTTCCGAGATATGGGGGAATGCAATCTTGATCTAACGCGAGAGTTTTATACCAATTGGTCCCCAAAGACTACCGGAAGTGAAGTAAAGATTCAGGGCCAAGTCTTGCAACTGAATGCGGAGTTCTTCAACTCTTTTCTAGGCCTTCCATCTGTGGATCCATCACCGCTCAAGGAGCTTTATCACAAACCTCCCAATAGGTCCATCAGACATACACTATGCAGATCAAGGTCAATGGCACGGTGGATTCGGCACAAGGATAACGGTCGCCACAATACCTACCCGTATGCCTCTTTGAACAGGAAAGCTCGTATATGGTTAAGGATAGTAAACTCTTGCTTGATTCCTGGGACACAATATACTAAGACCACACGTGATCGAGTCTGCTTGGTGTACGCTTTGATGACGAATATTCCTATCAACATTGGTGCGGTTATACAATCGTCAATGCGCAAGGCTAGGCTGCACAAAAGGTCCCATTTCAGTTTCGACAATTTGTTGACTGCGATCATAAGGAAATAACACATTGAAGTGGAACCCACGAACCATAAGCTTCCACACAACCCGAAGAAGGTTGATCTTACGAAGGTTAAAGAGCCTGAAAATGGTCAAGGCATCAACCTTACCACTGCTGAGAGACATGCTCGAGATGAAAGTTTTTTCCGCCATCTGTATGGAATGACTCAGTTTACAATGATGAGTAGGGGTCGTGTTCCGACTGATGCAGCCCTTCCGCAGTTGGACAATGACTACCCGCTTAATGAGCATGCGCGGGCCATGTGTGGAGTGGGGGTACATTTTGAGAAACCTCTCGATGATGACGTGCCAACTGACGATGATCGCCAACTGCCAGACTCGGATGTGAAGGACAACTCTGATGATGACGACTCTGATGATGATTCTGACGCAGGGGGTATGACCCCAGACATAGAAGAGAAGTCCGACTAATTAGGTTTTCCTTATTTATTTCCACTGAGGGCAGTGTGTCCCGTCTAAGTGTGGGGTGAGGGTATATGTCTTCTGTATTGTACTTCTTTGCCTACATTTATTCGTGTTTATTTGAATTAGTCGTAGTTAGTTAGTCGTAATTAGTTAGTTAGATTTAGTTTCTAAGATGTAGTTTTTAGATTTATTTTGCATGAAATTTTTCTGATAGACGGCATGGTATTATAACAAGAGTTTGTGCTAAATCATTTCTATTGAGACACTTAGGCTCTAAGTTGTGACTCACTGTGTGATAAATTGTTGTGGTTTAATTCATTCATCTGTTGGGTTAAGAATCAATAATGCTCCTAATGAAGTTGACCATGTGCCTTGTGTGTGTGAGGTTATTGTATATTTTTTGTTGTGACTGATGCTAGAACTTGCCTGGTGTGTGTATGAAGCGAAATAAAGATTGTGAGTTTAGGAGATGATTTAGGCATTTCTTTGGCAGCCTGAAATTGTTTACCTTCTTTTTACCTACCATTGTACATTGTCCTAGTGAACCCCTTTTGAGCCTTTAGCTATTTTCTTTGGTAGCCTCATATCTAGCCTAATCCAATTTTTTTAAGACCATAACTTGATCCAAATTCTTAAGCGCTTTAAATTGTAGAGTTATGTGTCAAAATAAGAGGAGAATGGTGAAAGTTATGCCTCAGAGTGTATTGGTACTTGAAAATGTTGTGAAAAAGAGTGGCTATCATAGAGGTGCTTTATAAAAAATATATATATAAAAAAAAGAGAAATAGAAAAATAAAAAGATAGTTTTGTTTATGATTGAATAACAAAATAGGTGAAAAGGGGTTGGTAGATGAAAGGAAGGTAGAGTGATTGTTAAAAGATTGTGTAAATGGCATAATGTAGTGTATTAAAGCTCTTAGGGAACATAGTCACTATTTCTGGCCAAAATAGTCCTACCTGTCCCTTAGCCTACATTACAACCCATAAAGACCTATTTGATCCTAAACTTAGCAGTCTGATATTAGTAGAGAATTACACTAAGGGCAATCCAATGGTCATCAGTTGCAATATAAGAATTCTTTGTGAGAGTGAGAGCAAGGAAAGACTTATACCCATGTTTCGAAAAATGCAAAAATATGAGTGATTATGGGTGATATCTTTTGTGAGCACACATAGTTGATGATTGTTGGGTAGTTTTATATGATTTTTGTAACTTAACTTGTGTATACGAATTGACCATCCTAATGAGTCTATGTTGGAGATTGAGTTGTTTCTAGTAATGATCAAGAAACCCACTCTTTGTTAATAATTGTCGTGCATGTCTTGTTGAAAATTTTGTGTTGCTATTGTGAAATTCTAGTTAGGTGTTTGCATGGATGTAATATTTTGTTTGAGGACAAACAAAGCTTTAAGTGTGGGGTGGTGATGTTGGACGTATTTATACATCTAAGCACCATAATTTACCCATGTTTTAGCTTAGTTTTGAGGATTAAATATATAATTCTTGCACTTTTAGTCCATTTTCATTTAAGTGAGCTAACCTATGTGATTAGCATGTTTTTCAGGGACTAATGATGAAGATTTCATCACTTTGTGGACTTGTGGGCAGCAAAGAAAAACTTCACATTAGAGGGAAGGCAGCTTTTGGACTGAAAGTGATGCATGGGAACTTTTTCCCGGGCAAACCCAGTATTTTTAAAGACTTAAGGATGCAGTAGCAACTTATTAGACAATGATGCTATTAAAAACCTTATTGCTGAATTTTTCAGCATCATTATCATTATTCATTAGTTAGTTTTCAGATTCTGTAATTTTAGAGGACAGAGAAAAACAGCTTTGTCTACACGAATGGAGAGAGAGAAACACGTTTTCCCCTCTTATTATCGCTAATCACTTCCATCGCCAAGATTGTTCTAGGTTTTGGTATGATGATTATGTCTACTTTGATTTCCGTTGAATCCATGAGTAGCTAAACTTCTCTGTTAGGGTTACGAAAACCTTGTAAGATACTATCTATTAACTATGAGTTTGTGAATTCTTGATGTGTTATGCTACTTATATCATTACTCTCTTCGTTTTAATTGAATTCTCATGGTTGCAAACATAGAGAACACGCCATTATAGCATTAACTTGTTCGAGAGAAAAGTTACATAATTGGAAAAGAGAGTGTGACAAGAAAATAGGGCTTCCAACCTCTATTTACACGTTAATGCCTTAACCGGATTAACTTCTTGGAGAATTTGTACCATTTGTTATACACTTTAGGCTCGAGAGAGTTAAAGTGAAATAAATCCTTGATGGTTGAGAAACACTTGGATTTAGAATTAGAATACGATTCTCTATAAGTGCATGCATGTCTAAATTCCGCGTTACTCATAGTTAATAGAAAAGTAGAAACTACAAGGTGGACATAACCCTAACTTATCATTCTCTGTGATTAAATCTCACCACACAAATTGATTTATCGTTACTTTGATAATATTAGTTCACGCCTAAACCAAACCCCCCTTTTCCTTGGAATTTTTGACCAACAGTCTACTAATAATTACAACACTTAGTGACCAGAGTATTCCCTGTGGGATTCGACACCCAACCCAGTTAGGTTCTATATTTGACAGCGACCGCTTACACTTTTTAATGAGAGTTGTAATTTGGGCGTATCAATGAGTATAAGACTAAACTGATTCATGAATGCATAACTGAGTATGCAAAGTTAATTGATGCCAAGTTGATAGTTATATATGAACATGAGACAGAGTAAATTCAAAGAAAATCAGTTACCCTGGGTTGAGTCTGAGTTTGTGGAGAAAAGGTGAGGATAATTGGTCTGCATGTCTGCTTCTGCTTCATAAGTAGCTCCCTTAACGGACTGATTCCGCCAAAGTACTTTGACTAGAGGTAATTCTTTGTTCCTTAGTCTGGGAATCTGATAATCAAGTATTTTGAATGGAATCTCTTCATAAAAGAGGTTTTTCTGAATATCTATGCCCTCTATAGGGACTACGACTGTTGGGTCACCTATGCATTTCTTAAGCAAGGAGACATAGAACACTGGATGCACTAAAGCTAATTCTAAAGGTAACTCAAGCTCGCAAGCTATCTTTCTGAAACGGATGAGAATTCGGCAAGGACCGATATATCGGGGACTGAGTTTCCCCTTCTTGCCAAACCTCTTTACTCCTTTCATAGGAGAGATTTTCAAATACAAAAATCACCAATCTCTAACTCAAGATCTTTTCTGCATACATCTGCGTACGATTTTTGTTAGCTCTGAGCTTTCTTAAGCCTTTCCCTAATCAACTAAACTTTCTCTAAGGTATCAAATACAAAGTCAGACCATACCACTACAACATCACCCACTTCAAACTAACTGATAGGAGATCTACACTTCCTCCCATAAAGTGCTTCAAATGGAGCCATCTGAATACTGGAATGATAGTTGTTGTTATATGCGAACCCAATCAAAGGCAAGTGGTAATCCCAATTACCTTTAAAGTCAATTGCACACGCTCGCAGCATATCCTCTAAAGTCTAAATAGTCCTTTCTGCTTGACCATCTGTCTAAGGATGAAAGGTTGTACTGAGGTGAACTCGGGTACCAAGAAACTTTTGGAAAGCCTTCTAGAAATGAGAGGTAAACTAGGTACCTCTATCTGAGATAATGGACAATGGAACATAGTACAATCTCACCAACTCCTTGATATAGAGTTTGGCATAATCCTTGGCTGAATAAGAGGTATAGAGAAGTAGGAAATAAGCTGATTTGGTCATTCTTTCTATAATGACCCAAACTGAATCATTTTGGTGATGAGTACGAGGAAAACCCATCACAAAGTTCATGTTCACATCTTCCCACTTCTAGGTAGGAATACTAAACTCTTGCATGGACCCACTTGGCTTCTGATGCTTGATCTTAACCTACCTACATGTTGATAACTTAGCAATAAAATCTACAATGTCTTTCTTTATCCCACTCCACCAATAGATCCCCCACAAATCACGGTACCTCTTAGTTTCTCCTGGATGAATAAAGTAGCGCACACCATGCACTTCTGCAAGAATTCATTGTCTCAAATCATCTACACCTGGCACAAATAGCAGACCCTAGCAGCGGAATACACCATCTCTCCCTTAGGATAAAACCTCTACTTTTTGATCTCTAACTGATTCCTTTAACTTAGCTAGACTAGGATCCTTATCCTTCTTTTCCTTCACCTCGGAAACTAGGGATGATTCTGAACTACTCTGTACCCATACACTACCTTCTGATAAATCGATTAAGCGAACACCTAGTCGGGTTAGCTGATGAACTTCCTAAACTAACTTCTTCTTACCATCCTCCACATGAGCAATACTACCCATAGACATCCTACTGAGAGCATCAGCCACTATATTGGCTTTACTCGGATGATACAGGACGCTCATATTATAGTCTTTCAGCAACTCCAACCACCTTCTCTGATGGAGATTTAAATATTTATGAGAGAATATATACTGCAAACTCTTATGGTCAGTGAACACATCAATGTGCATCCCATACAAATAGTGCCTCCGAATCTTTAAGGAAAATACTACTGCTACTAACTTAAGATCATAAGTAGGATAGTTCTTTTCATGGGGCTTAAGCTGTATAGAGGAATAGGTTATGACTTAACCTCTCTGCATCAAAACATACCCCAAACCAACTCTGGAGGAATCACAATAAACCATAAATCCATCTGAACCATCTGGTAGGTTCAAAACTGGAGTTGTAGTGAGTTGAGTCTTCTACTCCTGAAAACTCTTTTCACAAAAATCTGACCACTAGAATCTAACTTTCTTCTGAGTCAATCTGGACATAGAGGATGTAATAGATGAAAATCTCTCAACAAACCATCGGTAATAGCCAGCCAAGCCCACGAAACTCCTGATATGTGATGGAGATCTAGGTCTAGGCTAGTTTCTCACTGCTTTGGTCTTTTAGGGATCAACTCTAATGCCATCACTTGAAACGATATGGCTAAGGAAGGCTACTGACCTTAGGCAAAATTTGTACTTATTAAATTTGGCAAATAACTGATAGTTTTTTAGAGTCTGTAATACTATTCTAAAATGGTCTGCATGATCATGCTCACTGCAGGAGTAGAAAAGAATGTCATCTATGAAGACTAGGACAAATATGTCCAAGTACAACTTGAACACATAATTTATCAAGTCCATAAACGCTACAGGGGCATTGGTAAGACCAAAGAACATGAGTAAGAATTCAAAGTGACCAAACCAAGTTCTGAAAGCTATTTTGGGGATGTCACATTCTCTGACTCTGACCTGATGATAGTCCGATCTGAGGTCTATCTTAGAGAATTAACTGGAACCTTGAAGTTGGTCAAAAAAGTCATCGATTCTGGAAAGTGGATACTTGTTCTTGATCGTCACTTTATTTAGCTGATGGTAGTCAATACACATTCTGGGAAAACCATCTTTCTTATGCACGAATAAAATAGGTGTGCCCCATGGGGATACACTGAGTCTGATAAATATCTTATCTTAGAGATCGTTTAAATGTTCTTTTAATTCTCTGAGTTTTACTGGAGCCATTCTGTATAGAGGAATAGATATAGGCTGAGTATCTGGAAGAAGGCCTATCTTGAAATTGATTTCCCTTTCGCGAGGAACTCTGGGAAAATCATCGGGAAACACATCTGAGAATTCATATGCTACTGACACTGATTCAAGATTAGGGTTTTTTAAACTAGAGTCCCAGACTCGAACGAGATGGTAGACACATCCCTTAGATATTATTTTTCTCGCCTGAAGGTAAGAAATAAGTTGACCCCTAAGTACTGAAGTACTACCCTTCCATTCTAGGACGGGCTCATTCGGAAACTGAAACTGGACAGTTCTATTTTTGCAATCAACTAAGGCATAGCAATAATGAAGCCAATCCATACCGAGAATGATATCAAGATCAGTCATCTCTAATTCGACTAAGTCTACTAAAGTGACTTTCTGAGATATCATAATCGAATAGTTCTTGTATACCCATTGGGCTATAATAGATTTACCCACAGGGGTAGAGACTGAGAAAGGCTCTACTAGAATATCGAGACTGACTCCAAAATCAACAGCTATATATGAGTAACAAAGGACAACGAAGCTCCTAGATCTAGCAAAGCATAAACATATAAATGGAAAACTTGTAATATACCAGTGACCACATTAGGAGAACTTTCCTGATCCTGTCAAGACTAAAGAGCATAAAGTTTTTTTGGGAACTACCCACTGGTGGCACTAGAAGAAGCACCCTGTTGATTCGGGCAGCCGGACTGAGTTGGGGAACGGTTAAACTGACCCTGAGAACCTGACTAGGGACAATTCCTGACTCTATGAACTGGATTTCCATACCATAAACACACATTGCTACCAGCTCTGCAGATACCCTGGTGATTACTGCCACATTCTGACAAAGGGGATTGGTTCGGGCACTGCTGACACTATCCTGAGGTTTAGGGCCTGGTGCCATATCCCTGTTGCCATCTATGAATTTAGGCACTGGAGCACTAGCTGAGGATGGAGATGGAACTGAGGATTTTTGGTAGAACTGAGAATGATTCCCACCCTCTGACTTTGGCTGAGCGAAGTTGAAACTACCTGTTCTCGCTCTCTTATTCTTTCTCTTCTTCACCTTATTTTTATCCTCCTCTATCTTCTGAGCGTAGACCATAAGCCTAGATATGACCATCTCCTCAATCAACAGTACGGTCCTATATTTCTTGACCATACTGCTAGACACCCCCGACATAAACTTACTCATCCTGGATCTACTATTTGTCACTACATGAGGAGCATATATAGCTAATTGAGTAAACTTGAGAGAATACTCTTTCACTGTCATATTTCCCTGCTTTAAATTTATAAACTCCAAAATATTCGCTTCTCTCAACTCCAAAGGGAAGAACCATTAAGAAAAGTAATGGCAAACTACTCCCATTCTATGGGCCCTACATCTGCGGCCCTTTTTATTTTCCACTATTTGAACCATGACTGGGCCATATCCTGTAATTGATATGCGGCCAACTTAGCTCTCTTATCAGTAGTCACCCCATAAAATTGGTAACTTTCATCACCTGATCAAGGAACTCCTGAGGGTCCTCATCTGACTTAGACCCAGTAAAAGATGAAGGGTTCATTCGGGTGAAATCTCGAATCCTGGTTACAGTAGTATTGGCCACTAGGTTGGCTGGAACAGCAGCTGAAAGTTCATTCTAGGCTGCCACAGAGTGAGCTAGGATGGTGAAAGCTGCTCTAAATTCAGCATGGGAGACGTGATCATCCAGAGGATTTGGCTCTCCCATTCCCCTTCCCTTAGTATTTTTTGGAGGCATATTTTGTAAATAGAAAAGAAATTAGGATTAGACAGGGATTTCAACTGGAGCTCATGCTCATTCGCCCGACATGAATACTGAAATAAGGGAAACTTTTCCTAAAATACCTCACAGCCTCCTGTCCATAATGCGGTGTGCTACACACCTATGCACAAGATTATATTAGATGCGGATTTCAGACTTTCTAGGACTCTGTTGAACCCTAGGTTCTAATACCAAGTTTGTAAGGCCTCGAGTCTGTACCCCGAACGTTATATGGTGCTCATAATCTTAAAGGGCCACAAGCTAACCCATGAATGGTACCTGCTGTAATAATTGAATAATAATACTGCAAATATATAGAAATTAGGTAGAAAACATGCCATAAGGTTCAATACTGTAATAAAACTAAATATAGTATAACAAATACCAAATGTGATACATCTTTCTGAAAATACTCTAGTCTGAAAAAGCCTCTAAACTATCTAAAATATGGAGTTGATGGGACAAGTCCCCAACTAACTCCAAACTACTGAAATAAGCTGAACTACTAAAATAATCATCATGTACTCAAACTAAAAGGACTCACACTAACTCTGTCAGCTGAATATCTGAACTGTTAAGTATAATCAGGAGCCCGCGCATCTTGACCTATGATATAAAATATCATAGCACAAAAGAAAGGTATGCATCAGTACTTTGAATGTACTGGTATGCAAAGTGAGGTAGGCTAAAATGCATGGGTTCATATGCATAAATAGTACTAACTAAATAACATGAATATAACTGAATGGGGGTACATGAATGAATATGTATACTGTAGTCTGAGGTCGCGATAACACTGGATATTGAGTTCTAAATTACTAATTCACTGATATCTAAGTTTACTGATACCATGTAGATGATAACTGAGGGACTGTATCTGACAGTCTTGATCATGTGGCAAAATAGTGAGTTCCATATTGAACTGAGTGACTGTATTTGACAGTTCTGAATCTATAAAACTAAACTGAGTTCTATTCTGAGACTGGAACTGAAATTGAGACTGTAGGAAGTAATTATCTAACCGACATGCTCCTCTCTGAACTAATTAGGGTCAAATTTGTAACCCCATCTGGAAGGGTGTTAGTACCATTCCATAGGTAAAGAAAAGCTGAGTAACCCTCATCTGGAAGGTGATCTGAACAAGAATGGTGGTACCCTCAATTGATAGGTAGATCACCTCATCAACCCTCAACTGGCAGGTTGATGTCTCAACCTAGGATGGCTACATAGTTCTGGGACACAAGGACTGCTTCTAAGGATCATACCCTCTACTGGTAGATGAGTCCCCATCTGCGGGTTCACTCGATGCTGAATCATACTCCTATTTAAATAGACACTGGATTTATTATACGTTGTTCTAGGCTGGACTGAACTATTTTTGATCATACTGTATAACTGAACTGAACTGAGTTCACTAGGTTTCGTAGACTGATGGAATACTATTGAATTCTGTTAACTGACTGAATTCTACCAACCGTGACATGACTGATACTATCCTGTGACTGACCATGGCTCTAGGTAAATAGTTAAATTTACAAGTATTGAATACCCTCAGGTCTCAATAGCATAAATTATACGACATGGCATAATCTTGAAACATGATAAATAACTACTTGATCATCATTCATTCACAGGGATATTCTATCAAACACTTGCATGACATGAACTTTAACACATGATTACATGATGTAATTTTATTATTTAGTTCTCATGAACAATTCATCAAACACTTGAAGCACATAATCTATGCACATGACACTAAAACAACATTTACACATCATAGTTCAATTACACATTTACAACTTCAAGGGTTTCAACATAGTTTTCGCATGATAATGCACACATATCACTAAATTCCACATGAATCTTGTAGTAAATAATGAACTAGAAACCCCATTAGCATGGTAATCATGAACACATTTAAATTCAACCATGAACTTCATCAAACTCATAAACTTATAGTTAAAAGGGGTTCTTGAACTCCAAGTGTGGAAGGGAACCCTTGGATGAACACTTTGACATACCTTGGTTGCTAAATTCCTGAAGAACAATGGTGGAAATCTTGAGCCTTGGCCTTGAAATTAAATAACCAAGGGTTCTTGTTCTTGAGAAATTTGAGAGAAAGTAAGTATATTTTGCTCAATAAAGGCTGAATCTCGTGTTTTAGAGCTAAATAGGGGTAGGAAAAAAACCCAAATATCCCCCAAGGATGCGGTTTTTAATGATTGAAAACTGGACTATCAACGCGCAGGATGTCGCGCCGCGTCGTTGGCATCAACGCGATAGCCAATGTGCCATGTCTAGTCCACATTTTTTCACTGGAAATTGCCATTGGGAGCTAAGGACAAATATTGATCGATGCGATGACCGACACACCATGCCAAGATTACGTCGATACACTATTTTGGATTCCTAAACTTGGTTCAAATGAGGTTCAAAAAAATTGAAACTCGTTCGGGAACACCTACCAATATTTCTGATCATGAATCAATCTAAAGACCGATACTTTAAGGTCATAAGAGTTGTGAAATATAGTTGCCAACTTAGAAGGCCAAAATAGTACTAATTCTGAATACTTAACTAGAATTTTCTAAGTCTGGGACCCCTTAGCAAGCTTAAAAGACTGAGTTGAGCTTAGGATTTTGCAGGATCTTACACTAGGCTTCTATTAGGGTTGTGTAGCTGAGTTTTGAAAGTGGAGGTTCGGGTGATCGACACTAAAAATTGTGTTTACCGATGCAGCGATCAAAGTGACCAGGGAGGTTCGAGTCTGCCTTATTATTATCTTATGATTAGGGATGTTTGAGTCCCTCGTAAATCATTATGTGATCAAGTGCTTAAGCCATCTTAGTATATGTTGGGAGTTTGACCCATGTGCATATATATTAGGTTATTCTTCTATTCATGATGCTATACATACTGGGAATCGACCAGGGGGTGAGAATTGGAGAACATATATCCCATGGGTACTATGATATGATGGTTGAGCTACACATTCTATATAAAGGTTTAAAAGTGCATGCTAAACCTTGTTCCTTATCCCGGCATGTGATATATATATATATATATATATGTATGTATATATGTTTATCCATTTGATTTCTTGAAATGATTTTTGGGAATGATTTTGAACTGTGGATTATATCATTATGTTATCCTTATCCCTGAGTTACATCCTAGTGCTCCAACTGCTAATCGTTTTTGAATTTTGTATCCCCATGCAATGTAGGATTTTTCCATACTTTCATATCTCCTACTCAGTGACTTAGATTCTAGACCAGCTAGCGAGGCAGATTGAAGTGGGAAGCTTCCATACTTTAGGAGACCCTATTTCATGATTATGGTTTTCTTTACACTTGACTATTCCTTTGGATTTGGTTTTTGTCTATTGTCGAGGGCATGTCCCAACACTTTATTGATATTCAGTTTTAGATCATTATTTAGAAGTCTTTGTTTGGAATATTGTGGTTATTGGGTGGTGTCAGTCGATCGGTCGGTTGGCCGATCATCGGTAGTTGGTCATGAACTTAAAATAAAAAAATTTCAAGCTATTGCATGTTGTCTTATTATATGTTCTGAATTCATCTGACTTTGAGGTATGTTGTGTCTGGATTGGTTAGGTGTAGGGGCGATCTCCATTTTATATGGGACTTAAGATACCCGACACGACCAGGCCCTGGTTCGAGTCATGTCATAAACCTATCAAGGCTTTCGAGGATAGTTCTGTTATTCCTACGCAGATTTAACCAACTTTATTTACTGCCAAAAAAACCCAGGTCAATCATATGACAGTAATCTAAACACTGGGAAAATTTATTAGCTCTAGAGAGATTTATCGATAAAACCTAAAATTTTATTGAAGTCTCCACCCATTAACCATGACCCCGTAAATGAGTCTTCCACATGTTTTAGTTATCCTAAAGACAAACTCTATTGTACTTATTATTATAAGCATAAATAGCTGAAAATAATCATTTATTTGGGGAGGGGAGTACCTGAATCATACAGTGAGTTTCTAAATGAGTCAGAGCGACATCCATAACAATCAAAAGGTCATCTTGACAAGGGATAGTTATTCACCTACTTATCCCAAAGTTGGGACAACAACAATATATGTGAAATGGAACTCATAGGGCATAGTCTGATGGTTTGTCCTATGGGTTTCTAATATGACTACTAAAGTTAGATTATGCAAGTCAAAGAGTTCCTTAAAGTACAGATTAAATTTTAAGAAAGAAAATTATCTACAGTTCCAAATAAGAAAATTCATCGGATGATTACAAGTAAGAGTCCTTCAGGGAGATGAATATAAAAGGTCAATGTCCCTCAGGGAGGGAGTCATAATTAGGGAATACTTCCCCATATATGGTTTAAGGGTTGGCCTCACATAAATTGAGCACTTGTACATATATTGGGGATAATTTACACTTATTTTCTTGGCACAGTTCTTTGAGGAGGAATACCCATACCTGACCTAGGAAGGTAGATGTTGTCCTCATCCCTTTTTCTATTTGACGTTGTAAGAACCGGAAGAGAACTCAAAGAAACATGGTGAACTTATGACTCAAGCTCCATCAGCACTGTCATCACATGAGGTTATATCCATGGGGTTGATTCATCTCCTTGTGGTAGCGGGTAAAAAGGGAGTGTCATTAGAGATTGGCTTGTAATTAGAGGGTTGTTAAGGACTTTTCTTCCTCTCATCATCCCTTCTGTTATGATTTCAGCTAGCTAGGCCGTGAGGGTTTTTTGAATCATTACAAGATATTCTTGGCCGCTCATTTTCATAGTAAAGGTGAGTTTATGACCCGTCAGCGCAACCTCTAGCCATGACTAGGGTTGGTAGAGTAGAATTAGATTAATTGATATGTAAATTTGGTAAGAAAATTGATTGTTCCCTTTTTCCATTGGCAGACAATATCGATTAAGATGTCTAACTAGATAGGGCTAACACCCTTGAAAGGATAATTTTGAGAGTGAGCTATGATTTATAGAGGGATATGGAATAGGTTCAAAAATGTGGCTTTCTGCAAAAAGAATTGGAAAAAGTGAAATTTGTCGACTTAACAGGTCATTGTCATCACGTGCACACTAATCATTATAAAGGTGAACATGAAGAATGTCTGCGGGTGAATTTAAAATTGATATTACCTGCGGAGATTTTTTTTTCTCATGCATGATGTCCATGTGTGAAGGGCAGAACTCCTCATGGGAGGCCCTATCAGCAGTAACATATAGAGGAAGTGTGGTCGTGCTATTTGTAGAAAGGTAAGGAGATGAGTCACTAGTATTAATGTTTAATTCTTTTGAATTAGGTAGATTTGGTGCAGGTAAAAAGAAGTCAGTGGACCATTTTTAATTTCCTCAGGACAGATAAAAGATTTTTATTAGAAATACCATTTAAGTTTTTAGGGGTATAAGAGTCATTCCGATGAGAAACTAAATTAATAGGTGTTGGGCACTTACCTAGGCCCATAGGAGATGAATAATTAAGCCTTTTTACCTGTGTACCATTGTCCATAAATGGCCCACTACTGGCCCGCAATGGCCCATTAGGCCTTTCAGCTGATTCTTTAAAGTTTTTTTTTCAGTGAACAGCTCGATGGCCGCATAGGGAAACAAACCAATTTCCAACCCTCATCATTTCCTCATTTCTTTGTTGCCCTTTCAATGCCCCAGTAGATTGTAATTTCCTTCATTAACTTTTCCTTGGAGAGCTAATGCAAAGGTGTTTTATAAGGGCATTGAATGATATGTCCCAGTCATCCACAATCAATACATAGAAAAAAGGCTACTTATTACCGAATTATGTGTTTATGCGATCCTATTGACAGATGATGGAGTAGGGGTTGTTCCAGAGGTACTTGAACACATAAACGAGCATATCTGCATTTAGAAGTTGTTGATGTGCAAGTGTCCACTTTTAGCAAAACTCTAATTTTAGCACCCACCTTATGAAGGACATCTATGTCGTAGAACTCCATGGGTAACTTAGGAAGACGGACCCAAATTGCGGCATGGGCAAGTCGAGCTTGAGATGTCACAAATTTGGATTTCCATTTTTGAACGGAGGGAAAATTGTTATAGATCATGTAAGCATGTAGCATATTTTGTACTTAGGTAAATTTAATCAAGAGGAAATCACAACCCAAGTCCATCAAGTTTAATTCCTCTGAAGATTTCCATAATTTTTGTAGCTTCATTTTTAGGATTTGGTGACCCAATTTTTGATCCACTAACTTGACAATCAAAGATGGCTGCCAAAGGGAGTACAATCGTGATTTATGTGCCGTTGATATCATGATGAAATTTCCTTCAGAATTTGCAGGGGTAGTCATATCTTGAAGGTCGATGTTGGTCGCCGGAGTATTGACCAAATTTAAGAAAAGAACATTTTGAAGTAGCTTTTTGGTGAAGGTCGAATTTTAGAGGAATTTACAGAGAGATCTATTTCGGGATTTACATGGTCTATGGATGTAGGTTGTTGGGGTAGCTGATCGATATCCATGGTGGTTAACTTTTTACATTAGAATCAGAGAGCATTTTTATCTATTTTTCATAAAATTATAAGTTACTTACAAAACCTATTATCTCATGTTGATTTACCTCAACATAGATTGAAAAACACTTTCCTCCTTATTGAACACACCTTATAAGTTCTTTACATTTCCTACAAGTTGCCCCTGCATATTCTGCAAAATCATAAATTAGCCTCTAGAATTAGACATTAAAGTCTATTAATTGGACTCTTCATTAATATCAAGGAATATGTGTCAAATCCTCTAAAATTAATATATTTTTGGGGGATACAACATAAATCCAAGGAAAAATTACAAAAACTAGCATTCTTAAGACTATAATTACAATAAATAGCAACACTTTTTCAAAATTTCAACTTATAGCAAAAGTAGCAATATTTTACCCACTTCATAGTAATAGAAGAATATGTATTTTTCAGTTGTGCATATGTATTTATGAGTAATACATATATATTTGTATATGTATTTATATAGCAACATTTTACTTAAATACAAATACAATTTGCTATTTTTCATAATTATGAAACTGTTGCTATAAAAGTTATAATTAATGCTACAGAATTGCTATTTCTGAAATTTTTCCAAAATCCAACCACCTTTTTGAAAAGTTCAAGTAAATTAAAGTAGGATTATTCAACAAATTACAAGCAATAAAAACGCGTATGGTTTGCCTGATTAAGAAGAAGATTAATAATTTAGAAGTTGGTTTAGAGAATTAAAAAAAGAACCAAGAATTGCCATAGGAATGTCATTTTAACTATGATGTAACTACTTACATCATTATTCCACATATGCTTTCCCTTTTTGAGGAAGAAAACATTCTCTTTGGAAACGACAGAAATAAACACAAGTACCACGACAAGGAATACTACTAAACTTATTAGATAAACATTTTACATATGTACATTTAATATGTTGAGACACTTGAGCACTATAGTTCTTCCTCCTCTCTATCCCCACCACACAAACAAATAAAGAAGAAAAGACCACATACATCCCTTAGAATATAGTAAACAGTGTGTGTTACATCTATCTTGAATGTGTCACAAATCTCTTTTGAGTATGACTTATCTTGTCATTTGGTGCATTATTTGAAGTCCTAGTGATGTCCTTCGGCGCTGGCAAAGGCTCTAGTGTGGCTACGACCTCATCCATTGTTGGTCTAAGTTTTGGATCTACATGGAGGCACCGTAAGGCGAGGGCTGCTGCAGCTTGTGCACCTTTCTTGGAATACTGTCCTCCCAACCTTGTATCCATGATTCTCAGTACTCGTCTGCTATCACTTAGGAAAGGTTTTGCCCATTCTACCAACGTTTCCTCTGCTCCCCCTGCTGGATTCTCCTCACCTGTAGCTCGTCTTCCTGATAGCAGCTCCAATAGAACGACACCGAAACTATAAACGTCGTTCTTTGGAGTCAAGTGACCTGTTATGAATAATGGGGGGTTGATTTGAGATAAGATATACAAAATCCAGGTTGTGTTCAGCATGGTCAAAAGTCTTTAGTCATAGTAATCAAAAGGCGAATAGTATTATGGAGAAGGATTAGTTGACAAACAGATTGGAATATACCTGTTGCGACATATTCTGGTGCAGCATAACCCCTAGTTCCTATTACCCTGGTTGAAACATGTGTTTTATCTCCATCAGGACCATCTCTTGCGAGGCCAAAATCTGATAGTTTGGCATTAAACTCCTGCACGAGTACAATGAAAAGTTTTATTTGTGACCTTAACGTTGGTTATACGATTGAGAGCAGGAGTTTTCTTATGCTCATCAGTATCTCAGACTTAGAGAGTGTACTGAATCAAGTAGAATGTTGGAAGCTTTGAGGTCTCGGTAGATCACATTGGCATCCAGACTGTGTAAAAAGGATAACCCTCGTGCAACATCTACTGCAGTTCGCATCCGATTACCCCATGTCATAAGCTGAACTCCTTCTGCACCAAGGATTGAAACAACACTAGTCTTGATGAGCAACTTTCTGAAAAAGCATATTATGCACTGATTTCAAATGTATCAGATCAAGGCTTCTGGATGAAGACATGATATATTCCACAAGAAAGAACAGAATTATAATCGACTAGCAGGGAAGAAAATTTGAGAAGAAAAGATTTCCAACTCTAGCCCAGATTGAGTTGACTTTGTTGCACAAGCATTTGATGCAATGAACTATTTCCTTCAGAAAGTCAAACAAAAGATCATTGAATTGCATCAACCATTATCTTACCAAAAGCTAATACTACTTCTGGAATATTAGCTTGAGAAAAATGTTCTGCACCACTACTCTAATGAAGTGTAAAAATATCCTAGCTAGATGACAGGAACAAAAGAAATACAGGAATTTTGCAAATGAAGAGATTGACTCACTTCTAAATAGATGATTTTCCAGGCTTCCTTTGGTCATAAACTCATAAACAAGAAGCCTGTTATCAGATTCTACGCAACATCCAATCAACCTCACAAGATTTTCATGGTGAAGCTGCCCTAAGTAGTTAACCTCTGCCTGCAGGTTTGATGAGGGACACAAAGTTATCACTGAGAACAAATGCGATAGAGAGAAATTCAACATTATCCTAAAGGATTATGATGAATATACAAGCCACTCTCTGTGCCCCTGAAAGCTTTCTGGTTTAAGTTGCTTGACAGCCACTACCATCCCCATTCCTGGTTTGCAGGGAGCAAGTGTATTTTCATCTAGCCAACCTTTGAAGACATATCCGAATCCTCCCTCACCAAGAAGACTATCAGCTCGAAAATTCCTAGTTGCATTTTTGAGGTCATTGAAGGTAAAGGACTTGAGATTACAGGCGGCAGAAAGATCACTTTTGTAAGACTTGAAATTTCCTGAACTTCCTTCAAGTGTTTGGCTACAAGAATGACTTGATTCATTTCTCTCACTGCCAGGGCCTGTTCTAGAATCTGAAATAACAGGTGAGAAGAAGTAACCACATAGGTAACACGACTCATCTTGCAAAATATGAAAATCTGAGTACTAATATTCAAATACAAAAGACGAACAAGTCATGGCATGAAACATACGTGGTTTCACGATGTTATGAATCTTATCTGAAGAGCAAGATCACTTTCAAGAGTGTAAGGGAATTACTTAGGCAATTTCTTTTCCATAACATAGAATTACTCTCACTCTCGTATTTAGAAAGAGATGCAATAGGTAATTCATTAGAATAATTTACTAGAGTTGATTAATATACTTCAACAACAAAAAACTAATCAAAACCAAATTTCCACTGCATAATCTCAAGTTCTAATTTTGTGTATCTTGTTTCAGGATTAATCCATTCCCCTATATTTGGTAACACATAATGTTGATGCAACTCTTGGTTGACTTTATTCATCACATATCTTAGCATGATCTTAAATTTCCGTGTGCTTTGAAAATGACAGTCAGAATTATTCAAATGATTGGATAACACATGTTAAAGAAGCAAATAAGAGAACAACAAATCGCTTCTAAGTGAACTATATTTAAACATCTAAAATATGATGGAGTCTTAGAAGAACGGCACTAAAATAACCATACAACATCTTGGGAAGTTGAGCTCAAATAAAACTTGAAGACTTGACAAAATGGAAACTTTAAGTAACTTAAAAACAATCTGTATCTCTTTAGTTCAATGCTTCCTGAAAGCTAAGCCTATTTCCAACAGTTAACATACATATTCTGAGGGCAGGGCAGCCTCGTGCATAAGACATTCTACGGCAGCAGGTCCCGAGAGGTGTGAATAGACAGTCTAACCTAATGCAAACATTAATGACCGCTTCCACAGTTCAAACTCAAAATTTTGTACAAACAGAAAGTGAAAGGGAATGTGGGAAATGCTTACCAGACAACAAGCTAGAAGAGGCATGAGCAAGCTTTACAGGTTTACCATAACAAATCCCCATATTAAAAAAATATCAAGATTCTCACTCACCTTCTTTTTTGAAAATTGAAAAAGCAAGAAAGGGTATACAAGAGGAGGAGAAAAGGGGTAGTAGTAGTATAATAGAAAAATGAACCCATCGATATTAGTTTATGTTAGGAGGGAAGAGGCTAGCCTCCATTTGGTCTTCAGTCAAGAATGAGCAAAATCTGTTTTGAAAATGTTGTCACAGCTACGTTTAGACAAATGTGGGACATAGCCCACTATATCGTAGCGGGTGAGGTATTAAAATCTGCCATCAGTAATTTTGACTAACTTAAACCCCATCATAGGTTGCCATTTTCAACTGGTTGACCAAACACCATCCCTTGTTTAATTATCAAATCAGTTATTCCCTTAGCTTCAAAGTATTTGTACTAATTTGACTCCTTTCTTGTTCTATCTCTTTGATGGAAGTAAAGTCTAAGTAAACTCTATTCATTTAAACCTTTCTGTGAATACTGAGTATATTATTATAATTGTAGTTTAACTCTGTATAAAATTTAAGAAACTAAAATATTTTTAAATCTTACAAACTTAAATTAAAGATATATATAATGATTTAAAATATATTTTAATTTTGTAATTCTAAACATATTATGAGAAAGTTGAAATTAAAGAGTTATCAAATTAGGAAAGAAATACTCTTTTTGTACAGATCTAGAAAAGCTACACTATATATAGTTAAACATAGTTAAATAATTACTTTTCCATTTCAATTTCATTCTCTATCTTTCACTTTTAGTTATTTAGAAAAATGCATCTTTATATAGTATAATTTGCAACTCTTCAATTTTAATATTTCACGTAACATGTTTAGTTGTATATGATTTAAAGAAAATTTCAAAATATTATATCTATTTATCTTAAGAATATAAAATAAAAAAATTATCTAATTTTAAGAAACCAATGTCCAATTAAATTAAGACACTTTTAAATTTAAACAAACAGAATATGTGACTTTTAAGATTAACAAAAAAAAATTAATATACACAAATAAAAACAGAATAATTTCAGTGTTTTTTTTTTTTCAATTTCATAAAGATAAGTTATAACTACTCGAGTTCATTTTTTCCAAAATTAGGGAAACATAATTTTAGCTCTGCTGACATTGCAGAAAATTATATCCATAAATTGCCTTCCAAAACATTCTTAAAAAAGACAAATTGAAAACATGGAAAATAACGATAATAGAGAGAAAGACAAGACAAAGTTGAATCCCAACCCTACCATATTTATAACTTTTACAATTTGTTCATGTTTCACATAGACAAAATGTACGCGGCTGAGTTAGAAAAGTCCTCTTGTTAAAGAGCCCACAAATCAAAGATATCATGATGTAATGTCTCACATAAATATATGCTTTAAATTTGAGGTAAGTCTAAAATAATCCTTGCAAGGATATTTTAAAGTTACTACAAACTGTTTTGATCCGTCAAACAAAAAATTATTTTATTAAATATTTAATAACTCTACATTGATAAGTTTTGGATATATAGAAAATTCTGTTGGGAGCGCTATTCCCATAATTGAATCCTGCAACACGCGATTCAAATTAATCGAGGTTTCAATGCGGCATCGGACATCGGATGAGAAATAAAAAAAAAAACTCTAGATTGATAGTATATTGAAATAATGAAAAAAAAACCCCAAAAATACCAATAACGTCTTGTCAAATTCCAAAAATAATAACTTCAAAAGTCACACAAGGCACTAACAAGTAGCAAAATATTGCAAGTAAAAAAAATGGTAAAGAACATGAGAACATCTCAAATAGATTAAGAAAATAGAAAAAACTATAAAACTGTAACTCCAAATAAATCTGTTTTCAGTTCACAATCCGTGTTAAACTCAATAACCAATAGGTATTAAATATTTTACAGAGACAAAAACTACTACTAACTAGCTTTTACAAACAAAAAACTACTCCTAAATATATTAAAGAGACTATTTTAGACCTATCATTACACATAAGCAATCATTTTTGTTTTCTTTTCGAATAATCATTTAATAATATTCCAAAAATAGTTATCGAGAGTTAAAGTTTTATTGAATGCTCATATTAAGGGCAGAGGCAGATTTCAGAATTTCTACAATATGAATATGAATGCACCACTAAAGAAAAAGAAAAAAAATATATATTTAGTGGTAATTTTTTTTTCTTCCCCCCGGAGGATCAATAGTGTTCCCACACTAAAAATATATATTTAGTGGTAATTAATTCCTAGACTTCAAGGTAAATTATTCGATCTTTAATTAAGTGCACCATTTAATTTTTTTTTTTAGCATGGATGTCAATAAGTAATGTTATATTAATTTTAGAAAATATGTATTTAAAATATTTAATTTTACGAAGAAACCATGGATTTACTTGACCTATTTTATAAAAGTAAATTTGCCTCTATTAGAAACGCCGCAACATTAAAGCTTCTCTTATACGTAGAATTCAATAAAAAATTGAATTACAAAAATTTATTGAATGCTGATATTGTTTCACAAATTGTAGGATCATTATTTCCCCCTCTCCATGCCGTCTCAAAGTATAAGGATTGAGATACTTGATGAACAAGTCAAAGTCAAAGAGTGAATTTAAGGGCTCCACTCAAGTGGTAATAAAATGTCAAATCATATTCTCTAAAAGTCTAGCTTTTCAAATTTTGAACTTTGATTATCCTTTCTTTCAGGCAATATATAATATGCTCATGTCATTATCAATCCCTCTTCCATTTTCTTTTTTTAATATTAAATGTTTTACCTGTAATTTATATACGATGATATATCTTATTTGTAATGCCTCACAATATTTTCGTTAAAGTATTATGTCCATGTTGAGGTTAGAGGTGGACATTCGATTTATTCGATTTGGTTTTTTAATATTGTTTTGATTTTTCGATTTTCGAATTGATAAAAATGATAATCGTAATCAAATCGAAATAAATTGGATTTGGTTCGGTTTCTACAAATTCGGTTCGATTATTTCGAATTTTTATTTCGATTTTGAATAGAAAAGTAGTGAGTCTTTTTTTGTCATAACTGAGCATTTAAAACTGGTGATTATTTTAGAAAAATGATTTTTTTCAAACCCATTTTCATTCCCAAATATAAATAACTCAACATGCATGAAATGAATTTCGGTCTGTCTGTCGTCGAATATTTATAACTCACTACATGCATGAAAGTAGTAAGCCTTGGATCGCCGGCTCATCGCCTGTGTGTATCTATCATCGCCTCTTGTCTGTCGTCTCCTCGAGGTGCCATTGGAACAACTCAACCAGTGTTGAAATGAATTTAGGGACACGTAACTCGTAAGATTAGGGTTACTTATTATATTTATATATATATATATATATATATATATATATACTGAATATATATATATAATAAAAAATATATATTATTTATATAATTTCATTTTTTTTTATTTAATTAGATTTTTTTTTTGAAAAACTAAAAGCCAAACTGTTTAACTGAATTTCTAAAATTTAAAACCGCAATCAATTAGAAGAATTGAAAACCCAAAAACAAAAACAAAAGTAAATTTCAGTTTGGTTTTACTATTTCATTGGTTTGACCCAAAATATGCCAAGCCCTAGTTGGGGCCGTAACTTATAAACACGAGTGTCTGAAAAGTGTGAACATGTATAATCAATATTTCAAAGATTTTTTTGGATGAGTTTTATGGTGAATCCTAAGGCGGAGCCTACCAAAAATATTTTGGGTGTGAATGAAAGACATAGATCCATAAGGAATTGTAACAACCCCTACTTGTGAGTTTTGGATTTTTACGTGTTTTGATCATTTTATTCTATTTCGTAGTTGTGTTTTGGTGATTGTGGGCTGTTGGAGTGAGTGTTTGGGGTTCCCAATGCATTTGGGTGAGATTTAGGACAATTTTCGTTTTGAGAGGATTTAGACTTGACATGGTTGACTTTGGTCAACAATCATAGATTAAAGCGTTGTATAGAAATTCCGTTAGTTTTGTTAGCTCTAAAATATTGATTTTGGGCTAGTAGCATAGTTGATTCGAGTTTCAAGGATTTCAATGTGATTTTGGGTGTTTAGATGAGGTGTTGAAAAGATTAACCTATAATTGACTTCGATCAATATTCGTTAGAAAATTACATCTCTTAGCAATTTTGATTGCACTGTTGAGTCTCGAATGTCGAATTTGACATAGTCAGATTATTTTTGTAGTATTCCGAACGCATTTTGAAGGTCAAATTGAGGAGGTTAGAATTGATTCTCTGTTATTGTTAGTTGTTCCTAGTGTAGGGCTAGATTGCCTTTCACAATCGTGATACCCTAATCGCTATTGCGATAGGCAAGTGATAACGCTCAAACTACAACTCTTGTAAGAGTGTAAGCGGTCGTTGTCAAATATAGAACCCAACTGGGTTGGGTGTCGAATCCCACAGGGAATACTCGGTCACTAAGTATGCAACGATTAGTAGACTTTTGGAGAAAGTTCTGCGAAAAAGGGTGGATTGGAGTGTGACGTTACGTAATAAAATTAAAATAGCAAAGTAAAAACGGAATGCTTGATAGGTTTTAATCAATGAGAATTGTAAGTTAGGGTTATGTCCACCTTATGAGTTTTACGTATCTATTAACTATGAGTTATGCGGAATTCAGACATGCATGTGCTTATAGAGATTCGTATTCTATGGTAAATCCTAGCGTCTTTTGACCATCACAAATTATTTCATTTTAACTCTTTTGAGCTTAAAATATATCTAATGGTACGAATTCTCCAAGAGGTTAATCCAGTTACGGCACTAACTTTTAAACAGGGGTTGGTAGCCCTATTTCCTTGTCATTCTCTCTTTTCTAGACATGTAACTTTTCTTTCGAACAAGTTAATGCTATACTGGCGTATTCTATATGTTTGCAACCACAAGAATTAAATTAAGATGAAGAGAGTAATGATATAAGCAGCATACGTGTCAAGAATTCACAAACTCATAGCAATAGATAGTATCTCATAAGGCTTCCATAACCCTAACAGAGAAGTTTAGCTACTCATGAGTGCAACGAAAAAAATAATAGACATTATCATCATACCAAAATAATCACAAACTCACGAAAAGTCTGTCTTGGCGTCACTTGTGATGTGATTTCTGTTGCTAGTAGCGTTTCTCTTGTTGTGAAAAATTAAAAGTTGAATAGATGAAAGAAAATTATAAGGAATGAGGAAGAATGGGGCGGAATTCCCTGCTGAAAAGTTCAGCAAAATAGGATTTTTATAACACCCATATCCTATTCCTACTAAGCTACTGCATACTTGTCCTAATCCTACTATGTTGCTGCATCCTTGTCCTACTCCTACTAAATTATGTTGGTCCCCAAGTCTTTGGAAATACTGTTTTTGCCCAAGACAAGTTTTCCATGCATCACTTTCAGTCCATAGGCTTCCTAAAGCTGCCTTCCTTCTCATGTGAAACTTCCTTTGGCGTCAACCAGCCCATAAAATGCTGAAATCTTCATCATTTATACCTGAAAACTTGTTAATCATGTTGGTTAGCTCACTTACAGGAAAAAGGACTAAAAGTGCAGGAATTATATATTTTGTCCTTAAAACTTAGCTAAAATATGGGTAAATTATAGTACTTTAGGCATGTAAATACGCCTATCATCAACACCCACACTTAAAGCTTTGTTCGTCCTCGAACAAAATATCATGTCCATATAAACATCTACTTAGGGTTTCACAGTATCAGCACAAAATATTCATCAAGACAGGCATGACAATTATTAACAAAGAGTAGTTTTCTGATCACTACTAGAAACAGTTTAACCTCTAACATAGACTCGTGATGATGGTTAATTCGTATCCACAAGTTAAGGCACAAAGAATCATACAAGACTATCCAAAAACTCATCAACCATGTGTGTCTCACAATATATCACCCATAATCACTCACAAGTTTTTCATTTTTCGAAACATGGGTATAAGATTTTCCTTGCTCTCACTCTCACAAAGAATTCATATGTTGCAACTGATGACCATAGGCTTGCCCTTAGTGTAATGCTCTACTAATATCAGAATGCTAAGCTTAGGATCAATTAGGTCTTTACAGGTTGTAATGTAGGCTAAGGGATGAGTAGGACTAGTTTTTCCAGAAATAGTGACTATGTTCCCTAAGCGCTTTAATGCATCACATTAAGCCATTAACACTTTCTTTCAAACAACCTTTCTACTTTCTTTTAATCTACCACCCCTTCTCACCTCTTTTGTTGTTCAATTTTTGAACAGAATTAACTTTTTATATTTCTTTTCATTTTTCTTTTTTTTTTCCATAACACACCTCTATAATAGCCATTCTTTTTCATAACGAATTCAAGTACCAATTCACTTTAAGGCATCACTCGTACCCAATTTCCTCTTATTTTGTCACATGACTTTACCATTTAAAGCTCTTAGGAATTTGGATCAAATTATGGTCTTAAAAAAAATGGATTAGGCTACATATGAGGCTATCAAAGAAAATGGCTTAAAGGCTCAAAAGGGGTTGACTAGGATAATGTCCATGGGTAGGTAAAATGAAGGTAAACAATCACAGGTTGCCAAAGAAATGCCTAAATCATCTCCTAAACTCACACTCTTTATTTCGCTTCACACACACACCAGGCAAGTTCTAGCATCAGCCACAAACACAGAATATACTATAACCTCACACACACAAGACATATGGTCAAGTTTATTGGGAGTAGTATAGACTCTTGACCCAACTGATGAATGAATTAAACCACACAAATATCACACCGTGAGTCACATTTAGAGCCTAAATGTCTCAATAGTAATGATTGTATCACAGATTATTGTCACAATACCATGCTGCCTATCAGAACAATTTTATGCAAAGTTAAAAAAAAAATTAAAAAAATTTGACTACTAAAAAAAAATAAAACAAATAAACATAAATAAGCAAATGCAGATAAAGAAGTAAGCATACAAATACCAGCACCCCACACTTAAACGGGACACACTATCCTCAGTGAAAAATAAATAAGAAGAACCTGGATTAGTCGGACTCCTCCTCTATGTCTGGGGTCATACCCCTGCATCGAAATCATCATCGGAGTCGTCGTCATTCGAATTCTCCTCCACGTCGGAGTTTGGCATTCGGCGATTGTCATCGGTTGGCACATCGTCATCGAGAGGTTCCTCAAAGTACACACCTACTCTACACATAGCCCTTGCATGCTCGTTCATTGGGTAGTCATAATCCAACTGTTGGAGCTCTGCAGCAGTTGGAACACGACCTCCGCTCATCATAGTAAACTAAGTCATGCCATAAAGATGGCGAAAGAAACTTTCATCCCGAGCATGTCGTTCTGCAGTGGTAAGGTTGGCGCCATGCATAGTTTCAGCATCTTTAACCTTTGTGAGGTCAAACTTCTTTGGGTTCTGTGGAAGCTTATGATCAGCCAGCTCCTCTTCGATGTCCTTCTTCCTCAATATTGTAGTCAATAGATTGCCAAAGCTGAAGTGGGACCTCTTGTGTAGCCTGGCCTTACGCATTGAAGATCGAATGATCGCCCCAATGTTGATGGGAAAGTTCGTCATCAATGCGTACACCAAATACACTCTGTCTCGTGTAATCTTCGTGTACTGTGTCCCTGGAATCAGGCAAGAGTTGACTATTCGCAACCATATTCGAGCTTCCCTATTCAAGGAAGCATAAGGGAAGGTGTTGTGCCGACCGGTGTCCTTGTGTCTGCTCCATTGTGCCATTGATCTTTTTTTGCACAGTGTGTGTCTGATTTCCCTGTACGGAGGTCTGTTATATATCTCTTTGAGTGGTGATGGATCAACAGATGGCAAACCCAGAAAAGTGTTGAAGAACACCGCATTTAGTTGTAGGACTTGGCCCCGAATCTTTACTTCACTCCCTGTAGTTTTCGGTGACCAGTTGGCATAGAATTCTCGTGTTAGATCGAGATTGCATTCTCCCATATCTCGGAAGATGAAATCAAGATGTAACGCCATTATCTTGGCTAACATGCGGGGTTCTTTCTTTGCTAGGCTTTCCTTGTGTTCCACATGAACATATTTTTTCTCTTTATTGTTCCTATACCACTCCTTTCCTTCCTCCTCTAGGACCCATTTGATTCTGAACATGCAGTGAGGTATTTGCAGTGTGGAGGATTTACCTTGCTCTTTTCATCTCCTTTTCTGGCCTTTTTGTGAAGTGGTCGTTTTTTGTTTTCGTTGTTTTACTTTTGGTGCCATTGTACCTGAGATTAAAATAATAGTTATGTTAGCTTCATCTCGGTGGATACAATCAAAAAACCAGCAGTAGTGGCACCACCCCACACTTAATTTGTTGGACAAACTAATTAAGTGAACGATGTCGATTACTCAGACTTCATCGATATACGTTTAGGTGTTATGTTCCAACAATATAATCAGTGCAGTCATACTTTTCTTGTCATCTTAACTATCCTTTTCGACTCCATTTCATGTAATCTTGACAATACGTTCATGTTTGGATTGATGTACCCTTTTGAACAAAACTACTACATAGAGATTGTATCAAGTTATGGCATAGAAATAATCACAACATCTCATGTTTGTAGTTAACCATGATTTTTCATCTCAATGAACAAGTCATTCGAACATGAAAGCTTTCAAGTTACAAGATTATGCAATTTTCTTGACCATGTCAATTCCGCAAAAGTATGACAGTGTATCAAAATCAAATACAAGTTGGAAACAAGTCAAGAACACCAATACATATTCTTTCACTTTCTTAGTTGTATCACAAAAAATCAACCATATTCAAATCACCAACACTACTTCAAGATTTAACAACTTATTATAGGCATAGTATTGTAATACTTATGGAATATAAGAGAAGAGAGCCGAAGTACTTACTTGGTTGATGGCCTCGGAAGATGTTCTTGCAAAGTAAAAGAGTAAAGGGAAAATTTTTGAGAGATTTTGGAGAGGTAGGCGGCGCCTAGGTTGAAGTTGCAATGCAATTTTGTTTTAAGACTAAGGTTCTATTTATAGGACAATCTTGGGTCGGGTTTTGACCCATTTGGAATCGGGTTAGGAGACCAAAAGTGAGCGCAGGCGGCACCTAATGCTTTGCCTATGCTTGGCATAGGCGGCGCCTTTTGCAAAGCCTAGTTGAGCATAGGCGGCGCCTATGCCATGGCATTCTAGATTCAGAGACAACAGGCTTTTGCATAGGCGGCGCCTATACTATGGCATTGTTAGACATAGGTGGCGCCTATGCTATAGCATTGTAAAATCTGAGAGCTTAGGCCATAGCATAGGCCTTGCCTTGTTTTTGGCCTAGATTTACATAGGCCTTGCCTTGTTCGTTGCCTATATTTTCATAGGCAATGCCTAACCCATAGCCTTTTGCTTCTTCATTCCTGACTTACCACCTTCAACAAATAATCCTTCCAAATCAAGGTTTGAAACCACTCTCCTCCTTTACATCTCTTGCACCTACACTTACTCAAAAATAACAAAAATGATTAGAACGATGGGTTGCCTCCCATCAAGCACTTGATTTATTGTCGCAGCACGACATAGTTACCTCGAGTACTTAGACTTCGTCGAGATAAATGGTGGCCATGCATTTTGTCAAGTCAAGATGACCGATGTATGATTTCAATCGTTGTCCATTCACCTTAAGGACAACACCATTATTGTCTTCTAACTCAACTACTCCCAACGAGTAGACTTGGCTAATTTTGTACGGGCCAGACCATTTGGACCTTAACTTACCTGGGAATAGCTTCAGTCTGGAATTGAAAAGAAGTACCATATCACCCTTTTGAAAGTTTCGTTGAATAATCCGCTAATCATGATACTTTTTCATCCGTTCCTTGTAGAGGTTTAATCTTTCATACGCATGTAGACGGAATTCATCCATCTCGTTCAGCTACTCCAATCTCAGATTCATAGCATCATCCTACTTCAAATTCAGTCGCTTCAACGCCCACAATGCTTTATGCTCGAGCTCAATGATCAAGTGACAGGCCTTCCCATAAACTAGTTGGTACGGGGACATGCCAATTGGCGTTTTGAATGCAGTCCTATAAGCCCATAGTGCATCGTCCAGCTTTCGAGACCAATCTTTCCTATTAGTGTTTACAGTCTTCACAAGGATCAGCTTGATCTCTCGATTAGAAACCTCTACCTGTCCACTAGTTTGTGGGTGATAAGGCGTGGCTACCTTATGTTGTTTGACCCCCATATTTCACCAACATGGATTTGAACAGCTTGTTGCAAAAGTGTGATCCTCTATCGCTTATGATGGTACGTGGTACCCCAAAACGAGAGAAGATATTTCTCTTCAAGAATGCTACAACACGCTTTCCTTCATTATCGGCCAGCGCTACTGCTTCAACCCATTTGGATACATAGTCGACAATAACTAGGATATATTTCATCCCAAACGAATTAACGAATGGGCCCATGAAACTTCCTTTGGCGTCAACCAGCCTATAAAATGCTGAAATCTTCATCATTTATACCTGAAAACATGCTAATCATGTTGGTTAGCTCACTTACATGAAAAAGGACTAAAAGTGCAGGAATGATAGAATTTGTCCTTAAAACTTAGCTAAAATATGGGTAAATTATAATACTTTAGGCGTGTAAATACGCCTATCATCAGCAAGCCAACTCTTTATCAAGTTTACGACATGGGTGTTGCATTTTTTATGACTTATCTAAGCTAGGTCCAATTTTTCTCTTTGCCTTGGCGACTCGCGATCACGATCGTTCTGGGTTGGATCAGCCTACGATCACAAAGGAGGTCCTGCGATTGCGAAAAGGAGCTTCCTTGACAGTTTTAAATATTTTTTGTCATTAAATCCCATTACTCGATTTTGTGCTTAAAGACTAAATTTTGAGCAAATCAAAAAAGGATTTTCAGGTTTCTTCATTGGGTAAGCTCCTATATAATAAATTTAACATTTCTTAATGATTAGGTCATGATTTTATCCTTAAGTTTTTATTATTCTACCTTGAATTTTGGAGTTTTACTAATAAAGCTAAATAGGAATTTTTGATAATTTCAAAATCGATTTCAACCTCATTTTCGATGAAATTTTAGATTTGAACTTCCTAAACTATGGATAACTATCATGACCCGAGACTTTCCCCTAGATGAGACATAGTATCCGGAATCATATGTTATTCCAAGCTAACACTTGGCATAATATACTAACTATAATATAAAGATTTAAGCGAAACCTATAATGAGATCATAAGATAAGTTTTAAAATATTTTTGGAAGTCTCAATATATAAGGTACTAAGCCAAAAGGGCCAACATAAATCATACTCTAACGATCATATCCTCTAAACTAAATAACATAATCTTCCAGAAAAAAACCTCTGATTAATCTTCAAGTGATGTATAAAAGTAAATGAACAGGAGCAGCTAAACTAAGTACCCAAATAATGAGGACTCACCATTACTATAGTTTGAGATGATGGATAACTAGCCACGTACGTTAGAATGAGCGCCTGAATCTATATCACATGAAAAAATATAAACAAAAGAAGTATGGGATCAGTACGTCAGAATGTACTGAGTATGTAGGAATAATATTAAATGACTGAAAGCAAGTTTAGCAAAATAATAAGAAAACATTCTGAGAAATACATGTGTGAAATCATACTATCTAAATACATAAGATGATCATATCAAAAGGCTATCAAAGTAAAGTACAAACTATTAAGCAGAAGTTTCTTATAACTAATATACATCACTGGGGCTAATGATGTCCAACGTCTAACTCGGTTAAGAAATTTGCCCCATATTTTTTAAAGGTATAAGACTTATCTATCTATATGTAGATCCACTGAAAAATTCTTTTAGACTAATGATAAACTGACACTGCAGTAAAAATATAATTCTACGGTTGCACGTACTTATGAAACTTTGTAATTCACTCGATGCTAAATACTACTCTCAAAATTATATTTATAATCAAATATCCAATAATGATTCAACACCACTATCTACCTGCTGTAAAGGTTGAAACTTTACTAAATTCATATCTTGAAAACTATCAAGACTGTACCCAGAATAAGCTCAGTATATTTTCTTTGAATATCTATAATAGTACTATTATTCTAAATTCATGCTCTAAAAATAAGTTCAAGAATGAATCATTTGCAAATTCATAAAAAACTGGTAGCATGAAAAGCTTCTCTATTCATAAAAATCATTTCAATAATTATAAAAATAAATAAATAAATAAATACTTCAAGAACATCAAGAACTAGCTTTGAACTAGATGAGAAATAAAAGTAGATTCATAACTATAACTATAAATCTTGAATTCATAAAAATTTTTGAGTTTTAGATATGGGGATGAATGAAAACCCCCCCCCATTGAAGGCATCCATACTTTAATTGTTTTCCAAGAAGTCAAGAAGTACCCTAATTTGAGGAAAAATCTTAAAGAATTCAGTTCTTGAAATCTTGGTTGTGTTTTTCTTTAAAATCCTAGGTTATGGTGTAAGATTTTATTAATAATCCAAAAAAATGATTGAAATACCAGAAATTTCTTAGAATTGCATGGGAGTAACTTACCTTAAGGTTTGAGTTTGAGGAAAGGAGAAGTTACCAACTTAGGGTTGATGGGAAATAGGAAAAAAGTGGAAAAAGTCGAAAAAATGGCCTTTTAATGAATCTTGTTAGCCATTTTTACGATTTAGAGGTGAGCCAGAGCCGAAACCCAACTACTATTTTCTTGCTTAAATCATACTCATAAATAAACTTGTGAATTTCATGTCTTCTCTGAGATCATAATATCAAAACTAAAACTCTATTGATACTGTAATACTTCGTAACTTGAACTATTAAGCTTTAAACTTCATGTAAACTAAATATTTTATGCTCAAATCATAATCATTTATCATCTCATAGAAACTTCATATCCAAATATCATACTTAATGCTTATGATCACTTTCATGGGTAAAAACATAAATAAACATGAAATCTTGTGCTAAATAATGCTTAATTCATGAGAAAACATCATAATCTTGAAGCATAAGGAAAGTGAGTATGAACTGTCATCTTCAATTCCTTAAAACTCATGTAAAAATTTGAATTTGGGGAGCAAGGATGAAAGGTTATTCTTGTTCAAATCCCACATACCTGAACTTGATGAATTCTCTTTGAAGAAAGCTTGAATTTGAGCCTTGGAAGATGAATTTTGGAAAATAACCCTTATTTGTTTTTTTGAGAATTTGGGTGAAGAGGAATCATGTGTTTGGGTAATGGGATGAGGAAAAATGTATTAACATTAGTTCTAGGATCATTTAGGATGTAAATGACTTGTTTGTCCTTGAAAAACTGATTCAAATTGGGAGTTTTAGTGTCTCTGAAATCATGAGTGTGGCACTCCCTTAGCATGAAGCACATAGGGCATGAAATGCTCTTATCATAGAGAACATAGTGCATACCATGCTCTTATTGCAGCCCTCACTAGTTTGAATGTAAAAATGCTCATAACTTTTCACTCGAGTATAGGATTGAGATGAAATTGGATGCATTGGAAAGAGGACTCAAATACCTTTCATTTGGTGGGTCTTAAGCTCTAAAACTCAATAGATTATAAAAGTTATACTCGTTTAAATTTTACCCTTATAGGATTGAATACCAAAACTCAATCAATAATAAAAGTTCTCAATTCAACTTTGCTCTAAATTTTTCATATGAACATTCGTCACATCAAAAACACTTTACACACTAGGTAAATGATAATGAAACTTATCTATGATTTAAAATATTTTTGTAGATCTATAAATATATGACAAATGGTTAAAAACTTAGCTAGAAATTTTAGGAGTATTACAATATCTCCCTCTTGAAATCACTCATCCTCGAATGAAGACTAATAATGGGATGAAAAGAATGTAGTTACTAATATAAAATTGAATTTCCAAAATTGATCAAGTTTCATAACTAAAATCACCTTTCGATGGAGTACTGACTCAACTAGTACATATGGAAGTTGATCACCTACATAGGAATCGTAAGGAACAATGTAAACATGAAATTAGAAGAGCGCAATGCTAGGAGGGAAAATCTATTACTCCTATTGAATCATTGTTGGAATTGAACAAATAACGATACTTATCCATCATGTCTACAAATGTAGGATATAGATGAGCTGGAAAGATAGAACCCCTAACGTATTTATGAGATGACTTGATTGACTATAAGAAGTCGATTCATGCTAGGAGTTAAGAACTCAATTGAAGCATGCATGAAACAATCATAGATTTTGAATTGATAGCTAATGCAATAAGATTTCTAAGAGTTACTAAGAAGGAAATATGAGTTTCCTCAGACTATTCTAATCATAATTTCTAATAACAATTAAGGGAAAGAGTTCTGGGCATGATATGAGTAAGGAATTTGAATAAGAAATTACAACATGGCTAAAAGTATATAACATGGGGCATAATCATATAGAACAAAAGATATAATAGGATTACTATGCCTTAGGTAATGCAATTATTAACTTTTAAGCTTAACAATACTTCATGTCATAATATTGAATGCTCTTGACGCTCATGTCATAATATTTGTAAGCAGATTCTTTCGGCGCACATGTCATAATCTAGGTTCATGATGCTCTCGGCTCACTTTGGAAATGTAGCTAACGTGCACCCACTCTAAAAATCATGGCTCGATCGAAGACTCTCGCCGTCTTACCAGCAAAGCTGGTAACACCTCAGGATGGCAATAAATTTACACTCCCATCAATTACTTTTGGAACTTGCCTTCCCTAAAAATTCTAATCCATTTCGAAGGAGACTGAAGATGGATCAACAACTTCTGACTCTCCAATGTCACTACACTTAAGAAACTACGATGAATTGACAGGCCATCTACCAAATCAACAACTCCAATTCTCGAAGACTACAACTCCAGCTCACACCCTAGAGGTGAAGAAATATGGTAACAATAGAGCAACTCAGAAAGAAAAAGCTCTGTCGTACTTCCTTCGCTCTGTAAATCAAGGTAAGGTTTCTGTGAGTAGTATAGAAGATGACCTGCGTAGTCAAGTAGATTACTGGAAATACGCACTAATAGGCTATGTAATAGGGGATACCCATATGTGAAGTCGATAGAACAGTATGTATCCCAGGTCTTAAAATATACTGTGAACCCCCAAATTCTAGGTCTTGATTCTGGGTATTTCATCTTTAGATTCGAGTCAGCTGAGGAATGTAATAGAATCCTGATTGAGGTTCCTTATACTTTCCATAATAAACCATTTATAGTAAAAGCTTAAGATATCGAATTTGAGTTTAATCCTGATTGTATCACAACTATACCTCTATAGGTCTTGTTCCCCGATTTACTTGTGGGATACTGGTCAAGTGAGGCCCTCATCAAGGTTACCAGTACCATCGGCAAGCCAAAGCACACAGATAAAGTTACTACAAATATTAAGAGGATTTCTTACACTAGAGTACTGGGGGAAAAATATATCTCTCAGCCATTACTGGATACCATAGAAATGGTTACGCCTTGGGTATATTTCAAAAATCGGTGGAGTATGAATGGAAGATTAAGTATTGTGCACTTTGTGTGAAATTTGGCCATCTCTCTGCAAATTGTTGGGGAGTGGAAGATCAAGGGGGTAAAGAAGAAAGGCAATTCAAGGAGGTGTCAAAGAGAAAGAATAGAAATAGATAACGAAGGAAACCACAACAATAACAATGGTAGAATAAGAAAGAGTCAACAAATCCTAGACTCACCAACCTTGTTGCACCAACTGGTTCAAAAACTAATGAACCAGAAGCAAGAAGATCTAATTCATTAGGGGCAATGCTGGTCGAGGATCAAGCAGAAACTAGTAAAGCCAACACCAATAAATTTGCCCCCTTGAGTATAGTCCAATAGAGGAGGACACACCGGGGGATCCTTGTGGATCTTTATACTTATGAATATCACTACTTGGAATATCAGGTGCCTCAACCAGCCCTTGAAAAAAAAAAGCTTAGGCTCTTTCTCAGGAAATATAAAATTGATATATATGGATGCTTGTAAACAAGAGTTAAAGAGAATAAAATCACCAATATATTGAAAAAGGTATTTGAAGGATGGAATTCTTGCTGTAATTACACAAAAGGTCAAAATGGAAGAATTTAGGTATGCTGGCTACCTCAAGTGCAGGTCTCTATGCTAATAGTCAAAGAACAATTCATACATTTCTATGTGAATGATGCAAGTAGAGCCTTCTCAACTTATGTTACCATTGTACACTAAAGAATAGCCTGCAAAAGAGAGTGGAAATGTGGAAGGAGCTAAAACTGATAGAAACGACCATTCAAGAACCCTGGCTACTTAGTGGGGACTTTAATGTTGTCTTATCCTTTGAAGACAGACTTGGCTTAGTGGTTACATAAGTAAAAGCCCAGGACTTCAGAGATTGTGCAGACCTGCTCCAACTCACTACTCTTAAGGCAAAAGGATGTCATTACACTTTTTGCAACAAACAACAATAGGAGCACAACGTTTATTCAAAGATTTACTGAGCACTTGGGAATCCATACTGGTTGCAGAAATATGGAGCTATTGAAGATAAATTCCTCAATCTAGGGGTATTATACCACTCTCCTATCTTCATCTAATACAATACCTTTTAAATTATATAATACTGTATTAGAGCACAATGAGTTCCCAGGGATTGTAGCAGCAACTTAGAAGAAAAAGTTTAATGGTACAAAGATGTTCACACTCAGTCAAAAGCTAAAAACTTTGAAGCATGACTTGAAAGGATTGAATATATACCTTGCTTCTTATGCTAAGAGGTTGCAGCTTACCAGGGAGAAGCTGGACATCACAGAGACAAAGCTTGCAGCAAGCCCTTTGAATCAGGATCTAATCACAGAGGATCAAACCTTAACAAATGACTTACATCACTGGAGTCAATTAAAGGAAAAAGTGCTAAGGCAGAAATTCAGGGCAACATTGATTTAAAGTGGAGAAGTTAACATAAAGTATTTTCACGCTCAATGCATAATCAGAGCCAGCAGGAATTCTATCTCATCCATCTATGATGACTAGGGACATAATATCACTGACCCTAACTTGGTAGAAAAGGAATTTATTGAGTTTTTCTCAGGTCTCATAGGGATAGCTGTTCTTGACATACCTTGTCCATAGTGATCAAGGATGGTCCATGCTTAACCTATTCTCATAAAGTAGAGCTTATACAAGAGGTCAAAAACCAAGAGATCATACAAGCTCTTAAGAGTATGCCAGGGGATAAAGCACCTGGAATGGATGGATTTCAAATGGAGTTGTACACCAGCCAGTGGAATACCATAAAATATGATGTAATTAAAGTAGTAAAGAAATTCTTTCACTTTTGTATAATGTTGAAATCTTTTAGCTGCACAACAATTACCTTAATACCAAAATGTGCCAACCCCTCAAAAGTGAAAGACTATAGACCTATTGCCTGTTGTAACATATTCAACCAGTAGATTACCAAGATACTTACAAACAGAATAAAAAAAGTAATAGGAACTGTTATTGGTCCTTCTCAGTCTATACTTATTAAAAGAAGAAATATTATTGGTAAAATTTTGTTTAGTCATGAATTATTCAAGTGGTACACCAGAATAGGGCTCTCTTCAAGATGTGTTCTAAAGGTGGACCTAAAGAAGGCATATGACTCAATTGAATGATGTTTCCTCAAGAGTGTCTTTTAGATCTGGGATTTCCTCAAAGGTTCATTGACTAGATAATGGAGAGTATCAGCTCAGTCTCTTATTCCTTAGTGGTGAATAAAGGGTTGACAAAGCCTTTTCCAGGAAAAAGATGTATAAGATAGGGTGACCCTATATCACCTTACCTCTTTGTAATTACAATGGAATACCTTAATAGGGAGCTGTATATGCTTGATTATAATAAAGGGTTTGACTACCATCCCGGTGCAATAAATTGGGGGTAAAGCACATAGTATTTGTTGTTGATTTGTTATTATTTTTCAAAGTAGACCTCAACTCAGGCGTCCTACTTTAATAGGCTTTCCATAGATTTTTTACAGTATCTGGGCTCCAATAAAATTTTGAAAAGAGTTCTATCTATTTCTCTAGAACACAACCACAGATGAAGCAGCTTATTCTTTCATTCTTGGGTTATGAGGAGGGTGGCCTACCTTTTAAATATCTTAGAGTACCTTTGAGTTCCAAAAAGCTCATAATTGATTAATGCCAACCTCTGGTGGACAAAATTATTGCTAAACTGAATTGTTGGTTTGCTAAATTACTATCTTATGATGGAATGTTACAATCGATTCAGTCTATAATATTTGGCACACAGACTTAGAGGGCATAAATATTTCTACTGCCAAAGAGAATCATGAAGCTCATTACAAGCTACTGTAGAGTTTTTCTCAGGACAGGGGCTACTTTAACATCCAGAAAAACACCGGTGGCATAGAAAAAACTATGCCTCCCAAAATATGCTGGTGAGCTGAATATTTTAAACTTGTCTCTATGGAACAAAGCAGCTATCACCAAAAAGCTTTGGGCTTTAGTTGAGGAAAAATATTGCCTTTGGATAAAATGGGTACATGCTTACTACCAGAAGAATAAAGCTATTGAAACATGTGAAATCCTCTAGAATGCTACATGGGTTATTAGGAAAATCATCAGTGTAAAATTTCATGTCATGATAGCCCCAGGGATCCAAGGTGATCTTTTGATGAGACTAGCAGCATGCATCCAGAATTCAAAATTCCTTATAAAAAAGTGTATGGTGCAATGATCCCACAACTCCCCAAAGTTCCCTGGAAATAAATTGTTCTGAATCACAGTGTACACCTCAGGCACTCCTTCATACTATGGTTGGCCATGTTAAAATAACTACCCACTATAGAAGGGCTAGCAAAATTTAGCATCCAACTCCCTGCTTCTTGTTTGTTCTGTGATAGTGCTGAAGAAACTCACCAGCACCTGTTCTTTGAATGCTGCACCACAAAAGGGATGTGGAAGAGAATGCTAGACTGGCAAGGAATACAAAAAGCTATTGAATGCTGGATGTGTGAGGTTAAATGGGTTGCACAACTAGAAAGGAAAAGCTCCCAGAGGTGCCATCCCATGTAGTGTTTTTGCCATGATGATAAAACACCATATGGAGAGAAAGAAACCTTATCAGATTCCAATAAGGAGAATACCAGGTGGATAGACTATATTGAGAAATTGCCTACCACATCCATGTTAGAGGTCAACTATTCGCGAAATGGGCACCAGTGCTACTGCAGCTGCTAGCAATTCCATGATAGTGAAGAAGAATTGAATGTGGAGACTATAGCTTAGCACTTAGACCTTGTTAATTGTTAATTTTTTTTATGCTAATTTTACTTTGGAGGTCTCCTATCCTGTTAGTGAGATCCTATTAAAGTTTATAGCCGTTAAAACTGAGAAGCAGAGGGTCTGACCTTCCTTGATGCTGTAAATTACTTGGTCAAATAAAATTTATTTATTTAGCCAAAAAGAAAACACTTCCCGAACACTTTTTTCAACTATACATTTCCTCTTAAATACTACACTTTAATTTATGCAACTTATAACCTACACAGGGGTACCTGTGACTACCCCAAATAAAGTCTGATATGAACTACATTCGTACACCAAAGTCACAAGGTACTAAAAATAACAACATAATATTAGTCCAAACCATGGGATTTAATATACTATGTCTCTTGAGAGCTCTCATCACAAGAATAATACTCATTACCACTTCAACAACTAACTCTGAGCTTTTTTTAGGAATTCACTGGCGCACAATGCATTCAACCACTTATACATCAATATGACATTCAAGCCTATCATTATAACCACATATGAAATTCTATGAAACCAACCCATCTAAGAATTTTATCATCTTCTCTAATCCCTCTATAAATATATACACTAAAAAGTCACACCAAAACTTCTCAAATAACTATCAGATATAAACAATCTTGGCCTTAATATCCCACTACACTTGTAACTTTAGGTTGAACAAGCTCATAATAATTTTCCATAATAAGGAACATCTACTCTCTCCAATTTAAACAAGTGTTCAACCATTTTCCTCACCACTATTTTAACATAAGAAGGATCACTGAAGTGATAGAACACGAGGACCTAAAACATGAAAGAATACTATACACATCTTTGTCACTTGATTACACCTAAATAATAGAGTATGTGTAACTCCCCAAGTCTGTACCCCAGACGCTACACGATGCTCATAATCTTGAAGGACCACAAGCTAACCCATGACTGGTACCTGCTGTAATAACTAAATCGTAATACTGTAATTGTATAGAAATTAGGTGAAAATCTACCATAAGGTTCAAAACTATAAGTAAATAATGAGTACAATACATCCATACCAAAACTGAACATCTGTCTATAAATACTCAAAAGTCTGAAAAGCCTCTACTGTCTGAACAAGGAGTTGATAGGACAAGTCCCCAACTAACTCCGCCTATTGAAATAAATTGAGTACTGAAATACAATAATAATAAATCTATCCTCGAACAATGAGCACTCATCACTAGTATTCTGCTGATAGATCGGGATGCTAAGTATGATCGAGAGCCCATGCGTCTCAACCTATGATATAAGACATTATAGCGCAAAGAAAGGTATGCATCAGTACTTTAAATGTACTGGCATACTAAGTGAGGTAGGCTGAGATGCTTGGGTTCATATGCATGAACAATACTGACTGAATAATATGAGTATAACTAAATGAGAGTACATATATAAAATACGTAAACTGTAACTGAAGTTATGATGACACTTGATACTGAGTTTTAAATTATTGATTTACTGATATCTGAGTTTACTGAACCTGTATAACTGATAGCTGAATGACTATAGATGATAGTCCAAATTCTATGGAACTGTGTTGAGTTTCGTACTGAACTGAATGACTGTATCTGATAGTCATGATTTTGTAGAACTTAATTAAGTTCTAAACCGAGATTGAAACTGAAACTGAGACTGTGAGAGGTAATTATTTAACTGACATGCCTCTTTCTGGATAGATTGGGGTCTAACCTATAACCCCAGTTCAAAGGGTGTCAGTACCGTACCATGGGTAAAGAAAAGTTGTGAGTTAACCCTCTCTGACAGGAAGCTCTTTTATCAACCCTCGCTGGCAGGAAAACTCGTATGAGATATATCAAACCTAGTTTGGCAGGAAAATATCTCAACCTACAATGGCTACATAGTTCTGTAACACAGGGACTACTACTAAGGGTCAAACCCTCTGCTGGCAGGAATGCCCCCATCCGTGGGTTCGCTCGATGCTGAATCATACTCCCAACTGAATAAACATTGGATTAATTTCTAAACTGTACTAGGCTGGAATGAATTGTTTATGATCGTACTGTCTAACTGAATTGAACTAATTTCACTGAGTTTCATTAACTGATAGAGTACTACTGAATTCTGTTAACTGATGGAATACTACAGAGTTCTGTTGACTAGCTGGGTTTACTGAGGTCTGAACAGAATACTTAAATATAAGTATGACTGATTACTGAGGTTACTATTTGTGACACTATTGAGACTTATCTGTAACTACCACAGCTCTAAGTAAACAACTAAGTTTTCGGGTATTGGATACCCCCAGGACTCGATAGCATGAGAAATAAATCATAGCATAAACTTGAAAGGCATAACCATGTACACTTGATCATAACTCATTCATAGAGATATTCCATTAAAGACTTGCATGATATAACTTGCACATAAGCTAACATGACATGATTGTTTTCCCTTTTTCTTTTATACATGAGCAATTTATCAAACACTTGGAGGGCATAATCCATGCACATGACAGTAATCATATATGGGCACCATAACTCAAATCCCCATATACAATTTCAAGATTTTAGCATGGATTTACATGATTCTATACATATATCAAATAAATCCACATGAAACTTGTAACAAAACATGGATTAGGAACCCAATTAATCATTATAATCATTAATATAATCAAACCCAACATGAAATTCATGTAATCAATATATTTGAGGTTTCAAAAATAGATTCTTCAATTCCAAGGGTGGAAGGGACCCTTGAATGAACACTTGGTATACCTTAACAATTAAATTCTGAAAGATTGATGGTAAGTTCTTGAGCCTTGAATTGAATTTGAAATCTGCTAGGCTTTTTTCTTGAGAGCAACTTGTGAAGAATGAATAGTTATTGCTCTTTGAAGGGTTTAATTTTGTATTTTTGGGTCTGATAGATGTGGGAAAAATACCCAATTACCCCTGAGGATATGTCTTTTTAATGACTAAAAACTAACCTAGAAATATGCAGACCGATGCACTGCATCATTGGCATCAACGATATGGCCAACGCATGGCGTCAAGTCCACATCGGTTCATTGGAAATTGCACTGAGAGTCTGAGGAAAATATTCATCAATGTGATGGACGACGCGTCGCAGCGATCCACTGGTTTGAGCTTTCAAATGTGATCCAACTGAAGCCCAAAAAATTTAAAACTTGTCCGGGAATACCCACTGACATTCCTGATCATGATTCAACCTAAAAATCATTACTTTAAGGTCATAATGGTCGTGAAATAGAGTCTCCAACCTACGAATCTAAAATAACACTAAGTCTGAATACTTGGCTAAAATTTTCTATGTCTGGGACCCCTTATCAAACTTTGAAGGTCTTAGTTAAGTTTAGGATTTTTTGAGTTCTTACAATATCTCCCCATTGGGAACATTTATCCTCGAATGAGACTGACTGAGCTGAGAATACTGATAGACTGGATTTAGATACAGGACGTGCACAACTGTAGCATGATTTCATGACTGGCACTACTGATATGCTGAAATTTTGTACTGAATATGCATATCTGATACATGAGTACATTGATGAACAAAATTCATGAATCCATGACTAGAAATACTGATAAGCTTAGTTTCTCATACTGAATATGCATATCTAATGCATGAATACATAAGTGAAAAAAGCAATGATAACTGATACCAAGTCTATAAGGGAAATCTGAGCATGGAATTTAGTAAGTTCAAGGAAAAACTGTTACCTTGGGCTGAGTCTGAGTTTGTGAAGAAGAGGTGAGGATACTTAGTTCGCATATTTGCTTCTGCTTCCCAAGTAGTTCCCTCAATGGAATAATTCTGCCAAAGAACATTGACTAGAGGGACCGGTCCGCGAATTTAATAATCAAGGATATTGACTGAAATCTCCTTATAAGAGAGGCTATTCTGAACGTCTATACTCCCTACAGGGACTACAATTGTTGGGCCACCTATGCATTTTTTAGTAAGGAGACATGAAACACTAGATGGACTGAAGCTAAATTTGAAGGCAACTCAAACTCGTAAGCTACCTTTTCGAAATGGTTGATAAATCGGTAAGGAACGACATATCGGGGACTGAGTTTCTCCTTCTTACCAAACCTCTTCACTTCTTTCAAGGATAGATCTTGAAATACACATAATCACCAATCTCAAACTCGAGATCCTTTCTCTGCATATCTGCGTATGATTTCTGTCGGCTCTAAGCTGTCTTAAGCCTTTTCCTGATCATCTGAACCTTTTCTAAGCTGTCAAATACCAAGTCAGGCCCTACCACTATGGCCTCTCCCACTTCAAAAAACCAATGGGAGACCTACATATCCTCCCATAAAGTGCCTCAAATGGAGCAATTTGAATGCAAGATTGATAGATGTTGTTATATGTGAACTCAATAAAAGAAAATTGGTCATCCCAACTACCTTTAAAGTCTATCACACACGCTCGCAACATATCCTCTAAAGTCTGAATGGTCCTTTCTGCTTGACCATCTGTCTGAGGGTAGAAAGTTGTTCCCAGGTGGACTTGGGTACCAAGACCCTTTTGGAAGGCTTTCCAGAAATGAGAGGTGAACTACGTACCTCTATATGAGATGATAAAAAATAGAACTCTGTGTAATCTGACCAACTCTCTGATGATAGGCGAATTTACGCGCCTATATCAATATATTTTGCCCATATTTTAGCCTAGTTTTGAGAACTAATTATCTATTTCATACACTTTTAGTCCTTTTTCCTGTAAATGAGCTAACAAATGTGATTAGGAAAGTTTCAGGTATAAATGATGCAAAATACAGCAATTTATGGCTTACTTGACGCAAAAGAAAGCTCACAAACGAGATGGAAAGGAGCTGGACGCATAAAGGACTAAATCTGCTGCATGGAAAATCTGTCCCGGGCTAAAACAACATTTCTGAAGACTTTGGGGACTTACAGACACAAAGCTGGATTTTTGCCATAATACATTAACCTAGTGCAATTAGGTTATGTGTTTCATTAATCTATTTGGATTATAATTTTGTAACCTTACCCTAGTACATTTGGGTCAAGGATTTCATTAGTATATTAGGATTTGGTTATTTATTTCATTAGCTTAGTAGGAGTAGGATAGGAGTATTATAAATACCCTATCATGTTAGAGATTTTTTAAATCACATTCTTACAATTCAATTAACTCTTAACTTAAGACATCTTCCTACAATACATTCTTAATTCTTCATTCTTCTATTCTTAAATTCCACAACAAGAGAATCGTTACTTGCTACGGAATCACTAAAACCACACGCCAAACACCTACTATTCACGCCATCCACCATGCAAAACGTGATATCCTTCGCATTCATGGGTAACTAAATCTCTTAGTTGGGGTTATGGAAGCCGAATGAGTTACTATCTACAGCTATGAGTTTGTGAGTTCTAGACAAGTATATTGCTTATATCATTATTCTCTTCATCTTAAATCTACATCCTTTGCGGTTCAAACACAAGAACACGCCATTCTAACATCTAACCTGTTCGAGAGAAAGGTTATTTGTCTAGAAAAGAAGACGCATAGACCAACGCCAGGCTAACATTTAACTTGTTCGAGAGAAAGGTTATTTGTCTGGAAAAGAGATAATGTCAAGGTAGTAGGACACCCTTTCCTATTAAAAAGCTAGTGCCGTACCTGGACTAACCTCTTGGAGAATTCGTACCGTTAGACACGCTTTAAGCTCGAGAGAGTTAAAGTGAAATAGTCCTTGTTTAGGTCGAGAGACGCTTGGATTTACCATCGACTACAATTCTCTATAAGCAATTGCATGTCAAGACTCTACACACTCATAGCCAATAGAGACGTATACTTCTGAAGGTGGATATAACCCCAACGCCTCAATTCTCATTGTTTCACAACCTACGAAATACTCTCTTTTTACTTTATTATTTTCAGCTTTTATTTCATTACTTTGGTTACTTATTACAATCCCCCCTTCTTACGAGACTTGCACCAAAAGTCTATTAATTTTGCGTACTTGTTGACCAAGCTATTCCCTGTGGGATCGATACCCAACCCAGGTTGGGTTCTATATTTGCTAACGACCGCTTTACACTCCTACGAGAGCTGTAGATTGAGCGTTATCAAAAATTGGCGCCGTTGCCGGGGAATACAAGTGTCAATCAAGTTCGTGAAAATTACTAGACCCTTTGGTCAAAGATTCTCGTACTTTTACGTTTAGTTTTTGTTTTTGTTTATTGCAGGTTTTTCTTTTAGTGCATGCCCCATACTAGAAGTTCTGGTCAACCGTTATTACCAATCAATCCGGAACCGCAACGAATTAGAAGAATGGAAGCACAAGCGGAAATCGACAGGATGGCTGCTCAACACGATCAAGCAAGATTAGCTGCTCTTGCCGCTGCTCAAGTCCAACAACAAAACATTGATAATCCTGGACGAGCAACAAATCCTGACGATGAAGATTTAGGAGATGACGAGTTGATCAACCCAAGGCATGGCGCTGAAATGGCAACACCTGCCAACAGACGAGGTCGACAAGCTCGGTACAGATATGATCGCCAACCTTTGCAACCAGCTTTCGACGATGATGATGATGATCTTGATGGTGCCGGAGCCACTGGAGCTATAATTCCACCACCATTAGCGCCCGGAGCCAAGTTCAACATCACTAGCACCATGATTCAGTTATTGCAACTCAAGGGATTATTTGGTGGACTAGCAGGCGATGATCCGAATATGCATCTCATCAACTTTATTTCTACATGCAAGTCTTTTGACAATCCTGGAGTTGGTCAGAATGCTATTCAATTACGTCTATTTCCATTGTCTCTGTCTGGGGAGGCAACATTATGGTTAAATGGGCTGACTCCTGATTCTATTACAAATTGGAGGCAATTGAGAGACGCTTTCCTAGAAAGATTCTTTCCGCCATCCAAGAGGGCTCAATTGAGAGATGAAATCAGCAACTTTCGTCAGCTTCCATCTGAAGCTCTTCACGAAACATGGGAGAGGTTCAAGACAAAGCTAGCGAGATGCCCAAACCATCACATGACTAATGTTCACCTCATGGAGATCTTATATAGAGCCTTGAATTCAGTAACTAAACCAGTGGTGGACAACGCAGCTGGAGGTTCTTTTATGGACCTCACCTTTGGTCAAGCAAGCAACATGCTAGATCGTATGACGAAACAAAGTAGAGCTTGGCATACCAGGGATTCTGAGGTAGCAAGCCCCACTTTATCTATTGGCATGTCTGCAGATCAAAGAAGGAGAGAAGAAGAACGTGATCAAGATATGGCGCACATGAAAACCCAAATGGATCTTCTTACAAAGCATCTATTAGGGAAGACTGAAAAAGTGAAATCTATTGCGTCAAAAGGAAGAGACGAATCTGATTCAGAAGAGGAGGCCAACTACTTGAACAATCAGGGTGGTTTCCGTGGGAATGCCCAAGGAAACCAAGGTCGGAACTATTATGATAAATCTGGAGGTAAAGACCAAGGTAGTTGGAAGAAAAATAATGAAAATAGTGGTTTGTACGTTCCCCCTGGTAGACGTGATACCACCACATCTAATTCTATGGAAGACATGATGGCTAAGTTATTGAAAGGAGTGGAAGCGACGAGCGCGGGAGTTAAGGAGGTGATTGCCGATTTGGCCTCCATGAAGCAATTAGTTGATTCTCATTCCACTTCTATCAAGCAACTAGAGCAGCAATTCAGTCAACTTTCAGCAGCACTCAACCAAAGAAAAGCCGGCACCTTGCCTAGCGATACTGTGCAAAATCCAAGGACTGATGGGTCATGCATGGCCATCACTACGAGGAGTGGTAAGGTGCTGGAAACTTCAGCAGAAGGCAAGCAAGTAGTTGACAGAACAGCAGACATGGACGCCACGCCTAGTGACGCCACTAGGGAAGACGCCGCAATATCCACTTCCAACGTCAAGGACGTGTTGCCTAGTGACGTGCAGCCTGAAAAAAATAATAAACGGAAGCAAGAGGAGAAGAAAGCCATGGAAAGAACACTTCCATACCCACCACCACCTTTTCCACAAAGATTGAAGAAGGTGGCCGATGACACTAAGTTCAGCAAATTTATGACCATGTTGAAGCAGCTAACTATTAATGTCCCATTGGTAGAGGCACTTGAACAAATGCCTGGGTATGCGAAGTTTATGAAAGATCTTTTGACTAAAAAGAGGGCAGCAAGCTATGAGCTGAAAGAAGATGTGCATCATTGTAGTGCAATAGCTACCCGATCCATAGTTCAGAAGAAGGCCGACCCCGGAGCTTTCACTATTCCTTGCACCGTCGGATCTTTGGACTTTGCTAAAGCATTATGTGACTTAGGAGCCAGCATCAACTTGATGCCATTATCAATCTACAAGAAGTTGGGGTTAGGAGATCCTACACCAACTAATATGAAGCTTGTTATGGCGGATAGGTCGGTAAAACGACCGGTTGGTATTCTATGCGATGTCTTGGTGAAGGTATCTTCATTCATATTTCCAGCAGACTTTGTCATCTTGGATTGCGAAGCAGATTCAGAGGTTCCCATAATCTTGGGATGCCCTTTCCTTGCTACGGGAAGTGTGCTCATAGATTTGAGAGCTAATGAGCTTTCATTCCGAATAAATGATGAAGTGGTGCGCTTTGATGTTTGCAAATCAATGAAGCAACCCAAAGATCTAAGTGTATTTTCTGTGGCTGATGTTGTCGTTGATGACGAGGATGAGTTACTTGCTGAAGAGCAAATTCTTGATGATCCTTTGGAGGTTTTGCTCATGGAAGAAGATGATGATGATGCTGAAATTTCTGAAGATGATATTTGTGCTCTATCGGGATTAGGAGCATATCGCTATCCTCCTAAGAAGCTGGATCTTGATCTCAAGAATCGACCCACACCACCAGCTAAGCCATCTATTGAAGAACCACCCACATTAGAATTAAAGGAGCTGCCAAGCCATTTGAAGTATGCATTCTTAGGAAGCGGAAACACTCTTCCAGTCATAGTGGCAGCCGATTTAGGTGAGCAACAAGTTGCAGCTCTTATTGCAATTTTACGCAAGTATATTAGAGCTATTGGATGGACCATTGCGGATATCCTTGGTATTCCACCTGGGATTTGCACTCATAAAATTCAGCTCCAAGAAAAGTGCACACCCACCATCGAACACCAAAGACGTCTAAACCCACCAATGCAAGAGGTGGTGAAGAAGGAGATTATCAAGTGGTTAGACGCAGGAGTTGTGTATCCTATTTCTGATAGTACATGGGTAAGCCCAGTACAATGTGTTCCCAAGAAAGGAGGTATGACGGTGGTTGCGAATGCAAAGAATGAGCTTATTCCACTCAGGCCCGTCACTGGATGGAGAGTATGCATGGACTACCGCAAGCTGAATTCTTGGACTCTCAAGGATCACTTCCCCATGCCATTTATGGACCAAATGCTAGATCGATTAGCGGGAAAAGGATGGTTTTGCTTTCTTGATGGTTATTCAGGTTATAATCAGATTTTTATTGCACCAGAAGACCAAGAGAAGACAACGTTTACATGCCCATATGGTACGTTTGCCTTCAAACGTATGCCATTCGGGTTATGTAACGCACCAGCCACCTTTCAGCGATGTATGATGTCTATTTTCTCTGATATGGTAGAAGACACTTTGGAGGTATTTATGGACGACTTTTCAGTTGTTGGGGAGTCTTTCGAAGCATGTTTGGTGAATTTAAGCATGGCATTACAAAGATGTGTAGAGTTCAACCTTGTGCTGAATTGGGAGAAGTGCCACTTCATGGTAAAAGAAGGAATTGTTCTTGGGCACAAGATCTCCGAAAGAGGAATAGAGGTTGATCGCGCCAAAATAGAGGTAATTGAGAAGATACCACCTCCAATTTCGGTGAAGGGAGTTCGTAGTTTTCTTGGCCATGCTGGGTTTTATCGTAGATTCATCAAAGACTTCTCCAAAATTTCTAGTCCATTATGCAAGCTATTGGAGAAAGATGCGAAGTTTGACTTTAATGATGATTGCTTAAAGGCATTTGAATGCCTTAAAGAAAAACTCATTGAAGCCCCTATCATGGTAACACCAGATTGGACGCTCCCGTTCGAAGTCATGTGTGATGCTAGTGGTGTAGCCGTTGGTGCTGTTCTTGGACAGAGAAAGGAGAAATTATTTCATCCTATCTACTATGCGAGTAAGGTCCTCAATGAAGCCCAAAGGAACTACACCGTCACTGAACAAGAGCTATTAGCGGTTGTGTATGCGTTTGAGAAGTTCCGTGCCTACCTATTAGGTACTAAAGTGATCGTTCATACAGACCATGCAGCTCTTAGGTATCTAATGACAAAGAAGGATGCAAAACCAAGGCTGATTCGATGGGTGTTGCTGCTGCAAGAGTTTGATTTCGAAGTCAAAGATAGAAGAGGTTGCGAGAACCAAGTGGCTGATCACCTATCTAGACTTGAGAATGAGTATGTGGCGCAATCAGAAAATCAGATTGGCGATGCATTCCCTGACGAGGAGATACTAGCGACAACAATGGAGAACTTACCATGGTATGCCGACTTTGCAAATTTCGTGGTGAGTAATGTGTTACCTTCCAATTTATCTTACCACCAGAGGAGGAAGTTTATGCATGACGTTCAGCACTATTATTGGGATGAGCCTTATTTGTTTCGAAGATGCGCGGATGGTATCATTCGACGATGTATATCCCATGAAGAAGTGCCCACTATATTAGAAGCATGCCACACTTCGCAAGTTGGAGGCCATCATGCAGGGAATCGAACAGCAAGAAAAGTCTTGCAAAGTGGTTATTATTGGCCTACAATATTCAGAGATGCACACGACTATGTGAGAAGGTGTGACCAATGCCAACGTCAAGGTGCTATTTCAAAACACCATGAAATGCCCATGTCCAAAATTCTGGAGGTAGAACTCTTTGATGTATGGGGTATTGATTTCATGGGACCATTCGTGAATTCGTTTGGAATGAAGTACATCTTGGTTGCTGTGGATTATGTGTCGAAATGGGTTGAAGCTGTAGCATTGGCCGATAACGAAGGAAAGCATGTTGTAGCGTTTTTAAAGAAGAATATCTTCTCTCGCTTTGGGGTACCTCGTACTATCATAAGTGATGGAGGATCTCACTTCTGCAACAAGCTATTCAAATCTGTATTGGCCAAGTATGGAGTCAAGCAACACAAGGTAGCTACGCCTTATCATCCCCAAACTAGTGGACAAGTAGAGGTTTCCAATCGTGAGATCAAGCAAATCCTTGCCAAGACGGTCAATGCGAATCGGAAGGATTGGTCTCGGAAGCTAGATGATGCACTATGGGCGTATAGGACTGCATTCAAGACACCCATTGGCATGTCACCTTATCAGCTAGTTTATGGGAAGGCTTGTCATCTACCCATCGAGCTTGAATACAAGGCATTATGGGCATTGAAGCACTTGAATCTGAATTGGGATGATGTGAAGAACCTGAGGTTGGAGCAGCTGAACGAGCTAGATGAATTCCGTCTCCATGCATATGAAAGATCAGATTTATACAAGGAGCGGATGAAGAAGTATCACGATCAGCGGATTGTTCGACGACACTTCCAAAAAGGTGAAATGGTACTACTCTTTAACTCCAGATTCAAGCTCTTCCCAGGTAAGTTAAAATCAAAGTGGTCTGGTCCATTTAAAGTCACCCACGTCTACTCGTCTGGAGTAGTCGAATTGGAAAATAATGAGGGTGTTATCTTCAAGGTGAATGGCCAACGTGTTAAGCCATATATCGGTCCTCTTGACTCGATGAATGACATGGCCATCACTTATCTCGACGAAGTCTAAGTACTCGAGATTACTACGTCGAGCCACGACAATAAATAAGGCGCTAGATGGGAGGCAACCCTTCGTTTTATTGTTTTATCGTTTTGTCGTTTTAATATTTTTTCTTTTTGATAAATGAAAATCCAAAAATAAGAGTCGTGCCACGACCAAAACTAAGGCGCTTGGTGGGAGGCAACCCATCGTACTAATCGTTTTCATTTGTTTGAGCAAATATAGGTGTAAGAAGTATGCAACGAGGAGATTGATTTCAATTGACGATTTGGTCGCATTGTATGGTAAAGTCGGTAAGTTAGGAATGGTGATGCATAAGGCTATGGATTGAGACTTTCTCACATCATAATAGGCTTCGAGAAAGGCTAGGCCTTGGTAAAAATAGGCCACGAACGATGCACAACCTATTCTATCGCCTAAGGACTCGGAATCTAGTGTGCAATACACTATGCGCCGCCTATTCCTAGGTGTGCTTTTGACTATGCGCCGCCTATGCTATGGCATTTGAGATACTGAGACCAAATGCCATACCATATGCGCCGCATATGCCTATATATGCCATACTATGTGCGGCGCATATGTCCCATTATGCCATGGACAATGCGCCGCATATACATGTGATATGCCGAGGGATATGCGCCGCATATAGGGTGATTTTGTCCCCAAATCCGATTGTAAATGGGTCATAACCCGACCCATACTCCTCCTATATAAAGGGGACTTGGTTTTTTATCACAAACACATTAGAAGTAACCCTAAAGGCGCCGCATATCATCCCAAATCCTCTCAAATTTTTCTTCCTTTGTTCTTCCAATCCACAACAACTTCTCCACAATATTCAAGCAAGTAAGTGCTCTCTTATTCTTCATATATTTATCGTAAGTACTACTTTACTATGCTTATTATAAAATGCTAACTCATGAGAGATTGGTGGTGATGTTCATGTGTGTGGATAATTGTTGCAAAATCGTGTGATTGATTATATACGTATGGAATTCATGACTTGTTTCCGACTTGAATTTTGTTTCAATGGCATTGTTGTGATACTTGCTGAACATATGTGGCCATGAATATTGATTGAGAGTGTTGTTTGGATGCTTGCATGATTAACCATCCCGGCCATCGGGATAAGGTTATAGTGACTATCGACTTAGGTGGTGGTGTTTGTTGTTTGAATAGCAATTCCATGTGGTAACCCCTATGTTGTAACGTTGCTATATACACCATGCAAGTCGTCCAAATGGCTGCTCATGAGTGATGTAATACTGATTTTCTTGTCGGAATACAATCCTAAGACGTATGTCGACGACGTCTGAGTACTCGACCACGTTCACTTCACCGATTTGTGCCAACAAGATTAAGTGTGGGGTGGTACCCCTAATGCTTGCATATAGATTGTCTAAAGTGCGATTGTGCTGCATCTAACATTATTTCTAGTCTCAGGTTCAATGGCACCGAAAGCAAGGCAAGGCAAGGAGAAGGCTACCACGACCCGCAAGGACAAAAAGAGAAGCCGAAAAGACCAAGGCGAATCATCTTCCGCACACCTACCACGCAGAATGTTCGGAATCAAATGGGTTCTTGAGGAAGAAGCCAAGGCATGGTACAACAGCAACAAAGAAAAGAAATATGTGCACGTCGACTTAATCAACAAGGAGACCTTAGCAAAGAAGGAGCCGCAACTGTTGGCTAAGATAATGGCTTTGAAGCTGGATTTCATCTTCCGTGACATGGGAGAGTGCAATCTTGACTTGACAAGAGAGTTTTATGCCAACTGGTCGCCAAACACAACAGGCAACGAAGTCAAAATTCGGGGCCAAGTGTTACAGCTTACAGCGGATTGGATCAACTCGTTTCTAGGCCTACCTTCGGTCGACACTGCACCATACAAAGAGCTGTACAGCAGGCCTCCTTACAGAGCTATAAGACACACGCTTTGTGGAAGCAGATCGATGGCAAGATGGGGCAGACATAAGGAAACAGGCCGTCACAACACATTCCCCTATGCTCCACTAAATAGGGAAGCAAGAATCTGGATGCGCATTGTCAACTCATGCCTCATTCCTGGGACGCAATACACAAAGATATCGAGAGATAGAGTGTGTCTGGTTTATGCATTGATGACAAATGTCCCTATCAACTTTGGGGCAATCATTCGATCGACCATGAGAAAAGCTAGACTCCACAGCAGGTCCCATTTCACATTCGGCAATTTGTTGACAGCAATGTTGCGGAAGGAGGATATAGAAGAGGAACCAGCTGACCACAAACTCCCACATACCCCAAAGAAGGTTGACCTCACCAAGGTCAAAGATGCTGAAACAACGCATGGAGTCAACCTTACCACTGCGGAGAGACATGCTCGTGACGAGAGTTTCTTCCGTCATCTCTATGGCATGACGAGATTCACTATGATGAGTGGTGGACGTATTCCAACTGCTGTAGAGCTCCAACAGCTGGACCACGACTACCCAATGAACAGACATGCCCGGGAGATGTGTGGAGTGGGAGTCTATTTCGAGGAACCTCTTGATGATGACGTGCCAACTGATGATGATAGACGCTTGCCTGATTCTGATGCTGAGGAGAACTCTGACGACGACTCTTACGATGACTCGGACAAAGGGGGTATGACCCCCGACATTGAGGAAGAGTCCGACTAATCAGGTTCTTCGACTTTATTTTCCACTGAGGGCAGTGTCTAGTCTAAGTGTGGGGTGTCGGCAGAATCTGCATGCTATGTTTGTATGTTTGCTCTTGTTTATTTTGTTTTGAGTCCAAATTTTTTATTTTTTTGTGATTTTTTTTCGTGTGACGTTTTTTTTATTTTTTAAGAGTAAAATTTTTCTAGCTACGCATGAAATTATTTGGATAGGCAGCATGAGATTAGAACAAGAGTATGTGCTACAATTGTGACTATTGAGACATTTAGGCTCTAGTTGTGACTCATCATGTGATATTGTGTGATTCGATTCCTTCACTTGTTGGGTCGAGAGTCTATATTACTACCAATCAAGTCGACCATGTGCCTTGTGTGTGTGAGATTAATAGTATATTCTATGTATGTGGCTGATGCTAGAACTTGCCTCGTATGTATGCAAAGCGAAAATAAGGAATGTAAGTTTAGGATATGATTTAGGCATTTCTTTGGCAACCTATACATGTTTACCATCAGTTTTACCTACCCATGTAAATCATCCTAGTTAAACCCTTTTGAGCCTTTAGCCTATTTCTTTGACAACCTTGTATGTAAGCCTAATCTATTTTTTTCAAGACCGTAATTTGATCCAAATTCCTAAGTGCTTTAAAGTGAAAAAGTCATGTGACAACATAAGAGGAAATTGGTTGAGTAGGATGCTTTAAATTGTAATGGTGCTTGAATGTGTTATGAAAAAGAAAGTGCTATCATAAGAGGTATGTTGTGAAAAGAAAAAGGAAAATAAAGCTGAAAAGTGAGTTGTGCTTAAAATTGAAAAACAAAATAGGAGAACAAGGGTGGTAGAAAAACAGAAAGAAGAAAGGTTGAAAGAACAAAGTGTCAATGATACAATGTGATGTATTAAAGTGCTTAGGAACCTAGTCACTATTTCTGGCCAAAATAGCTGATCCTACCCGTCCCTTAGCCTACATTACAACCATCAAAAGACCTACTTGATCCTAATCTTAACATTCCGACATTTAGTAGAGTACTACATTAAAGGCAAGCTTATGGTCACTAGTCGCTACATATGAATTCTTTGCGAGAGTGAGAGCAAGGATATGTTGATACCCATGTTTGAAAAATATGCTATACTTGTGAGTGATTATGGGTACTATATTGTGAGACACACATGGTTGATGAGCTTTGGATAGTTGTATATGATTCTATGTACCTTAACGTTTGCATGCGAGTTGATCACCATCACGAGTCTATGCTTGAGGTTAAATTGTTTCTACTTATAATCGGAAAGCTACTCTTCGTTGATAATTGTTGTGCTTGTCTTGAAGAATGTTTTGTGTTGTTTCTGTAAAAACCATAAGTCAATGCTTAGAAGGACATGATATGTTGTTCGAGGACGAACAAATCTCTAAGTGTGGGGTGTTGATGATAGGCGAATTTACGCGCCTATATCAATATATTTTGCCCATATTTTAGCCTAGTTTTGAGAACTAATTATCTATTTCATACACTTTTAGTTCTTTTTCCTGTAAATGAGCTAACAAATGTGATTAGGAAAGTTTCAGGTATAAATGATGCAAAATACAGCAATTTATGGCTTACTTGACGCAAAAGAAAGCTCACAAACGAGATGGAAAGGAGCTGGACGCATAAAGGACTAAATCTGCTGCATGGAAAATCTGTCCCGGGCTAAAACAACATTTCTGAAGACTTTGGGGACTTACAGACACAAAGCTGGATTTTTGCCATAATACATTAACCTAGTGCAATTAGGTTATGTGTTTCATTAATCTATTTGGATTATAATTTTGTAACCTTACCCTAGTACATTTGGGTCAAGGATTTCATTAGTATATTAGGATTTGGTTATTTATTTCATTAGCTTAGTAGGAGTATGATAGGAGTATTATAAATACCCTATCATGTTAGAGATTTTTTAAATCACATTCTTACAATTCAATTAACTCTTAACTTAAGACATCTTCCTACAATACATTCTTAATTCTTCATTCTTCTATTCTTAAATTCCACAACAAGAGAATCGTTACTTGCTACGGAATCACTAAAACCACACGCCAAACACCTACTATTCACGCCATCCACCATGCAAAACGTGATATCCTTCGCATTCATGGGTAACTAAATCTCTTAGTTGGGGTTATGGAAGCCGAATGAGTTACTATCTACAGCTATGAGTTTGTGAGTTCTAGACAAGTATATTGCTTATATCATTATTCTCTTCATCTTAAATCTACATCCTTTGCGGTTCAAACACAAGAACACGCCATTCTAACATCTAACCTGTTCGAGAGAAAGGTTATTTGTCTAGAAAAGAAGACGCATAGACCAACGCCAGGCTAACATTTAACTTGTTCGAGAGAAAGGTTATTTGTCTGGAAAAGAGATAATGTCAAGGTAGTAGGACACCCTTTCCTATTAAAAAGCTAGTGCCGTACCTGGACTAACCTCTTGGAGAATTCGTACCGTTAGACACGCTTTAAGCTCGAGAGAGTTAAAGTGAAATAGTCCTTGTTTAGGTCGAGAGACGCTTGGATTTACCATCGACTACAATTCTCTATAAGCAATTGCATGTCAAGACTCTACACACTCATAGCCAATAGAGACGTATACTTCTGAAGGTGGATATAACCCCAACGCCTCAATTCTCATTGTTTCACAACCTACGAAATACTCTCTTTTTACTTTATTATTTTCAGCTTTTATTTCATTACTTTGGTTACTTATTACAATCCCCCCTTCTTACGAGACTTGCACCAAAAGTCTATTAATTTTGCGTACTTGTTGACCAAGCTATTCCCTGTGGGATCGATACCCAACCCAGGTTGGGTTCTATATTTGCTAACGACCGCTTTACACTCCTACGAGAGCTGTAGATTGAGCGTTATCACTCTCAGACATAGATCTTGGCATAGTCCTCGGCTGAATAAGAGGTATGTATTGGTGAGAAATGAGCTGATTTGGTCATCTTCTCTACATTGACCTAAACTGAATCATGCTGACGACGAGTACGAGGCAAACCCATCACAAGATCCAAGTTAACTTCTTTCCGCTTCCAAGTAGGAATACTGAACTCCTGCATAGCCCCACTAGGCTTCTGATGCTCGATCTTAACCTACTGACGGATTCACCACTTGGCTACAAACTCTTTGATATCTCTCTTCATCCCTCTCCACTAATAGATCTCCCACAAATCACGATACATATTAGTGGACCCTGGATGAATAGAGTAACGTGCATCATGTTTTATTGCAAGAATCCACAGTTTCAGGTCATCTATACCTGGTACACAAAGAAGACCCTAACAACATAATTCACCATTTCTTCCTTGGAAGGAAACCTCTATCTTCTAATCTCTAACTGATTCTTTTAACTAAACTAGGCTGAGATCCCTATTCTACTTTTCTTCACCTCGAAAACCAGAGATGATTCTTAACTACTCTATACTTATACATTACCTTTTGCTGAATCGACTAAGCGGACACCCAGTCGGGTAAGCTGATGAACTTCCTGAGATAACTTCTTCTTACTATCCTCCACATAAGCAACACTACCCTTAGATATCCTACTTAGAGCATCTGCCACTATATTATCTTTACCCAGATGATACAAAACACTCATGTCGTAGTTCTTTAATAACTCCAACTACCTTCTCTGATGTAGGTTTAGGTCTTTCTGAGAGAACAAATACTGTAGGCTTTTATGGTCAGTGAACACATTGATGTGCACAACATACAAGAAGTTTCTCCAAATCTTTAAGGTAGATACTACTTCTGCTAACTCAAGATCATGAGTTGGATAGTTCTTTTCATGAGGCTTAAGTTTTCTAGAGGCATAGGCTATGAACTTACCTCTCTTCATCAAAACACACGCCAAACCAACCCTGAAAGCATCATAATATACCATAAATTCATCTGAACCAGCTGGTAGAGTCAAAATTAGGGCTGTAGTGAGTCTAGTCTTCAACTCCTAAAAACTCATCTCATAAGAATTTGACCACTAAAATTTGACCTTTTTCTGAGTCAATCTGGACATAGGGGATGCAATAGAAGAAAATACCTCGACAAGCCGTCGGTAATAGCTAGCCAAACCTAAGAAACTCTTTTTATCTGATGGATAGATAGGTCTGGGCCAGTTTATCACTGCTTTGGTCTTTTGGGGATCAACTCTAATGTAATGTCACAATCCGAACTAGGGCCTGGCCATGACGGACATCCCAAACCATGAGGGTCCAGAAAGCCTTTCTCTATCTAGTAATCAAGCACAATATTCATATAATAAAAGAAGATACGGAAACCTAATCTGCTACAGAAACATGGTCAATTCTGAATTCAACATAAGTATGGAAACTGTAAATTAACTATATCTAGATAACATCTGATTCAGTTTGTGAAATCTCTACTACATGAAAATCTGATAGCTGTCTAAAACTGGGACAAGGCCCCCCAGAAGACCAAAACTAAAATAAATAACATAATCTGAAAAGATAGGCCTTCAGGAATATAGAAGGCTCACCACTATGCAATATGATTAGCTGTCTAAATTATCTACTACTTATCTGAACCGCTAGACTGAGTCTCAAAAGTTGAGAGGTAGGGGTGGGGGGTCAATACAGATGTACTGGTACGCAGAGCATATCCAAAATAATCATTTATTATTCAACATATATGAGAGTAATTTAAAAAAGTTCATAAGTATATCATATAGTAAGAATTCACATGGGAATTTTAAAGACTCTGTAAAAATTATCTCAACTCTAAGAAATCTGTGTTATTTCTGTGCTAGGTTGTATACCCTAAATCTCTAAAAAATTCCATGGGATATATGGAAACTGCCATTAAATCGGCAGCAAAGCCCCCAACCCAAGTGTACCATAAGGGTCGGAGTTTCTGAATCTACTACACCACACGGCCGTCGCCAATATACAATAATAATCTACTCATATCGGCGAATACGAGTTCAGGGTAAGAGTTGCTTGAACTCATGACTTCTTTGGGTAACCACCTAACCCTCTTTAAGCCCCTTTTTAAAACTCTATCAAAACATACAGTCTCTGAAAACATGCTCTGAAAATATAATCTGTTATGGCATAAATACATATGGTATCGTCATACCATTGACTTACAAGTCACATCTCTGAGCCATTATTAGTCTATCATAAATCTCTGTTTTTTAAACATAATTTTTGGGACCACCATTCTAATAATTCAATTCAACGAAACTCTTTCTCAAACCTCATGTAAACACATGCAAAGAACTCATCTTTGTCAAGCATTTTAGTAGTACAGTATAAGGTAGTAATGTCAAAGTTCTCAATTCAGATGTAATTCTTTCTCTTAAACACAAAAACACATTTATATCAAGAAACACCCTCTCAACAATTTCAAATCATGCTCAAATGCTATAATGTTGTGAAAACATCTTTCAAATCACAAAATCATAATCTTTAATTCAATACGCGAGTGGGAGTTCATAATTTATGCTCTCAACGGTCTTAAATCTCAAATTCCATACATATACATATACATGTAAATTAATTTAGGGGATAGGACCACAAGGTCAAAACAATAGTAACATTAAAACATTTGGAGTACGTAATTTAGAACATAGATTCCAAAACCCCTTTGAAATTCAGGCATAAAAATCTAAAAATCATGCTCTAATGGTTTTAAGCCCACGTAGTTGTTTTAGCATAAACCCCACATACCTCTATCTAGAAATTTAAAGGATGCTTCTTGATGCCCATGGCTTGGGGATTCCAAATCGTCAATTTATTTTGAAAACCCAAGGTTGAATCTTGATTTATTTGGATTATCAATATGAAACCCTAGAGAGTGTTCTTGAATATTTTTGGTGAATGTATGAGTAATATGCACAATTAGGGTTTGAAATATCGTTTTTGGATTGATAAGGGTGTGGGAAAATATACAATATACCCTTAATGATACCGCTATTAAAATATAACTAGGAGCCCGATTTCATGGGCCACCGTGACGCGCCACTATCACAGTGGCTCACTGGAAATTGACGAATGGGAATTTGGCCCACTACGCGATATGCCACCATTGTGGAGTCCCACTAGAAATTGACTATCGTTATTTACGCCCTCTCCGTGATGCGCCAAGGATAGGAATGATGGTGTTTTATGACTAGGACTTAAATTAACCATAACTCCTTCACCGAGTGTCCATTTTGGATGCATCTTATGTCGACGAAAAACTTATTCAATCATCTACGAAATGAAAAGTTGAAATCTAAGAGATTCCACAAAAAAAAAGTATAAATCATTCTAGAAGCCAATGCTTGATATTTTAGGGACAAAATTTAGCTAAGAAAAAACTTTAGGGCATTACAATATCCCCCCATTGGGAACATTCGTACCCAAATCTTGACGCGGGATACAAATAAGTATAATTTCAAGAATACTAAGGCATAGAAATAATAAGGCAAGGATTGTACCTTCCATTTCGTCATTCATTGGATAAAAAAGGTTTGGGTATCTAGCTCTCATGTCAACTTCTGATTCCCAAGTCGCTTCTTCAATTTTCTAGTTTCTCCACAACACTTTAACAGAGGCTATCTCTTTGTTCCTTAATCTTCTAACTTGGTGATCCAAAATCTCTACAGGCTCTTCCTTATAGGATAAGGAGTCTGTCACTTTGATAGCTTCGACGGGCAATACTAAATAATGGTCTCCAATACACTTCTTCAACATAGTTATATGAAATACTGGATGAACCAAACCCAAACTAGCTAGCAATTCTAACTCATATGCAACTCCACCTATCCTTCTTGCAATCTGATATGGTCGTATATAGCGAGGATTCAAATTACCTTTCTTCCCAATTGCATAACTCCTTTCATGGGATGAACCTTGAGAAATACCTAATCTCCAACCTTAAACTTTAAATCTCTTCTCTTAACATCGGTGTAGGACTTCTAACGACTCTGAGCTGTCTTAAGTCATTCTCTAATGACTTTCACATCCTCTATTGCTTGATGAACAAGATCAGGCCCAAATATATGCATCTTACCTACTTCATACCATCATATCAAGGACTTATATCTTCTTCTATACAATGCCTCAAAAGGTGCTATCTTAATATTGGAATAGAAACTATTATTATATGTGAACTCTATCAATGGAAAATGATCTACCCAACTACCTTTAAAATCAATCACGTAGGCCCTCAACATATCCTCACGGATCTGGAGGGTGCGCTCATCTTGCCCATATATATGAGGGTGGAAAGCCATGCTCAAGTTGACTTGGGTACCTAAACCCTTTTGAAACGATCTCCAAAACTATGAAGAAAACTGTGTACCTCTATCAGATATGATGGACATAGGTGCGCCATGCAAACAAACTATTTCTACAATGAACAACTTGGCATAATCCTCTCCCAAATAATTTGTCCTGACAGGTAGAAAGTGAGCTGACTTAGTCAACCTATCTACAATCACCTAAATGGAATCAAACTAGTTTTGGGACCTTGGAAGTCATTTAATGAAGTCCATATTAATCATCTCCTACTTCCACAAAGGCAAAGCTATATCTTGAGAAGAACAACCTATCCTCAGATGTTCCACATTAACTTGTTGACAATTCAAACACTTGGCAACATAGTTAGCCACATCACGCTTCATATTCTTCCACCAATAAATGCTTTTCAAATCCTGATGCATCTTAGTTGAGCTGGGGTGAACAACATACCTCGACGTGTGAGCTTCTTTAAGGATTCTCTTCCTCAGACCATCTACATCTGGCACACATAATCTACCCTTGTATCTTAAAACACTATCACCACCAATTTCAAAAGACAATACCTTTTGTTGACCCGTATCTTTCTTGCTCTGCATCAAGATGGGATCTTCAACCTATTTCTCTTTGACTTCTACACAAAGGGAAGATTTAGCTATCTCATGAACAACCACTCCTCCATCCTCGAAATCCAAAAGTTGCATTCCTAGATTTACAAGTCGATGAATATCTTTCATAATCTCCCTCTTTTCTTTATCCATATGTGAAAGAATTCCAATAGATAACCTGCTGAGGGCGTCGACTACCATATTTTCCTTGCCCGAATGATAGTACAGGCTCATGTCATAGTCTTTTAAAAGTTCCAACTATCCCCTCTGCTTGAGATTTAATTCTTTCTGTGAGAAAACATACTGTAAAATCTTGTGGTCAGTATATATATCAACGTGTACCCCATACAAATAGTGCCACCAGATCTTAAATGCAAAAACCCCGGTCGCTAACTCCAAGTCATGAGTAGGGTAGTTCCGCTCATGCACCTTCAACTGCCTAGATTCATAAGCCACTAACTTACCGTGCTGCATAAGAACATACCCAAGTCCCACTCGAGATGCATCACAGTATACAATAAAACCTTCTATACACTACAGAAGATTCAGAATAGAAGCAGTAGTCAACTTGTCTTTCAACTTCTCAAAACTATTCTCACAAGAGTTAGATCATAAAAACTTCACCTTTTTCTGAGTCAACTTAGTAAGTGGTACAACTATGGAAGAAAAACTCTTGATGAATCTTCTGTAATAACCCGCCAAACCCAAGAAGCTTCTAACGTCAGTTGGAGTCGTGGGTCTGGGCTATTTTCTCATTGCCTCAATATTTTGGGGATCAACATTAATCCTCTCACTAGAACAATATTCCCTAAGAACGCTATAGTATTCAACTAGAATTCATACTTGGAAAATTTTGCATACAACTTATGATCTTTAAGGGTTTGAAAGATGATTCGGAGGTGATTGACATAGTCGTACTCGCTCTTAGAATATACCTAAATGTCATCAATGAATACAATGAAAAACAAATCCAAAAACTTATGGAAAAACCTATTCATTAGATCCATGAAAGTTGCAGGGGCATTAGTCAACCCGAAGGACATGACTAAGAATTAATAATGGTAGTATGTGGTTCAAAAAGCTATTTTGGGAATATTTAACTCTCTAACTTTCAACTGATTATATCCCGAACGAAGGTCTATCTTTGAAAAACATTTAGCACCCTGAAGTTGATAAAAAAGATCATCAATCCTAGGAAGGGGATATTTATTTTTAATTGTGACCTTATTCAACTGGCGGTAATCTATGCACATATGAAGGGAACTGTCTTTCTTTTGCACGAAAAGTACAGGTCCACCCTAGAAAGAGACACTGGGGCAGATAAAACCTTTATCTAGAAGATCTGCTAGCTTTTCTTTCAACTCTTTTAGCTCTGCAGAAGCCATCCTCTATGGCAGAATAGAAAAACGATGGGTATTTGGCAATAAATCAATACCAAAATCTATCTCCCTATCAGGTGGTATTTCTAGGAGATCATCTGAAAAGACTTCCCAAAATTTATTCACTATGGGGATAGACTGGAAAGGGATACTTTTGGCATTAGAATCTTTAACCCAAATAAGATGATACAAGTAACCTTTAGAAATAAGTTTATGGGCCCTGAGATAAGATATAAAGTGCCCTGTAGGTGCTAGAGAATGTCCCTTCCTTTCTATCACAGACTCATTCGCAAAATAAAAGCTGACTCTTCGAGTCCTACTATTCAAGGTGGCATAGCACGAATGGAGACAATCCATCCCTAAGATGGCATCAAAATTAATCATATCAAGTTCTATGAGATCTGCCTCAGTATCTTGGATGAAAATAGATACAACACAATTTATATATACCCTCCTAGCCACAACAGAATCTCCCACCAGAGTGGAAACGAAAAAAGGTTCAGCAATCACATCAGGCTCAAACCCAAAACCAACAGCCTTGTATGGGGTCACATAAGATAAGGTAGACCCGGGATCAAGTAATACATACACATCACAAGGAAAGATATGCAATGTACCGGTGACTACATCTGGTAAGGCCTCTACCTCCTGGCAGTTAGACAAAGCATACAAATAGTTCTGACCATTTCTGATGGCTGAAGTGGCACCTTTCTGAGGTGGTGGTGCAGATGAATTTACCTGCGACTTGGCTCCTCCAACATTACTCTTTGCTGTCGGACAGTCTCTCTGGATATGGCCTAGTTGTCCATATGAATAACAAACCAAAGAGCCAAACTGACATATCCCTAGATGATTTCATCGCATCTCCCTCAGTGCGAATAGGACCGAGAGGTCTGGGCTTCACTTCCCTGCGACTGCGTACCCTACATCCTCGACCCTTGACTAGACTGAAAATTTTGGGCATGCTGCTCAGCTGTGGGTCTGTACGCTGGAGCACTAGTTGCCGACTGTGCATTGCCCCAATTAATTTTCTTTCACCATTTGCCACCCTTATTACCACTCTGCTACTGACTATGACTCTGGTCTGTCGCTCAGGATGTCTTTGCCTACCTGTTCTTTTCCCTAGCTTGGGCTATCTTCTTCTTCTTCTCCTCAACTTGATGAATGTGGACTGATAGTCTAGTAAAGTCCATATCCCTGTTCAGCATAACTCCCTGATACTCAAGCACCAGATCATCTATAAGATCGGAAGAAAACTTCCTCATTCAGGCCCTCATAGTACTCGTCATCTCAGGAGCATAATGGGCCAACTGGTTAAACTTTAAAGTATACTCTTGAACACTCATCTTTCCCTACTTAAGGTTTATAAACTCCTCTGCTTTAGCTTCCCTCATCTTCAGAGGAAAGAATCAGTCAAGAAAAGCTTCCATGAACTCGTCCCAAATAATGGGGTCAGCACTGTCACCCTCCGTATCTTCCCGCTCGTTGTACCATTGGTTCACTACTTCCTTTAGCTGGTATGCTGCTAGCTCAACACCATCTACCTAATCAACATGCATTACTTTAAAAATCTTCTCTATTTCATCTCCGAACTCCTGTGGGTCCTCTTATACCTTAGCTCTAGAGAACTTGGGCGGGTTTAATCTCATGAATAGGCCCACTCTGGTAACTTCAGAAGTAACAGAAATAGACCAAGTATCCTCCAACCTTTGAGTTGTGTGGGCTACCAGCTGTGCCAGCATATGAATAGACTGCCTGAATTCAGCATTAAAAACCTCTCATTCACAAGGCTGAGTGCGATTATCCCCTGTTCGGGCCGATCTGAGAGGACTGGTCGGTATAAGAGGTATTCCCAGAGTAGGAAAAGGTTCTAGGGTATGAGCTCTATTATGGGTCCTCATCCTATGGGTGGGACAGACTTTATCATCCTAAAAATTAACGTTGGTGTGATGGGGAGGCAATGCTGGTTTTCTAAAAAGCAAGAGGTCATCGATTAGGGGACAGGTTAGACTCTGAAGCACAAACTAAATCATAAAGAAGAGAAACATTCTTAAATGACTAGTAGCCTTCTACTTATAAGTATGGCACTCTACACACCCATAAATAAGACTCTACCCAACATGATTTTGTAGACATCCTGGGACCATGAACCGTGCTCTGATACAAAGTATGTCACGACCCGAACTTGGGCCTGGCCGTGACGGACATCCCAAACCATGAGGGCCTGGAACACTCTTCTCTATTTGGTAATCATGCACAATATTCATATAATAAAAGAAGATGTGGAAAAATAATATTCTATAGAAACATGGTCAATTCTAAATTCAACATCAGTATATAAGTTGTAAATCAACTACATCTAAATAACATCTGACTCAATCTGCGAAATATCTACTACATAAAAATCTGACAAATGTCTGAAACTGGGACAAGGCCCCAAGTAGACCAAAACTAAAACAAGTGAGATAATCTGAAAATATAGGCCTTTTGGAATAGAAAAGGGTCACTACTGCACAATCTTATCAGCTGTCTGAATTATCTACTACTTATCTAGACCCCTAGATAAAGTCTCAAAACCTTAGAGGTAGGGGGTCAATACAGATGTACTGGTACACAGAGCATATCCAAAATAATCATTCATTATTCAACATATATGAGAGCAATTTAAAATAGTTCAGAAGTATATCATATAGTAAGAATTCACATGGGCATTTTATAGACTCTGTAAAAATCATCTCAACTGTGAGAAATCTGTGTTACTTCTGCGCTAGGTGGTACTCCCTATAACTCTAAAAAATTCCATGGGATATATGGAAACTGCCATTAACTCAGCAGCGAAGCCCCAACCTAAGTGTTCCGCAAGGGTTGGAGTCTCTGAATCTACTACACCAACGTACAATAATAATCTACCCGTAACGGCAAATATGATTTCAGGCTAATAGTTTCTTGAACTCGCGTCTTCTTCGGGTAACTACCGAATCCTCTTTAAGCCCCTTTTTAAAACTCTATCAAAACATGCAGTCTCTTAAAAGATGCTCTGAAAACATAATCTATTATGGCATAAATACATATGGCATCGTCATACCATTGACTTGCAAGTCACATCTCTGAGTCATTATTAGTCTATCGCAAATCTCTATTTTCAAAACACAATTTTTGGGACCACCATTTCAATAATTCAATTCTAAGAATCTCTTTCTCAAACCTCATCTAAACACATGCAAGATACTCATCTTCGTCAAGCATTTCAGTAGTACAGTATGAGGTGGTCATGTCAAAGTTCTCAATTCATATGCAATTCTTTCTCTTAAACACAAGAACATATTTATATCAAGAAACACCCTCTTAACAATTTCAAATCATGCTCAAATGCTATAATATTGTGAAAACATCTTTCAAATCACAAAATCATACTCTTTAATTCAATATACGAGAGGGAGTTCATAATTTATGCTCTCAATGATCTTAAATCTCAAATTTCATACATATACGTATACATGTAAATTAATTTAGGGGATAGGACCACAAGGTCAAGCCAATAGTAACATTAAAACAGTTGAAGTACGTAATTTAGAACATAGATTTCAAAACCCCTTTGAAATTAATGCATAAGAATCTAAAAATCATGCTCTAATGGTTTTAAGCCCATGTAGTTTTTTTAGGATAAACCCCACGTACCTTTATCTAGAAATTTAAAGGATGATTCTTTATTCCCACCTCTTGGGGATTCCAAATCTTCAATTTGTTTTGAAAACCCATAGTTGAATCTTGATTTATTTGGATTATCAATATGAAATCCTAGAGAGTGTTCTTGAATATTTTTTGTGAATGTATGAGTAATATGCCCAATTGGGGTTGAAATCTCATGTTTGGACTGTTAAGGGTGTGGGAAAATATCCAATATACCCTTAATAAGACTGGTATTAAAAAATAACTGGGAGCCCAATTTCATGGGCCATCGTGATGTGCCACTATTGCGGTGGCTCACTGGAAATTGATGAATGGGAATTTGGGCCACTCCATGATGTGCCACTATCTCATAGGCCCATTAGAAATTGACCATCATCATTTACACTCTCTCTGTGATGCACCAAGGACAGGAATAACAATATTTTATGACTAGTACTTATATTAACCATAACTCCTTCACTGAATGTCCATTTTGGATGGATCTTATGTCGACTCAAAACTTATTCAATCATCTACGAAATGAAAAGTTGAAATCTAAGGGATTCCACCAGAAAAAAAGTATAAATCATACTAGAAGCCAATGCTTGATATGTTAGGGACAAAATTTAGCTAAGAAAAAACTTTGGGGCGCTACATGCCATCACAGTAAATGATATGTCTGAGGAAAGCTAATGACCTTAGCCAAAATTTACACTTACTGAATTTGCCGAATAGATGATGGTTTCTGAGAGTTTGTAATACTATTTTGAGATGGACTGTATTATCATGCTTACTGCAAGAGTAGACAAGGATGTCATCTATGAAGATTATTACAAACATATCTAGGTACTACTTGAACATATGATTCATCAAGTCCATGAAATATGTTGGGGAATTAGTAAGACCAAATGACATGATTAAGAATTTGAAGTGACCATACTGAGTTCTGAAAGCTATTTTTAGAATGTCACATTCTCTGACTCTGAGCTGATGATAGACTAATCTGAGGTCTATCTTAGAAAAGTAACTGGCACCCTGAAGTTAGTCAACAAAGTCATTAATTCTTGGAAGTGGATACTTGTTCTTGATCATGACTTTATTTAGCTGACGGTAGTCTTTACATATTCTGAGAGAACCATCTTTCTTACGCACGAATAGAACTGGTGCACCCCACCGGGATGCACTGGGTCTGATGAATCCCTTATCTAGGAGATCTTTTAACTGTTTTTTTAATTCTTTGAGTTTTGTTGGAGACATTCTGTATGGCAGCATAGATATGGGTTGAGTATCTGAAAGAAAGTCTATTCAAAAGTCAATTTTCCTTTGGGGAGAAACTCTAGGAAGATCTTTGGGAAGCACGTCAGAGAATTCATATGCTACTGATATTGACTTAAGAGTAGGGGTTTCTGATCTAGAGTCTTAGACTTAAACGATATGGTAAACACATCCCTCAGATATTATTTTCCTTTCCCTAAAGTAGGAAACTAGTTGACCCCTAAGTGCTGAAGTACTACCCTCTACTCTAGGATGGGCTCATTCAGTAACTGAAATAGGACAATTTTGTTTCTATAGTTGACTGAGGCAAAGCATGAATAAATCCAATCCATACCGAGAATGACATCAAAATTAGTCATCTCTAATTCGACTAACTCTACTGAAGTGACTTTTTGAGATACCATAATCGAAAGTGAGTATACCTGCCAGGATATGATAGATTTACCTACTGGGGTAGAGACTGAGAAAGGCTCTGCTAGAATTTTGGGACTGACTCCAAAATCAACAGCTATATAAGGAGTTACAAAAGATAAAAAAGCTCCTGGATCTAGCAACGCATAAATATGTAAATAATAAACTTGTAACATACAAGTGACCACATTAGGAGAACTTTCCTAATCCTATTAGGACTAAAGTTCATAGAGTCTATTTGGCCATTTCCCACTGTGGCACTTGAATCAGCACCCTGCTAATTCGGGAGACCGGACTAAGCTGAGAGACGGTTATGCTGACTTTGGAACCCATCTGAGGATACTGTCTAACTCTGTGGCATGGCTTTCCATATCCAAAACATATGTCACTTCCAGCTCTGCAGTCACCCTAATAGTTTCTACCATACTTCTGGTAGAAAGAATTTGTTTGGGAACTTCTAACACTACCCTAGGTTTAGGAAATGACACCCTATTTCTATTATCATCTCTAAATTTTGGCATAAGAGCACTGGCTGAGAATGGAGCTGGGACTGAGGATTTTAGGCAAAACTGAGAATGATTACCACTCTCTGACTTAGGTTGGGTGAAGTAGAAGCTTTCTGTTTTAGATTTGCTTTCTACTACCACATGAGGAGCGTATCTGGCTAATTAAGTAAACTTAGGAGAATACTCTTGTACCATTATGTTTCCCTTCTTCAAATTTATAAATTCCAAAACCTTCGCTTTTCTCAGCTCTTGCGGGAAGAACCTATCCATAAAAGCAATAACAAATTCCTCCTATTTTATAGGTCCTACATCTGCGGCCCTCTCTGATTTCCACTATTTGAACCATGAGTGAGCCACATCCTACAACTCATATATAGCTAACTCGGAACTTTCATTAGCTGTCACCTCCATAATATCTGTAACCTTCTACACCTGATCAAGAAATTCTTGTGGGTCCTTATCTGACTTTAACCCAATAAAATATGCAGGGTTAATTTGGGTGATGTCCTGAATCCTAGATGCAATGGTATTAGCCACTGGGTTGGTCGAAGTAACAACTGGGCATTCATTTTGGGCTAGCACAGAATGATCTAGGGTGGTTAAAGCTTCTCTAAATTTATCATGGGAGACATGTTCGCCCAGGGGATCTGGTTGGATAAACTGAGGTGATGGTTGATCTCTCATTCCTCTTTCTTTAGTTCTCTTTGGAGGCATATTCTGTAAACAAAAGAGAAACTTGGATTATACAGAGAGTTTAACTTGAGCTTGTGCTCACCCATACGACATGGTTACTGAGAGAAGGGAAACTTTTCCTAAAACATCTAATAGCCTCCTGTCCAAAAGTATGGCATGCTACACACCCATGTACAAGGCTTTACTAGATGTGGCTTTCATACTACCTAGGACTATGTTGAAACTTAGGCTCTGATACAAAGTTTGTAACACCCCGAGTTTGTACCCCGAATGCTACATGGTGCTCATAATCTCGAAGGACCACAAGCCAACCCATGACTGGTACCTGTTGCAATAACTAAATAGTAATACTGTACTTATGTAGAAATTAGGCAAAAATCTGCCATAAGGTTCAAAATTCTAAGTAAATACTGAGTATGGTACATCTATACCAAAACTGAACATCTGTCTATAAATATAATAGTTTGAAAAGCCTCTGCTGTCTGGATAAGGAGTTGAGGGGACAAGTCCCCAACTAACTACGACTACTAAAATAAACTAAGTACTGAAATCTATAATAATAAATCCATCCTTGAATAATAAGGACTCACTACTAGCCTTCTGCTGATGGATCGAGCCGCTAAGTATGATCAGGAGCCCGTGCATCTGAACCTATGATATAAGACATCATATAACAAAGAAAGGTATGCGTTATTACTTTGAATATACTAGTATGCTAAGTGAGGTTGGCTGAGATACTTGGGTTCATATGCATGAACAATACTAACTGATTAACCTAAGTATATATGAATAAGAGTACATGCATAAAATATGTAAACTGTAACTAAAGTCATGATGACACTGGATATTGAGTTTTGAATTACTAATTTACTGATATTTGAGTTTACAGATACTGTATAACTGATAGCAGAATGAATATAGCTGATAGTCCTAATTCTATGGAACTGTGCTGAGTTTTGTACTGAACTAAATAATTATATATGACAGTCATGATTCTGTAGAACTAAACTGAGGTTTATACCTAGACTGAAACTGAAATTGAGACTGTGGGAGGTAATTTTCTAACTAACATGCCCCTTTCTAGATAGATTGGGGTCCATAAGACAAGTTGTGAGTTAACCCTCTCTGACAGAAAGCCTTTCGTTAACCCTCACTAGTAGGAAAACTCATATGAGATATATCAACCCTAGTCTATCAGGAAGAAATCTCAACCTACGATGACTATGTAGTTCAGTAATACAGGGATTGCTAGTAAGGGTCAAACCCTCTGCTGGTAGGAATGTCCCCATCCCTGGGTTTGCTCAGTGCTGAATCCTACTCCTAGCTGAATAGACACAGGAGTGATTTCTAAATTATACTAAGCTGGACTGAACTATTACTAATCGTACTGTCTAACTAAACTAAACTGAGTTCACTAAGTTCCATTAACTGATGAAATACTACTGAATTTTGTTAACTGATGGAATACTATAAAGTCCTATTGACTAGCTGGATTTACTAAAGTCTGAACTGAATAGTGAAATATAACTGTGATTGATTATTGAGGCTACTGTTCATGGCACTACTAATACTGTTCTTTAACTACCACAACTCTAGGTAAACAACTAAGTTTTTGGGTATTGGATACCCCAGGACTCGATAGCATGAGAAATAAATCATAACATAGATTTTAAAGGCATAACCATATGCACTTGATCATAACTCATTCATAGAGACATTTCATCAAACACTTGCATGATATAACCTACACATAAGCTAACACGATGTGATTGTTTTCCCTTTTTCTTTGTTTACATGAGTAATTTATCAAACATTTTGAGGACATAATCCATGCACATGACACTAACTGCATATGGGCACCACAATTCAAACCCCCATTTACAATTTCAAGAGTTTAGCATGAATTTACATGATTCTATACATATATTAAATAATTCCACATGAAACTTGTAACAAAACATGGATTAGAAACCCAATTAATCATTATAATCATGAATATAATCAAACCCAATATGAAATTCATGTAATCAATACACTTAAGGTTTTATAAATAGATTCTTGAATTCCAACGGTGGTATGAACCCTTGAATGAAAACTTGACATACCTTAACAATTAAATTTTTAAAGATTGATGGTATATTCTTGAGCCTTGAATTGAATTTAAAATCTCTTAAGGTTTGTTCTTGAGAGCAACTTATGAAGAAGGAATAGTTTTTGCTCTTAGAAGGGTTTAATTTCGTGTTCTTTAAGTTGATAGATATGGGAAAAATACCCAATTATCCCTGAGGATGCAACTTTTTAATGACTAAAAACAGATCTAGCAATGCGCAGACCGATGAGTCACATCATTGGCATTAATGCGATGACAATTGTGTTGCGTTAAGTCTGTATCGGTTCACCAAAATTGGCACTTGAAGATGGAGGAAAATATTCATCAACGTGTTAGGCGGTGCGGCACAACGAGATCACATCGTGTAATTCCCTAAACTTTCCTTAAGCCTAATTTCATCTTTATAAGATTGAGGAATGACTTCCAAAGTGAGTAATATTTAAATCATATAGAATTCTCCTAATTTTGACTTTTTATCATGTGGGAAATTAAATTACCTTTCCAATGATATAAGATTCATCCAAATTCGATAATCGGGTAAGAAGTTATGGCTAATTTAAGTTCCTGTCATAAAACGTCATCATTCAGACCCTTAGCGTGTCATGGGGAGGATTAATATCCCAATTGTCAGTTTCCAGTAGCTTAGCGCGATTGTGGTACATTGCGCTGAAGTTTCAGGTCCCAACCAGTGGGACAATGTGATGGCTCCGCATTGCGGTGACCCTCAGATTCCCATTCGTCAATTTCCTGTGAGCCGCCGCGATAGTGGTGCATGGCGGTGGCCCATAAAATTGGGCTCATAGTTATATTTTTTCCAGTTTCATTCAGGAGTTAAGAAGGGTATTTTGGACTTTCTCCAAGCCACTTAAATCGTCCAAACAACTAATTTAAGGTCATTACAAGCATCATATACCATTTTTCTCAAAATCCCTCAACCAAAGACCCTAGTTAATCAAACTTCTCCTCCAAGAAACACAAGATTTCTCCATCAATTCTCCAACTTAAGTCAAGATTCCAAGTTCTTAGTGCAAGAATTTCAAGAACCCTAATTCAAGAGTTTCAATAACATCTCGCAAGCAAGTTATTCATTCAGTTTTATCAATCTAAGGTATGTGGAGTTTGAACAAGAATACTCTTTTTGTTCTTGTGCCCAAATTATTGATTTTTATTAAAGAATTTTATATTTTTACAAGTGGGTTTATACCCAAATTACTTTATTTTGAGATTATGAGATTACGAGTTGTTCAAGTCTCGATTTACATGATTATTTCACTATTTTATGACATGAGTTGAGAAATTATGCTATGAGTTGCACATCCTTTTATTGATTTGATGTTTCCAAGATTTATGTCCTGATTTAAGCTTTATTATGAAACAGAGATTATTTGAGCATGAGTATAAGTTTTAAATCAAGTATGAGTTTTGATGGTTCTTGAAGAGTATGTTGTTTAGTTTGATTCAATCAGCAAGTACTTTGATTTTAATGAAATATTAGTTTTAAGCCTGAGTTAAGAAAGGAATCCACATTATTCAGTCTTTAAGATTTAAAGCTAAGAGAATTATAATTTGGTCTTCACTATAGAACGTTGAGTTGTTTTGAAGTGGATTTCCTAAGAGTTTTGAGCTGAGTATGGGAGTAGTATTTAGCACCGATTTGGGTTTGATTTTGAGGTCTCATACCCCAAAACAATGTGCCACCATAGAACTAAGATTTATGGGCCTGAGGCCGAGATAGTGATCACTGAGTTGAGGTTATACTCCTTGGAAATAGTGTGATGCCTCTCCCCAATGTGAGGTTTCTTCCTTAGGAGGACAAGACATTGGACTCCATGTAGATCACATGGTTTATATCAGTTAGAAGAAACTCCCGAGTGCCCAGAGTTATATAATCCCAAGTTCTAAGTGTCCCGAGTCTAAAAGAGTTCTAGAGTTCCCAAGTGTTGAAAATTCCTAAAAGTTTTGAGTCCTTGAGTTTTAAAGAAGTTTTACTCTCCATGAGATAAAAGTATGAATTTGAAAGTATTGTTTAAAGTTCCTTTAGCCTTCAAGTTTTTAGAATAAGATGGAGAATACAAATTTTTGAAGTAAATAGAATGACTCACGAGATTTGTACTATATGCATCATTATATATAATTTATGAGATTTATATTTTAGCTTTTACTCAAGCTATGTGAGTCATTTATATCAGCATGCATATTTTCTATAAAGATTGATAATGTTGTTTTCTTATTGCATTGCACCCCCATATACTCAGTACATCCTCAAAGTACTGATCCACATATATGTCTATGTGCTACATTGTCTAATCATATAGGTAAAAGTTGTAGTATTTAGTCAAAATTAGACAGTTACAAATTCCAGCCAACAGATGATGAGTCCTCCTATTTCAGAGACTTCAGTTAGATTTAGTATTGTTCTTTACTTTCTAATTCTTATGTATTGATTAGTGATAGTTGGGGTCGCATCCTTACTATCTATAGTCAGTATTAGTAGAGGCTTCATAGACAGTCAGTAGAGTTAATGTATTTAGTTTTAGTTTTCATTGTAAAAGTAAAGTTATAATCCCGTGAATTCAGTTTTGAATCAATTAGTTTCAGAAAAGAGTTATTTTTCATTGATATTGTACAAATTTATGAATTTTATTATTTTGCTTATGAGTTTTCCATTAGAAGGGTTAACTTGAGCTCATTTGTGACCCTAAGCACCATGTGACATCTCGGGACCCATTTTTGTGGCATTATAAACTTGGTATCAGAGCATAGAGTTCAAGTATCCTAGGGTGTCTTTGAAGCCGTATCTAGTAGAGTTTTGCAGAATGGTACAGAGATGTCTGTACTACGAGGCATTTGAGAAATATTTCCACTCTTTCAAATCTCAGATTGTGCTATAGAAAGGTTTTCTAAGAAATTTATACAGATTCTCATCTTACACTATTCAGGCCATCTCCGCCGTATTTTCAAGATATCAGAGGCAGCCAAGCTTAAATCCTTATACATAGTACTTTCTCAGACAGTCTGCACAGATAGTTATGGGATTGTAAGTGAGCTAGAAAGTATCCCATCAGTGCTTTTGAGTTTTGAAGATTAAAGTGTTTTATTCATGTTCATCAAAGTCTAGCACTAAGCCCAAGTCAGAGGTGCTTTCAGATTCCTCCTCAGAATCCATAATGTAGATCTAAACTTCCTTATCCTTGTATTATTCTTAAGATAACATGATCAACAAATTTCAGTTCCTTCCCTGATAATGCTCTCAGACTTGCTAGCAAGAAGTTTCAAAAGTCTCACACAACGGCTAGAGAGGGGCCTTCTAGTGTGTAATAAGCCCCTTATGTTTAAAGTTATGTTCTCATTATTATGATCCATCCATGTAAGATAGAGTAACATATGTATTCTTAGATCATTGAATATTATGTGTTAAGTTTCCATCTCTTGTAATCTTGTTATCATTGTATTGTGGAAATTTAAAGTCTAGTGAAGCCGTGTGAGGCCTATTTTGATTCACTAGCAACTTGTTGTTCACCTTGTTGTTCTTGTGTTGGTTGGAACTGGGGGTTTAGAGGTGTATTGGCTAGAAGGGTGGTAAGTTCGATTTATTGAATATATGTATAGCCAAATCATTTTTCATATGATTTAGTAATGAAGTGATATATCCTTGGGGGTTAGTTTAGTAGAAGGTAGAGAAAGAGTTATTAGTTGAGGTGAATTGTTGTTTATTTAAAGTATGAAAAGAGTTGTTGATAGAGTTTGTTGTTTTAGAAAAGTATATGTTATTAATGAAAGAACTTAGTCGATGAGCATTGTTAATTTAGGGTTCCCTGAGATTGCAAGAAGGTGTTTAGTTGAAACTTATAGATCTGTGTAGATGGAGGATGTGTTAATTGATTGTGATTAAGATAGGCTATATGATTATGATTGATTATTGTTGTTATGAGGTATGAGTAGAATAGTATTTCTTGAGGTTTTGTTTCATATTTTCCAAGTGATAATTGCGTGTGAGGTGGGGTTGTAAATCATGTTGAGCGCTAGACATTAAGATTGAATGATGGTGGTCATGAATAGTGGATGCAAGTGTTTGAGTCTAGTTATTCGTGAATAAGTATGATTTTGTAACTATGATGTTGAGGTGTGACGAAGGTGATATAGAACTCCGCTATTTTTGAAATTTATTAAGTGTTATGTGGTTAGTAGTACCGTTGAGTAGCTAAGGGGAAGAAGACTAGTTGTATAGTATATGATGTTCTTAATAGCTAAGTTAAGGAGTTTTGATTCATAGTATTGAGCCTTGTTGGTATGACTTGATTGTTATAGTTTAGAGAAAATATAATTTTGGAGATATGATAGTATGTGATGTTAGTAGAGTATGAAGGAAGTAGTGTGGTTTATTAAAGGATGATGATATCCAGGTCAAGTGATAAAAATCTAAGTTGGTGAGTGTTTAAGTTGTATAAGATGAATTTTGGGGTCACAGAAGTTTAAGAGTCAAATCTTAGAAAGAAGTATTAGCTTTAGGTGATATACATAAAGGTATAGTCCTTCAGGGTAAGTTTGGTTTTCTGTGTGTTAATTATTTCCCAGACTCTAGAGCAAAGTGAGTGCATTTTAGTTTAGAGTTAATATAGTGGTTCACAAACTTAGAGTAATGGCTTAAAGCTAAGAGGGATATGATAAAATGAGTAACCAAGTCAAGCTTTGAGATTCTAGTAGCTATACCAGTAAGTTGTAGAATAGCTATATAAAAGTTTGATGCTTGACCTAATCTTATTTTAGTATTTTTAGTTGTCCCAATACCTATTTATGCCGTACGTGTTAGTTCAATGATCTTAATCCATGTTCATGCATATGATAGAGATTTATGTACTCTCTTAGTTCCCAAAAGGAGGAGTTCCAGTTCTTTCAGTAGTTGGAATCACATTCCATAAGTTATGAACTCCAAATATGGGTCATGCAACTCATGAATCATGTACTCAAGCTTTACGGTATGTTCAGTTCAAGTGCTCAAGCAATACTTTTAATGAGCAGCGAGATTCAGATTTATATCATGCATGCCCTCGGGTTAGACCTCTTTGATAAGTTCATGATGTTAAATGCTCTATTTCTCAGTCCTCAAGTAAGTGCCCAAGTTATGCATGGTATCCCTTCATGATACAGGTCCTCGTGTTCTAACCTTTTAGTGACCTTTTCCTTAGGTCAAGAATAGTGATGATGAGCAGTTGTGTAGATAACAGAGAGTAAATACATCATGTTAGGGAAGATGGTCGTATGCTTTCTTTATGTAATTCTATGAGTCTGAAGAAATATTGAGTGATGTTTTTATATATGACCTGGTCAATTCAGAATATGTTATGTATGTCTTCTTAAAAATGGTGCATAGATGTTGTTCTATGTAGAGGTTTGTAGGTTATGACAAGGGTGTTTTATGGGAGTGTGTTTAGAAGTTCATATGTGCTTATAGAAATAGGCTTGAACATCATGTTTGTATATATCTGGATAACTGTACTGCACATTAGTAAAAGTCTAGTACGAGGTTAAATGTGGTTGTTAGATGTGGTAATGAGAATTTTGCATGAGATAAGAAGTTGTGAAGTGCAGGGTGTGTTGAATTACGGTTTAGACTAGTATTACAGTATTATGTGGTGTATAATATGATTTTGGGTTAGGATTGAAGATGGTGAGTGAATTTAGTTTAGTTTAGACATGAGTAGATGGAAATATCAATGGCCATGTGAGAATTAGAAGATGAATCAATGAGCATGGTTTTTAAGGGAAAGAAATAGTTGAGAGAATATTTTAGAAGCATGTCTAAGCTTGCTAGTAAGGTGTTGCGTTGCCTAAGGCCCAGAAATTCTATCTTGGTCTATGATTCAAAGGTGTCTATGTTCCAAGCTATAGAGTCGTAGAAATAATGTAATCTCTTATTCAGATGACTTTTTTAGATCATGCCCAAAGTTCTTTGCTCCCTCATATTGTTAGAACTCCCTAGTAGGGTATTGATGAAATCCTCTACATGAGTATGAGTATCTAGTATGATTCAGTTTGGATAGCCAGCAGTTTAGTTTAACAATCAGAGGGATAGATTTCTATAGTTTTCCATTTTTTGAACTAGTCTGGTCTTACTACCTGAAGTTTCATAAGTACGGTCATTTATGTAAATAGTTGTTCGCACCCATGAAATTTTGCAAATTCCACTCAGTATATGTGATAACGCTCAATCTACAGCTCTCGTAGGATTGTAAAGCGGTCGCTAGCAAATATAGAACCCAACTGGGTTGGGTATCGATCCCACAGGGAATAGCTTGGTCAACAAGTAAGCAACGATTACTAGACTTTTAGTGCAAGTCTCGTAAGTAGGGGGGAGTGTAATGTGTAACCAAAATATCAAATAAAAACTGAAAATAGCAAAGTAAACAGAAAGAATAGTTATTAAGTTGTAAACAATGAGAATTGAAGAGTTGGGGTTATGTCCACCTTCTGAGTTATACGTCTCTATTGGCTATGAGTGTGTTGAATTTCGACATGCATGTGCTTATAGAGAATTGTATTCAATGGTAAATCCAGGCGTCTTTCGACCTATTCGAGGATTATTTCACTTTAACTCTTTCGAGCTTAAAGCGTGTCTAACGGTACGAATTCTCCAAGAGGTTAATCCAGTTACGGCACTAACTTTTTAATAGGGGATGGGACCCTACTACCTTGACATTATCTCTTTTCCAGACAGATAAACTTTCTTTCGAACAAGTTAAATGTTATACTGGCGTATTCTTGTGTTTGCAACCACAAAGAATTTAAATTAAGATGAAGAGAATAATGATATAAGCAGCATATGTGTCGCGAACTCACAAACTCATAGTAATAAATAGTATCTCATTCGGCTTCCATAACCCCAACAGAGAAGTTTAGTTACCCATGATTGCGAAGGAAATCACAATTGACATTGTTATTATACCACAATAAAGATTTCGTGTAGCAAAGTGTGGTAGGCATTTAGGCGTGAACTTCCCTAGCAAGTAACATTTCTCTTGTTGTGGAAAAATAGATGAATAAAAGAATAGAAGAAGAATAAAAAATAGAATTAGTAGAAGAATTAGAAGTAGTAGTGAATGTATATTAGAGAGATGGAAAGAAGATGGAAAGAAGATGGAAAGAAGATCTAAAATCTCTAGCAAAATAGGGTATTTGTAATACCCATATCCTATTCCTACTAAGCTAATGAAATACTTAACCAAATCCTACTAAGCTAATGAAATATTTAACCAAATCCTACTAAGCTAATGAAATACTTAACCCAATTGTACTAGGTTAATGTATCATTATCCTAATCCTAATAAATTATTTCTAGTCCCCAAAGTCTTCAGAATTGTTGTTTTAGCCCGGGACAGGTTTCCCATTAATCACTTTTGGTCCTTAGGCGTCCAAGACTCCCTTTTCTCCTTTCGTGAAGCTTCCTTTGGCGTCAAGTTATCCATAAATGCTGAATTCTGCATCATTTATACCTGAAACTTTGCTAATCATGTTCGTTAGCTCACTTACAGGAAAAAGGACTAAAAGTGCATGAAATATATAATTTGTTCTCAAAACATGGCTAAAATATGGGTAAAATATAGCACTATAGGCGTGTAAATTCGCCTATCATCAACACCCCACACTTAAAGCTTTGTTCGTCCTCGAACAAACTATCATGTCCATCTAAATATTACTTTAGGTTTCGCAGCAACAACACAAAATATTCGTCAAGACAAGCATAGCAATCATTAACAAAGAGTAGTTTTCTACTCATTAGTAGAAACAATTCAACCTCCAACATAGACTCGTGATGGTAGTTAATTCATATCCAAAAGTTAAGGTACAAAGAATCATACACAACTATCCAAAACTCATCAATCATGTGTATCTCACAATATATTACCCATAATCACTCATAAGTATAGCATCTTTTTCAAACATGGGTATAAAAATATTCTTGCTCTCGCTCTCACAAAGAATTCATATGCAGCAACTGATGACCATAGGCTTGCCCTTAGTATAATGCTCCACTAAATGTCAGAATGCTAAGCTTAGGATCAAATAGGTCTTTTGATGTTGTAATGTAGGCTAAGGGACGGGTAGGACTATTTTGGCCAGAAATAGTGACTATGTTCCTAAGCGCTTTAATACATCACATTGTATCATTAACACTTTTTCTTTCAAACAACCTTTCTACGTTCTTTTATTCTACCACCCCTTTTCTCCTCTTTTGTTTTTCAATTTTAAGCAACTTTTCAGTTTTCCTTTTCCTTTTTCTTTTCATAATATACCTCTTATGATAGCACTTTCTTTTGCATAACAAATTCAAGCACCAATACATTCTAAAGCATCATACTTACCCAACTTCCTCTTATTTTATCACATGACTTTAAACTTTAAAGCACTTAGGAATTTGGATCAAATTATGGTCTTGAAAAAATGGATTAGGCTTACATATGAGGTTGTCAAAGAAAATAGGCTAAAGGCTCAAAAGGGGTTAACTAAGATAATGTCCATGGGTAAGTTAGAATGAGGGTAAACAATTGTAGGTTGTCAAAGAAATGCCTAAATCATCTCCTAGACTTACACTCTTTATTTTCGCTTTACATACATATCAGGCAAGTTCTAGCATCAGCCACAAACATAGAATATACTATTATCTCACACACACAAGGCACATGGTCGACTTTATTGGGAGTAGTATAGACTCTTGACCCAACAACTGAAGGAATTATACCACACAATATCACGTAGTGAGTCACAATTAGAGCCTAAACGTCTCAATAGTCATCATTTTAGCACAAACTCTTGTTATAATCTCATGCTGCCTATTAGAATAATTTTATGCGAAGCTAAGTAAAAAAAAATTAACTACAAACAAAAATGATTAACTACGAAAAAAAACAAAAAAAATGAAAAAAAACTCAAACAAACAAACATAAATAAATGCAAATGCGGATAGAGAAGTAAAGCATGCAAATACCACCACCCCACACTTAAACGGGACACTGCCCTCAGTGGAAAATAAATATGAAGAACCTGGTCAGTCGGACTCCTCCTCTATGTCGGGGGTCATACCCCCTTCATCGGAATCATCATAGGAGTCGTCGTTAGAATTCTCCTCCAAGTCAGAGTCTGGCATGCGTCGATCATCATCAGTCGGCACATCATCATCAAGAGGTTCATCAAAGTATGTACCTACTCCACACATCTCCCTCGCATGCATATTCATTGGATAATCATGGTCCAGCTATTGGAGATTTACAACAGTTGGAACACGACCTCCGCTCATCATGGTGAACCGTGTCATGCCATAAAGATGACGGAAGAAACTCTCATCTTGAGCATGTCTCTCCGCAGTAGTAAGGTTGACGCCATGTGTTGTTTCAACATCTTTGACCTTTGTGAGGTCAACCTTTTTCGGGTTATGTGAGAGTTTGTGGTCAGCTGGTTCCTCTTCGATGTCCTCCTTCCGCAAGATTGCTGTCAACAGATTGCCAAAAGTGAAGTGGGACCGCTTGTGTAGTCTGGCCTTTCGCATTGTAGAACGAATGATTGTCCCAATGTTGATAGGGACATTCGTCATCAAAGCGTAGACCAAACACACTCTATCTCTTGTTATTTTGGTGTACTGGGTACCAGGAATAAGATAAGAGTTGACAATACACAACCATATTCTTGCTTCCCTATTCAAAGGAGCATAGGGGAAGGTGTTGTGTCGTCCGGTGTCTTTTTGTCTTCTCCACCTTGCCATGGATCTACTTCCACAAAGTGTGTGTCTAATTGCTCTATTAGGAGGTCTACTGTACAGTTCTTTGAATGGTGCTGGATCGACTGAAGGCAAGCCAAGAAAGGAGTTGATCAAATCCGCATTGAGTTGTAAAACTTGGCCCCGAATCTTGACTTTGCTGCCTGTGGTTTTCGGCGATCAATTGGCATAAAATTCCCTTGTTAAATCAAGATTACATTCTCCCATGTCGCGGAAGATGAAATACAGATTTAGTGCCATGATTTTCGCCAACATGCGCGGCTCCTTCTTCGCTAGGCTGTCCTTGTTGATCAAGTCGACATGAACATATTTTCCTTCCTTGTTGTTCCTATACCATTCCTTGTCTTCCTCCTCATGAACCCATTTTATTCCAAACATGCGGCGTGGTAATTGCATTGAGGATGATTCTCCTTGGTCCTTGCGACCTCTTTTCTTGCCCTTTTGGGAAGTGGTAGCCTTATCTTGTCTTGCTTTGGGTGCCATTGTACCTGAGACTTAGAACAATGTTCATGTTAACATCATCTCAATGGATACAATCTATACACAAGCAATAGGGGTACCACCCCACACTTAGGTTGTTGATACAAATTAGTGAAGTGAAAGTAGTCGATTACTTAGACTTCGTCGACATACGTTTTAGGAGCTATATTTCGACAAGAAAATCAGAGAGGTATCACTTCTTGCAACCTTTGCAATACTTTAATGTTATGTATAACAATACTACTACATAGAGATGATATCATGGTATAGTTTCTATTAATAATCACAACCTCCTATGTCGGTAGGCAACTATAAGTCTTATCCCGATGAACGGGATCTTCTAACATGTAGGTATTCAAGAGACAAGGTTATGCAATGTTCATGACTATAGCGATTCCGCAATGAGTATAACAATGCATCAAAATCAAATTCAAGTCGGAAATAGTTTATGATCATCCTAACATATATGTTCACTCACATGGTTTTGTATCAACAATTCAAACACATTAACATCACCAATATTTCTTCAAGATGTAGCAATTCATAATAGACATAGCAATGTAGTACTTACGAAAAATAGATGAAGAATAAAAGAGTACTTACGTGATTAAAGCCTTTGGAGATGTTCTGGTGAAGTGGGAGAGCAAAAAGAAAAATTTTGAGATGTTTTAGAGAGTAAGTGCGGCGCCTAGGTCAAGATTTCAATGTGTTTATGTTTCAAGACTAAGTCCCCTTTATATAGGAAAAGAATGGGTCGGGTTTTGACCCATTTAAAATTGGTTTTGGAGACAAAAAGTGACCATAGGCGGCGCCTTTAGCTTTGCCTAAGCATGGTATAGGCGGCGCCTAATGCAAAGCATTTGCTAGCATAGGCGGCGCCTAGTGCAATGCCCAAAGTGACCATAAGCGGCGCCTTTAGCATGGCATATGAGATTCTGAGACCAAATGCTTTAGCATAGGCGGCGCCTATGCTATAGCATACTTGATCATGGGCAGCGCCTATGCCTTTGCACACTAGATTCCGAGACCTTAGGCTATAGTATAGGCGTTGCCTAGTTCGTGGCCTAGTTTTACCTAGGCCTAGCCTTGCTCGATGCCTATTTTGTCATGAGCAATTCTCAATCCATAGCCTTATGCATCGTAATTCCAAACTTACCACCTTTACCATACACTACGTCCAAATCGTCATTTGAAACCAATCTCCTCGTTGAATACCTCTTGCACCTACATTTGCTCAAAACCAATAAAAACGATTAGTACGATGGGTTGCCTCCCATCTAGCGCCTTAGTTTTGGTCATGGAACGACTCTTATTTTTGGATTTTCATTTATCAAAAGAAAAACACATACTAAAAAAATGAAAAATGATAAACGATAAACGATAAACGATAAACGATGGGTTGCCTCCATCTAGCGCCTTATTTATTGTCGTGGCTCGACATAGTTACCTAGAGTACTTAGACTTCGTCGAGATAAGTGATGGCCATATAATTCATCGAGTCAAGAGGACCGATATAAGGTTTAACACGTTGACCATTCACCAGGAAGATAACACCATAATTGTCTTCCAATTTGACTACTCCAGACGAGTAGCCTTGGATAACTTTGTATGGACCAGTCCACTTAGACTTTAACTTACCTGGGAATATCTTCAATCTGGAGTTGAAGAGAAGCCTCATATCATCCTTTTGAAAGTTTTGTCGAACAATCCGCTGATCATGATACTTCTTCATCCGCTCCTTGTATAAGTCCGATCTCTCATATGCATGGAGACGGAACTCATCTAATTCGTTCAGATGTTCCAACCTCAGATTCATCGCATCATCCAAATTCAAATTCAATTGCTTCAACGCCCACAATGCCTTATGTTCGAGCTCAATGGGTAAATGACAAGCCTTCCCATAAACTAGTTGATAAGGGGACATGCCGATGGGTGTTTTGAATGCAGTCCTATACGCCCATAGTGCATCATCTAGCTTCCGAGACCAATCCTTCCTATTAGCATTAACCATCTTTGCAAGGATTTGCTTGACCTCCCGATTGGAAACCTCTACTTGTCCACTCATTTGAGGGTGATAAGGCGTGGCTACCTTATGTTGCTTGACACCATACTTGGCCAACACGGATTTGAATAGCTTGTTGCAAAAGTGAGATCCTCCATCACTTATGATAGTACGTGGTACTCCAAAGCGAGAGAAGATATTCTTTTTCAAAAATGCTACAACACGCTTTCCCTCGTTGTCGGCCAATGATACAACTTCAACCCATTTCGAGACATAATATACAGCAACTAAGATGTACTTCATTCCAAACGAATTCACGAATGGACCCATGAAATCAATGCCCCAAACATCAAAGAGTTCTACCTCAAGAATTTTCGACATGGGCATCTCATGGTGTTTCAAAATAGCACCTTGTCTTTGGCATTGGTCGTATCTTCTAAGAAAGTCGTAGGCATCTCTAAATATTGAAGGCCAATAATATCCACTTTGCAATACTTTTCTTGCCGTCCGATTGCCTGCGTGATGTCCTCCAACTTGGGAAGTATGGCATGCTTCCAATATAGCAGGCACCTCTACATGGGATATACATCGTCGAATAATACCATCCGTACATTGTCGAAACAAATATGGCTCATCCCAATAGTAGTGCTGTACGCCATGCATAAAATTCCTCTTTTGATGGTATGATAGATTGGCAGGTATTACATTACTCACCACAAAATTTGCAAAGTCGGCATACCATGGTAACTTTTCTATTATCGTCGCTAGGATCTCCTCGTCAGGGAATGCATCATCAATCTCGATATCAGGATGCGCCACATGCTCATTCTCGAGTCTAGATAGATGGTCGGCCACTTGGTTCTCGCAACCTCTTCTATCTTTAACTTCGAAATCAAACTCTTGCAGCAGCAATACCCAACGAATTATTCTTGGTTTTGCATCCTTATTTGTCATTAGATACCTAAGAGCTGCATGGTTTGTATGAACGATCACCTTAGTACCCAATAGATAGGCACGAAACTTCTCAAACGCATACATAACCGCTAGGAGCTCTTGTTCTGTCATAGTGTAGTTCCTTTGGGCTTCATTTAGGACCTTACTCGCATAGTAGATAGGATGAAATAATTTCTCCTTTCTCTGACCAAGCACAGCTCCAACGGCTACACCACTAGCATCACACATGACTTCGAACGGGAGAGACCAATCTGGTGCTACCATGATAGGGGCTTCAATGAGTTTTCCTCTGAGGCATTCGAATGCCTTTAAGCAATCTTCATTGAAGTCAAACTTCGCATCTTTCTGCAAGAGTTTGCACAATGGACTAGCAATTTTGGAGAAGTCTTTGATGAACCGACGATAGAAACCTGCATGGCCGAGAAAACTACGAACTCCCTTCACCGAGATTGGAGGTGGTAGCTTCTCAATGACTTCGATTTTTTCTCGATCAACCTCAATTCCTCTTTTGGAGATTTTTTGCCCAAGAACGATTCCTTATTTTACCATGAAGTGGCACTTCTCCCAATTCAGCACTAGGTTGAATTCTACACATCTTTGCAACGCCATACATAGGTTTGCCAAGCATGCTTCAAAAGACTCACCAACAACTAAAAAATCATCCATAAATACCTCCAAAGTGTCTTCAACCATATCAGAAAAAATTGACATCATACAACGTTGAAAGGTGGCTGGTGCGTTACATAGCCCGAATGGCATACGTTTAAAGGCAAACGTACCATATGGGCATGTAAACATTGTCTTCTCTTGGTCTTTAGGTGCAATATAAATCTGATTATAGCCTGAATAACCGTCTAAGAAGCAAAACCATCCTTTCCCCACTAATCGATCTAGCATTTGGTCCATAAATGGCATTGGAAAGTGATCTTTGAGTGTCCAAGAATTCAACTTTCGGTAGTCCATGCATACTCTCCATCCAGTGATGGGTCTGAGTGGAATAAGCTCATTCTTCGTATTCGCGACCACCGTCATGCCTCCTTTCTTGGGAACACATTGTACTGGGCTTACCCATGTACTATCAGAGATTGGATACACAACCCCCGCGTCTAACCACTTAATTATTTCTTTCTTCACCACTTCTTGCATAGGTGGGTTTAGACGTCTTTGATGCTCAATGGTGGGTGTGCACTTCTCTTCAAGCTGAATTTTATGTGTACAAATCCCAGGTGGAATACCAATAATATCCGCAATGGTCCATCCAATGGCTCTAAAGTACTTCCGTAGAATAGCAGTGAGAGCTGCAACTTGTTGCTCACCCAAATCTGCTGCAACAATGACTGGAAGTGTGTTTCCGCTTCCTAGGAATGCATACTTTAAATGACTTGGCAGCTCCTTCAATTCTAACGTGGGTTGCTCTTCAATAGATGGCTTAGCTGGTGGTATGGGTCGATTTTTAAGATCAAGGTCCAGCTTCTTGGGAGTATGGCGATATGTCCCTAATCCTGATAAAGCACAAATAGCTTCTTCAGAATTTTCAGCATCCCTATTCTCTCCATTCATGAGCACAACCGCCAAAGGGTCATCAATAATTTGCTCTTCTTCAAGTAATTCTTTCTCATCATCAAAGAAAACATCAGCCACCGAAAATACATTCATCTCTTTGGGTTGCTTCATTGATTTGCAAACATCAAAGTGAACTACTTCGTCATTTATTCAAAATGAAAGCTCATTAGCTCTCAAATCAATAAGCATACTTCCCGTAGCAAGGAAAGAATTCCCCAAGATTATGGGAACTTCTGAGTCTGCCTCACAATCCAAAATAATGAAGTCTGCTGGAAAGATGAATGAAGAAACCTTTACCAAGACATCACATAGAATACCAACAGGTCGTTTTACCGACCTATCCGCCATTACGAGCCTCATGTTGGTTGGAGGAGGATCACCCAAACCCAACTTCTTATAAATAGATAATGGCATCAAATTGATGCTGGCTCCTAAGTCGCATAATGCTTTGGCAAAATTCAAAGATCCAACGGTGCAAGGAATAGTGAAAGCACCGGGGTCAGCCTTCTTCTTAACTATTGATCGGGTAGCAATTGCGCTGTAGTGATGAACATCATCTTTCAACTCATAACTTGCTGCCCGCTTCGTTGTCAAAAGATCCTTCATAAATTTTGCATACCCAGGCATTGTTTCAAGTGCCTCCACCAATGGAACATTAATGGCCAGCTGCTTCAACATAGTCATGAATTTGCTGAACTTTGTATCATCCGCCACCTTCTTCAATCTCTGAGGAAAAGGTGGTGGTGGGTATGGAATTGTTCTCTCCATGACTTTCTTCTCCTCTTGCTTCCGTTTTTCAGATTTTTCAGGTTGCAATCCATTGGGATTGACGTCATGGACGTTGTGCCCTTTTTCTGTGGATTCTTCTCCTTTCGCCTTATCATCAATGTCCACTACTTCGTCAACCACTTGCTTGCTTTTTTCTGAAGTTTCCAGCACCTTACCACTTCGGGTAGTGATGGCCATGCATGACCCATTATTCCTTGGGTTTTGCACAGTATCGCTAGGTAAAGTGCCAGCCTTTCTTTGATTGAGTGCTGCTGAAAGTTGGCTCAATTGTTGCTCTATTTGCTTGATTAAAGTGGAATGAGAATCAACTATTTGTTTCATAGAGGACAAATCATTAACTACCTCCGTTACTGCAGTGCTTGTTGCTTCCACTCCTTTCAATATTTTAGCCAGCATGTCTTCCATACTTCCAGAACTAGATGCGGTGGTGTCACGTCTTCCAGGGGGAACGTACAAACCACTCTTTTCATTCTTGTTCTTCCAACTACCTTGGTCCTTGTTTCCAGATTTATCATAATAGTTCCGACCTTGGTTTCCTTGGGTATTACCTCAAAAACCCCCCTGATTGTTCAAGTAGTTGGCCTTTTCTTCCGAGTCAGATTCGTCTCTTCCTTTTGACGCAATAGCTTTCACTTTTTTGGTCTTCCCTGATAATAAATGCTTTGTAAGAAGATCCACTTGTGTTTTCATGTACGCCATATCTTGATCACGTTCTTCTTCTCTTCTTCTTTGGTCTGCAGTTATGCCAATAGATAAAGTAGGGCTTGCTACCTCAGAATCCCTGGTATGCCAAGCTCTACTTTGCTTCGTCATACGATTGAGCATATTTCTTGCTTGACCAAAGGTGAGGTCCATAAAAGATCCTCCAGCCGCATTATCCACCACTGGCTTAGTTATTGAATTCAAGGTTCTGTATAATATCTCCCTTAGGTGAACATTAGTCATATGATGGTTTGGGCATCTCATTAGCTTTGTCTTGAACCTCTCTCATGTTTCATGAAGAGCTTCAGTGGGAAGCTGACGGAAGTTGCTGATTTCATCTCTCAATTATGCTCTTTTGGATGGCGGAAAGAATCTTTCTAGGAAAGCGTCTCTCAATTGACTCCAATTTGTAATAGAATCAGGAGTCAGCCCATTCAACCATAGAGTTGCCTCCCCAGACAGAGACAATGGAAATAGACATAATCGAATTGCATTCTGACCAACACCAGGATTGTCAAACGACTTGCATGTAGAAATACAGTTGATGAGATGCATATTCGGATCATCGCCTGCTAGTCCACCAAATAATCCCTTGAGTTGCAATAACTGAATCATGGTTCTTGTGATGTTGAACTTGGCTCCGGGCGCTAATGGTGGAGGAATAATGGCTCCTGTGGCTCTGGCTCCATCAAGATCATCATCATCGTCATCAAAATCTGGTTGCATGGGTTGGCGATCATACCTAAACCGAGCTTGACGACCTCTTCTGTTGGCAGGTGTTGCAATTTCAGCATCATGCCTTGGGTTTAGTAACTCGTCATCACCTAAATCCTCATTGTCAGGATTTGTTGCTCGCCCAGGGTTACCAATGTTTTGTTGGTGTACTTGGGCGGCGGCAAGAGCAGCTAATCTCGCCCGCTCTTATTGAGCAGCCATTCTTTCGATTTCCGTTTGTGCCTCCATTCTGCCAATACGTTGTGGTTCAGGATTGATAGGTAATAACGGTTGACCAGAACTTCAGGTATGGGGAATGTACTAAATAAAAACCTACAGTAAACAAAAACAAAAACTAAAAGTAAAAGTACGAGAATCTTTGACCAAAGGGTCTAGTAATTATCACAAACTTAATTGACACTTGTACTCTTCGGCAACGGCGCCAATTTTTTATAACGCTTAATCTACAGCTCTCGTAGGAGTGTAAAACGGTCGCTAGCAAATATAGAACCCAACTAGGTTGGGTATCGATCCCACAGGGAATAGCTTGGTCAACAAGTAAGCAACAATTACTAGACTTTTAGTGCAAGTCTCGTAAGTAGGGGGGAGTGTAATATGTAACCAAAATATCAAATAAAAATTGAAAATAGCAAAGTAAACAGAAAGAATAGTTATTAAGTTGTAAACAATGAGAATTGAAGAGTTGGGGTTATGTCCACCTTCTGAGTTATACGTCTCTATTGGCTATGAGTGTGTTGAATTCCGACATGCATGTGCTTATAGCGAATTGTATTCGATGGTAAATCCAGGCGTCTTTCGACCTATTCGAGGATTATTTCACTTTAACTCTTTCGAGCTTAAAGCATGTCTAATGGTACGAATTCTCCAAGAGGTTAATCCATTTACGACACTAACTTTTTAATAGGGGATAGGACCCTACTACCTTGACATTATCTCTTTTCCAGACAGATAACCTTTCTTTCGAACAAGTTAAATGTTATACTGGCGTATTCTTGCGTTTGCAACCACAAAGAATTTAGATTTAGATGAAGAGAATAATGATATAAGCAGCATACGTGTCGCGAACTCACAAACTCATAGTAATAGATAGTATCTCATTCGGCTTCCATAACCCTAACAGAGAAGTTTAGTTACCCATGATTGCGAAGGAAATCACAATTGACATTGTTATTATACCACAATAAAGATTTCGTGTAGCAAAGTGTGGTAGGCGTGAACTTCCCTAGCAAGTAACGCTTCTCTTGTTGTGGAAAAATAGATGAATAGAAGAATAGAAGAAGAATAAAAAGTAGAATTAGTGGAAGAATTAGAAGTAGTAGTGAATGTATATTAGAGAGATGGAAAGAAGATGGAAAGAAGATCTAAAATCTCTAGCAAAATAGGGTATTTATAATACCCATATCCTATTCCTACTAAGCTAATGAAATACTTAACCAAATCCTACTAAGCTAATGAAATATTTAACCAAATCCTACTAAGCTAATGAAATACTTAACCCAATTGTACTAGATTAATGTATCATTATCCTAATCCTAATAAATTACTGCTAGTCCCCAAAGTCTTCAGAATTGCTGTTTTAGCCCGGGACAGGTTTCCCATGCATCACTTTTGGTCCTTAGGCGTCCAAGACTCCCTCCTGTCCTTTCGTGAAGCTTCCTTTGGCGTCAAGTTATCCATAAATGCTGAATTCTGCATCATTTATACCTGAAACTTTTCTAATCATGTTCGTTAGCTCACTTACAGGAAAAAGGACTAAAAGTGCATGAAATATATAATTTGTTCTCAAAACATGGCTAAAATATGGGTAAAATATAGCACTATAGGCGTGTAAATTTGCCTATCATCAATATGTATCAGGCATCAATTTCAGAATTCGGATATCTAGTCATTATTCTGTACGTAAGTATTCACTGAACGATCTTTGTGTTCCAAGTGTTCCAGCTCAGATAGTGTAATACCCATTGTGTAATCTTAGCCTCGTTTTCTCATGATTTATGCCTGCATAAACTATAACTTCGCAATCTATAAGTATGATTGAACCATGAGAACATCAAGCAATTTCTAAACTCACTGCACAAATCAGCTCCTTATGATAAGTAAAGGAAAGTTCTGTCGAAGGAAATAGCCTTCCTTCATTCAACTCTTTTCTAATCAAAGATTTAGCTATATAGTTATTCTTTTTATAAGTTCGTGCACTCACAGAAGTACTCAAAGATTTAGAATGAGGTAGAATCAGTTTAGCAAATTATTTCAGCTGTGCACCCTTATTTTTCCTCTGTATTCTTAGCCTATCTAGCCACATTCGAGGACGAATGTTCCCAAGGGGAGATATTGTAATACCCCAAACTTTTCTTAAGCCTAATTTCATCTCTATAAGATTGAGGAATGACTTCTAAAGTGAGTAATATTTAAATCATATAAAATTCTCCTAATTTTGATTTTTTACCATATGGAAAATTGAATTATCTTTCCAATGATATAAGATTCATCCAAATCCGATTACCAGGTTAAAAGTTATGGCTAATTGAAGTTTCTATCATAAAACACCATCATTCAGACCCTTATGCATTGTGGATAGGAGTAATATCCCAATTTTAATTTCCAGTAGCCTAGCGTGACTGTGGTTCATCACGCTGAAGTTTCAGGTCCCAACCAGTGGGACAACACAATGGCTTCGCATCGCGGTGACACTTAGATTCCCCTTCGTCAATTTCCATTGAGCAACCGCGATAGTGGCGTCATGGTGGTCCATTAAATTGGTCTCCCAGCTATATTTTTCCCAGTTTTGTTTAGAAGTTAAAAAGGGTATTTTGGATCTCCAACCCACTTAAATCATCCAAACACCCGATTTTAGGTCATTACAAGCATCAGATACCATTTTTCTCAAAATCCCTCAACTAAAGACCCTAGTTCATCAAACTTCTCCTCCAAGAAACTCACGATTTCTCCATCAATTCTCCAACTTAATTCAAGATTCCAAGTTCTTAGTGCAAGAATTTCGTGAACCCTCATTCAAGAGTTTCAATAACATCTCGCAAGCAAGTTATCCATCTAAGTTTATCAATCTAAGGTATGTGGGGTTTGAAACAGAACACTCTTTTCGTTCTTATGCCCAAATTGTTGATTTATATTAAAGAATTTCATATTTTTGCAAGTGGATTTATACCCAAATTACTTTATTTTGAGATTATGAGATTACAAACTATTCAAGTCTTAATTTGTATGATTATTTCACTATTTTATGACATGATTTGAGAAATTAAGCTATGAGGTGGACATCCTTGTATTGATTTGATGTTTCCAAGATCGATTCCATAATTTAAGCTTTATTATGACACATAGATTATTTGAGCATGACTATAAGTTTTGAATCAAGTATGAGTTTTGATGTTTCTTGATGAGTATGTTGTTTAGTATGATTCAATTAACAAGTACTTTGATTTTAAAGAAAGATTAATTTTGAGCCTGAGTTAAGACAGGAATCCACATTATTCAGTCTTTATGATTTAAAGCTAAGAGAATTATAATTTGGTCTTCACTATAGACCCTTGAATTGTTTTGAGGTAGTTTTCCTACGAGTTCTGAGCTAAGTATGGGAGTAGTATTTAGCACCGATTTGGGTGTGATTTTGAGGTCTCATACCCCAAAACTATGTGCCACCATAGGACTAAGGTTTTATGGATGAGATGGAAAAGATTTTTTGTGTTATGTATGCCACTAATGTAGAGGGCGTGGAGTTTTTCACCTACTAGTTGATGTGGGGTACTCGTGTTAAGAGGAGTTGAACCAATGGAGGGGTGGCGATATGAGTTATCTTTGTGGGAGGATTTCTCTATTGCTTTCCTGGACCGCTTCTTTCCTTAAGAGTTGAGCAAAGTGAAGGCAAAAAAGTTTGTTAATCTAAAGTAAGGCAAGATGTCAGTCAAGGAATATGCCTTGAAGTTTCACCAGTTATCTCGATATGCTCTGGAGATGGTTTCTAGCATTAGGAATAGGATAAGAAAGTTTACTTTCCAGTTATCTCAAGACTTGATTTTGGAAAGTAAGAATGCCTTGTTGAACAAGGACATTGATATCTCTAGGTAGGTTGTGTACATGCAACAGGTGGAGGAAGAGTAGAAGAAGAAGACAGAGATATTAGAGAGGTAGAGCAAGAAGTTTAGATTTCTAAGTAGGGTATTGTCCACAACAAAGTGCCAGGGATGGTGGAAAGTGGTCCCAAAAGAAGTGAGGCAATTTTGGGTCTTACTTGATAGCTAGTGATCCTTACCCAATGCCATTAAGTGACAGGCATTTTCAAGGTAGCAACAATTATAGTTCACAGAGTGACCAATCTTGGGATAATGGGGCTCAGTCGGCTCCCTGGTTTGGTTCATGTCAGATTTATATTAGAGTCCTAGGTTTTTGGTCGCTTAGGATTCCATAAAGCTGTGTCGAGTAGAGTCTCTTTTAAGGATATGTAGCATGCCACTATCATAAAAGATATTATACGATGTATTTAGGAATGCTTCTCTTTCTTGTATTATATTTTCAAGCTATAGAGTTTACCATCCTGAAATCTTCTAGAATTCCCTTTTGTTTACTTTTCAGATCATGCCTCCCAGATGATCTGAAGTTTACAAAAACTTCTTTATCCTATCTCAGGGTACTGTTGATGAAACCCGTTCTACTTATAGGGCACGGACCCAGTCTAGCGGTCCAGTTTCTGTATTATCTCTTTGAGTTCCACCGATCTCTTCCAGCCCTTCTTAAGCTTCTCAGGATAATGTGATGAATGCTGAGTTTTGTTAGTCTATTTATATGTTGGTACAATAGGTAGCTTTTCAAGTTGATCGTATAACTTTTTTTTCTACATCTTCTGAGGCCATAAGGGTTGGCCAATTTATGAGGTTTAATTCTTCAATATTTACTGGTATTAGGTTTGAAGAGGATCCTTAAGGTTTTTTGGATGATATGGAAAAGATTTTTTGTGTTATGTATAACACAAATGTAGAGGGCATGGAGTTTACAACCTACTAGCTAAAGGATATGGCATACCGGTGGTATGAGAAGTGAGACCAATCGAGGGGTAGCGATGCTGAGTTATCTCTATGGGAGGACTTATCTAATGCTTTCCTGGATCATTTTTTTCCTCAAAAATTTAGCAAAGTAAAGGCAAAAGAGTTTGTTAATCTGAAGCAAAGCAAGATATCAATCAAGGAGTATGCCTTGAAGTTTCACTAGTTGTCTCGATATGCTCCAGAGTTGGTTTCTAGCATGATTACTAGGATGAGAATACTTCTAGGTTGTCCCAAGACTTATTTTTGGAAAGTAAGGATTCCTTATTGAACAAGGACATGGATATCTCTAGGTTGGTTATGTATATGGAGTAGGTGGAGAAAGAGAAAAAGAAGCAAGCAAAGATAAGGGTGAGACAAAGCAAGAAGTTTAGATTTTCTAAGTAGAGTGGTGGTCAATAGCAGAGTGGCAGGGATAGTGGAAAGTGGTCTGAAAACAAATGAGGAAATTTTGGGTCTTACTTGATAGCTAGTGCTCCCTACCTAATGGCATTGAGTGACAGGAATTTTCAAGATGGCAACAATTAAAAGGCAAGGTGCCCAATATTTGGCTAGTGGAGCTCAGTCGGCTCCATCACATCCTCCCTATAGATTTTATGGTCGATTATATCAGGGTTTCTGTGATGAACAAATGGAAAAACACTTTAATTATGGTCAGCCAGGGAACATAATTAGAAGCTTTCCAGTGGCCAAGTTAGCTTCGGGGGCAAATAAGGTTCCAGTTTTTTCTTCATTAACTCCGGCACCAAAGGTTGCACTAGCTAGCTCTGGCATTGGTTAGAATCATATCTATGGTCTCACTACCCGCCAAGAGTCTGAGGCATTGCCTGATGTCGTGACTGGTATGTTGAAACTCTTTTCCCATAATATGTACTATTTGCTTAATATTGGTTCTACACTCTCTTATGTGACCTCATTTGTGCCTATACATTTTGGTTTCAGTCTCGAGTGTATTTTAGACCCTTTTTCAATTTCTACCTTAATGGGTGACTTTGTGGTTGCCAAAAATATCTATAAAGGTTGTGTTGTATTTGCGGGTGGTTGGGAGACTTTGGTGGATCTGTCTGAATTAGACATGGTTTACTTTGATATCATATTAGGGATAGATTGGTTGCACTCGTGCTATACGTCTATAGACTGTCGAACCTATAAGGTCATCTTTTATTACCTTATTAGCCAATTATTAAGTGGGATGGTGGTTCCCTATCTCCTAAGGGAAAGTACATATCATATCTTAGAACTTAGAGATTAATCTCTAAGGGGTATCTCTATCATCTTGTTTGGGTTAAAGAATCTAACTCAGAGGGTCTTTCTTTGCATTCCATCCCGGTGGTGAATGAGTTTTCTGAGGTCTTCCCTTATGACCTTACTGGTGTGACTACTAATAGTGAGATTGATTTTTGGATTGATCTTATTCCAGACACTTGTACAATTTCTATTCCCTCATATGAAATATCTCCATCTGAGTTGAATGAGCTTAAGGAGTAGCTAAAAAATCTTTCATACAAGGGTTTCATCCATCCTATTATGTCCCCATCGGGTGCACGAATGTTATTCATGCGTAAGAAGAATGGTTCCCTTTAAATGTGTATTGATTACAGGTAATTAAATAAGGTGACAGTAAAGAATAAGTACCCTCTTCTAAGAATAAATGATTTTTTTTCATTAGTTGAAGGGTGCTAAGTTTTATCCAAGATTGATCTTCGATTGAGATATCATCAGTTAAAGATTAGGGAGGTGGATATCCCTAAGACTGCCTTCAATACTCGGTACGGGCATTTTGAGTTTTTGGTTATGTCTTTTGGGTTGACCAATGCCTCGATGACATTTATGGGCTTGATAAATAGGGTCTTTTGCCAGTTTCTGGATTTGGTCATCATTATGTTCATAGATGATATTCTGGTGTACTCTAAAAATGAGGTAGATCATGTCAATCACCTCCGTATTATGTTGCATGCCATGAAAGAGCAACAATTGTATGCTAAATTTTAAAATGTGAATTTTGGTTAAACTTTCTCACTTTTCTGGGTCATATCATTTCTAGTGAAGGGATCATGGTGGATCTGCAGAATGTTGCAGTGGTTAAGAAGTATTTTAGACCCATAACTCAAACTCATATTCTGAGATTCTTGGGTTTAGATGGTTCCTACAGGAGGTTCATAGAATTTGTTTTGACTGTAGCTTCCCCGTTGACTAAGTTAACTTAGAAGAAGGTAAAATTCTTATGGTCGGATGCTTGCGAGGGTAGTTTTGGAAAGCTGAAGGATAAGTAGACTTCGTCTCTAGTCTTGACTTTGCCTGATGGTACTAATGGATTCATGGTCTATTGTGATGCATCTCGTGTGGAGCTTCATTGAGTTTTGATGCAACATGGCAAGGTGATAGCTTATTACTCTAGACAGTTAAAGGTTAATGAGTGGAATTATCTGATACATGACTTGGAATTATTGGATGTAGTGTTTTCATAGAAAGTCTGACATCACTATTTTTATGGAGTTCATGTGGATATCTTTTCCTATCTTAAGAGCCTGCAATATGTATTTACCCAAAAAGAGCTTAAGCTCAGGCAAATAAGATGGTTTGAGCTACTTAAGCATTAGGATATAAGTCTCCACTACAATCTAGGTAAAGCTATCATAGTTTTTGATGCTTTTAGTAGGCTATCCATTGAAATTTTGGCTCGTGCAGATAAAGAGAAATAGGAATTGGTAAAGGATATTTACCATTTAGCTAACCTTAGAGTTAGCCTCTTGGAATCTGAGGATGGTGGCGTGTTTCTACAGGAGGTGGCACAGTTATCTCTTGGTGCTAAAATAAAGGAGAAACTGGTGTTGTATCCTGTCTTGAGGAGGATCAAGGGTGATATAGGTAGGAAGAAGGTGATGGCTTCGGATATTAGGGGTGATGTTATCTTGAGGCACCAAGGAAGGTATGTGTTCCTGATATAAACGGTTTGCGAGAAAGGATCTTGGTTAAGGTGCATGAGTTGCGTTATGCTATTTATCTCGATTCGACAAAAATGTATCATGACCTTAAGGAGATGTATTGGTGGAACAGTATGAAGCAGGATGTGGCTAATTTTTTAGCTAAGTTCTTATTGTTTCAACAAGTGAAGATTGAGTATATGAGGCCTTGAGGGTTATATTAAGAAATTGAGTTGCTGGTGTGGAAATGGGAAGTGATCAATATGGATTTCATTATGAGTCTTTCTCAGTGTTAGAATTAATTTGATTTGATTGGGGTTATCATGGATTAGATGACAAAGTCTACTTACTTCTTGCTAGTGAGGACTAATTTCTCGGCTGAGGTTCTGCGAGGTTGTATCTCCAAGAGATTGTGAAGTTGCATGGGATACCTATTTCTATCATCTCGGATCATGGTACATAGTTTTCATCTCACTTTTAGTGGTCGTTTCAGAAAGGTTTGGGGACCAGGGTGAGTCTTAGTACTGCTTTTCACCCACAGTGGGATGGACAAGTAAAAAAGAACTATTAAGACATTGGAGGATATGCTTTGAGCTTGCGTGATTGACTATGGTAGTAGTTGGGTTGAGCATTTCCCTCTTATAGAGTTTGCCTATAATAATAGCTACTATTCTAGTATTGGGATGTCTCTGTTTGAAGCCTTGTATGGTAGTAGGTGTAGGTCTTCTATCGGGTGGTTTGAGGTTGGTGAGGTGGAGATGTTTTGACCAAATTTAGTTCACTAAGACATGGAGAATGTGAAGGTGATTCGAGATAGGCTTAAGTCTACCCAAAGTTTCCAAAAGTCCTATGCGGATATTAGGTGAATAAAGTTATAGTTTTGAGGTTAGGGCTAAGGTGTTCTTGAAGGTATCTCCTAGGGAGTGATGCAGTTTTGAACGAAAGGGAAGCTTAGTCCCCAGTATGTTGGTCCGTACTTGGTTTTAAAAAAGGTTGGAAATATTGTGTATGAGTTGGAGTTGCCTTCTAGTTTAAGCTCCATTCATCCAGTGTTCCATGTTTCTATATTGAGAGAGTGCGTAGGTGATCCGTAGGTAGTAGTTCCTATCAAGGATATTCGTATTTTAGATTTTTTGTTATTAAAGAAGTCCTAATTGAGATCTTGTATTGGCAATTTTGTCGGTTGTGGACCAAGAACGTAGCCTTAGTAAAGTTTCTATGGAGGAACGAAAAGGTGAAAGAGGGTACATGGGAAGCTGAAGAGGACATGAGGTCCAAGTATCCATTCCTTTTCCTGTTTCAAATTATCGTGCTTAAGGTTTGTGTTGTTCTTAACCTCTTTGTTTTATGTCTTTATTGTGAAATCTATTTTCTATCTTAAAGGTAAGAGTATAGGGGTTTGGGGGTTTAATAGTGCTAGTCACTACCTTGTCCCATCATTCATGGATGAATGATCCAAGTGGGGGAGAATTGAAACAGCCTGGGTTTTGGCCCTTGGAAATTTCCTAAACTTTGAGCTCACTGTCCTAGTAATGACTCATAATACAAGTCGTATGGTATGGGCATAGATTAGGGAACCTAGTTGTTAGAATGATAGTGAATGGTGATTGAGTTTTGGTATAGTAACGACTTGATGGTATGGGTCGTTAGGAGTGGTAATGGGTTGGTCTTTCATCAAATTAGAAACTTAGTAACTTGACTTGGCTCTGAGTATGAGTGTCTCACTAATAGCCATAAGGATAGATATGAGTGGTATAATTGAGTCGTATGATGTCCAGTGTCTAATCCTTTGGAATCTGTCTGGGGTACGACTGGAACATACGAGTCGTATGGTCCGGTCAAGAGTGGGATGAGGGACTCATATGGTGGACAATGTGTGGGTGTCCAACATACTGTCTTGGTAAAAAATCGAGGGTATGAGTCATATGTTGTGGTCACAAGTCACAGGGTGGACTCATAACCACCTGCAGTATTTTTATAGTTTTAAATGGGGGTATTCTGGACATTTATCCCTTGTAGATGCTTTTGATACCTAGACTTAAAACACCTTTTGGGACATCATTAACCTATTATTCCAAATCAAACACTCTTAAAAATCTCTCAAACTCTTTTTTCAAGCAAAAGGCAAGGGTTTCTTCTAGGCAATCAATTAGGGACTTTCAAGAGTGATTCTCTCTGTACTCCTTGGTGTCTAAGGCATGTTACTCCTCCCTCCTTGTAATTTTTTTAAAAGTATGTTCTTAAATCTATGATTTTCATGATATGGTTATGGTTTTGAAATAAGTTTGGGGTTTTTGGTTGTTCATGGATGAATATTGTTTCTTATGTTTTAATTATGGTTTTTGTTTTCTTAATTATGGTTTATGAACATTGTGGATGCATGGCAATGGTAAATGGTTTTTGGGTACTATGGATTCCCCAAAATTACTTGGTTTTGGTTTTGAAAATTGTATGCCCTCAACATGTTTGTTAAAATGCCAGTGAGGATGATTTTGTCACATAGTTTTGACTATTATCGATATTCTTACATTACATAGATAGTAATGGAACTTAAATTGTTTTTCTTTAGCTTTAAATGGTTTGGAAAGGCCTTGGTGGCCATGTTTTTGGAATAATTGGTAACTTTGGAGTCAATTTGGTTTAATGGTTTAGGTATGGCATAAAATGATAGACTTGCAGGCTCTAATTTCGGTATGGCGATACCAATGGTTAATTCCTAATTAAAGGAATCCTTAGTAAATGGTTGGAATGTGTAGTTGGTTTTAATATCTTCTTAAAAGGTGTTATGATATGAAAACCGTAGAAGGTAGAGGTCAGCAGGGGACCAATACTGGAAACTCACATTTGTCGATGTGAGGTTTGGTCTTAGTGACCTTGTGCATGATGTCACACTTATATTTTTGGAGATGTACTAATCATCATAGTTTTTCTCTAATTTGTGTGGCTAACACGCATCAGGGCCTTTTTAGCAGGAGAGCTGTACGCATATAGTCCATGGGTGGATATTTAGGACGTAGAGCTACACAACCTTTCTTGGCATGATATATATGTAAATATGTGATTGCATATGGTTATTTGATTTAGTTTTGAATATTCAAATTATTTTATCTCTATCCTTGAGTTACATGCTAGCGTTCACTTTGATAATCATCTTCCAGAGTTGTATCCCCACGCGATTGAGGAACCAGCCATACTACCATTCCTCTTTCTCAATGACTTGGATTCACTGACAAATTTGAGTCAGATTAAAGTGGTGATCTTCCATACTCTAGAAGACTCCATTTCATGCTATGGGTTTCTTTTCATTATTTTTCTTTTTGAATTTTGTATTTTGGCTATGGTTGGGGCCATGTCCCTATAGGATGTTATTTTATTCTGGTTAGAGGAATTGTCGGACTACTATGGGCATCGGCGGTATCAGTATTGGTGTCAGCCTTGTTATTGGTATTTGCATTGAGGTTGGCACCGATTGAATATTTGGTTGTGTTTGTTGGATTATGATTATAGACTTTATCAAATGTCTTTGACTTATTATTGTTTTATCTTGCTATATATTTGGCATTCATCCGACATATGGTGCAGGGTGTTTATGGTGTGGTATTGGGGGTGGTCTCTGATCCTGGTTGAACTTGAGATGCCCGACACGACTAGGCCCTAGTTTGTGTCGTGTCATGTTACACCTATATATAATTACAATCATCAGATTTGGGACTATGAACATTTGAATTATTACGGTTTGGATTTTAGTTTAAAAGTTTAGGGTATTATAGTAATATGAATTTTTAATAAAATACAACGTTACCCTTGTGTTTCTAGGTTGACTTACAAATTAACTTTTGAAATCAGATTTGGAGTGTATTAATATGGGTATTGTTAGCTTTACTTTCTTACTTGCAACTTATATTTGAATAGATTGAGTTTGTTCAGAGGCTATTTGGAGGGTAAAAGCTTTGGTTTGATTCATTAGGCTTCCTTAAGTTATATTGAGACTTTTTAACTACATATCAAAAGGTTTAAGTGTTTATTGCTAGCATTGGATGAAATAGGAACAGGGGTCCCGTATAGATGAGGAGATGATGATCTATGTGAGTACACATGTATACATAAATAGGCTATAAATAGAATTAATGACTTACTACATGTTCCCTTAACCCAAATTGGTGGATTAGTGTCTCTATCAAACTTGATATGTGTTGATATTAATTGTGTGTCCTACATGAGTGTGATTTGAATTACTTGAATAAGATTAATGAATTCTAAAGTTATAGCTTATGTTAGCGAGGTGAGTATAGCCTTGTGATCCTGCATTTGAGATATTATATTATTTGGCTTTACGAGTCCTGCATTGAGATATCTGTGTTTCCCCTATTATTGTGTTCATACATACTTACTCATACTCATACCATAGCCCTGTAAAATTTATATTTTGAGAAAATAATTTGAGATGCCTTGCTATCCCAAATAAAAGTGTATCAAGTGAATTTTAATGATTTGTCTTGCATGTCCAAAGGAAAATTATTCTGAGTATCCTGATTTGGAAATGATTCTAAGTGGATTTATTAATTTACATGTTTGATGGGAAATTATTCTGGGTAGGTATATGGACCTCATGATCCCCCATGGGTCCCATCTAGCTTGACAAAGCAGTGGTAATATACTATTATTTATTAAATCATTTCTATATGATTGCTTCGTGGTATTTATTTATTATACCTGTTGACTGATTGATATCGTATTAGTTTCAAAAGTTAATGTTGATTACTTTTATTCTCATGATATACTTTTTTGACCAGGTCAGCTTTCCCGAGTGCAAGTTATTTGGTTGTTTTAAATAATTTTCATTAATTTATTACGATCAACCCCAAACTACACTTCCAATTAAAGATAAAGCAATCACTGTTAACTAAAGTAACCCAACTAAGGTTAGGGTCAAAGATAAGGGAATACGTGGAATTATATCTTTCATTTGCTGGAACTAATGGACAGTGCAGAAAGTAAATGTGGAGTTTTTTAGAAGTAATCCCCACTAAGTAACAAAACTTAACTTTGGTTGTAATTTGTTGGAGACAAACACTAGGACTATCTTCCCCTTGGCTTCTCAACTCAGTAGGTTTATCGTGCTTTGTTGAACCAAACCGATACCTTGCATGTAGAATCTGATAAGTGATGTACCATCAATTGTTTTGTGAACTCATTAATATATTTCACCCTTTACCTTTTGAGTCTTAGGATGTTGTATCACTAACCCTTATCCTAGATCCTAGTTAACTATTACCTATTGAGTCTCAAGTTATTATATGCTAAATAAACGTCTTATGTAGCTAGTACTGATTAGCCTAGATCGATAATTAATCTTCAAATTACTGTTATGATTATGTTTTCCTAATCCCTACTACTCTTGTGAAGTAAGTGGTTATATACTAGGTGGTATCCTAATATTTGCAACTACTAAGAAATCTATTAAACTGAAGGTAACCACAATACAAGCAAACATATTATCGATTCAGAACTACTTATCACTACCTCTACTTCATCAATCTACCAGGGTTTCTACAACCTCAACTAAGGGCTTTAGCCGCTCATTGTTGTGAAATGAAAAAACGAATTCATAATTGAAGACAAAATCAAGAACAAAGTAATCCAAAGATCAAATTCGAATCTTATATGTTTATAAGTATATGGAGTGCATAAACTAACTTAAAAAATCAAAATAGTATATATAGGTTACTAGGAAACCCTAGGAAACAACTATTGAATAAAGAAGGAAAATCAAGGTAGGTGGCCACTTACTGCCCCCCCTATAGGGCCATAGGTGGAACTTACGGTCTGTAGGTGGTAAACGTAGTTTGCTCACTTTTTCTCGAAGCTCCTGAACTCTCAAGACTTTGCCTCTCTTTTACCTACTCTATCACCTATGGACCGTAGGTGCCCCTCTATAAGTGATAGAGTCTTTTACCTGGACTTCTGAGTCTCTGGACCTCAAATTTCTGACACCTATGGACCCTAGGTAGCACATACGGGTCATAGGTGTCCACTTCTATAGACAAAAACTTTAACTTTCACTTCTTTCTTCCAAAATAGTTCTAAAACCTGATTTCTTGCAAAAACATAACTAAAACACATTATATCTAACAAAACAACCTAAGTAACTTGCAAGTTTTCATCGTTTTGAGCACCGAAAGTGCTATAAATCCATAGAACATCAACACCCTTAACTTAGAATGTTGCATATCCTTAGGAAACAAAAAAAAACAAAACAACTATTCTTAACTAGAGAACTCTAATCTACCTAAGGCTGTCAATCAACACTTTAAGTTCAAAAACATTGCTCCCTCCTATTTTAAAAATTCAAAACCAACTGTGTGTATACATAAAGAAAAACAATATGACATAAAGAAATCTAGGTATGACAATTATATTAGCAACAAATGGAGGTAATCTGGACATTTCTCCTACTAACCCATTAGGACCCCACAACTTACATCATACTTGAGAGGTTATTTACCTTATTATTCTAATCTTGATCCCTTAAAAACACTCTCTAATAATCTCTAAGTCTCTTGGGTAAAGAAAGGATAGGGTTTCATCTAGAGGAGTAATTTGGGGCTTGCTTGGGTGATTTCTCTCTATTATCTTCATGAACTAAGGCAAGATACTTCTACCTCATTGTTAGTTCCAACTAAAGGCATGATTTATACAATGTTTTCATGGCATGATTATTGTATGGTTTTGGGGCTTTCAATTATATGTTGGGTTTTGGTCTTAAATGCTTGGTTATGTTTTTTATATGTTTTAATTATGTAATTACATAATTTAATTGTAGTTTGGACAATTAGTTGCATGGGAATAGTACATTGGTAATTGGAATTGGTTTTGGAAACACTATGCCCCCAACACGTTTGATAAAATACCTATAATAATGCCTTTACTATACTATTGAACTTTTTATGGAACTATTTTATGGTATGGTTTGTTAATGGAACCCTAAATGGCATAAATGGTTTGAAATGGTTAAAATAGAATGGGTTGGTGGTCATGGTTATGTTTAACTAAACTTCCTTATGTAGTACAGAGGAATCCACCAATTAAACTTAATAATGGAACACTTATGGGGTACACGGGACTTTCTCAAGTTAACTTGATAATGTAATCTATGGGTACATGGGAATCCCTTTACATAAAAAGGTTGGATAAGGACATTGCTTGCAAGCTATAGTCGGTATGATGATACCACTACTCATAGCCTTGGTTAATAATAATGGAATAATGGTTTGGTCGGTTGGAAATGGTTTTAATTGGGTAATAATAGCGTGGTGTGATAGATAACCATGAAGGTGTGAGTACAATGGATGGACACTGGAAAATCATATTTGCCAACATGAGGGGTTGGTCATAGAGACCATATATGATACTAGGAGGTATATAGGAATCCTCGAAGCACACTATAAATATGTGTCATGGTGAGCAAAGGGTACTCAGGAATCCCTACTCTTATGGAATCTCTGATTCATGTGGCTATACCCATTGGGGCCCATTCAGGGGGTTACACTAGACCCATATACCCCAAGGGTTGTTCTAGGACGGTTAAGCTATACATACCCAGGTTAATGGTTTTAAAGGAATGCTAAACTCGATTCCCTTTCCGGACATGGTTATATATATGTGTGTGAGTGGTTTGTACGCATATCATTGTTTTACTTGGTTTTATTGGATGACATTATTTTATCCTTATCATGAGTACTTGCTTTCATTCACCTACTAACCCGTCCTCGGATGACTGTATCCCCACGCGATGCAGGAATCGACCATTCTACTCCTCCTACTTAGTGATCGAACTTTGGGATCAACTCGGTTGGATTGAAGTGGTAAGATTTCATATTCCGTAAGGCTCTATTTCATATCATGGATATCTTTATTTATTTTAGATACTTTATGGATATTGGTTTTGGCTAAGATAGGGGGCATGTCCCAACCAAATACTGTATTTCTTTTGGTTAGAGACTCTTATGGAACTACTATGTGTTGGTATTGGTGGGATCGATAGTTGTGTAATCCTTAGTATTGGCATTGGCATTGGGGATGAGACCTACTAACTTAATTTCTCACTGTTCTACCCTTTTATATTACGTTATGGATAAAAACTTTTTTATTATTTTGGTTTTGGCTTATGGTTTTGGTTTGGTTATGGTTATCAGTTGGATTTGGGATGGTTGGGCTCATTTGGGTTGTCTTGGTCATAGAGCTATCCCAGATTCTGGAATTGTTCAATTACACACTATTTTCTTATATGTTCAGAATGCATCCGACCTAGGGTATATGCTGGATGGTTGGGTTGGGTATCGAGGGTCATCTTGGTCTTGGTTGGACTTGAGATGCCCATTACGACAAGGACCCTAGTCGGGTCGTGTCAAGCTCTAAGTTTAGTTAATATGATAAAGATTAAGATATATGAACCACAATAGAATCGATGAATCTCCCACTTCCTCTATGTTGTTAATCCGCTAGGGTTCCCACAACCCTAGTCAGGGAGATTATCCACTCATGTTCATTCAACAATCCATGATAATCAATGAAGAAAAAATGTAATTAATTGAACAAGAATAGGACGAATAAAATATATAGTCTCTAATTGAATAAAAACCCAAAAATCTCAAGAATAAAATCTCAATGATCAAAGTATGCTAAAAGTGGTAAAATTATTGTAAAAGTTTGTAACCTAATAAAAGAATAACCCTAAGGTATTTGTAGTATCTCAAAATAACCCAAAAATCCTAATTAAAATGGAATTGGAAAAGAATGTTGGCATAAGGTATGACTCGTGTGGTCCACTCTTAAGGTATTCTTACAAGTTGTACAGTGCTAGTTGTTAATTCTCCGGTCATTGATCTTCTAGGGCTTTAAGTTTTTGTCATCCTTATGATTCATCTTACCGTATCGTAACCATAACTTATGACTCATGGTCTTCACTCATCACCACCTAGGCATTATTACTTATGGATCTTACACACTAGTTGGCTTATGATTTGTCACTACAATTCGTCTTCAGATCTTATGACTCATCTTCTTCTCTGACTTCAACTCTAAATTTCAGCTTTGGCTTCTGTCCTCTTAACGACTTTTTCTCCAGATTGGTAGCCACATCTTATGATTTGTACTCTTTAGTCATAGTCACTTGGTTTTTCAGCCCGATTCTTATTACTGCCTTGCATATGAGTAGGGCTACGAGTCATATGATGATGTGACATCTCATAATCCAGACTCGTAAGATGTCTAATTTTCTTCAATTTCAGCACTTTTTCTAGCATTTTCATTCCAAGACCATTATTACCCTATTTCACCTGCACAGGCAAAAAACGACATCATATATTTCAAAATAACCTAAGTAAAAGTATAACACAGTGCATCAACACCCTCAACTTATAATTTTTCATGACCTCAGCAAAAACAATAACCAAAACTACTAACACAAACGATGCTTATACAAGAAGATCCTAAGATACCTATGGTAGTAACTTTTTATTTTAGTTATCAAAATTTCATTTCCTCTCCTAGTTTTAACTTTTCAATTCCCTAACTGTGTATTTTGATTTGATACATAGAGTGACCGAAAGGAATCCAATGGTGGCATTACATTAGTAACAAACAACTAGGCATAAACACAAATCATACTCATCGAACATTCAAACAACCTAACTCATAACCCTTGTAACACATAACTCTATATTTAGATTAATAATGTTTTTTAGGGATATATCAAAAGACGCTCTCACTAAAAAAGAAGTATCAATTGGTCTATATAGAATACCATAGGCTTGCCCATATGATCTCTTCATGAGTTTTTGGATAGTAGGGATAGGATCATTATAGGACATTATTCATTTTGTAACATAGGTTTGGGGCTTGTATGGTATCTTTCTGGGATTTTTTAGTGACTGAGCCTCCTTGATACTAAATTTTATTTGGGGTCCAATAATTTTCCAACTTTTTCTTTATTTTATTTTCGCCCTTATGTCTCCCTTTATATTTTAAAGCACATTCAGATTGGTCCAGGAGCAATTTTATTTTCTCACTTTCTTTTTTCTTTTTCTTTTATTATCTTTTTATTTACGCTACACATGTCCTTATTCATTTTTCTTTCTACACTTCTTTTATCATACTCATTTTTCTGATGCACCCCTATAATAGCCACCCTAAACTTAGGCGATTTGACTAAGTTGATGGGTACAGTGTCTAAGGAGGACCAGGGCCAAAATAGGTTCATTGTAGTTAAGACAGGAAGGTAAAATCAATGTAACTACTAAAAATGGGGCAGTTAAGGCTTAAACAATGGGATCAAGGGATTCATATCACTTGGTTGGACTATTTAGGCTAGAGTGTACTCAAAACAAAAATGGCCTATGACCAACTCCTAATTGACTATCCTAAACCATAGGTAAAAGCAACTGGGCAAGTTCTGAATTCTGACACACTGGAAAATAGGTAACGCCTCAAACACACCTCGTACAGGGTCAAACTGCTAGTTACTACTTAGCCAGTTATGAAATTGTTTGCCATAGTTGTTCTATCCCAAATTGTAATGCCATTATCAGATTCACAGTCGTCCCTTAAACATACGTACATCACACTATCAACAAAATTTTAGGAGGGGTATCTATTTTTCAACACAATTATTCCAAATCATTCAAGTTTAGCATAATTATTCAAAACCATATCTACTTCATTGTACAACCCTGCAAAACCTAAGTATAATTCAGTCCTTTAAAGTTTGTTAAGGGGTCCCAAACTTAGAAAATTTTAGGTAAGTATTCATACTTAGAGTTATTTTAGCCTTCATAGTTTTCGATCTTATTTTGTGACCCTTATGACAATTAAATGTCGATCTTTAAGTTGCTTCATGATCAGGAATGTCAGTAGTTGTTCTCGGATGAGTTTCAGATTTTTTAAACATCATTTAAAGCATGTTTAGAAGTCCAAACTAGTGTATCGATGTGATCTTGATGCGCTGCGTCGCCTATCATGTCAATGAATATTATCCCTAGTTCCAAGTGTCAAATTCTAGTGAGCCGACGTAGACTCGGTGTGTCGCATCAGCCATAGCATCGATCCTATCGACACAGCGCATTGGGATGCACGTCACTAGACCCATTTTTATTTATTAAAAAACCGCATCCTCAGGGGTAAATGGGATATTTTTCCATGACTATTCAGTCTCAAAGACATGAAATTCAGCACCCCTTAAGCAAATTACACTCATTCTCTCTCAAATTGCTTAAGAACAAACCCTAGGGCTTTCCATTCAAGATTCAAATCCCAAGAATTTCAAGCATTAAGGTATGTGAAGTGTTCATCCAAGGGTTCCTTCCACCCTTGGAGTCCAAGAAACCCCTTTAACTTTAAGTACATTGATTGCATGATTTCCATGATTGGATTTAATTGTATTCAAGATTATAATGTTAATTAGGTTTCTAGTCCATGGTTTATTACAAGATTCATGTGGAATTGATTATAATGTGTGTAGTGTCATGTGGTTTCATGTTAGAAACCCCTTTGAATTGTGAATTGGGGTTATGATTATGATGCTTGCATGTTATATTACAGTCATGTGCATAAATAATGCTCTTCAATTAATTGATGAATTGTTCATGTGGGGTGAGTAGTGTAACCAGATCATGGTAGTATGTATATAAGTTTATGTCATGCAAGTGTTTGTCAAAATGCCTCAATGAATGATTTGTGATCAAGAAATTTGTTATCATGTTTCAAGATTTTTGTATGTCTTATAATTTATGCTATCGAGTCCTGAGGGTATTCCATACCCGACAATTTTAGCTGTTTGCCTAGAGCTACAGTAGTTACAGAATAGTATCAGTAGTGTCATAAACAGTAGTACTCAGTACTCAGTAACAGTCTCAATTCAGTATTAAGTTCAGAACTCAGTGAACTCAGTCAGTTAACCAGATTCAGTAGTATTCCGTCAGCTAGCGAAACCCAGTGAACTCAGTTCAGTTTAGTTAGATAGTATGTTCAGTAACAATTCAGTCAAGCCTAGTATGGACTAGAAATCAGTTCAGTGTCTACTTAGTTGGGAGTAGGATTCAGCACCGAGCAAACCCAGGGATGGGGGCATTCCTACTAGTATAGGGTTTGATCCTTAGTAGCAATCCTTGCATTACAAAATTATGTAGCCAGCGTAGGTTGAGATATCTTTATTCCAGACTAGGGTTGATACATCTCATCCAAGTTTTCCTGCTAACGAGGTTTGACGAAAGAGCTTTCTTTCAGAGAGGGTTAACTCACAGCTTTTCTTTACCTATGGCACGGTACTGACATCCTTCCAACTGGGGTTATAGGTTTGACTCCAATGCATTCAGAGAGGGGCATGTTGGTTAGATAATTACCTCCCACAGCTACAGTTTTAGTTTTAGTTTCAGTCTCAGTATAGAACTCAGTTCAGTTCTACAGAACCAAGACTGTCAGAAATAGTCACCCAATTATTAATCAGGACTGTCAGAAACAGTCACTTAGTTATTAGTATTACAATATCAGTAGACTTGGATACCAATTAATTAGTATTCAAAAAGTAGTATCCAATGTTAACACGATCTTAGTTATAGTTTATGTATTTAAGCATATTCTCTTATTCAGTTATATTCATGTTACTCAGTCAGTTATTATTCATGCATATGAACCCATGCATATCAACCTACCTCACTTAGCATACTAGTACATTCAAAGTACCGACACATACTTTTTCTTTGCCCTATATGTGTTATATCATAGGTTTCGATGCACGAGCTCCTGACCATACTTTGTAGCCCAGTCCATCAGTAAAAGATTTAGTAATGAGTCCTCATAGTTTGAGGACAGAGTATTATTTTAGTATTTCAGTACAGTTTTCAGTAGTCGAACTTAGTTGGGTGCTTGTCCTATCAACTCCATAATTCAGACAGTTAGAGGCTTTCAGACTAGAGTATTTCAAACAAATATTTCAGTATTTAGTTTTTTCATATTCAGTATTAATTTCATAATTATGAAATTTATGGCATTTTCAGCCCAACTTCTATATTTATATCAGTTACATTGATATTAAAGTGTTATTATTATTTAGTGCTCACAGTAAGTACCAGTCATGGGTTAGCTGGTGGTCCTTCGGGATTTCTAGCACCATGTAGCATCAGGGGTATAGATCAGGGTGTTACATTCCTTAAGTACAAATTTTCTTCCTATCTACAGTATCACACACCACACAATTATAAAAAATGACAACAAAAATATATCGGTTTACAAACTTTCTAGATTGTGGCCATGGGTTTCAAAACACAACAAATGTAACTTGTGGCGACCTTGGTACACCCCCACCCCTACTAAAACCTTATGCACTATCCTTAGTGCATCTATAAATGTAATACAAGGGAGTAAATACCTAGGCTACCACGGCACCTGCCAAAACTATAGCATCACGGGGACCCTAAGACTGGTCCTCACCCACCGTAGCATTAGTCTTACCAACTAGCAGGACCATCTCTATAATAGTGGCACTAGAGGCTGGGGTTCTCAATGGTACATTTGGTGATGAGGCTATATCACTGCCCCTCTCAGTATTGTCACTTGCTAGTTTTTAGCTATCGATACCAATTTCTATCTCTTGGACCCTTACCTGCCGGTCCATCTCATTCTACACACCATCTTTCTTTACTTTCTTTAGATTTTATTTTTTAGAGCTTCAGTGTTTTCTTTTCTTTATCTCTCTAATTTTTCCCTTACCAAAATACTCCAGATATTTTTAACTTCTATCTTAGGCTCAATCTCTATTATCACAGGGGCCGGGACAAATGGCCTATTATAAACATCATTAATAAGTTCTTGTATCTGGGCTATCTCGGCTTTCACATCTGCAATGTCGGGGTTTTGGCCACTACCCAACTGACAAATCATCCTCTACTCAAACGTATCCAATCTACCCTATAGTCGTTTTCTTTATTTTTCTAGCCTATTCTCAACCTAAGGTTTCACACTACCTTATATCAACTGTACCTTTGCTTCATCAGTTCCTAACTTTTGCATAATATCATTTAAACTAGAATGGGAAATAATCACATACCCTTGTTAAAATACCCTGGGTGCTAGTCCTTGCAAATTTATCGAGTATTTAGCTTTTTGGTCGTTAGAAAACTCACCATAATAGTCATATGGTATGGGTACGGGTCAGTTAAACCAACTCATAAGGTGTCTAGTGAGTGATGGCTGAGTTTCTAATATGGTTATGACTTGGTGGGTATGGGTCGCGTGGTTGGTGATGGCTCATTGGGTTTGTACTTCACTTAATCTAAGACTTAGTATTGACTTTGCTTAAAGTACTAGTGTCTCACTAAGATCCATAAGGATAGGGTACAAGTCATGGTGAGGAGTCATATATTGTCCAGTGTCGATCCTTTTAGATTTTGTCTTGGGTATGGTTAAGACCATATAAGTCGTATGTTCAAGGTATGACTTGGGGTAATGAGTTATATGTTAGGTCGAATATGATGCCTAATTTTCTATTCTAGGTATGACTGGATGGTACGACTCGTATGATGTGGTTACGAGCGAGGGGTCCAAACTGTACTCACTTGTGGGAATTTTTACAATTTAAGTTAGGGGCATTTTGGACATTTCCCCTGATAACTTCTTTTGACCCCCACAAAATAAAACACCTTTGGAGTCTTCTTTATCCTATTATTCACAATCAACATCCTTAAGACTCTTAAATCTCACTCAAACTCTTAGTTCAAAAAGAGGCTAGGGTTTTCTCAAGGTGGTGAATTAAGGCTCTCAAGAGTGGTTTCTCTCCGTGTTCTTTACTATTCAAGGCATGTTACTCCTTCCTCATTGTTAGTTAAACTAAAATCATATTTTAATTAATGGTTTTCATGTCATAATTATGATATTATTTTGGGTTTTGTAATATATGTTGGGGGTTTTGGTTGTTCTTGGTTGGATAGTGTTTTCCCATGCTTTTCTTATAGTTTTCATGTTATATTTAGGGTTTTGAACATATGGTTGCATGGTAATGGTTAATTTATACTTGGTTTTGGTTTTGTAAGCTATTGGCCCTCAATATGTTTGTTAAAATGCCAAAGTGGATGGTTTTTGTCATTTACTTGGTCAATAGTTATGAGAAACTTTTGGGAATTTTTACCAGGGGAACCAAAGAGTCCCCAAAGTTGTTTGGCTTAACTAATTACATTAAATTAATGCATTGCATGAATGGATATGTAATATGGAATTGTTTGGTTTGGTTTTAAATAGATTTGGATAGTTTTGTTGGCCATGGTTTGGTTTAATTGGAAACTTTGGAGTCAAATTAGTTTAATGGATTTGGTATGGCACAAATGGTCAGACTTGTAAGCCCTAGTGTTTGTATGATGATACCAATGATTAATTCCTAGTAAATAAGACTCCTTGGTAATTAGTTGGTTGTGCTTGAATGGCTTTAATATGGGCTTAAAGAATAACATGTTAGAAAAGTCGTCGAAGGTGGCCATCCCGGGAGGACAAAAACTAGAAACTTTTGCTTGCTAATATAAGGTGGTTATTGGTGATTTTGTGCATTATGTCATACTTTAATTTTGGAAAATGTACAAGTCATCTCAGGTTTTTCTCCAGCTCGAGTGGCTAACACGCGCCGGGGCCCTTTCAGCAGGGGAAGATGAACCCATATAGACCATGGGTCATTTTAGGATAACCAAGCTACATAATTCCAGGTTAAAGGTTTTAAATGCATGCTAAATTCAATTCCCTTTCCCGCCATGGTATATATATATACTTATGTGGATACATATGATAATTTACTTAGTTTTAAATGCTAACATTATTTTATCCTTACTACTAAGTATATGCTAGAATTTACTCACTAACCCATCTTTGGGCGCTGTATCTTATGCAATGTTAGAATGAACAATACTACTCTTCCTGCTCATTAACTTGGATTTCGATACAACTTGGTGTCAGATTGAAGTAGTGAGCTTCCATACTCTGAAACACTCCAGTTTGTGTTATGGGATTTTCGTTATACTTTTGTTTATTTTTAGGAATTTCTTTTTGGCTATGGTTGGGGCCATGTCCCGTTTGGAAGTTGTTTGATTTCAGATAGAGGCTTTGTGTTTCTACTTTTGGCATGGGTGGTATCCATATTGGTGTCATCCTTAGCATTGGTATTGGTATTGGGCTGACACCGGTTGGGAAGGTTTATAGACTTTAATTAATGTATTTCATTTATGATTGTTCTATCTTGTTATGTGTTTAGAATTAATCCGTTCTAGGGAATAGGAATGTTATGGTTGGGTTTTGAGGGTGGTCTCTAGTCCAGGTTGGGCTTAAGACACGCAACATAACTAAGCCTTAGTTTGGGTCATTTCAGATTGGTATCAGAGCCCTATGTTCATGGTCACTTAGAAGTCCACAAATTCATGTCGAGTAAAGTCTCTTTTAAGGGTGTGTAGCATGCCACACTCATAAAGGAGAGGATACAAGGCATTCAGGAATGTTTCTCTTTCTTGTATTCTTTTTTCAAGCTGTAGAGTCTAAGAACCTAAATTCTCCTCCAATTCCTATTTGTTTGCTTTTTTGATCATGCCTCCCTGATGATCCGATTCTCACATAAACTCTTTTGTTCCACTTACGGACAATGTCGATGGGACCCATTATACTTATAAGGTTAAGACCTGATCTAGGGGTCTAGATCCTGATTGTCCTAGAGTTCCACTGGTTCTCTCCAGTCCCCTTTATGCTTCTCAGGCTGATGTGACAAATGTTGAGTTTTATCAGTCGATTCATATGTTGGCATTGTTGATAGCTTTATAAACTTAGTATGGTGTTCTTGTTACTCCATCTTTTGAGGCTACAAAGGTTAGGCAGTTCATGAGGTTGAGTCCTCCAATCTATACTGGTGTTAAGGTAGAGGAGGATCCTTAAGGTTTTCTAGATGAGATAGAAAAGAGTTTTTGATTCATGCATGCCACGAATGCAGAGGGCATGGAGTTTATAGCCTACCAGCTGAAGGATATGGTGTACCAGTGATATGAGGTAAGGTATTAGTTGAGGGCTAATGGTGATGAGTCATCTCTATGGGAGAATTTCTCTAATGCTTTCCTAGACCATTTTTTTCTTTCGGAGTTGAGGGAAGCAAAGTTGGAAGAGTTTGTTAATCTAAAGCAGGGTAAGATGTCAGTCAAGGAATATGCCTTGAAGTTCCACTAGTTATCTCGGTATACTCCGGAGATAGCTTTTAATATATGTGCTAGAGTGAGGAAGTTTACATCTGGAACCTCATCATCTTCAGTATCCTCTGCTCTTTGTCCTTTGCTTTGCATTGCTTGAGCTTGTAATATTGCACGTTGCTTTGTTTGCCTGATCATAGGATTTGCTGCATCACGAATCAACACCAACTTTTTGGTATTTTTAGGCTAACTGAACTAGTCAAACACTGGAAGTTCCTGCACTTCTATAGCCAAACAAATCTGGTTGATCATACATGGACATGGCAGAACCAACTTCTCTCCACCCTCTGCTCGGTCCTGTATCTCTCTCGATAAGAGCTGACCCACATCAAACTCATACCCTACCATGAGTAATACTCAATTCTGCTCACACCGAACAAAGCAGCTTGTTCCCAGTAGTGCGACATAGTCTATATCGAGCAAAAGTACACCATGCCTTGGCTTCGAAGTTCAGTGTTTGCTTTGCAATTTTCTGCGATTGTACTCCTGGGACACTGACCACCCAACTAACTTCTTCCCCATTCAAATAAATCAAGCCTGCTATACATTGGAAATGACTCATCTTATCTTTTGACACTATCTAATTCTTTGTAACCTTCCGCATTTCCTCCATGTGGTAATATATCTTGTCGGTATTTACTAGTAGCTGGAAAGCTAGCCTATTCTGAACCTTGAAATAGTCAGTGGGGAGATGTTCACCCCCACTCACTGAACTATCAAAGATGTAATTGGATCGCTACCCCTCCATAAGTTTCCCAGGGGGTATTTTCTCTTCATCTCACCAATATATGCAACATAAAATTCTCGTACTAGTGCAGTACTGAATTTTCCTGGTACTGTAGTTATCCATTGGAATCCGTACTACTAAAATCTAGTCTCAAATCTAGGCAAATCATACATGCCTGTTGTGGTTAACCTCCTTTCAAGATAAATACCCCCTTTTCATTCTTCCAGTGGTAAGGTTTACGCTTATTCTATCATTGTAAGTATCCTGCATACCGTGGTACCCCCACCGTTCAATAGTGGGCATTGGGGAAATTTCAATGGCTAAAGGGATTTGTGGTGGCTCCTGTATGTTGATAGGGGTTAAATCATCCTCAGTCTCACCAAACTATAACCCCAGTTGGAGGGCATCAGTATTGTGCCATAGGTATTGACACATGGATGTGTGGATCTGCTAAACTGGTGTCCCGAAGGGCAAAGGAGTCACCTTCTACTGGCAGGTGCTCTCATGAGATATGCGTCAACTTTCAACTGGAAGGAAGACATCTCAAACCTATGCTGGGTACATAGTTTTGGAACTCAGGTATTGCTACTAAAGGTCATACCCTCTACTGGCAGGTGATCACCCATTCCTAGGTTCGCTCGATGCTAAATCCTATTCCCAACTGAACTGACACTGGTACAAAATTGAACTAAGTTTAATTGAATATCATTTCTGATAGTGCTCAACTTGATCATAAATATCCGAGTACAATGATAAGATTCATGGCTTAACTGACTTATTACTTGAAAATCTAAAATCATGTAAAAACACATAGGTATCGGGTGTTCATAACTCGCCAGCACTAAATGATCATATAAATACGATATCAAAGCTTAAAACTGTAGTATGGAATCATGGTTCAAAGACCCAAAATGTGTACGTTTCACCAAATGAGTAAAAATATGAACTTGAACATGGGAATATGTTAAACATGAGGAAACAACACGATTACATCACTAAATTTTATTTGATATGTAACACAAAATTCACTTGAACATGACATGGAAAATTGGATTTTAAAACATGAAATAACCAAAACATTCATGGGATCATACATGGACATGAAACTTATTTCAATTACTAAGGAAAGACATGAATTGAATCCATATTGAACATATAAAACTCCAGAATAAAGCAAGAACTCATATTTTAATCAAAGAGAAGGTTTTTGGGCTCAATGGTTGAAAGAAACCCATCGTTGAATACCCACATACCTCAATTGTTAGGTTCTTGAAGATTGCTTAGACTTGGGAGATTGAACTCTTAGAGTCTTGAAGAAATACCTCGGGTTTTGTTCCTGGGAAGTAGAAGGGTTTTACTTGAGAGTAATTTTGAGAGGAAGGGGCAAATTATGCCCCTATGGATGCCCCAAATCATTTATGGTCGAATTGGGTTGAGGGTAAAAGACTTACTTGCCCCATGATTTCATTCATCAAAGAGTTAGACTAGAGAGAGCAATGTGCCATGCCTCTTTATTCGGGGGAGAATGCAACATGTTGCATCACTTACTCTAGGAAAGAAAGCAATGTGTTCCGGATACCATCCTCATAGGAGAGACCAATGTGTTGTGGGCTTATCGTGTTCAATAACTCTTTCAGTTATCCAAACTTATCCCAAACCTTGTCTAAATATCCTAAAACTCTCCTGAGAGATACTATTAACCTCCCTAAACATGAATCAACTTAAAAACCAATATCTCGGAGTCGTGAAGACCAAAATAAAAATCCATGAAGTTTAGGGGTCTTGAAAATAACTAAGTCCTTAGCACTGAGTGAAAATTTCAAGCCTTACACCCCTTAAGCGTGAAACAAAAACTAAACTATGCTTATAATCTTATGGGGTATTGTAATATCTCCCCTTGAGAGTATTCCTCCTCGAATAAGACTAGTTGGACAACGAATACTAAAGAAACTAAGACCATATGCTTAATATGCATGTCTAGGAACATGAATACATAACTAAGTCTAAAGCATGATACATGAACAGAATGGATTTGTGGATGCATACAATGACATAAGCTTGGTTACATAGCTAAAATAGAGAACCAAAAAAAGTCAATCTAAGGAAATCATTACCTCATGCTGAATCTTAGTTTGCGGATAAAAGGTGATGGTATTTGGTTCGTATATCTACATCTGCTTCCAAAGTAGTTCCCTTAATAGACTGATTCCACTGAAGAAATTTATCCAAGGAAACTTCTTTATTCCTTAGCCTACAAATCTGATGATCAAGGATCTCAATTAGGACTTGTTCGTAGGAAAGACTATCCTTAACTTTCATGATTTCTAAAGGAACAACAGAAATTGTATCACAAATGCATTTCCTTAACAAGGAAACATAAAACATCGGATGACTTGATGCCAAATCTGCGGGAAACTCAAGCTCATAAGCTACCTTCCCAAAATAGTTTAAGATTCTATGTGGGACAACATAGCAGGGAATGAGTTTCCCCTTCTTGCCAAATCTCTTTACTCCCTTCATAGGTGAAATCTTTAAAAAGACCAAATGAACCTCAAACTCAAGATCCCTTCTCCTCACATATGCATAAGATTTCTAATGGCTTTGTGTTATCTTCCGCCTTTGTCAAATCAATGAAACTTTCTCCATTGCCTCAAATACTAAATCTCGCCCTATTAAAGTAGCCTCACCTTCTTCAAATGAACCGATAAGAGATTTACATCTCCTTCCATTGAGAGCCTTAAATAGAGCCATCTGAATACTGGAATGATAACTATTGTTGTAAGAAAACTCAATCAAAGGTAAGTAGTAATCCCAACTACCTTTAAAGTAAAAAAAAAGTCCCTTAACATGTCCTCTAAAGTCTTAATAGTTCGTTCTTCCTGGCCACCAAAATCCTTCTGAAAAGCCTTCCAAAATTGAGAGGTAAACTGAGTACCTATACTAGAAATGATAGATAATGAAATCCTATGCAACTTAACCAACTCTTTGAAATAGGGTATAGCATAATCCTCAACTGAATGCAGTGTATGAATAGGTGAGAAATGATCTTACTATCTACAATGACCTAAATCAAATCATGCTATGGATGCATACAAGGCAACCCTATCACAATGTCCATGTTCACCACTTCCCACTTCCAAGTGGGGATGCTAAATTTATACAATGTAACATTAGGCCTTTGGTGCTCAACTTTGACTTATTGACAATTTGGACACTTAGCCACAAACTCTGCAATATCTTTCTTCAAACTGTTCCACCAATAGATTTTCTACAAATCATGATACATCTTAGTGGTTCATGGGTCTAATAAAACATAAACGTAAATATGAAGATGAAAGACCTGAAACGTACCCGTGACCACATTAGGAGAACTTTCCTGATCATGTCCAGTTTGGAGATCATACAATTTATTCTAGCTCTGCCCATTGGTTGTACTAAAAATGGCTCCCTTCCGAGTCTAGTGACCTTTTAAAGCTAAATAACGATTGGATTACCCCTGTTGACTAGCCCCTAGGCAATTCGTAACCCTGTTGCCTAGCTTGCCATATCCAAACAAGTAATAATCAGGAACTTGAACATGGGAATGTGTTAAACATGAGGAAAAAACATGATTACATGGCTAAATTTATAATTTGATATTGTAACACGAAATTCACTTGAACATGACTTGGGAAATTGTAGTTTAAAACATGAATTGACCTAACCTTTCATGGGATCATACATGGACATAAAATTAAGTTTAATTACTATGGAAAGATATGAATTTAACCAATCTTGAACATATAAACCTCCATAATAAAGCAAGAACCCATATTTTAATCAAAGAGAAGATTTTTAGGCTCAATGGGTGAAAAAACCCATTGATGAATACCCACATACCTCAATTGTTAGGTCCTTGAAGATTTCTTATACTTGGGAGATTGAACTCTTCGATTCTTGAAGAAAGAGCTTGGTTTTTGTTCTTAGGAAGGAACATGATTTTTCTTGAGATTAATTTTAAGAGAAAGGGGGCAAATAATACCCCTATGGATGCCCCAAATCATGTTATGGATGAATTGGGATGATGGTAAAAGACTTAATTGCCCCATGATTTCATTAATCAAAATACCGAATGGGAGAGAGCAATGCACGGTGTCTCTCTCTCCGAGAAAGAAAGAAATATGCGATGTTACCTACTCTGTGGGAGAAAATAACGCGTCGTGGACCATATCCCCATGGGAAAAACCAATGCGCCATGGGCATATCATATTGGCTCACTATTTTAGCTATCGAAACACATTCCAAAACTCATAAAAAAATTCCACCACTCTCTCGAGACATACTATAAAACCTCCCTAAACATGAATTATCTCAAAAACCAATGTCTTGGGGTCGGGATGACCAAAATAAAAATCTATGAAGTTTAGGGGTCTTGAAAATTACAAAGTCCTTAATACTTTGTGAAAATTTCAAGCCTTGGTCCCCCTTAAGAATGCAAATACAACCGAATTGAGCTTAGTTTCTTATGTGGTATTACATACCCCCTCCGTTAATACTAAGAACTCTTACCTAGTTTTGGAATTGGTATGACTAAGGTGATGAATCGTAACCTGAGGTTCTGACTCATTCTGAGTGTCATAAAGACTCTAGAAACTTTTTACCTGGATATGATTCAAGTCCTAGGTCCTTATGACTCTTTCTCACGAGTTGTCATGTTAAGGTATTACTTATGAAGAGTCCATATAACCTAAATTCTAGTATTTTTTGCTTTTTATTCAATCTTTAATCCTAAAAACTAAACACACATATTACCATATAAATTTTTAATTAAAAAACATGGGTTGCCTCCCTCACATTGTTTAATTTAACATCGTGGCACGACTTGGCTAAGTTGGATACTAGATTTCACCAACTAGCCTCATAAGTTGCCTCTCATACAGTTCTTGATTTAACATCACGGTGCTACACAGTTCCCTTGGTTCCTCACTTCACCAAGGTCGATCTTAAATATCATGTTAAGTTCCTTAGGATTACCCATATAGTGCTTTACCCTTTGTCTATTCACTTTGAATGAGGCTTCTTCATTTTGTTTTAATTCCAATGCGCCATATGGAAACACTCTTATTTCAAGAAATGGACCATACCACCTAGACTTCTACTTGCCTTGAAACAAGAAAAGTATTGAATTATAAAGCAATACCCAGTCACATATCTCAAATTTTATTTTCTCAATTTTATGATCATGATGTAGATTTATCTTCTATTTTTAAAGTGCAGAACTTTCATAAGACCAGAGTCAAAATTCATCCAACTTATTCATCTAGTTTATCCTTGACTTTACTGAATCATGCCACTTAAAATTCATCTTTTTCAATGCCCATAGTTCATTGTGCTCAAGTTCAATAGGCAAGTGACATGCTTTTCCATACACAAGATAATAAGGAAAAACACTAATGGGAGTCTTGAAAGCTATTCAGTAAGCCCATAATGCATCGTCAAGATTTCTTAACCAACCAATCCTATTGAAATTTACTGTCTTCCCCAAGATGGATTTGATTTCTCTATTGGACACCTCAACCTGTCTGCTAATCTGTGGATGATAAGGTGTTGCTACCTTGTTCTTAACTCCATATATCTCAAACAGACTCTTAAATAGACAATTATAAAAAATTTAACCCACCATCACTAATGATTTCATGTGGTTTGCCAAATCGAGAAAAGATATATTTTTTCAAGTAGGCGGTAACATTTCTTTCATTCATTATTGGGGAGCACAATCACTTCAACCCATTTAGATACATAATCTGCTTCTACAAGGATGTACTTTGATACCAAAAGAGCTCATAAAAAGTCCCATAAAATCCATACCCCAGATATCAAATAATTCTAATTCTAAAATAAGAGTCATAGGAAGTTTATGGAATCTAGAGATTTTACCTTGGCATTGACATTGGTCGCAAGGTGAAGAAAAAACATGAGCATCCTTATAAATTATTGGCTAATAATACCCAGAATGCAAGATCTTGTGGGCTGTGCAGGTTCTTCCATGGTAACCCCAACTGGTTAAGCATGACAAGCCTCAAGGATTCTCATTATCTTCATAAAACACCTTGTCTTTGGACCGTTAGAAAATTTCATAAGTTTGAGTTTCTAGACAAGGTATAGTTTGAGCATACTTGTCGTATGCCAAGATACAGTTTAGTACCCCATCTTCCATATGTTAGCCAGTGTAGTTGGGTTGGTTTCTTTCCAAGGTATAACTAGGTATTATACTACTCGTATGATATGGTATAATTAGTATGTTACTAAGTCGTAAGATGCCCTAAGTTAGCCTAGTGAATTCTACCTAAGGTACGACTAGGGTGGGTACTTGTCGTATGTTAAGATATGACTTGGTCTTGTATGGTCGTATGTTGGTCAGTATGGAGGTCAAAGGTGAGGTATAGGGTATGATTTAAGGGTACCACTCATACCTTAGGGTATGGATTAGGGGAGAGGTCATACCCTCCTGCGACCAAACTTTCATCTTTTAAGATGAGGTAATTCCAGACATTTCCCATAAAAAACCCTTAAGTTCCCATACCTTTAAACATGTTGACTTCTTCTATAACTCATTTTTGAAAGATTAAATGCTCCAAAATCACTCTCTAAATCTCTCTTGAAAACTGGAGGCTAGGGTTTCAAAGAGGTGTTCATCTAGAGGATAAAGGGGTCAAGTTCTTTTCATGAATCATCTTGTATAAGGAATATGACTCTTACCTCCTTTTTATTTCATAAATTTCATGCATTTTAAGGTGTGATTATGATTTTTAAATTATGGTTTTGAAAAACAAAAATTGGGGGTTTTGTTGCATATGGTTGAGAATAGTTCACTCTTTGTTTAACTTATGTTTATACATATTTTTGGTGATGGTATGCACATATTGGTAATTTCTTATTATGGTTTAACAAAAGGTAATGAGTAACCCTAATCTTGATGGTTTTCACTTTAGTTTTGGTCATGGTAAAGGTATGCCTCAAGGTGTTAGTGAAAATATCCAAGAGAAATAACTAGTCATATGTTATTGGTGTTTTGAACTAAGGCAACATCTTAATGAGTATGATTGGTTGGTAAATTTTTTTTTAAAGAACTTGTTGGCCATGTAATGAGTTAATTGGTAACCTTGGTTGTTTGATTTGTCAAAAGGGTTTATGTCCCTAGACATAAAATTGAATTGTGTTTTGAACTAAAGCTTGGTATGGTTATGTAATGAAATATAAATGGTTTTTAAAGGGTTTTAATGACCATAAATTGATTTGAATTGTGATTTGAACTAAGGCATTGACCTATTAAAGTAAATGGTTAACAAATGGCTTTATGAAGACCTTGTGGTCATATATGTTGTTTAAATTGTGACCTTAGTGGTTTAAATTAGCTAAATGGGTTAGAGTCCCTAAGAGTTTGATTGAATAGATGTCATTTCATAGACTAAGGGTTAGAGTGTCAAGGTTGATTAAGAAGTGTCAAAATATCTTGTGGTTAGAGTCCACTTACTTAATCTAGCCAAGAGGTCCGAGGGGTCAAAATGGATTAAGGTTAGAGTCCAATTGCTTAATATGGCCAGGACATTGAAAGTTTCTAAACTATATGAGTGGGAGGTTAGAGTCCTTTATTTTATGCTTCATGATTAGATGTTTCAAAATGCATGCTAAGCCTTATTCCCTTTCCTGGCACTATATATATGTGCGTGTATATACATGTGATTGCATATGATATTTTAACTTGGTTGAATGATGGCACTGTTTTATCTTTATCCTTGAGTTACATGCTAGCGCTCCAACCGCTAACTGTCTCTGAATATTATATGCCCATGCAATACAGGGGCCAGAGCTTCTTTTTCTCTTCCTGCGCAGTGACCAAGTATTCGAGCGGTTCGTTTGTTGACATTAAAGTGCTGAACTTCCATATTCATAAGGCATATATTTCATGGTCTTTTTACCTTATGTCATAGACTTGGTTTTTGCTATTGTTGGGCGCATATCCTGACATATTACTGACTTCAAATTTTTAGAGGCTTTGTGGATAACTATGGACTTGGGCCTATTTGTTTAGTATGTTGACATTAATGGATTTATTAGATACTTATTAAGCTATTATTATTAGTCTTATTTTCACTATTTTATTATATAGTCAGAGTTTATCTGACACTTGTGGATTGATATAATGGTTAGGTTAGGTTAACGAGTCAATCTCTGGTCCTGGTTGGGCTCGAGATACCCATTATGACATGGACTGAGTCAGGTTGTGTCAAGTTTGTATAAGAGCTTAGGTTCATCATCAATTAGGTATCCACAAAGTAGTGTCTAGTAGAGTCTCTTTTAAGTGTGTGTAGTGCACCACACTTATAAGAGAGGGGCTACGAGATATTTAGAAATGTTTCCCTTTCTTGTGGTTCTATTTTGAGCTATAGAGTCTAAGGTCTTGGATTCATCTGATTTCCCTTTTCTTATTTTTTAGATCATGCCTCCTCGATGATCTGATGCTCACAAAAACTCTTTTGTCCCAACTGGGGATGATGTTGATTAGAAACACTCTACTTATAGAGTCCATACTCGATCTGGGGGTCTAATTCCTGATAGTAATGGAGTTTTATCAATTCCATTTAGTCCTCCTCTAGTTCATTGGGCTAACATAAGGAATGTTGATTTTTGTCAGTGTATTTATATGATTACTCAGGCAGTAGCTTCTTAGGCTAAGCGTGGTGTTCCGGTTGCTCCATATTCTGAGGCCACAAGGATTGGAAAATTCATGAGGTTGTATCCTTCTATGTTTATGGGTACAAAGGTTGAGGAGGATCCTCAAGATTTTATAGATGAGATGGAGAAGATTTTTCATATTATGCATGCCATCGATGTGGAAGGTGTAGAGTTCACTGCCTACCAGCTGAAGGACGTGGCATACCAAGGAGAGATGGCATTGATTATACATTGTGGGATAACTTTTCTAGTGCCTTCTTAGACTACTTCATTCCTCAGAAGTTGAGGAAAAAATGGAAGATTTTATGAATTTTAGGCAAGTTAGGATATCTATCAACTAGTATGCCTTGAAATTTCATCAGTTGTCTACGTATGCTCCTAAGTTGTTATCTAGCATGAGAGCCCGAATGAGAAAATTTTCTTCATGATTGTCTCGCTAGTTAATTCTTAAGAGTAAGGCAGTCCTGTTGATCAAAGACATGGTATAACACCTCAAAAATCAAAGCCATTATTATAACCATGCTTTAAGTGTATAAAAAATCAAAAATCAAGTTTTGATAGTTTTATAGGTGATTTGGACATATATTAAGTCCTCAAATAGCTCCTACCTAGTAGAGAAGTTAAAACATTCCTTAGCGATTAAATTATTGAGAAGAAAATAACTACAGTCAGATTAAAACAAGAATAACTTTTTGTATACTAAGAATTTTTAAGCTCAAGACCCACCAAAATATATATAATTTAATTAGCTTTCCAACGATATCATGTTTGACTTAATCTAATATAAGAGTAAAAAGTTATGCCCATTTAACCAAAGGGGTGTCTGTCTGCTAAGTCGCGACAGCCAGGGTAACGAATCATCGCACTAGTGATGTACCGTCATGACAAACCATCACCCTTAAGTAGAAAGACCAAAATTTGGTCATTTTATGATAGTTTGAGTGATGGTCAATCATGGGAGTGATGGTCCATTGCCCAAACCGTCATTCAGGATTGTTTTGAACTTTTATATCATTTTCAAAGGGATTTTTGGTCTTTTCCCTTTCTTTTAACCCCAAAAATACGTCGTTTAATCCATATTAAGGATGGATAAAAATAACCCTAAATCGCTCATTCTCAATTCAACACTAAAATTTCTCAAAGAACATGTAGTTCCCTTTACCTCACAAGCTCTAAAGAACACCAAACCAAGGGTTTCTCTCAACAATTCATTTTCAAGGGTTCTCAACTCAAATCTTTCTTCAATAAATCAAAAAGTTTAGGTATGTGAGGTGTTCATCAATTGGTTCCTTTCACCCATTGAGCCCAAAAATCCTCTTTTGGTTTAAATTATGAATTTATATATGTTCAAGAATAATTTAACCCAAACTTTTATTTGTAATTTGAATTCAAGTGATGTCCATATGTGTTCCCATGTAAACTAAGCTATTTTATGTTCTAAACTTTCAAGAATCCATGTTACAAGCAATTGATTTCCTACTAACTACCTAATTCATATAGTAGTCTAGCTGAATATGTTATTTTCCCAAGTTTAACTCATTCCTATGTTTAAGTTTATGTATTTCACCTAATTATTGAAATGCCTTATGTTTTGGGTCCTTGAAATATGATTTTACATTACTATTTTAAATGTTGTTATCGTATTTTGTGATCATTCAGTGTTGGAGGGTTATGAACACCTAATACCTATGTGTTTTACATGTTTCCATTTTAAAGTACAAGTTAGTTAGACCATGTTTATTATTTTATTTAGACTACCATTTCATGTTGATCACTTATCAGCATAATGCCACATCATGTTAGACCCATAATAATACTAGTGTCATTCAATTGGGAGTAGGATTTAGCTTTGAACGAACCCAGGGATAGGGTCTTACCTGCTAGTAGAGGGTGTGACCTTGAGTAGCAGTCCCTAAGTTCCAAAACTACATAGCTACCATAGGTACACGAGGTCTTTGTGCAAGTAGATAGTGGACACTCTTTTAGGGGCATCTTCTAGTAGAGGGTCACTCCCTAGTCCTTCAGGACACTAGTTGAGTGGATCCACATAGCCATGTGTTAGTACTCGTGGCAAGGTACTAACACCTTTCAAACTAGGGTTACAGGTTGGATCCTAATTAACTTAGTTTGGGGCATGTTAGTTACATGATAGCTCCCATAGTCTCAGTACAATATTCAGAGTGTGTTAGTTTAGGTTTGCCTGACCAAGTATTCATACATCAGTTATTTAGTTATTCAGATATTAGTTATTCAATTATTCAGATATCTGTTATTCAGATCATGTCATTAGATGTTTATGCTTGGTCTTACATTCTCATCTTTATGCATTCGGTATCCATAAATGATCCTCAATTTAGATTTACAGCATGTTCAATTATACATGAGATGCACATACAATATTCATGTTTTACCGCTTCCCAGCTTCAGTTCTACTTATTCTACAAAAGTAAATATTTAAGACACTAAGTGTAGTGATTCACCATCTTATCAGATTATATTTGTGAGTCTCCCTACAATTAGGATGCATGTTTTAAGATTATGTATCGATTCAGTTTTACTTATTACATTCACCCCCACTTACGCAGTACATTCCAGAAGTACTGATCCACATATATGTCTATGTGGCTACATATTTTCATAATATAGGTATCAGGAGTAGTCCACACACCAGGGTCAAACAGTTCTTAGCTTTCAGCTAGCAGGTGATGAATTCTCCTATTTCAAGGACACCAATCAGTTATAGCCCATGTACTTTATTTTGATTATTCATATGTATTTATTAGTGGTAGTTGGAGGCATATCCCATCTATATTTATTTTGTATAATAGAGGTTTCATCGATAGTCAGTCAGAGTCGTTACATGTAATTCAAGCTTGTTTATTCAATTTTAACATGTTTTAAAATTTATCAGTAATTTCTCTACTCATAATTTATCATGATCATGTTTCCATTTAGTAAATTTAGTTTCATACTATGTAATTCAGTTACTTAAGCAGTATGACAGTAAATGGGTTAGATTAGGATCACTTGTTGTTCTAAGCACCGTATTACGTCTAGGGGGTAGCCTTAGGTCGTGAAAAACTTGGTATCATAGAGAAAATTTTAAGTGTCCTAAGGTGTCTATAAAGATGTGTCTAGTAGAATCTTGTGCAATGGTATGGAGACGTTTGTACCTTCTTCAAGAGGCTATAGGGCATTTAAGAAATATTTCCCTTGTTTCATGTCCCAGATCGTGTCGTAGAAAGATTTTCTAAGAAAACTATACCGATTATTATTATGCTCCATTCATGTCAACTCTTTTTTATTTTCAAGGTAACAAAAATAGTAAAGCTTAAGTTCTTAGAAATAAAGTTTTTCTCAGACAGTCCCCACAAACATTTATGGAATTGCATATGGTCTAAAGAAGTATCCCACTAATGCCTTTAGGTTCCAAAGTATGAAGGATTTTATTCATGATCTTGAAAAATTATGCATTGAGCCAAAGTCAAATGTGTTTTCATATCCCGTCTCGTTATCCTATGACAACATATGACCTAGAGTTAGAAGCATTAATCTAAAAGTTTTAGCAACAGTAAATTGGGAATAGTGTTTATCTGTATTTAGCAAATTATGTATCCATAGGGCTAGTTGTATGAAAGGCGAACCAATATGCTTAAAATAGTACATGTAAGAATTTAAGTTTATTGATTTAAAAATTAGGTATGATGGTGTGGGTATGATTTAATGTTGTGCCCAAGGTGATATGGGATTGTAGTATTTCTATATTTTTAAAGTATGTGTGCTTAGATAGTGCCCTTGAATTGATAAGTGTGAAAGAGGCTAGTAATGTAGTATTTGATATTATTACCATCTAAGTTATGGGTTGTAGGTCATTGATGATGGGTATTTATATAAAATGGTAATTTTCTTGGTTTAGGTAAAATATAAGCTTAGAGGTATGATATTCGTAGGCTATGAAGGAAAAAAATTAGATTATGCCTTTAGTGAGGCAAGTATGTTGTCAAGAAGAGTTGAAATTCTAGATGGTGTGAACTCGGGATACGGTGAAGCTCTTAAAGATTCTAAGTTAGTCCGTGTTTAAGTCATTATATGATAATTATTGGGGCTATAAAAAGTTAAGAGTTCTACCTTAGAAAGAAGTATTAGCAGTGGGCTTTCCACTTTCATGTGTAGTCTTTTAGGGTGAGTTTATTATTTTGTGCATTGTTATATCTCGAACCCTAGAATAAAATGGTTTTAGTGTTTAGATCTTATTAAATGGGTGTACAGACTTAGAAGAATGGCTTAAATCTAAGGGGAAGATGATAGGACAAGGAATCAAGTCAAACTCTCAGATTCTAGTATTAATGCTAGTGATTATGGGGGGAATTCCCGCCCTATTCTTATCTCAGTGCAAATTTTGTATTTCAGTCATCATGACATCTACTCATGCCTTAAAAGTCAACTCCATGATCATAGCTCAAATTCATGCCCTTTCCATAGAGTCATGTACTCTTCCAATTCCTAGTATGAGGAGTTCCAATTCACTTAGTAGTATGGATCATATTCCATAAATTTATGAACTCCAAACTCAGATCATGCAGCTCATGACTCATGTAATCATGACTTACAGTATGTTTAGTTCCCATAACTCATGGTATATGCTTAATGACCAGTGAAATTCTGATTATGTCATTTATGTCCTCATATTAGATCTCTTAGATGAATCCATGATATTGATATTTTACTCCTCAAGTCTTAGTTAAGAGTCAAAGTCTTGCATAATATTCTTTCATGAATCATGATCTCATATTCTAATCTTTCAATGACCTCTCCTTATAAAATAATAGTGGTGATGAGTAATTGTTTAGATAGAAGAGAGTAAATGTTTCATAAAGGGCAAAGATTGTTGTATTCTTGTTTTATCTAAGGCTATAAGTGTCAAGGAAGATTGAGGCAAATCTCCAGGTATATGTCATGGTTAGTTGAGAATTCCATGTGTGTCTTCTTAAGAATAGTACAAGAAAGTTGTGATTGATAAAGGTTTAGAGAATTTAAGAAAGATGCTTTTATGTATGTTTTTCTAAAAGGTCGTATGTGGTTATAATGATAGGCTTGAATGTCATGTTGGTATATAAGTGGAAGGGTGCATTGTGCATTAGTGAATTCCTAGTGAGAGGTTGAATTTAGTTATTAAAGTGGTAAGAAGAATTATTCTTGAGATGAGAGTTGTGAAAATGCATGGGGTATTGAATTCATGGTCTAGACTAGTATTATGGTGGTATGTGCAGTACCTTTTGATTTTGAGTTAGGCTTGAACATGGTAAGAGTATGTAGCTTAACTCAGACTTATGCTAGAATAGTTATATGTACCGATGTGAGTATTTAAGGAGCGAGGCTAAGATTTAATTGGACAGTTGCATTGCCTAAGTCCTAGTAATTCTATCCCAGCTTATGTTTCATAGGCTTATATTCCATGTTATAGAGTTGTACCCATGTTGCGATTCCGTATTCAGACACCTTACTGAGATCATGCCTAAGATTCTCTACTCCCAAATATTATAAAAACTTCTTAGACAGAGTGTTGAAGAAATACTCCAGTTGAGTATAGACTTTTAGAATGAGTTAGTCTGTATATCAAACAATTCAGATTAGCAGTCAGATAGACAAGCTCATATGGTTTTCCATCTTTCCATCTATTCTTTCTATTTGAAGATACATGAATATGGCTATTACATGAGATAATATATTGTAACACCTCGTACTTTTACCTAGTTTAAATTTATCCCAAAAATATCAAAGACTTTATTTATAGATGAATACACTTTTATACATGTGGAATTTTCAAGATTTTGACTTTTCATTGTGTGGGAAATTGAATAAGCTTTCCATCATTATAAAATTTGGTCAAATCCAACACCTGAGCGAAGAGTTATGTCCATTTTAGTAAGACAGTATACCACCTAAGTCATCAGGGCATCACGGAGCAAGACAAAATGACAATTGTCAAAGACCAGTGAGCCTCCACGATATTGGTGCTTCATGCCAAGGATCAATTTAAGAAATGTCCTTTTCCAGTGTTCCAACTTGATACCACCGCATCGCAGTGAACTTCCAGGTCGCAACCAAGGTGGCTTGGAGCCACCATGCAATTTCCCAGTTGTCATTTTCCAGTGGCTTGGCATGATAGTGGAGTGTCATGCTAGGGGTCCATAGGAAAAATTTCATGAAAACTTAAAATTGAGCCCATGGTTAAAACAATCCTTTCCTATGATTTTATTCCACCAAGATGTGGGATTTAAGCCCTAAAAATATTTAAACCCTTCATTATTCACTTTTCCCAAAATCAAAAGGTATTTCTCTCTCAAGAAAACAAACACTAGCTCTCAAGAATCAAGGTTAATCCCAAGAATCTCTTCAAGAACTCATCAAATTAAGGTATGTTAGATGTTCATCCATTGATCCTTACCTTCCATGGAGCCCAAGAATCCCTGTTCAAAATTCAAGATTTATGAATTATGATTTCCATGTTTGAATTAGATTTAATTCATGTTCATGATGTTGTTTGAATTTTAATCCATGATTTAGATTATGAGTTCCAAGAAATGATTCTAGTACATTTTGAATTACATGATATTCATGATAAATCCTACGTATTTATGATTTAATAAACCAAGTATGCTTATGTGTTTGATAAATAGTCTGTGAGAATGAAATAATGCCATTATAGCATGCTAATATGTATTTCCCATTCATGTACAAGTTAATTCATTACAAGTGTTTGATGGAATGTCTCAATGAATAAATTATGACCAAGTGAACATTGTTATGTTATTCAAGATTATGCTTTAGTTTAATTTTCATGATATCAAGTCATAGGGGTATTTAATACCCGATAATTTAGCTGTTTACCTAGAGCCAATGTTAGTGATAGGATAGTATCAGTGATGTCATGATCAGTAGTACTCTCAGTCAGTTATTGAACTCAGTAGAACTTAGTCAATTACAGAACTTAGGAAAAATCAGTAAGCTCTGAATCATTCCAGTCCAGTTCAGTATAATCAATTCAGTGTCTTCCAGTTGGGAGTAGGATTCAGCACCGAGCGAACCCAGTGATGAGGGCATTTCTGTTAGTGTAGGGTTTGACCTTTAGTATAAATCCTTGAGTTACAGAACTACGTAGCCAACGTAAGTTGAGATGACTTCCTGGTAGATATAGGTTGACATATTTCTCATGAGTTTACATATTAGTGAGGATAGAAAAAATATATTTCTTCTAGTTGGGGTTAACTCATAGCTAATGTTAGCACTTGTGGCATGGTACTGACACCCTTCCAATTGGGTTTACAGATTAGACCCCAACTCAGTTACCTTATCTTATTTTGGGCATGTAGGTTAGATGATTACCTCCCACAGTTTCAGTTTCAATCTTCAGTCTAGAACTCAGTTCAGTTCTACAGGATCAAGACTGTCAAACACAGTCAATCAGTATTAGTAAATCAGTTATCAGTAACTTCAGATATCAGTTATACAGTTATCAAAACCTAGTACCTAGCTTCAGAAAAGCTCAGTTATAGTATACACATACTCTTATATTCAGTTACTCTATATCATTTAGTCAATTATTATTCATGCATATGAACCCTTGCATTCAGCCTTACCTCATTTAGCATAACAGTACATTTCCACGTACTTACCTTATTGTATACCCGTTTCTTACGCTATGAAGTTTTATTTCATAAGTTCTAATGCTCAGGTTCCTCACTGCGCTTAGCCAGATTTAACTAGCAGTAGCAGATTTAGCAGTGAGTCCTCATCTGTCTCGGATATGCTTTTTATTGTAGTATTTCAGTTTAGCAGTAGCTCAGTAGTCGGAGTTAGTTGGGGGATTGTCCCATCAACTCCATTTTTCAAACAAACTCAATTAGAGGCTTTTCAAACTAGATTCTCATACAATTTTCAATTTGACAGATGTTATATTTTATCAGTATTTTAGATGTTTTGAACCTTATGGTACTTCATCATATTTTTCTGCATTAATTACAATATTATTATTCAGTGCTCACAACATATATCATTCATGGGTTATCTTGTGGTCCTTCGAGGTCGTAAGCACCATGTGCCAACTAGGGGTAGTCCCAGATCATTACATTTTTTTGCATCCGTATAAGTTGTAAATTCAGTGAAATCCATGAATCGTGTTTCAGATTCAGCTATTTAGTCATGGCTCAGTTCAAAGTTCTTAGTACATGATCTCAGTTTTCCATGTATTCCAGCTCAAACATTGTAATATCCCTTGTACGACCTTGGTCTCATTATCTCATGATCTATGTTTACATAATGTACTTGGCGATGCCCTGAAGCCCTTTTTTTTTTGGTTCTTAGCCATATTTTATGAAGGGATAATCCCTAATGAGAAGTTACATACTTTATTCCATCCTTAGTAACTCTTGGAATTTTTATTTGCATTCTTTAACACTTTGCAATTCTATATGCCTGATTGTATAATGAACATTTCAAGTTAATTCTAAACTCTAGCATGAATCAGTTACTCATAGTTAATGAAGTCAAATCAGCCCAAAAATTAGTTTCATGATAGAAGTTGTAATGTTTTAGCTTAGCTATATCCTTCACTAACATACATGTCATTTCTACATCATTCCATGCTTCTAAAGTTTCAATAATTTCAAACTTTCCATTCGAGGATGAATGATTCCAAGGGGGAGATCATGTAACACCTCAAAAATCCAAGTCATTATTAGAACCATGCTTCAAGTTTATGAAAAAACAAAAATCATGTTTTGAAATTTTTATAGTTGATTTGGACATATAGTAAGTCCTCAAATATCTCCTACCTCGTAGACAAGTTAAAACATTCCTTAGCGATTAAATTCTTGTAAAGAAAATAACTATAGTCAACTTCAAACAAACATAAATTTTTTTATACAAATAATTTGATCCCAAGACCCACCAATAGATAGATAATTTAATGATCTTTCCAATGATATCAATTTTTCTTAATCTGATATCGGAGTAAAAGGTTATACCTGTTTTACCAAAGGGGTGTCTGTCTGCCAAAGCACGACGACTAGGGTGATGGACCATTGTACCAGTGATGGTCTTTCATGCCAAACCATCACCCATAGGTATAAATACTGAAATTTGGTCATTTTATGATGGTTAGAGTGATGGTCAGTCACGGGAGTAACGGTCCATCACCCAAACCGACACCCAAGATTGTTCTGCACTTTTATGTTATTTTCAAATAAATTTTATGGTCTTTTCCCACTCTTTTAACCCAAAAACTATGTCGTTTAAGCTATGTTAAGGATGAATAAAACTAAAAAACAACCCTAAATCTCTCATTCTCAACACAATACTAAAATTTTTCTAAGAATAAACGGTTCCCTTTTCCTTACAAGCTCTTAAGAACACCAAACCAAGGGTTGCTCTCAACAATTCATTTTCAAGGGTTCCCAACTCAAATGTGTTATTCCTTAGAAATAACCTAAGTGCAAGCATAAATTCCTTATTTAAAGCATGGAAGTGTCATGTTTCCACGAAGCATCAATTGGTCCTTTTAAGAATTTTTTGGTAGGTTGGGGAGGTAGTCTATGAGTTAGATTTACCTTAGAGTATTTCAGTTGTATATCCTATTTTTCATGTTTTAATTTGAAAAAACATCATTCTAATAGTTGTTATGTGATTTATTGAGACTCATTCAATTTGGATCAATGATGTTGAGGAGTTTCCTACAGCTATTTTGGACAATTAGACTAAGGAGCCGAGGTCTAATATTATTGCTTTAGTAATGTTTAGGTGGAAGAATCCCTCAACTAAGGAGGCTACGTATGAAATAGATTTTACATGTGGAGTATATATCCTTAACTTTTTAACAATTTAGGTATCTTTCTTATCTCTCCCTTTGAGGAAGAATTTGCATTTTAGTAGTAGAGAATGTAACATCTCCTACTTTGAATTGTGGACTTATGTGTGTTTTGACCATTCTACCGTTCCTTGTAGTTATATTTTTGTGATTGTTGGTTATGGGAATAGGTGGTGTATGTAATGATCAAAACCATAATTATGAAGAAACATCTTGATATGGGTACGAGGTCTGGTTATTATCGAGACTACATTCATAAACTTACATAAGGCCACACAAGTTAAATTTCAAAGTTTACAGAATATAGGTCAAGCTATAATCAATCCATTATAGAGGGATTTATTTTTCTATAGTAGTATTGCTACAATGATATGATGCATACCATTAGCCCACTTAAGTTAGTTTTAATTTTTTCTTTTAATAAGTTGAAACCAACAACATGGTAGGGCTTTAAAAACCCTTAGGGTTGCCCCTAATATCTTGGAGACATAGTGAAACACCTTGGGCTTGGACCCTTAGAAGATTTATTGTATTTTTGGTTTTGGGTCAAGATACGACTAGGGGGGTCAGGTCGTATGCTGGGGTGCGATTGGTAATGCTTGGTGGTACACTAACCAGTGTTGGTTGGTAGGTTAGATTGGGTTTTGGAATGGGTATGATTTGAAGGATAAGAGCTGTATGGTTGGATACGGGTTGAATGGTTTGGGATTTTCCTTTACTTAATTATGGACTTAGTAACTTAAGTTGGATCTGAGTACGAATAGCTCACTATGAGCCGTAAGATAGGGTATAGGTCCTACCATTGACTCGTATGGTAGACAGTGTTTAAATTTTCTTTGGTTCTATTCTGCTAGGGATACAGTTTAGGGGTACTAATTGTATGGTTTGGGTATGACTTGGTGTAGGTAAGCCATAAGTTGGACAGTGTTGGATTTAAAGGGGAGGCCTAGGGTATGAGTGGTGGGTACTACTCGTATTGATAAATATAATCATTTTGGGATGGTCATACCCAATGGCAGGGATTTTGTGCAACTTAAGTGGGGATAATCTAAACATTTCTTTACTTAGCCACTTAAGTTCCCATGACTTTTAACATACTTGGGAGGTCATTTACCCTATTATTCTAATCTTAAACACTTTGAAACACTCTCTAATTCTTTCTAAAGATCTTGGTTAAAGGACGGCTAGGGTTTCATCTAGAGAAGAAATTTGGGGCTTGTTTGGGTGATTTCTTTCCATCATCCTCATAAACTAAGTGCATGTACTCCTTCCTCATTGTTAGTTCCAACTAAAGGCATGGTTTATATAATGTTTTTATGACATGACTATTGTATGGTTTTAAGGTTTTCAAATATGTGTTGGGGTTTTAGTATTAAATATTTGGTTATGGTTTTTTCGTGCTTTAATTATGTTTTGACATACTTTAATAGTGGTTTGGACAATCGGTTGGACGAGAATGGTTAATTGTTAATTGGAATTGGTTTTGGAAATGAATATGCCCCCAACATGTTTAATAAAATGCCTATGAGAATGCCTTTACTATATTATGGAACTTTTAATCAAACTATTTGCATGGTATGGCTTGGTAATAGAACCCTAAATGGAATAAATAGTTTAAATTGTTTGGAGTGGTTAATTAGTAAGGGATGGTGGTCATAGTTGTGGTTAATTAAACATTCTTGAGGGGTACTAGGGAATTCCCCAAGAAAACATGTTAATGAGAAACTTGTGAGGTACATGGGATTCCCCCAAGCATATTTAATAATGGAACACTTGTGGGGTACATGGGATTTCCCCAAGTTAACTTTATAATACAATCTATGGGTACATGGGAATCCCTTTACTTAAAAGAATTGGCCAAGGACATTGCTTTAAAGGTATAGTCGGTATGATGAAACTACTACTTATAGCCTCAGCTAATAATAATGGAATAATAGTTTGGTTGGTTGGAAATGATTTTAATTGGGCAATAATGGTGGGGTATGATAGCTAACTATGATGGTGCGAGTATAATGAACGTACACTAGAAACTCATGTTTGTCGACATGAGAGGTAGTCATAGTGACCTTATATGATACTATAAGGTACATGGGAATCCTCTAAGTGCACTGTACATTTGTATCATGGAGAGAGAAGGGTATTTTGAAGTATCCTACTCTTTTGGTATCTCCAATTCATGTGGCTACATGCATTCGAGCCTATTCAGGGGATTACACTGGACCCATATAGCTCGTGGGAGGTTTTAGGATGTTTAAGATTCACATACCCAGGTTAATGGTTTTAACTGTATATTAAAACCAATTCTCTTTCTCGACATGGTTATATATATTTGTATCATTGTGTGCATGTGGTTTGCTTATTTGGTTTTAATGGATGTCATTGATTTATCCTTATATAGAGTTCATGGTAGCGTTCACCCGCTAACCCATCTTCGGGTGACTATATCTCCACACTATGTAGGAAGACGACTATTCTACTCCTCCTTCTTAGTGATCGAATTTAGAAGCAGCTATTTGATTGAAGTTGAAAGCTTCCATATACTGGAAGGCTCCATTTCATATCATGGGTGTCTTTAGATACTTGGTTTATTTTATGTATATTGGTTTTTGCTATAGTTGGGGGTATGTCCTAACTAAATATTATTTTTCTTTTGGATAGAGGCTTTTATGAATACTATGGGTTAAAATGGTTGGGATCGGTATTGGTGTCAGCCTTAGTACTAGCATTGGTATTGGGGTTGATACTGTTGGACTTAATTTATGATTGTTCCATCCTCTTACATTATGTTATAGACAGGATCTTGGTTTTATATTGGTTTGGCTATGGTTGTTGACTAGTAATGGATGGTTGGACTTGTTTGAGTTTCTCATAGATATAGACCTATCCCAGAGTCTGGGTTTGTGCAATTATTCTATCTTGTTATAAGTTCAGAATTCGTTCGACTCAGGGTATGCATATTAGATATTTAGGTAGGGTATCAGGGGTGGTCCCCGATCTAGGTTGGACTTGGTATACCCATTACGACAAGTCCCTTGGTCGAGTCAGGTCATGTCAAGTTGGTATTAGAGACTTAGGTTTATGTCAAATGGTAGTCTACGAGCTATGCTGAGTAGAGTCTTTTTTAAGGGTGTGTAGTGCACCATACTCATAAGGGAGATACTACAAGGCATTTAGGAATGTTTCACTTTCTTGGTATTCTATTTTCCAGATTGGAATCTACGTCGTAGAATCTTGTCTAATACTGGTTTGTTCACTTTTTAGATTATACCTCGATGATCTGAGATGTAAGGTAATTCTACTATCCCAACTGAGGATGATGTTGAAGGGACACATACTACTCAGGGGGTCCATACTCGATCTAGGGGTCCCGTTCCTGACATTTTTGGAGTTCCACAGGTTGCTAGTAGTCCTTTCTAGGATGAGGTGAATAATGCAGAATTTTTGTCAATCAATTCATATTAATTCTGAGTTGGTTGCTGCTCAGGCTAAGTGGATGCATCTGGGGTTTTAGCTGCTGAGGCCATAAGGGTTGTCCATTTTATAAAGATGAATCTTCCTACCTTTACTAGTGTAAAGGTGGAGGAGGATCCTTAGGATTTCTTAAATGAAATAGAGAAAATATTCAAGGTGATGCAGGCCACGAATATAGAAGGGGTGAATTTTGCTGCTTACTAGATTAAGGATTTTGTGTACCAATGGTACGAAGAGTGGGATAGGGTGAGAGGTGATGTTGATGAGTCAAATTTATAGGATACATTCTTTAATGATTTTCTGGTTTGCTTCTTTCCTCAGGAGTTGATGGGAGCAAAGGCAGAGAAATTTGTCAATCTGAGGCAAGGGAAAATATCGGGCAAGGAATATGCCTTTAAATTTCATCAGCTATCAAGGTATGCTCCAGATTTGGTGTCTAATATCAGGGAAAAGATGAGAAAATTTACTTTAAGACTATCTCGATATTTGATCCTTAAAAGTAAGATTATGCTGCTGATTAAGGATATCGATATGTCTAGGATGGTGGTTCATATACATCAGGTAGAGGAAGAAAAGAGAAAGTAGGCTGAATATTGGAAAAGAGTAAAAAGTTCAAGTTTTCTTAACAAAGTGGTAGGCAACAACAAGGTGGTCGGTAAGGCGGCAAGGGGCCAAAGAAAAAAGTGGGGGAGTTCTGGTTTATTCTCTTCAGCTAGTGATTATTACCCCAAAATAGTTGGGTGATAGGTGTCAGAAGAGTGGCGATAATTTTCGGGCACAGGCTGCCCAATCTCAAGCAAGTAGGACTCAGTCGTCCTTATTATGCCCTCCTTATCAGTTTTGTGGTACGTTGTATAGGGGTATCTATGAAAAAGGGAGGGAAAAGTGTTTCAAATATGGCCAGCCAAGCCATATGCTTAGAAACTGTGTGGTCGATAAAGGTGCTTAGAGAGAGAGTAAGGCTCTGATTGCTTCATCTTTTGCTCTTACACCAACGGGTGCTGCTTCCGCATCTATTCTGTTCTGGTACCGGCATAGGTCAAAATAGGTTATATGTTCTTGCTTCTTATAAAGAAGCTAAGGCATCACCTGATGTCATTACTGGTATGTTAAAACTATTTACTAGTGACATATTAGTTACTTGATTTAGGGTCCACTCTCTCTTATGAGACCCCATGTATGGCTATGTATTTTTGTGTTGGTCCTGAGGTTATTTCAGATCCTTTTTCTATTTCTTCCCCGATAGGGGACTCTATTATTTAAAAAGGGGTCTATTAGGGATGTGTGGTATCTGTTGGTAATAGGTAGACTTTGGAGAATTTTTTTGAACTGGATATGGTGGATTTCAATGTTATTCAAAGGACAGATTAGTTACACTCTTATTATGCATCATTAGTTTTTTGAACCCATAAGGTTGTCTTTAGGTTTTCTAGTGAACTAGTTATTGAGTGTGAGGGTGGTTCCCTAGCTCCTAGGAGGAGTTTTATTTCCTATCTTAGAGCTCAGAGATTAATCTCCAAAGGGTGTCTCTACCATCTGGTCTAGGTTAACGATTCTAACTTAGAAGGTTCTTCTTTATATTTGGTTTTGGTGGTAAATAAGTTTCCTGAGGTTTTTTTAGATGGTCTTCCTAGTGTTCATTTGGATAGGTAATTTGAGTTTTGTAACAATTTAGTTCTGGACTCTCACTTAATATCTATTCCTCCTTATAGAATGGCTCTGACTAAGTTGAGGGATATCTAGAAGCAACTTAAGGATCCTTTGGATAAGGGTTTCATCCGTCCTAGTGTTTCTTCATGGGGTGCATTGGTGTTATTCATGCGAAAGAAGGATGATTCACTTTGGATGTCCACTAACTATCAACAATTAAATAAGGTAACAGTTAAGGACAAGTATTCTCTCCCAAGGATAGATGACTTATTTGATCAGTTGGAAGGTGCTAAATTCTTTTCTAAGATAGATCTTCATTCTTGATATCATTATCTTAAGATTAAAGAGGATATCCCTAACACAACTTCTTGTACTTGATATAGGCACTTTGAGTTCTTGGTTATGTCATTGGGTTAGACTAATGACCCCAGGACAGTTATAGATTTGATGAACAGGATTTTCAGGCAGTTCTTGGATCCTTTTATCATTTTATTCATTGATGACATTCTGGTTTATTCATAAAGTGAGGTGGATCATGTCAATCACCTTCGTATGGTGTTGCAGACCTTAAGGGAGTTGCAGTTGTATGCCAAATTCTCTAAGTGTGAGTTTAGGTTAAACTTTGTAACTTTTCTTTGTTATATTATTTCTAGTAAGGGGGTCAATGGTTGATTCGCAAAAGGTTGCAGTGGTTAAAAGGTGGCCTAAACCCATGACTACAACAAATATTTGGAGCTTCTTGGGTTATGCTGGGTATTATAGGCATTTCGTGGAAAGTTTCTCAATGATAGTTGCCCCCATTAACTAATTTTACTTAGAAGAAAGTAATGTTTTCTTGGTCAGATGCTTGTGAGGGAAGTTTTGAGAAGCTGAAGGACAAGCTAACTTCGTCTTCAATTTTGACATCGCCTGAAGGTAATGATGGGTTTGTGGTTTATTGTGATGTGTTCCATGTGGGACTTGGTTCTATTTTGATTCAGCATGGTAAGGTGATTGCCTATGCTTCCAAGCATTTGAAAGTACATGAGAGGAATTATCCTACTCATGATTTGGAGCTTTTAGTGCTTGTTTTTGTTTTGAAAATCTAGCAGCATTATTTGCATACAGTGGACATAGACCTTTTTTTTTATATAAGAGTCTATAATATGAGTTCATACTTAAAAGAATATAAATCTCAGGCAGAGAAGATGGTTGGACCTTCTCAAGAAATATGATATGAGTCTTCACTACCACCCAAGTAAAGCTAATTGGTTGCTCATGCTCTTAGTAGGTTGTCCATGAGGAATTTAGATCATGTGGATAAGAAGAAGCAGGAATTGGTGAAGGATATTCACCGCTTTGCTAATTTTGGAATTTGTCTCTTAGACTCCAATGATGGTGATATGATGGTACAAGAAGTGGTTCGATCATCTTTTGGTACAGAGATCAAGGGAAACAAATGCAGATCCTCTCTTGATTAAAATCAAGAGTAATGTTGGTGGGTAAAGTGTGATAGTATTTGAGATCAGTAGTGATGGTACCTTGAGGTACCTAGGGAGGTTACGCATTCCTGATGTTGATGGTTTGCGACAAAGCTTTTCGATAAAGTACATGAATTGCACTATGTTGTTCATACTAGTTCAACAAAAATATATCATGATCTCAAAGGGATGTATGGTGGAATAATATGAAGAGGGATGTGGCTAATTTTGTGTCCATGTGTATGTTGTGACAACAAGTAAAAGTTGTGCACATAAGGCCTGGAGGGTTTTATTAGGAAATTGAGTTGCCTGAATAAAAATGGGAGGTAGTCAATATGAATTTCGTTATCGGTATTTCTCGATCTCAAAACTAATTTGATTTGGTTTGGGTTATTGTGGATAGGATGACAAAGTACTCTAACTTCTTGCCTGTGCAGACAAACGTTTTACAGAGGACTATACGAGGTTGTATCTTCAGGATATTGTAAAGCTGCATGGGGAACCTGTTTTGATAATCTCTGATCGTGGTACATAGTTTTTATCTCACTTTTTGGCTGTCTTTTCAGATGCGGTTGGGTACTAAGGTTAGTTTGATTACTAATTTTTATTCGCAGATGGATGGGCAAGAAGAGGGGGCCATCCATACATTAGAGGACATGCTTCATGCATGTGTGATTGATTATGGTGGCAATTAGTTTGAGCATGTACCTTTGGTAGAGTTTGATTGCAACAATTGCTATATTCTAGCATTGAGATGGCCCCTTTTGGCGTATTGTATGGTAAGAGGTGTAGCTCTTCTATTGGGTCATTTGAGCTCAGTGAGGTGGATATGTTTGGTTTAGATTTGGTTTATCAGGCTATGGAAAAGGTAAAGTTGATTTGGGAGAGGCTTAATCCTACCCAAAGTCACTAAAAGTCCTAAATAGATATAAGGCATAGGGACTTAGAGTTTGATGATGGGGATAAGGTATTCCTGAAGTTATCTCCCATGAAGGACGTAATGCAGTTCGGTAAAAAGGGAAAGATTTGTCCTTCATATGTTGGTCCTTATGTTGTTTTGCAGATGGTTGGTAACATGGCATGTGAATTGAAATTGCCTTCTAGTTTGAGCTCTATTTATCTGATATTTTTTGTCTCTATGTTGAGAAAGTGTCTTGGTGATCCTTCTTTGATGGTTCCTTAGGAAGGAATGGATATCTCGAGTTCTTTGCCTTATGAAGAGGTCTCATTTAAGGTTCTATGGTGGAAACACAAGGAGAAAGAGGCTAGATAAGAAGCAGAAGCAGACATAAAGTCCAAATATCGGCATTTGTTTTCTACTTTGGATATTCGTATGGAAGGTATGTGTTCTTGAAAACATCTTTATTTTCTAACTTAGTTAAGGGTTAGTATAGATCCTTGCATCTTTATTTTCTTACTTTGTTAAAGTTTGGATTGATATTTGATAATGTAAATGAATCATGCTTCTGTTTGAACTGCTTTTCTGTGATTCAGGGATGAATAATCCTAGTGGGGCAGACTGAAACCCCCTGGGTTTGGACCCTTAGAAAATTTAATGGATTTTTGGTTTCTGGTCAAGATACAACTAGGGGTTATAGTTCGTATATTGGGGTAGGGTTGGTAAGGGTTGGTCATACACTAACCAATTTTGGTTGCTTGGTTGGATTGGGTTCTGGATTGAGTACGAGTTGGAGTATAAAGGTCGTATGGTTGGATATCGGTCGTATGGTTTGGGTTTTTCCTTCACTTAATTTGACAGTTAGTAACTTTAGTTGGATTTGACTACGGTGGATCACTATGAGCCATAAGATAGGGTACTAGTCCTACTATTGACTCGTTTGGAAGATAGTGTTCAAATTTTCTTTGGTTCAATTCTTCTAGAGATACGGTTTGGGGGTAATAATCATATGGCTTGGGTATGAATTTTTTTTAGGTAAGTCGTATGTTGGACAGTGTTAGGTCCAAGGGGGAGGCTTAGGGTATGAGTGGTGAGGACCACTCGTATTGGTGGATTTGACCAATATAGGCTTGTTATACCTAATGTCGGGGATTTTATGCAGTTTAGGTGGGGGTAATTCAGACATTTCCCCACTTAAACCCTTAAGGCTACACAACTTGTAACACATTTTGGAGGTCACTTACCCTATTATTCTAATCTTATACATTTGGAAACACTCTTTAATTCTCTCTAAAGCTTTTGGGTAAAGGAAGTCTAGTATTTCATCTAGAGGAGCAATTTGGGTCTAGTTGGGTGATTTCTTTCCATCATCCTAATAAACTAAGCCATGCACTTCTCTTTCATTATTAGTTCCAACTAAAGGCATGATTTATATTATGTTTTTATGGCATGATTATTATATGGTTTTGGGATATTCAAATATATGTTGGGGTTTTAGTATTAAATATTGGTTATGGTTTTCCCATGTTTTAATTATGTTTTACATGCTTTAATGGTGGTTTTGACAATTGGTTGGAAGGGAATGGTTAATTGGTAATTGAAATTGGTTTTGGAAAATACTATGCCCCCAACATATTTGATAAAATGCCTATGAGAATGATTTTACTATATTATGGAACTTTTAATGGAACTATTTGCATGCTATGGCTTGGTAATTGAACCCTAAATGGAATAAATAGTTTAAATGGTTTGGGATGGTGAAATTGTAAGGTATGGTTGTCATGGTTATGGTTAATTAAACATCCTTTTAGGGTACATAGGAATCCCCCAAGTAAACATATTAATGAACAACTTTTGGGGTACATGGTATTTTCCCAAGAAAACTTAATAATGAAACACTTGTGGGGTATACATGATTCCCCTAAGTTAATTTAATAATGTAAATATGGGTACATTGGAATCCTTTTACTTAATAAGGTTGGGTAAGGACATTGCTTGCAAGCTATAGTTGGTATGACGAAACTTCTACTTATAGACTCAGCTAATAATAATAGAATAATGGTTAGGTTGGTTGGAAACTATTTTAATTGAGCAATAATAGAGGGGTGTGATAGCTAATCATGAAGGTGCGAGTCCAATGGACGGACATTAGAAACTCATGTTTGCCAATATGAGGGGCCGTCATAGTGACCTTATATGATACTATGAGTTACATGGGAATCTTCTAAGTACATTGTACATATGTATAAGGGGGAGCAAAGGGTACTTGGGAATCCCCTATTTTTATAGTATCACTAGTTTGTGAAGCTATACATATCGATGCCCGTTTAGGGGGTTACACTTGGCACATATAGCTCGTGGGTAGTTCTAGGATAGTTAAGCTTCAAATACCCATGTTAATGGTCTTAAATGCATGCTAAACCTAGTTTCCTTTCATGGCATGGTTATATATATGTATGGTTGTGTGCATATGGTTGGTTTATTTGGTTTTATTAGATGACATTATTTTATCCTTATCCTGAGTTCATGCTAGAGTTCACCTGCTAACCCATTTTTGGACGGCTGTATCATTATGCCATACAGGAATCGACCATTCTACACTTCCTGGTTAGTGATCGAATTTGGGATCAACTATTGGATTGAAGTCGTGAGCTTTCATATTTTTAAAGGCTCCATTTTATATCATGGGTGTCTTTAAATACTTGGTTTATTTTATGGATATTATGTATGGCTATGGTTAGGGGCATGTCCCAGCCGAATATTATTTTTCTTTTGGATAGAGACTTATGTGACTATTATGGGTTAGAATGGGCGAGGTCAGTATTGGTGTCATCCTCAATATTAGCATTGGCATTGGGGCTGATACTATTTGATTAGATTTATGATTGTTCTATCCTTTTATATTATGCTATGGACAGGAAGTTGGTTTTATATTCGTTTGTCTCCACTAAGATTTTACCATTAACTATTACTATTTCATATATTGGCTAAGGCAAAGAGAAATAAGAGTGTGATTATAAGGTGTTTTGGTTATGATTGTTGACTGCTAATGTATAGTTGGAATTGTTTTAGTTGGTCACGGTTATAGACCTATCCTAGAGTCTGGGATTGTGCAACTACGCTATCTATTTATAAGTTTAGAATTCCTGCAACTCAGGGTATACATATGATATGGTTGGGTTGGGTATTAGGGGTGGTCCCTGGTCCATGTTGGACTTGGGATGCCCATTAAGACAAGGTCTCGGGTTAGGTAGTGTCACATGGTGAGGTAATGATGGGTGAAAACCCATATATTTTTTTAGTAATAACACATCTGTGACCTCTGCATAAGGTTGGAGTTTGTATTCGTTCATCCTTTCAGCGACTAGTCGACCTTCATACAAGCTAAGATTAATTAAGTAGTGTACACCCTAGTTAGAGTGGACAAATATGACGTAGATGGATGGAAGATTTTATGATTAGGCCTTTGGGCATGGAGCTAAGATTAATTAAGTAGTGTACACCCTAGTTAGAGTGCACAAATATAACGTAGATAGATGGAAGATTTTATGATTAGGCCTTTGGGCATGGAGTTTATATGGATAAAAATAGTTAAGGTTAGGGTAACTTATGGGAAAATGGCTATTTGTATACCTTATCTAATTATGTTGTATTTATTCTATATTAGGTGGTCGCGATTTCAACTCATAACTTGGGGGTAGTGGGAAGGTCAATTTTCCAATCATTAGAATAAATTCCTAAAAAAAGATTATGATATTATGTGGAGTGTTTATATTTTCCAAAATGTATAGGTTGTAACTCGATTGGTTGTTTTAGAAAAAAAGGAATGGGTTAAGTGGTATGCTAGGGATCTCAATAGTAGGATAAGTGATGGGACTATAATTTATTCTAATTTGTACTATATGTTCATGTTAACTATTTATTGGTATGACTTGTTAGTGCATGTTGTTGTATGGTCAATTCACTAAATTTCTCTTATTTTATGATTTTGACCTACCTTATTGTTAAACATGGAATATTTTTATAATTGAACATTCTCTTCGCTTATTAGTGGAATAAGATTGGCAAAAACATTTTTCTGGGTTAGAATTTATCCCCTTGAGGACATTACTTGAGGGTGGTTATAACACACACAGCGTGTATGTACAAGGTAGACGTGAGTTGATGGTTCCATGATTTAAATAGGTAGCCTTTATATGTGTTGTTGCACTTGGTGTTTGTCTTGACTTATTTTGGTTTGACCTGACTCTAAATTCTTGTAGGTTGCTTGACTTGCTTGTTATCTCTTGTAGTAAAATGGGAATTGCGTTCAAGGTATAATGGGACTTTCGTATACATGAGTAGGGTAAAGGTGATTGTAAGTGATCGGTTAAGTCTTAGTTAATGACTTGGGGTCTTGTTGGTAGTTTACTTGTCTTAATGGGTTACTTCCCTGAATGCTTTCTTGAATTTTTCAAGGTCCTTGACTTAGGTTATGGTCAATCTTTGATATGGTAATTTCTTTATAATTATAGTAGTCCTTAGTGTAAGGACATATTTAGTGGTTGAAGGTAGTGAAGTCGTATGGGTGAGAGAGGTACCTTAAATTCCATAACCAATAGGTTAAAAAAAGGTAATTAGTCTATTTGGGGTGAAAAATCTAGTGATTTTAAGTATCCATAGCAGGGAAACGAGTGATAGGGGCATAGTAATAAGAATAATAAGATACATGTTTTCTTTTGAATATTTATATTATGTTTGTGTGTAATCCAACTAGGTCAACTGATGAGTCTTACCAGTACATATGGTTTTTACTTATAATACTCTTGCTATAGCCTTTCGGGGTATAATTTTTCACAGGAATTAATGTTCGTTTCATGATTTTTGTGATTAGTAATTCTTCAAAAGCTCCCATTCCTCTTGCTTTATGTTGGGTGTATTTAGGCATTCTAGCCCTACTATTCTAGCCTATTTAGCCTTATTTTGAGGATGATTTATTTAATTAATGGGTTGATAATGTCATAAATGAGCATTTATGTGTCCAAGTATGTGTTTACAAGGTTTAATGGTGGTTTCACATGAGTTTTGATTCAATTTGAGGATTTAGAGTTCAACCGAGAAAACTAGTATAACTAGCTTAAGCTATGTGCTTTTCTAGTATATTGTGTTGGGTTCTAATGTGTTTTAATGAGTTAATAAGGTTGTTATTATGTATTTATATGTGAAAAAAAAACTTATTTATAATGTTCAAGGGTCAATCGGATCAAGAAAAGAGTCAAAACAATAAGGTAAAACTCAATGTAAATTTAACCTATGCTTAGCTCATATTTCTAGTTCATTGTTGAGGATATTGTGTTGTTTTGAGCTCTAAATTGTTGTTTTTAATGCGATATATGCTTGGTTAATGGACTATGATGATATATGAATGATTTAGAAGCTTCAAATCTAGTGGAAACAACTCAAAATGGCTTGGAATGGATAATGGAAGCTCAAAACACAACTTGACGCCAATTTGGACACCTGAAAAGTATTGATAGAGTGTGGGAGTGTGGGAATGATTCTGTGCATGTTCGACACATCAATGAATTCAGAAGGCACCCAAAAAATTGAAACAATGTGATTTAGATGTGACGCGATGCCCTCCAACGCGTTAATCACTAGGTTCACGGACGACAAAAAATTGTTTCCTTGTTTAAAAAGGCATGAGCTATTTATTCTACTATAAATAAGACCTTATACATGTTTTTACTTACTTGTAGACATCCTTGAAAGATATTGGAGGCTAACACAACTTCTTTTTAGGGTTTTTATCATTCTTCAAATTTAGTTTTTTTCATTGTTTGTATCATCAATCCAAGGGATTGGATGACAAATATTTCCACTAAAGGTTAAAACTACCTATCGGGGATGAAGGCCAAGATCATGACTAATTTTGTTTGAATTAATTTTGTTTGATTTTCTTATCATTATAGGTAATTTTTTATTCTTATTTTAACTATTTTAAGGATTAGTTACCCTTAAAATACATCAATTGTCAACCTTGTGATCTCGGGAGAGGGAATAGGGAGATAGAATACGGGAATAAGTAAAGTATGGTTCTTGTTTCTTTATAAAATAAGATATTTGAATAAGCATCTAGGATAGGGATGTACTTAGATGTCGTACTTGATTCACACATAGGATGATATCTTGCCGAACTTAAGTGGACTACTACATCCCCGCTCAATGATGTAGTTGTAAGGTTCTACTTGGGTAAAGGATTAGAGGTTGGGAAACCATAATTATGTGATTAACCCTATGAATCAACAACCATGATAAAACATTTAACGAATGAAGTTCAATTACGATGTATGATTTTTCGTAGGCCTTAACCCTATGCTTTTATCCATAGATTGTCCTAAGTCATTACTCTTTCTATATTAGTTTAGTTTCTTTTTAGTTTACAATTCTTAAACCTCCTTATTTACTTTTTCTCAATTTTGTTAAACTCGAATTGGATTGGCGGCGAACGCAAGTCTCTGTGAGATCGATACTTGGGCTTTCTTGAGGCCACTTTACTACTTGATAAGACCACCTACACTTGTGTGTGTGCTTGGGCACTGTCAAGTTTTTGCTGCTATTGCTGGGGACTTGTAACTAGGAAACTATCTTATTTTTAGTTTATCTATATTGAGTTGTTCATATTTTATTAGTTTTTCTTTTTATTTTCTTTATATTTCCTTTTATTACACTTCTCGTCAAGGCAACCTAGGATAGATGATTTTTGAGTGATGACGATTCTATATGGTATATGGTTTGTAGCCATAGTGGTCATTTTGAAGATATATATGCTGTCAATCCTGATTCAATACTGTTTGTGGGCTATGCTTAAAGGCTAAATTATATAAACAACTACAATCAAATGGTGCAAAATCAGCCACAATCATGGATAACTAGCAACAACAATTTCAACAGGCCCAACCAAATCAGTCAACTAGCAACATGAAAGAGATATTGAAATAAATTTTAACATTTCAGGTTGAGTTGTTGTCATACATAAAGAACCAGGGGGAGGCTGTAGAGTAAATGGATTTCCAACCATTTGCAGAAATAGTTGCGGATAATTTGAGGAAGTTTGAGTGCTCGGAAACTAAAATTGTTGAATGGGTTGAGGAGATACCACTGCCACCATGTCTACAGTGGCTAAGCAAATAAAAATATCAGGAGGATATTAGCCAATTTGTTGAGCAAACACAAGAATCGCAGCCACTCGATTGTCATCTTTATCTTGAGACTGAAATGGAGAAGGTGAATAAAAGTGAGTGTGTAGTAGAGAGTGTAAATTTTGAAGTAGGATTGGTTGGACCTCATTCAAAGAACTTTTCTACATTATGTTTAGATGATATCTTGTCTGTGGAATCATTTAAAATAGTAGAAGAGTGTGAAGATGAGGAACAAGAATCCTATATTCTTGATTTTACACCGGACAAGCAACATGAAAACACACCTCACTTTAAGGCCGAGTGGTTTACCATGCACATCCTATTACTGGGTTCTTTAATCTTTGTACCACCTCCTTATGAATGAGGCAAAAAGATAGATGCAAAGTTGTGGGTTAAATTCATATCCTCAAGGTGGAGGAAAAATTTGAATTTGATCGTATCGCGACACTAAATTAGGAGCTTCTTGGGAGGCAACCCAATCTAAGGTATGTTTTCTTTTTAGTTTTTTTAATTTTTTGTTTCACGTAGTTTTTGTTTCTGGTTAAGTCACAGGTTAATGGGAAATCTGAGTACCATAAACTTGAGCTTGAAGCATGGCAAAGAACGAGTGTGGGGTTCCCACGGATCTCCTTTATTTGTTAAGATGCTACTAGCTAGGCCTAGAGGCCTCAGGGAGTATTTCTATCTCTTACTTTTAAATTTACTTTGGGGACAAAATAGATTTTTAAGTGTGGGGTGGGAAAATTTCCAAATTTTGGCTCAATTTAAAAAAAATAAATTAGGCAAGATATTCTTGTTGGTGTTATTTTTTATTACATGATGCAAGTGTTTTGTTTGGTAAAAGCATGTTGATTACGAGAATTTCTACCTTTTTAGACTCCTAGGCTCATGTTTGTGACTCTTGTATTTGTGTCTTATATTTGAATTCATGCTATTGTTGGTTGGGAGTCTATGATGATCCTATTGAGTTGAGCATGTGCCACATATGTGTAAGGTTTTGTGTATATTCCTTATTACATATGATGTCTAAAACTTGTCCGGTGTGTGTGTAAAGCGAAATAAGGAATGTGGGTTTAGGAGATGATATAGGCATTTCTTTGATAGACGTGTTTTATACGTTCTATTTGTGTTACCTGATAACGCTCAATCTACAGCTCTCGTTTGAGTGTAAAGCGGTCGTTAGCAAATATAGAACCCAACCTGGGTTGGGTGTCGATCCCACAGGGAATAGCTTGGCCAACAAGTAAGCAAAATTAAGAGACTTTTGGTGCAAGTCTCGTAAGAAGGGGGTATTGTAATAAGTAACCAAAGTAATGAAATAAAAGCTGAAAATAGCAAAGTAAAAAGAGAGTATTTCGTGGGTTGTGAAACAATGAGAATTGAGGCGTTGGGGTTATGTCCACCTTCAGAGGTATACGTCTCTATTGGCTATGAGTGTGTAGAGTCTTGACATGCAATTGCTTATAGAGAATTGTAGTCGATGGTAAATCCAAGCGTCGCTCGACCTAAACAAGGACTATTTCACTTTAACTCTCTCGAGCTTAAAGCGTGTCTAACGGTACGAATTCTCCAAGAGGTTAGTCCAGTTACGGCACTAGCTTTTTAATAGGAAAGGGTGTCCTACTACCTTGACATTATCTCTTTTCCAGACAAATAACCTTTCTCTCGAACAAGTTAAATGTTAGACTGGCGTTATTCTTGCGTTTGCAACCGCAAAGAATGTAGATTAAGATGAAGAGCGTAATGATATAAGCAATATACTTGTCTTGAACTCACAAACTCACAGCTATAGATAGTAACTCATTCGGCTTCCATAACCCCAACTAAGAGGTTTAGTTACCCATGAATGCGAAGGATATCACGTTTTGCATGGTGGATGGCGTGTGAAAGAGGTGTTAGGCGTGTGGTTTTGGTGATTCCGTAGCGAGTAACGATTCTCTTGTTGTGGAATAGAGAAATAGAAGAATAGATTAGAAGTGTTTGTAGATGAGGAAGATGAGAAGGATGGAAGAAAATTAATTGTTGAATTAAGTGAAGAATGAAGAATGAATGTTAGAAGGTGAATTAATTTCTGAATTGATAAAAATCTCTAGCATGATAGGGTATTTATAATACTCCTATCCTACTCCTACTAAGCTAATGAAATAAATAACCAAATCCTAATATACTAATGAAATCCTTGACCCAAATGTACTAGGGTAAGGTTACAATATCATAATCCAAATAGATTAGTGAAACACATAACCTAATTATACTAGGTTAATGTATCTTTGTAAAAATCCAGCTTTGTGTCTGTAAGTCCCCAAAGTCTTCAGAATTGCTGTTTTAGCCCGGGACAGATTTTCCATGCAGCAGATTTGGTCCTTTAGGCGTCCAGCTCCCTTTTACTTCGTTTGTGAGCTTTCTTTTGCGTCAAGTAAGCCATAAAATGCTGTATTTTGCATCATTTATACCTGAAACTTTACTAATCATGTTTGTTAGCTCATTTATAGGAAAAAGGACTAAAAGTGCATGAAATAGATAATTAGTTCTCAAAACTAGGCTAAAATATGGGCAAAATATATTGATATAGGCGCGTAAATTCGCCTATCATCAACACCCCACACTTAGAGCTTTGTTCGTCCTCGAACAACATATCATGTCCTTCTAAGCATCGACTTAAGGTTTTTACATCAACAACACAAAACATTTATCAAGACAAGCACAACAATTATCAACAAAGAGTAGCTTTTCGATTGCTAGTAGAAACAATTTGACCTCAAGCATAGACTCGTGATGGTGATCAACTTACATGCAAACGTTAAGGTACATAGAATCATATACAACTATCCAAGACTCATCAACCATGTGTGTCTCACAATATAGTACCCATAATTACTCACAAGTATAGCATATTTTTCAAACATGGGTATCAAAGTATCCTTGCACTCACTCTCACAAAGAATTCATATGTAGCAACTAATAACCATAAGCTTGCCTTTAATGTAGTACTCTACTAAATGTCGGAATGTTAAGATTAGGATCAAGTAGGTCTTTTGATGGTTGTAATGTAGGCTAAGGGACGGGTAGGACTATTTTGGCCAAGAATAGTGACTAGGTTCCTAAGCACTTTAATACATCACATTGTATCATTGACACTTTTTTCTTTCAACCTTTCTTTACTCTTTTATTCTACCACCCTTGTTCTCCTATTTTGTTTTTCAATTTTAAGCACAACTCACTTTTCAGCTTTCTTTTCCTTTTTCTTTTCACAACATACCTCTTATGATAACACTTTCTTCCTTTTTCATAACACATTCAAGCACCATTACAATTTAAAGCATCATACTCACCCAATTTCCTCTTATGTTGTCACATGACTTTTTCTCTTTAAAGCACTTAGGAATTTGGATCAAATTACGGTCTTGAAAAAATGGATTAGGCTTACATACAAGGTTGTCAAAGAAATAGGCTAAAGGCTCAAAAGGGTTTAACTAGGATGATTTACATGGGTAGGAAAAACTGAAGGTAAACATGTATAGGTTGCCAAAGAAATGCCTAAATCATATCGTTAACTTAAACTCCTTATTTTCGCTTTGCATACATACCAGGCAAGTTCTAGCATCAGCCACATACATAGAATATACTATTATCTCACACACACAAGGCACATGGTCGACTTGATTGGAAGTAATATAGACTCTTGACCCAACAATTGAAGGAATTGAATCACTCAATATCACATAATAAGTCACAACTAGAGCCTAAATGTCTCAATAGTCACAATTGTAGCACCTACTCTTGTTCTAATCTCATGCTGCCTATCAAAATAATTTCATGCGTAGCTAGAAAAATTTTACTCCTAAAAAATAAAAAAAAACGTCAAACAAAAAAAAAACAAAAAAAATGGACTAAAAAAACAAAGTAAAAAAGCAAACATACAAACATAGGTGCAAACAAAGAAGTATAGCATGCAGATTCTGCCACCCCACACTTAGACTGGACACTGCCCTCAGTGGAAAATAAAGTCGAAGAACCTGATTAGTCGGACTCCTCATCAATGTCGGGGGTCATACCCCCTTCGTCAGAATCATCATAAGAGTCATCGTCAGAGTTCTCCTCAGCATCAGAATCAGGCAAGCGTCTATCATCATCAGTTGGCACGTCATCGTCAAGAGGTTCCTCAAAATATACGCCCACTCCACACATCTCCCGGGCATGCCTGTTCATTGGGTAGTCGTGGTCCAGCTGTTGGAGCTCTTCAGCAGTTGGAATACGTCCACCACTCATCATAGTGAATCGTGTCATGCCATAGAGATGATGGAAGAAACTCTCGTCACGAGCGTGTCTCTCCGCAGTGGTAAGGTTGACTCCATGCGTTGTTTCAGCATCTTTGACCTTGGTGAGGTCAACCTTCTTTGGGTTATGTGGGAGTTTGTGGTCAGCTGGTTCCTCTTCTATATCTTCCTTCCGCAACATTGCTGTCAACAAATTGCCGAATGTGAAATGGGACCTCCGGTGGAGTCTGGCCTTCCTCATGGTAGATCGAATGATTGGCCCAAAGTTGATAGGGACATTCGTCATCAACGCATAAACCAAACACACTCTATCTCTCGATATCTTGGTGTATTGCGTCCCAGGAATAAGGCATGAGTTGACAATGCGCATCCAGATTCTTGCTTCCCTATTTAGTGGAGCATAGGGGAAGGTGTTGTGACGGCCTGTTTCCTTATGTCTGCCCCATCTTGCCATCGATCTACTTCCATAAATCGTGTGTCTTATTGCTCTGTAAGGAGGCCTGTTGTACAGCTCTTTGTATGGTGTAGGGTCGACCGAAGGTAGGCCAAGAAAAGAGTTGATCCAATCCGCTGTAAGCTGTAACACTTGGCCCCGAATTTTGACTTCGTTGCCTGTTGTGTTCGGCGACCAGTTGGCATAAAACTCTCTTGTCAAGTCAAGATTGCACTCTCCCATGTCACGGAAGATGAAATCCAGCTTCAAAGCCATTATTTTAGCCAACATTTGCGGCTCCTTCTTTGCTAAGGTCTCCTTGTTGATCAAGTCGACGTGCACATATTTCTTTTCTTTGTTGCTGCTGTACCATGCCTTGGCTTCTTCCTCAAGAACCCATTTGATTCCGAACATTCTGCGTGGTAGGTGTGCTGAAGATGATTCTCCTTGGTCTTTTCGACTTCTCTTCTTGTCCTTTCGGGACGTGGTAGCCTTCTCCTTGCCTTGCTTTGCTTTGGGTGCCATTGTACCTGAGACTAGAAATAATGTTAGTTGCATCACAATCTCACTTGATACAATCTATATGCAAGCACTAGGGGTACCACCCCGCACTTAATCTTGTTAACACAAATCGGTGAAGTGAAAGTGGTCGAGTACTCAGATTTCGTCGACATACGTTTTAGGAGTGTATTCCGACAAGAAAATCAGCATTACATCACTTATTTTCAGCCATTGGACTACTTTCATGGTGGATATAGCAACACTACAACCTAGGGGTTACCACATGGAATCATTATTCTTACAACAAGCACAACCTCCTAAGTCGATAGGTACTATAACCTTATCCCGATGGCCGGGATGGTCTATCATGTAAGCATCCAAACAACAATCTTAAGCAATATTCATAGCCATGTCAATTCAGCAATTATCATAACAATGCTATCGGAGTAAAATTCAAGTCGGAAACAAGTCAAAAATTCCCTACGTAGATATTCACTCACGTTTTTGCAACAATTATCCAAACACATGAACATCACCATCAATCTCACATGATTTAGCAAAATATAATAAGCATAGCAACGTAGTACTTACTATAAATAGATGAAGAATAAGAGAGCACTTACTTGCTTGAAGATTGTGGAGAAGTTGTTGTGGATTGGAAGAACAAAGGAAGAAAATTTTGAGAGGATTTGGAGTGATATGCGGCGCCTTTAGGGTTGTTTCTAATGTGATTGTGTTATAAAACCAAGTCACCTTTATATAGGAAGAGTATGGGTCGGGTTATGACCCATTTACAATCGGATTTGGGGACAAAATCACCACATATGCGGCGCATATCCCTCGGCATATCAATGACATATGCGGCGCATTGTCCATGGCATAATGGGACATATGCGCCGCATAGTCTATGGCATTTCTAGACATATGCGCCGCATAGTCTATGGCATTTGGTCTCAGTATCTCAAGTGCCATAGCATAGGCGGCGCATAGTCAAAAGCATACCTAGGAATAGGCGGCGCATAGTGTATGGCACACTAGATTCCGAGTCCTTAGGCTATAGAATAGGTTGTGCATCGTTCGTGGCCTATTTTTACCAAGGCCTAGCCTTCCTCGAAGCCTATTATGACATGAGAAAGACTCAATTCATAGCCTTATGCATCACCATTCCTAACTTACCGACTTTACCATACAATGCGTCCAAATCGTCGATTGAGATCAATCTTCTCGTCGCGTACTTCTTGCACCTATATTTGCTCAAAACACAATGAAAACGATTAGTACGATGGGTTGCCTCCACCAAGCGCCTTAGTTTTGGTCGTGGCACGACTCTTATTTTTGGATTTTCATTTATCAAGAAGAAAAAATACTAAAACGATAAAACGATAAAATGATAAAATGATAAAACGATAAAACAACAAAACGATGGGTTGCCTCCCATCTAGCGCCTTATTTATTGTCGTGGCTCGACGTAGTAATCTCGAGTACTTAGACTTCGTCGAGATAAGTGATGGCCATGTCATTCATCGAGTCAAGAGGACCGATATATGGCTTGACACGTTGGCCATTCACTTTGAAGATAACACCCTCATTGTTTTCCAATTCGACTACTCCAGATGAGTAGACTTGAATGACTTTAAATGGACCAGACCACTTTGATTTTAACTTACCTGGGAAGAGCTTGAGTCTGGAGTTAAAGAGCAGTACCATGTCACCTTTTTGGAAGTTTCGTCAAACAATCCGCTGATCATGATACTTCTTCATCCGCTCCTTGTATAAATCTGATCTTTCATATGCATGGAGACGAAATTCATCTAGTTCGTTCAGCTGCTCCAACCTCAGGTTCTTCACATCATCCCAATTCAGATTCAAGTGCTTCAATGCCCACAATGCCTTGTATTCAAGCTCGATGGGTAGATGACAAGCCTTCCCATAAACTAGCTGATAAGGTGACATGCCAATGGGTGTCTTGAATGCAGTCCTATATGCCCATAGTGCATCATCTAACTTTCGAGACCAGTCCTTCCTATTCGCATTAACCGTCTTGGCAAGGATTTGCTTGATCTCGCGGTTGGAAACCTCAACTTGTCCACTAGTTTGGGGATGATAAGGCGTAGCTACCTTGTGTTGCTTGACTCCATACTTGGCCAATACAGATTTGAATAGCTTGTTGCAAAAGTGAGATCCTCCATCACTTATGATAGTACGAGGTACTCCAAAGCGAGAGAAGATATTCTTCTTTAAAAACGCTACAACACGCTTTCCTTCGTTATCGGCCAATGCTACAGCTTCAACCCATTTCGACACATAATCCACAGAAACCAAGATGTACTTCATTCCAAACGAATTCACGAATGGTCCCATGAAATCAATACCCCACACATCAAAGAGTTCTACCTCCAGAATTTTGGACATAGGCATTTCATGGTGTTTTGAAATAGCTCCTTGACGTTGGCATTGGTCACACCTTCTCACATAGTCGTGTGCATCTCTGAATATTGTAGGCCAATAATAACCACTTTGCAAGACTTTCCTTGTCATTCGATTCCCTGCATGATGTCCTCCAACTTGCGAAGTGTGGCATGCTTCCAATATAGTAGGCACTTCTTCATGGGATATACATCGTCGAATGATACCATCCGCGCATCTTCGAAACAAATAAGGCTCATCCCAATAGTAGTGCTGAACGTCATGCATAAACTTCCTCCTCTGGTGGTAAGATAAATTGGAAGGTAACACATTACTCACCACGAAATTTGCAAAATGGGCATACCATGGTAATTTCTCCATTGTTTTCGCTAGTATCTCCTCGTCAGGGAATGCATCATCAATCTGATTTTCTGGTTGCGCCACATACTCATTCCCAAGTCTAGATAGGTGATCAGCCACTTGGTTCTCGCAACCTCTTCTATCTTTGACTTCGAAATCGAACTCTTGTAGCAGCAATACCCATCGAATCAGCCTTGGTTTTGCATCCTTCTTTGTCATTAGATACCTAAGAGCTGCATGGTCTGTATGAACGATCACCTTAGTACCCAATAGATAGGCACGGAACTTCTCAAACGCATACACAACCGCTAAGAGCTCTTGTTCAGTAACAGTGTAGTTCCTTTGGGCTTCATTTAGGACCTTACTCGCATAGTAGATAGGATGAAATAATTTCTCCTTTCTCTATCCAAGAACAGCACCAACGGCTACACCACTAGCATCACACATGACTTCGAACGGGAGCGTCCAATCTGGTGCTACCATGATAGGGGCTTCAATGAGTTTTTCTTTAAGGCATTCGAATGCCTTTAAGCAATCATCATGAAAGTCAAACTTCGCATCTTTCTCCAATAGTTTGCACAATGGACTAGAAATTTTGGAGACGTCTTTGATGAATCTACGATAAAACCCAGCATGACCAAGAAAACTACGAACTCCCTTCACCGAAATTGGAGGTGGTAGCTTCTCAATTACCTCTATTTTGGCGCGATCAACCTCTATTCCTCTTTCGAAAATCTTGTGCCCAAGAACGATTCCTTCTTTTACCATGAAGTGGCACTTCTCCCAATTCAGCACAAGGTTGAACTCTACACATCTTTGTAATTCCATGCTCAAGTTCACCAAACAGGCGTCAAAGGACTCACCAACAACTGAAAAGTCGTCCATAAATACCTCCAAAGTGTCTTCTACCATATCAGAGAAAATAGACATCATACAACGTTGAAAGGTGGCTGGTGCGTTGCACAACCCGAATGGCATGCGTTTGAAGGCAAAAGTACCATATGGTCATGTAAACGTTGTCTTCTCTTGGTCTTCGGGGGCAATACAAATCTAATTGTAACCTGAATAACCATCCAAGAAGCAAAACCATCCTTTCCCCGCTAATCGATCTAGCATTTGGTCCATAAATGGCATAGGGAAGTGATCCTTGAGAGTCCAAAAATTCAGCTTGCGGTAGTCCATGCATACTCTCCATCCAGTAACGGGCCTGAGTGGAATAAGCTCATTCTTTGCATTCGCAACCACCGTCATACCTCCTTTCTTGGGAACACATTGTACTGGGCTTACCCATGTACTGTCAGAAATAGGATACACGACTCCTGCGTCTAACCACTTGATAATCTCCTTCTTCACCACCTCTTGCATTGGTGGGTTTAGACGTCTTTGATGTTCAATGGTGGGTGTGCACTTTTCTTGAAGCTGAATTTTATGTGTGCAAATCCCAGGTGGAATACCAATGATATCCGCAATGGTCCATCCAATAGCTCTAATATACTTGCGTAAGATTGCAATAAGAGCTGCAACTTGTTGCTCACCTAAATCGGCTGCTACTATGACTGGAAGAGTGTTTCCGCTTCCTAAGAATGCGTACTTCAAATGGCTTGGCAGCTCCTTCAATTCTAACGTGGGTGGTTCTTTAATAGATGGCTTAGCTGGAGGTGTGGGTCGATTCTTGAGATCAAGATCCAGCTTCTTGGGAGTATAACGATATGTTCCTAATCCCGATAGAGCACAAATATCATCTTCAGAAATTTCAGCATCATCATCCTCTTCTTTCATGAACAAAGCCTCCAAAGGATCATCAAGAATGTGCTCTTCTGCAAGTAACTCTTTCTCGTCATCAAAGACAACATCAGCCACCGAAAATACACTTAGATCTTTGGGTTGCTTCATTGATTTGCAAACATCAAAGCGAACCACTTCATCATTTATTCGGAATGAAAGCTCATTAGCTCTCAAATCTATGAGCACACTTCCTGTAGCAAGGAAGGGGCGTCCCAAGATTATGGAAACCTCTGAATCTGCTTCACAATCCAAGATGACAAAGTCTGCTGGAAATATGAATGAAGATACCTTTACCAAGACATCGCATAGAATACCAACCGGTCGTTTTACCGACCTATCCGCCATCACAAGCCTCATATTAGTTGGTGTAGGATATCCTAACCCCAACTTCTTATAGATTGATAATGGCATCAAGTTGATGCTGGCTCCTAAGTCACACAATGCTTTAGCAAAGTCCAAAGATCCGACGGTGCAAGGAATCGTGAAAGCTCCGGGGTCGGCCTTCTTCTGAACTATAGATTGAGTAGCAATTGCACTACAATGATGCACATCATCTTTCAGCTCATAGCTTGCTGCCCTCTTCTTAGTCAAAAGATCTTTCATAAACTTTGCATACCCAGGCATTTGTTCAAGTGCCTCTACCAATGGGACATTAATAGTCAGCTGCTTCAACATGGTCATAAATTTGCTGAACTTAGTGTCATCGGCCACCTTCTTCAATCTTTGTGGAAAAGGTGGTGGTGGGTATGGAAGTGTTCTCTCCATGGCTTTCTTCTCCTCTTGCTTCCGTTTATTATTTTTTTCAGGCTGCACGTCACTAGGTGAAACATCCTTGACGTTGGAAGTAGATGTTGCGGCTTCTTCTCTTGTGACGTCACTAGGTGTGGCATCCATATTTGCTGTTCCATCAACCACTTGCTTTCCTTTTTCTGAAGTTTCCAGCACCTTACCACTTCTGGTAGTGATGGCCATGCATGACCCATCATTCCTTGGGTTTTGCACAGTATCGCTAGGTAAGGTGCCAGCTTTTCTTTGATTGAATGCTGCTGAAAGTTGGCTCAATTGCTGCTCTATTTGCTTGATAGAAGTGGAATGAGAATCAACTAGTTGCTTCATGGAGTCCAAATCGTCAATTACCTCCTTAACTCCCGCGCTCGTTGCTTCCACTCCTTTCAATAACTTAGCCATCATGTCTTTCATAGAATTAGATGTGGTGGTATCACGTTTACCAGGGGGAACGTACAAACCACTCTTTTCATTATTTTTCTTCCAACTACCTTGGTCTTTGCTTCCTGATTTATCATAATAGTTCCGACCTTGGTTTCCTTGGGCATTCCCACGGAAACCCCCCTGATTGTTCAAGTAGTTGGCCTCCTCTTCTGAATCAGATTTGTCTCTTCCTTTTGACGCAATAGCTTTCACTTTTTTAGTCTTCCCTAATAGATGCTTTGTAAGAAGATCCATTTGGGTTTTCATGTGCGCCATATCTTGATCACGTTCTTCTTCTCTTCTTCTTTGGTCTGCAGACATGCCAATAGATAAAGTGGGGCTTGCTACCTCAGAATCCCTGGTATGCCAAGCTCTACTTTGTTTCGTCATACGATCTAGCATGTTGCTTGCTTGACCAAAGGTGAGGTCCATAAAAGAACCTCCAGCTGCGTTGTCCACCACTGGTTTAGTTACTGAATTCAAGGCTCTATACAAGATCTCCATGAGGTGAACATTAGTCATGTGATGGTTTGGGCATCTCGTTAGCTTTGTCTTGAACCTCTCCCATGTTTCGTGAAGAGCTTCAGAGGGAAGCTGACGAAAGTTGCTGATTTCATCTCTCAATTGAGCCCTTTTTGATGGCGGAAAGAATCTTTCTAGGAAAGCGTCTCTCAATTGCCTCCAATTTGTAATAGAATCAGGAGTCAGCCCATTCAACCATAATGTTGCCTCCCCAGACAGAGACAATGGAAATAGACGTAATCGAATAGCATTCTGACCAACACCAGGATTGTCAAAAGACTTGCATGTAGAAATAAAGTTGATGAGATGCATATTCGGGTCATCGCCTGCTAGTCCACCAAATAACCCCTTGAGTTGCAATAACTGAATCATGGTGCTAGTGATGTTGAATTTGGCTCCGGGCGCTAATGGTGGTGGAATTATAGCTCCAGTGGCTCCGGCACCATCAAGATCATCATCATCATCGTCGAAATCTGGTTGCAAAGGTTGGCGATCATATCTGTACCGAGCTTGTCGACCTCTTCGATTGGAAGGTGTTGCAATTTCAGCGCCATGCCTTGGGTTTATCAACTCGTCATCTCCTAAATCTTCATCGTCAGGATTTGTTGCTCGTCCAGGATTATCAATGTTTTGTTGTTGGACTTGAGCAGCGGCAAGAGCAGCTAATCTTGCTTGCTCGTGTTGAGCAGCCATCCTGTCGATTTCAGCTTGTGCTTCCATTCTTCTAATTCGTTGCGGTTCAGGATTGATTGGTAATAACGGTTGACCAGAACTTCTAGTATGGGGCATGCACTAAAAGAAAAACCTGCAATAAACAAAAACAAAAACTAAACGTAAAAGTACGAGAATCTTTGACCAAAGGGTCTAGTAATTATCACGAACTTGATTGACACTCGTATTCCCCGGCAACGGCGACAATTTTTGATAACGCTCAATCTACAGCTCTCGTTTGAGTGTAAAGCGGTCGTTAGCAAATATAGAACCCAACCTGGGTTGGGTTTCGATCCCACAGGGAATAGCTTGGCCAACAAGTAAACAAAATTAAGAGACTTTTGGTGCAAGTCTCGTAAGAAGGGGGGATTGTAATAAGTAACCAAAGTAATGAAATAAAAGCTGAAAATAGCAAAGTAAAAAGAGAGTATTTTGTGGGTTGTGAAACAATGAGAATTGAGGCGTTGGGGTTATGTCCACCTTCAGAGGTATACGTCTCTATTGGCTATGAGTGTGTAGAGTCTTGACATGCAATTGCTTATAGAGAATTGTAGTCGATGGTAAATCCAAGCGTCTCTCGACCTAAACAAGGACTATTTCACTTTAACTCTCTCGAGCTTAAAGCGTGTCTAACGGTATGAATTCTCCAAGAGGTTAGTCCAGTTACGGCACTAGTTTTTTAATAGGAAAGGGTGTCCTACTACCTTGACATTATCTCTTTTCCAGACAAATAACCTTTCTCTCGAACAAGTTAAATGTTAGACTAGCGTTATTGTTGCGTTTGCAACCGCAAAGAATGTAGATTAAGATGAAGAGCGTAATGATATAAGCAATATACTTGTCTTGAACTCACAAACTCACAGCTATAGATAGTAACTCATTCGGCTTCCATAACCCCAACTAAGAGGTTTAGTTACCCATGAATGCGAAGGATATCACGTTTTGCATGGTGGATGGCGTGTGAAAGAGGTGTTAGGCGTGTGGTTTTGGTGATTCCGTAGCGAGTAACGATTCTCTTGTTGTGGAATAGAGAAATAGAAGAATAGATTAGAAGTGTTTGTAGATGAGGAAGATGAGAAGGATGGAAGAAAATTAATTGTTGAATTAAGTGAAGAATGAAGAATGAATGTTAGAAGGTGAATTAATTTCTGAATTGATAAAAATCTCTAGCATGATAGGGTATTTATAATACTCCTATCCTACTCCTACTAAGCTAATGAAATTAATAACCAAATCCTAATATACTAATGAAATCCTTGACCCAAATGTACTAGGGTAAGGTTACAATATCATAATCCAAATAGATTAGTGAAACACATAACCTAATTATACTAGGTTAATGTATCTTTGTAAAAATCCAGCTTTGTGTCTGTAAGTCCCCAAAGTCTTCAGAATTGTTGTTTTAGCCCGGGACAGATTTTCCATGCAGCAGATTTGGTCCTTTAGGCGTCCAGCTCCCTTTTACTTCGTTTGTGAGCTTTCTTTTGCGTCAAGTAAGCCATAAAATACTGTATTTTGCATCATTTATACCTGAAACTTTACTAATCATGTTTGTTAGCTCATTTATAGGAAAAAGGACTAAAAGTGCATGAAATAGATAATTAGTTCTCAAAACTAGGCTAAAATATGGGCAAAATATATTGATATAGGCGCGTAAATTCGCCTATCATCAACACCCCACACTTAGAGCTTTGTTCATCCTCGAACAACATATCATGTCCTTCTAAGCATCGACTTAAGGTTTTTATAGCAACAACACAAAACATTTATCAAGACAAGCACAACAATTATCAACAAAGAGTAGCTTTTCGATTGCTAGTAGAAACAATTTGACCTCAAGCATAGACTCGTGATGGTGATCAACTCGCATGCAAACGTTAAGGTACATAGAATCATATACAACTATCCAAGACTCATCAACCATGTGTGTCTCACAATATAGTACCCATAATTACTCACAAGTATAGCATATTTTTCAAACATGGGTATCAAAGTATCCTTGCACTCACTCTCACAAAGAATTCATATGTAGCAACTAATGACCATAAGCTTGCCTTTAATGTAGTACTCTACTAAATGTCGGAATGTTAAGATTAGGATCAAGTAGGTCTTTTGATGGTTGTAATGTAGGCTAAGGGACGGGTAGGACTATTTTGGCCAAGAATAGTGACTAGGTTCCTAAGCACTTTAATACATCACATTGTATCATTGACACTTTTTTCTTTCAACCTTTCTTTACTCTTTTATTCTACCACCCTTGTTCTCCTATTTTGTTTTTCAATTTTAAGCACAACTCACTTTTCAGCTTTCTTTTCCTTTTTCTTTTCACAACATACCTCTTATGATAGCACTTTCTTCCTTTTTCATAACACATTCAAGCACCATTACAATTTAAAGCATCATACTCACCCAATTTCCTCTTATGTTGTCACATGACTTTTTCTCTTTAAAGCACTTAGGAATTTGGATCAAATTACGGTCTTGAAAAAATGGATTAGGCTTACATACAAGGTTGTCAAAGAAATAGGCTAAAGGCTCAAAAGGGTTTAACTAGGATGATTTACATGGGTAGGAAAAACTGAAGGTAAACATGTATAGGTTGCCAAAGAAATGCCTAAATCATATCCTAAACTTACACTCCTTATTTTCGCTTTGCATACATACCAGGCAAGTTCTAGCATCAGCCACATACATAGAATATACTATTATCTCACACACACAAGGCACATGGTCGACTTGATTGGAAGTAATATAGACTCTTGACCCAACAATTGAAGGAATTGAATCACTCAATATCACATAATAAGTCACAACTAGAGCCTAAATGTCTCAATAGTCACAATTGTAGCACATACTCTTGTTCTAATCTCATGCTGCCTATCAAAATAATTTCATGCGTAGCTAGAAAAATTTTACTCCTAAAAAATAAAAAAAAAACGTCAAACGAAAAAAAACAAAAAAAATGGACTAAAAAAACAAAGTAAAAAAGCAAACATACAAACATAGGTGCAAACAAAGAAGTATAGCATGCAGATTCTGCCACCCCACACTTAGACTGGACACTGCCCTCAGTGGAAAATAAAGTCGAAGAACCTGATTAGTCGGACTCCTCATCAATGTCGGGGGTCATACCCCCTTCGTCAGAATCATCATAAGAGTCATCGTCAGAGTTCTCCTCAGCATCAGAATCAGGCAAGCGTCTATCATCATCAGTTGGCACGTCATCGTCAAGAGGTTCCTCAAAATATACGCCCACTCCACACATCTCCCGGGCATGCCTGTTCATTGGGTAGTCGTGGTCCAGCTGTTGGAGCTCTTCAGCAGTTGGAATACGTCCACCACTCATCATAGTGAATCGTGTCATGCCATAGAGATGACGGAAGAAACTCTCGTCACGAGCGTGTCTCTCCGCAGTGGTAAGGTTGACTCCATGCGTTGTTTCAGCATCTTTGACCTTGGTGAGGTCAACCTTCTTTGGGTTATGTGGGAGTTTGTGGTCAGCTGGTTCCTCTTCTATATCTTCCTTCCGCAACATTGCTGTCAACAAATTGCCGAATGTGAAATGGGACCTCCGGTGGAGTCTGGCCTTCCTCATGGTAGATCGAATGATTTCCCCAAAGTTGATAGGGACATTCGTCATCAACGCATAAACCAAACACACTCTATCTCTCGATATCTTGGTGTATTGCGTCCCAGGAATAAGGCATGAGTTGACAATGCGCATCCAGATTCTTGCTTCCCTATTTAGTGGAGCATAGGGGAAGGTGTTGTGATGGCCTGTTTCCTTATGTCTGCCCCATCTTGCCATCGATCTACTTCCACAAAGCGTGTGTCTTATTGCTCTGTAAGGAGGCCTGCTGTACAACTCTTTGTATGGTGCAGGGTCGACCGAAGGTAGGCCAAGAAAAGAGTTGATCCAATCCGCTGTAAGCTGTAACACTTGGCCCCAAATTTTGACTTCGTTGCCTGTTGTGTTCGGTGACCAGTTGGCATAAAACTCTCTTGTCAAGTCAAGATTGCACTCTCCCATGTCACGGAAGATGAAATCCAGCTTCAAAGCCATTATTTTAGCCAACATTTGCGGCTCCTTCTTTGCTAAGGTCTCCTTGTTGATCAAGTCGACGTGCACATATTTCTTTTCTTTGTTGCTGTTGTACCATGCCTTGGCTTCTTCCTCAAGAACCCATTTGATTCCAAACATTCTGCGTGGTAGGTGTGCTGAAGATGATTCTCCTTGGTCTTTTCGACTTCTCTTCTTGTCCTTTCGGGACGTGGTAGCCTTCTCCTTGCCTTGCTTTGCTTTGGGTGCCATTGTACCTGAGACTAGAAATAATGTTAGTTGCAGCACAATCTCACTTGATACAATCTATATGCAAGCACTAGGGGTACCACCCCACACTTAATCTTGTTAACACAAATCGGTGAAGTGAAAGTGGTGATTTGAATGTGGTTGATGTGTTGTGATACAACTAAGTGAGTGAAAGAATACATAAGGATTTATGCACGTGGTACCTAGTCCCTAATACATCATGCAACGAACATAATCAGCACACACCTGGTCCCTACCACATAAATTCAGTATTCCCTTTTTAGCATCATTAAAAAGTGATAACAGTAAACCAAGAACAAACTAATCACAAGTTAGTTAACTCATGGCCACTAGGGCAACACTATCATAAAGAAAAACTTTAAAGAAGAGATAGATAAGACACACAAATAAAGATTCATTCATATGTAAAAGGTAAGTATCATTCCAGTGCATAATTTAAATGTTCCAAATAAAAACCCATAGGAATCAAGAAAATTTAAATAGGTGAAGGACTTGGGAAGAGGGTTTTCAGAAGTAGAGTCATGTTATTATTTTTTGTGGCATGACAGTGTAACAATTCCTTGGTTAGATGCCATATCTCTGCATTCATTCTAAGAACCTCATCCATTAGAGTTGAAACTTTTTTCTTTATTTCAGCATTCTCAATTCTAACAGAGACACTTAGATCCTTATTGGAAAGAAGATGAATTGTTATTTGTAATTTGCCAATCTCTGTATCCTTAGCAGCTGAGTTGAATTTCAATTACTCTATTTATTTATTGAGATCCTCTTGAGAGTTGTTACCTAATTTCTTTTCCATACATTATGTTTTGATCAGATTCTTTATACCAAATAGTTGTATCACAGTTCCAAGAGTTCATTTTCACAGACAATACCAAAATGATCAAAACTCTGCTCAACTAATATCCATAAGGCATTCCATGTTTTCCATTTTTCCCATGAACAACTACATGTATGTGATCCATCATTAATTCAAGTAGACTAATGAACTCAAAATGCTAAGACACATCATCATATACTTATCATCAGCTAAAGCAATATTCCTTTTTTGTGATCTACGCAGAATCACTTTGTTAACAAAATCAAAGACTATTTGTAACTAACCTTTGAGTGATTTCCTATTTACTATAGCCATATAATTTTCGTTAACCATTGATGCATTTCAAAAAAATCTATTAATAGTTATCTTTTTGAAACAGACCTCACACAACTGACAGGAACATCTAAAATTTTCCTAAGTAACTCTGCATCAAGATTCAGTTTCTTCCCTTAAACTGCCTCATTAAAAACTATGGGAATGGGTCCTTTAATAAGATGGAGGCATCTTTTATGTTTAACAAGCTCAACTAATTCCATCATACCTAGCTTTGTTAATATACTTAAGTCAAAGACCCTCCCAGTTAGCACCTTTTGATTTCTCAAGAACCTATTTCTCACATTTTTAGATACGAACATTCATTTTTTCTCTAGTTTTCCCTTTTTAGAATCATTGATAGGTTTATCTTTAGTCATATTCCTCTTCTTATAAGTACGTCCTTCAAAAGTCTGTTGCTTCTCAATAGATCTTCTATCAGAAAGGTTATGAAGCTTTAGGGATAAATCTTCATCAACGTGTTAAGTAAAGAGGGATTCTAGCTTTGGAAGGGTAGGAGAAAGGAGGTATTTTTCTAGAAGGTTTTACAGAGGATTTTTATCAATGCTAAGTTCAAAGTCCTTTGAAAGACACGAGAATGAGGAATTAGCAGCCATTTGGAAAACCTTGTCACAAGAGGGCTATTTGTGGCTAGATTTTTTCTTTTGACAAGAGAGGGTTTGGGGACATCATGGTTTAATAGAACAAATAAGCATAAGGAATGACTTTTTGAAAGAATAAGATGTGATCAATTTCAATTTTTGGGTGACTCATCTTTTCTTTTAGGATAAGACAAATTTCATACAAAGAGAGAGAGAGAGAAGATGTAACTTTTTTTACTGAATAAAAAAATTCACATTCATGATACAAACTTGAGATATAGGACCAGGTTCATCTCTTTCTTGAGTTAATTCTCAACTTTGTGCATGTCACATTTGTTATCCCCCAAAGTTGTTCCCATGGGTGAAACCTGCAAAGATGTTATACTGAGTTAGATCAACAAATACATACTTTACCAAGGATACCTATCTCCTACTCATATCAATTTTAGGGAGAAAAACTAATTCATCTAGTTAGTCAAGATATTTTAACGACCCCAGCCTCAACCTGTTCTTTACAAGTTGTTCCTTATAAAGAACCTTAATAAAGATGTCTTCTATTTTATCTTTAGTCCTGCAAAACTTCATGCAAATATCCCTCTTCTCAATATTGTCTCTCAAAAAGTGATGTCTCATATCAATATGCTTGATCTTCTTATGTTGCACTAGATTTTTAGCCTTGTTGAGAGAACTTCTGTTGTCACACATTAGAGGTATAGTGTCTAAGACAATCCCAAAGTCCTTCAGTTTCTATTTAATCAATAACAATTGAGCACAACAAAAAGCTGCAACCATATACTCAGCTTCAGTAGTAGATAAAGAAACTGAATTCTACTTCATAAAACCCAAGATATTAAGAAAGAACCAAGAAAATAAGCTATTTATGAGGCATCTTTTCTATCCACTAGATATCCATAATAATCAGCATCAACATATCCTAATAGATCAAAGCTATCTCCAGAAAGATAATATAGTACCAGGTCCTCTGTCTCTTTTAGATACTTAAGAATTCGTGAAACTTTCAAATGAGACCCCTTAGGATAGGCCTGAATTTTGCACATATTCCCACACTAAACACAATATTTGGCCTGCTTGCAATGAAATATAGTAATGTAACGACCCAAAATCTCCTCCTAGGACGTCACACGGTGCTTAAGGCTACAAGTAGCCCTAAGATAACCCTTTGAGCCTATCACTACATAAAATAACTCATTTCGAGAAGAAATAAACAAAACACTGGCACTGTCATATCAAATAATAGGAAATACGAAGAAAATACTTGGTCCAAACGACCACAAAACTGGAAATCTCAACATACTAACAATCTAATAACTAGTCCGACAAAGCCTCTACTACTTAAGTATAATAGAGAGCCATTGGGGCAGGTCCCCATCTAACTCAAACTGAACTGAAAGCAATAATATATCTACTAACAATACTAAAATGTCTAAAGATAGGTCCTCGAACCATGAGGACTCACCACTGTAGAGATATAGACAAAGGTACTCAAAAATCACTGATGAGGCTGGGACTGAGCACCTGAACCTACATTATAAGATAATGTAGCACATAGACGTATATATAGATCGGCACTTGGGAATGTACTGAGTATATAGGGGTGTATACATTTATAAAAAATAATATCCATACTCTTTAATCAAATCATGCATGCAAATATGAATGAGTCATATAGCTTGAATAAGTCTAATATAATAAGCTCATAAATCATGTAGAATAAAGCATGTAACACAAATCTCATGAGTCATTATACTTTAGCTTTAAAATTGAACTCTTCTCTTATTCTCATTACTCGAAGACTAAAGAAAGATTTAAACAATACTTTTAAACTCATGCATATATCTCATGGAGGGTAAAACATCTTTAATGCTCCAGAACTTATCACTCTTTTAAACTCAAGACACTTGAAACTCAAAATTCTATAACTCTTACAAGTAGACAAAACTACTTTCTTCTTCGAAAAATTTTACTTCAAGAAACTATTTTTAAAATCTTACTATTAGGTAAAATCACTTATCTCAAAGATTTAGGGAAAATATTCTATCTCAAGGGAGGTTCTCTTAACCGATATAAACCATGCGAGCTACATGGAGTCCAACATCTTGTACTCCTAAGGAAGAAACCTCATGTTAGGGTACGGCATCATACTCTTGCCAGGAAGTATAATCTCAACTCAGTGATCACTTATCTTGGCCTCGAGCCTATAAATCTCAATCCTATGGTGGCACGTAGTTCTGGGGTATGAAACTGTAGTAACTTACCCAACTCGGTGCTAAATACTACTCTATTTAGTTAGCTATATTCATCTCAGGAAAATCCACTTTAAAATAATCTCATGGTTCATAAGAACCTGACTATAAAATCTATAATCTTATTTGGTAAAGTGGATTTCAAAGCTACTATGACCATTAAGGTCAAAACTTTCTCAATGATCTCAAAATACTCAAATCATGGGTGCTTATAGCCCAAAAGTTCATGAAATTACAAATCTCAAGTAGGGCTTAATGACCCATCAACAAATCTCAAGTTAAGACTCATCAAAATTCATACTAGATATCATATGGACTCATAAATCATATAGAAATCTGGAATTTTCAGCAATTTGTCTTAAAATCTCAACATACTCATGTACTTCAATTTCTAGAACATCGGAAAATCTCAAAATCTCATGCATAGTAATATTGGGTATGAAACCACACTTCAAATTCATAGGAGAACTCATAAAGTCATGTATCTTAGTAATTTAAAATAAGTTTTGGGCATAAGGACAAAAGAATTGTCCTTGTTCAAACCCTACATACCTTAGATTGTGAAACTAGATGAACAAGCTTTCTTGAAATTCTTCTTCTTACTTTTTGAGAGAGGGTTCTTGAAGGCTTGGTCTTAGGGAACTCGAATCTCAACTCAATTTTTAGAATCGATGGTGAGTTCTTGAATGTCTTGGAGAAGGGTTTTGGATTTGCTCTTGAGGAAGAAACACTATCTCTTGGATGTTTTGGGAGATAATGAGGATATCTGCTTTGTTTTGTATATATCTAAGCATTAAAAGGGGAAAAGGCAAAAAAAGTCCTTTTAAAATAACTTAAAAATATTGAACGTGATTTGTGATGGTCGGAGTGATGGTCCGTCGCTAGTCTGACGGTCCATCGGATCGTCTATCGCACATTGGTCAAAAAAATGCCACTGCTTAGTTGCCATGGTCCTAGCAACGGTCCGTCACTAGCTTAATGGTCCATCGTCTTGGAAATCATACTTGGGACAGAAGAGGGAGTCACTACATTGGTTGCGATGGTCCGGGTGATGGTCCATCGCAAACTCGACGGTCCGTCAACCTGTCCATCACACCTGGGCGGTTCCAATAACTCTCGATAAAACGACCACAACTTCTCACCCCGATACTAGATTTAGACAAAATTGGTATCGTTGGAAAGCTAATTAAATTCTCTACATGATAAAAAGTCGACATTAGGGAAATTCTACACGGTTTAAAAAAATTCTCACTTGGGAAGTCAGGCCTTACTCTTCTTAAAGATGAAACTCGACTTAAAGAAAATCTGGGGTATTATAATTAAGTATCCAATAATCTCTCTATACATTGTCTCATTAACTAAGGGACCAAATTCATTATTATCCAACTTGGAAATGGCTATAATTAGAGTTTCAATTGTCTTGACATCTCCTATGTTATATTTCTTTAATAGCTCCATGATGTACTTCTCTTGACAGATCATTGTCCCTTAAGAAGTTTGCTTGATCTGCAAACATAGAAAGAAACTTAATTCACCCATCATGCTCATTTCAAATTTACTCCCTACTAGTTTTGGGAACTCTTCACATAGGGATTCAGAAGTATCTCCAGAGATTATATCATCAACATATATCTGAACAATCAGTAAGTTACTACCTCTGCACTTTAAAAAGACAGTATTGTTAATTTTCCCTTATTTAAAGCCATTTTCCATAAGAAACTTTGAAATTCTCTCATACAAAGCCCTAGGTGTTTGCTTCAACCCATAGAGAGCTTTGTCTAATTTGAGTACATGATGAGGAAAATCTGTATTTTCAAAACCTAGAAGTTGTTTGACATAAACTTCTTTGTTCAAGTTTCCATTTAGAAAATCACTTTTGGCATGTATTTGGAAGCGTTTGAAGCCCATATAAGCAGCAAAAGCAATAACAACCCTGATAGCCTCTATCCTTGCTACAGGGGCACATGTCTCATCTTAATCAATTCATTCCTCTTGGTTATAGCCTTTAACAACCAGTGTTGTTTTATATTTGTTGATAGTTCTTTGTTTATCCTATTTGTTTCTATACACCCACTTCATCCCAATGATTGTTCTATCAACAGGTCTAGTGACTAGGTTCCATACTTCACTTCTTTCAAATTATTGAACTTCCTCCTATATTGCATTGATCCACTAAGCATCTTTCAGAGCTTCTTTCACATTTTTAGGCTCAATTTGGGACCGAAATACTGATAATGCCATGGAATTTGTGGTTTGATCTCTTTTTTGACTCCAAATTTCAAAGGCGTAGTCAGATTTTTAAGAAGATGAGAAGATTTATGCCTCTAATTTGACCTTCTGAGATTAGTTCCACCGGGACCAGGTCCCTATGAAGTTTGACTGGACCCTTCTTATTGTTCTTCAACTAGAGCTAGGTTTTGTGACTGTGATCTTAAATCACCATCACTCTTATCATTCTTATCTTCATGATTTTTTCCTTGACCATCTTCTTCAGCAATGTCATCCTGTTTAACAAAAGTAAGTTCTTCTATTTATGAATCTTCAAATAACCTGGATTCATTAGCTTTCTTGACTCATAAAAGACCACATTCAAATTTTTTTCAACACAAAGAGTTCTTTAGTTGAAAACTCTTTATGCTTTGCCTATTGAAGAATAGCCCACAAATACTGCTTCATCACTTTTGGAGTCAAACTTCCCTAAATCATTCTTCCCATTGTTTAGAACAAAGAATCTGCTCCTAAAAGGTCTGAAGTAATCAAGCTTAGGCTTTTTATTGAACACAAGATTATACGAGGTCTTGTTCAGGAGTGATCTAATCAAGAACCTGTTTGTCACATAGCAATCAGCGTTTACAGCTTTAGTCCAAAAGTTCTTTGGAAGCCCACTATCAATCAGCATGGTCCTGGCAATCTCTATGAGGGTTCTGTTAATTCTTTCAACAACCTTATTTTGCTGAGAAGTCCTTGGAGTAGAGAAATTATGACTAATTTGGTTTTTAGCATAGAATCCTACAACTTGGGAATTCTCAAATTCAGTTCCATTATAAGATCTAAATTCAACAATCTTACAATTCAGTTGCATTTGAATTTGATTGGCTAAAGTAACCAAAACCTCATAGGTTTTATCCTTCGGTCTCACAAACATTGGCCAAGTAAACCTAGAGTAATCATCCAAAATCAAAAACACATAATTTTTCCATCCTCTACTTTGGACTTTAACAGGTCCATATAGATACATATGTAACATCTCAAGGAGTTTAGAAGTACTCGCTTACTTCTTCAGCTTAAAGGAAGACCTAGTTTGTTTGACCTTAACACAAGCATTACAAACCTTGTTCTCTGGTAACTTCATCTTTGGCATGCCATAAACAATGTCCCTTGAATAACTTGTTCAACAAAGAGGAACATACATGTTCCATTCTTCTGTTCCACAAATCAGCATCTTCATTTTGAACACATAAGCATGTTAATCCCCATCAACAACAGACTCCAAATCAGGTACATGTATATTTTTTATCCTCTTGTCTTTGAGAATAACTCTCCCATAATTCAATCATGACATAGTACATATATCAGCTGAGAATATGACCCCATTACCTTTGTCACAGATGTGAGAAACACTTAAAAAACTATAATTTAGGCCATTCACATAGTACACATCTTTTATTGGTTGATTTGGTGATCCTCCAATCTTTCCCTCACAATGAATATAACCCCTTTTACCATTTACGAAAGAGACACCTCTACCTTGTAGTGTCTTGAGAGAGAAAGCAGTCATTCATCTATGTCATATGCTTTGACCATCCACTATTTATGAAATAGTTCTGACTGCATTCTTCTTCTTCTACCTATAAACATAGTCATTTGTTAGATTTGGGAACCCACTTGAATTTGAGTTCCCAATAGGAAGACAAAGGTGTGATCAAATCTTTCTGGCCCATCTACGTAGAGAGTTCCTCTTCTTCACATTTTTCAAGGGAATAAAACACCTAGGACAATAATTCTCCTGCTGGATGTATACAATACTTCTTATTCTAGATTTAAGCCAATACTAATAGGTTTTGTTCAAGTTTACATCTCTTCCATAATGATTATATATAGGTTTTTCACTCATATCAAAGCCCTTTACCATTATTGATACTCTTACTAGTTAAATTAGAAAGAATTTGAGAGGATGTGGTCTGTTTTACAGATTTGTTAAGTTTTTCCCTTATACAGACCAAGTCCTTTTCTAACTCCTTATTTTTATAGAGGAAAGTCATAAGGTGCTTTTGATAATCCCTCAATTTTTCTTCATGATCAATCTGAAGCCTTGAAGCTTTTTTTTCCTTTGTCATCAGAATCATCCACTTTCTTCAGTCTATTTATTAAACTCAAATTTTTAGATTTCAATTTAGTAACTTGTTCCTCTATTTTAGATATCTAGAGATTTAAAGTTATTAATTAAGGTTCCTAATACTCTACTTTCTCTTCTAGAGTATTTTACTCAATAGGCAGTTCACACACAGAATTAATTAACATATTTATTAGCTTCTTTACCATTATAGTAGAGTAGTATCTAAATTTTCCTTAATGTCAGAGATAGTTACCTCATTTTATTCTTCATATTAAATTTTTTTCATGGGAGCAAATGATGAATCATAATTAACCTTCTACTCCTCCACATCCAGCATAGACGCATCTTCAGCCTTCTCAGCTTTATTAGATTCACTGGAGGAATCTCCTCACACTGCTAGGGCCTGTATCACTGCATAATCAATTATAGCCTTTCTTTATGATTTTATAGGGACCTGATCCCAGTTCTTTCCTTTGTCACCTTTAGTCTTAAGATATTTTTGGTAATCTATTTTATGCATTGGATAGTCCATAATGAAATCCCATGGCTTCCATATTTGTGATAAACTTTAACATTACCTCCCTTCTTGATGTTATTTCCTCTTCTTTAAAACTAACCACTTTTGTTCATAGCTCTAACAATCATTTTTGCCAAATATGCAACACCAGTTTCTTCTTTACTTGAGTCAAATTTTAAAGTCTTCAATGCTAGAGATTTTCCCTTTTCAATTCCTTCTTCTCTTGTCCTTGATATTTCTTGAGCTCATAAATTTTTAGATTACCAATGAGTCATCCATAGTGAGAGTCTTCAGGTTTCTTGCCTTAGTAATAGTATCCACTTTGATTTACCAAGACATAGGGAGAACACCTTGAATTTTTCTCACTTGCTTATACAAAGGAATCACTTCTCCTAAGTAGTGTAGCTTATTAATGATAGAAGTGAATTTTGTATGAATTTCTTGAATTGTTGCTCCTATTTTCATGGTGAAGGTTTCATACTGAGTCGTCAGCATGTCAACTTTAGAATCCTTCACATTTGTGGTGCCTTGATGAACAGTCCTCAACCAATTCCAGATCTCCTTAGAATTTTCTCAAGCAAAGATCTTGTTATATTCATCAGGTCCTATGCCACAGATAAGCAATTTCTTCGTCTTGTAATTCTTCTCAACTTTCTTTCAATCTTCATAATTGAACTCTCTCCTAGTATTAACAATCATCCTTGTTATATGTCCTTTTTTGTCCTATCTAACAAGTACATGAGGACCATTAAGTATTACATCATCAGCTCACTATCCCCAGCTATAATAAGGTCATACAACCTAGTTTTCCACTACCCACAGTACTGCCCATTAAAGTGGGGTGGTCTAGTGGTATATTGACCTTCTTCCAGATTAGGTGAAGCAGCCATGATCTTTAAATCACTCTAGGTATGAACCTTTTAAAGTGTTTTTGCAATGATACCAATTGTTGAAACGTGGAAGGTTGCACCACACTATAAGGGACCAAGTCCCTTAGAGTCAAACACAATCAATCAAATAGTAAAGTTGTAAGAAAGGAGAACTTTGCTGGAAATTAAAGAACACAAAGATTTAATGTAGAACCTCCTTGATCAATTGAAGAAAAACCATAGCTTTCCCTTACAAGAACTCAACAATTCACAATAATTAAACTCTTGATTACAGACTCAATGGTAATTTAACATTAATCTCCACTAGTTTGTAATGACTCTATTACAAACCAACCTTGATAACTCTGCCAATAACCTACCTTTATATTGATTAACTATCACCAATATCTAACTCAGGTAAATTTATCTAATCACACTTAAAAACATAAAGAAAATGCATTACTCTTTTAGCATGAGTAATTCAATTATAGACCAATACATGACTCAAGAACACACACTCTCTTAGCATATAAAAGATTACAACTTGAGCAATATTTGAGTTTTTGCTGATTTCTCTCTTTAAGCAATTATATTACCAAAAATAATTATTTGAGGAGAATTCTTTTCTATTTATAGCTGGATAATTATTAGCGTAGAAATACGATTGGTTCAGGTGTCCTGAAAGGTACAAGCTCATATGTGCAGTTTGTTACACTAATAAACAAAAATATCAGGATAGTGACAACATTACTGCATTCATGAAGCCCTAGGGACCAGGTCCCTTGATGTCAGATGATCATCATCAAAACAAGATATAGCATGGTTGTATCCATTGATAAAAATTATTTGATTCAACTTATACTAGTCACAGTATGGAGAGTATGCAGGGATTACATAAACTAGTAGACACGTTAGGCTATTTTCTAATGCCCTTTATGGACTAAATGTTGGATCGCTTAGTACGAAGGGGTTGGTATTGCTTCTTGGATGGGTATTTAGGATATAAAAAATCTTCTTTCCTCTTAAAGATCAAGAAAATAAAACATTCACATGTACCTATGGTACTTTTTTATTCCAGCGGATGCTTTTTAGGTTATGCAATTCGCCTGCTACTTTGGAAAGGTGAATGATGTAGATTTTTTCAGATAAGGTGGATCACACTTTGGGGTTTTTTGTGGATGACTTCTTGGTGGTAGGTGATTTATTTGATGATTATTTGATAAACTTGATAAACTCACCACACTATTGTGAAGAGTTCATTCTTGTTCTCAACCGAGAGATATTACTTCATGGTGAAGGAGGGCATAGAATTAGGCAACAAGATCTGAGTGAAAGAAATTAAAGTTGACAGAGAAAAGATTGAGGTAATTGAAAAGCTACAATGTCGCATCCTGAGTTGGGACCTTCGCCATGATGGGCATCATAAACCATGAGGGCACAAGATACTATCAGAAGTATAATTCTCATTTAAAGTCAAATATATGAATAATATAGAAATATTCATGATCAAAATATTACATCAAACTCATACTGAAACACAAAACACAATCTAGTATACGAAGCCTTTACTAAATACTAATCAATTTATGCTGGGACAAGGCCCCCGATTGGACCATGAAATTGAAAAAAAAATATATGAATAAAAACCTTGAAAAAATAGAAGGCTCACCGACTTAGTACTCCAAAAAAATCTACTTACGTATTGGACCGTGGGACTGAACCTCAGAACCTATATTATAAGACAATATAGCCGCCTGTGGATGGGTAATACTTAGAATGTATTGGTATACCAGACAGCCAAAAGAAAATAACTTTCAAAATAGCATTATAATGAAAACATTATAAGTCATAACACAGGGTCCTATAACATCAAAAAAGTTTTAAAATATGTATTTTGAACCAAAACTGGTTTCCAAAACTACATCATGATGTTAATTAGTTCTAAGCTAGATACATACTAGACATGGTCTGATAAAAATCATGGGTTATGCAGGGTCCGACATTAGCTCATCAGTCAAGCCCCCAATTTTAGTTTTTCGCAAGGATTGAAGTGTCTAGTGTAGTATGCAAAAGCATATAGAAAGTATACGATAATTATCTATATTTCAAAAAAGGAACAACCCCGCATTAGCAAAATATAGTTTTGGGCTATGATTTATCTAAACTTATGTCTTCTCGGTTAGCCACCTAAATCTCTTTAAGCCCTTATTTTATCTACTTAAAGAAATCATTTTGAAATAGTGTGTGGTCTTAACTAGCTATAGTCTTAAATAGTTTGTAGTCTATTATGATATTGCTCTAATTTGGTATTTTCATTCTAAGACTTAGATGTCGTACAGGCTATATTACATGCTCTATGTCACTTCTTACAAGACATGAATCATTTCCATCATACGATGGTCAAAAAGTCATATAGTAAGACTCTATTATTAAATAAGGTGGTTTAGATAAGCATTTCTCATTCATGAATTTTGGTAAAGCTTTAGGAAAAGGCTTAGGACCTTTTCAACCATTTTCAAATAACCACCATAGAGAAACAAGAGCAACATCAAAGGATATAATACTCATTTTAAACCTTTCATATGCATAATTGGGTAAGGAAACCATTCACAGACTCATTTTTTCATAAATCACAAATTAATATGCACATGTATACATATACAAAATCAAAATTGAGGGTGAAGTGCAAATCTTGAAATTCATGCCCTTGTGTTAAATGAAATATCAAAGTTTCATCACTTAAGAGAGATGAAAATATTATATTTTAGACCCCATAAGATTTAGGTCATTCTACATACCTCTAATGTAAAGATATTGAATCAAAAGTTACCCTTGGGCTCTTCTACTTTCTTTTTTCTCAATTCTTGACTTCGATAGGACTTCAAAGTGTTCTAATGTTAATTTAGGGTTAATCCCACTTAGAATAAATGTAATATAATATTATGGAATAGTTTTAGGTGTATAAGGACAAAAATACTGAATACTCATAAATTTGCAAAAACTTTTATGTAATGGGGGGTGGAAAGCAATCGATCCCCAATGCGTAGGGGCAATCTTGCAAATCAATCCCCAATGCACAGGGGAATCTTCATAGTAAGACCCTCATTGCGTAGGCCACACTTTGTGGTATATCCCCTCAATGCCCTTATAGCAACCCTTTCAGTGTGGGACCATCTCCTAGTGTCCCTCTCATATTGCATGCCCTTTAAAATTTTCTAAAAATGCCCCTAAGATATTCTAAATCATCTTAAAGTGGTTTTCCTTTCATCTAGGGGACTTGTGGGCTCATTTTTTGCTTTATTTAAATGTCAAGAAAATTGGGTGTTACATATGTCCACCAACATTGGTGAAGGGTGTGCATAGATTTTTGGGTCATGTGGGATTCTATAGGAGGTTCAATAAAGGCTTCTCAAAAATTCACAACCCTTTATGAAAATTATTAGAGAAGGAAGTAAAATGTATGTGTAATGATGAGTATTTGAAGGCTCTTTAGTACCTTAAAGAAAAGTTAGTAGTTGCACCCATTATTATTGAGTCAAATCGGTCCAAACCATTTGAACTGATATGCAATGCAAGCAGCTTTGTGCTTGGGGTTGTTCTTGGTCAACAAAATAAGAAACTCTTTAACTCAATTTACTATGAAAGTAAGGCATTGAATGGTGCTCAAAAGAATTATAGTATTATGGCACAAGAGTTTCTTGCAGTTGCCTATGCCTATAAAAAATTTAGGGCATATTTTTTGGGAACTAAAGTGGTCATCCATATGGATCACTCGATGCTGCGATACTTGATGGAAAACGAAGATGTCAAACCTCAATTATTTAGGTGGGTGTTATCGATGTAGGAATTATATCTTAAAGTAAAGGATAGAATAGGTTGTGAAAATCAGGTAGTTGACCATCCATCTCAATGGGAGAATGAAGGGAATAAATTGGATGAGATAGAGATTAATGACATATTTCCTGATAAACAATTACTTGTGGCGACCCTTGACCTCGTACCTTAGTATGAGGATTTTGCCAACTATTTGGTGAGTGACATTATCCTGGAAGATTTGAATTTTTAGCAGCAAAAGAATTTCCTTCATAATGTCAACAATTATTTCTGGTATGAGCCTTACATATTTAGACAATGTATGGATAATATTATCCAGATATGTGTGCCAGAGGTAGAAATGCTGAATACATTGTAATATTGTTATTCATACCAGTGGGGGCATTATGTTGCTGATCGTACAAGAAGGAAGATTTTAGAAAATTGTTACTACTGGCCCACTATTAATAAGGATGCATACGAGTTTGTTAAAACTTGTGATCTATTTCAACAATAGGGGTCAATTTCAAGACATCAGGAGATACCTATGACCTCTATGTTGGAAATTGGACTATGTTGGCCTGTGGGAATCAATTTTATGTGTCCCTTTGAAATTCTTATAAGTATAACTACACCTTGGTATGTATATACTATGAGTCTAAATGGGTGGAGCAGTTGCATTAGCACACAACGAAGGAAAAAATATGGTGTCATTACTAAAAGATAACACATTCTCTTATTTTGGTATTCCACATACAATCATAAGTGATGAAGGCTCTCATTTTTGAAATAAGGTTTTTTGGACTACTTTAAAAAATTATGGTGTGAACAACACAATCTGGCTACCCCTATCATACCCTAATGAGTTGGCAGGTAGAAGTATCCAATAGGGAGATTAGGATGAATTAACCAAGATTGTGAATGCAAATCGAAGTGAGTGGTCAGGAAGCTTGATGATACTTTTTTGGGCCTACCATAGTAGTTTTAAAATGCCAATAGGTATGTCCCTATACCATTTAGTTTTTGTTAAGGCTTATCATTAACCAATGATGCTCAAGTATAAAGCTTTATGGGCACTCAAAAAGTTGAAATTAAGTTGGAAAGATACAACTAATATGAGATTGGAACGATTGAATGAGATGGATGAATTTTATATTCGTGCATATAAAAGATTTACTCTTTATAGTAGAGAATAAAGTTGTACCATTTTCAAAAGATCGAAAAGAAAGAGTATCAAGTGGGTGATTTTGTATTGTTATTTGGTTCAAGGTTATAAATTTTTATGGGTAAGCTAAAATTGAATTGTTTCAATCCTTTCAAGTTGACTCAAGTCATTTGTATCTGTAGTGGTATAGTTAGAAAACAAGGATAGGAATATGTTCAAAGGTGAATAGGCAACACATCAAGCATTATGTTGGTCGGAAAGAAGAGGTGAAACTGGTGACATTGGTGTATCTTGATAAAGTCTGGTAGTCAAGATACCTGAGTCATTTCATAATTTAAATCAGGTTCTAGTGGGAGCGCCCCACAATGTGTTTTAAAATTATTTAGTTTATATTTTCCTTGTCAAGTCTATTTAATTTACGTGTTAAGTGTTCAGGATTGTGGATAACAAAAGAGATGGACACTATTTTGCGTTGATGGTTTGACTAAAAGACTGTTGTAAGGCTAATGGGTCATCAAAAGAAGTCATCAAGAGAAGGCTAAAACACTACCAATTGGAATAAGGCTTGATGGCTACCACGAGGGACCGTTGGGAGGTCGACAGACCATTAACCCAATCCTCCTAAAATTCTAGAAATGAGTCCGTTCTAGATAATACTTTACGAATACCTTGATGGAACATTGGGAGACTAACAAACCACCTAATCATCCATAAAGATCAATTGAAGAGAAAAACTAGAGTGACTTGATGATTCAAGTGACAGAACATCTACCTACAGACAAACAATCACTTAACAATCATAGGTAAGTTCGTATTTGTAATTTTTTTTATTTTTAAATTGATGTGTCCCATGAAACCGACTGCTAAAATCGATTTCAACTTGGTCCAAATAGCCGATCCAAATCTTACCCATATGTTAATTGAATTAATACCCTCATCCTCCACCACTTTTTCACCTTCATATTCTTCAACGATTGAAACTCCTATGTTCACAACTCTTAATTGCAGCCATTACCCATTAACCACTTGTTTCATTATTGTTTCTTATTTAAACCATCCTATAGCACAACATTATCCATCACCAAGAAGAAATCACTAATCACTTACTTTGATCTTGACATCTTCAAACATTAACATTTGGTACTTGCACAAGTGTTAGTTTCCATCTACATTTAGTGTTTAAGTATATCCAACTTTATATTTTCCTTTAGTGTAAGTTATTATTTTTGTGCTTCGTCGCATCTCATTTTCTTCTCCTAATTAATACAACTATTAAAGTTTGTACACACATAAAAATGATAGTCGTGTTATGTTGAATAGTTGTGTTCGGCATACTATCATGGGTAAAACAAGGGTTAAGTCTTAATAACCCTAGGTTGGTAATTACCTACTTTAACTTGATTGAAATTGAGTACATTTGATTCTCCATTGAAGTACAAAAAATATTACCCATGACATGTTTGATAAAATGGCAAAAAAATGTTGTACAACCTTGTACTCCCAATGGATTGACTGGTGGATCATCACATAAGCAATGAGAAATTATTCTAACTATTACACAACTTCTTAGAAATTATTATTCTAGATAAGCGCTGATAGGTTGGCGGATGGATCATCACTTAGGTGATGGCCCATTATGCTAACCATTCTCTATCTCATAATTCATAAAGTATATCTATCTTACGAATGACGATTGAACTGATGAATCATCAGTCTTCTAATAACACATTTGGGAAACTGTCTAGGTTTCTCAAGTCTTGACAGTAATTTGTTTAAGGGTTGACAACTAGGTTCACAAAACATGACTCACATAATGGACTATGACCCAACACGTCATGCCTAGATAGTAACTAAATGTTAATCTTCTACTTTAATTGTCATAACATGTCTAACTAGTTCCTACCTCAGGTACAATGATTCAAAAGCTACCATTAGGTAAAGGTGAGGGTAGATCAAGGTAACCCTAAGAACCACTACTTTAAGACTTCGAGAGTCAAAAGTTGATATTGATGCACCAACATATAACACTAGGAAAAGTGATAAAAACTGACATCTATCTTCCTAGTTTGAAAAAGACTATGAATCATCAAGTATTAAGGTTAGCAGTGATGTGGAGAGCGATTGCAGTTTTAGCTCTAGCCCAAGAATAGAAAGTGAAAAAAAGACACCACTAGCCCATAAAAGGGACCTAAAAAGGAGGGAACCAATCTAATCCATAGAAAAGATTTAGAGGTTAGATAATTAGTAAGATAGAAGGTTGAGGGTGCTAAGAATAACTATTATGATGGTTTTTTACCAACACAGTCACAGTCCAGAATCATAAAGTGGTTGCTTGCAGTAGAGTAACAGATAGTGACAACAAAGTTGCTAGAATATCCTGACATCGAGAGGTAGTTCAATGAGTATGGGATAGGTTGTCTGATCAAACCACTATATTCTTACTAAACCACTATTATAAGGGAGTTCTTTGCAAATTATTTGGTTTTTCTAAGAAATACTTCAGACGTGAGGAATCAAATTAGAATTCCAGTTTTTATATGGAATTGGATCTCCCTGTAGGTAAACCAATAGAACTTGTTACTATTTAAATATTTGGGGTTGTTCTTACACCCCTACTGCTGAGACTACATCCATGCCACTATTTTACTTGAAGTACAGATTTACATAAGAGAATTTTGTGAAGGCGTTCCAAGCTTAGAAGATATTTGAACGTTAGATATTATCTTGGAAAAAGGAGTTCAAACCATATATGGATAGAATCTTAGCAGAGGATTTGATGTCGTATGAGAATCTACATACCTGAATAGTTAACATAAAAGAAAGAGTGAATAATAGGATGCAGGAACTTTCAATCCTATATCTAGCTAAGTTTATGGCTAAATCAAATCAAGCTCAAGCCGATACAACTAATTCATAAAAAGTTACCAATTTGAGTGCCCCATCCACTGTTGGGATCACTATTACCGAGACCGAGGCCGTTTAGTCCTTATATAATTTGCCAAACTCCCAAGCCTATGGGCTTTACAAGTATTCTATCCCTCTCTTGTACTTTTATTATTAATGTATTAAGGATAACATTTTTTCTTGTGGTGGGGTGGGGCACTTGTAAGTCTATCTCTATGGATTTCCTGTGCTCTTTTCCCTCATGTGTTACTTAGTAGAACCAATATATTTAGGATTTCTATTTATATTTTACAATTGTGACATTTGATGTACATATTGTGCCTAGAAAAAGAAAATAACAAATAAATAACTATTGTGTTGGAAAATATGAATGTGGACCCTCTAAATATTATGATTGTGCATGTAGTTTTGTTCTGACTGACTATCTAAGGATCTATACTTGGAATTAGTACTCTCTAGATAAAGTGACATAAGCTTAAGCTTGAGTATTTAATAATAGGTAGCGTGGTTGTCCTTCAATGCAAGGTGTGTGTGAAGAGTTTGTTAAAATTATTACTATGTGCATGCAACTATAACTTGCCCAGTCGATTTTTTAGGTAATAAGTTGTTTCTCTAGGAGAGGATCACATTCCTTGTTTGAACTTAGTCCACTTAGCCTGAAAAACCTATTCAGAAATGTGTATAAATCCTCTTGATCCCTATTTTAAGATTATAATATCTTTATTCAAAAATTGCTAACCTTTCCTTCTCTACTATTTAAACCACTACTTTGGCCGTGGTCCCTCCTTGGACATCATGCACCTCAACACAGTCGAATTGCCTAATTAGGGGTGGCAGTTATATAATGGTTTAATGAGCATAAAAAGGTTTAACTAGAGTGGTATTTGAATCATAGAAAACTCTAGGAGTGTGTGCAACAAAGGAAATATCTAATCTTTTTAAAAAATAAAAAATAGAATAATATATATATATATATATATATTTGTATATGAATGTATAATAAAAATTGTAAGAAAATTAGATTGTAGCCGACTCAGCAAGAGATATTGGTTAAGTGAGTAAGGTGAACAAAGGTGAAGTTGAAAAACAAGTTAAATAGTAGAATAACATGTGTCAAGGAGGTCTAAGTCACTATTCCTAAAATATATCTCATCTGCACCCAAACCTTTAATACTAGGAAAATAAAGTCATATAGTGATCCTTGTCAATCGGTTATAGAACTTGATAGGATGGTAAGGGAAAGATTATGGTATTGTATATTCATTATTGGAGGTTTGTTATGTGAGTGAGAGATTTGAATTAAAGTCCCTAATTTAACTCTATAGGTGTGAAATGGACTTCTCTGTGGTGAGAGAATGTGAATGATGCTTGTAGTTGTTATTTGTTGGACTAGGTGTCTTAATTGTATATTATGTTGCTTATTTGGAGTGTAATGCCAAGCATGGATCCCTACTTTTTGACTAATGAATAGTTTATGCAAATACTATTAACGTAGTGGGTCCATTCAATTTTCCAATGGTTACTCATTCTTTTATTGTTTGTATACTAGCATGCTATTGGGTTAATTTGCTTGAGGACAAGAAAATGACCTATGTTGAGGGTGTTGATATATAGACTAGTAAATAAGAGTTTCCAACTACTGAATAAATATTAATGCTTTAACTAGATTAGTCTCTTGAGTGTTACACCAAATCAGTATTTCATCACTTTAAGATCAAGAAAACTAAAGTAAAGACCATCTTTGAAGGTTGGGAAACACTTAGATGGAGTGTTGATATAGATTTCCTTATAATTGCATGCATTGGTACAAATTCATATGTCGCATGACTTAGAAGTTATATAACACACAAGTGAACATAATCCTGGTTTTCTCTTTCTCATTGTTTGATACATTACAAAAATTTTATCTAAAATTTGACACAAGAATAACAAATTTGTTATTTAACTACCCCACCCCTATTATTTTATGGAAATTAATGACTAATTTTCCTTTAACCTACATACAACTCGATTAACACCTTATTCCCTATGGGATTTGAACCTAACTTCTATTTGTTTATATATTTAACAACAATTTCTTACACTTTCTAAAAAATGAGTTGTAGTTTGGGCGTATCAATAGGAAGGAAAACTCCCTCAACTCCTTCAGCTCCAACTAGGAATATCCTAGCTATGAGCTATGCACCTAAATATGACTTTCATTGCCTTAAACATTCAAGAGAGAAAATAGTCATGGGAGCATCTCATCTTATTCTCTTCATCAAAATCTCTATGAAGCGCTGAAATGTCCTAGGTAATGGAGCTGGAGACGGCCTTCTCTATGGACCTCCTAACGAAAATCGAATTCGCCTTCAATTGTCTACTACAAATTGGGGATTTTTCCTGGTAAAGAGGGGCATCTTCATTATCCTCATTCACATAAAAGACCATTTCTGCTACCCTATTGTTCTCTATCCCACTTGCATTTCTTTTTTTTCTTTTCTTATGTCACAGCCCGAGACTACCCCTACTCATGATATAATGCTTAGAGTCATAAGTGACCCTAAGCAAACCCAGGTCCTGGCATGATACTATGAATACTAAAAATAACTAACACTCACTCATGTATAAATAGTAAATTTAAATAATAAGTTACGTAAATAATCCCCAAATGACAATACCTAAATAACCCATAGAGCGGAAAACATAATCATCTGACGGTCTAAAAGCCTTTAAATATGTTGAGTTTTGGGGACAAGCCCCCAGCTAACTTTAACTATCTAAAATAGAAATAAACAAAAGAAATAAAATAGTAATACTAATCCTCGAATGTTGAGGACTCACCAAAGTACAATTATGAATGAGGTAGGAGATCGCACTAAGTGCGTTGAGGATGCACAACATTAGAACCTATATTATGAGACAATATAGCATAAAATAAAGTATGCGATCAATATTTTAAATGTACTGAGTATGTGAAATAAGAAATTACTCATATCAGCTGAACCTGATACAGGTAACATGGTAAATCGATGCATGACCAAGTAATGATTATTTTATGATAAATTGAAAAAATACAAGTTCATGCAAGTATCTAAATTTGAACTATGTGTTTTGGACTATGGGACCTATTAATAACCCACATACCTCAATCTAAGCTAACGTGTGGCACCCCAAGCACTTTACATCAATCGCACAGAACCTATTCATAAACTCAATGTTAGAGACATATGGAACCCCAAGAACTTTATTGATTGTTCAAATATCCACCCAATCATCCATATCCTAAATAAGAATAATGGGAAGGGTAAATCCCAAAGAACCATATAGAGTATAGCATATGACTCCCTAACCCAACCCAAGACTCCATCTGGAGAAGCCACCACTAGTGGGCCCTAGCCAAACTCCTAGAGCCATTTGTAGAATTTTGAGGACTTTCTTTCCACCCCTATCATGATAAATCCCTTCTCACAACAAATCCCGATCCATCTGTAGTTGTTATTATGTTCCCGCTTGCTTCATTAAGAAATGTTTCATAGGTGGGGCAATCTATTAATTTTCTACCATTGGTAAAGATTGACTTATAATTTTAGTAAGAAAACCCATTAGAATTCATAAATGACAAGAGAAGAATCAAAAAATAAAATTCAAACTTTTAGCTTTATTAGATGGGAGGCTACTTCCAATAGCTTCCCGCTATAGCAACAGATATGTTCCTATAGAGCCATTGTTATAGTGTAATACCCCAAAAATCCAAATCAATATTAGCTCCATGTTTCAATATCATGCATAGTGCTTTATATTTCTTTGATAGTTTTATGAGTTGTATTGATGTATGTTAAGGCCTCAAATAACTTCCAGCTATTAGACGAATCAAAATAATCCTTACCGATTGAATTTTTAATAAAAATATTGCTTTAGTCAAATTTAACTGAGTGAATCTTTTGATATATTAATAATTTTCCAGATCAAGACTGATAGAAAATTGAATGAGCTTTCCAACGGTACCAATTTAGCCTAAATCTGATACTCGGGTGAGAAGTTATGACACTTTTAGTGCAAAATAGTGGCCCAACGCGATAAGGCTGTGTCACAGTGATGGCCAAAATAATTTTCATACTTTTTTAGAGTGTCACCGCAATTTCCACCATATCTCGCCAAGGGGAATTTTTGCAATTGTCCTTTTCCAGTGGGGTACAGCGATTGGCACCGCATCGCGCCAAGCTTATAGTTGGGGATCATCCATTTCCAGAGGCGCAATGCGATAGCACCATATCGCACCGTAGGGTAAAATAGGTATTGTCAGTTTTCCAGTGGCCTGACCTAATTGCACCGCATCATGCCGAAGCCAAAAATTTGGGATTTCCAACTTTTATGGTTTAAATTACCAAGACTGTTTGGTCTTTTCCTAAGCCCTAAACTCGTCTAAAATACAAAATTAAAACCCTAAGGGGGAATTACGTACCCCATTACTCATAATTCCTCCCCAATAAACTAATTATCTTCCAAGAACAAACCCTTGCCCTTCAAGATTCAAGATCAAATCTCAAGAATTCACCATCAATTCTCACGAATTCATCAACCCAGGTATGTTAAGTGTTCACCTATGGGTTCCTTTCACCCATGGAGTCCAAATATCCAATTCTAAATGCAAAGTTTGGATATTTACAAGTTTTCATGACATTAATTATGATTTTAACCATGAATTCCCATAAATTGTAATTTTATACAATGTTTACATAAAATGTTATTGATATTAAACCCCACACATTTGAACAATGCTATTTGCTGTTTTAAATCATACTTAGTGATGTTGATGTTGAAATCATGTTATTTCTACAAGCTTTAAACTATTCTCATGCTTATATTGAACAAAGATTTTCAAGTGCTTGATGAAATACCTAAAAGAATGAATTTTGGATAAATTCTTTCATATTATGTCCTCCAAGTTTTGTACTATTTTACTATTATTTCTATCGAGTCTTAGGGGTTGTGAATGCCTAAATACTTAGTTTTTTACTTAGTCTCGATATCTTCAAAATAGTTTTAGAATATGTTATGAGCATTATCAGTTCAGTCGGTCATCATAATTAGTTAAACTTAGAACAGTTTAGTATTCTGAGTTAGTTCAGTTGGGAGTAGGATTTAGCATGGAGAAGTGCAGAAATGGAAGCTTCCCCGTCAGATAGGCAGATTTGTTAGTAGCAGTCTCTATGCTCCAAAACTATAGGGCCAGCGCAGGATTTGAGGAGTCACCCATCAGTTCAGGCTTGACTACCACCCAGGGGTTATCTATCAATTTAGGCTTGACACCCTTAGTCCTTCGTGATAGTACATCAGTGGATCTACATAGCCAGTGTTAGTACCCATGGCATGGTACTGAGACCCTTTCAACTAGGGTCATAAGTTGGACCTAATTTCCTCATATTGGGCATGTCAGTTAGATGATAACTCACATTCTCTCAGTTCAGTATTCAGTATGCTTCTGTTTAGGCTTGTATTGAAGATAGCATACCGATATCAGTTATTCAGTTATCAGATTTTAGCATTTCAGTTTACATATTATACTCAAAATATGTTTTATGCTTGGTCATGCATTCTCAATATTTATAGACTTTATGCATTCTATTCAGTACTTTATGCTATTCATTCAGTAAGTTATTAATCCTGTACATGAAACCATGCATATCAGTCTACCTAATTTAGCATACCATTACATTCAAAGAACTGATCACATACTCTTTTCTTGCACTATCATGCATCATATCATAGTTTCATACGCTCAGTTTCCGGATTGCGCATAGACATTCTAGATTTTTCAACCGTAGCAGTGGTGAGTCCTTATATTTCAAGGACATGGTCTATTTATCTCATTTATTTAATTAGTTCAGTATTGCCTATTTAGTCGAGTTTAGTTGGGGGGTTTTCCAATCAACTCCACAGTCAGTTGGTAGAGGCTTTTCAGATTAGTACATACAGTTAGTCAGTTTTGTTATTATTTTATTAGTTTCAGATAGTTATTTCCAATGGTTGTTTCTAGATTCATGATCCCGTATTGTTTTTGGTTATTTAAAACTTTATGGCTTATTAGTTGTTCTTTCGTATATGTTATTATATTATTCAGTGCTCACAGCAAGTACCAGCTCATGGATTAGCTTGTGGTCTCTCGGGGCTGTAAGCATTATATGGCACCCAAGGTGTACTCTTGGGGCATTACAAACTTGGTATTAGATCCTAAGATTTTAAAAATATACTAGGAATTCTGAAAGCCGTATCAAGTAGAATCTTGTGCATGGGTATGAAGAGCGCCACACTTATGGGCAAGAGGCTATGAGGCATTTTAAGAAAAGTTTCCTTCTTTTAGTGTTCATGTCATGCGAATGAGCGTGAGCTCATGTTAAACTATCTGTCTAATCTATTCTTCCTTCAGTTTATAGTGAACATGCCTCCCAAAAAGACTAACGAAAGCAAAAATATGAACCAGCTAGCAACTCTGCCGATTCAGAAAGATCCCCTGAATGAGCATGTTTCTCATGCAGAGTTTAGAGTTGTATTCACAACTCTAGATCACTCTATAGTGGCTCAGAATGCTCAGCCAGCTGCTATTTTAGCCAACCCAGTGGCTAATACTATTGCAACTAGGATTTAGGACTTTACCTGAATAAATCCTCCTCTTATTTTGGGATCCAAATCTGGAGAGGATCCACAGGAATTCTTAAACACGGTCCAGAAGGTAACAGATATTATGGGGGTAACTTCTAGTGAGAGTGTTGAATTGGTTACGTACTAGTTATAGGATATGGCTTATAAATAGTTTAAGCAGTAGAAGGTAGATAAAGGCATAGATGTAGGGCCTATAGAATGGGAAAGTTTGCTACTGCCTTCTTAGATAGATTCTTTTCATCAGATCTGAGAGAGGCTAAAGTGTTAGATTTTATCAACTAGAGATAGGGCAACATGAGTGTGAATGAGTATTCCCTTAAGTATACTCAGCTAGCTAGGTATGTTTCTTATGTGGTAGCTGATAGCAGGTCTAAGATGAGCAAGTTCGTGTCTGGGGTATCTGACAGTATGGTCAAGAAGTGTAGGACTTTAATGTTGATAAAAGAGATGGACCTATCTAGGCTTATAGTCCATGCTCAATAGATGAAGGAGTAGAAGACTAAGGAGAGAGAGAGAGAACAAGAGAGCTAGAATAGGTATCTTTAATTTTACTCAACTAAAGTCAGAAGGTGGTAATCGTCCTTAATTCCATCAGAAATCTTCAGTCCCAGCTCCATCTTCAGCTAGTGCCCCAGCAACTAAATTCATAAACTATAATCGAGATAGGGCGCTAGGCTCTAAGTCCTAAGGCATTGTTAATAGTTGTCGTGAAAATTCTCTTTGCCAGAAATATGGTAGAAACCATCAAGGTGAGCGTAAATCTAGAAGTGATGTATATTTTGGGTTTGGAAAGCCAGGCTATCAGATTTAGGAGTGTAGGGTAGTTGCTCAGAAAGGTAAGGATTTGCGCCAATAGGGTATTTCCCATCAATCATCAGTCACAGCTGGCCGCCCAACTCAGCAGGGTGCCGCTTCCAGCGCTATTAGTGCTCAGAATCAGAATAGGCTCTATGCTCTTCAGTCCCAACATAATTAGGAAAGTTCTCCTGACGTAGTCATTGGTACATTGCAAGTCTTTCATTTACATGTCTATGATGTAATAGACCTCGTAGCTACTCTTTCTTTTGTAACCCCTTACATAGCTGTCAACTTTGGAGTCAGTCCCGAAATCTTAGCAGAACCTTTTTTAGTATCTACCTCAGTAGGTGTCTCAATTATAGCCCGACGGGTATACAAAATTTCCAGGTTACAGTATCTCAGAAAGTTACTTTAGTTGATCTTGTAGAGTTAGATATGATTGATTTTAACGTCATTCTTAGCATGGATTGGCTCCACTCATGCTATGCTTCAGTTGATAGCAGAAATAGAGTAGTTCATTTTCAATTTCCAAATGAACCAGTCCTTGAATGGAGGGGTATTACTACAGAGCTTAGGGGTCAGCTTGTTTCATACCTTAGAGTGAGGAAAATGATATCCAAAGGGTGTATTTATCATTTTGTCCGAGTCAAAGGCTCAAATTCTGAGGATCCAACTCTTGAGTTAGTTTCAGTAGTAAGGGAATTTCTGGATGTGCTCCCTGAAGATCTTCCTGAAGTTCCTCTTGAAAGGGAAATTGACTTTAGAATAGACCTTCTTCCAGATACCCATCCTATCTCTATTTTGATATATATAATGGCTCCAACTAAACTTAACGTATTGAAAGATCTCCTAAATAAGGGATTCATTAGGCCCAATGTCTCCCCGTATGGAACACCAATCCTATTCGTGTGTAAGAAAGATGTTTCTCTTAGAATGTGCATTGACTACCGTCAGTTGAACAAAGTCATAATCAAAAATAAATATCCACTCCCCGGAATTGGGAGTTGTCCAACCAACTTTAGGGTGCCAGTTATTTTTCTAAGATAGACCTCAGATCCAGTTATCATCATCTCAGAGTCAGATAATATAACATTCTGAAAACAACTTTTAAAACTCGGTATGGTCACTTCAAGTTTCTAGTCATATCCTTTATTCTCAGAAATGCCCCAGCCTTCATGGAATTGATGAACCGAGTGTTCAAGTAGTATTTGGACATATTCATCATAGTATTCATTGATGATATTCTGATCTATTCCCATAATGAAGATGGTCATGCAGACCACCTAAGAATAGTGTTGCAGACTCTTAGAACCCATAGGTTGTTTGCTAAATTCAGTAAGTGCAAATTTTAGCTAAGATCAGTAGCTTTACTTGTCCATATTATTTCCAGTAATGGCATTAGAGTTGATCCTTAAAAGACTAAAGTGGTGAGCAACTAGACCAGACCTATTTCTCTATTAAATACCAAGAGTTTCTTAGGTTTGGCTAGCTAGTATCGGTAGTTTATTAAATGGTTTTCATCTATTGCATCCCCTATATCCAGATTGAATCAGAACAAAGTTAAGTTTCAGTGATCAGATTCTTGTTAGAGGAGTTCTCAAGAGTTGAAGACTCGACTTAAGTTCCACAAAAAGAATTACCCTAGCCGTGATCTTGAGTTAGAAGTTATTATGTTCGCCTTAAAGATTTGAAGGCACTATTTTTATGGGGTGCATGTTGATGTATTCACAGATCACAAAATCTTGCAGTATGTATTTTTGTAGAAGGAGTTGAATTTGCACTAGAGAAAATGGTTAGAATTGTTGAAGGATTATGCTATGAGTGTTTGGTATCACTCGAGAAAGGCCAATATAGAGGCAGATGCCCTAAATAGATTGTATATGGGTAGTGTTGCTCATGTTGAGGATGATAAAAAGAATTTAGTTCAGGAAGTTCATGAGCTTTCCAGATTAGGTATTCATTTGGTTGATTCAGCTGAGGGTAGCATTTGGGTTTAGAATAGTTTGGAATTATCTTTGGCTGCCGAAGTGAAAGAAAAGCAGGATAGGGATCGTAGTCTAGTGAAGTTGAAGGAGTCAATCAAAGATCAGAAAGTAAAGGTTTTCTCCCAAGGGGGATATGGTGTGATGCGTTGCTAGGGTAGAGTGTGTGTTCCTTGCGTTAATGAGTTGAGACAGCGAATTTTTGCAAAATCGCATGGTGTGCATTACTCAAATCATCTAGGGGCCACTAAGATGTTCCACGACTTATGCGAAGTCTATTAGTGGAGTGGGATGAAGATAGATATTGCAGAGTTTGTGTCTAAGTGATCCACTTTTTAGCAGGTTAAGATTGAACATCCGAAGCCCAGTGGGTCTATGCAAGAGTTCAGTATTCCCAATTGGATATGGGAGGAAGTGAACATGGACTTTGTGATAGTTTTACCTCGTACTCATCTTCAGCATGATTCGATTTGGGTCATTGTGGACAAGATGACCAAATTAGCCCATTTCTTTCCCATCTATACTTCTTATTCAGCTGAGAGCTATGATAAGTTCTATATTAGAGAGTTGGTTAGGTTGTACGGTGTTCTGTTGTCTATCATCTTAGATAGAGGTGCTCAGTTTACCTCTTACTTTGTGAAAGCTTTTTAGAAGGGTCTCGGTACCTAAGTTTACCTCAGTACAACCTTTCACCATCAGACAGATGGTCAGGTAGAGAGGACTACTCATACCCTTGAGGACATGTTGAGGGCGTGTGTAGTTGACTTTAAGGGCAGGTTGGATGACCACTTGCCTCTGATTGAATTTGCATAAAATAACAACTATCATTCTAGTATTCAGATGGCTCCGTTTGAGGCTCTATATGGAAGAATATATAGGTATCTGGTTGGTTGGTTTAAGATAGGTAAAACCACTTTAATAGGTCTTCACTTGGTGTTTGATGCTTTGGAGAAAGTACAGTTAATGAGGGAGAGACTTAAGGCATCCCAACGCCGACAGAAGTCTTATATAGATATGAGAAGAAAAGATCTTAAGTTTGAGGTTGGTGATTTTGTGTATCTAATTATCTCTCCCATGAAGGGAGTGAAGAGGTTTGATAAGAAGGGGAATCTTATTCCCAGATATATATTTGACCTTACATAATTTTGAGCTGTTTCAAAAAAAGTGGCTTATAAGCTTGAGTTTACTATACACTTAGCCTTAGTGCAACCAGAAGAAGTGTATTGGTGACCCACCTATAGTTGTTCCCTTAGAAAGCGTAAATGTCCAGAACAGATTTTTTATGAAGAAATTACAGTTGAGATCATTGATCGACAAATTCGTAGACTAAGGAACAAAGAAATTCCCCTAGTTAAAGTTCTTTGGTGGAATCAGTCCGTTGAGGGAGCCACTTGGGAAGCAGAAGCGGATATTCGAATTAAGTACCCTCATCTTTTCTCCGCAACCTCAGACTCAGCTTAAGGTAACAATCTTCTTAGAATTTCTCCTTTCCATGCTCAATCTTAGCTGAATATCATTCTCATGATAGTCACACATTCACAAAACCAGTTAAGTCATGTAATCTCGTTTTCATCATGTATATTCAGCATGTAACTTCAGTTCCTCGGTACTTTCAATTTAGCCAGTCTCAATCAAGGAAGAATGTTCCCAAGAGGGAGATATTATAATACCCCAAAAATCTGAACCAATATTAGTGCCATGTTTCAAGCTCATTCGTAGTGCATTATAGTCCTTTAATAGTTTTATGAGTTGGTTTGATGTACGTTAAGGCCTCAAATAACTCCCTGCTATTAGACGAATCAAAATAGTCCTTATTGATTGAATTTTTAATAAAAAATGTTGCTTTAATCAACTTCAACCGATCATATCTTTTGCTCTATTGAGAATTTTCCAACTCAAGACCAACCAAATGATAGGAAATTGAATTAGATTTCCAATGATACAAATTTTGACCAAATTCATTACACTGGTGAGAAGTTATGTCACTTTTAGTGCAGAACAGTGGCCCTATGTGATAAGACCGCATCACGATGATGGAAGAAATAATGTTCGTCCTTTTCCAGAGTGTCACCGTGATTGCCACCACGTCACACCAAGGGGATTTTTCACAATTGTCCTTTTTCCAGTGAGGCTCCGTGTTGGCACCGCATCGTGCCAGGCTTCAAGTTGGGGATCGTCTATTTCTAGAGGCGCAATGCTATAGACAGTGTCGCGTCGTAGGGTAAAATAAGGATTGTCAATTTTCCGGTGGCCCGACGCGATTACACTGCATCACGCCAAAGCCAAAAATTAGAATTTCCAGCTTTTGCAATTTAAATTCTAGGGACTATTTGGTCTTTTTCCAAGGCCCTAAACTTACCCAAATACGAAATTAAAACCCTAAAGGGGAATTATGTGCCCCATTACACATAATTCCTCCCTAAGAAACCAATTAAGTTTCAAGAACAAACCCTAGCCCTTCAAGATCAATCTCAAGAATTCACCATCAATTCTCACAAATTCATAAATCCAGGTACGTTAATTGTTCATCTATGGGTTCCTTTTACCCATGGAATCCAAATATCCAATTCTAAATGCAAAGTTGGGTTCTTTACAAGTTTTCATGATTTTAATTGTGATTTTAATCATAAATTCCCATGAATTGTAATTCTACACTATGTTTAAATCATTCTTTGTGATATTGATGTTGAAATCATGCGATTTCTACAAGCTTTAAACTATTCTCATGCTTAGTTTAAACTATGAATATCAAGTGTTTGATGAAATGCCTACAAGAATAAATTTTGGATAAATACTTTCATATTATATCCTCCAAGTTTAGTACTATATTACTACTATTGATATCGAGTACTGGGGGTTATGAATACTCAAAAACGTAGTTGTTTACTTAGTCTTATTGTCTTTAGAATAGTTTCAGAACATGTTATGAGCATCATCAGTTCAGTTAGTCATCACAATCAGTTAAACTTAGAAAAGTTCAGTATTCTAAGTATTTCAGTTGGGAGTAGGATTTAGCACCGAGCGAGTGCAGGGATGGAGGCTTCCCTATCAGATAGGTAGAGTCGTTAGAAGAAGAACCTGTACTCCAGAACTATGTTTCCAACATAGTATTTGAGGAGTCACCAGTCAGTTCAGGCTTGACTACCTCCCAGGGGTTACCCGTCAGTTTAGGGTTGACACTCTTAGTCCTTTGGGACAGTACATCAGTGGATCCACACAACCAATGTTAGTACCCGTGGCACGGTACTGATGCCCTTCCAACTGGGGTCACAGTTTGGACCCCAATTTGCTCATATTGGGGCATGTCGATTAGATGATAGATCCCACAGTTTCAATTCAGCATTGTGTATACTTCAGTTAAGGTTGTATTGACCATAGCATACAGATATCAGTTATTTAGTTATCAAATTTCCGAATTTTAGTTTACAAATTATACTCTGAACATGTTTTATGCTTGGTCCTATATTCTCAGAATTTATAAACTTTATGCATTCTATTCTGTACTTTATGCTATTCATTCAGTAAGTTATTACTCGTGTACATGAAACCATGTATATCAGTCTACCTGATTTAGCATACCAGTACATTCAAAGTATTGATCACATACTCTTTTTATGAACTATGATGTATCATATCATAGGGTCGGATGCTCAGTTCTCGGATCGTGCATAGACATTCCAGACTTTTTAGTCATATTAGTGGTGAGTCCTCATATTTTTACGACATGGTCTATTTATCTCAATTATTTCATTAGTTCAATATTACCTATTCAGTTAGGGTTAGTTGGGGGTTTGTCCCATCAGCTTCACAGACAGTCAGTAGAGGCTTTTCAGACTAGTACAAATAGTCAGTCAGTTTTGTTATTATTTTATTAGTTTCAGACAGTTGTTTCCAGCAGTTGTTTCCAGATTCATGATCTAGTATTGTTTTCAGTTATTAAAACCTTATGGCTTATCAGTTGTTCTTCCACATATGTTATTATATTATTCAGTGCTCACAGTAGGTACCAGCTCATAGGTTATCTTGTGGTCTCTCAGGACCGCAAGCACCGTGTGGCGCCCAGGGTATACTCTTGGGGAATTACATATAGCAAGATTTTATCCATTAAACTGGTTTCACTATAGCAACCTTTATTGTCCCCGACAGTCAAGAGGTGCAACAATGATGTTTCTTGACTCTAAAACTCCTATTTTTTGTTTTGATTTTAGATTATTATTTAAAAAATATCTTAGAATCCACTTATATAAAAATTCAAGCATGATAAATCATATATAATGCCCAAATTGTCAATTTAAATTTGAGAAGAACCCTTCACATTCTCTTCCATTTAGGGCTTATTTTACCTACAAACTTTAAGTCTCTTATGCTCAGAATATGATAGAAGCATTATAAATGTAAGAGAAGCATCCATGCTTTATAGACTCAATCTGGACCAAAACTAAAAGATAAAAATCTCAACTCTAAAATCCTTTTATTCAATGAGATTCAAGCCTAAATCTTACATAATTTCGAGTAATGAACTAAATAAGAGTTGGGAATAGAGTGACTTATTTCGATAAAGTGGGAGAGATAATCGGAGAGAGAGGGAGAGGATTTCAAGTGAAGGAAGGAAAATAGATAATGAAATCCATTCATTTCCTTTAAACTATTTCTAGAAGCCATGTTGCAATAGCAGGGTCTCTCCTTAAACCCCATAATTTTTTTATGGTTTTGAAATTTTAAGCAGTTTGTTTGATGTCTATAGTTTGTTGAATGCCCAGATACTTCAGACACTCGGGGAATGAGTTTCTAATTTCACATTGTGCTACTTGTTAGCACAAAAACTTTTCTTGTTATATGAGTAGTGTAATTTCATTGTTAGAAATTGAGTATTGGGGATTCTGGTGTTCATAGTTTGGTAAGTTTACCTTGTATTTCAATCCAAAGTTTAGGCTTTGGGTATTAGAAACTAGTTACCTACTATATTGCAGGGATAGTGTTAAGTTCTAATCTAGACCTAGACCAGTCATTTTTCATGATCATTTGAGGATGAACGATAGGTAAATTGGTATCTATTATAATGACCTATTCTGTTGTTATAATGAAAAATCTCGAGATGGGTACAAGGTACCAGTATTATTATGATTAAATTCATAAACTTATTTGGGGACACACAAGTTAAATTTTAAATTTAAAAAATATGGGTCGAGCTGACGTCAGTCCACTATAGCAGGACTAATTCCACTATAGCAGCTTTGATATAGAGACACCTTTTTTTATAGAGACATGATACAAACCAGATACCTACTTAAGTGGGTTTTAGTTTTTTCTTTCCGCAATTTTAACAACTATGTGGGATAGCTTTAAACACTCTTATGGTATCCCCCTATGTATTAGAGCCATAGAGACGGGAAAATGGGTGAGAGTAGGGTGCAAACCCATGAATTTTTATGGAATGAAGCATTTGTGATCTTGTAACAAGGTAGGAATTCATATTCGCTCATCCTTTCTACAACTTGTTGACGTCCAGGTAAGCTAATATTATTTAAGTAGTGTATACCCAGGTTATGTGGCGTCAATGCATGGGAGATTTCATGATTAGAACTTTAGGCATAGAGTTTTGATGGATAAAAATGTTTAAGGTTAGGGTAAATGATAGCGCCCAAGCACAAAAGACAGTGTACGTGGTCTTATCAAGTAGTAAAGTGGCCTTCAAGAAGCCAAGTATCGATTCCATAGGGACGTGTCGACAGCTATCCAATTCTAGTTTAACAATTGAAACAAAGTAACCAAAAAGAGTGTTAAATAATTGTAAACTAAAAATTAAAGTAAAGAATAAGTAAATTAAAAGTCTTAGAATAGTCAATGGAGTAAAGCCTAGGATTAAAGCACTTCGAACAATCATACTACATTATTGGACTTCATTCGTTAATTCGCTTATCTTGGTTGTTGATTCATAGGGTTAATTGCATTATCATGGTCTCTCGATATCTAACGGTTTCGCTAACTTGGACCTTACAACTACATCATTGAGCGGGGATGTAATAATTCAATTAAGTGGTTTCAAGCTATCATCTTGCGTTGAATCAAATAAGGGATTTAAGTACATCCCTGTCCTAGAGGCTAATTTGAATTCCTTATTTTATAAAAAAGTAAGAACCATTCTTTGTTTATTCCCATGTTCTATCTCCCTATTCCCTCTCCCTAGATCAAAAGGTCGACAACATATGTATTATAAGGGTCATCAATCCTCAAAATAATTAAATTAAGAATAAACAAGTAACCAATAATGATAAGCGAATTAAACAAAATTAATCAAAAACAATAATAATCATGTTTTTGGATTTAACCCCGAAAAGAGGGTTTAGCCTTGAATGGAAATATTCATCATCCAATCCCTTGGAGTGATTATACAAATCATACAAAAAAACTAAATTAAAGAATGATAAAACCTAAAAAGATGTTGTGGTAGCCTCCAATGATGTCCAAGTTGATCTAGGGTGTTCCAAGATGTCCCAAGATGTTTAAAACATGTTTTAGGGCATTATACTTACAGTAGACAAGTTATAAACTGACTTGGATTGGGTTTCCATGATGTTTTATTTCATCTAGGCATAATTATCCCAATTTTGGGCATCAACACATCGCGATGTTGATCCAAATCGTAATTGTCAAATTCCAGAATCTTGCCGCGTTTACACCGCTTTACGGCGCATCCTTAAAATCCATTAGGAACTACACTTGCTGATGGGTCACTATTTTAGGGCTCTTCTGCATCCATTGTTGTTTCGTACGCGTCCATTGGCTACTCCTATAGTCCACACGCACCCAAGACATTTCGAGGATCCAAATTGCATCAATTTTTGTATTGTGCATTTGTTGAGCCATTCCGAACCTTTTTGAGTTGTTAACACTTGATTTGAAGCTTGTATATCCTTAATATATCATCATAATCCATTTAATAAGCATCCTATATCATTAAATACAACAATTTAGAGCTCAAAACAACACAAGATCCAAGACGGTGAATCAAAAACACGAGCTAAGCATAGGTTAAACACCGCACATCAATTATCAACACCAATAACTATTATCTTGGGGCATCAATTTCACCTTTTTCTTCTTCAATTTCTCAAACTCCTTACTAAATTAATTTTTCACTAAAGCACTTAGGAGCATTTTGGATCAAATTATGGTCTATCAAAGAAGGGGATTAGGCTACTTATGAGGCTACCAAAGAAAATAGGCTAAAGGCTCAATGGGATTTAACTAGGATTATGCACAAGGATAGGTCAAAAAGAAGGTATAAAATAAGGCTATCAAAGAAATGCCTAAATAATCTCCTAAACCCATACACTTTATTTTGCTTTTCACACACATGGAGCAAGTTCTAGACGTCACATGCAACAAGGAATATAAAAACACTCACATCACACATGGCACATGCTTGACTCACACAGGATCTTCATAGACTCTCAACCAATAATAGCATGAATTTAACTTTAATCCAACAAGTGCAAGAGTCATAATCAAGAGCCTAGGAGTCTCAAAAGTAGAAATTCACTTAGTCAACATAATTTTTCAATTAAAAAACTTGCACTATGTAATCAAAAAATAGCACCAACAAGAATATCTTACACAAAATTTTAAATTAAGCCAAAAATTAAGAATTTCCCCACCCCACACTTAAAAATCTACTTTTTTCCCAAAGTGAACTTAAAAGTAAAAGATAAAAACACTCTTTAAGGCCTTTAGTCCTAGCTAGTGGCATCTTTTTTCATTTATGCGATCCATGGGACCCTACACTTAGTTTCTTCTATGCTCCTAAGATCAGGTTTCTGGTACTCAGACTTTCCATCAACCTGTGACTCAACAAAAACAAACACTACGTGAAGTAAAAACAAAAAACAAACTAAAAAAGAAAATATACCTACTTAACTTGGGCTGTCTCCCAAGAAGCACTTGATTTAGTATCGTGGCACGACCCATATCAACTTTTTCCTTCACCTTGACGATATAAATTTCACCCCCAATATCACATATATCTTTTTTTATCACTCATAGGGTGGTGGTACAAAGATTAATGAATCCAGTAATGGAATATGAATGGTAACCCACTCAGCATTAAAGTGAGGTATGTTTTTATGTTGCTTTTCTTGTGCAAAATAAAGAATATAGGATTTTTGCTCCTCATCTTCACACTCTTCCACTATTTCAGATGATTCCAAATACAAAATATCATCAAAACATAATGTAGAAAAGTTCTTTGAATGAGGTGCAACCAATCTACTTCAAAATTTACACAATCTACAACACCTTCACTTATTTTTACCTTTTCAATTTTAGTCTTAAAAGAAAGATGACAGTCGAGTGGCTGTGATTCTTGTGTTTGTTCCATAGATTGACTAGTACCTCTTCATATTCTTTACTTAGCATCAGTGGACATGGTGGTGGTGGTATCTCCTTAACTTGTTCAACAACTTTAGTTTTTGAGTACTCAGACTTCCTCGAATTATCAGTAATTTTGTCTGCAACCGGTTGGGGAGTCAACTCTGTATCTATCTCCACTTGATTATACAATTTCTTGGCAGCCTCCTGATGGTTCTTCTTGTCTGCCAACAACTATCCTTGATACACTAAAAGTTCTTTCATCATCTCTTCCAAATTACTCATTCGAATTGTGGCCTGCATGTTTGGTTGTTGCTGCTGAAACTATTGTTGGTTGTTTAATGATTGAATTTGTGGCTGATTTTGCCTGTTTGATTGTAGTTGTTTATATAATTTTGCCTTTTAGTATAGCCAACAAATAATTATGAATCAATATTGACAACATACATAGCCGGAATATGACAACTTTGACCACAAACCAAACACCAAGTTGCAGTCTTCTCCACAGATAGAATAGTATCCGCATCATATGGTAAAGGTCCCATCCATGCACTTCTATCAAAATCTATATTATAAGCCTCATGATGTGGTCCCCCAGAAAAACAACAAGAATCATCATCACTCAAAAACCATCTATCAAAAAGTGTGATAAAAAGAGAAATAAAAGAAAATAAAAAGAAACTAAACAAAGGCTATTTACAACTCAATTTATAAAAACTAAAAATAAGATAGTTGCCTATTTACAAGTCCCAGGAAATGGAGAAAACAACTTGACACTACACACGTAAGTGAACGTGGTCTTATTAAGTAGTAAAGTGGCCTTCAAGAAGCCAAGTATCGATCCCACAAGGACTTGTGTCGACAACTATCCAATTCTAGTTTAACAATTGAGAAAAAGTAACCAAGAAGAGTGTTGAATAATTGTAAACTAAAAATTAAAGTAAAGCATGCATAAAGTAAAAGTCTTGGAACAATCAATGGAGTAAAGCCCAAGATTAAAGCACTTCAAACAATCATACACCGTTATTGGACTTCATTTGTTAATTCACTTATCTTGGTTGTTGATTCGTAGGGTTAATTTCATGATCAAGGTCTCCCGACCTCTAACTGTTTACCTACCTTGGACCTTACAACTACATCATTGAGAGGGGATGTAATAATCCAATTAAGTTTTTTAAAGCTATCATCCAACGCTAAATCAAGTAATGCATCTATGTACATCCTTGTCCTAGACGCTAATTTGAATTCTTTATTTTATAAAGAAATAAGAACTATACTTTGTTTATTTCCATATTCTATCTCCCTATTCCTACTCCTGAGATCAAAAGGTCAACAATATATGTATTCTAAGGGTGATCAATCATTAACATAATTAAATCAAGAATAAACAAACAACCAATAATGATAAGCGAATTAAACAAATTTAATCGAAATCAATAATAATCATGTTTTGGTTTTAACCCCGAAAAGAGAGTTTAGTCTTGAATGGAAATATTCATCATCCAACCCCTTAGAGTGATGATACAAACCATACAAAAAAAACTAAATTAAAGAATGATAAAACCTAAAAAGAATTCATGGTAGCCTCCAATGATGTCGAAGTTGATCTAAGGTGTTCCAAGATGTCCCAAGATGTTTAAAATATGTTTTAGGACATAATATTTATAGACAAGTTATAAACCGACTTGGATTGGATATTCACATAGTTTTCTTTCAGATAGGTAGAATTATCCTGATTTTGGGCATCACCACATCGTGGTGTTGAGCTAAATCACAATTGTCAAATTCAAGAATCTTGTCACGATTACACCGTATCGCGGCACCTCCTTAAACTCTATTAGGGCCTACACAGGCTGCTGGGTCACTAATTTGGGCCTCTTCTGAATTAAGTGGTGTTTAACACGCATATATTGTCCATTCCTACTATCCAAACATGCCCAATACACTTCAGGGTTCCAAACTGCATCAATTTTTGTATTGTGCTTTTATTGAGCCATTCTGGGCCTTTTTTAGGTGTTTTCACGTAATTTGAAGCTTGTATATCCTTCATATATCATCATAATCCATTCTCCAAGTATAATATAGCATTAAACACAACAATTTAGATCTCAAAAAAATACAACATCCGAAATGGTGAATCAAAAACACGAGCTAAGAATAGGCTAATTTCACTTTGTTCTTTAACTCATTGTTTCGACTCTTGTCTTGATCCAGTTGATCCTTGAACATTATAAACAATTTTTTTTACATATAAATACACAATAAAAACCTTAGGAATTCATTAAAACTAGACTTCAACATGATAGACTATACAAACACCTAGCTCAAGCTAGTCACACTAGTTTTCTTAGTTGAACTCTAAATGATCAATTTGAATCAAAACTTACGTGAAAATATCTTTAAACATTCTAAACACATGATTTGACATATAAACTATCATTATATCATTATAAACACATATATCATAAGAATCATCCTCAAAATAAGGCTAAAAATGATAGAATTGTAACGCTAGAATGCATAATACACCCAACATTAGCAACTTACATGACGGTTTTTTTTTGTATACCTTATCATGTTATGCAATAATTATTTTATGTTTGAGTAGATACTAATTTCAACTTGTAATTTAGGTATAGTTTGAAGGGAAAGTTATGGGACATTAGCGTAAGATCCTAAAGAAAACTATGTTAGTGTATGAGTTGTTGATAATTTCAAAGCATGTAGGTTGTTACTCAATTTATTAGAAAAGAGTGAATGGGTTAAGTGGCATATTAAGGATAAAAATAGTATGATATGTGATGTTATTGTTGTTTAATCTAATTTGTACTATATTTGTTTGTTAACTACTTATAGGTATGGCTTGTTAGTGCATGTTGTTCTGTGGTCAATTCACCGAATTTCTCTTTTTGTATATTTTTGACCTACCTTATTGTTAAACATGGATTATTTGTTTTTGAAAATTATCTTAGCTTATTAGTAGATAAGGTTGGAAGACACTTACTGATGTCGTCCAAATTACACTTCCTAAAAAGTATAATGCAGTCGTTTGTCAAATATAGAATAAAACAAAGGTTGGGGTCGAACCCACAAGGAATAGGTTGGAAATTTGTCAAGAACTTGTTGATGTAGTCGGAAAGTGAAGAAATTAAATAGGGTTTTGTACGAACAATAGTAATAGTAGAACCACTTGGACTATTTAGGTTGTTATCAATATGAAACGATCACTAGGATTGTATTCCCCCTGATTTCCTAACTTTATAAAATTATCATGATTGTCAAACTATCTCGGTGCCTTGCATGTTGAATCTAACAAGTTGTGTATCACCAACCGTATCTAAACTTTGGTTTTGGTGAATTTCACTTATCTCCTCTTGGTCTCAGAGTGTCATATTACTAACTCTTGTCCTGAATCTAAGATTAACTATCTCCTCTCTATCTCAAGATAATTAGATGAAGGAGGATTATGCTCTCCCTAATTTCCTAACTCTATAGATTTATCTTTCTCAGCAAACTATTGCAATGCCTTGAATACAAAATCTAAAAAGTTGTGTACCATAATCTATGTATCATCTTTGGTTTTGAAGAATCTCACTTATATCTTCTTGGTGTTAGAGTGTCGCATTACTAACCCTTGTTCTGGATCTCAAATAAACTATTTCCTTTTAGTCTCAACTTAATTAGATAAAGGTTGGTAGCTTTAAATTACCGTTGTAGTCTTATTTTCCTAATCTCAACCTCTCTCTCAATTTAGTATTAAATACATGTAGGTTCTTATCGTATTATGTCATCAAGAAAGTAATCAATACAAAGAAAACCAAAATACATAAAAGAACACCATTTAAGAAAGACTTTGCACTTTCTCTACTTTGTTATTCCATTAGGGATGCAACAACCCTAGTTATGGGGTTTAGTTGCTCATGATTGCAAGAAGCATATGAATGAACTCATAAATAATTAAGAATGAAAATCAAATTCAAATTAATATCAAACCCTAAAAGTCAAGAACAAGAATTCCAAGATCAACAGTGTATATCAGAACTCAATATAATGTTGTAATTACGTAAAGTGCACAAAATAATAATAAAACACAAAAAGGGTTTTTATATTACATCAAAGTTACCCAAAACAAAATAGGATAACTAAGTTCGGTAGTGGCGATGCCTTATACAATGAGTCATTTGGACTGACATCAACACGTTGTCAACTCCGCATCCTGGGCTTCCATACAGCTGGTGATGACTCGTCTGGTTATTAGATCAGTTATTCCAGAACTCGTAGGGTCTTCTACAATATTTTCAACCTTCAGATATTTATTAAATATGCTCATAACGAGGATCAATACGAGTCGTATCTTGACCGTATGACTCTTCACCAACTTTGTTTGCAGTGCTATAAAACTTGCAAAATTTTAGGAGTTTGTTCCATTTTTCTCAAATGCCTCTCACTACGTCTCGTAGACTTACCCTACAAGGCTTAGCCAATGTATACTTTATTCTTTTTCTTCTAATGACTCACTGGCCAGGCGATGACTTGTTTATCCTAAACAAAATAGGCTAACTAAGTTCAGTAGTGGAAATTCCTTAGACAATAAGTCATTTGGACTGACATCGACACGTTGTCAGCTCCAGATCTTAGGCTTCCATGCAGCTGGTGATGACTCGTCTGGTCATTAGATGAGTCATTGAATAACTCATAGGGTCGTCTACAAGATTTTCTACCTTCAAATATTTATTCAATATGCTCATAACGAGGATCACTATGAGTTGTATCTTGACCGTATGACTCTTCACCAACTTTGTTTGCAGTGCTATAGAACTTGCACAATTTTAGGACTTTGTTCCTTTTTTGCTCAAAATGCCTCTCACTACGTCTCATAGACTTACCCTACAAGGCGTAGCCAATGTGTACTTTATTCATTTTCTTCTAATGACTTATTGGTCAGGCGATGACTTATTTAGCCTAAACAAAATAGGCTAACTAAGTTCAGTAGTGGCAACGCCTTAGACAATGAGCCATTTGGGCTGACATCGACATATTGTCAGCTCCGCATCCTGGGCTTCCATGCATCTAGTGATGACTCGTCTGGCTATTAAATGAGTCATTGCATAACTTATAGGGTCTTCTACAATATTTTCAACCTTCAGATCTTTATTTAATATGCTCATAACGAGGATCACTACGAGTCGTATCTTGACCGTATGAATCTTCACCAATTTCATTTGTAGTGCTATAAAAGTTGCACAATTTTAGGACTTTGTTCCTTTTTTGCTCAAAATGCCTGTCACTAGGTCTTGTAGACTTACCCTGCAAGGCATAGCCAATGTATACTTTATTCTTTTTCTTATAATAACTTACTGGTCAGGCGATGACTTGTTTAGCCTAAACAAAATAGGCTAACTAAGTTTGGTAGTGGCGACGCCTTAGACAATGAGTCATTTGGACTAACATCGATATGTTGTCAGCTCCGTATACTGGGCTTCCATGCATCTGGTGATGACTCATCTGGTCATTAGATGAGTCATTGCGTAACTCATAGGGTCTTCAACAAGATTTTCAACCTTCAGATCATTATTCAATATACTCATAACAAGGATCACTACGAGTCGTATCTTGACCGTATGAATCTTCACCAACTTCGTTTCCGGTGCTATAAAACTTGCACAATTTTAGAACTTTGTTCCTTTTTTGGTTAAAATGCCTCTGACAATGCCTCGTAGACTTTCCCTACAAGGCGTAGCTAATTTATACTTTATTCTTTTTCTTCTAATGGCTCACTAGTTAGGAGATGACTTGTACTATGAGCCCTAGTGTCACCCAACAACTCGTGGTCCAAGCAAAAGTCTACTATTTTAGTTTTTCTTTCTTTTTTCATTCTACTCACTTCCAACCCTATTTTCCTGCAAGACAAACACAAAAAAAACATCACTTCTAATAAAAGGACCTAAGTACATACATAATTTATTTGTTCTAAGTATCAAAAGTTCCATGAAACCATGGCATATCAACACCCTCAACTTAGAACATTTGCATGTCCTTAGGCAACTAACGCATAACAAAGAACTATGGTGCTCAAATAAAAGAAACCTAAGGCACCTACGACAATAAACTTAATTTAAGATCAAATATCTAACCCACTCCAATATCAAACTTTTCAAACCCACCATGAGGATACATGTAGCACAAAAATATGACCCAAAGGAATCAATTAATGGCATTATAGGTAATACCCCGACCTTTTTCTAAGTCAAATCTAGTCTCCAGAAGAGTTAGTGATGACTTCCTAAATGATTAATGTTTAAATCAGATATGATTTCCCCAATTTGGACCTTTTATCATATGGGAAATTGAATTTTCTTTCCATCGATACCAATTTTTTCCAAATCCGGTATCGGAGTAAAAAGTTATGAATGTTTTAAGAGAACTGTTAAAACTGCTTAGAAGCGATGGTCAGGCTGATGGACCGTCGAGCTAGTGACGGACCATCGCCCAAGCCATCGTGACTAAGGCAGTGAACCCATCTTCTGGCCATGTGTGATGGTTAGGACCAATAGACCATCGAGCTAGTGACAGACCATCAAGATAGCGATGGACCGTCACCCAAACGGTCGTAGAAGAGGAAGAAAGTTCAGGTTCTGGCTAAGTACGACAGGATGGACTGACGGACCATCGATCCAGCAACAAATCATCGCCCAAACCATCGCCACTTCTGATTAGCAATTTTAAGCTGCTTTTAAAAGGGTATTTGTGTCTTTTTCCACCCATTTTAACCCCTAATTATACCATACTAGAGCTCATAACTTCATTATTCATCCACAACACCAAATTAGGGTTTCTCTCAAAGATCAATCCCCAAGAATAAAAACCCTAAGTGTCTAATCCCAAGGCAAGAATTCAAGCTTTCCTCCACCAATTTTCAAGAAAACACCCACCCAGGTATGTAAAGTGTTGATTCATGGGTTTCTTTCACCTATGAAGCTCAAGAATCCCATTTTAAACTCATGAATTGCGATTTTCATGTGGTGAGTTGATTTTAATTATGTTGATGTGGTTGTATGAATCCCAAATTAGAGCCTTTATGTACTTTTCAAGAAATTATGCTAGTATGTGGGTTGGATTGTGTTGATTAAAGTAACCATGATGTATGAACTAGTGTATATGCCTAAGCCCAAGGTTGTGCATGTAATGTGTTTGATAAAATGCCCAAGAGAATAAGAATCATGCTTTAGGACTCAATTATGATCCTATTGAAGAATCCATGCTTTACCCTTATGTTTAAAATGACTTCCATGTAATTGTTATGCATTAAAATTGTTTGATGAATTGTTCAGGAGATTAGCCCTATGAAATTATGACATGTTTATATGTATTCCTATTTATGTACTAAACCATTATAATCAAGTGCCTTATGAAATTCCCCAAGGATTGTATTATGGATTGTTGATTATGGTCGTGAGTCCAGGAAGTGTCATGTCTGGTCAGTTTCATGCTATCGGATCCTGGGGTACTTGTACCCAACAATTTAGTTGTGTGTCTAGAGTCAGTATCAGTTTTCAAGATACTCTCAGTCAAGACATTCTAAGTAGAATTCAGTTCGACTCATGACTCAGGAGAACTCAGAAATCTCAATAACTCAGTAATCTCAACAGTATTTTATCAGTCACGGAACTCACTGAACCCAGTCCAAATCAGTTTAGTTAATCATGTTTCAGTGTTAATTCAGATGGGAGAAGGAATTAGCACCGAGTGAACCTAAGGATGAGGGCACACACTAACAGTTGAGGGTGTGATCCTTAGAAGCAATCCTTGCATTCCAAAACTATGTAGCCAACATAGGCTAAGACATCAACACTGACAGATGAGGGTTGATGAGGTGGATTAACACTGTCAGATAAGGGTCCCACCATTCTCTTTTATGGACACTATTAGGTGAAGGTCACCCATAGCTTGTCCTTACCGGTGGCGCGGTATTGACACTCTTCCAATTAGGGTTACAGATTGGACCCCAACTCAGCTATAATAGCTTATTTGGGGCATATTAGTTAGATGACTACTTCCCACAGTTACAGTCTCAGTCCTAGTCTCACTAATAGAACTCAGATAGTTCTACAAAATTCAGGACAATCAGATAAAGTCACCCAGTTTAGTATGGAACTCAGCTAGTTCCATTAGAAATAGGACTGTCCGACACAGTCATTTAGATAATAGTATATCAGTTATACAAAACTTATGTTATCAGTATTGAGATTCAGTGTTGCCATGATCTCAGTTACAGTTCACGTATTCATGCATGTATTCTTACGCTCATGTTATTCAGTCAGTTAGTATTGTTCGTGTATATAAACCCCTTGCATTCAGCCTACCTCATTGCATACCAGTACAGTCAATCGTACTGACACATTTGTGCTATGGTATTTTATACCATAGGTTCATAAGCACGAGATCCAGAGCACCCTTAGTAGATCAAACGTTCAGCAAAAAGACTAGCAGTGAGTCCTCATCATTCGAGGATGTTATTATTTAATTATTTCATTCTTTCAGTACTTAGTTTATTTCAGCAGTTGGAGTTAGTTGGGGACATGTCCCATCAACTACTCATTCAGACAGTTTAGAGGCTTTTAGACTATAGCATGTTCAAACAGTTATTTCAGTTTTGTTTGGTATTGATATACCGTATTTCCAGATGTTATGTTTAATTAGATATTTGAACCTTATGGCCTTTTAGCCTTTTTTGCATTTATATAGTATATTATTCAATGCCTAGTTATAGTTACCATTCATGGATTTTCTTGTGGTCCTTCAGGGTTATGAGCACCGTGTAGCGTTCTGGGTACTAGATTCGGGGTGTTACATTATATTATCAATAAACAATCAAGGGTATATACAATCTACACTACCTGAACAGATAAGAAATTTACAATCCAACCCATGTGGGAATGTACCCACACAAAAAAAAAGTCCCAATTCTGATAGTATAGTAATTCATGTCAATGAAAGGATGATATAAAGACACTCACCCTTAAGAAAGAAGTTCAAACAATGTGCATAAAATACTATAAGCTTACCCTTATTTTCTATACCTTAGTTTCTTATACATCTCACGACCTAAACCAAGGCCTGGCCGTAATGGGTATCTCAAGTCCACCAAAGACCGGAGACCTCCCCCTATACCCAATCCAACCAAAACACAATACAACTGGCAACGGGTGAATTCCAAACATATAACAAGATAGAGTTGAGTTCCAAACATATAACAAAGATAGATGAATAAACTAACTCAGAAAAAAGTCTAAGAACTTTAATATCCATCCCAATACACAGTAATCCACAAATCCTCTAAAATCCAAGAATAACCTAAGTCGTGACATGCCCCAGATCATAGCCAAAAAGAGTCCCAAATGAAATAAGAACATAAAATAAGGGACTTCCAAATTATGGAAGCTTACCACTTCAAGATGACTCATGATCAATCTAGAAATTAGCTAATCATTGCATAGGAAAAGAAGAAGTGTCTCTGTTCCCTGCATCGTGTGGGGATAGTATCTGAAGAAAGTTTGCAAGGTGAGCACTAGCATGTAACTCAGGGTAAGGATAGAATAATGTCAACTCAAAATCTAGTCTAAACTCAATGTACATGTTCACATACATGCATTAATACATACATATATATATAAGATATTAGGATATGTAACAAGGTTTAATATGAGATTTAAAACCATTAACCTAGACTGTGAAGCTCTAACCATCCTAAGGGCACCCACGAGCTATATGGGTTTAACTTTCTTAGCTGAAAGGGTCCTAATTGTGTTACTCGCACAAATAAGGAAAATCCAAGGATGCGCCAGGGAATACCTCGACCCTAGCCAATCTAATATATATATATATACGTGTGAACCATGTGCATGGTCATAAAGACCTCCATGCCAACAAACGTAGTTTTTAGTATCGGTCCCTCTAGGACCTCTACCTTTCATGGCGAGTTACACAACCCCATTTAACCCCAATTAAAACAAGTTTCACATTAACCATCTATTTAACTAAGGAATAATCCATTAAGGCATCAACCACAGGTATCATCATACCATTATGGTTGCAAGGCTATAATTATGCCATACCAATTCCATCAACCTGGGGAATACCACGACTCTCTTTGTTCATTAAATCTAACTAAGGGAATGCTACAACACCCTTTATTCATTGAATCAAATTTAAAATGAAAAACATGTCCTACAAGACCTTTAAAACTCTTTTTATCCTTTTACCCATTTACGCATTGCAATAGTTTAGGAAAGTAAGTAAAATCATATGATTAACCATTATTCAAATCTAATTATGCAAGTGGGTTGATGGAAAACAATTTTAAAAGCCAAATTCCAAACCAATATCATCAACTTGGGGGATTAACTTGACCCCTATTCCATTCACCATACCCACGCACCCAATGGATTTCAAAATACATAATAAAAACATGAACAATTGTATTAGAACCATGGGAATTACAATCAAGTAACAATCCTTCCAAAACCCTCAACCCAAACCAAAATCCATAGTCAAATCCACATGAATAACCAATTAAACACATGTTTTATGTAAAGAAAAAGTTAAGGGGAGAGGTACATGCCTGAAAGTATCACAATTATGGAGAGAAATCACCACTTGGAAGCTCTAAATGATCAATCTTCAGAAACCCTAGCTTGTTCTTGACTTGGAGATTGAGAGAGTTTAAGAGTGTATTTGATTATGCCTTATGGATGATAATGGGGTCCCAAAAAGGTTTTTAGGTCGTGGGTCAAAATTGAGAAAAAGGGGAAATGTCTAGAGTGCCCTTAATAAAACACTAAAGATTTGCCGCCCAGTTGTTACGGGTCACCTTACTACTCATAATGACTGACTACCAGTCGTCCCCTAGACCCATAGTCTGGGCAGTTTCCTAGGCATCCCCACTATTGACCCTATGAGTCAATCCACACGACTCGTAGGGTCCTAGTTGTAGCCACAATAGTGATATTGGGTACCTACACTAGTCATTCATAAATAATCATTATAACTCATGACATCCAAGTCATCTTCATAATAGAAACATGGGCAACCCTTACTAGTTACCCTACAACTCAGTCCTGCGACCCGTAAAGAGACCTTATGACTTGTTAAGTGAGTCATAGCCTGAGCAATGAGATCCAAACTCAAGAAATTTTTTAGCAGAAAAAATATAGGGTGTTACATTACCCCTCCCCCCCCCCAGGATCATTCATCCTCAAATGAGGAGTCAAAGAATCCATTTGCACGATTATAAAATAGAGATGCAACCATAATTCCTTTAACAAAGTTAAAAACAAATATGGTAAGAAAAACACATACCTTAATCTTAATTGTCTAATCCAGGGAACAAAAATGGATATCTGGACTTCATGTCCACTTCAGCTTCCCAAGTAGCTTCTTCAACCTTTTGGCTCCTTCATATACCTTTACCAAAGTCACATATTTAGTCCTCACACGCTGGACTCTTCTATCAAAAATCTCCACCGAGACTTCCTTATAAGGTAAGGAACCCGAAATACCAGCACTGTTAATAGGTACAACCAAAGAAGGATCAGCCACACACTTTTTAACATCAAAACATGGAAAACGGGATGAACAGAACCCAAAAATGAAGGAAAATCCAACTCATAAGAAACCTTCCATACTCTCCTTAAAAGCAAGTATGGACCAACATAAAGGGGGATGAGTTTCCCCTTTTTCACAAACCTCATCGCTAACTTCATGGGAGATACCCTTAAAAAATGCCCAATCACCAACATCAAACTCTAACTCCCTTAGCCTCACATCTGCATAGGATTTTTGGAGACTCTGAGAAGTCTTGAGTTTGTCCTAAATCACCTTCAACTTCTCAAAGCTACCCTCGTAAGCAGCGGACCACAAAAATTTGACTTTTTTTGAGTCAACTTAGTCAATGAAGCAACAATAGAAGAAAGACTTTTTATAAATCTCCTATAAATCTCAGCTAAATCCAAGAAGCTCTGAATAGCAGTTGGAGTCATGGGTCTAGGCCACTACTTGACTGCCTCAACTTTCTTTGGATCTACCATGATCCCTAATTGGAAACAACATGACCTAGTAGGCCACAATATTTAACCAAATTTCATGCTTCAAAATCTTAGCATATAATTGTGGATCCTTAAGTGTCTGCAACACTATATGCAGGTGATTGGCATAAACCTCCTCACTCATAGATTGTGCCAAGATGTTGTTAATAAACACAATCACAAATAAATACTAGAATTGTCTAAATAACTAGTTTTTCAGGTCTATAAACCCAGCTGGGGCACTAGTCTACCCGAATGACATCACGAGAAACTCAAAATGATAAGAACAAGTTCAGAAGATAATCTTAGGGATATCCTCCTCCCTAATATTAAATTGGTAATAACTCGACTGAAGATTAATCTTAGAAACACATCTAGCACCCTGAAGCTGGAAGAGATCATCTATCCTAGGAAGACGATACTTATTCTTTACCGTCACATTATTAAGTTGTTGATAATCCATACACATCCGAAGGAAACATTCCTTCTTATGCATGAAGAGCACATAAGGCACCCCATGGAGAAATACTAGAGCAGATGAACCCTTATCAAGAAGATCCTTCAACTAATCCTTAAGTTATTTCAACTCAACTGGAGTCATTTTGTAAGGAGGAATTGAGATAGGATAGGTATCCTCTAGAAGGTCAATCCCAAAGTCTACTTCCCTATCGGGAGAAACACTAGAAAGATCATTGGAAAATACTTAAAGAAATTCATTTACAATTGGGATAGATTGTAAAGAGGGAACCTCAAAACTAGAATCTCTAAATTGAACTAGTTGGTATAGACACCTCTTGGAAATCAACTTATGGGATTTAAGATACGAAATAAACCTTTCATTAGGAATTAAGGAACTTTCCTCCAATTTCCTTACCCATTTATTTGGAAATTGGATTCTGACCTTTCGAAACCTACAATCCAGAGAATCATAGCATGAGTGAAGTCATTCTATCCCTATGATCACGTCAAAGAATACCATATCCAATTTAATAAGATCCACACATGTCTCCCTATCACCAATAGATACCACACATACCCTATAGACCTTTCTAGCCACAACAAAATCACCCACCGGGGTAGACATAAAGAAGGGATAAGGAATACTCTCAGGACCAAAACCAAAATGAACAACCACATAAGGGGTCACATAAGAAAGGGTATACCTCGGATCAAGAAAATAATATACATCACAATAAAAAAGGTGTAACGACCAGTAATAATATGAGGAGATGCCTTAGATTCCTGACGAGTGGCAAGAGCATAAAGATGATTTTGAACAGTGCTTGTACAAGAAGTAACACCTTTTGCCATAGGATCTGAAGAAGTAGAAATCAAAACATTATTAGCTTAAGTGGCAACATTTGTTAATAGATAGTTCCTTTGAAAATGACCAAGTTAGCCATATTTGAAACACATATTCCTCTCTTTATCATAATAACTACGGTGCATATGTCCACATAATTTATAAGGAGGATATAATGGAGCTGACTGAGCTGTACTAGCTGGGTTTGGGCAACCTCGGCCTTAAACCTACTACCAGACTAAAAGCAACGATCTCCAAAAAGCTTAGGATACAGAGCACTAGCCATATAATAGAAACCATAATTTCCCCAAGACATCTTATTTCCCCATGACCTACCGTCTCTACTACTATTCTGCTGGCATCTAACCTACTCTGAATACCTAAACTTTTTATTCTGCCTCTCTCACAATTTCTACTTGCTTCTTCTTTTCTTCTTTAACCTGTTGTATAAACACCACTAGCCTAGAGATATCCATGTCATTATTTAACATTACCACCTTACACTCTAGTACAAATTCTTAAGAAAAACCCAAAGCAAACTTCCTCATCCTTGCCCTCATGCTAGACACCAACTTTAGAGCATAATGAGACAACTGATGGAACTTTAAAGCATATTCCTTTATAGTCATCCTTCCCTACTTTAAGTTCACAAACTCTTCAACTTTAGCCTACCTTATATCCTAAGGAAAGAAGCAATCAAGGAAAGCACCAAAAAAATTCTCCCATATAGCCTGCTCAATATTATTTCCCCTCGACTGCTTCTACTCCTCATACCACTGGTATGCCATATCCTTTAATTGATATGCGGCAAACTCCGCACCCTCCACAAAAATAGTATGCATCACCCTAAATGTATTCTCTATCTCATCAACAAACCTTTGAGGATCCTTCTCAACCTTAGAGCCTATAAGGGTCGGAGGATTCAGCCTTATAAACTAGCCAACTCTAGTGATCGCAGAAGATGGAGTAGAAAAACTAACATAGTAAGGATGAAAAGACTGAGAAGTCACCAATTGAGTTAGAAGATGAATAGATTTATGGAATTTGGAATTAGAAATAACTCTTTGGGTTGGTGGTTCATGAAGATCATCAGCCCGAGAAGCTCGAGAAGGACTGGTAGGAATAGGTAGAACTCTATGTAGGCATTTAGAAGTAGGGGACTTAGACTAGGTATGTACTCTATAAATAGAATGAGTTCCATCCACATTATCCTTAGGTGGGATAGAGGAGTTTCCATGACCATCAAATCTTCAAAGAGGCATGATGTGAAATATGAACAAACGAAAATAGAGAAGATTTCAAGACCTTACACTCTATATCCTAAAAATTAGATCATAAGAAAGGGAAACATTCCTAAATTCCCTGTAGTCTCTCCCTTATAAGTGAGGCGTGCTATACATCCAAGATAGAGAATCTACTTGTCATGGCTTTATGGACGCCCAATGACCATGAACCTAGGCTATAATTCTAACTTTTTCACGACCAAAACCAGGGCCTCTTCATGATAAGTATCATAATTCCATTGAGGACCAAAGACTACCCTCTGTACCCTAACTAACTGAAAATTAATATAACTAGTAGCATATGAATTCTAAACATATAACAAGACATAGTTGAGTTTTGAACATATAATAAGATAGATGAATCAACTATTTAATACCTATCCCAATCCACAGTAATCCACAAAGCCTCTAAAATCTAAGTACAACCTAAGTCAGGACAAGCCCCCGACCATAGCCAAAAAGAGTCCAAAAAGAAATAGTTAAAAACAAATTAAAATAAGAACATGTAATGAGGGTCTTCCAAAGTATGGAAGCTTACTACTTCAACGTGACTCATGATTAATACAGAAATCACCTAATCACTATGCAGTAAAAGAAGAAGTGTCTCCATTCCCTGAATTATATAGGGATACAGGATTTGGAGACGGTTAGCGGGGTGAGTAATAGCATGTAACTCAAGGTAGGGATAAAATAATTCCAACTTAAAATCTAGTCCAAACTCAATGTACATGTTCATATACATGCATGAAATGCATATATATATATAAGATGTCGAGATAGGGAACAAGGCTTAATATGAGATTTAAAACCATTAACTTAGATTGTGTATCTGTAACCATCCTAAGTCACCCATGGGCTATATGGGTTCAGATCCTCCTACTGAAAGGCTCCTTGTGTGTGTTATCCGCAAGAACTAGGAAAATCCAAGGATGATCCAGGGGATACCTCGACCACATCCAATCCAATATATATGTATATATATTTCTCTCTCTCTATATATATATATATATGCATGAACCATGCACGTAGTCATAAAAAACCCCATGTCAGTAAACATGGTTTCTAGTATCAGTCCTCCTAGGACCTCCACCTTTCATGGCAGCTACACAACCCCCTTTAACCCCAATTAAAAAACATCACATAGACCATCTATTTAACTAAGAAATTATCCATTATGGCATCAACCATAGATATCATCATACCATTATGCTTGCAACACTATAATTATGTCATACCAATTCCATCAACCTGGGTAATATCATGACTCTCTTATTTTATTAAATCGAGTTGTGGAAAAAAAGTTGTTTAGACTCTCTAAGGCTAAGGAGAGGAAGAGTCATGACCTTGACCAGGTGAAGTGCATTAAGGAAGAGGACGGTAAAGTGTTGGTGAAGGATGGCCACATTAAGAATAGATAGTGGCCGTATTTTTATAGGCTCTTGAATGATGAAGAGGATAGAGTTATTGTTTTAGGGGAGCTGGAGCACTCAGAGGAGTGTCAGGATTTTAGTTATTGTATACGTTTTAAGGTAGAAGAGGTTAAAGAGACTGTTCGCAGGATGAGAAGGGGTAAGAAGACGGGGCCTCATGAGATATCGGTGGATTTTTGGAAGTTTTTTGGCAAGACTGGTTTAATGTGGTTGACTGGATTGTTTAACAAAATTTTCAGGACGGCGAAAATGCCCGAGGCTTGGAAGTGGAGTACTATGATCCCTATTTATTAGAACAAGGGTGAAATTCAGAGTTGTAATAACTATAGGGGTATTAAGTTATTAAGTCACTCTATGAAGATTTGGGAGAGAGTGGTCGAGGTGAGGCTGAGATAGATAGTGTCTATTTTGGAGAACCAGTTTGGATTTATGCCTGGCCGCTCAATGACGGAGGTAATTCACCTGGTACGGAGGCTGGTGGAATAGTATAGGGAAAGGAAGAAGGACCTGCACATGGTGTTTATCGACTTGGAGAAGGTATATGATAAAGTCCCTAGGGAGATGCTTTAGAGATGCTTGGAGGTGAGTGGAGTCCCAGTGGCATATATCATAGCAATTAAGGACATGTATGATGGAGCTAAAACTCAGGTGAGGACGGCGGGAGGAGACTCAAAGCATTTCACTGTCTTAACATGATTGCATCAGGGATCTACTTTTAGTCCCTTTTTGTTTGCTTTGGTGATAGATGTGTTGATGCGGCATATTCAAGGAGAGGTGCCTTGGTGTATACTTTTTGAAGATGATGTACTTTTGATTGATGAGACGCTAGGGGGGTGAATGATAAATTAGAGGTGTGGAGACAAACTCTTGAGTCTAAAGGGTTTAGGTTGAGTAGGATCAAGACAGAGTATTTAGAATGCAAGTTTAATGATATGAGGCTGGAGAATGAGGTGGTAGTGAAGTTGGAATCATAGGTGGTATGTAAGAGGTATAGTTTTAAGTATCTCGGGGCCGTGATTCAGGGTAATGGTAAGATTAACGGGGATGTCTCGCACCGTATTGGGGCGGGATGGATGAAATAAAAGCTCGCTATGGGGGCGTTGTGTGATAAGAAGGTGCCGCCCAAGCTTAAAGGCAAATTCTACAGGGTGGCAGTCCGTTTGGCCATGTTGTATGGAGCGGAGTGTTAGCCAGTTAAGAACTCCCACATTCAGAAAATGAAGGTGGCGTAAATGCGGAAGTTGCATTGGATATGTGGGCAGACTAGGGGGGATAGAGTTTGGAATGAGACTATTAGGGAGAAGGTTGGTGTGACTCCAGTGGAGAATAAGATGCGGGAAGCCCGATTAAGATGGTTCGGACAAGTGATGAGGAGGGGCATGGATGCCCCGGTTCATAGGTGTGAGAGGCTAGCTTTGGATAGTTTTATATGGGGTAGGGGTAGGCCAAAGAATTACTGGGGAGAGGTGATTAGGCGGGACATAGAGCAGTTACAGCTCACTGAGGACATGATCCTAGATAGGAAGATTTGGAGGATGCGAATCAGGGCAGAAGGCTAGGGTCAATTTGGGTCTTTAGTGTAGGGAATTACTTGTTGGGGGTATTATTCTTGTTATGATACCTTGTTTCATGCTTTATTACGAATCTGTTTACTTCTCTCTATTTTCTATTACATGTGGGTGTCGTATTTATGTTATGCCATCTTGTTCCATGCTTTACTACGTATTTGTGTAGTATTCCGTGTCTCGAGCCGGGGGTCTATCAAAAATAGCCTTTCTACTTCTTTAGAGGTAGAGGTATGGACTGTGTACATCTTACCCTCCCCATACCTCACTATGTGGGAATACACTGGGTTTGTTGTTGTTGTTGAGTTGGGGGATGCCACGACCCCCTTTGTTCATTAAATCAAGTTTAAAATTAAAAAAAAACATGGCCAACAAGGCCTTCAACTTGGGAAAGTAAAGTAAGCCAAATAATATGATTAATAATATTTCAAATCCAATTATGCTAGTGGGTTAAGGGAACACAATTTCCAAAACCAAATTCCAAACCAAAATCATCATCTTGGGGGAATACCTCGACCCTCATTACATTCACCATACACATGTTTCCCAACGGGTTTTGAAATACATAATTAAAAAGAAAATATTTGCATTAAAACCATGGTAGTTTAAATCAAGCTACAATCCTTTATAACCCCTCAAACCAAATCAAAATCCATCTTTAAATCCATATGAATAAAAAATTAAACACATGCCTTAAGTAAAACAAGTTTAAGGTGAGATCTACATGCCTAAAAGTATCACAATAATAAAGAAAAATCACAACTTGGATGCTCTAAATTATCAACCTTCAGAAACCCTAGCTTGTTCTTGTCTTAGGAATTTGAGAGAGTTTAAAAATGCATTTGATTATGTCTTACAGATGATAATGTGGCCCCAAAAGGTTTTTAAGATTGTGTATCATATTAGGGCAAAAGGGAAATATCCAAAGACCCTTAATATAGCACTAAAGATTTGTGGCCCAGTCGTTATGGGTCACCTTACTACTCGTAATGGTTGTTTACGAGTCATCCCCTAAACTCATAGTCTGGTAAGTGTCCCAAGGCATCCTCACTATATATCATACAAGTTTTACCATATGACTCATACACAGACCTTATGACTTGTAGATTCCTAGTCGTAACTACAATACTGACATTGGGAACCTATACTACTTTTACCATGGAAAGCACCTTACGACTTATAAAGAGTCATTACAACTCATGACATCTAAGTCGTAGTGACAACAGAAAGACGGGCAACCCTTACTGATCACCCAATGACTCGACCCCTACAACCCGTAAGGAGACGTTATGACTTATTAGGTGAGTCATATCCTGAGCAGTAAGCTCCAAACTCAAGAAATATTTAGGCAAAACAAATCTTGGGTGTTAAAAGACAATTGAACTTGGATCACTATAGGAATTTGCTAGGCATGTAATGTGGGCTTCGGGGTAGGTCTGGTATATTTGGGATAAAGTGACTCACCCTCCTTGAAACTACAGTTACATGTTTGGAGTTGGTGTGGTTTTATTCTTGCTTTTCATTTATTCACTTCTCTATCTTTATTTCTTTTCCTTTTTTCCATTCTTCTTTTTTTTCCTTTCTATTTTCAACCACACCCAACCTTACTTTCTTTTCTCTTATTCATAACCTGTATGATAGCCACCCCAACTTAAGCAATTTACCTGAATTAAGGTACATAGTGTCCAAGGATCGACCGGTGCTAAAATAGGTTCATTATAATTAAACGGAAAGGTGAAGGGGTTCAAATAAGAAAATAGATCCACTTAGGCACAAAATAGGGATCAAGGATACTTATTCACATTTGGACGATCATTTAAGCTAAGAATGGACTTATTAAAAAATAGCCTATGATCACATCCTAACTATCCTACAACCTAGGTAAGCTAACTGGGCAAGTTTATGATTAAATGCACAAAAAGAACTAGGTAGTTGCCTCACACAAACATGGTACAGAGTTATGCTATCAACTACTACCTATCCAATTCAACCAATTCTAAGCTAAAATTATATTATCCCTAATACTAATGCCTTAACAATATTCATACAATGGTAACACATATATTTACATCACACAGTTCACAAAACTTTTAAAGGGGTATCACTTTTATCATTTTTTCAAACACTTAAAAACACAAAAAAAAACATGCAATTGAACTTAGTTTCCTTATTTTTTTTCTTGTACTTAAACATAAGAAACACATAAAACACAAAACAACACAAACACTACCTAAACATGCTAGTTCTAACTAAGATAACACAACTAACAAGAAAAGAAACACAACAATAAAACCCTTGGTTGTGGTACACCATCACCCCCAACTAAAGATGATCCACTGTCCATAGTGCATAACTATAATATAAAAATAAGTGATGAAGACATACCTGGGTGAACTAGGTGCCGAATCATGACTTCCTCTTAAGAAGAGCCTCAAACTAGGCCTCACTCTCATGAAAAGTGGCCTCAGTGTTAACTAAGGCACTCAATTCAATAGTGGTATCGACAATGGCTAATGCACTCAATGGTGGCTGGATATCGAGAGGAAACACTATTCTTTTACTCATATCCACACTTCTGTTAGAGTTATCATCTTACTTATGTGGGAGCTATATGCTCCTGCTCTGATCTCATGGACCTCAGTTAAATAGTTTTGGGATTTCTATTAGCTTGCTACTCATGCTATCTGTATCTCATCTCTCTCTCCTCCACTTCCTTCTCTTAATCTCTTTCTTACTACCTTTCTCTTTTACAACTTTTTCTTTGAATTTCATGCCCTAAATATCTAGCATATCCTCCACCGAATAGGAAAGCAAGGAATCACCTCTTGGCCATGTCTTCTATAGTAGCTTGTAATGCATCCAAATCCTTATGAACACTCCCCAGATCTAGGGCCTGAACTCCTATAAGATTCTAGCTAATATGTGGCTCAAAACTATCAAATTGGGTTTTTATACCTTGCATCTCACTACGGATCTTCTTTTTTACCCAAAGTTCCACCCTCTCCTTGATATTGGTTACTTTTCGCTCAAGGGTACCTAAATGCTTTAGCACACTGGTCAAAAACTCCAATGATACAAACATATATTGTGAAGTTCCTGCTACATCTGTAGAGTCTTATGGCTCAAATCGTGCAGTGTCAGCCAGAGTATCTCCAAGGTCGACAAAACCCAAAATATCAATTTTCATGTGCATGCTAGACTAAAGATCCATTTGTAACAGTGATACACTCACCTTAGCCTTTGAAATAGGGTTATCCTGGTCCTGAATAAAGCCTAAGTCTATGGTTTGGCAGACCATCACAAAATGATCCACATCCAAGACGACAAGTACTAGCTCATCCAGACATATCTGTGTCATTAAGCACGAAAAGGCCAAGTTGGTGTCGATGTTAATCACTCGGTCATAAATCTCCCTCGCATGGATCTTGTCAATTTCAATCTCATAGCTCTCTATAATACCAGCTACCAAAGCATCCTTGTTAGGGCTCAAAATGTTATCTGGCATGGCCGGGCTCAATCGATGTTGAACCAATATCCACCAGGCCTTGCCAGCAAAACTCAAACTATCTTTGGTGATCTATCTGAATGGACCCACAACCTATGGGACATCCTCCTATGCAGTATCAATATTACACGATATCCACATTATCTACATATACTTATCATCAATACCAATTTTCTTTATTTTCACCTTTTTTATTTCCTCAATACAGTGATCAATCACAGAGGTGTCGGTGGGGAGCTAAAACTCTGATTTTTGTGATATTCTAGAAATAGTTTGTGTAGAGATGTTCACTCGAACACCCCGAATCATGAGGGAGTGGAAAGTATGATCCCTTTTCCACAGCAACCCATACAGATACATCAACGTCATCTTGATTTGATATACAACATAAAACTACTAAACTAATTCCAGGCTATATCTCCTAAGGCTCTGATCATCCACTCGAAATGGTACTTCTTAAATCGGGCCTCGTACTCAGACATCTTAGACATGCCAACTATCACCAACTTAAATTTGTGATAAAACCCTTTATTCATCTACTTATGCTTGGGACAATAGCACTATATTGCTCAAACAACACATGTAGACCAGGGTACCCCCATCGGTTAACAATATAAATAGGGGTTGGCTCAAGCTACAAGGTAGGCTGGACTTGTGGCAAAGGAGGAATTTCCACTGATACACTGTCATTTGACTCCTCCTCTACACTACCCTCCATATTCTTAAACTCCGACTTAGAACCTTCACTATCGGAGGCACTGATAAATACAACATTATTAGTGCTTTTGGAGGCATCTCCATCTCTTTATTCACCCTTCTTAAGGCCTGACATTGACTACTCTCCCTCTTCATACTGGGTAGGAGAGTGTGGTGAGTATTGGTTCAGATTATTCATCCAAGGCTTAGCCTTTTTGTCCCGAGGTACGCTGCACCGTGGTTTCAATGATTCCAAGATAAGATATTCATCTATGAAACCACTGACTCATCATTAATTGGCTCGTCCCTAAGATGGTGGGTGGGATAAGCTTCTTCTTCAAGGTTTCCTTAGCTCCCTTAGTGGTGTCTTTATTTTATGGAATTGTACTTGAGGAAATAAATTATTATTAAACACTAGAAGAAGTATGACAAAAACATAGAAAAACTAAATAATTTTACTGGTTGGGTTCCTTACGATTCAGGCTATGACTTGTTGCTAGATGCTACAAGTCATTCTGACACTCGCAAGGTGAGATACCTTGCAGATAATTTGGTACTAGTGACCCTACAAGTCTACCAATCAAGTCAATAGGTCACTCAATAACTCATAGGGTGACTCATGTGTGACTAGGGAATAATTTGTCAGGTTCCAAGTCTGTCTGATCACTACGAGTCAGGCTACGAGTCGTAGGGTGAGACAATGACTGGTAGGATGAGTCATAGTTTGATCGGAAAGATTTAATTATGAACTGTCCTAGGTTACCAGTTGATATGAGTAACCTAATGACTCATAGATTATGCTATGAGTCATAACTAGACTCGTTGTGACTATTAACGTGAAAGGTTAAGGATGCTCAACATTCAATCATGTTCCAAAAAGGGTACTCAGGCTTTCCCAAGTCTTTTTCTTTCATATAACCCACACCTTAAATTATTCACCAATCAAGTTCTACTCCAATAATATGAATATTATGACTTCTCAAGAAATTTAGCATTTAGTCTAACCCTAGGTAAGTTTAAGAATAGAATCCAGAGCATATTTACGTTGTTAAACACTCATGATTAGGAGTTAGAAAATGGTATTAGCATATTTATTTTTAATTAGAGAATTTCTTGGATAATTACTTAATACTTAGCCACAATCTTTAGATGAAAATCATTGATCATTAGGAGTATATAGAAATCAAAGTGCGGTGATTTATGATGCTGGGAAATGTATTTAAGGCATGAGAGATGGTTATATGAATGGAGGGGGTTACATGTTTTCTAAAAAGGAAAAGAGAATGTTTGAGGTTGCTAATTTCCCTTTTATGATGTGCAGTTCATGTTGGGTCAAACCACCGACGTTTTACTCTGACCACTACTCTAGTAACCACTTATAGTCTATGGCTTCAATTCACTATCTTCCTCTGTTCAGTGTGATACTTACATGGGTATCCAGACCCTATGACTTAATATGGCGAGTCATTTTCACAAACAATGACTCATTCGAAGAGTAGTTGGAATGCTACAGACCACTTACCTAGTTATCTTAATGCTGGATCTTTCTGACGAGTTGTAGGGTGTCCCTATGACTCGTAGGGTCTCTCATTTAGACAAGGGCAATAGACTGTTCTAATTCTTCTCTTGTATAATTCATCCCTCTATATTTAAACACACAAATTACCCTATAACTTACTAAGTACTAAACATAGGTTACCTTCCCTGCAGCACTTAATTTAACATCGCAGCACGACATGGCTATTTTGGTACCCAGACTTCACTAACAAGCCCATGGGTTGCCTCCCATTACATTGCGACATGAATCAGTTTCCTTGGTTACCCAGATCTTTCCAAGGCTAATATCCATACACACTTTCAATTCGTCTATGCTTCCCGTGTAATGTTTCACATGATGTCCATTTACCTTGAATGGGGCATCACCATCTTATTTTAGCTCAATTGTACCTTGTTAAAATACTCAAACCATGGTGAGTGGTCTAAACCACCTAGACTTCAACTTGCTAGGAAACAAGCAAAGTCTCAAATTATACAATAAGACCATATCATTAGGCTGGAATAATTTTTCTCAATCTTCTTATCATATTACAATTTAATGTTCTCCTTATACAAGGCATAGCTCTCATAAGCACGGAAAAAAATTCATATGACTCATTCATCTATCCATCCTCAAGTGTGAAACATCACTCCACTCAAAGTTTATCTTCTTCAACACCTATAGTTCCTTGTGCTCAAGTTCAATCGGCAAGTGGCATGCCTTGCCATACATAAGATGATACGTAGAGGCACATATGGGAGTTTTGTAAGTTGTACGGTATGCCCAAAGTGCATCATCTATCTTTCTAAACTAATAAGTTTGGTTAGAATTTATAGAATATTCCAAAATGGGCTTGATGTCATGATTGGTGAACTCAACTTGACTACTTGTTTGAGAATGGTAAGGTGTTGCCACCTTATGCTTCATATAAAATTTATCAAGTAGGATCTTAAATTGATGATTTCAGAAATGGGATCCACCATCCCTAATGAAAGCACTTGGATTACCAAATCAATAGTATATATTCCTATTCAAATATATGGTGACACTATAACCCTTATTATTGGGAAGCGCAACTATTTCCACCAACATAGATACATAGTCGACTGCCACCAAAATATACTTCATGCCATAAAAACTTATGAATGAACCTATGAAATCAATTCCCCACGCATCAAATAACTCTAGTTCAAGAATAGGTGTCACAGGGAGCTCATGTTTCTATGAGATATTTCCTTGGCATTGGCATTAGGCACAAAATCGAGCATAATTATTTATAAATAGTTGCCTAATAGTACCCACATTGCCTAATTTTATGGATCATACGAGTACCATCACGTTGACATCAAATTGGAGATGAATGACAGGCATCAAAAATGATCATTATCTCAACTTTAGGAATACACCTCCAAATCAAACAATCTACACACACCCAAAATAAGTATGACTCATCCCATAGATACTTTCGTAACTCATGCATAAATCACTTTTGTTGTTTAAACGACATATCTTTCAGGATGATATCACTTTCCAAATAATAGAAAAAATTAGCAAACCGGGGGATTAAGTCTTGTGATGTCGCCAAGACTCGCTTATCAGGAAAAGTATCATCAATCTCAATCTCATACTATAATTTAAGCATCACCTCCTCCTCTAGGCGGGATAGATGGTCAGCATTCTAATTTTTTGTGCCCTTTTGATCCTTTACCTCAATGACAAACTCTTACAGTAATAGTACCTATCGAATCAACCTAGGCTTTGCATATTTATTCACCATTAGGTACCTCAGATATGCATGATCAGTATGCACAATGACTTTGATCCCAATCGAAAGGACCAAAATTTTTCAAAAGCAAACACCATTGCAAGTAACTCTTATTCAGTGAACGTATAATTCTCCCGCATGGTTTTTAATACTTTGCTAGCATAATAGATAAAGTGAAGTATCTTTTCATATCTTTGGCCTAGGACAGCTTTTAGAGACACACCTTTAGTGTCACACATCACCTTAGATAGAAGAGTCCAATTTGGAGACATAACGATAAGAGCAGAAATCCTCCTCTATTTTAGGCACTCAAAGGCCTCGAGACAAGTATCATCAAATACAAACTTCGACTCCTTCTCTAACTTGCACAATGGATTGCAATTTTAGAGAAGTCCTTGATGAAATGCCTATAGAACCCAACACGACCTATAAAACTCCAACTACTTTTTACAAAAATTGGTGGAGATAATTTTTCAATCACCTCAGTTTTATCCCTATCAATCTATATTCACTTTTTAAAAATATTGTGTACGAGAGCTATCTACTCTTTAACCTTAAAGAGACATTTCTCCTAATTCAAAACCAAGTTAAACTCTTTACATATTTGAAGTGTGTTAGACAAGTAGGCCAAACAATCATCAAAAGAATCACCCACAATCAAGAAATCATCCATAAATACCTCTATAGTATCCTCAATCATATAAGAAAATATCAAGTCTCTACTTAATGCCTCCACACCAAGTCTCTACTTAATGAGTGCAATCAATGCATCTTTATCTACAATGTCTACCACTGACACTACCTACATATCTTTAGGTTGTCACATCAACTAACACACATTGAAAGTAACTTGTTCATCATTGAATCTGATATTTATTTATCCCATCTCAATGTCAATTAATGTCCTACCCATGGCTAGGAAGGGGCTTCCCAATATAATCAAGATTTTAAAATCCACCTCGCAATTAGGAATCATAAATCAGCAAGGAATATAAATGAAGCTACGTTTACCATTTGGTGTCTCCCAAATTGCACCTCCCAATAAAGTATAAATCGGTCGTAGAACAAATATAAAATCCAACTAGGTTGGGGTTGATTTCATGAGGAATATGGTTAGGACCTAGGTCAATGAGGTTATTTAGACTATTAATTAATTATTTCTGAAAAAGAGGATTAAAAAAAAAAAGTTGACAGCTTGTAAATTGAAGTAATAAGTAAAAAATATCAGTTTATGTTGAGAAAATCAATTAGACTGATTAACCAGGACTGTGTTCCCCCTGACTTCCAAACTCTGCAAAATGATCATGCTTCATCAAACTCTCTCAATGTTTTACATGCAGAATCTGACAAATTATGTATCAACAACCATCTTTTGAATGCCTTTATTAAGTTTCACTCATTATGTATTGAGTTTAAGAATGTCGCGTGACTAATCCTTGGCCTGAATCCTAGATTAACTATTACCTTTTGAGTGTTAAGTTAATTAAATGATGGTTGGTAGCCTCAAATTATTGTTGTAATCTTTTTTTCCTAGTCTCTGCCTCTCTTTTGAAGTAAGTATCAAATACAGACAGGTTTTTACTGTTTGCAGTCTTTAAGAAAGCAATCAAACCGAAGAAATATTACAATACATGCAAGAAAATGAATAAAGCAAAACATAACACTTCCTCTGCATTGTGATTCCATCATGGTTCCTATAATCTTAGTTGTGGAATTTAGCTACTCATGAAATGAAAATCTCAATTAAAAATCATAGACAAAATCTTAATAATGAACTTAAAAATTGAGTAGAGTAAATTCAGAATCTTGAATTCTCAAATAAAAGTAAATAAAGATTGACAAGAAAGGAATAAACCAACTTTCTCCGGCCTCCACGATGGCTCCAAGCATTCTCTAATAAAAAGTTTACAAGTTACTTCTCTAAAGTTGTTAAATAATTACATAAAAACTATTTTTGTGAAATATTTATAGGTGTAATGAAAATACTAAAATAAAATAAATGAGTCCAAAATAGATTAGAAAATAAAAATTCAGTTCTAACTGGACTAGATTTCGTCAAAAATAGTGCAACTGCGCAATGCTTTCCAGCCGCCTCACCCTTTAATATGACATTCCAATTTGAAATTCTTGGTAGAAATTTATTATTTTAATAGATTTTATTCATTAAGCTATCTGCTTGATTTTCTTATATAACTTCTCGATTTTACTTTCATTTTTGCTCTAATTTTTTTTATTTTGGCACTAATTTATTCCTACAAATAAAAATATAATATTAAGCATAATCCATAAAATCAATGATCAAAAAGGATAACAAAAATACTAAATATGAGACAAATAATGACTAAATATATGTAATTTTAGTCTCACATCAACATCACACACTTACACTTTTGTTTAGACTTTTGTTCTTCCTTGATCAAACATTAAAACTCATCTTAATTAATCAAATCTAGAAACACCACCACTTTTATTGATACATACAATTAGACCATATAGAAATTCAAAACATCAAGTACACTTTTCGATCGTTATGCAACAAGTGTAAACAAACAATAAACATCTAACCTCCTAACATCAAAAATAGACTCTAACTTATCAAATTTAAGTTTGCTTACCTTTTTTTGTCTAAAAAGATTAATCACATCACCTATCTATCATGAAATAAGTGCCTTCACAAGAAGAAATAATCCACGCACTCAATTTAAAAGACTAAAATATAATTTAAGGACTTAGCATTAAAGAACAATTTTCACGCTCACAAAAAAATCACATGTATGCACAAAGAGCCACAAGTTTACCCATTATGTACATCTCCACTAATTAAGTATGCTTGAATTGAATTAAATAGGACTTTAACGGGTTGTACCAATTGTAGGGGGTGCGGATAACTTGGGTAATTTGCATGGATAACTAGTACTTACTAGTTTTATCATGTTGATTGAAATTCTATGTTATAATATTCCTTAGTTTTTTATTTTAAACTTACTAATTCTTCTATATTATTTTTAAGGTATTCTATATATATTTCATATTTCTAGTTTTTAGATAGTCAAGTAGATTCTCTTTCGTAAGTATTTCTATTAATCTTATTTCCTCCATATCTTTTCCCCAATATTCTAAGTATTCGTAGTTTATTATTTTATCCTAAAGTAGTTGTAATACTGAAAATTTCTTTGTAATAATTTATTTTAATTGTACTATATCTGATATTAAATTCTAGGTTATGTATTTTGTTAATAATCCTGTCTTTTTCTTCTATGAATAATACTATGTCTAAATCATATTCTAAACTATCTTTTAACTCTAGTTATTTTATGGTTTTATCTATCCAAATTAATCTTCCTTTTTTTTATTATTTTCTTCCTCTTCTAAGCTAGTTTCTATAATTAATTTCTTCGTATAGCCAACTTTGATTTTCTCTAACTCTTTTAATATATTCTAACATTTTTAATTTGTACAATATCCATCTGAATAATAACTATCTAAATATGAGCAGCAACTTTCATTATATAGGTGTAAGTTTTCTATAGAACTTAATAACTCTTCTTCTTCATAATTTCATATCTTTTCCCATATTATTTTCTTTATGTCTATAATTTCTATATCTCTAAGTATATATAAAACAAGTATTTTAAAGTTATCTGTCATTTGCTTTTTCATAATATTCTTTAGTTGTTTGTTTTAATCTTTTTAATTCTTCCATATTTTCGTTAAGGTATTCTATATATTTTATATTTTTAGTTCTCATGTATTCTTCTAAATTTGTTTTCATTAGTTTTTGTATTAATTGTATATTTTTTATATCCATTTTCTAATATTCTACGTAGTTTATCATGGTTGATGCTTAAGTTTGGCATGTAGGTATATATAGGAGTAGGTAGGTTGGTGTGGTATGTAATTTATTCTAGTCATAGTATATTTATCAAATATTTTTTCCCATATGATCTTTCTTATATCTACTATTTTTATATCCTTAAGTACATATAAAACAAGTATTTTAAATTTATCTATCATTTCATCGGATATGTAGGTAGTCATTCTTTTTCTTATGATGCTATTTCAAAATATTCCCTTCAATCATATACATAACAAAATATGATCATTTTAGATTACTATGTACTAGATTATTCTTAAATAATTATGTTACTCTGTCACTATTAGCATGGTAATCTGGATACTTTTCCCTTAAACAGCGCCTCTACTCTGGCTACTCCCCTATCACGGCTTTCTTGTCTCACCAGTTTCACCTTTAGGATAGCATAGTCCTTAGGGATTTTTCTCCTTTTCCTCTTTGCTAATAAACTTTGTAACATATTATTCTTTGAATAATTCTACTATATAGTAACTAACATGAACTTATTTTATCATATTACGATTGTTAGGAATTTATGAATTTAGCTATTCATAATTATAAATGAATGTACCTGTTCTGGTAGATTTAATAATTGTGGGCTTTGTTTATCCATAGTTTTTCCTTAGAAATATATCTAATTTTATTCAATATTCAAAAGTTTTTTGTGTACAAAAGAGAAGGCTTGCTTTAAACACATGAAAGTCTTGCCTTAACTTAGCCGGATGGCTTACATATTTATAATCTCTAAAAAGGTGAAAAATGTGTAAACTATTTACTATTCCTACTTTACACGTAAACTATATACTATTCCTACTTTTACAAAAAGTCTTCCTTTTCAAAAGTAGAAAAGGACTTAAAGCATAAAAAGACAAAAAACTATTTAATGCCTAGTACTAGACTAATAATGGCTTTGTCAAAATGTCAAAAACTATACAAATAATTTATGCATTCTCACAATTCACATGTTAAAAACTTAGCTTGATAAGTTATATGTCGCTTTCTTAACTTTAATGCTTTTGTCTTCTTGTATTTATTTTTTCATCATTTCGTGTTGCTTTATATCTTTTGTCGTGTATCTTTCAGCTGTCCTTCTTTGTCCTTATCTTTTTTTATTCTAGTTGAACTTCTGGAATAATATTATTTTCTCCATTACATCTCGAACATATATGGTTTGGATATTTGTGTCCAATTAACTTACAATATCTTGTTAATAATTCTTCTAAAATAAATCTCATCCTATTTGCTCTTACAGTTGGTTGTTTTTCTGGATTGAGTAATGTCAGAATCCATTGTCTAGCTTCTTCCATATCTGTCTGTCGTAGCTCCGTTGAATTTGAATAAATCATTTGATGAACTCTTGAATAATAGCTCCATATAGGGTTTCCATTTAGGTAGTTATTTGCTAATTCTTGAACAACTGAAGATATTCCAATAATTCATTTATTTCCATAAAAATCAGGTATCTTAACTTTAGGTATCTCTGGTTGTTGAACAATATCTTCTGGTATAATCATATCTCTGGTTAATCCTATTTTTATAACTTGTATAACTGGTTTAAGTTTGTCATATAACATCTCTGCTGATGCAGTATAACACTTTATAAAAATAGATTTTCTTTGATTATTTTCTTATAAGGGGCAAATGCTATATATAATTCTGGTATAGCTATTAGTTCATCTCCATCTTGGGTATATACGGTATTTAATAATCCATAACTGAAACAAGTTTTAACTAAGCTTGGGTTAGTTTTCGGTAATGCGATTAACTTGTTGTAACCTTGTAATTTTTGGGTTATATAGTTTGTGTTTGGTTCTTGGATATTTGTAGCTCTGGGGTTAAGGTTTAGATAAGTTTGTATTTTGTGGATATTTTCTATGTATGCTTGAGTTAGATGGTTATAGGCTTTTCTATCTTGGTTTAAACTTTCTTGATATGTGGTAGTTTGTGGGGTATGAACAAGGGGTCTTTTTGTGTTTTTGGTATAAATGGTTTTTCAAATATCTTATTCATGTTCATGTTCTGATATCTTTGTCCACTAACTCCTTTTCTTGTACCTGCAATTGTAGATTGATAAACGTTATGGGTTTTGTGGAGTTTCCCAACTTCTCCTTTTAGCTCTGGAATTTTGATGTCTTCCAATCGACATAGCTCTGCGCACTACTGAGTTATCTGATTCATAGCTTCAGACTTCAGTTTATCTTAATTAGTCTTTAGCTTTTCTATTTCATTACTCATACTATCCACTTTCACTGAAAGTGTAGTTAGGGTTTTGAGTATCTTTTCTAAAGCATTATCTTCTATTACATCAGTTTGTGAAGCTTTGTCTTGATATGTAATCTGCAATGATATTCTTGTTAGTTTTGATTACTTCAATTGTAAATGTAAAATTTAATATATTTAATACTAGTCTCTGAATTTCCTTTGTTGTAACTGAATTTTGTATTTTCTTTGTTAACCACCAACGTACCTGTGTATTATCTGTTCGTACAATAAACTTGTTATATATAATATATGGCTCAAATGCTAATAAACATTTATATAATGAGCATAACTCTTTTCTATTTATTTTCTATTTTATTTTTGTTTCATTAAACGTACCTGAGTAGTATCTACAATGATGTTCTAATTTTTCTTCTTCATATCTATATTTAAGTACTCCTCCATAACTATATTCGCTTGCATCTGCTTCTACTATATATGTAAATTTTTTATTTTCGTCTGGGAATTGTAATTTTGGTAATTCTTTACAAAGTATTTTTGTTTTCTTGTTTTTTAACTTCTTCTTTGTAATTATACTCGACATCCTTTTTTTAATTTTTTTTCTGTAATAGCTTTAGGTTTTCTGCTAATTTTGGCATATATTCTCTTACTTGGTTTACTAATCCTAAAAATGATTGTAATTTCTTTTTTGTATCTAATTCTTCTTTAGAATTTATTATTTTTTGTACTATGTTTTGTTGCATTTTTACTCCGCTTTATCTATTTGTATTCCTAAAAATTCTATTTATTTTTTCATGATTTCAGCTTTCTTTTCACTTAAACTTAATCCAAATTTTTCTATTATATCTGTAAATTATTCTAATAGTTTTAAATGTTCCTCTTTAGTTTTTGCATATAATAATATATTATCTATGTATACTATACAATTAGGTAGTTGTTTAAAATAACTATCCATATAGTGTTGGTATCTACCTGGTGCATTTTTATATCCAAATGGTAACACATTCCATTCATAAAATCCTTGTGGTACTGTAAATGCAGTTAACTTTTTAGATTCTTCTTCTAACTTAAAGGGTAAAATCCTGATTTACAATCAAACTTACTAAAGTAATTATATCCTTGTATTTGTCTTATTTTTAATATTTTATTTGGTATTGGATATTTATATGTCATAGTTTTTGCATTTAGGTTTCTATAATCAATAATCATTCTACTTTTTCCTCTTTTTTGTTCACTATATTTATTTACTATAAATGTTGGACTATTGTGTTTACTATAACTTTTTTGTATATACTGTTTTTCTAATAATTCATCGATATGCATTTTAAATTCTTTTAAATCATCAAAGTTATATATTAATAGTTTCTGGGTTATTATGCTATTTTTATCTATTAGCTCAATTTTTACAGTAGTTTTATGTTTTTCCCATCCTTTTAATGGATCTCCATTGTATAATTGTCTTAATTTTTTCTTTATTATTTCTACCTTATCTATTGAAAATATAGTCATTTCTTCTTTATTTATTGAAAATATAACTAATTCTTTTGTGTCTTCAGTATTTTTTATATTTTTAAATTTTTGTGTGATTTTTTCACTTTCTTTTATCCAATCAGTTTTTTTCTTATTTTATTAATAACTCTTTTTGCTCTTACCTTTTATTTAAATGGTGTTGTAAACCACCAGTATGTTCTAGTTATTATATGTGAGTATAATTTATCTAAATATGGCATTCCTAAAAGCATATCTTTTGATGTTAGTTCATAATTATAGATTTCTTCTATTGTTAATATCTTATCTCATACTTGTATTTTTACATTTCTAGCTTTATAAGTAATTAAACTTCCTTCATTATTAAATTCTCTAACTACTATTGGTGTTTTTAATTTATCTCATTTACTATTTGGTAAACAATTATATCTACATAAATTGGCTTCTGCTCTTGTATATATCATAGGCGTATAATATCTGTTGTAATATCCTTCTACTATTATCTTCATTAATACATATATTTTCATATCATGTCAGAGTTCTTTTTATTAATATTTTTTCTTTATTATATGTTATGGTTAATTGTGTATGTTCTATATTGTATGGTTTTACTTATTCTAACCATTTTATTCCTAATATTATTCTGCTTTTTGCATATCTTCTTTTATTTTAAATTCTATTTTTATTTTTCTAACTTCTATTATTATTTCTCTTTCTACTGTATCCTTAATAGTTATTAAACTTCTTGGTAGATCTGGGCATATATTACTATTAGATTTTATTTCTTCATTTTTTACTAGATATTTTGCTATATAATTTTCTTCTTGTCCTATATTTAAGAGTATTAAATATTCTTTTTCATTTATTGTTCCCGTTATATAATATTGAGTTAAATTAACTGTTGAAGTTATTTCACAGTTTGTTCTTTTTTATGATCCTGGTGATTCTGGTTTTTCAAAAGCTATTCTTTTTGTTGTACTTATTCTATCATTTATTATTTCTAAATCTTCTTCTATATCTATGTCTTTGTAACTATAATCATTATTATCAATTGTTTTTACAAATTTTTCAAAAGGAATTTCTATTTGTATTTTATTAATTTTATTTTTTCCTGTTTTATGTTTTGTTGTTAATACATATAGATTTTTACATCTTGCTGTAACTATTTTACTTCCTAGGGTTAGTTCTATTTCTGATATTTTCAATATAATACTAATGATTTATCTATGTTTTTATCTATTATTGCTACTAAATAATTCGCACTTATTATAAATTTAAATTTTTTGGTATATTAAATTTCCTTTTATGGCAGTTATTATACTTTTTTCTATAGGTTTTATAATTCTATCATCTGCTAAATATAATTCTATCGTTGTATCTATTCCTTCTCTAAAACATGCTTTTATTAATATATTTGTTCCTCCAAGGTGTACATATTTTATTGGGTCTTTACTTTTTATATCATTTATTTCTTTATTAATTATTCTTTTTGTTACTAGTGGTATACTAGCTCTTCCTTTTGCATATCTACAGTCTATTACATGTTTTTTTTTTGCTTACTACGTAGTATTCTTCTTTTCGTCTACTAAATATGTTTTTTATTTTTGGTATTTTAAATATTTTTTCAATACTTAAATCTAATTCTTTTCCTTTTATTTCGTCAAATATATTATTATCAAATATTATTTTTTGATATGTTCCTTCTTCATTTAAATACTCTTCCTTTGTTATTATTTTTATATCTTCTTCAGTTATTTGATTCATTTTATATCTTTTTCAGTCATTTGATTCATCTGATTTACTATCTATTTCATTATCTGTTTCATTCTCCAAAATTTCATATATACTATCGTCACTTTCTAATTCGTAATCTATATAATCTATTTGCATATATTCTGTATTTTCTATCTTTATTTCTGATATTTATTTATTTTTGGGTTTTTAGGCATTTTACAATCTCTAGCTAAATGTCCTAGTTTTCCACAATTATAACAAGTACATTCTTTTATAGATTTCTTTTTCCTAATGGTCTTTTATGTTTATAATTTTTTACATAATATCTTTTTCTTGATTTCTTATACTTTTATTTTGATTTTTTGTATTTCTTATATTTCTTATGTCTTTTTCTTTTATTATAATATCTTTCTTCACATCCAAATTGAGGTGCTATTTTATCTTTGCAACATGCTAAATTTCTTATTAATGTTTTTTCCATTTTTATTTCTTCTCTATATTTTTCACATAGATTTCTATATCATTGTTGTAGAAATTTTATTCTTGCTCTTAGAGTATCTACTATTTTTGCTTCATCCTAACTCTTTATTATTTTTGAACTAAATGGTTCAGGTAACTTACTAAATATAATCTTCTCACTTCTTTACTTTCTTCTGCATTATATGTTCCTTTATAGTAATATTCTTTAAATGCTCATGTATATTCATCTATATAGCACATATTACATATTGCTAGTTTTAACATTAAATTCCTATTTGTATCTTTTTCTTTGTTTTGTTCTTCTTCTTTTGTTGTCATACTGCTAAATTCATCTCTTATAGCCATTTCATATTTTTTCAATATGTCTATAGGTGTTAGTTTAGTTACTGTTGTTCCTTGTGTTTCTTTATCATTCCTTAATACTTTTTTACTATTTTCAGTTAAATTTAAAAACCATGATTTTGTTGTTCCTATTAGTGTTCTTTCTATTTATTTTGGTGTATCTATTGCATTTATATCATTGTCTAATAATTGTTTTGCTATATATCATATCCATAGTTGTATCATTTTATCTACATCTATTACACAGTCTAAGTCTAAGAAGTTATAATTTTTATTAATTATTTGTTTTGGTATCCATTTGTTATATTCATTTTTTACGTTAAACGTTTTAAACTTATCTTTGTAATAATATGTAGATTTTCTTATTTCTGATGTACTAGGTATTATATTTTCATCATCTTCTTTATCAAGAGTATTTATTTCCGTGTTTGTATTTTCTAAGTTTTCTTTATTAATTACTTCTTGTTTTCATTAATTTCTAATTTTTCTATATTTGTTAAGATTTCTGTATATGTTTCACTATCTTCTGAATCATAATTATCTGTTTCTTTAGCATCTATTGTGTTTATTTTTATTTCATTACTTTCTAATTCGTTATTTTCTTCTTCTAATTTTTCTTTAAATTGATTTATCTCAATTAATAATTTTTGTTCTTTATCTTTTTCTTTTTGTCTTTCTTTATACAGATCTTTTAGCATTTGTAATTCTTTTTCTAATTTAGCAATCCTACTATTTTTAGTTTCTTCTATTTTTCGTATTTCTTCTGTAGTTTGTTATTTTATTGGATCTATTTCTTTTTTTCTATCTATTTCTTCGTTTTCTTTTGCTATTCTTGCCATAGATGTTAATTTATCTTCTAATTTTAATTCTTATTTTTCTAACATTAAATATAAATGTTCACCTATTTTCTTATATCTTCTTCCTAAATTGGAAAATACTATTCTTATTTTTAATCCTTCATGGTTTTCATATGTTTTTTCATCAATTATAAATTCTTCTTTGTTCATTTTATCTACTTGATGGTGTATAGATCATGTTGATATATGTATTCTAGACTATCTATTTGTGATTCTAAATATGATATTTCTTCTTTTTGTGCATTTATTGATTTTTGATATACTCCTACTATCATGTTATATTGTAGTCTTTCTATTCTTATCTTTAATTCTCTTCGCTTTTCAAATATTATTTGTTTTAGTTCTTTATATTTTTAGAATTTTGTTATATTATTCATCTTTACAATATTTAAAATATTTTTGGTGGATACCAAAATCTAATTTTATCATAATTAGGTGGTATATATCTCATTCTTCTAGATTTTAAATGAATTTTTAATTTTGCCTCATTGCTAACTATTAAAGTAATTAAATAAGCTAATATGTGGGGGGTTTCTTTTGTTTTATTTAACTTCATATATTCTGGGTAGTAACTAGTTAAAATTTCTTTAATTTTTCTAAAAGCTTCTATATTTTTAAATGGACTTCTCATTTTTAACAAATAAAAAACAACGTAAATAATAATAGTTCATAATTAAATTAACATTTCTAACATTTTTTATAATTAAATTAACATTTCTCATAACTAAATTAACACGCACTTTGCACTTTTTAAAATTTATCGCCCATTATTTTCATCACTTTATTTTTTAGCCCTCTCTTCATTAATTACTTTCACTAGTAATTCTCATCAAATTAACTATGATTCAAACAATTTTTTTCTCAAGTGTTTTTTTATTTTTCTTTTCATGTCACATACTTTCAAAGAGGGTCTTTTCATCACTTTGTAGCTATCATTGGTCACCTTTTACACTCAATATTAATTTTCTTCAAATTTACCAACTTTCAATACATTCTATGATATAGTGCTCAAGGAAGTAGGGTGCAAAAATTAGGAATTCAAAAAAATGGATCAAGTTAAAAACACGACTACCAAAAAAATAGGCTACATGCTCAAAGAGGATAACTAGTGATATGATATCTGAAAAGGCTTAAATTTACATCACATATCAAAGAAAGCCTATTATCATATTCTAAATAAAGCAACACTTTTTATTTCTCTTTAATAACATGCAGGAAAAGTTTTAGACTAAGATGCAAAACATGAAATATATGTAAAAAAATCCTCACCACCCATGACACAAGTATCATTCAAGAAGGCTCAATTCCACCTCTAAGGCAAATAGGGTCATAAAAAACATCAAAAATAAGAATAAGTTATATATAGAGTCACAACCATGAGCCTAGATGTCAAAAAATCTATTAATTTATTTTATACTTAAGCATTCAGAGAAAAGTACTACTCAAAATTAGGTCTAAATTGCTAGTATCAAAGAAAAACAAATATTATCTTCTCTCTTAAAATAAAATACTCCAACAAATTTAAAAAATAAGAAATAAATGTATTCCTAAAAAATATAATATGGTTCAAAGTCCCCTCACCCCACCCCGAAAAAGAACCGAAAAAAAATCAACGGGTGGACAAAACAAAATATACTCTACTAAATATATAAAAACAAAAAACAAAAGGTATTTTAATCTAAAGAATAAAAGAAAAATATTTTTTTATTTTTTTTACTGTTTTGATATTTTTTCTTTTTTTTAATTAAAAATAAATAAATAAATAAATATAACCTATAACATATTTTACCTTTGTCCTCAAATCAATAAACAAAATAAAACAAGGGTTAAAGATACTTCCTGATACTCTCTAGGGCCTAGCTAGTAACATGTTTCTTCAATTTTCATCAAGGGACGCGTGCACCCCACACTTAAGTTCAAACATAGTTCTTAGCTTTAAATTCGAGTATTCATACTTTCCCTAAATCTGCAAAAATAAATAAAAACAAAACAAAAAAATGAGACATTATATAAATAAATAAATAGATAAAAAAGAAGTTAAACTGCTAGTTGCATTGCCTCCAAATTTTATTTCCACTTTGTACTTATGAATTGCACCCCTAATGTTTTGCTTATTTTCTACTATGCTCAAGAGGCGGTGGAATAAAAATAAAGGAACCAAGCGATAAATGTTACATATTGCAATTCTTGGCCCTTAATTAAGAAATGTAATTTTTTTATTTTGACACGGCAAATTCAAGAATATAAACATATTTTTCCTCCTTTTTACATATTTCTATAGGTTGGGATGGCTCGATTTATATCTTACTATCTAAACATAATGTAGAAAAATGATTAGAATGAGGTCCAATACATCCCAACTCATGAATTGTATTATTATTTACATTCTCACATAACTCTAGTGTACTCATCTCAATAGTGACAACATCAATAAAAGTATGATCAAGTATTTGATCCTCCAATTTTAGCTCCTCAATTTGGCTTATAAGAAACTTTTCAGTCTCATACAACTCATAATTAAATTGTTGGACATTACACGTTCCAACCTTTGCATTCAAATCTCTTGTTATGTTGTGAATATCCAAGCCAAGCCTATAAAACTTCTGAATGAACTCATGTTTTTATTTTGCAAGGAGTCTCAACGTTTATATCATTCTCTCATTGTGCTCCCACAATATATATATCACGCTCTTGCAATCAATGCATTATGTCAAAGGATAAAAATCAATAAAAAAAGTCTTCATCACTTCACACTTTCTCTTGTAAAAATATCATATCAAGAAGAATACCAGAATATAAAAAACAAAAAGAATAAAATTTAAACTAAAAGTAATAGCTAAAAAAAATTATAAGACAAATATAATTAATAGTCAAGTAAACACAATTGATCTAACCCTAAACCGTATTTCCCGCCAACGGCATCAAAATTTGATGTCGCCCAAATTACACCTTGCAATGAAGTATAAAGCGGTCATCAAACAAATATACAACCCAACTATATTTGGTTCGATCCTGTGAGGAATATGGTTAGGACCTAGGTCAATGTGGTTATTTAGAATATTAATTAATTCTTTCCAAAATATGGGATTAAAAAGAACAAGTCGACATTTCAGAAATTGAAGTAACAAATAAGAAAATATCAGTTTATGTTGAGAAAATCAATAAGAATGATTAACTAGGACAGTGCTCTCCCTGACACCCTAACTCTGCAGACTTATCATGCTTCATTAAACTCTCTTAATGCCTTGCGTGCAGAATCCAACAAGTTATGTATCACCAACCGTATTTTGAACGTCTTTGGGGGATTTCACTTATCACCTGTTGGGTCTCAGAGTGTCGTGTTACGAACCCTTATCTTGGATCCCATATTAACTATTACCTTTTTAGTGCCAAGCTAATTATATGAGGGTTGGTAACCTTAAATTAGTATTGTGATCTTGTTTTCCTAATCTCTACCTCTCTTTTGAAGTAAGTATCGAATATAGGAAAGTTCTTAACGATTGTAGTCATTATGAAAGAAATCAAATCGAATAAAAATCACAATACATGCAAGAACATCAATCAATCAAGACTTAGTAATTCCTCTTCTTTGCTACTCTGTTATGGTTTCCACAATCCTAGATGTGGGATTTAGCCACTCATAGCTTGAAAATCCCAATTACAAATCATAGACAAAATCATAATTATGAACTTACAAATTGAGTAGAGTAAATCTGAAATTTTGAATTCTCAAAGAAAAATAAATTAAGATGAAGAAGAAAAGAATAAATCAACTTTCTCCGACCTCTATGATGGCTCCAAGCTTTCTCTAATAAAAAGTTTACAAGTTACTTCTCAAAAGTTGTCAAAAAATTACATAAAAAATATTTTGTAAAATATTTATAGGTGTAAGAAAAGCCCCAAAATAAAATAATTGTGTCCAAAATAGACTAGAGCACAAAAACCCAGTCCAAATTGGACTGGATTTCATCAAAAATAGTGCAGTCATCCAATGCTTTCCATATTCCCCCCTTCAATTTGAAATTCTAGGTAGAAATTCATTATTTTAATAAATTTAATCTATTAAGTTGGCCGCGTGATTTTCTTATATAACTTCTCGATTCTACTTTTATTTTTTCTCTAAATTTCTTCATCGTCACACCAATTTAATCCTACAAATAAAAATACAATATTAAGCAAAATTCATAAAATTAATGCTCAAAAGGGATAAATAAAAATACTAAATATGAGATAAATAATGACTAGATATATGTAATTTTTCCCTCACATCAACCAACAAATCACACAATATATCATCCGACTTCTTCACAGTATGATCATCCATCAATAGTCTCATAGATGTCGGCTTAGGTGACCCCAATCCAACTGTTTGTACACAACTAGCGACATCAAATTAATACTAGCTCCCAAGTCACAAAATGCTTGTACAAAATTTAGGGATACAATAGTGCATGGAAAAAGAAAGCTCTCTGATCCTCTTTCTTCTCAAACAAATATTAGAAAGCAATAGCACTATAGTGGTGGATATTATAAGTGGGCTCAAAACTCATCATCAAACTTTTTGTCGCTAAATCCTTCATAAACTTTGCATAACTAGGCATCTGCTCAAAAGCTTCAACAAGAGGGATATTTATAGCAAATTCCTTCAATATCGATATGAATTACTGATATTTCCCTTCTTCCCTCTTCTTTTTCTTCTTCAACCATTAAGGAATAGGTAGGCGAGGTCGTGGAATAGTCTTTGACACTAGTTTGACCTTTTAAATCATTCCCTAATCTTTCTTAGTTTAGTCACTAACTTCTCAGTTTTAGCTTTAGGTGCAACATCGATCTCTACAATATCATTTTTTACTTCATCAACTATTGGTATATGTGGATCAATAGTAGCCTTACCACTCCGAGTGGTAATTGCTAGGTAGTTACTGTTGTTTTTAGAATTCTAAATGGTATTACTTGGAAGAGTTCTTGGTTAAAGTTTAATCAAAGTAGCTGACGTCTGACCAAACTACTCCTCTAGGTTCTTAATTGCATTAGAATGTGTTCTACTTTCTGGCTTAATGCCAAAATATCTGCCTTAATCTCCTTAAGAAAATGCTCGACTCTTTAAAACCTTAACAATTTTTGTAAGTAATGCTTCCATTCTTGAGTCAGCATTACAATTACTCGGTGTAATGTACACACCACTCATATCTTTAAAATCATCCTTTTATCCTCCAGTCAGCATCCATCTCTACTCTTCTACATATATCTGTCCCCATAATAGTTCAAACTTTGATTTCATTTTCTTGAGTCCTAAGTCTCCTAATTATACCCTTGGACCTTGGCTCGAAAACCCACTATATCTTTATCCAAGTACTTAACTTTCTCCAGAGTATTAGATTCATAATGTCTAAAAGATTACCTTGTGTGCCCACAACATTTAACTTTTCAGATTTCATAGTTGCAAACTACTTGTTAAGCAACCCAATTTCCTTTCCCAACTGTGCTACTGCTTAAGCCACTGTCTCATCTGTGGATCTCTGCTCACTAGAAGCAATAATATCATAAGTACTAGTGATAACGCTCAATCTACAGCTCTCATAGGAGTGTAAAGCGGTCGTTGTCAAATATATAACCCAAATAGGTTGGGTATCGATCCCACAGGGAATATCCGGTCAATAAGTAAGCAAATATTATTAGACTTTTGGTGAAAGTCTCGTAAAAGGGGGGATTATAACGTGCAAATAATGTAAACAAAATAGTAAAGTAAAAACAGAAATAGAAAAGTAAACAGAAAGAGTGTTTAGTAAGATGTTAATCAATGAGAATTGAGAGTTAGGGTTATGTCCACCTTATGAGTTATACGTCTCTATTGGCTATGAGTTATGCGGGATTCAGACATGCATGTGCTTATAGAGAATTGTATTCTATGGTAAATCCAAGCGTCTTTCGACCTTAACAAGGACTATTTCACTTTAAATCTTTCGAGCTTAAAGCGTGTCTAACGGTACAAATTCTCCAAGAGGTTAATCCAGTTATGGCACTAACTTTTTAACAGGGGTTGGTGCCCTATTACCTTGACATTATCTCTTTTCCAGACATATAACTTTTCTTTCGAACAAGTTAATGCTATACTGGCATATTCTATGCGTTTGCAACCTCAAGAATTTGCATTAAGATGAAGAGAATAATGATATAAGCAGCATACGTGTCGCGAATTCACAAACTCATAGCAATAGATAGTATCTCATTCGGCTTCCATAACCCCAACAGAGAAGTTTAGCTATTCATGAGTGCGATGGAAATCACAATAGACATTATCATAATACCACAATAAAAAATCTCACGTGTAGTATGGTGTGGTACGGCGTTAGGCGTGAATTCCTTGCAAAATAGCGATTCTCTTATTGTAAAATTAAAAGTCGAATAGATAAAAAATAATGTCAACAATGAATTAATAAAGAAAGGGGAAGGATGGAATAGGGATGAGGGTGGTGGAGAATTGTTTTGATGGATGGATGGATGGTGGATGGATGGGAGTTGATGGAATGGGGGAATGAATGAAAATCTCTAGCAAAATAGGGTATTTATAACACCCATATCCTATTCCTACTAAGCTAATGCATTACTTAACCCAATCCTACTAGGTTAATGTATCATTATCCTTATCCTACTAAGTTACTGCTAGTCCCCAAAGTCTTCAGAATTGTTGTTTTTGCCCAGGATAGATTTTCCATGCGCCACTTTTGGTCCTTGGAGTGGAAGATTCCCCTTCCTTCTTTCGTGAAGCTTTCTTTGGCGTCAAGTTATCCATAAAATGCTGAAATCTGCATCATTTATACCTGAAAACTTGCTAATCACGTTTGTTAGCTCACTTACAGGAATAAGGACTAAAAGTGCATGAATTATATAATTTGTCCTCAAAACTTAGCTAAAATATGGGTAAAATATAGTACTTTAGGCGTGTAAATTCGCCTATCATCAACACCCCACACTTAAAGCTTTGTTCGTCCTCGAACAAACTATCATGTCCATCTAAACATCCACTTAGGGTTTCACAGTAACAACACAAAATATTCATCAAGACAGGCACGACAATTATTAACAAAGAGTAGTTTTCTGATCACTTCTAGAAACAATTCAACCTCTAATATAGACTCGTGATGATGGTTAATTCGTATTCAAAAGTTAAGGTACAAAGAATCATACATAACTACCCAAAACTCATCAACCATGTGTGTCTCACAATATATTACCCATAATCACTCACAAGTATAGTATATTTATTGGAACATGGGTATACGAGTATCCTTGCTCTGGCTCTCACAAAGAATTCATATGTTGCAACTGATGACCATAGGCTTGCCCTTAGTGTAGTGCTCCACTAAATATCGGAATGCTAAGCTTAGGATCAAATAGGTCTTTTGCTGATTGTAATGTAGGCTAAGGGACGGGTAGGACTATTTTGGCCAGAAATAGTGACTATGTTCCTAAGCGCTTTAATACATCACATTATGCGATTAATACTTTTCTTTCAAACAACCTTTCTACTTTCTTTTATTCTACCACCCCTTTTTTCCACCTTTGTTTTTCAATTTTAAACATAACTAACTTTTCAGTTTTCCTTTCCCTTTTTTTTACTTTTCATAAAACCTCTTATGATAGCAATTCTTTTTCATAACAAATTCAAGTACCATTACATTCTAAAGCATCATACTCACCCAATTTCCTCTTATTTTGTCACATGACTTTACACTTTAAAGCACTTAGGAATTTGGATCAAATTATGGTCTTAAAAAAATGGATTAGGCTTACATATGAGGTTGTCAAAGAAAATAGGCTAAAGGCTCAAAGGGGTTAACTAGGATGATGTCCATGGGTAGATAAAAAGAAGGTAAACAATCACAGGTTGCCAAAGAAATGCCTAAATCATCTCCTAACTCATATTCTTTATTTTTGCTTCACACACACACCAGGCAAGTTCTAGCATCAGCCACAAACATAGAATATACTATTATCTCACACACACAAGGCACATGGTCAACTTTATTGGGAGCAGTATAGACTCTTGACCCAACAGATGAAGGAATTGAACCACACAATATCACATAGTGAGTCACAATTAGAGCCTAAACATCTTAGTAGTCATGATTTTAGCACAAACTCTTGTCATAATCTCATGCTGCCTATTAGAATAATAAAAAAAATTAACTACTAAAAAGAAAAACAAAACAAACATAAATGCAAATGCAGATAAAGAAGTATAGCATGCAAATACCAGCACCCCACACTTAGACGGGACACACTGTCCTCGGTGGAAAATAAATAAGAAGAACCTGGTTAGTCGGACTCCTCCTCTATGTCTGGGGTCATACCCCCTTCGTCGGAATCATCATTGGAGTCATCGTCATCAGAATTCTCCTCCATGTCGAAGTCTAGCATTCTTCGATCATCAACGGTCGGCACATCGTCATCAAGAGGTTCCTCAAAATATGTACCTACTCCACACATCGCCTTCGCATGCTCATTCATTGGGTAGTCATAATCCAGCTGTTGGAGCTCTACAGCAGTTGGAACACAGTCACCGCTCATCATTGTAAACTGAGTCATGCCATAAAGATAGGGAAAGAAACTCTCATCTCGAGCATGCCTTTCTGAAGTGGTAAGGTTGACGCCATGCGTAGTTTCAGCATCCTTAACCTTCGTGAGGTCAACGTTTTTTGGGTTGTGTGGGAGTTTATGATCAGCCGGTTCCTCTTCGATGTCTTCCTTCCTCAATATTGTGGTCAACAGATTGCCAAAACTAAAGTGGGACCTCTAGTGTAGCCTAGCTTTCCGCATTGTGGATCGAATAATTGCCCCAATGTTGATAGGGACATTCGTCATCAATGCGTATACCAAGCACACTCTATCTCATGTTATCTTTGTGTGCTGAGTCCCTGGAATTAGGCAAGAGTTAACTATGCGCAACCATATTCTTTCTTCTCTATTCAAAGGAGCATATGGGAAGGTGTTGTGTCATCCGGTGTCCTTGTGTCTACTCCACCGTGCCATGGACCTTGTTCCACAGAGTGTGTATCGAATGTCTCTATATGGAGGTCTACTGTACAGCTCTTTGAATAGTGATGGATCAACAGCAGGCAAGCCAAGAAAGGAGTTGAAGAAATCCGCATTGAGTTATAAAACTTGGCCCCGAATCTTGACCTCGCTTCCTGTGGTTTTCGGTGACCAGTTGGCATAGAATTCTCTTGTTAAATCGAGATTGCATTCTCCCATGTCTCGGAAGATTAAATCAAGATGTAACGCCATGATCTTGGCCAACATGCGCGGTTCTTTCTTTGCTAGGCTTTCCTTGTTTATCAAGTCCACATGAACATATTTCTTCTCTTTGTTGTTCCTATACCATTCCTTTGCTTCCTCCTCTAAAACCCATTTAATTCTGAATATGCGGCGTGGTACTTGCATCGAGGAGGACTCTCCTTGCTCTTTGCGTCCTCTTTTCTTGCCTTTTTGGGAAATGGTTGCCTTGTCTTGCTTTGGGTGCCATTGTTCCTGAGACTAAAACAATGTTCATGTTAGCGTCATCTCGATGGAGACAATCTATAAACGAGCAGTAGTGGCACCACCCTACACTTAGTTTGTTGGTATAGACTAGTGAAGTGAAAGTGGTCGATTACTCAGACTTCATCGGCATATGTTTTAGATGCTATATTCCAACAATAAAATCAGCGCAGTCATACTTCTTGTATTCTTAGCAATACTTTCATGTTTGATATATCAAGACTACTACATAGGGATTGAATCAAGGTATAGCATCTAGAAATAATCACAACCTCCTATGTTGGTAGTCAACCATAATTCTCATCTTGATGAACAAGTTATTCCAACATGTAAGCTTTCTATTGACAAGATTATGCAATTTTTGTGACCATGTCAATTCCACAAAAGTATGATAGTGCATCAAAATCAAATTCAAGTTGGAGACATGTGAAGATCATTCGTACGTATTCTTTCACTCACTTAGTTGTATCACAACACATCAACCACATTCAAATCACCAATACTATGCGGAATTCAGACATGCATGTGCTTATAGAGAATTGTATTCTATGGTAAATCCAAGCGTCTTTCGACCTTAACAAGGACTATTTCACTTTAAATCTTTCGAGCTTAAAGCGTGTCTAACGGTACAAATTCTCCAAGAGGTTAATCCAGTTATGGCACTAACTTTTTAACAGGGGTTGGTGCCCTATTACCTTGACATTATCTCTTTTCCAGACATATAACTTTTCTTTCGAACAAGTTAATGCTATACTGGCATATTCTATGCGTTTGCAACCTCAAGAATTTGCATTAAGATGAAGAGAATAATGATATAAGCAGCATACGTGTCGCGAATTCACAAACTCATAGCAATAGATAGTATCTCATTCGGCTTCCATAACCCCAACAGAGAAGTTTAGCTATTCATGAGTGCGATGGAAATCACAATAGACATTATCATAATACCACAATAAAAAATCTCACGTGTAGTATGGTGTGGTACGGCGTTAGGCGTGAATTCCTTGCAAAATAGCGATTCTCTTATTGTAAAATTAAAAGTCGAATAGATGAAAAATAATGTCAACAATGAATTAATAAAGAAAGGGGAAGGATGGAATAGGGATGAGGGTGGTGGAGAATTGTTTTGATGGATGGATGGATGGATGGTGGATGGATGGGAGTTGATGGAATGGGGGAATGAATGAAAATCTCTAGCAAAATAGGGTATTTATAACACCCATATCCTATTCCTACTAAGCTAATGCATTACTTAACCCAATCCTACTAGGTTAATGTATCATTATCCTTATCCTACTAAGTTACTGCTAGTCCCCAAAGTCTTCAGAATTGTTGTTTTTGCCCAGGATAGATTTTCCATGCGCCACTTTTGGTCCTTGGAGTGGAAGATTCCCCTTCCTTCTTTCGTGAAGCTTTCTTTGGCGTCAAGTTATCCATAAAATGCTGAAATCTGCATCATTTATACCTGAAAACTTGCTAATCACGTTTGTTAGCTCACTTACAGGAAAAAGGACTAAAAGTGCATGAATTATATAATTTGTCATCAAAACTTAGCTAAAATATGGGTAAAATATAGTACTTTAGGCGTGTAAATTCGCCTATCATTAACTAGCTCCGATTTCTACCTCTTGAGTATGTCATCCTTGATTGGTTTTGATGATCCGATCCAAGATTTTTGCATCCTACTCCCAAGAATACACATTAAAGCGTCACTAGTAATAGTATAAGAAACATCTTTTGTGTTTGTATTCAGGGCTCTATAAAATATCTTGAGAAAATTCCATCCTGAAATTCTGTGATTGGGCACATTAATCAACTTCTTCTTAAATCTCAGCCAAGTCTCATATAGTCCCTTTGAATGTAATTGCCTGAAATTGTAAATCTCATCCTTTAAGTACAAAATTCTTAAAGAAAGAAAGAATTTGTCCAAGAATTGTATTTGTAACTCATTCAAAGAGAAAATGGACCCACGGTGTAGTTTACCTAACCATAGCGTCACTTTGTCTTTAATAAAGAATAGGAACAACTTGAGTCTCTTTCTTCTTACTCCAGGAAGATTATACGAAATAAAAATCCCAATGAAATTCATAGTATGCATATTTTCATAATCAATTGGAAAACCAACACATCCTTCAAACTAATCACCTAAACCATTACACTCATAATGTCAAATTTAGTTCATTGGCGCAACTCATGAGGAATAATAGCTCATATCTCAATCGGTTCAACATGCCTAAAATCTTCTTCCAGGTCATCATACACTCTCAAGTACTAATAAGAGGGTTTTTCAGCTCTATCTATTATAAGGCTTATCCTATTTGTGTGATGGTTAATGATATACTACCTCATGTTGAGCCCTTTTCTCAACATTTCAGGCTAGTGCTAACACCATATACTCTTCAGCTAATAAATGGTTAGTAATTTCTTCATCTGTCATATTAACACCAATTGAAGGTAGGATCATCTTAAATCCCCTAGAGTTAGTCTCCATGCTCATACTCTTTTATTTTAAAATTCTATCGTAAGGTCTATTCAAGCATAGGATAAAAAGGAATCAATGGATTGCCTTGACTCCTAGTACGAGGCATACATCAGCGTAAGTCCTAAAAATAACAGAAATAGAAAACCAACAACCTTAACAACTTCTATCAATCAATCTATAACTGTTTCCCTGGAAACCATGCCAAGATTTAATGTCACATAATTTACACCTCCTAAAAAGTATAATGCAGCCACTTCTCAAATATAAAACCAAATAAAGGTTGGGGTTGAACCCATAAAAAATAGGATGGAAATCTGTCAAGAATTTGTAGAGGCAGTCAGAAAGTGCAGAATGTAAAAGAAGCTTTTGTACGAATAATAGTAGTAATAACAGTGCTTGGACTATTTAGGCTATTATTAATATGATACAATCACTAGGATTATATTCCCTCTGATTTTCTAACTCCATATACTTATCATGCTCATTAAACTATCTTGATGCCTTTCATGCATAAACTAACGAGTTCTGTATCACCAATTGTCTCTCCATTTTGACATTGGTGAATTTCACTCATCTCATCTTGTTCTTAGAGTAATGCATTACTAACCCATATCCTTGATCTTAGATTAACTATCTCCTTTTTTTCTTAAGTTAATTAGATGAAGGTTAGTAGCTTTAAATAATTGTTGTGGTCTTCTTTTCTTAATCTCAACATCTCTATTGAGTTAGTGTAAAATACAAGTAAGTTCTTCATATTTACAATTATCGACAAGGAAATCAATATGAAAAAAACACAATGCATGCAAGAACACCAATGATGAAAAACTTTGCACTTTTTTACATCATTATTCAATCAGGGTTTCCACAACCCTAGTTATTGGGTTTAGCTATTCATGATTGCAAAAACACACATCTAATTCATAATTGAAAGCATATGAATTATCTCACAAACAATTATGAATGAAAACTGAAATCCCAAATTAATATCAAACCCTTAAATTCAAGAACTAAAATTCCAAGATCAAAAGTATATCTCAGAACTTAATATAATATTACAATTATATAAAGCGAAACAAATAATAGTAAAACACAAAAGAGTTATTTATAGTTACACCATAGTTCTCCTACAAAAATAGACGGATAAAGATTGGTAGTGGAAATGCCTTACACAACGAGTCATCTGTAGTGAGATGACTCATTGTCAACTCCGTATCCTAGGGTTCCCTGCAATTGGTGATGACTCATTAGGTCATTACACGAGTCATTGCCTGACTCGTAGGGTTTTCAATAAGATTTTAACCTTCGGATCTTTAATTCCTTATTCTCAAAATAATGGTCACTATGAGTCGTAGCCTATCCCTATGACTCATCGCCAGCTTTATTTCTACTGCTATCAAACTTGCACTATTTCAGGACTTTGTTTCTATTTTTCTCAGAAGGCCTCTCATTATGACTTGTAGTCTATCCCTATGAGTCGTTGTTAGTGTATACTTTATTATTTTTCTTCTAATGACCCACTGGTCAGATGACGACTTGGACGATGAGTCAGAACATCACCCAATGACTTGTGGTCCAAGAAGAAGTCTACTATGTTAGAGCTTTTTCTTTATTTTACGATTCTACTCACTTCCCACCTTATTTCCTACAAAAACACAAAAAAAATCATATCTTACAAAAGGAGATAAGTATTTGCATAATTTCATTATTTTAAGCATCTAAAGTTTCATGAAACCATGGTCATCACCTATATCTATGATTTTGGTACATGGATTGAATTTATACCTTTTAGATTATGATTAGTTGGTGATTTATAATACCAATAGTGTGTATGTACAAGGTACAAGTAAGTTTGATAGTTCTATGAGTGAACCGGGTAACCTTTATATGCATTGTTGAACTTGGAATTTGACTTGACTTATTTTGGTTTGACTTAACTATTAATTCTTGTTAGCTATTTGATAAGTGTATTATATTTGGTAGTGAAATGGTAATTGTGTTTAAGATTAAAAGGGATTTTTGTATACATGAGTAGGATGAAGATGGTTGTAATTTATCAATTATGTCTAATTTAATAACTTGTGGTCTCATTAATAGTTTATTATCTGAATATGACATTTCTCTAAATTCTTGCTTGACTTTTTTATGGTCCTTAATTCGGGTTAGGGTCATCTTTGATGTGGTCATTTTTTTTATAATTATGGTAGACTTTGTATAATGCCAGAATCAATGGTTTAAGATAGTGAAGTCATAAGGGTGATAGTGGTATCTTAGAGTCCATAACTAGTAGGTTAGTAGAAGGTAATTAGTCTATTTGAGGGGAAATAGTGAGGAAAGACCAAGTAGTTTTAAGTGTTCATAGAAGGGAAACAGGTGATATGGAATGAATATAATAAGATACATGTAATCTTTTGAATATTTATGTTATGTTTATGTGTAACCCAACTCGGTTCAACCAATGAGGCTTACAGTATGTATAGTCAGCAATTATGCTACTCTTACTACATTCTTTTTAGGGCATAGTCTATTGTAGGAATCAATGTCAGTTCAATGATTGTTGCAGTTATTGATTCTTCATCGGCTCCTACTCCCTGGTTCCATGATTTTTGTTGTTAGTGTTTCTTTGGCAACTTTCACTCCTTCTGCTCATGGTGGAAGTTGTGTCCAACTCTATTTTTTTCCTAGAAGTTCGTGCACTAGTTTAGATTAGATACTTTGGTATTTCTCTTTAAGCAATTGTCTTGTAAAATTTCCTATAATAATAATGGCTCATTGATTGATTAAGTATTTTTCCTCTTAACTTTTAAAGGATGGTAAAGGGTTCTCCTCTCTAGGTAGATTAGAATAGGTGCCTCACAATTCAATAAATTGGGTCATGATAGTGTGGTTATGAGGTATTTAGGAGAGATTTAGGAAATTTCTTCATTTTGAAAGGATTTTGAGTTGGTATGGTTGACTTTGGTAAATATTCAAAGATTCAAGCAACGTATGTGAATTTCATCAGTTTCATCATCTCTAAACATCTAATTTAGGTTAGCAGAGTCATTGTTTGGGTCTAAGAAGTTTGATGTTATTTGGAGATTTTGTACGAGATATTGCAAAATTTAGCCTATAATTGACTTCGATCAATGTTCGGTGGAAACGACCTTTATTGGAAAGTCTGACACAATGTTGAGCTTAAAATATCAAATGTGGTCTAGTGACATAGTTGAATTATTTGTATAGGATATAGAATGAATTCCAAGGGTCAAATTGGGTGAGTATTGTCATGTGTTGTTGGTGCAAGGATAGAATTCCCTTCATGATCACAACACCCTCATTCCATTTTATGATGAGAAAGCTAACCTTTCATTTTGTTTGCGAGTAGTTATCTGAGTCGGATTTAATTTTGCTCTTTAACTTTGTGATAGGACCCTCACAATCATGATGGGTAAGGATGGGTCAGACTGTGATCATGATGGATCTTGTGATAGTAACAAAGAGTTTTCTAGAAATTTTTTAATAAATATTTTCAATCATTAAACCCAATTACACAATTTTGAGCTTTGAGACTTGATTTTGTGCTATTCAAAAAGATAATTCTTAGTTTTCTTTATTGGATAAGAATTTATACCATAAATTTTACAATCCTCAATGATTAGTTCATGATTTCATCCTTAAATCATTGTTTTTCAATCTAGAATTTTGTAGTTTTACCATTAAAGATAATATAGGATATGTTGATTATGTCAAACCTATTTCAACCTTGTTTTCTATTGGATTTCAAATTTGAAAGCCCTTAACTATGGGTGATGTGATTCTTTAATAACATTATCATGTTACCTTACTATCTAGGGTTGACTTTGAACTCAGATTGGGGAAGTGTCAATATGGGTATTTTGCTTTGTTTTCTTATGTAGAACTCATATTTGAATATATTGGGCTCATTTGGAGGTATTTTGAAAGGTTCAATCTTAGATTTGACTCTTTGGGGTTTATTAAGGTAAGTTAAACTTACATTGACTGATTTTCAAAGTGCTTAAGTGTTTATTTCTTAAATTGGGAGAAATGGATTTATGAGGTGAACAATATATGTATGGTTATTAATATATTATCAAGGGGAAATGGAATTAATGATTTGATGAGTATTAACTTAACCCTGATATGTGGATTAGTATCTCTATCAGACTTGATAGATGTTGATATTAACAGTGTGTCCAATATGAGTGTGATTTGAATTACTTGAGCTAGATTAAGGAATTCTAAACTTGTAGCTCGTTAGTGAGGTCAGTATGGCCTTGTGAACCTCGATTTGAGATATTATTTTGTTTGGCCTTGTGAACTTGGAATGGATATATCTATGTTACCCTTATTATTGTGTTCAGACATACTCATATCATAGCACTGTGAAGTTAATATTCTGATGAAACTTGATTTGAAATGTCTTGCATGCCCAATGGGAAAGTGTCCCCACTAAATTTTACTGATTTGCCTTTTATATCCAATGTGAACAGCCCGATTGAACATTGTTCTAGGAGGATTCATTTATTTGTATGCTTGATGAAAAATCATTTTGCATGGGTGTATCGACCTCACCATCTCCCATGTGTCCCAGCCTTCTAGACAAACAACGAATTTATATTGTCATTCATTGTATCATTAAATTATTTCTATATGAGTTCTTCATGGTATTTAAGTACTATTTGTTAAGTGATTGATAATACACTAGTTTTGAGAGTCTGTGTTGATTACTCTTATTGTTGCGAGATATGTGGTAGACTAGGCTAGATTTCTTGAGTGCAATTCACTTTATTTTGGATGGCTAGTGTTGATGTGTCTTCATCACTACTTTGAAGTACAATCAATCGACGAAGTTGCTGAGTACAAGTGATTATGTACTCACCCTAATTATACACTTTACTTGCAGGCACCAAGCTGGCACCCACAAGCATTGATTATGATATTGTGTACTATTATTCCTGGTGATTTAATGTAGTTGTTGCTAATCTCAGAGACAAATAAAATCTCCTCTATCTTTTCTTTATGTTTTTTCTACATTTTGAAACACTTGAGACTCTTTCATTGTACTTTATATCTCAAGGGTTGTACTTGTGACCTAAAGAAATATCCTCTTTCCATGTTTTGAAACACTTGAGACTTTTTCATTGTACTTTGGGTGGGTATGTGGACCTCATGGATTGCGCATGTGTCCTAGCTAGCTATAGAAATTAGTGGGTTTATATTGTCATTCATTGCATCATTACATAATTTCTATATGATTTCTTCTTGGTATTAAAGTACTATATTTGTTTATTGATTGATATTGCATTGGTTTTGAGAGTTAGTGATGAACACACTTATTGTTGCCATATACTTGTTAAACTAGGCTAGCTTTCCTGAGTGTAATTCTTTTGATTGTTTTGGATGATTAGTGTCAGTGTATCTTCACCACTGCTTTGAATTAGCATTGATCTATGATGTTGTTGATTACAAGAAGTTATGTACTCACTCTTACTATTTTTCTTGAACCTTACTTGCAGGTACCGAGCTAGAAGCCCCTGGGTGTTGATTATGATAGCGTGTGCTAATAGTACTGGAGATTCAGGGCAGCTAATTTTGATCTCAGAACTAATGAAATCTCCTCTATATTATCATTATGATTTTTTTTGTATTTTGAAACACTTTATATTTTTCATTTTACTCTATATTTAGAGGATTGTACTTGTGACCACAAGACCTGGAATAGTTTCCATTCTGGCTATGTTTATCTCAATCTATTCATACTAAATCTTCTTGGGTTCTAATGTAGCTTAATTACTTTTGCTTCTAAATTGATGAGTTTTATATTTCAAGTTGGGATTAGTCTTATCTGCTGCCATAGGAGTGATATGTGTCATTACAGTCTCACTTTTGGATCGCGATAGGAATACTCCCAAGAATTTGGGGCATAAGCTAGGCATAAAAGTGTAAGCTCCGAGTTATATTTGACTTTTAATAGTTTAAAAATATTTTTATATAAATTATATTTTTTACCATTTGTTCAGTGATATTTATAATTTATACTATCATGTTTTCATATTGTAGCAATTTTTCTTGAAATATATAATTAAAGAAAGCAACTCACATATAAAGTGATACAAAACATAAAGAGTATTTTAAATAATCATGCCTAAAGTTAATAAGATAGAGATTTTATGGCACTATGTTCCTGAGTAACCTTATAATTTTTTTGGCCACTAATCATAAACTTTTTATCTTCTCCATTCATGAAATACATAAATAATAATCAATGAAAAAATTTATCAAGGGTGGGAAGGACTAGTAGATGTGGAGATTGATAATAAAATGGATGATGATATTTTAAAGATTATATCTTAGATAATATCCATTTTCGTGTTGTTATCTTTATCAAATAATAATTAGAATAGTTTTCTACATTATTGGTGACTGATTTAAATTTATTTGCAATTGAGAATTCTACTTTTTCTTATTTATTAGTGCTAAAACTGAACATACATGAGATATACGCTTCAAATCTATGGAACTTATCCATTGTATTTTGGAGCTTATGACTCATCCTGTGCTATTGAAAAATGCAACATCTCGTGTCCTCTCATTTTAAAAGACTTTGTAGTATCTTAATATTTTGTTTGAAAGGTTGTACAGATATTTAGTCTTTAGAAGAATGGAATAATATTTTGGAATAAATAAGAACAATTTAGGATGAAAGGACGTTATCCACAACTATCTAACTTTAAACTTTCCTATTTGTCTGTCATGATCCGATTTCTAAGTCATTATGACACCTATTTTATCCTATCACTAGGTAAGCCAAACCGTAGGTCGGAGTTATAAGTAATGGGCTAATTTGCTAGAAAATGACATAAATGTCAGAAATATGAAAGTAAAAGGCCAACAAACAATAAATCATAGAATAATAATAAAACAAAAGAGAAATAAAAATATCACACGGCCTAGTAATGTCGGTACAAGAGACTCTAATCGAAAAAATATAGCTACTATCAAGTCAATATATAATAGTCTCAAAAATGGAAAGACTAGTAAGAATAGAAGGAGAAGAGGTCAACTCCGGCTCCGAGAGCTCATCCTGTCTCCAATCTATGACCAACACAATTCTCGGCGTCAACGCCGATCACTAGTGCTCGAATCTACATCGAAAAAAGTACAAAATTGTTGTATGAGTAACAAAGTCACAGGTACTTAGTAGGTATCATTAACTAACTGAGCTAGATTATAATATAAATATAATAAAATGTGAGATAAATAAGATAAGGTAAGAGGACAAACCTTAGATAATGCTCCAAATATTGTAAATAAATAATCAAAATAACAATGATAAAGGAAAACTAATCTATCTCTACATACTGGCCCCCATAAGCCAGAAAATGCAATAAAATAAATAACCCAGTGCGACCACTATAAGCTCGTAGGATGCAATCAAGGAGAAATAATAATTGGAATTATACAATTTAACCATATCTAAAAATCATAACCATGGAATCTTTCATAACCTGAAACACCAGACCAGACACCAGACTCTGAACTTAAATAATCCTTTGTCCGACTTGAATCAGAACTCATATCATCATTTTCTGGAGTTAACCCAAAATGCATACCATGGACAGTGCCAGAATCAAATCAGTCTTAATTTTATAAATACCTAAACTCAAAACGGTACTAATGTCATTTCCCAAGTATCCATCTAACGTAAGGTATCAAGTATCCAAGCCTTCTCAATCTCAGGCATATTAATTTAGATAATGTTGCATGTCCATAAAGTCTACAAGGAGCTAGTAGTAGTATTGGTCAAATATGAGCCGGTAGGGCCATCTTTTAGTCCTCGAAATCCATTCAAAGGCAAATTTTACCACAAACTAATTTTACCACAAACTAGGCTAAGGTATCTAATTTCACTACTAGATATTGAATAAGTCGCATCTTAGTCATAAGATAGCAAATCTGCCTAAAGAATGGATAGCTAAGTCAATTATGCCTAATTACGGCCTTTAATCAGTGAAATACTCAAATTTCATGCTAAACATAATCCCATGCTATAAGAAAGGTAAACCTACCCTACCAGGACATTGAAGAAAATTGGTGAAGTCTGCTAAATCAATAATTTCCCATTTCAAGAAGCTTTTGCATGATTTCATGCTATCAATATGGAAATCTAATCATAACTACAATAACAACGGTATCCAAATTGCATTTTTATACTTCAGGTCCAAAATCATGAAAAAGTAACATGTAGGGCCTACTTATGGAATCACGCCTACTTGTGGAATCACACTTTCGAAACTATCAACATGTCCCTCTAACATTTACCCTTAAGAATAGGAAAATTCCAAGCTCAAATGATTCCTCAATCTATTTAAAAAGAATTTAGGGATTTTGAGAATAAATCAAGGAATTAACCATGAATTTGATGAAAACTTACCAAGATTTTGATAAAGAAATGAGGAATTCAAGCGTACAAACACCCCAAAATCCCCTAATAATGATTCTCCCAATTTTTACTCCAAGGTTTTAACTCTTGAGATTTGTGATAAAAATGAGAGAATATTCATCTAAAGAGTCATAAAACGTCCTCCCAGGTGCCGCTTAATAGGCCGCTTGACCACTTAAGCGGTCACCGCTAAAGCAATCTAGTGTCACTAAAGCGGTACTCGCTTGGGCTGCCATACAGTTAAAAGGGACAGGCTCCCGCTAAAGCAGCATTTAGCGGTCATAACCTTGCTAAAGTGGCTCGATTGTGACAAGCCATGGCCACTAAAGCAACTGATTAGCCGCTAATACGTCCTCTGCTAAAGCGCCAACTGAGTGATACACTAGCTAAAACTTAGAATTTTCCATGTTTCCACCGACTTCTCGAGATTCATTCATAATTTCGTGAACATAAACAAACTATGATACCTATAAAATTTGATATTACAGACTTAATAATGTAATTGAAATTTCCATCCAAGGTCGTGTTGAGGAAAAGTGGGCCTCACACCCAAGATTCATTTTTATGAATTTTTGACAAATAGCCCAAAATGAGTCTGGATGCCTTAGGACCCAAACCAAAGGTCACCCTAGCCTAAATTTGGCATTCCAGAGCTGATAGAACTACCAAAATTTGAATACAAGGTTCTTAAGTTAAAGTTTATGACCGATAGCTAATTCTTTTCAGTTAAGAGTTCAAAATAGGGAATGGGCTCTAAAAATCAAATATACCCAATAACTGAACTGTCATGTCTAGCAAGTCATAAATTAGTTGGGGTTGCTATCAGAAAGCTCTAAATGGTGAAAATGTATGGAAATGTAGAAAATGACCAGGAGGGTCATTAAAAGATCCACTAGTAAAAGAACTTTTATCTACAAAAGTAAAGGGTTAGGATTTACCTGAAGGATCGAACGGGTGAGAATACTGGGTTCGCATCTCTCTTGCGATCTCCTATGTAGCCTTATTTACTGGGTGGTGTCTTCACTAAATCGTAACTGCTAGAATCACTCTAGAGCGCAACCGTTTGACATCCCTGGATAATATGAGCATCGATTCCTCAATGAATGTCAATCTCTTGTCCAGTTAAACTGAGTCCCACCAAAGCATATAAGGATCATCAGGGATGTTCCACAATAACATAGAAACATGGAAAAGCTAATAAACAACAACAAAATATGGGGGTAAGACTAACTCTTAATCCACTTGTCCAACTGTACAAAGGATCTCAAAAGGTCTAATATATCTGGAGATGAGCTTTCCCTTACCCTCTAAACCCATCACATACTTTATAGAAGATACTCAAAAGAATGCCGAGTATCAAACTCCAAACCTCAAAGCACAAAGTCTACTATCTGCATAGTCTTTCTGCCTACTAGGAGCCACCCTCATCCTATCCTAAATCACCCTAACTCTATTCAATAACTCTTACAGAAAGTCATTAACATAGGTTCTAATCTTGGAGGTCTCAAACTATCCGTTTAGAGATCGACAAAACCTTCCATATGATGCCTTAAATGGTGTTATCTCAATACTCAATGGCAGTTATTATTATACATAAACTCCACCAAAACAATGTGTTGCTCCAACTAACCTCTAAAATACATAACTCGGGCTTAGGATATATCTTTAAGAATATGAATAGTTCTCTTCGACTACTCATCGTTCTGAGGGTGAAAAGTTGTGCTAAGATTCACATAAATGCCCAACTTCTCCTAAAAATGATTTGTAGACACTAGAAGTGAATACTAATCAAGTTGTGAAATGATAGATATAGAAACTCCATGCAGACGAACTATCTCACGAATACATATATGGGCTAATCTCTCAGTGTTGAAGGGAATATGAATAGGAATGAAATATGCCAATTTGGTCAATTGATCTACAATGACCCAAATACCTTCGAAACCATAGGAAATGCGAGGTAAACCACTAGAAAAATCCATGGATAGCCATTCCTACTTCCACTCAAGAATGTGTAATCTCTTAATCATAAAACCAGGCTTCTAATGCTCGTCTTTTACCTTTTGACAACATAGGCAATGAGCTATGAAATATACCATATCTCTCTTCATACCACTCTACTAATAGTGCTTCCTCAAATCTTAATACATCTTAGTTTTACTAGGGTGAATAAAATATCTAGAGTTGTGAGCCTCTCATAATATCATACTATCGATTGAATCAAGTCACCAAACCTCGAAACACAAATTCCATCATACCTCAAATACCCTTACATTTTATAGTAGTCCTCCTGGACTCAACACTCAACATTGGATCATGAATAATACAAACCCTCATATTGTTAAACTGGCAGCTCCAAATATGGTCAAGTAAGGTAGACCTCGCCTCAACACTAGCAAAAATCCTCCTAGGGTCAAAAAATCAAGTTGTACCATCAAATTTGCTAAGGGCTAGATGTCCCACACCAAATACCTCTGGGAAACTGAATAGAATACAAACTACCTATATACACACCTTCTGGCTCAAAGAATCCACTACCATATTTGCCTTGCACGGATGTTATAAAATAGAGATGTCATAATCCTTAAGCAACTTCATCCATCAAGGTTTTCTAGAACTAATCTCTCTTTGGGTCATAAGATGCTGAAGACTATGATGATCAGTGTAGATCTCAAAATGCACGACATATAAATAATGCCTCCAAATATTAAGCATGAAAACTATCACCTCCAACTCAAAATCATGAGTATGGTAGTTGCACTCATGCATTTTTATTTGCCTCAATGCATAAGAAATAACTCAATCCTACTATATCAACACACATTCCAAACCAATATCGGAAGCATCACAATAGATGGTATATCCCTCACTGTCAACAAGAAGAGCCAATATAGGAGTTGAAGGAGGAAATCCCTTAAGCTTCTGAAATCTTGACTTACACTCATTAGACCACTAGAAAGGAACCTTCTTCCAAGTCAATCTAGTCATCGGTGCTATAATAGTAGCAAAACCCTCAACAAATTGCCTATAGTAATCAACCAAACTAATGAAGCTACGAACCTCAGATGGAGATGTAGGCTTAGCCCAAATATGAATAAACTAAATATTTGTTGGGTCCACCATAAGCCCATGCTTAGACACCATATGTCATAGGAATATCACTGACTCGAGAAAAAACTTACACTTCTATAATTTGGCAAAAAGTCTATGATCTCTCAAAGTCTGGGGCACAATCCTCAAATGCTCCATAAATTCCTATCTACTCCTTGAATACATAAGAATGTTATCGATGAACACAATCACAAAAAAATCTAAATAAGGCCTGAACATGTAATTCAACAAATCGATAAACACAATAGGGTCATTAGTCAACCCCAAAAACATCACCAGGAACTCATAATGACCATAGAGAATCATGAAGGTTATTTTATGGATTTCCTTAGACTGAATCCTTAACTGATAGTAATCAAACCTCAAGAAAATATTAGAGAACATTTCTTCTTCCTAAAACTTGTCAAATCAATCATTAATATGAGACATAGAATACTTGTTCTTCACTTGTACCTTATTAAGTTGCCTATAATCAATACACAAATGCAAGGTACCATCCAACTTCTTCATGAACAAGACAAGAACACCCTAAGGCAAGACACTCGACCTAATAAAATACTTACCTAGAATATCCTAAAGATGAAAAATCATCTTCTTATGCTCGTCAAGAGCCATACAGTTAGGTGCCATAGAAATAGGTTAGATGTCCGACTCAAGATCAATAATAAACTCAATATCACACTTGAGAGAAAGATTAGCTTGATAGGTAGGAAAAAAATCATAAAACTCAGACTATAGAAACATAGTCAAGCGAGGCACTCTCTATATTAAAATCAAAAATATAAGTGAGATAAGGGTCATAACCCCTCGATATAAGTCTCCTAGACCTAACATATGAAATAATCCCTGCTAACTTACAGCTCATAGATCCTTGCCATATAATTGTAGGTATGCCGCATAAGGCAAAGTTAATGGTCTTGGCAAAATAATCCAAGACCACATAATATGGGGATAACTAGTCCATGCCTAGAATCATATCAAAATCCACTACATCTAGCATGATATGATCAGTCGAAGTGTTATACTCTCGATTAGTCATAATACATGATCTATAAACCCAATCCACTACTAAAGACTTAGCCATGGGAGTAGATATAAATAATAACACAGATGAATCATAACATAACTCTAACCATAGTGAAAAATAAGCAGATACATAAGAATCTGTGGATCTTGAATCAAGTAAGGCAAAAGTCGGCCGATGGCACACTAAAATTATACCTATAATGAAGTATTCAGAAACTCTACCTCGAGTCTACCTAACACGGCATACAATCAACCTCACTCGTCACTTGGTTGGTAGCTTGACCAATATCTTATCTCACCTGCTCAAGAACATCTACAAGTACCCTGAGTACCACCTTAATGACTATTCATACCACCCCTAGCTATAGGCGGTACTACCTTACTTGATAAAATACTTTGCACTGCTAGAATAACTACTACACGCCTGGAATACTCTCTAGAGAAATGGACGAAGAAACCAAAATCATAATACGCCCCAGGAACTGTATTGAATCTTGAAGATCTAAATAACCCAAAATAACCACCTTAACTAGAATACCCAAAAGATAAACCTCTCTGAGGCTGACCACTACCCTGGCCATAATGATCACGATAGCTACACTAACCTCCATCGATAATCTAAAGTACGACATGAATGGGCCTACTAGGATGACCTTAATGTTGATAAGGCTAACATAAAGGGTACCTACCTTGAGAACTAAGTGTATGTATGTAAAAGGCTTATGAGCAATAAATCATACAATAATAATGCAACAGAAGATAAATAAGAGAAATAAAAATATCCCATGACCAATTAGTGTCGGTACAAGAGCCTCTAATCCAAAGGAATAAAAGTACTATCAAGTCAATTTATAATTGTTACAAAAGTGGAAAGACTAGCAACATCATAAGAAGCAAAAAAGGTCAACACCGGCTCTGAGAGCTCACTCTCTCACCAAATCTAACCAACACAAATCTCAGAATTAATGGCGACAACTAGTACTCAGATTTGCACCAAAAAAAGTAAAAAAATATAGTATGGGTATCAACACCACGGGTACTCAGTATGCATCATTTGCTAACTAAGCTAAATTATAATATAAATATAATAAAATGCAAGATAAATAATTAAAGTCAAGGTAAGAGGAAATAGATGGAATAACACTCCAAATACTACAAATAAATAACCTAAAAATAATGATAAAGGAAAACTTAAATATATCTACATATTATCCCCCATAAACCAGAAAGTGTAATAAAGTAAATAACCCAGCGCGAGACCCCTTTACAATACCCTAGATTTTTGGTCCTTGGAATTTTCTAAAATTTAATCATCACGCTTGGCTACGACTCCCCTTACAAGTTGTACGTAGTCTCTTGCTTGACTAGTGTGTGTGGGTAAGTTTTTAGTTCTGAGTACTAGTGGCTCCTAATTATTCGTATGAACTCATTATAAGTCGGTATGTCCCATCCTTAGTCAAACTAATGTATGTTCCAACTATTGATGTCCTTGTCTAGGACCCAACAAGTCATAGGGTCTCTTAACGAGTCATATGATATAAGTCGTAGGGTTAACAGTAGGTGTGCCTAATAACACTGTCTTGGTTACGACTTACGTTGATGAGTCAAAACATGTTGTTACGAGTCGCAGAGTGACCTGTAGTCACTGGCAATAATTTTTTAAATTTTAAATTGAGGGTACTTTGGACATTTTCATCATTACCCACATAAACCCCACATCCATAAGATATCTTTGGGGAATTATTTTGACACTTAAACAAATCAAAAAACCTCTTTACTCTCTCAAATTCCTTTAAGCAAAACAAGTTAGGGTTTTCTCAAGGTTGAGTATCCAGGGGTCAATTCAACGCTCCTTTTCCATAATTGAGAATATTCTAGGCATATTACTCTTCCTCATTACTATTTTGTAAAAACATGTGTTTTAAATGGTTATTCATGTGGTTTTGATGTTGGTTTTAGAACATGGGTTAGGGTTTTAAATATTTGCTTTTGAAAAATATTTTCCTATGGTATACATATAATTGTTCATGCTTTATTTATGATTTCAACCTTGTGGGGTGCATGGTATGGTGAATAAAGTAGGGGATTGTTATTTTTCCCAATGTGTGAATATTGATAATTGAAGTTGAAATGACCTCAATCCCATATTGTGAAATTGGATTTGAATATGAAAAGTATGCACGTTGAACTATTCTTGAACTATTTCATAATGTAAAAAACTAATGAATCATAATGATTTTAATTGAACCAAGGGGGTTGTGAATTTCCTCAAGTAATGATAATTGGTTTGGAATGTTGATGTTATTTTGCAAGTGTAGTTGGTATAATGAAACCAACAGTTTATACCTAAATGTGTATTATGATTCAACGAACGAAAATATGTGATAAATAATTTAATCAGGCTTTAATAAGGGTTGTGTAGTTGATTCGTGAAAGTGGAGGTCCTAAGGGACCAATACTAGAAATCACAGTAGCCAACGCTAGGGTCATTATAGGGTGGTTCGAGTTCCCATTATTATTATATAATTGGAAAGTTTGAGTCCTCATATTATATTACATGATTGGGTTCTTCAATCAGCTGGAGGTTCGAGTCCCCCATGGTGCATATGTACATCCTTTGATTCATGTGGCTATGCGCACTGGGACCTTGCAACTGGGGAAGAGCCGGGCCCATATAGCCTATAGCTGCCTTCTTTTGTTATGAAGGTTGAGCTACACAATCTAGGCTAAAGTTTTAAAGTGTATGTAAGCCTTGTTTCCTTTCCCAGCATAATATTTACGTATGTATAAGATGATGTTCACATGGATTTGAATTGACTTTATTTTATTCTCTATACCTGAGTTACATGCAAGTGTTGAATCTACTTACTATCTTCGAAAATTGTATCCTCACACGATGCAGTACCACATATACTTCTAGTTTTCTTGTGCATTGTTAGGTGGATCTACTCAGTTCGTCGATCATTGGTGGAGAAGTAGTAACATTCCATTCTCTGGAAGACTTAGACATTTCATCAGTTTTCATTTATAGAATAGAATTGAGAGTTCACATTATTATTAACATTGTCATTGTAAGGGTCGCGGGTATGTCCGACCCTTTAATGATTTCAATTTTATTAGATGGATTTATGGAATACTGTGGACTTTGGTGGTGATGTTGGTTAGTTATTTTTGGTCCTTTATCGATTATTGGTTATAAGAATGTCTTAAATTTCTTTAGATTATCCTTATCTATTTTGTTATATGTTCATAATTAAGCCACTGTTAGGCAGCGTATGGTGTTTTAGTTAGGTACAGAGGGTGGTATCCAGTCCATGGTGGACTTAAGATATCTGTCATGGCCTAGCCATAGTTTGGATTGTGACACCCTTAAGCCTAAAAGGTGCAATCAAGGAGAAATAATAATTAGAATTATACAAGTTAACTGTATCTCAAAATCATAACCATGGAATCTTTAATATCATAAAACACCAGACTTTAACTAATTCCATAATCGTCATAATCAACATCCCATTATTGGACTTGAACCAAAACTTATATCATCATTTGCTGGACTTGAACCAGAACTCATATCATCATTTGCTGGTCTTGAATTGGATCTCATATCATGGATAATTTAGAATCAAATCGATCTTAATATCATAAATTATCAAAATCGAATCAGAACTAGTATAATCTACCAAGTATCCATATAGCATAAGTCATCAAGTATCTAAGCCTCCTCAATCTTTAGAATAAATATTTAGATGATGTAGAATTTCCATTATTTCTACAAAGGTGATAACGCTCAATCTACAGCTCTCGTGGGAGTGTAAAGCGGTCGTTAGCAAATATAGAACCCAACCTGGGTTGGGTGTCGATCCCACAAGGAATAGCTTGGCCAACAAGTAAGCAAAATTACTAAACTTTTGGTGCAAGTCTCGTAAAAGGGGGGATTGTAATGTGTAACAAAAACAATAAAGTAAAAGCTGAAAATAGCAAAGTAAAGAGAGAAAGATTGTTACGTAAGTTGTAAACAATGAGAATTGAAGCGTTGGGGTTATGTCCACCTTCTGAGTTATACGTCTCTATTGCCTATGAGTGTGTAGAATTGTGACATGCATGTGCTTATAGAGAATTGTATTCTATGGTAAATCCATGCGTCTCTCCACCTCAACAAGGACTATTTCACTTTAACTCTCTCGAGCTTAAAGCGTGTCTAACGGTACAAATTCTCCAAGAGGTTAGTCCAGTTACGGCACTAGCTTTTTAATAGGAAAGGGTGTTCTACTACCTTGACATTATCTCTTTTCCAGACAAATAACCTTTCTCTCGAACAAGTTAAATGTTAGACTGGCGTATTCTTGCGTTTGCAACCGCAAAGAATGTAGATTAAGATGAAGAGAATAATGATATAAGCAATATACATGTCACGAACTCACAAACTCACAGCAATAGATAGTATCTCATTCGGCTTCCATAACCCCAACAGAGAGGTTTAGTTACCAATGAATGCGAAGGAGATCACGATTGACATTGTTTTTATATCACAATATTGAGTAATGGCGTGTAGATCAAGTGATAGGCGTGAGGCGTGATTCCTTAGCAAGTAATGTTTCTCTTGTTGCGGAAATTAAGAATTGAATAGATGAATAGAAGAAGAAAAATAGAATTAATGCAAAGATTAGAAGAGTTGTAGAATTTTTGTGGTGGAAGAAGAGAGGGATGGAAGAATGTATTGTGGTGAGGGATGAATGTATCTCTCCACTAAGGGAGGAGTTAATTAAAAATCTCTAGCATGATAGGGTATTTATAATACTCCTATCCTACTCCTACTATGCTAATGAAATAAATAACCAAATCCTACTAGGCTAATGTAATACTTAACCCAAATGTACTAGGTTAATGTAACATTATCATAATCCAAATAAACTAATGAAATACATAACCCAATTGTACTAGGTTAATGTATCATTGTCCAAATCCAGCTTTGTGTCTGTAAGTCCCCAAAGTCTTCAGAAATGCTGTTTTAGCCCAGGACAGATTTTCCATGCAGCAGTTTTGGTCCTTAGGCGTGTAAACTCCCTTTCCTTCCTTCGTGAGCTTTCTTTTGCGTCAAGTAAGCCATAAAATGCTAAATTTTGCATCATTTATACCTGAAACTTTACTAATCATGTTCGTTAGCTCATTAATAGGAAAAAGGACTAAAAGTGCATAAAATATATAATTTGTTCTCAAAACTAGGCTAAAATATGGGCAAAATATATTGATATAAGCGTGTAAATTCGCCTATCATCAAAATGGCTAGTAGTAGTTTTGGCCTAAGGTGGCTGAAGAGGCCCACTTCTAGTTCCCAAAATCCATTATCTATTCCAAACTACAAAAAGGTATCAAATTTCACTACTAGATATTCAATAAACCACATTATAGTCCTAAGGTGGCAATTTTACCTAAAGAATAGGTAGCTACGTTAATTATGCTAAATTACGGTCTCTAATTAGCTAAATAATCTAAATTCATGCTAAATGTAACTAAAAATCCTATTTTCCAACCCACATCTTGAACATTATACAAAATAAACTACTATTTATCCCAATCCATGAGAAAGATAAACCTAGCCTACCTAGACGCCAAAGAAAGTTTGACGATGTCTACTAAATCTACTATTTTACCTTTTGAGAAGATTTAGCACGATTTCGCGTGATAAGTGATGATCTTACCACTCAGTCTAACTCCACAATCATATATATTACCTTGGTTTGAATGAGTTAATGAGCCTTATTTGTTAGTAAACGCACTAATATCCACCCTTTGCAGGTATAGAGTTGTGAAGCTAGAAAGATATGGATTGGAGCATAAAATGAGTAAAAAGAGAAGAGGAAAGTACAGCTGAAGACTTGGTGCATGAACTGGCCTCAGGTACCATAGTATCAGTTCGCTGACCGCAGTCGCGGCAGTCAAGCAGAAGCCAGTTAACTGTGATCACAAAAGTTAACTATGGTCTGTAGCCACGGTCGTGGCCAGACTATTGATAACGCTCAATCTACAGCTCTCGTAGGAGTGTAAAACGGTCGTTAGCAAATATAGAACCCAACCTGGGTTGGGTATCGATCCCACAGGGAATAGCTTGGTCAACAAGTAAGCAAAATTAATAGACTTTTGGTGCAAGTCTCGTAAGAAGGGGGGATTGTAATAAGTAACCAAAGTAATGAAATAAAAGCTGAAAATAATAAAGTAAAAAGAGAAAGATTGTCACGTTGGTTGTAAACAATGAGAATTGAAGCGTTGGGGTTATGTCCACCTTCTGAGGTATACGTCTCTATAGGCTATGAGTGTGTAGAGTCTTGACATGCAATTGCTTATAGAGAATTGTAGTCGATGGTGAATCCAAGCGTCTCTCGACCTAAACAAGGACTATTTCACTTTAACTCTCTCGAGCTTAAAGTGTGTCTAGCGGTACAAATTCTCCAAGAGGTTAGTCCAGTTACGGCACTAGCTTTTTAATAGGAAAGGGTGTCCTACTACCTTGACATTATCTCTTTTCCAGACAAATAACCTTTCTCTCGAACAAGTTAAATGTTAGACTGGCGTTAGTCTATGCGTCTTCTTTTCTAGACAAATAACCTTTCTCTCGAACAGGTTAGATGTTAGAATGGCGTGTTCTTGTGTTTGAAACCGCAAAGATTGTAGTTTTAAGATGAAGAGAATAATGATATAAGCAATATACGTGTCTTGAACTCACAAGCTCATAGCAATAGATAGTAACTCATTCGGCTTCCATAACCCCAACTAAGAGGTTTAGTTACCCATGAATGCGAAGGATATCACGTTTTGCATGGTGGTTGGCGTGAATAGTAGGTGTTTGGCGTGTGGTTTTGGTGATTCCTTAGCAAGTAACGATTCTCTTGTTGTGGAATTTAAGAATAGAAGAATAGATTAGAAGTGTTTGTGGTGGAAGATGAGAGAGATGGAAGAAAATTAATAGTTTAAGAATGAATTTCTTGAATGAAGGGAGGAGTTGCCTCCACTAAGGGAGGACTTAATTAAAATCTCTAGCATGATAGGGTATTTATAATACTCTTATCCTACTCCTACTATGCTAATGAAATAAATAACCAAATCCTACTAAACTAAGGAAATACTTAACCCATTTGTACTAGGTTAATGTAACATTCTCCTAATCCAAATAAACTAATGAAATACATAACCCAATTGTACTAGGTTAATGTATCATTGTCAAAATCCAGCTTTGTGTCTGTAAGTCCCCAAAGTCTTCAGAAATGTTGTTTTAGCCCGGGACAGATTTTCCATCCAGCAGTTTTGGTCCAGGTCCCCAGAGTCTTCAGAAATGCTGTTTTAGCCCGAGACAGAGTTTCCATGCAGCAGTTTTGGTCCTTAGGCGTGTAAACTCCCTTTCCTTCCTTCGTGAGCTTTCTTTTGCGTCAAGTAAGCCATAAAATGCTGAATTTTGCATCATTTATACCTGAAACTTTACTAATCATGTTCGTTAGCTCATTTATAGGAAAAAGGACTAAAAGTGCATGAAATATATAATTTGTTCTCAAAACTAGGCTAAAATATGGGCAAAATATATTGATATAGGCGCGTAATTTCGCCTATCATCAACACCCCACACTTGAAGCTTTGTTCGTCCTCGAACAAAATATCATGTCCTTCTAAACATCAACTTAGGGTTTTACAGCAACAACACAAAACATTCTTCAAGACAAGCACAACAATTATCAACGAAGAGTAGCTTTCCGATTATAAGTAGAAACAATTTAACCTCAAGCATAGACTCGTGATGGTGATCAACTCGCATGCAAACGTTAAGGTGCATAGACTCATGTACAACTATCCAAGACTCATCAACCATGTGTGTCTCACAATATAGTACCCATAATCACTCACAAGTATAGCATATTTTTCAAACATGGGTATCAAAATGTCCTTGCTCTCGCTCTCACCAAAAATTCATATGTAGCAACTAATGACCATAGGCTTGCCCTTAATGTAGTACTCCACTAAATGTCGGAATGTTAAGGTTAGGATCAAGTAGGTCTTTTGATGGTTGTAATGTAGGCTAAGGGACGGGTAGGATCAACTATTTTGGCCAGAAATAGTGACTAAGTTCCTAAGCACTTTAATACATCACATTGTATTATTGACACTTTTTTATTTCAACCTTTTTTTTTTTTCTTTTATTCTACCACCTTTGTTCTCCTCTTTTGTTTTTCAATTTTAAAGTACAACTCACTTTTCAGCTTTCTTTTCCTTTTTCTTTTCACAACATACCTCCTATGATAGCACTTTCTTTTTCATAACACATTCAAGCACCATTGCAATTTAAAGCATCATACTCACCCAATTTCCTCTTATGTTGTCACATGACTTTTTCACTTTAAAGAACTTAGGAATTTGGATCAAATTACGGTCTTGAAAGAAATGGATTAGGCTTACATACGAGGTTGTCAAAGAAATAGGCCAAAGGCTCAAAAGGGTTTGACTAGGATGATGTCCATGGGTAGGTAAAACTGAAGGTAAACATGTATAGGTTGCCAAAGAAATGCCTAAATCATATCCTAAACTTACATTCCTTATTTTCGCTTTGCATACATACCAGGCAAGTTCTAGCATCAGCCACAAACATAGAATATACTATTAATCTCACACACACAAGGCACATGGTCGACTTGCTTGGAAGTAATATAGACTCTCGACCCAATCAATTGAAGGAATTGAATCACACAATATCACATAATGAGTCACAACTAGAGCCTAAACGTCTCAATAGTCACAATTGTAACACATACTCTTGTTATAATCTCATGCTGCCTATCAAAATAATTTCATGCGAAGCTAGAAAAAATTTTAACTACTAAAAAAAACGAAACAAAAATGAAACAAACACAAACAAACATAGATGCGAATAGATAAGTATAGCATGCAATACCACCACCCCACACTTAGTCGGGACACTGTCCTCAGTGGAAAATAAATACGAGGAACCTGGTTGGTCGGACTTATCCTCTATGTCTGGGGTCATACCCCTTGCATTGGAATCATCGTCAGAGTCGTCATCCTCAGAAGTTTCTCATAAGTATCCCACTTAATTCCAAGCGTGAGTCGGGGTATTTGTTGCGAGGAGGGTTCTCCTTGGTCCTTGCGGCCTTAGTTTCTTGCTCTTTTGGGAAGTGGTAGCCTTTTCTTTGCCTTGTCTTGCTTTGGGTGCCATTGTACCTGAGACTAGAAATAGTGTTAATGGTAGCACAATCTCAATGGTTACAATCTATACACAAGCAGTAGGGGTACCACCCCACACTTAGTTTTGTTAACACAAATCAGTGAAGTGAAAGAGGTCGAGTACTCAGATTTCGTCGACATACGTTTTAGGATTGTATTCCGACAAGAAAATCAGCAATGCATCACTTACTTGCAGCCATTGGACTACTTTCATGGTAGATATAGCAACACTACTACATAGGGGTTACCACATGGAATAGTTATTCTTACAACAATCACAACCTCTTATGTCGGTAGGCACTATAGGTCTTATCCCGATGGTCGGGATAGTCTAACATGTAAGTATCCAAACAACAATCTTAAGCAATGTTCTTATCCATAGTAATTCCGTAAATATCATAACAATGCTATTGAAACCAAATTCAAGTCGGAAACAAGTCAAGATTTTCCTACGTATATGTTCACTCACTTGATTTTGTATCAACTATCCAAACACATAAACATCACCAACAATCTTATACGATTTAGCAATTCATAATAAACATAGCAACGTAGTACTTACGAGAAATAAATGAAGAATAAGAGAGTACTTACTTGCTTGAAGCTTGTGGGGATGGTTTTGTGAATTGGAAGAGCAAAAGAAGAAAATTTTGAGAGGATTTGGAGAGGGAATGCGGTGCCTTTAGGTCAATTTTTAGTGTGGTTATGTTTCAAGACTAAGTCCCCTTTATATAGGAAGAGTATGGGTCGGGTTATGACTCATTTACAATCGGTTTTGGAGACAAAAATGCCACATATGCGGCGCATAATGCTTAGCATAGTCATGACATATGCGGCGCATTGTCTATGGCATAATGGGACATATGCGCCGCATAGTCTATGGCATTTGTAGACATATGCGCCGCATAGTCTATGGCATATGAGATACTGAGACCAAATGCCATAGCATAGGCGGCGCATAGTCAAAAGCACACTTAGGAATAGGCGGCGCATAGTGTATAGCACACTAGATTCCGAGACCTTAGGCTATAGGATAGGTTGTGCATCGTTCGTGACCTAGTTTTACCAAGGCCTAGCCTTTATCGATGCCTATTTTGACAAGGAAAAGGCTCAATCCATAGCCTTATGCATCACCATTCCTAACTCACCAACTTTACCATACAATGCGTCCAAATCGTCAATTGAAATCAATCTCCTCGTTGAATACTTCTTGCACCTATTTTTGCTCAAAACCAAACGAAAACGATTAGTACGATGGGTTGCCTCCCACCTAGCGCCTTAGTTTTGGTCGTGGCACGACTTCTTATTTTTGGATTTTTCATAAAACAAAACAAGTACTAGAATGAAAGTAAACGAAAAAATGATAAAACGATGGGTTGCCTCCCATCTAGCGCCTTATTTATTGTCGTGGCTCGACATAGTTACCTCGAGTACTTAGACTTCGTCGAGATAAGTGATGGATCGTTTTCTAAAAGGATTTAGACGACAATAAGGCTTACCTGTGGTCATGCGATCTTTTTCGAGCTGGCTCATACGTTTCTCCGGAGAGTCACCAATTATATCATCAATAGTCCAACCCATAGCTCTCTTGTATCTCCTCAGAGCAGAGATGAGAGCTTCTACGTGCTGTTCACTTAAATCATCTGCTCTCTCTGTAAGTATATTTCTACTTTCCAAGAACACATACCTTAGATAATCGGGGAGCTCTTGCGATTCTAGCATTGGTGGCTCGTCAAAGTGAGTCTTCGCTGTTGGTTGATTCTTGAGATCACAATCCGGTTTCATAGGAGTATAAGACTCTATTTCTGTTAGATCACCCATAAGTTCTTCATAATCTTCATTATCCTCATGCTCAACATTCAGTGGCGCAGCAGACAATGGCTCAACAGTAGGTTGTTTCTCTATAGATAATGCTTTCGTATCCTCATAATGAACATCAGCTACAGATGACTCATTCATATCGCTGGGCTGCTTCATTGTTTTGCATATATCAAACCGTACCACTTCGTCAACCACTTGCTTGCCTTTTGCTGAAGTTTCCAGCACCTTACCACTTCTGGTAGTGATGGCCATGCATGACCCATCATTCCTTGGGTTTTGCACAGTATCGCTTGGTAAAGTGCCAGCCTTTCTTTGATTGAATGCTGCTGAAAGTTGGCTCAATTGCTGCTCTATTTGCTTGATAGAAGTGGAATGAGAATCAACTAGTTGCTTCATGGAGGACAAATCATCAATCACCTCCTTAACTCCTGCGCTCGTTGCTTCCACTCCTTTCAATAACTTAGCCATCATGTCTTCCATACTCCCAGAATTAGATATGGTGGTATCACGTCTACCAGGGGGAACGTACAAACCACTCTTTTCATTTTTGTTCTTCCAACTACCTTGGTCTTTGTTTCCAGATTTATCATAATGGTTCCGACCTTGGTTTCCTTGGGCATTCCCACGGAAACCCCTCTGATTGTTCAAGTAGTCGGCCTCCGCTTCAGAATCAGATTCGCCTCTTCCTTTTAGCACTACAGCTTTCACTTTTTCGGTCTTCCCTGATAATAAGTGCTTGGTAAGAAGATCCATCTGCATTTTCATATGAGCCATGTCTTGGTCACGATCCTCTTGTCTTCTCCTCTGCTCTGCAGTCATGCCAAAAGATAAAGTGGGGCTTGTTACCTCAGAATTCCTGGTATGCCAAGCTCTACTTTGCTTTGTCATCCGATCTAGCATATGGCTTGCCTGCCCAAAGGTGAGGTCCATAAAAGATCCTCCAGCCGCATTATCAACCACTGACTTAGTCACCGAATTCAAAGCTCTGTATAATATCTCCATCAAGTGGTCATTGGTCATATGGTGATTTGGGCACCGCATGAGCTTCGTCTTGAACCTCTCCCATGTTTCGTGGAGAGCTTCAGTTGGAAACTGTCGAAAATTTATGATCTCATCTCTCAACTGTGCTCTTTTGGATGGCGGAAAGAATCTTTCTAGGAAAGCGTCTTTCAATTGCCTCCAATTAGTAATAGAATCAGGAGTCAGCCCATTCAACCATAGAGTTGCCTCCCCAGATAGAGACAATGGAAATAGACGTAATCGAATTGCATTCTGTCCAACGCCCGGATTGTCGAATGACTTGCATGTGGAAATAAAGTTGATCAGATGCATATTCGGATCATCGCCTGCTAGTCCACCAAATAATCCCTTGAGTTGCAAAAGCTGAATCATGGTGCTAGTGATATTAAACTTTGCTCCGGGTGCCAATGGCGGAAGAATAATAGCTCCGGTGGCACCAGGTCCGTCCAGATCGTCCTCATCGTCATCAAAAGGAATTTCCATAGCTCGGCGATCATGCCTCAATCTCGCTTGACGATCTCTCCTCTGCATGCGTGCCGCCACCTCAGTAGTATGTCGTGGGTTTAGTAGCTCTTCATCGCCCAGGTCCTCATCATCAGGATTTGTTGCACGGCCTAGGTTATAAATATTCTGTTGATGCACTTGAGCAGCTATCCTTTCAATTTCACGTTGTGCATCCATTGATGCACTAAATAATCCTAAAAAAAAACAAAAACAACAACTAAAAGTAAAAGTACGAGAATCTTTGACCAAAGGGTTTAGTAATTATCACAAACTTGATTGACACTCGTATTCCCCGGCAACGGCGCCAATTTTTGATAACGCTCAATCTACAGCTCTCGTAGGAGTGTAAAGCGGTCGTTAGCAAATATAGAACCCAACCTGGGTTGGGTATCGATCCCACAGGGAATAGCTTGGTCAACAAGTAAGCAAAATTAATAGACTTTTGGTGCAAGTCTCGTAAGAAGGGGGGATTGTAATAAGTAACCAAAGTAATGAAATAAAAGCTGAAAATAATAAAGTAAAAAGAGAAAGATTGTCACGTTGGTTGTAAACAATGAGAATTGAAGCGTTGGGGTTATGTCCACCTTCTGAGGTATACGTCTCTATTGGCTATGAGTGTGTAGAGTCTTGACATGCAATTGCTTATAGAGAATTGTAGTCGATGGTGAATCCAAGCGTCTCTCGACCTAAACAAGGACTATTTCACTTTAACTCTCTCGAGCTTAAAGTGTGTCTAGCGGTACAAATTCTCCAAGAGGTTAGTCCAGTTACGGCACTAGCTTTTTAATAGGAAAGGGTGTCCTACTACCTTGACATTATCTCTTTTCCAGACAAATAACCTTTCTCTCGAACAAGTTAAATGTTAGACTAGCGTTAGTCTATGCGTCTTCTTTTCTAGACAAATAACCTTTCTCTCGAACAGGTTAGATGTTAGAATGGCGTGTTCTTGTGTTTGAAACCGCAAAGATTGTAGTTTTAAGATGAAGAGAATAATGATATAAGCAATATACGTGTCTTGAACTCACAAGCTCATAGCAATAGATAGTAACTCATTCGGCTTCCATAACCCCAACTAAGAGGTTTAGTTACCCATGAATGCGAAGGATATCACGTTTTGCATGGTGGTTGGCGTGAATAGTAGGTGTTTGGCGTGTGGTTTTGGTGATTCCTTAGCAAGTAACGATTCTCTTGTTGTGGAATTTAAGAATAGAAGAATAGATTAGAAGTGTTTGTGGTGGAAGATGAGAGAGATGGAAGAAAATTAATAGTTTAAGAATGAATTTCTTGAATGAAGGGAGGAGTTGCCTCCACTAAGGGAGGACTTAATTAAAATCTCTAGCATGATAGGGTATTTATAATACTCTTATCCTACTCCTACTATGCTAATGAAATAAATAACCAAATCCTACTAAACTAAGGAAATACTTAACCCATTTGTACTAGGTTAATGTAACATTCTCCTAATCCAAATAAACTAATGAAATACATAACCCAATTGTACTAGGTTAATGTATCATTGTCAAAATCCAGCTTTGTGTCTGTAAGTCCCCAGAGTCTTCAGAAATGCTGTTTTAGCCCGAGACAGAGTTTCCATGCAGCAGTTTTGGTCCTTAGGCGTGTAAACTCCCTTTCCTTCCTTCGTGAGCTTTCTTTTGCGTCAAGTAAGCCATAAAATGCTGAATTTTGCATCATTTATACCTGAAACTTTACTAATCATGTTCGTTAGCTCATTTATAGGAAAAAGGACTAAAAGTGCATGAAATATATAATTTGTTCTCAAAACTAGGCTAAAATATGGGCAAAATATATTGATATAGGCGCGTAATTTCGCCTATCATCAACTATCACCACCGTGGCCTAGTAGAAAAAAAGTATCCCAGGGGTAAAATTGGAAATGCACGTGGCTATTACCAATTTTGACAAAATGAGTCAAACCCTATCATGAAAATTTATTCCATCTTCCCCAATTTTAAGGTTTAGCTTTTGTAGTTGATTAGCCTCCATTTTGGAGAGAAAATATTGTGTAAATTTTGAGTGAAGAATACATTGGACACTTTCTAAGTGAAAGGTTTGCTCACTACCATTGTTGATATTATGGAAGATCTAAGTTTGAAGTAATATTCGCTTAAATCTTCAACAATTCATTTCAATGGAGATTATGGGTATATCTATGCTTATTTATCTTATGTGTAGCTAAATCTTCCTCTTAGGATTATGTGTGAATAGGGTTTAAAGTGTGTGTGGGTTGTTATTGTTAGCATTTATTTGGTAGTTCATGTTTATGGATTTTATCATTGCTATGCTAATTTGGTTAGTATTTGATGAGTAAAAGCCTCAAATAGCCACATGGGTTTAATGAGTGAAAGCTCCAAGATCTATAAAGCTCAAGGACATCTTCAAAATAAGGGTTTTAGGTGAAGTGTAGGAATCCATATCATCCTTGAAAGTGGGATGTGGAAACCAAAGCAATGATAGACAATTATGTGTGTAGTTTGCTAAATTTGCACTATCTTAGACATAAGGGTGAATGTGAGATTGACTATACCATGGATATCATCCTAGAAATAGGGATTCCTATATTGAGCTTGTTCTTACAGATTATTGAACACACCTATTAGGTATTCAAAATAATCAATGGGTGAAAGTTTGGTGTTTTGTCTAAAGACTAGCATCAAAATCTAGAACCAAGCCTTCCCATAACTGATTTACTAAATTGATGTTGATAACTAACTCCCATATATCACTCTCTTAATAATGCATAATCCCAAGATCCGTGCTTAATTTTTTAACTCTAATTATTCGTAGCCCTGAATTTATACTAGAAAATCCAAAAAGAAATACTAGTGTAGGAACCTATCTCACCCATTTTATCTTTTTGTACCATTTGTTTGACTTTAACTTGTATCTATCAATTCGAGTTAACTTGATCGCCACTCATATTATTCCTCGTGAATTTGACCCTGACTCTAAAGTTGGGTAAATATACTAACAACAACTCTCTTATACTTGAATTAATATGTAAGTTGAGTGTTATCAAAAATGGCATCATTTTCGGGAAATAATTTGGCATATTAATTTAGTTTGGAATTTTAGTTACTTGCTTGAATTCAAGCTTGTAAATATTTGTTTGTGATTTTTGTGTAGGTAGATTTTATTTTATTTTTACTTTTACCTATGGCATCTTCCACCAATTATGAGTTGGATAGTTGGAAGTCCTACCTTGACAACCTTTGTTCATATTGTGCTGGACCGCACTTCAGGCGAGATTGTAACTATGCTCCTCGGAGAGAGATGGAATCACCATCTCGGTCCAATAGGGAGTCTGGTTTTCCTTTGTGTGGTAGTCGAAATAGACATTGGGATGATATTCCAAATGCCTCTCCCCTATTATACTAACCAAATTGCTAGTTCTTCTTATGAGATTAATAGGTCTTATGATGAGAAGAAGGAAGAGCAACACACCAAGTCCAATAGTTGTGACCCATGGTTATTAGCTATTTTGGATCGGGTAGACACAATAGGGTAGAATATAAAATAAATGCATCAAGAATGGACAAGTGTGAATAAAGATATAATGGGCAAAGAATAAAAGATTGAAACAATCCCTAACATGCCCATCTCCCGAGATGAGGTTTATCAAGGAGATAAACCAAGATATGATGACAAGCTTGGTAGCGAAAACTCTTCAGTGACTTCTCAATTATCTGACTCATATGAGGAAGAAGAATCCAAAATACAAGAAATGATACTATCCAACTCATATGAGGAAAATAAGCCAAAATAACAGAAATGATACTAGACTCAAGAGAAGAATCAAACAAATCTCTTATAATGACTCTGGTTCATTTCATGGTAAAGATGCTTTGGAGGAGGCTAACCCAAAATTAGGTGTTGGGCCTCATTCAACCCAATTACCAATATTATGCTTCGAGGATGTGATGAGGATCCATCTCTTTGAAAAAATGGAAGATTGTAAGATCATGGAGTCCTACTCTTATATTTTAGAGTTTGACATTCTGAAGAAGCACATGGAACCCCATCCATCAAAGGTCAATATGCTCAACTTTTGAAGTACAAGGAATGGCCTGTTGATGGGCTTACTTTTACCCAAAGAGCAAATTCAAAAGTTTCAAGCTTGTTTGCTATTTTATCATCTCTTTCAAGTTTTATTTTGAAAGATTTGAATTTTCTGTCCCTCTGCCACTCATTGCATATTGAACAAAAGTTGGGATGGGGATTCATATTTTCTTAGTGGAAACACAAAAGGAAAGAGTGGATACATCGTTCTGCGATGCTAAACTAAGAGCTAGATCGGAGGAAACCTGTAATACCCCGATCGTTTCTTAAGCCTAAATCCATCTTCTGAGTGGATATGTATGAATTCCAAAGTTATTGATGTTTATATCATGTTATATTTCACTAATTTATACTTTTTTCATTTATAGTATTGAATAAGCTTTCCATCTATACTAATTTCGTCGAAATCCGACATCGGACGAGAAAGTTATGGCCGTTTTACTCAGCGTTGTCAGAATTGCCCAGGTTTGACGATCGACTTGGTCGACCGTCAAGTCCTTGTGGACCATCAACTTTCCCCTCAATCCAAGGTAGTAACCCCTTTTTTTGACCATCGTGCAACGTCCAAAATGGTGGACCGCCAAAAAATTTGACGGACTGTCAAGTCAAGGTAAAACGTTTCATTTCTGGTCCCCGAGTGACGGACGATCTAGTGGACTGTCAATTTTCCTGATGGACCACCACTTCAACCGTCACTACGAGGTAGAATGACCCAATTTTGGCACTCGAGTGACGGGCGATCTGTTGGACCGTCAGTTCCTCTGACGTACCGTCAGATCGACCGTCACAGACCCTGATCGACAGTTTTTATCTTGTTTTTAAAAGGGAATTTTGGTCATTTCCGACCCTTTTGGTCTTATATATATATCCAAGTAGAGAAGAGCCATTCATTTTCTCTCCAATCTCTTCTAAGAAATATCTAGAGAACTAGGGTTTCTCTTTTCTAAATCATCTTCAAGAAATTCAAGAATCTTCCACAGATTTCTCCAAGTTGTTCAAGAATTAAGTTCCCCAAGTCAAAGGCATCAAGAATTTTAGTCCAAAAGTGTGAGAAATAAGTTCCAATCAAGTCTCTTATTCTCAAATTTATAATCCAAGGTATGTGGGGTTTGAACAAGAACACTCCTTTCATTCTTGTGCCTAAAGATTTAATTTCTATTACTGATTTACATGATCTTTGCAAGAGGGTTACACCCAAATTAATTCATTAATTATTTATGAGATTTGAGTTGACTAAGTTTGATATTATGATTCATTTACCATCATATTCTTTGAATTGAGGATTTATGCCATGAGTTGAATATTGTTATTATGTATTGATGATTTTCGAATTATTTGAGACAAGTGTCATGATTCAAGTTTTTCCTTTGAAATGTTGATTATTGAATATATATATATATATACATCGATAATTGAGATTAAAATTCAAGAATGAGGTCTTTGATGTCTTTCTAAAGTTTTGACATTTGACATGACTTGATGAGCAATACACTTAATGTTGAGAAAGATTGTTTTGATTTTGAGTCGAGTTAGGAATCCACAATTGTATATGATTTACAAATAAGATATATTTATGTTTTGGTCTCTACAATAGACCCATGAGTTGATATTGATTAAGGTGAATTTTCTAACGCGTTTTGAGCTGAGTCTGGGAGGAGTATTTAGCACCGAGCAAGAAATATGGTATTTCCCCAAAACTCTATGCCTCCGTAGGATTGATATTGATAATTGTGGGCCACAGGCCGAGTATAGGATTGTGATAACAAAATTGAGGTTGTACTCCCTGGCAAGAGTACGACGCTCCCGCCAATGTGGGGTTCTCTTCTTAGGAAGGCAAAATGTTAGAATCCATGCAGCTCACATAGTTTAGTTTATGTCAGTTATAAGAAACTCTCAAGTCCATAATGATCTAAGTTCCTTGAGTTACCAAGTCACTTTAAGTTCCTTGAGTTACCAAGTCACTCTAAGTCATGAGTCAAAGAGTTTGAGTTGAGTCAAATGATTTATGAGATTTATGAAGCATGTGTTTTATTGATGATTTATGGAAATAATGTTTCAGGTAATTCAAGTGAAGAGATTTATTACTGTCAGCATGCATTATTTTCTTACACATTTGTGATATTATTTAAAATGTTGCATTCACCCCCACATACTCAGTACATTCCCAAGTACTGACTCTCATACTCTTCTGTGTTCTATATTTTCTCATGATGTAGGTTTAGGTGCTCAGTTTCAGCAGCGACAGTGATCTTTGAGTACCTTCATCTAAATTTCTGCAGTTGGTGAGTCCTCATGGTTCGAGGACCTGTATCTTCGATTTTGTCTTGTTAATAGATGGTTGTTTCCTTTTAGTTCAGTATGAGTCAGTTGGGAGATCTGTCCCAATGGCTCCTCAGTCTTATGTAGTAGAGGCTTTGTCAGACTAGAGTACCAGTATGTACAGAATTTCAGTATTTTATTTGTACAGGCCAGTATTTCTTCATATTCCAGTACGTTCAAGACATGAGTATTCTTCCCTACTTTATGATGATTAGTGTTATAGTGAGTTCTAAAAGTGATGACAGGCTTAGAGGGTTAGATTGAGGCCACGTGTGACCTTAAGAACCGTATGACTCTCGGGATAGGTTTTTGGGTCGTTACACAACCCATCACGCCACGACAAGTGGTAAGTATCCTTTTTATTTATAAATTATAGAGTAGAATTAATGTTTATTTTGGTGCATACATAATCCATGAAATGTTAGTGCTAAAGGAAATTTTGATCGAATTTAAAAGAGAAACGTGTGAAATTGGCAAGTTTGGACTAATCAAGAAATACAAAAAAAACTTAGTTGTTTGGTCTCAGTTACCGCGACTACAGTCTGTGCCATTGTGATCGCGGAGGCCTCATGACTGCGATTGTGAAACTAAGGCCGCGATCGCGGTCAATTCAGTTTAAAAAACCATCTGACTGCCTATTTCCCCCACACTCTTCCTTCAATTTCTCTTAAAAATTCTCTCCAATTTGTAGCATTACATAGCATATTCAAACATCAACCCGCCCTCTCACGTCATCAAATCTAGTAAGTCGACTTAACTTCCTCGATTTGGATACAATTATATTCTAAGAACTTATAATATAGAAAAAGGTCTAAAATAGTGTTTTTAATTGCTAAATACATGCCTAGTTGAAATTTTTTCTATGGTTGGCTGTTATAGTAGGTGTACACGCTAATGGGGAAGTCTTGAGTACCCAAATTTAAGCTTTAAAAGGTTGAAACAATCGTGTACTCCATGTGTTCGATTGAATGCCTTAATGAATTTAGTTTGAATTATTTCAAGTTTAGGGGCTAGAATCACGCATTCTAGGCTTTGGTTAAGCATTTATAATTTTTCCATTTATAGTTGAAACACGGAATGGGGGTTATAATCTCATTTTGAGCACTGCACAGAAGTTATCCATTCTGGTTTCAGGTACCACGATTGCGGTCCCAATGACCACGATCACGTCACTGCAGTTGCGGTCAACACTCTACGATCTCCATACCTGAGGGCAAATTCAAGCAGACATCAAAATTTTTACACATCCTTAGCTGCCCTCGGAATATTCCATAACACTACCGCATGAGCTAACCTATTTAATCTAGCATGTTTTCAGTATGATAATACTAATGTTGGCCTAAGTTGCATTGTCTATAGGTTCTCAGCTTCAAAAATGAAAGATTTTGATAAAACTCAATTCATGGATGCACAATGATAGCAGACCTACTACGATGATTAGCACAGGACTAAACTACTCCTTAAAAGGGGTTTTATCTTAGACAAGGTGGAGGAGAAGCTCCCAAAATTCCACGCCAGACTTACTACAACTCAGTGGATATGTTTTGCCCTGGTACCCTGCTATGCTAATAAGCAGTAGGTGCGTGATTTCTATGCAAACCTCAGCATAGTGCGTCTTATAAAACCAGTGATGACTATTTGGGGTAAGCAGGTGAACTTTAGAGCAGAGCAGGTTAATGCAGTGTATGGGCTCTCAAACGCCAACATGGGGCAGTTCCAGGCAAGAGCATGTGAGCTGGGGACCTGGATGGCCAATATTTTATGTCCTAGAAAAGCAGTCCCTTGGTCCATCACCAAGAGAGATATTCTAATAAAGGACTTCACAGCAGAATCCAGGCTTTGGTTAAACATCGTATGCAACCGAGTATCGCCATGCACCCATATGACCATTGTCACAGATTTGAGGGCTTAAATGGTGGCTTTTATTTTATCTGGCCTCCCTCTCAATATGGGTGAGATTTTTCTTTTAGATTGGAAGTATTTTTAGACTCATAGAGGTACACACCTTTTTTTCCTTCCCTTATCACTAAGTTTTATAAAAGGGCAAGAGTGGAAGAATATGTTGCAGATACTTGGGTGCGTCCTGGCTCCCTCATCTATCCACTTAAATTTAGAGGTGAGAGTGCCCCAGGGTTTGTAGTGTTTTGATTTTGTGATGCTGGACATTTCATTTTATGTTGATTGTTTTGAGATGATGTTTTGGATATTATTTTTATTTGATTTTGAGATGCTTCATTTTTAGGGTACCCGATTGGTGCCCACATTTTATGGATTATCGTGATTTTTTCTTAGTTTTTTTTTTAAGTTTTTCTCTTAGTACTTAAGATTTTTGGATTTTAGTGATACATGAATAGCATTGTATTTGAGTTTTGAGGCATACACGAAGGAGAATTTTGAGTACCCGTAGTATGGGTGTCACTAATGCAAGGGAAATCTGAGTACCTGTGGTATTTTATTTTGTTAAAATTGGGGTCACTTTATACACCATTGGCGAAGTCTGAGTAGCCATACGGTTTACTTGCCCATTTTGAGCCTAAATGTAAGACTAAGGCTTTGGTTGTAGCCATAGTTCAACAAATTGTGTGAGATGCTAATATAATGTTGTAACAAAAAAAAATCTCTTTTTGTGGCTCCGCAAATTTTAGACTTGTGAATAATGATAAATACTCTATTTGTGTCTCTAGCGGAAGGGACATTTAAGCTCCCTTAGAGAATTTTTCATGCCATGTGTGGTGAGCTATTAGATTTTATCTTTTGTGTACTTGTGTTATCTAGAACTTTCCCTGGTAGTCTTTCAAAACTAATTTTGATTGTATGTGGTTGAAGAAATGACCTTCAACCATCTTTATGATTTTGGAACCCACTCTAGCTTGAAAATCCTACCCATACATTATTGTAATCTCTAGTTACCCACTTTGAGCCTTTGGACCTTTTGTTGGCAAACTCATTACAAGCCTTGCTCCATTCTTTTTATCCCTCTTTTGAACCATACCCTCCTTGAACTTGAAAATGCAACGTGAGGCTTCAAGCCTAAGTTGGGGGTGGTAAAAGTTGATAGAAGGAAGTTTGGAGCCACAAAGTATTAATAAAATGCAAAATTTGCCTAAGTGTTAAAGTGAATGAAATAGAAAAAGAAAGATTTCAACAAAGGAAAGATGTGCATGAGAGTTGCAAGAAAAAAAAATAAAAGAAAAGTGGTGAACAAAAGAACAGAAAAATAGGCATAATAAAAGAGCAAAAAGAAAGAGGAAGTGGCCCTTAGTTGAAGAAGAAGAATTGTAAAGTGTGATGTAAATGTTCAAGGAAGGGTGTAGCCATATGTCCCTAAATGATATCCTACCCTAACCTGAACCTACGTTACAAGCTTATAAAGTTCTTTGAGATCTCCAACCATTTGTTTTCTTTGTAGTGGAGATTGAAAATAAGGGCAAGCCTATGGTATGACACTTGTTGCATTGAGATTTATTTTGTGAGGAGAGAGTTCTTACACTTAAAAATCCTTATTGCATTTTAGTAGTTGGGTGAGTGAAAATTCTCTACCTTGTGAGGATGGCATGTAAACAAGTTGAGGTAAGTGATTTTTGTCACCTCCCCAGCAAGGAGGCAATTGGAGTATAGTAGTATTAGTCAATGGGTGAGCCACTTCTAGAGTGTTGGTTTTGTTGCTTGGTTTCTCTTTAGAGTCTTACGCATCCTTGACTATTGCATTTTATAATGCAGGATGTAGCGGAAATTATCTTAGCCCGTATGTAATGAACTACTTATATTTGCGACTAAAGTTAAAGTCATTATGACCTTTAGGGCATATAGATTGGGCATAAATAAAGGTATCTCTTGATAAGAGGTAGTGTTACTTAAGTACAAGCAAATGTTTTAATTTGGGGGCGTTGATAAGCGGTGATCTTACCACTCATTCTTACTCAATCATATACATTACCTTGGTTTGACTGAGTTAATGAGACATATTTCTGAGTAAATACACTAAACTTCATTCTTTGCAGGCATAGAGTTGAAAAGCTAGAAAGATATGGATTAGAGCTTAAAATGAGTAAAAAGGGAACAGAAAAGTGCAGCTGAAAACTTGGAGAAGGAACTGGCCCCAGGTACTGCAATCGTGGTCCGCTGACCGCAGTCGCAGTAGTCAAGCAAAAGTCAGTCAACTGCAATCGCGGAAGTTAACCATGGTAGCGTAGCCACGATCTCGGCCAGACTATCGCGACCGCAGCCTAGCAGAAAAAAATAGCCCAAGGGCAAAACTGGAAATGCACGTGGTTGTTACCGATTTTGACAAAATGACTCAAACCCTATCATGAAATTTTATTCCATCTCCCCCAGTTTTGAGGTTTAGCTTTTGTAGTTAATAAGCCTCCATTTTGGAGAGAAAATATGGTGTAAATTTTGGGTGAAGAATACATTGGATACTTTCTAAGTGGAAAGTTTTGCTCACTACCATTGTTGATATTGTGGGAGATCTAAGTTTGAAGTAACATTCTCTTAAATCTTCAACAATTCATTTCAATGGAGATTATGGGTATATCGATGCTTATTTATCTTATGTGTAGCTAAATCTTCCTCTTGGAATTATGTGTGAATAGGGGTTAAAGTGTGTGTGGGTTGTTATTGTTAGCATTTATTTGGTAGTTCATGTTTATGGATTTTATCATTGCTATGCTAATTTGGTTGGAATTTGATGGGTGAAAGCCCCAAATACCCACATGAGTTTGATGAGTGAAAGTTCCAAGCTCTAGAAAGCTCAAGGCCATTTTCGAAATAAGGGTTTTGGGTGAAGTGTAGGAATCCATATCATCCTTGAAAGAGGAATGTGAAAACCAAAGCAATGATAGACAATTATGTGTGAAGTTTGCTAAATTTTCACTATCTTAGACATAAGGGTGAATGTGAGATTGACTATACCATGGGTATCCTCCTAGAAATAGGGATGCCTAGCATCACTACAAGAAATTTGACTATTAGTGACGAATTATTTTATCACATAAAAATCATATTTCGTCATAAAAAAGTTTATATGACGAAAAATATTTCATCAATCTTTCGTCTCTAAACGTGGGTTGCTAAAAGCATACAAAGACATTTTAGTGTTTCGTTGCTAAAATTTTTATATTAACTACAAAAAGAAAATTTGTCTCTAAATGCGTAGTATTTATGACGAACTTATTTGTCTTACAAAAATAAATATTTTGTAGCTTAAAGTATAATATCGTCACTAAAAGTGTGTTCAATGCTGACAAAGATAATTTGTCACGAATTATAAATTTAATTAGTGACGATGTTGATCGTCTTTAAAGCTATGCATTATTTGTAGTTTAAAAAGTAAGATTATCTCACTAAAAGATAATAATTTTGTGGTTGAAATTTTTTTTTTGGTATAAAATATGTAGTATTAGTGACGAATTAATTTGTAGTTAAACATATAGTCATGCTATAAACATGAAGGTCAATTTGGGATAAATTGTTTTTGTCACTAAATATTATCAGTTGGTGACAAATAGAAATGTACCTATGATTTAATTTTTGCAGCTAAAGAAAATATTTTTATGACCAAAATATATTTTTTATATAATTTATGTAATGTTTTTTAATAGTATTATTTAAATCTGTAATTAAATTATTTGTCGGCAATTGCATGTCTATTTAAATTTATAAAAGTACGTAGCCTATCTAACTGAAAATATCATAAAAATATGAAAGAGTAATGTAATATCAAAAATTCATACAAAAGCGTACACTAATTACATTTATAATTATTAGAAAATAACATTTGAATACAAACCCATTAAGTAAATAAAGTGAAATCACTCAAACATAAAAAGTCTAATTGAGGTATGAGAACAATGAAAATTTTTAAAAAAAAATAAAAGAATGTAGTTTTTTTATTTATCGTTATTTCGTTGTCTAAAATCATCACTTGTTGAGTCACTCTTTGCATCTTCATGTACCTGTATAAAAAGAAAATACATATATAATTTTAGCATGTTCTTTTTGATACTATGAAATAAAATATGTGTGTTCAAACTTTAATTCTAAAAGTAACATTAATTAGTGAAACAAAAAATAAAATGAGAAAAGAGTAATTTCTTCTACTCAAAATTATTAACTATTTAATTATCACAATCAATAAAAACTTATCTCCTTATAAAATGATGTCAAGAATTTCTCCATTGAAATAGACTACGCGCAAAAGTTGAATAAGAACTCTGACTAAATAATTGCTTAGTATACTAATTTAAATAAATATTTAACTCTTCATTGAGCATTGGCAAATGCTAGATGGATATCAATTGAGATAACAAATTGTAAACGAAAAACAAAACAGAGAGAGAGAACAAAATATACACACATTCCCTTTTATTAATGTGTGTATTTGTATTTGAATTGGGTACTTAAAGTAGGTGGATAGATTTTAATTGAAAAAATAAATTGAGGGGAGGGGGAGAAGGAGGGGAGAAGTGAGTGGGTGGTTTCCTTTAACACGGGATGGGAAATGGGAAATGAGTGGGAGGAAATTTTATGCATTGAAAGTTGAGGGAAGGTAAAATAACTAAAAATTTTACATTTTTTTTTACCTTTCCGCTAATATTTTGTTGTAATATATAAATTTTCCTATCCATGATTTATGTCACTTAATGGATTCCCATTAAATATTAAAAATATATTTCTATTTTTGAGTTTTATCTTATATATAATTTTAAAACTTTTTACCTCACAAATTTTATTTGGCGAAATTTGAAACACATTGAAAATAATTTTGTATATGATAAATATTATGTGAAAACAAATAGACTTAATATTAGGTAATTTACATAGTAATCGTAAGAGCCTATAATTTTTTTTATTTAAAATAGAATAATATTAAAGGAAAAGGACAAGAATAGCCCCTCGAAATAATGTTAAGTAATAAAATAATTTGTCACTAATAATCAAATTTTTTATAGTGAATGATATAGTTTCTATGCATTTCTTATACATGTACATATTATATACAGCAATGATACAATTTTATACACATCATATACCAAAAACATATTCTATACAATAATTATACAATTTACATATAATTCTTTATCATAATCATACAGTTTCTATACACGTTCTATATAACATTTAGCTGCAATTATAATTCAGCTACGTATTTTATACAACCAACATCTAGTTCGCATACATATTCTGCACAATTACAAGAACATATTCTATATAATAATTATACAGTTTCTATAAAATTGTATTTAATTATTATTATTTTTACAAAAAAAAAAAATCTTTTAGCCCAAGAAATAACTGAAGCAATAAATAAATATATAAATGGCCCTAATAACTCAAATTGTGAAATGACCATTATATGAAATTTATTAAGTCGACTGACCATGTAATGTCCAATAGCCCGCATGGTCCAAACCTGGGTCATAAATTTTGAAAAAGATCAGCCCATTCCCTTTTCTCTAGTACTAGATATGACCGTCTATGTTAGCACGGGTCCAATAAATATTATTTTTTTATCACAATGTGACACAAATAGAATTTAGATAGAATTTTAAGAGTCAAATAAATATTTTATATCTTGTAAATTTTTTCAATTATTAATTATGTGAATTGTAATACTTTTTACATAATTTTATAATAAGATATGAATACTCTCTCCGTCACAGTTGATATGACACATATAAAATTTCAACAGTCGACGAAATTTTTTAAATATTTTTTATATATATTTTAAATTCTTAATTATTGTGATTTACAATACTTTTTATATCATTTTCAAATATTATGTGTTACTTTATTCTTCCTCTGTCTCATTCAAAATTATGTGACACTAATATAATTTCGATAGTTAATCAAAATTTGTATGTTTAGATATTATTTTATGTATATTTTATCTTTTTTATGAAATATTATTAGTTTTTTAATGCTTAGATGACCATAATAATTAATTAGGCGTGATATAGTAAAATCACGATTGAAGCAACAACGCAGACATGACTTAAATGACTTATAATAACTAATTAGAAGTGATATAAAAAAATTACTATAAAAAATACTTGTCAAAAAAATTTAAGTGGGATTAAAGTGATATAACAAAATTACTATAAAAATACTTGTAAAAAAAAATTAAGTTAACCTCATATAACACATCAAGTTAATTCAAAACATAAAAAGTTAATTTATCATTTTATGTCTATTTTACTTTTTTTTATTGAATATTATTAATTTTTAATTAAATGAATTACGATTATTAATTAGAACTAATATATTAATTTTTTAATACATAAATGATTTATACTAATTAATTAGGGGTGATACAGTAAAATGACGGTTGAAGCAAGTAAAAGGCGGCAAGCTAGCAGGACGACCCTGACCAACTTACTTTCTCTCTTCTATATATTACGAGATACCAAAGAGCCTATGCTAGAACGAAGCCAATATATGCCATTTTTTGTCTCAATTTATGTGACACAAATAAAATTTAGATAATCAATTATACTTTTAATATATTTTTAGATATTTTAAATTGTTAGCTATTGTAATGTATAATACTTTTTTGGCATTAATTTACTATTTTAAGCTATTAGATATTTTAATTTATAACACTCTCCCTGTCTAAACTTTTGGAGCATTGATAGTCAATTATATTTTTAAAATAATTAAATTTATTATTATTGTGATTTATAACACCTTTTCTTCTATTCCAAATTAAGTGACACATATTATTTTGACAGTCAATCAAATATCACGATTGAAGTAGCGGAACAAACATGTCTTAAATTTTCATAATAATTTATTTGAAGTGATATAACAAAATTACTATAAAAAATAGTTGTGAAAAAAATTAAGTGGATCTCATATAAGATGTCAAGTTAATTTAAAGAATCAATAGTTAATTTATCATTTTTATCAATTTTATCTTTTTTATTAAATATTATTAATTTTTTTAATACTTAAATGATTTAAATAATTAATCGAGGGTGAAATAGAAAAATTACGGTTGAAGCAGACATGTCATAAATATCTATTTTATTTTTTATTAAATATTATTAATTTTTAATACATAAATGACATATAATAATTAATAAGGAGTGATATAGTAAAATCACGGAGCAAGCAGACACGTCGACGAAGTGGTGCCTGCTTTACCACACTTCTATATAGTACTAACAATGTATGTTATCTTTTTGTCTCAATTTATGCGACACAAATAAAATTTAGATAATCAATTATATTTTGGGTGTTGAAAATTATATAATAGGTAGTTCGAATTATTTTTGCACTTGTTATTTTTTCAGTATTTTAAGATGTTTTATAATTAGAGTTGATTAATCGAATTTCTTGTCTTAATTGATTAATGATATGAGTTAAGGCTTGAGTTACATTGGAGAATTAGTGTGGATGTCACTCATGACTATTTGAATCGTGACATCCTTGGAGGTAAGTGAAAGACAAAAAAAATTAGAAAAATCTGATCAATATTTATCACATCTCCTTTTTAATTATTGAATACTTTACAATTAATTAAGTACATAATTATTAACATTAAAATTTATATTTTAAATTATTTTTCTTTATTTCTTTGTAACATATTTATTTTCTTCCTCACATTTAGATTTTTTTTCTTTTTCTCTTTCCCTAATTTATTAGCTTTTCACTTTAAATTAATTTGAAAACATTACATACATTTTTTAAAATAACAATTTAATTTTTTTTTTAAAAGTGTCCTTTACTTTTAATGTTATAATTTTTATACGATTTTCTTCAGCTTTTTTGTATCCGTTCAAAATTAACTTATTTTACATATAGGCCATTAGATTAAATTTGAAATCAAATCTAAAGGTAAGATAAACAAATTAAGAAAAATAAATAAAAGCAATAGAAAAAAAAACAATGAAAGAAAGTAAGAAAAAAGATATATATATATATATATATATATATATATATATATATATATATATATATATATATTAATTATTTGTGTATTTGAAAAAATTCTAAATACAAAGCAAAAGAAAAACGATATAAAAAAAAGTTAGCCGTATTAACTAATGTTAAATACAATGGCAAAGGAAAAAAATATGTGTATTAACTAATTTTAAATACAAGGCAAAAAAAAATAAGAATGTGGTCTATCGGAAACAGTCTTGCTACCTCTCCGGAGGTAGTAGTATGGACTGCGTACATCTTACCCTCCTCAGATCCCACTGTGTGGGAATACACTGGTTTTGTTGTTGTTGCTCACGTCAGCATGTAAGGTATAAGAAAATATAAAATAAATAGTTTTTTGGGGGGTGGGTGGAGGGGGGGAGAAGGGAGGCTGAAATTTTGATCATAATTCAAGGGGGTACTCATATCTTTTTTTTATTTATTTAGAATATTTTTTCAGAATTAGTTATTTTATCTCTTTTATTACATGATATGATTTATGTCACATGACAACAAGATGATCTAATATTTTATAGAAATTTTTGCTTGTTGGTGCATGCTTTTATGAATAAAAGTCTAATTTTTCTTGTATTTAGATCAAAAGTGTCTATTATTGATAATCTTTTAATTTATAGCAGTATATATTTTGTAGCCAATAATTACACTAGACATTTAAGTCGTAGCCATTTGAAATTTGTATTTACTATGACAAAATTTCTTTGTGACTAAATTATAGGCTAAACAGAGACAATAATATAATTGTCACTAATTATTTGAATCATTGGTGACAAAAATTAAGGTCCCAATTAAATATAAATTTGTGTTTAAAGTTTTTAATGATTAACCACAATTTGTAATTTGTAGCTATTGAATTAACATAATTTTTGTGACGAAAATTTTTTGTGTCCAAATTTTAATTATTTTAGGACAAAAAAATAATTTGTCGTAAATTGGGTGCATCTTTTCGTGACAAAATTATGTGTCATTGATATGTTTATATTCATAGCTAATAATATTCAACAAATGGCGTCAATTTATTTTTTGGATGAAAATTTTAGTAGACAAAATATTGCTACGAAATTTTGTATTTCGTCACTAAAAGTATGTGCCTCATATATTTAAGCACGAAACATGATTTTCGTCACGAAAAATAGATAATTAGTGACGAATTTTGTGTTGTCGCTAATAATTTTGTATTTAAATACCAGATTTATTGTAGTGTAAGATTGAGGTTGTGATTACAAATTGTTGAACACACCTATTAGATATTCTAAAGAATCAGTGGATGAAAGTTTGGTGTTTTGTCGAAAGACTAGGATCAAAATCTAGAACTATGCCTACCCATATTTGATTTACTAAATTAATGTTGATCATTAACTCCCACATATCACCCTTTAGTAATACATAATCCCAAGATCCGTGCTTAATTGTGTAACTCTAATTATTCGTAGCCCCGAATTTATACTAGAAAATTCAAAAAGAAATACTAGTGTAGGAACCTATCTCCCCCATTTTATCTTTTTGTACCATTTGTTTGAATTTAACTTGTATCTATCATTTTGAGTTAACTTGATCGCCACTGACATTGTTCCTCGTGGATTTGACCCCGACTCCAAAGTTGGATAAATATATTGACGACGACCGCCTTACACTTGAATTAAAATGTAAGTTGAGCGTTATCACCGCGCTATCAAAATGATAATATACTCATCATTACGAGAACAACGGTACCCATATTGAATTGTTATGCTTTGGATCCAAACTCACGTAAAAATTTCATGTGGAGTCTACTTGCAGAATCACACTTTTGAAGCTATAAACACGTCCCTATATGGTCAAGAAACATTTACCCTTAAGAATGGGTAAATTTAGAGCTCAAATGATACCCCAATAAGCACAACAAGAATTTATGGATTTTGAAAATAAATTGAGTAATTAACCATGAATTTAACGTAAACATGCCAAGATTGTGATGAAAAACTGAGTAATCCGAGCTCATAAACACTCAAAATCTCCTAATAATGATTCTCCCAACTTTTCACAATCTTGAGAGTTTTAACTCTTGAGACTTGTGCGAAAAATGGGAGAAAATTAAGCTAATGAGGGATTTAATGGACTCACAGGTTCCTCCTCAGTGTCCACTTGACCACTTAAGCGGTGAAGACCGAAGTGGCAAAGTGTCACTAGAGCGGTACTAGCTTAGCCTGGCATACTGCTAAAGAGGACAGGTTGTTGCTACAGAGGCATTCGCTTTAGCGGTCATACCGTCACTAAAGTAGCTCGATTGGGGCAAACAATGGCCGCTAAAGAGCTCAAAGTGTCACTTTAGAGGATGCACTGGCTGAAACTTTGAATTTTTCAAGTATCCATCGCCTCGGGATTTCATTCCCCGTAAACACAAACGAACTACGCTATCCTATCAAATTCGACATTCTGGACTCAATGGCATAGTTGAAATTTCCATCCGATGTCGTTTTGATGAAAAGTGAGCCCAACACTCAAGAACCATTTTTTAAAATTTTTTGCCAATAGCCCGAAATTAGCTTAGATACCTTGGTACCTGAAATAAATTTCCTTCTAGCCTAAATTGAAGTTCCAGAGCTGAAGGAACTGTCATAATTGACATAGGTCATTAAGATAAAGTTTACGCTTGATAGCTAATTCTTACCAGCGAAGAGTTCAAAATAAGAAATTGGCTTTAAAAACCAAACGAACTGGCTGGTAACTGAACTGTCAGCTCCAACAAGTCATAAATAACTTGAGGCAGGTATAGAAAAACTCTAAATAGTGAAAATACATGAAAATATAGAAAATGACCTAAAGGGTCGTTACATCGTCACACCCAACCCTTAGCCTAGACGAAATCGACACCCGATGTCTTAATTTGTCTTAGCAAGTCAGCTACATGACATAACTCATAACATATGCAAAAGAGTGAAGTAGAATAAGTTACCACATGTACTATATCACATCCAATCAAAGCCCGATCAACTGAACATCCGACATTAATTGCCAACCATGGATCGATATTAAGGGCCGGTTTGGCCATGGATATTTTTCTTTTTTTTTTGGAATTTTTTTCAGAATTGAAAATTATGGTGTTTAGCCATGAAACTTTGAAAAATAATTCTGGAATAAAATTCTGAAAATGGAAAACAACTTTTTGTTGTTTTCCCTTTTTTTCACTTCCAATTTCAACTTTCATTATTATTACATATAATCTCAATTTTTAAATTTTTACATAAATCTCTCTTATTAACTAAATTCCGTAATTTTTTTAAAAAGACCAAATTCAATAAAATAATTAATTCAAGTGAAAATAATTAAGAATTTTCATCAACAAATTTAAGAATATATAAGATATATTTATATCTATCAATCATATTTATTGAAATATATTTTTCTCTATTTAATCGATTATGGTTAGATAAACTTACTCAGCTCGTGCTTGTGATATTTTTATTCAAATTTTAGAAGAATAACAATCATAATAATTAGTTTGTTGTTAATTGTTTTATCAATTGAAGACATATAAATTATTTTTTCAACATTTGATTGTATGTTAGTAGGTAAATTAGTAGTTGGGTGATTTTGATAATTTTTAAAAGTTAAAGGCATAAAATCATATTTAAAAAAGATTTTTCAAAAGTCTAAAAAAAAAATTCAAAAAGATATGGCCAACTCCAACTCCAACTTCATCTTCAACTCCAACTCCAACTCCGAAAAAAAGTAATTTTCATGGCCAAACGTTTACTAATTGTATATAATAATATTACAACATAATCTTAAGAGAAAATAGTCAAAAGCCCCCCAACCTTTACCTTAAATCTCAACTACACACCTATACTTTGTGGGGGTCTTATGACCCTCCCTGAACTATTTAAAAATGGAAGATATACCCGCCTAAAAGTTCATACCCACATCTGTACAATTGAGTGAGTTGCACGCGCCTATCAGCTAATGCCACGTAATATTATTATTTTTTATACTAAAAAAGTTATTTTTATCCTATTTTTTCTTTATTTTTTCAAGGCTCATCATCTTCTTAATTTAAAATTGAAAACAAAAGGGAACAAAAAAGGAAATGCTCATCGTCTTCTTAATTTGAAAAAAAATAAACAAGAAAGGGAAAGTTGCTCTTCATCTTCTTAATTTAAAATTGAAAATGAAGGAATCATATATACACATGTTAATTTTGTTTTGAATTTTTTATCCTTATTCACAAAAAGTGTTGGGTTCATGATTTTATTGCTCTTGTGAATTCGGGTGTTGTTCAAATGATTTCAAGTGCTAAAATTGTTGTAAATGATCAAGTTTCAACTATGAATGCAGAATTAAATACTTTTAGTGACCAAAATCAGAATTCTAAAATAGACGATTTAGTCAAAATTGCGACAAATTCAAAAAAAATTAAAATGCAAAATCAAACTATTGTGGTACAAATTGGTCACGATACAGCTATGGGGTTTCGAAGAGGAGTTCTTAGCACCCCTACTTGCAAAAATTCTCACAAGTTGAGTGAAAATTGAAGCTCCAGCGAAGCTGCAGATTCCGGCAACGAGGTTTCAGTGGGTGTAATGAGGCAAAGTCAACATCAAAATGTTCAGGATGATAATACGAACATAACCACTTCAAAAATTTTTGGATACCATTGATTAGTTCTTGGATGCCATTGTTTGAGTTGTTAGATGCCATTGTTTGTGAGGAAGAAGAAGAAGAAGAAGAAGAAGAAGAAGAAGAAGAAGAGGAAGAGGAAGAAGAAGAAGAAATAAAAAGGATAATTAAAAATGAATAAAGAAATAAAAAATATTAAAAATAATTTTTTAATAAAAAAAATTTCGTTCTCACTCTCTTTAAAGAGAGTGAAACACACTCTCTTGCTATGTCAACATTTGGGGGGAAAATAATTTCATTTTTAAATAGTTCGGGGGGTTATGGGATCCCCACAAAGTATAAGTGTGTAGTTGAAATTTGGGGTAAAGGTTGGGGGTGCTTTTGACCATTTTCTCTAATCTTAACCAAGGAAATCTCGATGTGGGATATAATAGTCCAAAGTAAGTCTGTCAAGTAGGTCGGGCCGACCCGGCCCTACCCGGCCAACTTAAAGGACCTGGCCCGATTTGATCCGGCCTGGTAAGCCCTAGGGCTTTAGGGTTCCGGGTCCCGGGCCAGTTATTTTTTAATTTTGGCTCGGTTAAATCGTCCCGGACCTATCCCGGTCCAGGCCCGTTGGTTAACCGGCCCGACCCGATTTTTTTTTTTTGAGTTTTGGGCCAAACTAGCCATTAGGCCAATGGCTAGTTTGGGCCCATTTCTTAAAAACAAAAAAAAATTACTTTAAAAATTATTTTTTAATCCCAAAAAAAATTCTATAAATACCCTACACCTTCAAATCATTTTTCACCCAATTTTTCACTCTCTCAAATCTCATTCTCTCTCAAATCTCAATTCTCAATTCTCAAATATTCAATATATTTAATTTCTTAAAGTGTTCACTTTAATTTTTTAATTTTGCGTTTACAAAAGTACGAGCAGAAGTTTCTAAAGTCGCAACCTTCGGATACTTTCAAAATTTGTTATTGTCGTTTCATCTCTTACGTTTAATTTTTATTTATTGTATTAATTATTTAATATTTAATTTTATTATATTTGTGTATGTTGAATTTTTTTAGTTTAATTTAATTTATACTATTAATAAATTAAGAAACCTCGCTACTAAAGGTGTTGAAAATATTTGTCCCGGAAGTGGTAGTGGTAGTAAAAAATAAATTACTAGCGGTAGAGGTAGTTTAAGTAGTAGATATACCCGTGTGTCTTCACCTCCGGTACGCTTGGTACACCTTTTGAGGAAGAAATAAGTGTTGGTGCTCATGATATGGATCATGTAGAAGCTTAGGAAAATTATGGTATAAAAGAAGAAAATGAAGTAGATGCGGTTAATTTAGATGAAGAAAATAAAAATATTGGTGAGACACCTGCAGTAGGAAATGCTAACGTTAGATCTGAATCGGTTAATCTCCCTCCCCATCCTCCCCATGCCGCAAGACCTCGTAAAACAACTAATGTTGCATGGCAATTTTTTGAACGTATATCAAATACTAAGGTGCAATGCAATATTTGTCAACAAATATATAAGCATAGAAGTAGAGGCAAACAAGGGGGTACGGGTACGTTAATAAGACATATAGCTGAAGATCACAAAAGAGAGTTAAATATTGCAAAAGGTGGTGGGGATATTGGTGGGTCAACGCAAACTAGAATGGACCCAGCAACCGATCACGTAGCGAAGAAGTATAATAAATTGAGGGACAGGGAAGAAATAGCTAAAATGGTAGTTGTGGGTTGTTTGCCTTTTAGTTTTCCTTCTTCTGATGTTTTTATTCGTTATATACAAGCAATTTATAATCCTATGTTTAATGGTATTCCTAGAACTACTTGTCGGTCTGATATTTTTAGACTCCATTCACAATATTATTTTTATTTATCAACATTGTTAAAAAATATTCAATGTAGATTGTCCCTAACTTCTGATCTTGGTCGTGCTGTAAATAAAAATGATTATTTAACCGTTACTTGTCATTGGATGGATAGTAATTTCGTGATGCAAAAACGTATTCTTGCTTTTTTATATGATGAAGATCGTAAACATACTAGACAATTTATTGCTGATTCTATTGTTAAAATTGTCGGATATTATGGTATCGAAAATAAAATTTTATGTATTGTTTTTGATAATGCTTCTAACAACAAGACTGCTATAACAAAAATAAAATCTACGCTATCTCCGCCCTTACCTGAAATTTTTCATATTAAGTGTGCATGTCATATATATAATTTAATTGTAAAAGATGGTCTTGAGTTTTTTGAGCTTTATATTGAAAAAATTCATCTTGTTGTTGGTTTTATTCAAGAAAATAATCGTAGATTGAGAATTAGGGAATTTAAAGTTAAATGTCAAAAAAATTAACTTGCACCAATATTGATACCTGAGAAAATTGATATTAGATGGAATTCTACATATGATTTTTTAAAAACTTGTTATAAATATAGAATTCCTATTACACTAGCTTTTAACCAACATTGCGGTTCATTTGCTGATTCTGCTGATTGCATGCTACATGATTCTGATTGGGTTGTGATTAAGGATCTTGTTAAGTTTTTAGAAATATTTTATGTTGCTACGGATGAATTTTTCGGTGCTTATTATCCTACTGTTTGTAATAATTTGGCATATATAGCCGATATTTCTGGTTTTCTCAAAGAATATAAAAATAAAGAAGGTTATAAAGAAGTTGTTGGCGCCATGTTTACGAAATTTAAAAAATATTTATTCCCGATTCCCCCTATTTACTTGGTTGGTGCTATGCTAAATCCGTGCATGAAATATAATCATATGCTAAATATATTTGTATAGTTATATACTAATTTATAAAACGTATACACATGTATACATTAAATATACACGTCTATAGAAGATTTATTCATATATATACACTCTATTCTATGTATACGCACCATTCAATGTATATACATTACTACTAATAATATATATAGATATAGTTATATACTAATTTATAAAACATATACACATGTATACGTTAAATATACACATCTATAGAAGATATATGCACAAATATACAAAATATATACTACTTAATATAATAAATTAATAATACTTGGTAGTAAATTAATAATATGTTAGAAGTAAGTTTTTAATTTAAAGTAGAAAACTCGAAATTCAATTTAAAATTTTAAATCATTAAATGAAAAAATATAAAAAGTAAGGACTAAGAAGTGAATGAATTTGGGGAATTTTATTGATTGCAAAATGATCCAAGATTTATAATTTACATAAATGGAAAATCCACAAATTATGCATCGATTTTTCTAACTCATGCATGTTAATATTAACGGGAACTTGCATAGGATAGTCGAAGTCAACGGGGGCAAAACCATGCATTGGACTTGATTCTGCTGAGTTCTCCCGTGAAGACATAATTTCTTCAAGTTTCAGTTCGTCGCTCGGCTTCGGTTTCATTACTTGGTTTCTTCTTTCCGCTCTAATCCAATCTCTGAGGCAAACTAGAACATTCATTGCATTGCTTCCCAATGAGTGTCGATTGTCTCCAAGTTGCTATCGTCCCTGACTAAAGACGCTCTCTGATGCAACGGTTGACATTGGAACATTCAAGATATCTCTAGTTAATTTTTAAAGCACAGGATATTGTGTTTCATTACTCCTCCACCAATCCAACGTGTTGATCCGCCGTCTGCGATCCTCTGGTGCTGACCGAAGATAATATTTCAGCTCTTCCCGATAAGTTGATGTGTAAGCTCTCTCATCAACACTGTTCCAACAAGTTAAATCATAAAAGGAATCAGGAAAACCACTATGTGCCGGCCTTTTAGAAGATGATGACCCCTCGGGAGGATAAGGAGCGACAGTTGGAGTGGTATTTGTAGGTACGGCTAAATCAAATAAATCAGTATAGTGATTATATAATTTTTCTATGTAATCCTTTGCATCATTCATAGCCGTCCACAAATTAGGTTGTACTTGTTCAGAATCATGGTTAATATTTATTTCTAAGTTAGTATAAATAAGAGTACTAAAGTGGCACATATGATTATATTTCATGCACGGATTTAGCATAGCACCAAACAAGTAAATAGGGAGAATCGGGAATAAATATTTTTTAAATTTCGTAAACATGGCGCCAACAACTTCTTTATAACCTTCTTTATTTTTATATTCTTTGAGAAAACCAGAAATATCGGCTATATATGCCAAATTATTACAAACAGTAGGATAATAAGCACCGACAAATTCATCCGTAGCAACATAAAATATTTCTAAAAACTTAACAAGATCCTTAATCACAACCCAATCAGAATCATGTAGCATGCAATCAGCAGAATCAACAAATGAACCGCAATGTTGGTTAAAAGCTAGTGTAATAGGAATTCTATATTTATAACAAGTTTTTAAACAATCATATGTAGAATTCCATCTAATATCAATTTTCTCAGGTATCAATATCGGTGCAAGTTAATTTTTTTGACATTTAACTTTAAATTCCCTAATTCTCAATCTACGATTATTTTCTTGAATAAAACCAACAACAAGATGAATTTTTTCAATATAAAGCTCAAAAAACTCAAGACCATCTTTTACAATTAAATTATATATATGACATGCACACTTAATATGAAAAATTTCAGGCAAGGGCGGAGATAGCGTAGATTTTATTTTTGTTATAGCAGTCTTGTTGTTAGAAGCATTATCAAAAACAATACATAAAATTTTATTTTCGATACCATAATATCCGACAATTTTAACAATAGAATCAGCAATAAATTGTCCCGTATGTTTACGATCTTCATCATATAAAAAAGCAAGAATAAGTTTTTGCATCACGAAATTACTATCCATCCAATGACAAGTAACGGTTAAATAATCATTTTTATTTACAGTACGACCAAGATCAGAAGTTAGGGACAATCTACATTGAATATTTTTTAACAATGTTGATAAATAAAAATAATATTGTGAATGGAGTCTAAAAATATCAGACCGACAAGTAGTTCTAGGAATACCATTAAACATAGGATTATAAATTGCTTATATATAACGAATAAAAACATCAGAAGAAGGAAAACTAAAAGGCAAACAACCCACAACTACCATTTTAGCTATTTCTTCCCTGTCCCTCAATTTATTATACTTCTTCGCTACGTGACCGGTTGCTGGGTCCATTCTAGTTTGCGTTGACCCACCAATATCCCTACCACCTTTTGCAATATTTAACTCTCTTTTGTGATCTTCAGCTATATGTCTCATTAACGTACCCGTACCCCCTTGTTTGCCTCCACTTCTATGCTTATATATTTGTTGACAAATATTGCATTGCACCTCAATATCCGATATACGTTCAAAAAATTGTCATGCAATACTAGTTCTTTTACGAGGTTTTGGGGCACTGGGAGGACGGAAAGGGAGATTAACTAATTCAGATCTAACGTTAGCATCTCCTACTGCGGGTGTCTCAGCAATATTTTCATTATCTTCGTCTAAATTATCCGCATCTGCTTCATTTTCTTCTTCTATACCGTAATTTTCCTGAGCTTCTACATAATCCATATCGTGAGCACCTATACCTATTTCTTCCTTAAAAGGTGTACCAAGCGGTACCGGAGGTGAAGGCACACGGGTATATCTACTACTTGAACTACCTCTACCGCTAGTAATTCGCTTTTTACTACCACTACCGCTTCCGGGACAAAATTTTTTAACACCTTTAGTAGCGAGGTTTCTTAATTTATCCATAATAAAAATTAAATTAAACTAAAAATATTCAAAATAAACAAATATAATAAAATTAAATATTAAACAATTAATACAATAAATAAAAATTAAACGTAAGAGATGGAACGACAATACCAAATTTTGGAAGTATCCGAAGATTGCGACTTTAGAAACTTCCGCTCGTACTTTGTAAACGAAAAATTAAAAAATTAAAGTGAACACTTTTAGAAATTAAATATATTGAATATTTGAGAATTGAGAATTGAGAGAGAATGAGATTTGAGAGAGTGAAAAATTGTGTGAAAAATGATTTAAAGTTGTAGGGTATTTATAGATTTTTTTGGAATTAAAAAATATTTTTTAAATTTTTTTTTTTTTTTAATAAATGGGCCCAAACTAGCCGTTTGGATCCAAAAACGGCTATATAGCCGTTGGGCCAACGGCTAGTTTGACCCAAAATCCAAAATATCTTTTCTTTTTATAAATTTTTTCGGACCGATTAACCGGCGGACCTGAATCGAACTTGGTCCAGGCCAGGTTAGCCGGACCCATTTTAACAAAATAACCGACCCGAAATTCTAAAGCTCTAAAACTTATCGGGCCGGATCAAACCGGGCCATGTTAGATACTTGGGCCGGCCCGACCCACTTGACACCCCTACAGTGGCCTAAGTGGAGGAAAACACTCTCATTGTTACCCCGATGATAGGAATCCCCCGGTCACTCACCCCAGTCCAACTATCACAGTGGGTTCTAGGGTCAAGCTTGCAGATGCAACAGGCTCCGACAAAGGGCCTACCACAGCAAACCCAAACCCCCTCATCAACAACATTACCTGATGAAGGAATAAGAACAACCAAAGCAACGAGGAAACTAAACTTCACGTGATGTTTGGTAGACACTCAGACGAAACACACTCAAATCGAGCTCCAAATAGAGGTGCACAACTTAGTTATTTTGCACTTGTACTTAAGGAAGGAGTGAAAGTCGTTAAGCTGAACTCTATTGAAGTAGATTTGTAAAACTAAAAAATGGGGTTTTTCTCATACGGATTGTGTGGTGGGGAAGAAACCCTCATTTAAAGAAATGCTAAAATTTGTATATGCGGTCTAGAATTTTAGTAAAACAGCGCGAGTTTAACCTACATGGGGATGGCTATTATATATTCAAATTTGGAAGTGAGAAAGAAAAGCTTAAGGTGATGTAACATAGTCCGTATACCTTTGATTACAGACCAGTAGCGCTGAAGCAATGTACATCCGATTTTACAATGGAAAACAAATCACTTATGGGTGAATTTTTCAAATCTACCTATATACTACTGGGCTACTGAAAATTGAGCAGAATAGCCAGCTATCTAGGGAAGCCAATTTGCACAAATCAATTAACTACTGAGGAGAATAGTATCTCATATGCTTGAAAATTGATTGAATTAGACATTACTCAACTATAACCAGAAAAAATAGATATTGAGGAACATGATGGGCAGATACGGATGCAAGAGATAGACTATGATTGGTGGCCAGAACATTGCCAGGATTATATGGTCTTGGGACGTGAGATAACCACTTGCCCATTGAAGGAGGAGGTTGATCCTAATAAGAAGGATGTAGAGCCTAAGAAAGATCATAAGAATATTGTTAAACCTAAGTGGTTGCCTAAAGCAATTAATCCACCAGGCATGTATAAGATATTACAAGATCTTGCTGCAACAGCTTATCATATTAAAAGAAAAGGGAAGATAGATGAGTCATAAGCTGATCTTGAGCTTCCTGATACTAGGCTACATGAGGTAGGGTGTGATGAAAATTATATGAAGTTTAAGGGTCCTAAGCATCCCTCGCAGGCTCCGACATGAGGTTCTGCTCTTCAAACATCTGAGGGCTTAATTAGCCCTATAAACAAAAAGGAGTTAAGGAACTTTCTGTTTAGAAATAAAACTAATCTCATAGGATGTTTAGAGACCAAAATAATACAGTGATAGTAAAAGCTTTTAAAGCGACTATGTGTACTTAACTATTATGTAGACTATTCATAAGAGATCAATGGCAGACTATGGATATGCTAGAAGCATTAAAATATTGAACTTAAGGTATTACATGCATCTCCTCAATTAGTCTATTGCCTTGTGCAATACAAGGGGTCAGTATTTATTTGCTACATTTACCTTTGTATATAGATATAACACTAAGGCTGCTAAGAAAGATCTATGGGATGGGATACAAATGTTGGATTCTAGAGTGGCATGCCTATGGCTAATTGAAGGTGATTTTAACACTACAGTGTCAGTAGATGACAAAGTAAATAGTTCTCCTATCCACCAAGCTGAAATTCAAGACTTAGGTGACTTTGTAGATGCTTTGGAATCAGGTCACTTACCTAAAAGGGGATGTGATTACTCATGGTGTAATAAGAGGGATGCAAGAGTCAAAATCTATATCTAACTTGACTGGGCTCTAGGAAACTCACACTAGTTTATGCAATATAACCACTTCGAGGCTTTGTTTGAAACCTTGAATAATTAAACCACTCTCCAATCCTTATTAATACTGAGTTAGTATATAACCTTGCAAGAAACCATTCAGACTTTTGAATTTTCTTCTTTAATAGTAACAATTGCAGAAAATAGTTTATCACACTTGGAGTCAGAATATATGGGGGTATGTTATGTTCTGATACAAGTCAAATGGGCATCAACGCTTTTGATCACATAACTCGAGGCCAACATAAGGAAGTCTAAACCTTGATCTCCTTAAGGATTCAAAAATGTGCTTGGAGGCCCTTCTTTGAGCTCCTAATCAAGAAATATCGTGTTTGGAAGATATCTTGGAGCCGAGGGAAGCCATGCCACAAGGAATAAAGAGAGCCCTTGTGGGTTATTTTTGAAATAGCCACTTTTGGGCTATTTTTGTAATGGGCTAGTTGTTCAAAGACAACTACTATAAATAGGTGCCTTAGACATTTCATTAGTTAGTTTTGTTTAATGATGATGATGAATTCAGGAATACTCCATTGGGAGTGTTGACTGCTTGGAAAAGCAAATGTTGAACCTTGTTTAGAAACAGTGGTTGTTAGGGAGATACAATCCCCCTTTCGGTCAATATAAGAGCTAGGTGCTCGTAGGTAATCAATAAGAGAGGTCTTTGGGTTTGATATACCCTTTGGTTGCCCTTTTGTTATATTCTTGTGTCTATCTTTCTATCATCTATCCTTTTAATCCTTTTAATTTTCATTTGTCAATCTCGTTGTTTATTTAGTGTTTGTTTTTTGTTCTCGTCATCGTAGAATACTCCCGTATCATTTTTCTGCCTGGAAGAAGCATAATCTAATCAGTAGCAAAGCTAAAGCTAAATATATTTACTATATCTTAAGGTGAACACGCATAGAGCTCAACTACAATAGGTGCAGGAAGAATTATTAGTACAGTTATATGATGATAATCTGATTAAAGCTAGAGAGACATACTCTTACAGATATAGAAATGGGATGGCATAAATGAGTAGATTCTATGAAAAAAGTCAAGAGCTACTTAGCTAGATTATGGTGACAGCAATACAAAGTATTTTCATGATCACCTCAGAGCTCGACAAGCTAGAACAGGATTAGTTCTATTTGTAACGATCAACGTGCTAGATTAACCAGTCCTATTAAAATTCATCAATTTTTTTTTCTGTTCAAGCTACTGCTGGGGACAACAACTAAGGAATTACCCTTTATAAACCCCCAAATAGCAAAAGATGGACCCTATTTCTCAATTGAACAACAAAGGCAATAAGGAATTCTATTAACTGTAGATGGACCCTATCTTTCAAAGAGTATTGGCTAGTAATAAGTAATGAGGTAAGAAATGCTATCTTACAATTCTTTGAGAATGGTAAACAGGTAAAGAGTGATAACTATACCACAACGACTCTTATTTCTACAGTCTCCAATGGAAACGATGTCACGGAATTTCAACCTATTGCTTGTTGCACTACTACTTAAAAATTTATAGCCAAAATTCTTACAACAAAACTGAAACCAATAGAAGATTACTTGATAGGTGAGGTACATCAATGTGATGATACTTCAAGAAAGCCTTTCACAAGAAGTCAATCCAAGGACCTTCGAGCATTTCAAGCTTTATGGATGAAGATGAAATCTTTGGAAGCTTCAATATGAATGACTTAAAAGTATTTAATATTCTAAGTGTCTATCATTTAAATTAACTTGTAATTTAAATGAAGGAATATTTGGTCTTTCTTTAATTCTTTTAACCCTTAGTATAAATAGTTAGCTATTAGGGTCTAACCACTAGCTTTCTTGATTGGATATTTGTGCCTTCTTTGTGAGCTTGATAACCCTTTGTTGATTTGATTTTCAACACTTTCCTAGGATTTGCAAGTAAGGTTACTACCTTCTTGAGGATTCTAATAGATTAGGTGCTTTTAGTTCCCAATTGAGTATTTTTTTGATTAATTTCACCATTACATCTTTCAATTATTAGAATCTAATTGTGTCTATAAATTATTATCTTTAATTTCTATCTTGCTTCTATTTTCTTGTTTCACAACAAATTGGTATCACGAGCTTGGATTAGATTTGTTTTCACAAACCTACATCTTGGGGTTTTGATATTTTCAAAAAAAAAAAAAAAAAATCCAAAAAAAATCAAATTTGATTGAATGTTGTTTGATGTTATTCCTTGAGTTAGATGTTGTTTCCTAGTTGAAGAAAAAACTGAAAGTGATGTTGAAGAGGAAACTTGAAAATGAATTTTGTTGTTTTGGTGTTTGGTTGAAGAAATTTTTAGTTAAAAGTTGTTAGTAGAGTTGTGGGGAAGTTATATCTCAAAATTGAGCTCATTTGTTTGGATATTGAAGAACATGAATTTAAGAATTACAAACTAGTTCAAATCTTTCAAACTTGTTTTGCTTTTTCTTGTTAATTCTAGCTAGTTTACTTTGAGTATTAATTCATACTTAATGTTAAAATAGTTTGTGTCTGTTTTATTTATTCGTATCAATTTTTTTTTGTGTTTTTTTCTTTCATTTCATTGTGTGCTTATTTTCTTCCTTGTCTATTAGTTTTAATTGTCCGTTCTTGATTACATAAACTCCACTCAATCTCAAAGAAGTAGTACTACTTGTGAATTATTTGACGGTATTGACTCTCAACCTTGGGTTATTCAAGAGGAGTAACAAGCAAAAGTAAGGTGAGTTCATTTGAGGGTGGCCTTAAAGTGATACATGGGTATGCGTGACAAAAAGAGGGAAACATGATGTGAGTGAGTGGTGAGGAACTCTTCTACTAACTTTTTATTTATTTTATAGGTGATACGATAGTATTCTACGATGACGAGAACAAACACAAACACTATAGAAATAACGAGATTGACAAACGAAAAGTAAAAAGATTAAAAGGATAGATGATAGAAAGATAGATACAAGAAGATAACAAAAGGGAAACCAAAGGGTATATCAAACCCAAAGACCTCCCTTATTGATTACCTACGAGAACCTAGCTCTTACGTTGACCGAAAGGGGGATCAGATCTCCCTTACAACTACCGTTTCTAAATAAGGTTCAACATTGGCTTTTCAAGCACTCAACACTCCCAATGGAGTTTTCATGAATTCGTCATCATCATTAAACAAAACTAACTAATGAAATGTCTAAGGAACCTATTTATATTAGTTGCCTGTGCACAACTAGCCTATTATAAAAAATATCCCAAAAGTGGCTATATCGGAAATAACCCATAAGGGCTCTCTTTATTCCTTGCGCCATGGCTTTCCTCGGCTCCAAGCTATCTTCCAAACACGATATTGCTTGATTAGGAGCTCGAATAAGGGCCTCCAAGCACATTCTTGGATCCTTAGGGAGATCAAGGGTTAGACCTCCTTATGTTGGTCTCGAGTTGTGTGATCAAAAGCATTGACGCCCATTTGACTTGTATCATCCTCCGATCCCCTCGAATCCAAACTTTGCAAAACCAAAGGAAGGACAGAAAAACATGATATCCTTATGGCATGAGGGTTAGAGTTAGCACAATCAATCATAGCATCTTGCCAAGGTTGTACACACTTAAGATATACCAAGGATCCTTCATGTTAAAAATTAGAAACTCATTGAAAAATACACAAAGGATTTGGTTTGGAAAATCATCAAGAGATAAGGAAACTACAAAGGTCCTAATAGCATCAAATAATCTAAAAGGTAGAACTACCTTCGCCTTATGAGCCATAACACATAATTTCTTCATTATCTCTTCAAGAGACCACACCCAGGGTGGTGCATCAATTAGTTCTAAAGTTCACAAAATTCATATAGCATTGTCACTCAAACAAGTGGACAAACCAACAATTTTTCTACCTCTACATGAAACACATCCAAGACTAGCATGGATATCATCATGAGCAAAGAGGTAGTATAGAAAGGAATCAAGTGTAAAAAAATCATCCAAGGTGCTATTATATATGAGAATAGAATTTGGCTCAAAATATTTAGCACATGATGCGCACAAGGATGGAGTCAAGACACTTAAGCCCATAGGATTTCTTCCTTTCAAGCAAATAATCAACTTGACATCCACAAGTTGGGAGTAATACAATTTAAGAACAAGTGTGTCAAGCAAAGATGCAATTTTATAAGCAATACCCAAATGAGCCAATGACATATTTACCCTCGAGTTTTCAAGAATGATTCCACATTTGAGAAGGAGGTCATCAATTCCACTCAAGTATCAAAGAAGGGTATCACATGAATGGAATTCATCCAAAGTAGTTTCAAGAGAAGACTCTCTTCTTAACCTACAAGTAGTGGAACCTTGATCAAGAGTGGAAACACCTAATGGTGAACTCTCTTGGAGATTTCACTACTCTCTTTCTTTAAAAATCTCTCATATTTGTTGGAGATCTTTCCCTTACACAATGTTGGTTCATCAAGTAAATCATAAATCCCCAAGAAAGACCTTCTATCATAGGGAAAGATACCAATATCCTCGCTCAATTTTTTCTTGTCAAAGAGACCAAGCAACAAGTTGGGTGTACCAAAATCACCATATCCAAATTTGGCACCGGGGTCAAATGGATAGAGTGGGCATAGACACGGGTCTAGATAATACTTTTTCCTTATAGGATTCACCCAAACTAAAAGATATACTCTCCATATTAGCATAAACACCATAAAAACAAAGGGAGAGTAGAGAAAGGTATCACTCAAGTCAACTTCAACTAAGGTGTCCTCATGTATGTACTCACTATTAGATTAAAGATTATCTACCTGAGTATTCTCAACAATAGGAGCACACAAAGTAGAAGAAGAAGAAGTGATTTCTAAACAATTGATACTTTCTCCTTCAATGGAAAAATCCTGAAGTATACATATACCACCACTAACTTCAAAGGAATTATTGCTTAAGTCTTCACAAGAAACAAGCAATACATCCTCATAATTATCAAATAAAGGTAGGGTGTCATACAAAGGATCACACACGAGCATTTTTATAGGAACAATCATTAATTGGGTTTCTCAAATAATTAAGCAAGTCAAAGTTATCATCCCCCAATTGATTATTCCTTTCCAAGACATCATATTTCTTTACCTTAAGAGTACTCTGATCTTCCAAGAAGAGATTTCCATATTTAGGAGGAATGTTGTCACACCATAATGAGTTGTTATATAAGATATAGCCCTGAAGATGAGCTACATCATCAATGCTATCCACACCACTAGGTAATTCCTTAGGAGTGATTTCTTCATCTTCAAACAAGATATTATTCTTATAGAGAGAAGGGTTTATCCATGAAGAGGATGTAGCACATGAAAGTTCTCTCTCTAAAAGACAATTATCAAGCATTAAAGTTGTTTCAAACACATGATTATACCCATGATCCAAACTAACATTAAGATCTTTACTAGAGTACATGCTCAAAGGGTAACTCCTATTCACTTGATCAATATTTTCAACATAATCACTCACTTGAGTTTCATTAATCACATCACACAACCTCAAGTGGTGGGCAAGTTTCGCACACAAGTTGATCAACATTATTTTCACAAGATGATGTACTATAATTCAACACAATGGCTTCAACACTTGGTGGACACAAATTAATATTACAAGAAGAGTCAATTCAGTTATTAATAGGATCAACTAGTGTATCCATACTCACAACATGTACATTATCATCAAGAGGTAAAGAATAATTAGATTCACATGTAGGTAATATACTATTCACACTCAATGGGCTATTAGCCACACAATCATCATTCTCATGCATAAAAGAGTAAGAGTTAGCTATTTTACCTTAAAGTTCTTGAGCATATTCTTCTTCACCTTGGTGTGAAGGTCCTCTACAAGCTTTGGAAGCATCTAAGATTACCCTTGTCAAATCTTCAAAGGGAATATTTTTTTTTGATACTTGTTCTTCTCCGCTTGCCATGTTTGTACCTAGACAAATATCCTTATTAAAAGAAGGACAAACAATGTTAGCTTTGGGTGGTGGAAACCCCTTTACTTTACTCCTCACTACCTCTCTATTTTCCTTTCTTAAGTTTCCACCTTGCACTCCCTTACTCCTGTCAATATTTTGTCTCTCGTTTTCATAAGGCTTGGAGTAAGTGGGCATCTTTCCTTGATATTTGGGAAGGGTAGGTGGAAAGAGATGGTTTCCCCATTGGTCCAATATAATCTTAGGCCAATTTTGCACATTTGGAACTCTATGCCATGCAAACAAATTGGTACCAAAGCATAATTGTCCTCATTCTAATGGAATGGTGTCACACTAAACCTCTTCATAGTATCTATCTCAGGTAAAGAAAACCTTCACTCTATCAGAAACCCTATAGTCATTCAAGTAATATGAGAAGGATAAGAATTTTCTAGGTATCCCTAGATAGTCAACTAAAGAAGGGGTGATGTAATTTTCATGACACCAATCATCAAGGATAAAAACACTTCTTGGAACTCCACAAATCTCTACTCATATTGAACAAATTTGTCTTTTTGGATCACTATTATAAAGCTTTATGTAACCTCTCGGTACATAGATTGACCTCAAGAACTCTTTCAAGGCACCCCATATTTGAGTGGGACTCCTTACAAATATACACCATCCTAAGGTCGGACCTTGAATGTACTTAAGGGCATATGTAGCCTGCTCAGCTCAGGTCATAACATAATCTTCGAAGGTCCTTTTGCATTGCTATTCCTAATCAAGGTAGACACCGGGATCCCATTCTCTTTTAAAGATGATAGAGTAGGAAGACTGTAATGCCCCGAGAGCACACCCTGGGCGTCACATAGTGCTTATAGTCCCGAGGGACCACAAGCTAACCCATAAGCTAGTACGTGCTGTGAGCACTGGATAACATGATCATAAATGCAAAAAAATACTGACATGCCATAAGGTTTTAATAACTGAATTCAAAAGTGAAATATGAGTCTATAGAAATAACTGACTGAATCTGATAAAATACTGATAAATTGGATAACTAACTATAATGTTTGAATATTGAATAACTGACTCTAATGTCTGATAAGCCTATAAAATTAAATAACTATGAGTTGATAAGACAGGCCTTAACTAACTCCAACTAACTACTAAACTGAGACATGAAATAAAGTTACCCTGTCCTCAAAGTATGAGGACTCACCACTACTACTGCTGAGGATCTGATAAGTCTAATTGTGAGCCGGGAACTGAACATCAGAACCTATAATATAATACATCATAGAACAAAAGAAAAGGTATGCGATCAGTACTTTGAATGCACTGGTATGTTAAATAAGGTAGGCTGATATGCATGGTTTCATGAACAATACTAATAATTAACTGAATATACATGTAAAGCATAGTGTATTGAATAGAGAGAATAAAATACGTAGGTACTGGGAATATATGTAAATCTGTAAATACTGAGTATGCATGAAAATTCATAAATACTGAGGATACGTGAAAATTTGTAGATACTGAGGAAGCATGACCAAGCATATAACATGAACTGAGTAAAATTTGTAAACTGAAATACTGAAATAACTGAAATTTGTATGCTTTGGTCAAACAACTCTAAGACTGAATAACTGAATTGGGACTGTAACTGAGACTGTATCTGAGACTTTAGGAGGTATCATCTAATCGATATTCCTCAATTTGAGCTAATTGGAGTCCAAGTTATAACCCCATTTAGAAGGATGTTAATATCGTGCCACGGGTACTAACGCTGGCTGTGTGGATCTACTAAACTAATATAATGTCCAAAGGATTAAGGTTGTCAAGCCTGAACTGATGGGTGACCCATGTGAGATAGTCAAGCCTAATTTGATGGGTGACTTCTCATATCCTATGCTGGCTACGTAGTTCTGGAGTATAGGGACTGCTACTAATGACTCTACCTATCTGATGAGGAAGCCGCCATCCCTTTAGTCGCTCGGTGCTATATCCCACTCCCAACTGAAAGACACTGAAATACTAGACTATTCTGAGTTTAACTGATTGATATTTGACTATTCTGATAATGCTCATAGTATGTTCTGAAGACTATTTTGTAATGTACTGAGACTAAACTACATAAACAACTATGGTTTTCGGGTATTCAATACCCCCAGGACTCAAAAACAAGAATAGTAAAATGAAACTAAAGCTTGGAGGACAAAGTATTAAGGCTTTTTTTAAATCAATCACTCTTGTAGGCATTTTATCAAACACTTGGAGTTCATGGTTTAATCAAATCATAGGAATGTCATGTAACTTATAGAAATAACATGAATTCGATATAATAGTATTAAATCATGGTTTAATTCAATAAATAATAACATTAAAACATGAAGGATTGTATAACAAGAATAATTTCATTTAATCATGGTATAAAATCAATAGTACATGGAGATTCATGGGTAAAATCAGAATTTAAAATCAATCAACTTGCAAAGATCAAAATTTTATAATTTAAATAGGATACTTGGACTCCATGGATGAAAGAAATCTTTGGATGAATATCTAACATACCTGTGATAATGAATTTAGGAGGATTGATGAAGAGTTTTTGAGATTTGGCCCTGAATTTGAGAGTTAGGGTTCTTGTTCTTGAAGAAAGTTGATTTTAATTTGAGAGAATAATGCAAAAGTGAGCAAATAATGTTCTCTTAGGGTTAAATCCCGTGTTTAGGTGGATTTAGGGCCATGGGAAAAGACCAAATAACCCCTATAATTTAATATCACAAAATTGGAAAATTCTCAATTTTTACCTTTGGCTCGACGTGCCACTATCACGCCAAGCCACTGGAAAAGGGATAATTGGGAAAATTCATGGTGGCGCGACACGGCGTAATCGCGTTGCCACCTTGATTGTGACCTGGAAGCTCACCGTGACGCGGTGGAATCGCAAGGAGACACTGGAAACTGCCAAATGCCAATTTAGACTTTGGCGCGATGCGCCAAGATCGCGCACCTTCACTGGAAATTGCTAGTCATCATTTAGACTGGCTTCACGATGCGCTAAGGTTTAAAATGATGGTGTTTAACGACTGAAAATTAAAATTGCCATATATTCTTACCTGGTTATCGGATTTGGGTGAATTTTATATCGTTGGAAATCTAATTCAATTTCCTATGTAATGACAGGCTCTAAATTGAAAAATAATGAGTGTTTTGAATATTTTATATACGAATAGTCATGTATTGAGACTTAGATTATGCTAAGGAAATGCGGGGTATTACAAAGACAATGACTCCTACTATACCCTCCATTTATACTTTAGTTCTTGCTTCCACATATTTGGGCACTAAAGTAAGAAGAAAAAGATGTGGTACCCCTATGCTTTGGAGATACACATTCCTTTGGTCCCATGGAGAAACCTCTTCTATAGTTAGCATAACCATTCGCACCACTTCAACTTTGATAAGAAATATTACAAGGTAAGGAATATGAATCTTCAAACTCCATATGTGCGCTCTCACCATAACTCTTAAAAGGTGCATAAGAGAGAAAGTTATACTTTACATTGCCTTGATATTCAGAGTGGGAAGTTTAAGACTCCTCATTTGCTCCATCTTATTTATAAGATCCATCACAAGGATCTTCATCATCTCCATATTCACTATAATAATTAGGGTCATCATTCATCTTATATTCTCCTTTAAAATAGTGGCCCTCATTCTCATATATCTATTGATCATGCCTATATTCATATCCCTTATATTCTCTATCATCTATGTAGCCATAACATTCTTCACCACAATCATGGTCTCCTATGTCATAGTCATAATTATTCGAGCCTATCAAAGACATGTTCCCCTTATATCCCCTTATACCTACAAAATGAACAAACAATATTAGTATTAAATCACCTCACCAACACTCATATGAACTCACCTTTGTGATCCTCAAAATTGGAGCGGCGAATGCCGAAAGTTGCTTATACTCTGGTGGAGAATAAGGTGTCAATATATACTTACAACAGGAGTGGATTCTTGTGTGAATTACTCAAAGAAATACAAACTATTTACGGACTTGAATGAAAAAGCTATATCAAAATAAAAACTAGAAAATCTCAAAAGAAATAGGACAATGAAAGAAATCGGACTCAAGAACTAATCGATCAACTTAGTATATGAATAACTATTTGATGATTGGTTTAAGAATTAAAAAAAATTAGGAATCAAAAAAATGAAAATAAAGAATCGAATCTTGAGTAATGGAGTTTTTAAAGTGCTGAGATGTGTTTTAGAACTTGAATTGATGATGGTGAAGTGTTGGTATGCGTTTGGGGTGTGTTGGGAATGTTTTGTGTTCAAATTGAGGCGTTTTGTGTTGAGACTGCACTGGGGGAGTTGATGCAACATGTGGGGCGTAGCTTGGATGTAGTTTCTACCTTTTCTCCCTATTTTGGGGTGTTACTGACCTGCTGGAGTAGACCAAGCGCACCTTGGAAGTAAGTGCAAGGAAGGTCACCCGCCCCTCTCTCTTTAAATGACCCTTTTGCCCTCTAAATGATTCCCTCTTTGTACTATTCCTTGGGATATACTTGGAATCTTCTAGGATGATTTAGGAAAAACATTTTTTCACCAACTTTATTTGTTCCTTTTGGATCAAACAACAACTATTGATGAAGATTCAACTTGAAGATTTGAATGTCTTCAAGAACACCAAGAATACTAAGTTCTTATCCGGGGCTTGGAATGAGTTGAAATTTTGAACGAAAGTGCTTTTTAATGACCTAAACTCATTCCCAACTTTATTTTGCCCAAATTATTCACCCAACACTTCAAATCTAGTGACCAGCTTTATTTTGCCCAAATTATTCACCCAACACTTCCAGATAACAAACCCAAGATTGAATTCATTGGAATGAAATATAGCTCATATTTGATACCAAATGATACAAGAGTATTCTACGATAATGATAAAAATCATAATCACTAAAGATATAACGAGATTGACAAACGGAGAGTAAAAGGATTAAAAGGATAGATGATAGAAAGATTGATACAAAAAGCTAACAAAAGGGCAACCAAAGGGTGTATCAAACCCAAAGACCTCCCTTATTGATTACCTACAAGCACCTAGCTCTTAAATTGACTGAAAGGGGAATCAGATCTCCCTTATAACCACTGTTTCTAAACAAGGTTCAACATTGGATTTTTCATGCACTCAACACTCCCAATGGAGTTTTCATGAATTCATCATCATCATTAAACAAAGCTAACTAATGAAATGTCTAAGGAACCTATTTATAGTAGTTTTCTTTGCACAACTAGCCTATTACAAAAATATCCCAAAAATGGTTATTTTGGAAATAATCTACAAGGGCTCTCTTTATTCCTTGTAACATGGATTTTCTCGGCTCCAAGCTATCTTCCAAGCACGACATTACTTGATTAGGAGCTAGAAAAAAGGCCTCCAAGCACATTCTTGGATCCTTAGGGAGATCAAGGCTTAGACCTCTTTATGTTGGCCTCGAGTTGTGTGATCAAAAGCGTTGACACCTATTTGACTTGTATCAATAGGTACAATGACTCAATTAGAGGGAGAATTCTCAAGAAAGGTGAAAATTTTGCTCTAAAAACTATTTGAAAAAATGGAGAAAATGAAGGGAAATTGGACGACGTGGATAGAAGGGTGAGAATCAAGAAATAGCAGAGCAACCACTTGAGGTTTTCAATCCCATTGTTCAACATGATGAGGGATCTAGTATGAATCCTCATGATACAATTCAATACCATTTGGTAGTAAAAAATAGTCTCACTCTAATGCTACTTTACCAAAAGTTTGTGATCAAGAAACAATTTCAATAGGGGGAATCAACAAAGAAATCTTCCACTACAAGCCAATAGAACCCAAATAAGAGCCCAACATAACCTTGAAAAACATGATTCTTATGATGGTGATAATTATGATTATGGAGTCAATGGTCAAGTTCAACAAGAGAAGTTAGATGGGAAAAGAAGAAGAGGGGGAAATAGAGAGTGGTATTTGGTTGATGGTAGAGAATATAATAGAAGGAATGATGATGAAGATTGAGGATTCAACAACATCAAAGTTACTCTTACATTCTTCAAAGAAAGTAGTGGCCCAAATGAATATCTTAATTGAATTGTGAAACTTGAAAGACAATATAATCTCAACAATGTAAGTGATGTTAAAAAGGTGAATTATTCTATAAGTCACCTTAAGTATTTTGCTTCTACATGGTGGGAGAAAATTGAAAGAGATACTTTGGTGAATAGAGACTTTGTCACAAGTTGTAATAGCATGAAAAGATAAATGATATAAAGGTTGGTGGGTCAAGATTATGAACAAAATACACTCAAAAAGTATTACAATCTTCAATAAGAAAGTAAGAGTGTGGAAGATTACTATGAGGAACTAGAGCATACAAGGCTTTGGATAATGTCAAAGATGAAGAGGTGAAAATTGTGGAAAGATTTATCTCGGGCTTAAATAAAGAGGTACAACAACAATCAGAATTTCATCGTCTTTCTACTTTATATGATGCTTATCAAATGGTACTTAAGGTGGAGGGTCATCAAAAGGAAAACAAGTCAAAGGTGAAATCTTCTTCTTCTTCATGGGATAAAAATAAGAAAGTCTGGAAATCATCTTCCACTTGAGATAAATCCAAAGGTGCAAAGCAAGAATGAAGTCCAACTTGAACAAAGGAAAATCAATGATGGACTAAAAGGATGGAGGTAACAAAGCTAAACTTGAAACTCCATCTAAAATAAAGTGTTTTAAATGTCAAGGATATGGTAATAAAGAAAATGAGTGTCCTAATAGAAGAACAATCATTGCATTGAATGATGGTGGTTATCAAACCGAAGATTAATCTAAAGCTGACCACATGGAGGATGATAGTAATGATGAGTTTATGGGAGAAGGTGATGGAGAAGAAATTAATGATGATGGAAAACTTGTTCTTATTGTGAGGAGAAGTATGAGTGATCTAGAAAGAGAGGATATTGATCAAAGGGAGAACTTGATTTATAATTGGTGTAGAGTTCAAGAGCAATTATGTTTCTTTATCATTGATAGTGTAAGTTGGGTCAATTTGGTAATGTATCTATGGTAGAACAATTAAAACTTCCAATAAGAAGGCATCCAAAACCTTATAGATTTCAATGGCTCAATTAATGTGTTGAACTTAAGGTGACCAAGAGAGTGTTGATAAATTCAAGGCTGGAAGTTATCATGATAAAGTTCTTTGTGATGTTATACAATGCAAGCTTATCATTTAATGTTGGGAAGGCTATGGGAATATGATGTGGGGGATAAACATGATAGAAGGTTAATTAAATATTCATTTGTTAAGGGTGGTAAAAATAACATTCTTAACCCACTTTCTCCTTTTTAAGTGAGTAAAGAATATAGAAAAATGGGAGAGTGAAAAGAAAGAGAGGAGTAAGGAAGCAAAAAATGATAACTCAAGAGAGGAAAAAGGAGAGGTTAAGAGCTCAAGTGAGAATGAGTTATCACAAAAAAAAAAGGTTAGAAAGAAAAACAAAAAAATCTAAAAAGAGAGAAAATGTGCATGATTTTGCAAAATCAAGAGGGCATGAAAGAGCTAAACATTGAAGATGCTACTCAAGTCATATTTATTACAACTAAAGGTTATTATTTGCTTTCTAACAATGAACTAACCACTTTATCCTTTCCAAGTGTTGTATCTTCTTTGTTGAAATTTTATGACGATCTATTTCCAAAAGATATACCAAGTGGGTTGCATCCTTTGAGAGGAATGAAGCATGAAATTGACTTTTTGTAGGGTTCTTAAATACCCTACAAAGAGGATTATAGGAGCAATCCTCAAGAGACCAAAGAATTGGAAAGACAAGTGGAAGAACTTGTGAATAAAGGTTTGGTGAGAGAAAGTTTGAGTCCATGTGTGATGCCCATAATTCTAGTACCCTATAGGATAGAACTTGGAGGATGTGTGTAGATTGTCGTGCCATTAATAAAATTATGATAGAATATCGACATCCTATTCCTAGACTTGATGATATGCTAGATGAATTATGTCGTTCTATTTTATTCTTTAAAATTGATTTGAGAAGCGAATACCATTGTTTTGCGGAAATTTTTTGACTTTTGAGAGTCCCCACTTAATTTTGAAAAGGAATTAAGAAACCTTTATAAAATACTTAAAAACGATCCAAAATAGAAAATCATTTTAAGTTAGAGATTCCGAGTAAGTGGTTCCTATTAACATTTTAGGAAGGTGTTAGGCACCTAAAACGTCTGCTAACTTACAGTTATCCAGACTGTTTGAAAATGCCTTTTGACTAACTTCAGAAAAAGATTAATTTGTCGAAAGTGACTGGTTTTAGAAAATTATTTGTGTAAAATAGATTTAGGCAACTTATTAGGGATTTAAAACTAAGACTAAACAAAATGAATAAGCAAGTAAACACATAAAAAGAAAAAAGGAGGATAAAGTAAATGATTTAGGCCATCGAGCCCAAATCAACGAAACCTGTCCTAATCTAGTTGGGCTTTTGACCCATTTTCACCTGTCCTAATCTAGTTTTTGAGCGTTTGGCTCGAGTCTCACTTCTCCTGTATTAAATACAACTTTGACATTGAGTCCCCAAATTAATGAATAAGTAAATGATTAAATGAATAAATAAGAAGAAGACAATAATAAAAATCGAGACTTTTCAAGTCTCTTAGTGACCCCATCAATGGGTTTTGACCCATTTTCCTTCTTCGTCTATCTTCTAGCACCCGCACGCCATGTAGTGGACCTTGGGTTTAAACTTCGAACTTGACTCGAAGGGGTGAGCATCTTTTACCCATTATAAAATGCAAGAGGAGAGGAGTCCATTTGAACTCGAGATATTTTTGTATGCAAAGAAAAGATAAAGAAATTAATATATGTTCAAGGCATAAAAGTGACATATTTCAAAGTAAAAGAAACTATCAAGAACCAATTTTTGAATAACAAGATAAACATACTTGCACAAGAATGAGAGTCAACAAATAAAAAATGCAAAGCAAATACACTCCTTTACATGCCTCATGATTTATGTTTATAATAAGAATGAATAAAGGTAAAAGGAAGAAGACCATATTCAATGAATTAATGCGAGAAACAAACAACGTAAGCTTGCGAAATTAAAGGGATGAGGCAACAAGAAAAACACTCATGATTTCTAGAATTGAACAAACATAGACACTAATCCATATAACAAAAGAAAATAAAGGCTAACTTTTCAATAAGAGAATTTTTAAATTTCAATTAAGGCGACATTAACGAAAATTTATACATATAAATTACAAATCACGTACCAAAAATATATAATCGCTACTTAAAATGACAAAATCACGTACCAAAAATATTCTAATTTGTTTTATTTGGATGAAATAAATATTTTGATTTTATTAGAAACTGAAGAAACTCAGGATTAAATTTAGTCGTAGAGGGCAAAAATTAGATGTCAACAACCATCAAATCCAAATAAAATCTGGAGATGAATAGAAAACCTCTTTCAAAACTAAGTGTGGATTATATGAGTGGATGGTGATGCCTTTTGGGCTAACCAATGCACCAAGCACTTATATGCGATTAATGAACCATATGCTTAAGTCATTTATTAATAATTTTGGTATGGTTTATTTTGATGTTTTTTTTGTTTATAGCAAGTGTTTGTATGATCATGTGCAATATTTGAAAATGATATATGATGTGTTGAGAAATGAAAAATTGTATATGAATTTTAAAAAGTGTTCTTTTTGTGTGGACCCTGTTGTTTTACTTGGCTTCATTGTAAGTTCAAGAAAAATTGAGGTGGATGATGAAAAAGTAGAGGCTATTAGAAGTTATCCAACTCCTAAGTCCATTAGTGATGTTAGAAACTTTCATCGGTTGGCAAGTTGAGTTCATTTAGTAGGGACCAGGCAAACCACCAAGTAAATTAAGATACGAATGTAGACCTGAAGAGAGTCGCACTGACAGGGGGAAGTGTGTAATTATAAAGGCACCAAATAAAATGAAGGTGCATACTATTAGGGGTATGTTTTGCTGAAAGATGACAACAAGGGACCAGGTCCATGTGTTGCATGATAGAGGAAGCATGATGATAGGGAGAACATTCATCCTTAGGTGGTAGTCACTCTGATTAAATGTGATAAATGTGAACTGATGCTTAAATTGTATGGTTTGGTTTGTAATCATCAAAAAGAGGGAAAATTTCTATATTTAGTTTGATGATTAGCAGCTAAACTGCAAGGGACTAGGTCCCTAGATGTGCAAAAAACTATACACATAGTTCATATGCCTTCTGCAGAGTTTTGTCTTCTTATGTAACAAACTTGCAGGTGTTATTTGATGCTATTTTGTACCAACTTGGAAAACTGGTCCAATGATATTCCAGCCTTAATAATCACCTAGCTATAAAAGGAAAAAGAAGCCTCTTCAAAAATTGGTTTTTGCCAATTCCAAAGAGTGAGAGTGAGGTAGCAAAAAACCCATTTCAAGACTACTCAAGCACTACTCATGTTCTTAATCTTGTATGTTGCTTAAAGAATGAGTGAGTGTTTTTAGTGTTGATTTGTAAAAGAATTAATTAAAGCTATAAGTGTAATGTATTTTTTGTAGTTGAGAGTGCTTCTTAGGGAGAATTTTCTAAGCTTTGAGACTGATTAGGGCTAATCAGTATAGGGAGAGTCCTTGATAGATTACCAAAATGAGTTGATAGTAGCGTTGTTGCTAGCGTAAGGATCCTAGAGTTAGGCTAAAATCTATATTATATTTAGAAGGTTGGTTATAGTGGATTTCATTGGTGCCTGTGAGGGCAAGCCATTGTTTTTACCTCATTGGGTTTTCACGTTAAAATCCTTGTGTTCTTTACTCTTTCAGCACTGCCTTTAGCTTTATTGCACTCTATTGTTTTGATTGACTGTGTTTTATTCTGAGGGACCTGGTCCCTTATTGAGCAGAGCAACCTCAAAGGGTTTTAACAAGTGGCATTAAAGCCTAGTCACTCTAAAAGGTTCACACCTAGAGTGTCTTGGTTAGCATGGCTACTCCACTAAACCTAGTAGAATTGCAATCTATAACTAGACCACCAAGATTCAATGGACAGTACTAAGGGTGGTGGAAAACAAAATTGTTTGAGTTCATCATGGCTAAAGATTGTGGCGATGGACATTATTCTTTATGGTCCTTATTTACTTGTAAGAGAAGTAAAAGACGGAGATGTGACCATAATGGTCATCAAAAGCATGAGGGAATTCAATGATGAAGATAGAAAGAAGATCGAGAAAAATTACAAGGCCAAAAAACTATTAGTATGTGACATAGGTCCTGATGAATACAATAGGATCTCAGTTTGTGAAAATGCTAAGGAGATCTGGGATTGTTTATAGACTGTTTATCAAGAAACAACGGATGTGAGGGACAAGTTAACAAGCTGACAACTCAGTATGAAACCTTCACTGTGAAAGTAGGAGAGACAATATAAGAAATGCATACAAGATTTACCTCCATCACAAATGAGCTACACTTCTTGGGAGAGGTGTAAGACCCCACAAAATTATTAGCTTAAATCAGTCCCTTAGGCTCGACAAGAGGTTCCAGACTTAGAATATTTTAGCTAAGTATTCAGACTTAGTATTATTTTAGCCTTCGAAAAGTTGGCAATCTTATTTCGCGACCTTTACGTCCATTAAATATTGATATTTGAGTTAATTCATGATCAGGAATGTCAATCGCTGTTCCCGGATAAGTTCGTATTTTTTGGACCTTATTTAGACTATGTTTGAGTGCCCAAAATAGTAGGTCGCCGCGATCTCAATGCGTCCGTCGACCATCACGTCGATGGATGATTTTCCAGATCCAGTGCAAATTCCAGTGAACCTATACGAATTCGACGTGGCGCGTGGCTATCGCATTGATGCCAACGACGCGGCGCATCGGCCTGCTATCGGGTAACACAGTTTTTCAGTCATTAAAAGACCGCATCCTTGGGGGTATTTGGGTCTTTTTTCCACATCCTTCAGCCCCCCAAAACACGAAATTAAGCCCTTTGGAGAGTAAATATACTCATTGATTCTCCAATTTGCTCAAGAACAGAACCCTAGGTGTTCAAATTTCAAATCAAGAACTCACCATTAACTTTAAAAAATTCATCAATTAAGGTATGTGAAGTATTCATCCAAGGGTTCCTTCCACCCTTGGAGCCCCAGAAACTCTTTTAAAGTTTATGTAGAGTGATTTCATGATTTCCATGATTTGAATTAAAGTGTATTCATAATTTATTGCAAGATTCATGTAGAGTTAATTGATACGTGTGCTTTATCATGTGAATTCATGTTGAAACTCTTGGAATTATGTAATTGGAATTGAATCACGATGCCTACATGTTGTTTTAGTATTATGTGCATATATTATGCCCCACAAGTGTTTGATGAATTGTCCATGTGAGTTGAATAGTGAAATTATATCATGTTAGCATGTATGCAAGTTCATGTCATGCAAGTGTTTGCTTGAATACCTAAATGAATGAATGATGACTAAGTAGTAATTACCATGTCTCAAGATTATGCCATGTATTTTAAGTTTATGCTATTGAGTCCTGGGGGTATTTAATACTCGACAACTTAGCTGCTTGTATAGAGCCATGGTCAGTCATAGAGTGGAATCAGTCATGTCTCGATCAGTAGAATTCAGCCAGTTAATCCAGAACTACGTAGCCAGCGTAGGTTGAGATATCAACCTTCCAGTTGAGGGTTGATGAGGTGTTCTACCGACCAGTTGAAGGTACCACTATTCTAGTTCAGAGTACCTGCCAGATAAGGGTGACTCGACACTTGTCCTTACCCATGGCATGGTATTGACAGCCTTCCAACTAGGGTTATAGGTTGGACCCCAAATCAGTTAGAGAACAGGCATGTCGGTTAGATGATTACTTCCTACAGTCTCAATTTCAGATTCAGTCTCAGTATGAAACTCAGTTCTGTTCTGCGGATTCAGGATTGTCATGCACAATCACTCAGCTCAGTATGAGACTTAGTATAGTTCCACAGAATCAATACTGTTAGATACAGTTATTTAGTTACTAGTAATCCAGTATTCAGTGTTATTATGATCTCAGTACAGTAGTTTACATATTCATGCATGTACTCTCATTCAGTCGTACTCATGTTATTTAGCTATTATTGTTCATTCATGTGAACCCATGCACTTTAGCCTACCTAACTGAGTATACCAGTATATTCAAAGTACTGACACATTCTTTTCTTTTGTACTATGATGTCTTATATCATAGGTTTAGACGCACGAGCTCCAGGGCACCTTTAGCAGTTCATATTTTCAGCATTCAGCATAGTGGTGAGTCCTTATAGTTCGAGGACATGGTTGTTTTCAGTATTTTAGTATTATTTTTAGTAGTCGGATTTAGTTGGGGACTTGTCCCATCAACTCCACAGTTCAGACAGTTTAGAGGCTTTTCAAACTAGATTATTTTCAGACAGTTTTTCAATACTTATATTAGTTTTGGTATTTTGATATCGTATTTAGATTTATTTACAGATTTGAACCTTATGACATATGTTTTCGCCTATTTTTGCAATCATTACAGTATTTATTACATAGTTATTGCAGCAGGTACTAGTCATGGGTTAGCTTGTGGTCCTTCAAAATTATGAGCATCGTGTAGCATCTAGGGTACAGACTCGGGGCATTACAAGAGGTGATTCCATTGTATGAATAAGTAAGGAAGATTTTTGTTATTCTTCCCAAGTCATGGGAAAGCAAAGTAGATGCCACAACTAAGGCAAGAAATCTAAAAAGCCTCACCATGGATGAGCTGATTGGAAATTTAAAGACCTATGGGCTTAAAAAACAACAAAAGATAGAGAAGAAGGAAGTGAAAAGGGAAAAATCCTTGGTTTTTGAAGGCCTTTAAACATAATAATACAGATGTTTCCTACTTGGATTGTTAAAGCCATGAAAATTAGAGATCAATTCTAATAAAAGAAAAACAGCAGCAAAAGAGGAGGTTGTATAGAGGTATGTCACAAATGTGAAAGTCCTGAGAATTTCATTAAGGACTGTCCATTTCTTATAGTGGATTATCATGGGTACCTCAAATTGGTGGTGATAGAAAGAATAGGGACCAGGTCCCTGAAAACTCAAGAAGGAAGGCAGAGGCTTAGTATGCTGTGAAGTAAACTCGGGCTATATGGGGAGATTCTTCTAGTAAATTTGATAAAGATGAGAAGTCTGGAGATGTCTCTATTCTAGATGAGGAAGACAATATGTTATCTATGATTTCATGTTTGCTTGTATGGCCAGCTTAGAAAATGAAGAATAAAATGAGTAACACTTTTTGATATTAAAACAAATCTAGATAATTACTCTACTAAGAAGACAAATATGCTTGAAAGTGTGCGAATAGACTTTGTATATGAACTAACTACTGAGAGGAATGCTGCAGAAGAAATAGTAGAGAATAGACTTTATATGTGAGAATAGACTTTCCCAACATGAAACATTTACTCTCTCCCATTTACACAATTGTTCATCATTACTATCTTGAGCTAAAGGAGGTCACTGAAAGGTTAAAATATCAGGACCTGAAACATGAAGGGATACTAAGCATAACTTGACACTTTACTGAGGCCTGAGGAATAGAGTATTCACGACATAGATTCATTACAGAGATAAAAACTAAGGATATACATGGCAAAATCTACATTTCACTGATCACTAAGAGTGTAGCATGAGTACGTGGAACTGAACATACTGTAAGGCATGAGTACATGAGTCATGAGCTGTATGACCTGAGTTTGGTGTCAATAAATTCCTGAAACATGATTCGTACTACTGAATGAACCAGAACTTCTCATACTAGGAACTGGGAGAGTACATGATTCTCAATTATGTGCATGAACATTAACTATGATCATGGAACTAACATGTAAGGCATGAGTAGATATCGTGATAGCTGAAGCACAACTACTGAAATAAGAATGGGTTGGGGATCTTCCACCCATATTGTTATTTACAACATACTGACACCTCTACCAGAATCTGAGAGCTTGACCTGGTTACTTTTCCTATCATCTCCCTCTTAGCTTTAATCCATCATTCTAAGTCTTTGGAACCCTTTACTAAACTCTAAACTGGACTACAATCATTGTACTCTAGAGTTTGGGATACAATTATACACATAAATAATAAACTTAACCTGAAAGACTACACCTAAAAGTGTAAAACCCATTTCTAATACTTTCTTCTGAGATACAACTCTATTTTTCTACTACCCCAATAGTCATGTAATACCCGTGCCATTTTCTTACCTTGAAATCATCTTAAGAATGTCAGAACTTGCTTCGAAATATGAAACCATTTTTTTATACGTGGTATGTTTTTATGATTTTCACTTTCCATCACTTGGTAAATTTAATAAGCTTTCCATCGATACCACTTTCATTAAAATCCGGTATCGGGGGAAGAAGTTATGGACGTTTTACTCAAAGATGTCAGAATCGCCCAGGTGCGACGGCCAGGTTGACGGACTGTCGATCTAGTGACGGATCGTCGCTTAGATCATCGTAGCCAAGGTAGTGGGTCAAACTTCTGGATAAAGTGCGTTGGACAAGTCGACGGACCGTCGACCTAGCGATGGACCGTCGCACGACCCATCGCTACCTAGGTAGTGAGACCCTATTCTGGTCCACCAACGATGGTCAAAATAATGGACCATCGACTCAGCGACGGACCGTTGCATGAGCTGTCACTACCTAGGCAGTGAGACCCTATTCTGGTTCACCAACGATGGTCGAAATTATGGACCGTCGACCCATCGATGGACCATCGCACAAGCCATTGCAGGATCCGTTCAGTGAATTTTCAATTCGTTTTAAAGGGGATTTTTGTTCTTTTGCCACCCATTTATATACCTAGTTAAATCCGGCCAGAAATCACATTGTCATTATAATTTCACAACAAATATTAGGGTTTCTCTCTAACCTTAATCTCCAAGAACAAAATCCAATCTTCTTTAAGAACTAAGGGATTTCCAATTCTTCAAGTTCAAGAACATCAAGAACCTTAACCCAGGTATGCATAGTGTTCATTCATGGACTCCTTTCGTCCATGAAGCCCAAGTATCCCTTTTCTAAATTGAAGTTATTGATTTTCTTATGAATTTCATGATTTGGCTGCTCTTGTTCATGAGGATAATGAGTAATTGAATTGTATTCCATGAATGAGTGCTAAATTCCATATGGGTTGATTTGTATAGGTATAGATTGATGAAATCCTATGAATAAACCCCTGAATGATTAAATTAGAATTGAATGATGACAGTTAATTGTTGTATGATGTTGTTTACATATTCTAAGCCTACCATGTGTTTTATTAAATTCCTAGATGATGGAAAAGTGTCTAATTAGCATGATATCATGAAATCACCATGTATGTACAAGCTTATGCCTATCACATGTTTGATGAAATGCTTCAATAAATGTATTATGATGATTATGTATTCAAGAAAGTCATGCTTTGTCCATTTTCTTCTATCGAATCCTGGAGGTACTTGTACCCAAAACATTAGCTGTGTGCCTAGATCCATGTCATGTTTTCATGATACTCTCAGTCAAGACATGAATCCTTAGACTTCAGAAAGTCTTATGACTCAGGAAAATCTCCATGATCTCATGAACTCAGTCAGTTGTTAGATATCAGTAGTATTCTGTCAATCAACAAAATTCAGAAATTCAGCTCATGTTCAGTTTAGTAAATTATATTCAGTGTACATTCAGATGGGAGTATAAATTAGCACTGAGTGAACCCAAGGATGGAGACACATACCATCAGATAAGGGTGTGATCCTTAGCAGTCATCCTTATATTCCAGAACTATGTAGCCAGCATAGGTTGAGACATCAACATTATCAATGAGGGATGATGAGGTAGATAAGCATTATCAGATAAGGGCCCTGCTATTCACGTATAGGGGACACTATTAGATGAGGGTCACCCACAGTTTATCCTTACCAGTGGTGCGGTATTGACACCCTTCCAATTGGGGTTACAGATTGGACACCAACTCAGCCATAATGGAGTATCAGAGGCATGTTGGTTAGATAACTAATTCCCATTGTTTTATGTTACAGAATCAGGACTGTAATATACAATTAATCAGTCTCAGTAATAAAACTCAGATAGTTCTTCAGAATTTAGGACTGTCAGATACAGTCAACTCAGATACAGTTTAGAACTCAGATAGTTCCATCAGATTCAGGACTATTAGATACAGTCACTCATGTTATCAGTTATATCAGTTATTAACATGTCAGGTTATCAGTATTCAGACTCAGTAATTATGTTATCACGTTGTCAGTTACGGTAATGTATTTATGCATGCATTCTCACGTTCATGTTAGACAGTCAGTTAGTGATAATCATGCATGTGAACCCTTGCATATATCCTACCTCGCACGTATACTCAGTACATTCCATTGTACTGATGCATTTGCACTATGGTGCTTTCTTTTTTATGTTACACCATAGGTTCAGAGATATGAGTTAAAGATCAGCAGTAGATTCCAATTTCAGCAGTCAAAGTCCAAAGTGAGTCCTCATCCTTTGAGGGAATGATTATTTCTTTACTATCTCATCGATTAGTTTATTAGTTGGAGTTAGTTTGGGACATGTCCCATCAACTCCTTATTTAGATTATTCAGACATTAGAGGCTTTCAGATTAGATGCAGACTATTATGTTTCAGATTTTAGTATTTTTAGTTTTATTTTAGGTATTCTATTACCCCACTTAGATATTTTATTATTCAGATTTTGTTTAGTATTGAACCTTATGGCTTTCAGTGCATGTTTTCGCATTATCATGTTCTATTATGTTGTGTACAGGTACTGATATCAGTCATGGGTTAGGTTGTGGTCCTTCGAGGTCATGAGCACCGTGTAGCATTCTGGGCAACAGGTTCTGGGTGTTACAAACTTGGTATTAGAGCCTAAGGTTCAATAGAGTCCTAGGAAGTCTGAAAGCCGCATCTAGTAGAGTCTTGTACATGGATGTTTTGCGCGCCATATTTATATGCAGGAGCCTATAAGATGTTTTAGGAATAGTTTTCCTTCTTTCAGTATTCATGTCGTGCCAGTGAGCATAACCTCAAGTCAATCTCTCAGTCTTATCCATTTCTCCCTTTCTTCTACAGAACATGCCTCCTAAAAGAAGAAACGGAAATCAGTCAGTCCCTCAGCCCGAAAATCCTTTGGGCAATCATGTTTCTCATACGGAGTTCAAGGACGCATTCACTACTCTTACTCAGTCAGTTTCCTCTTAAAATAAATGGCTAACAGTCATTCCGGCCAACCCAGTGGCCAATTCAGCCTTAGCTAGGATTTGGGACTTCACCCAAATGAATCTTTCATCCTTCCTCGGGTTTAAGGTAGATAAGGACCCTCAGGAATTCATTGATCAGGTTCATAAGGTGACAGACATCATGTGGATGACTACTGTTGAAAGTATTGAGCTTGCTGCATATCAGTTACAGTATGTGGCTTATACTTGGTTCAAACTGTAGAAGTCAGAGAGGTCAGATGATGTAGGTCCTATAGAGTGGGAGAAGTTTGTCATTGCATTCCTAGACAAATTCTTTCCCCAAGAGATTAGAGAGGCTAAGGTGCTAGAATTCATCAACCTCAGGCAGGGCAATATGACAGTGAAAGAGTATTCTCTTAAGTTTACTCAATTAGCCAGATATACCCCTCATGTGGTTGCAGATAGCAGAGCCAAGATAAGTAAGTTTGATTTAGGGGTAAATGATAGCATGGTAAATGAGTGCAGATCTACCATGATGAACAGTGACATAACTCTAGTCAGGCTTATGACTCATGCTCAGCATATAGAGGAGTAGAAATTTAAGCAGGGGGAGAAGCAGAATAAGAGAGCGAAGACAGTTAGTTTCAAATTCGCTCAACCTAAATTAAAAAGAGAAAACCGTTCCCAGTTTCATCCTAAGTCATCAGTTCCATCCCTTTCTTCAGCCAGTGCTCCAGCTCCTAAGTTCAGAGATAAGGCTCCAAGCTCTACGTCTCAGGGAAATGTCAGTAATGCCCGAACTAATCACCATTGTCAAACTTATGGTAAGAACCACAAGGGTTCTTGCAGAGCTGGCAACGATGTCTATTTCGGTTCTGGCAAGCTAGGACACAGAGCTAGAGACTTCTCTCAGTTAGGTTATCAGAGTCATCTCTGCTTCTCAGCTCAGTTCGGTCACCCGAATCAGAGGGTGACACCACCAGTGCTACTAGTATGCAACACCCAAATTGCTATACTCTTCAGACTCGACAAGATCAAGAAGATTCTCCTGATGTAGTTACCGACACATTACAGATCTTTCATGTGCATATTTACACTTTGCTAGATCCTGGAGCCTCCTTGTCTTTTGTTACTCCTTATATAATAGTTGATTTCGAAATCAGTCCTAAAATTCTAGTAGAGCCCTTTTCAGTCTCTACCCCAGTGGGTAAAACCATCATAGCTTATCGGGTATACAGGAACTGCCCGATTATGATATTTCAGAAAGTCACTTCAGCAGACTTAGTTAAATTAGAGATGACTGATTTTGATGTCATTCTCGGCATGGATTAGCTTCATTCCTGTTATGCCACAGTCGACTGCAGAAACATAATAGTCTAATTTCAATTTCCATATAAACCCGTCCTAGAGTGGAAGGGTAGTACTTCAGCTTTCAGAGGTCAGCTTGTTTCCTACCTTCGGGCAAGGAAATGGATATCTAAGGGATGTGCTTGTCATCTTGTTCATGTTAAGGATTCCAATTTCGAAACTACCAGTCTTGAATCAGTTCTAGTCGCAAATGAATATTCAGATGTCTTATCATCCAGAAATTTCTCCCAAAAGGGAAATAGACTTCGACATTGATCTCCTTCCAGATACTCAACCCATATCTATTCTGCCATACAGAATGACACCAGTAGAACACAGAGAACTGAAAGAACAGTTGAAGAACCTTTTAGATAAGGGATTCATTAGACCCAACATTTCCCCGTGGGGCGCTGTAGTATTATTCGTGCGCAAGAAAGACGATTCTCTCAGAATGTGCATTAATTAATGTTAACTCAACAAGGTCACGGTCAAGAACAAGTATCCTCTTCCCATAATCGATGACTTGTTTGACCAACTTCAGGGTGACATTTATTTCTCTAAGATAGACCTCAGATCCAGCTATTATCAACTCAGATTTTGAGAATGTGACATCCCAAAAATAGCTTTTCGTACTCGGTATGGTCACTTTAAATTCTTAGTCATGTCATTTGGTCTTACCAATGCCCCAGCATCTTTCATGGACTTGATGAACCGTGTGTTTAAGCAGTACTTGGACATGTTCGTCATAGTCTTCATAGATAATATCCTGGTCTATTTCCACAGTGAGCGAGATCATGCAGACCATCTCAGGTTAGTACTTCAGACTCTCAGAGATAAGCAATAGATTCCAGTTTCAGCAGTCAGAGTTTGAAGTGAGTCCTTATCCTTCGAGGGAATGATTATTTCTTTACTGTCTCATTGATTAGCTTATTAGATGGAGTTAGTTGGGGACATGTCCCATCAACTCTTTATTCAGATTATTCAGACATTAGAGACTTTCAGACTAGATGCAGACTATCATATTTTAGATTTTAATATTTTTAGTTTTGTTTTGGGTATTATATTACCTCACTCAGATGTTTTATTATTCAGATTTTGTTCAGTATTGAACCTTATGGCCTTTTAGTGCATGTTTCCAAATTATCATGTTATATTATGCAGTGTACAGGTATAGATATTAGTTATGGGTTAGCTTATGGTCCTTCGGGGTCATGAGCACCATGTAGCATTTTGGGCACCAGGTTTGGGGCGTTAAAAACTTGGTATCAGATGGGTTTGTAGTGTATTGTGATGCATCCAGAGTAGGTTTGGGTTGTGTCCTCATGCAGGATGGTAAGGTCATAGCCTACGCCTCCTGATAGCTTAAACCCTATGAGAAGAATTGTCCTACTCATGATCTCGAGTTAGTATCTGTAGTCTTTGCCTTGAAAATTTGGAGGGATTACCTATATGATGTTCATGTAGATGTGTTCACGGATCAGAAGAGCCTTCAGTATGTCTTTTCTCAGAAAGATCTCAATTTTCTTCGGAGAAGATGGTTAGAGCTCTTGAAAGATTATGACATGAGTGTCCTTTATCATTTGAGCAAGGCCAATGTAGTGGACGACGCTCTCAGTAGATTATCTATGGGTAGTGTTTCTCATGTTGAGGATAGTAAGAAGAAGTTAGCTCAAGAATTACATTAGTTTGCCAGACTAGGCGTTCGCTTAGTCAATTCTTCAGAGGGTGGTATATGTGTTCAGAGTAGTTCAGAATCATCTTTAGTTGATGAGGTGAAAGAAAAGAAAGATAGAGATCCTAACCTTGTTATGTTGAAAGAATCAGTTCAGGATCAGAAAATAGAGATTTTCTCCCAAAGGGGAGATGGTGTTCTTTGTTGTCAAGGTCGTCTCTATGTTCCAGACGTAGATAACCTAAGGCAGAAAATTCTTGCAGAAGCGCATGGTGCGTGTTGCTCTATTCATCCAGTGGCCATAAGGATGTACCGCGACTTATGGGAGATCTATTGGTGGAGTGGGATGAAGAGAGATGTTGCGAAGTTTATGGCGAAGTGCTCCATATGTTAGCAAGTTAAAATAGAGCATTAGAAGCCTAGTGGTCCTATGCAGGAGTTTAGTATTCCTACTTGAAAGTGGGAAGTTGTGAACATGGAATTTATGATAGGTTTGCCTCGAACTCATCATTAGCATAATTTAGTTTGGGTCATTGTTGACAGAATGACCAAGTCAGCCCATTTTCTTCCGGATCATACCTCTTATTCAGCCGATGATTATGCCAAACTCTACATCAAAGAGTTGGTCAGATTGCACGGTGTTTCGTTATCCATTATCTTAGACAGAGGTACCCAGTTCACCTCTCATTTTTGGAAAGTGTTCCAAAAGGGTCTTGGTACCCAAGTTCATCTCAGTACAACCTTCCATCCTTAGATAAATGGTCAAGCAGAGAGGATAATTCAGACTCTTAAAGATATGCTAAGAGCGTGTGCAATTTGTTTCAAGGTAAATTAGGATGACCACTTGCCTTTGATTGAATTTTAATACTGAGAAACTTAGTTCTTCAGAACACTCCTTTATGCAGTCATGAATCAGTTATACATACATCAGATATGCACCTTCAGTATGTTATATTCAGCCTGTCAGTCAGGTCAGTCATGAGATTATGTTCCAATTATTCATGTTTAGTCTAGTGTTTCCCCTCTTAGTTAGTCTCATTCAAGGATGAATGTTATCAAGGGGGAGATATTGTAATACCCATGCCTTTTTTTTAGCTTGAAATCATCTCAAGAATGTCAGAACTTACTTTGAAATACAAAACCATTTTTTTACACATGGAATTTTTTTATGATTTTCAATTTCCATCACGTGAGAAATTGAATAAGCTTTCCATCGATACCAATTTCATTAAAATCCAGTATCTGGGGAAGAAGTTATGGACGTTTTACTCAGAGCTGTCAGAATTGCCCAGGTGCGACGGCCAGGTTGATGGACCGTTGCTTAGACCGTCGCATCCAAGGCAGTGGGTCAACCTTCTGGATAAAGTGTGATAGACAGGTCGACGGACCGCCGACCCAATTATGGACCATCGCAACCTAGGTAGTGAGACCCTATTTTGGTCCATCTATGATGGTCAAAACAACGGACCGTCGATCCAACGAAGGACCGTCGCATGATCCATCTCTACCTAGGAAGTGAGGCCCTATTCTGGTCCACCTACGATGGTCAAAATGATGGACCATCGACCTAGCGATGTGCCATTGCACGAGCCATCCCAGGTTCCGTTCAGCGAATTTTTAAGTCGTTTTATAGGAGTTTTTTGGTCTTTTTCCACCCGTTTATATACCTAGTTAAATCTGTCCAAAAATCACATTCTCATTATAATTTCACAACAAGTATTAGGGTTTCTCTCTTACCTTACTCTCTAAGAACAAACTCCAATCTTCTTCAAGAACTAAGGGATTTCCAATTCTTCAAGTTTAAGAACATCAAGAACCTTAACCCAAGTATGCATAGTGTTCATTCATGGACTCATTTTATCCTTGAAGCTCAAGAATACCTTTTCTAAATTCAAGTTATGAATTTTTTTATGAATTTCATGATTTGGCCGCTCTTGTTCTTGTTGATAATGAGTAATTGAATTGTATTCCATGAATGAGTGAAAAATTCCATATGGGTTGATTTGTATAGGTACAGATTCATAAAATCCTATGACTAAACCCCTGAATAATTAAATTAGAATTGAATCATGACAGTTAATTGTTGTATGATGTTGTTTACATATTCTAAGCCTATCATGTGTTTGATTAAATGCCTAGATGAAGGAAAAGTGGCTAATTAGCATGATATCATGAAATCCCCATGTACAATCTTATGCCTATCATATGTTTGATGAAATGCTTCAGTAAATGTATTATGATGATTATTATGTATTCAAGCAAGCCATTCTTTATCCGTTTTCTTTTATCGAGTCCTGGGGGTACTTGTACCCAAAACATTAGCTGTGTGCCTAGATCCATGTCATGTTTTCACGATACTCTCAGTCAAGCTATGAATCCTTAGACTCCAGACAGTTTTATGACTCAGAAAAATCTCCATGATCTCATGAACTCAGTCAGTTGTCAGATATCACTAGTGTTTTGTCAGTCAACGAAATTCAGTAATTCAGCTCTGTTCAGTTCAGTAAATCATGTTCAGTATACATTCAGAAGGGAGTAAAAATTAGCACCGAGTGAAACCAAGGATGGGGACACACACCATCAAATGAGGGTGTGATCCTTAGCAGTCATCCTTGTATTCTAGAACTATGTAGCCAGCATAGGTTGAGACATCAACACTATCAATGAGGGTTGATAAGGTGGATAATCACTTTCAGATAATGGTCCTACCACTTTTGTACAGGGGACACTCTCAGATGAGGGTCACCCATAGCTTGTCCTTACTAGTGGCACGGTATTGACACCCTTCCAATTGGGGTTATAGATTAGACCCCAAATCAGCTATAATGGTATATTAGGGGGCAGATAACTACTTCCCATAGTTTCATGTTATAGAATCAGGACTATCAGATACAGTCAATTAGTCTCAGTAATAAAAATCAGATAGTTCTTCAGAATTCAGGACTGTCAGATACAGTCAACTCAGATATAGTTTGGAACTCAGATAGTTCCATTAGATTTAGGACTGTCAGATACAGTCACTCATGTTTTCAGTCATATCAGTTATTAAAATATTAGGTTATCAATATTCAGAATCAGTAATCATTTATCACATTGTTAGTTATAGTTACGTATTTATGCATGCATTCTCATGTTTATGTTAGACAGTCAGTTAGCGATAATCATGCATGTGAACCCTTGCATATAGCCTACCTCACATGTATACTCAGTACATTTCATTGTACTGACGCATTTGCACTATGGTTCTTTCTTTTTATGTTACACCATAGGTTCAGAGACACGAGTTCCAGATCAACAGTAGATTCTAGTTTCAGCAGTCAGAGTCTGAAGTGAGTCTTTATCCTTCGAGGGCATGATTATTTCTTTACTATCTCATCGATTAGCTTATTAGTTGGAGTTAGTTGGGGACATATCCCATCAACTACTTATTCAGATTATTCAGACATTAGAGGCTTTCAGACACGATGCAGACTATCATATTTCAGATTTTAGTATTTTTAGTTTTATTTTGGGTATTCTATTACCTTACTCAGATGTTTTATTATTCAAATTTTGTTTAGTATTGAAACTTATGGCCTTACAGTGCATGTTTGCACATTATCATGTTATATTATGCAGTGTAAAGGTACAGATATCATTCATGGGTTAGTTTGTGGTTCTTCGAGGTCATGAGCATCGTGTAGCATTTTGGGCACCAGGTTTGAGGCATTACAAGTCATCGTATAGTAACTTGACCACTTACTATAGTTTGGAACTCAGATAGTTCCATTAGATTTAGGACTGTCAGATACAGTCACTCATGTTTTCAGTCATATCAGTTATTAACATATTAGGTTATCAGTATTCAGAATCAGTAATCATTTTATCACGTTGTCAGTTATAGTTACGTATTTATGCATGCATTCTCATGTTTATGTTAGACAGTCAGTTAGCGATAATCATGCATGTGAACCCTTGCATATAGCCTACCTCACATGTATACTCAGTACATTTCATTGTACTGACGCATTTGCACTATGGTGCTTTTTTTTTATATTACACCATAGGTTCAGAGACACGAGTTCCAGATCAACAGTAGATTCTAGTTTCAGCAGTCAGAGTCTGAAGTGAGTCTTTATCCTTCGAGGGCATGATTATTTCTTTACTATCTCATCGATTAGCTTATTAGTTGGAGTTAGTTGGGGACATATCCCATCAACTCCTTATTCAGATTATTCAGACATTAGAGGCTTTCAAACTCGATGCAGATTATCATATTTCAGATTTTAGTATTTTTAGTTTTATTTTGGGTATTCTATCACCTCATTCAGATGTTTTATTATTCAAATTTTGTTTAGTATTGAAACTTATGGCCTTACAGTGCATGTTTGCACATTATCATGTTATATTATGCAGTGTAAAGGTACAGATATCATTCATGGATTAGTTTGTGGTCCTTCGAGGTCATGAGCACCGTGTAGCATTTTGGACACTAGGTTTGAGGCATTACAAGTCATCGTATAGTAACTTGAACACTTACTAACTTAGAATCTTCATGAGCATCTGATAACGCTCAATCTACAGCTCTTGTAAGAGTGTAAAGCGGTCTCTGTCAAATATATAACCCAACTGGGTTGGGTATCGATCCCACAGGGAATAGCTTGGTCAACAAGTAAGCAAAGATTACTAGACTTTTAGTGCAAGTCTCGTAAAAAGGGGGGATTTTGTAATGTGCAAGTACTGTCACCAAAATAGTAAAGTAAAAATAGAAATAGCAAAGTAAAAAGAAAGAATGTTTGGTAAGATGTAAAACAATGAGAATTGAGAAGTTGGGGTTATGTCTACCTTATGAGTTGTACGTCTCTATTGGCTATGAGTTGTGCGGAATTCAGACATGTATGTGCTTTATAGAGAACTGAATTTGATGGTAAATCCAAGCGTCTTTCGACCTAAACAAGGACTATTTCACTTTAACTCTTTCGAGCTTAAAGCGTATCTAATGGTACAAATTCTCCAAGAGGTTAATCCAGTTACGGCACTAACTTTTTAATAGGGGATGGGACCCTATTACCTTGACATTATCTGTTTTCCAGACATATAACTTTTCTTTCGAACAAGTTAATGCTATGCTGGCATATTCTATGCGTTTGCAACCACAAGAATTTGCATTAAGATGAAGAGAATAATGATATAAGCAGCATACGTGTCGCGAATTCACAAACTCATAGCAATAGATAGTAGCTCATATGGCTTCCATAACCTCAACAGAGAAGTTTAGTTACCCATGAGTGCGAAGGAAATCACAATCGACATTGTTATTATCCCACAATAAAGATCTCGTGTAGTAAAGTGTGGTAGGCATTAGGCGTGAACTCCCTTGCAAAGTAATATTTCTCTTGTTGTGGAAAATAAGAATTGAATAGATGAATAGAAGAATAAAAAGTAGAATTAATGGAAGAATTAGAATCCGAGTTGTAAGTTGTGGAATAAGAAGTAGAATGAGAATGATTAAAAATCTCTAGCAAAATAGTGTATTTATAACACCCATATCCTATTCCTACTAAGCTAATGCATTACTTAACCCAATCCTACTAGGTTAATGTATCATTATCCTAATCCTACTAAGTTACTGCTAGTCCTCAAAGTCTTCAGAATTGCTGTTTTTGCCCGGGACAGATTTTCCATGCGCCACTTTTGGTCCTTGGCGTCCAAGATTCCCCTTCCTTCCTTCGTGAAGCTTTCTTTGGCATCAAGTTATCCATAAAATGCTGAATTCTGCATCATTTATACCTGAAAACTTTCTAATCATGTTCGTTAGCTCACTTATAGGAAAAAGGACTAAAAGTGCATGAATTATATATTTTGTCCTCAAAACTTAGCTAAAATATGGGTAAAATATAGTAATTTAGGCGTGTAAATTCGCCTATCATCAACACCCCACACTTAAAGCTTTGTTCGTCCTCGAACAAACTATCATGTCCATCTAAACATCTACTTGGGATTTCACAAAATATTCATCAAGACAAGCACATCAATCATTAACAAAAAGTAGTTTTCTGATCATTAGTAGAAACAACTCAACCTCCAACATAGACTCGTGATGGTGATTTATTCGTGTCCACAAGTTGAGGTACAAAGAATCATACACAACTACCCAAGACTCATCAACCATGTGTGTCTCACCATATATCACCCAGAATCACTCACAAGTATTGTATATATTTCAAACATGGGTATAAGATTATCCTTGCTCTCACTCTCACAAAGAATTCATATGTTGCAACTGATGACCATAGGCTTGCCCTTAGTGTAATGTTCCACTAAATATCATAATGCTAAGCTTAGGATCAAATAGGTCTTTTACAGATTGTAATGTAGGCTAAGGGACGGGTAGGACTATTTTGGCCAGAAATAGTGACTAGGTTCCTAAGCGCTTTAATACATCACAATTTGCCATTTATGCTTTCTTTCAAACAACCTTTTTGCTTTCTTTTATTCTACCTCCCTTTGTTACCTCTTTTGTTTTTCAATTTTTGAACATAACTAACATTTTAGTTTTCCTTTCCCCTTTTTTTTTCTTTTCATAACACCTCCTATGATAACAATTCTTTTTCATAACAAATTCAAGCACCATTACATTCTAAAGCATCATACTCACCTAATTTCCTCTTATTTTGTCACATGACTTTACACTTTAAAGAACTTAGGAATTTGGATCAAATTATGGTCTTGAAAAAAAAATGGATTAGGCTTACATATGAGGTTGTCAAAGAAAATAGGCTAAAGGCTCAAAGGGGTTAACTAGGATAATGTCCATGGGTAGGTAAAAAGAAGGTAAACAAGTCTAGGTTGCCAAAGAAATGCCTAAATCATCTCCTAGACTTGCACTCCTTTTTTTCGCTTTACATACATACCAGGCAAGTTCTAGCATCAGCCACAAACACAGAATATACTATATCCTCACACACACAAGGCACATGGTCGACTTTATTGGGAGTAGCATAGACTCTTGACCCAACAGATGAAGGAATTGAACCACACAATATCACATAGTGAGTCACAATTAGAGCCTAAGCGTCTCAATAGTCAAGATTTTAGCACAAACTCTTGTCATAATCTCATGCTGCCTATTAGAATAATTTCATGCGAAGTTAAGTTAAAAAAAAAATTTAACTAATAAAAAGAAAAACAAAACAAACATAAATGCAAATGCAGATAGAGAAGTATAGCATGCAAATACCAGCACCCCACACTTAGACGGGACACACTGCCCTCAGTGGAAAATAAATAAGAAGAACCTGGTTAGTCGGACTCCTCCTCTATGTCTGGGTTCATACCCCCTTCATCGAAATCATCATTGGAGTCGTTGTCATCAGAATTTTCCTCCACGTTGGAGTCTGGCATTCGTCTATCATCATCGGTTGGCACATCGTCATCAAGAGGTTCCTCAAAATATGTACCTACTCCACACATCTCCCTTGCATGCACATTTATTGGATAGTCATGATCCAGCTGTTGGAGCTCTGCAGCAGTTGGAACACGACCTCCACTCATCATTGTAAACCGAGTCATGCCATAAAGATGGCGAAAGAAACTCTTATCCCGAGCATGTCTCTTAGCAGTAGTAAGGTTGACGCCATGTGTGGATTCAACATATTTCACCTTTGTGAGGTCAACCTTCTTCGGGTTGTGTGGGAGTTTATGATCAGACGGTTCCTCTTCGATGTCTTCCTTCCTCAAGATTGCAGTCAACAGGTTGCCAAAACTGAAGTGGGACCTCTTGTGTAGCCTAGCTTTCCGCATTGTGGATTGAATAATTGCCCCAATGTTGATAGGGACATTCATCATCAATGTGTATACCAAGCACACTCTATCTCGTGTTATCTTGGTGTACTGGGTTCCTGAAATTAAGCAAGAGTTGACTATGCGCAACCATATCCTTACTTCCTTATTCAAAGGAGCATATGGGAAGGTGTTGTGTCGACCGGTGTCTTTGTGTCTACTCCACCGTGCCATGGATCTTGTTCCACAGAGTGTGTGTCGAATGGCTCTATATGGAGGTCTACTATACAGCTCTTTGAATGGTGATGGATCAACAGCAGGTAAGCCAAGAAAGGAGTTGAAGAACTCCGCATTTAGTTGCAGAACTTGGCCCTGAATCTTGACCTCACTTCCTGTGGTTTTCGGTGACCAGTTGGCATAGAATTCTCTTGTTAAATCGAGATTGCATTCTCCCATGTCTCGGAAGATGAAATCAAGATGTAACGCCATGATCTTGGCCAACATGCGCGACTCTTTCTTTGCTAGGCCTTCCTTGTTTATCAAGTCCACATGAACATATTTCTTCTCTTTGTTGTTTCTATACCATTCCTTTGCTTCCTACTCTAAAACCCATTTAATTCTGAACATGCGGCGTGGTACTTGCATAGAGGAGGACTCTCCTTGCTCTTTGCGTCCTCTCTTCTTGCCTTTTTGGAAAGTGGTTGCCTTATCTTTGCCTTGTCTTGCTTTGGGTGCCATTGTACCTGAGATTAAAACAATGTTCATGTTAGCATCATCTCGATGGATACAATCTATAAACAAGCAGTAGTGGCACCACCCCACACTTAGTTTGTTGGTACAAACTAGTGAAGTGAATAATGTCGATTACTCAGACTTCATCGATATACGTTTATGTGATATGTTCCAACCATAAAATCAGTGCAGTCATACTTCTTGTAATCTTAGCAATACTTTCACGTTTGATATATCAAGACTACTACATAGGTATTGAATCAAGGTATAGTATCAAATAATCACAACCTCCTATGTCGGTAGGCAAATATAATTCTTATTCCGATGAACAAGTCATTCCAACATGTAGGTATTCAAGTGACAAGATTATGCAATTTTTGTGACCATATCAATTCCGCAAAAGTATGACAATGCGCCAAAATCAAATTCAAGTTGGGAACTAGTTAAGATCATCCTTACGTATACATTCACGCGCTTGGTTGTATCACAACAATTCAATCACATTCGGATCATCAATACTACTTTAAGATTTAACAATTCATAATAGGCGTAGTAGTGTAGTACTTACGGAATATAAATAAAGAACAAAGTAGTACTTACTTCATTGATGCCTTTGGATGATGTTCTTGTGAATTAAGAGAGCAAAAGGAAAATTTTTGAGAGGATTTGGAGACTATGGGTGGCGCTTATGCTAGGTTTCCAATGTTATTTTGGTTCAAGACTAAGTCTCATATTTATAGGAGAAGGTTGGGTCGGGTTTTGACCCATTTAAAATCGGATTTGGAGACAAGAAGTGACCATAGGCGGCGTCTTTTGCTTTGCCTATGCTTGGTATAGGCGACGCCTTTTGCAAAGCATTGTCTAGCATAGGCGGCTCCTATGCCATGGCATTTCTAGGTATAGGCGGCGTCTTTAGCATGGCATATGAGATTCAGAGACAAAAGGCATTAGCATAGGCGGCGCCTATGCTATGGCATACTTGGACATGGGCGGCGCCTATGCTATGGCACACTAGATTCCGAGACCTTAGGCCATAGTATAGGCCTTGCCTTGTTCGTGGCCTAGTTTTACCTAGGCCTAGCCTTGTTTGATGCCTATATTTTCATGAGCAATGCTCAATCCATAGCCTTTTGCTTCTTCATTCCTAACTTACCACCTTTAACATGCAATACGTCCAAATCAAAATTTGAAACCGACCTCCTCGTTTTACACCTCTTTGCACCTACATTTACTCAAAAACAATAAAGACGATTAGAACGATGGGTTTCCTCCCATCAAGCACCTTAGTTTTGGTCATGACACGACTCTTCTTTTTGGATTTTTATTTATCAAAAGCAAACAATTAGTAGAACGAATGAAAAACGATGGGTTGCCTCCCACCAAGCGCTTGATTTATTGTCGTGGCGCGACATAGCTATCTCGATTACTTAGACTTCATCGAGATAGATGGTGGATCGTTTTCTGAATGGATTTAGACGACAATGAGGCTTACTTGTAGGAATGCAATCTTCTTTGAGATGACCCTTGTGCATGCCTATCTCGGGAGGGATACCAATTATATCATCAATAGTCCAACCCGTGGCTCTCTTGTATCTCTTCAGAGCAGAGATGAGAGCCTCTACATGCTGTTCACTTAAATCATCCTCCATACTTATCGGAAGTATATTTCCACTTTCCAAGAACGCATACCTTAGATAATCGGGGAGCTCTTTTGATTCTAGCATTGGTGGCTCTTCAATGGAAGTCTTTGTTGTTGGTGACGGTTGATTCTTAAGATCAAGGTCCGGATGTTTAGGAGTATGAGAATAGGACCCTATTTCTGTTAGAGCACTCATAGTTTCTTCATAATCTTCATCATCCTTATGCTCAACATTCAGTAGCGCAGCAGACAATGGCTCAACAGTAAGTTGTTTCGCTACAGATAATGCTTTCATATCCTCATAATGAACATTAGCTACAGAGAACACATTCATATTGCTGGGCTGCTTCATTGCTTTGCATATATCAAAATGGACCACTTCGTTATTCAATCAAAATAAAAGCTCATTAGCTCTCATGTCAATAAGCACACTTCCTGTTGCAAGGAAAGGACGTCCCAAGATTATGGGAAACTTCAGAATCCACCTCATAATCCAAAATCACGAAGTTTGTAGGAAAGATGAATGAAGAAACCCTCACCAACACATCATTCAAGATACCCACAAGTGGTTTTACCGACCTATCAGCCATCACGAGCCTCATATTGGTTGGTGTCGGATCGCCTAACCCCAACTTCCTATAGACGGATAGTGGCATCAAATTGATGCTTGCTCCCAAATTGCACAATGCCTTAGCAAAATTCAAAGATCCAACAGTGCAAGGAATAGTGAAGGCACCAGGGTCGGCCTTCTTCTGAACTAGTGATCGGGTAGCGATTGTGCTACAGTGATGAACAGTATCCTTCAACTCATAGCTTGCTGCTCGCTTCTTTGTCAAAAGATCCTTCATAAATTTTGCATACCCAGGCATTTGTTCTAGTGACTCTACCAACGGAACATTAATGGTCAGCTGATTTAACATATTCATGAATTTGCTGAACTTTGTATCATCCGCAATCTTCTTCAATCTTTGAGGAAAAGGTGGTGGTGGATAAGGAATTGTTTTCTCCATGGCTTTTTTCTCCTCTTGCTTCCATTTTTCAGCCTTTTCAGGATGTAACGTACTTGGTGTGACGTCATGGACATCGTGATCAGCTTCTGCGGCGTCTTGACCTTTAGCCTTATCATCAATGTATGCTACCTCATCAACCACTTGCTTGTCTTTGGATGAAGTTTCCAGCACCTGACCACTTCGGGTAGTAATAGCCATGCATGATCCATCGTTCCTTGGATTTTGCACAGTGTCGCTAGGTAAAGTGCCAGCCTTTCTTTGATTGAGTGCTGCTGAAAGTTGGCTCAATTGCTGCTCTATTTGTTTGATTGAAGTGGAATGTGAATCAACTAATTGCTTCATTGAAGACAAATTATTTATGACCTCGGTTACTCCTGCGCTAGTTGCTTCCACTCCTTTCAATAGTTTAGCCATCATGTATTCCATACTTCCAGAACTAGATGTGGTGGTGTCACGTCTTCCTGGGGGAACGTATAAACCACTCTTTTCATTCTTGTTCTTCCAACTACTTTGGTCCTTGTTTCCAGATTTATCATAATAGTTCCGACCTTGGTTTCCTTGGGTATTACCTCAAAACCCCCCCTGATTGTTCAAGTAGTTGGCCTCTTCTTCCGAATCAAATTCGTCTCTTCCTTTTAACGCAACAACTTTGACTTTTTCGGTCTTCCCTGATAATAGATGCTTTGTAAGAAGATCCACTTGTGTTTTCATGTGCGCCATATCTTGATCACGTTCTTCTTCTCTTCTCCTTTATTCTGCAGTCATGCCAATAGGTATAGTAGGGCTTGCTACCTCAGAATCCCTGGTATGCCAAGCTCTACTTTGCTTCATCATCCGATCTAGCATATTGCTTGCCTGCCCAAAGGTGAGGTCCATAAATGATCCTTCAGCCGCATTATCCACCACTGGTTTAGTTATTGAATCAAGGCTCTGTATAGTATCTCCATTAGGTGGACATTGGTCATGTGATGGTTTGGGAACCTCATAAGCTTCGTCTTGAACCTCTCCTATGTTTCATGAAGAGTTTCGGTTGGAAGCTACCGAAAGTTGCTGATTTCATCTCTTAATTATGCTCTTTTGGATGGCGGAAAGAATCTTTCTAGGAAAGCGTCTCTCAATTGCCTCCAATTTGTAATAGAATCAGGAGTCAGCCCATTAAACTATAGAGTTGCCTCCCCAGACAGAGACAATGGAAATAAGCGTAATCGAACTGCATTCTGACCAACGCCAGGATTGTCAAACGACTTGCATGTCGAAATAAAGTTGATGAGATGCATATTCGAATCATCGCCTGCTAGTCCACCAAATAATCCCTTGAGTTGCAATAACTGAATCATGGTGCTTGTGATGTTGAACTTGGCTCTGGGTGCCAATGGTGGAGGAATAATGGCTCCTGTGGCTCCGGCTCCATCAAGATCATCATCATCATCGTCAAAAGCTGGTTGCATAACTTGGCGTTCAGGCCTAAACCTAGCTTGATAATCTCTTCTGTTGGCAGGTGTTGCGATCTCAGCAGCATGCCTAGGGTTTAGTAACTCATCACCACCTAGGTCCTCGTCGTCAGGATTTATTGCTCGCCCAGGGTTATCAATATTTTGTTGATGTACTTAAGCAGCTGCTAGAGCAGCAAGTCTCGCCTGTTCCTGTTGAGAAGCCATCCTTTCAATTTCGTGTTGTGCCTCCATTCTGCCAATACATTGTGGTTCAGGATTGATAGGTAATAACGGTTGACCAGAACTTCGAGTATGGGGCATGCACTGAATAAAAACCTGCAGAGAACAAAAACAAAAACTAAAAGTAAAAGTACGAGAATCTTTGACCAAAGGGTCTAGTAATTATCACAAACTTAGTTGACAACCGTATTCCCCGGCAACGGCGTCAATTTTTGATAACGCTCAATCTACAGCTCTTGTAAGAGTGTAAAGCGGTCGCTGTCAAATATATAACCCAACTGGGTTGGGTATCGATCCCACAGGGAATAGCTTGGTCAACAAGTAAGCAAAGATTACTAGACTTTTAGTGCAAGTCTCGTAAAAAGGGGGGATTTTGTAATGTGCGAGTACTGTCACCAAAATAGTAAAGGAAAAATAGAAATAGCAAAGTAAAAAGAAAGAATGTTTGGTAAGATGTAAAACAATGAGAATTGAGAAGTTGGGGTTATGTCCACCTTATGAGTTGTACGTCTCTATTGGCTATGAGTTGTGCGGAATTCAGACATGTATGTGCTTTATAGAGAATTGTATTTGATGGTAAATCCAAGCGTCTTTCGACCTAAACAAGGACTATTTCACTTTAACTCTTTCGAGCTTAAAGCGTATCTAACGGTACAAATTCTCCAAGAGGTTAATCCAGTTACGGCACTAACTTTTTAATAGGGGATGGGACCCTATTACCTTGACATTATCTGTTTTCCAGACATATAACTTTTCTTTCGAACAAGTTAATGCTATACTGGCGTATTCTATGCATTTGCTACCACCAGAATTTGCATTAAGATGAAGAGAATAATGATATAAGCAGCGTACGTGTCGCGAATTCACAAACTCATAGCAATAGATAGTAGCTCATATGGCTTCGATAACCCCAACAGGGAAGTTTAGTTACCCATGAGTGCGAAGGAAATCACAATCGACATTGTTATTATACCACAATAAAGATCTCGTGTAGTAAAGTGTGGTAGGCGTTAGGCCTGAACTCCCTTGCAAAGTAACGTTTCTCTTTTTATGGAAAATAAGAATTGAATAGATGAATAGAAGAATAAAAAGTAGAATTAATGGAAGAATTAGAATCCGAGTTGTAAGTTGTGGAATAAGAAGTAGAATGAGAATGATTAAAAATCTCTAGCAAAATAGGGTATTTATAACACCCATATCCTATTCCTACTAAGCTAATTCATTACTTAACCCAATCCTACTAGGTTAATGTATCATTATCCTAATCCTACTAAGTTACTGCTAGTCCCCAAAGTCTTCAGAATTGCTGTTTTTGCCCGGGATAGATTTTCCATGCGCCACTTTTGGTCCTTGGCGTCCAAGATTCCCCTTCCTTCCTTCGTGAAGCTTTCTTTGGCATCAAGTTATCCATAAAATGCTGAATTCTGCATCATTTATACCTGAAAACTTGCTAATCATGTTCGTTAGCTCACTTACAGGAAAAAGGACTAAAAGTGCATGAATTATATATTTTGTCCTCAAAACTTAGCTAAAATATGGGTAAAATATAGTACTTTAGGCGTGTAAATTCTCCTATCATCAGCATCACCATACCCGGAGTTCACAACATCTACCGCTTCAACTCTTATTTCTATTAGCTCAATCTTCAAAGATCTACACTTAGATTCTAACACTTAACATGGATATCCCCAAACCTTTAATGAGCCATACTACTTCTGTCACAGCCTAATGATATCACATCTCTAAACTTATATTTTTCCCTAAACTATGAGAATTAAAATCATACCAAAAAGGCTCAACATCATCTATCCATAACCCCTTAACATAGCTACTTAGAACACCATATACTATATAACTAGCCTCCTTCCACTTAGCAACTCAGGGTTACTACTAACCACAAACAACACGTAATAACCTTAGGAAATAATGCAACCCCATATCACCTTGGGAACACCTCTACATCAGACTCACAACATTATACTTAATTATGAATAAATGAACCTAAACTCTTGGATATACTATTCCAGCCTACTAGATCACTTCCATATAACTAGCATTACTAACCGAGCAATTAATACTTCCACCTTAATGATCATCCAATGTTCAACTTAACATCTAGTGCTAAACATTATTTATAACCCAACCTCACTTACTATTCTCACTTGGAAGCTATAAAATAAAGCATCAAGAAACACTAGTACACTAGAACCTCACAAGAATAACAATTGATCATATGATCATATGGCCTATCTTATTGTAATCCATTTGTACATCCTCCCTCTACATATCACTACTATTTACCCATCTATATGCCTAAATTTCTTTCATAGCTCTATAAGTTTCAACAAACTCCTTGCAACCTCAAGACAAGCCTAAATTCACAATACTCAACTACTAAATACTTTCATCAATGACCTATACTTTTCTAACACAATAAATACCATCAATAACTCCTTTCCTAATTTAACCAAACAACAATTCACCTTAACTAATAACTCCTTCTCTACCTTCCACTAAACTAACACACGAGGACATATCACCTTACTACTAACTCGATTGTATTCAAAAGTTCATCTATATATATTTGATCAATCTCCATTACCACCTTTCTTGTCACTACACATCTAAACCCATACTTCCAACTATAAGAAGGGCCTACCATTATGAATCATAACACTCAAGGTCATAACATCCCTCAAATGCAAACTCTATTTAACACTTTGGGTTCATACTATCTCCTCTCATGAGCTCTATTTGTATTGAAGGGTTAATGAGGAATCTAAATACATATCTTATTTTGTATTAACTAAATAACTCAATTAGATAAGGACATAATCTTTCAACTTAAGGGACTTACAACATAATAGCGAGCTTCTCTCAAGCTTCTTGTGTGACTTCCAAACTTACTGATAGTAAATTTGAGAATATCATCTCGGGAGAAATTAGAATCTAGTAATTAGATTATCTCGAAAGGTTATGGATATATAATTATGGAGTTACATACAAACCAACAGAAGTTGAATAACTTTACTACATAATCTTAAATTACCTGTAGCCTCTCGAAGAAAAGTAGAGATGTCTTTGTACCGTTCTGCATGAATCTTCTAGACATGGATTAATAGACACCCTAGGACACTTGAAATCTGTGCTCTGATGCGAAGTTTGTAACGCCTGAGACTACCCCCTGGACGTCACACGGTGCTTAGCACCACAAGTGACCCCAAGCTAACCCATGAATTGGCATATTATTAAGCTACTAAATTATAATATATTAAATACCTATTCTATTATGCGGAAATATAATCATGAAAAAATTTGAGAGAAATTATATTAATGATACAATTTACAATCTGGTAAAAGTTAATGAGAGAACTAAAATTACATGACTGGCTTTGACTGATATCTTTGAAGCCTCTACTTTACTGAATTTAGGTAGCTGGGACATGCCTCCAACTACCACTAATCAATAAATATGGAGAATAAAAATACAACACAATACATAAACTAAATCTAACTGGAGTTCCTGAAATAGGAGAACTCATCACTTGTTTGCTGAAAGTTGCAACTGTCTGATTATGATGCATAGGTTACAACTGGTACCTACATTATGAGACAATGTAGCACATAGACATATATATGGAACATTACTTCTGGAATGTACTAAGTATGTAGGGGTGAATGCATAAGTAAAACAATAACTCAATATATACTTAGATTTTCAAGCAATGCATGTTAAGTGTAAATGGCTCACCTCAGGCTTGAATAAAACAAGTACTGTGAAATCATAAACATGAATAATAATGCATAATGACAAACTTTGTGAGCCATAATACTTAGTTATGTAATCTATAATGCATTCTAAGTGTAGATGATTTACCTTGAGCTTGAATAAAATTGAAAGCTGAAAATCATAAAACATGACTAATAAAGCATACTGAATAAACCTTGTGAGTCACAAACTTAGTTTCTAAAAGCTTTACTTTTAATATTTCTTAGGGAGGTTCTTATAACCTACATACACCATGTGAGCTATAATGGAGTCTGACGTCTTACCCACGAAAGGTAGAGCCCACGTTGGGAAAAGTTGTCCTACCCTTGCCATCAGAATAAGACCTAAACTAGAGTGATCACTATACTAAACCCACTTATAAGTATTAAAACCTATGGTGGCACATAGTTTTGGGACATGAGATCTTGGAATCATACCCAACTCAATGATAAATACTACTCCCATACTTATATGCTCGGACTTTAGGAAATCCACCTTAAAATAGCATAAGGGTTTATAATGAAAACAAGTTATGCTCTTCTTTGCTTATATTGAAATCAAGATATATAATTATGGATTCCATCTCTTAGCTCAGGATTAAAAGATCCATATTTCCTTAAATCTTGGTAGAAAACCATCAAGAAACTTAAGATCATAATCTTCTTGAAAACTCAACTTATTCTTGATATGAACTTTTCAAATAAAACTTAAGAGCATGATCTTCTTTAATTCTTAATACTTAAACTTATGTCTTAAAACCTATGCTTCAATCTCAAGTCAATACAAAACAAAACTTCATGCTCATTAACAATCTTGAAAATACTTCAACAATATCAAGTCAAGATAGTGCAATCTCATTCACACTGTAAATCATGTAAATTAAAAGAATAAACATAAGTGCTTCTTGATATAACAAAAGCTTTAAATCTCATTAAAATCACATGCTTCAAGAATATATAAACTTGGGTATAAACCCTACTTCAAAACAAGTGAATTGAATCTTAAAATCATGCAATTTAGGCACAAGGGTGAAAGGATACCCTTGTTCATAGCCCCACATACCTTAATGGACTTGACTTGGTGGAGAAACCTTGACCTTGAAAGCCATGGATATAATATTGAAAGATTTCTTGAGATTATTGGATTAGGGAACTTAAAATCTTGATTTTTCTTCTAGAGAATATGATGGAAATGATGAACTTGGAGGGGGTGATTAGGATTTGTTCTTGAGAGAAAAGGTGGATAATATGTGCATATAATGCCCTAACTGAAGCCTTAGGTCATGTTTTTATGAATTGGGTTGAGGTGGTAAAAGACCCAATTTCCCCTAAATTATTTAAACCAAACGTTTGTAACTGTAATATAGATTAAAGCCCATTACGATGTGGTCTAATCGCAATGAACTACTAGTTCTGACATAAATGATCATAACTATTTGCACGGATATCGCATTAAAGAGAAATTGGTATTATTGGAAAGCTAATTAAATTATCTATAATATAATGGGTCTTGATCAGAAAAATTCCGCATATATCAAAAGTTATTCATGTTCAAATTTTACCCTTGTAGAATCGAATACCAAACTTGGGATGAATCAAAGGCTCTTAGCTCAATTTTACTCTAAGTGATTTCTATGAATACTTTTCACCTAATAAGAACTTCACACACTAGGATAAAGATCATGACACAAGCACTCAAATTGTAAATCAAGAACTTGACTAAAAAACCTTCACTAGATGCAATGATATGCCCATCTTTATTCCCACCGCGACACACCACTATCGCGGTGAGGTTCTGGAATTGAAATCTAAAGGTGACCCAATCCTCATCAAAAAAATCTTAATCTTCCCCTAGACCTACTTCTTACTTCCCTAACATAAATTAACTTATAAACTTACATCTCGAGATTGGGAATGTCAGTTTAAAAACCCTCAAAGTTAAGAGGCCAAAAATAAGACTAAGTCCCCAACACTTAGTGAAACTTTTAGGTTCTAAGCCTTTTATGCATGCACTATGAGCTGAACTGAACTAGGAAAAGTTTGGGGTATTACACTTGACCTGTCAGAGTGTTAATAATGGTAGATATGTAGGCTACTAAGGAAAACTCCAACCCAGTGGGTCTAAAGTAAAGGCTGCTCATGGCAATAAAAGCTAAAGGCACAAACTCTTATGCACTCACTATGGAAGAGATGGACATTTGAAGGAAAGATGTCAGCACTAGATTATGGCAAAACTAAGAAATAATTAATACATTCAGTAGGAGAGTTCTCATCCTAGAAGTTATGAGACTTTGAGAATGGTCAAAAGGAACTCTCTACCTAGATAGGACAAAAGAGATTTAATTATTCTATTATTCTACTACTGGAAACTCAGACTCAAGTAGTTTCCTAAATTTGACAAGTGATCATGATTCAAGGCATGAGAAGGGGATTACAGTTAGGAATATCTCATTGATTGAAAAAGCTTAAATCTCTTTGAAAAAACATCTGACTGTGTTCTCTCTCTCTCAAGACACTTCAGGTGAAGTTGTCTTACTAAGAACAGATGATTTCAAGGACCTAGTTTTGGCATATGTGAAGCTTATGCTCAAAAGAAAGCCCCAGAATAAACCTCAAGATTTGATGAATCAAAATACCGTGGAGAATATCAAAAAGGAAATTTTATGGATTGACACAATAGGTACATGTAGTTCCTACTAAGTCAGGAAAATTATTAATCCTTGGTGGTGCTGAAAATGATGAGCGAAAGGATAAAAGATATAGTTAAGTCTTGATTATCAAGGACCTAGTCCCTAGGAAATTCATCTCAGAAGGAAAAGCTTCAGCAGCTTGAATATTAGTCAAGTCTGGGACGTAGTCCTCAGACTTAAATTAAGAACAGGTTGTGGAACAAGAAAGGTGTGTAGAGGGAAAAGGCAAAAATGAATTGGTCAAATCAACCTGACCTAACAGGTGAATTAATGCCTCTCCACAAAATTAGCTATGTTTAGGAGACGAGTATCCTTTATAAGGTAGGTGCATTTTAGTCTAACTCAGTACTATACCTTTATGGGTATGCACCTATGGGAACAACTTAGGAAGTAAATTAATGTGACTTTCACAAATTTAAAGATTCACTCAAAAAGGAGAAGGATCCATCTTATCTCTCAGGTTAGTATCACTGCAGTATGCTTTAATAGCCAGAAAATATACTATCTGAGAAAGTCATGTATCTTTTACTTCCCTCAATAAAGTTGTCAATTTACTTGTAAAATTAAGAGTCACTCTTATTAAAACCAAACATGTCATCTAACAAAGAAGAACATTCTCTAATGACAACAAACACCTCTTCAAATGTCTAAAATAGTATATTTCCCAGTTTGAGTCTTAACTCATCTCTAGTTGCCTCTACTATAACTAAACTGATCCTTCTCATTCTCTTTCACCCAAAAAACTAATTGAATATTTTTTCATCAAATATGTTGATCCTTCAGTGACCAAAGCCATAGAAAACTTCATCTTAGGTCCTTTAAGTCAAAGTTTGGTAACCCTATTGGAATTAAGCATACTCTCATAAGAAGTGAAAAGGAAGAAATCATCTAATCTGTAACCTCAATTGGAAGGGTGTCAATACCGTACCACTGGTAAGAATAAGCTATGAGTAATCCCTCATCTAACAAGTACTCTAAGGAGAATGGTGGGACCCTCATATATTAGGTTAAGCCACCTCATCTACCCTTAATTAGCAGGTTTGATGTGTCAACCTACGCTGGTTACGTAGTTCTAGAGTGCAAGGATTGCTTCTAAGAATCATACCTTCTAATAATAGGTGAGTTCCCATCCTTGGGCTCACACGGTGCTGAATCCTACTCCCATCTGAATAGATACTGAACATAATTAACTGAACTGAACTGGACTGCGTTCATTGAGTTTTGTTGACTGATGGAACCCTACTAAGATTACTAAATTTTTGAGATTACTGATTTTACTGAGTTTTCCTGAGCCACATGACTGATTGAGTTCTATGAATCATGGCTTAACTAAGAGTATCTGGAAAACATGACACTAGCTTTAGGCACACAGCTAAATTGTCGGGTACAAATACCCCTAGGACTCGATAGCATGAAACTGACAAGACATGACATTTTTTGACACATGACCATAGTCAACAATTCATAGTACAATCATTGGGGATTTTCATGAAGTATTCGCATGCTATAAGCTTACACATGAATAGGAATACATGTAAATATACCATAATTTCATAAGCCTAATCTCATGAGCATTACATCAATCCATGACAAAGTATAACAATAATGTGGGAGTCATATTGAACATAAGGGAGAGACATGGATTCATCAATTTTGGTCACAAATGATTCATAAGGCATAATTCCTATTCTCTTAGGCATTTTATCAAACACCTTGTATGCATATCTTTAGGCTTAGTCATGAATATTCAAATAACACATCATGGAAATATTTTGCACTTCCAGTGCAAGAATTTCAGCCACATACTAACATATTTTCATGATAGTCGTTAAAGACTTCAACTTGGAAATCAAACAACAACATAAACATGGATATAATTTAATTCATACCATGAAATCCAAAGTTTATATTTCAAATAGGGTTTCTTGAGCTTCATGGGTGAAAGGAACTGATGAATCAACACTTGACATACCTGGGTAGACGATTTCTTAAAGATTGGTGGAGGAAAGCTTGAATTCTTGAGTTGGAATTAAACACCTAGGGTTTCTTGTTCTTGGGGATTGATCTTTGAGAGAACCCTTAATTTGGTGTTATAGATGAATAATGAAGTTATAAGCACTGGTATGGTATAATTAGGGGTTAAAAAGGGTAGAAAAAAACCTAAATAACCTTTTAAAAATGGCTTAAAATTGCTGGTCGAAAGTGGCAACGGTTTGGGTGGTGGTCCATCGCTGGCTTGACGGTCCGTCGGTCCATCCCATTGTACTTGACCAGAACCTGAACTTTCTACCTCGTCTATGATGGTTTAGGCAATGGTCCATCGCTATCTTGACGGTCCGTTGGTCCTGACCGTCGCTTTTGGTCAGAGGATTAGTTTACTTTCTTAGACGCGATAGTTTGGACGAGGGTCCGTCGGCCTGACCGTCGCTTCTGGAGACTAGATTTGACTTAAATAAAGTTTGGGGTATTACACTACAGTCAGCTATTCCCTCTTAATTAATGGTGGTCTTACTGAATTTTTTCCAATAAAAAAGGTTTCAAACAAGGGGAACCAATGTCTCTTTATTTGTCCATCATAGTTATGGACTACCTGAACAGATCTCTCAAGAAATTAAGTCATATTCCAAATTTTCACTATCATTAAAGATGCTCAAACTTCAACTAACACATATTTCCTTGCTGATGATCTTCTCTTATGCTGTAGAATAGATAGACTGTCCATCGAGAGACTTTAAAAGCATTTGATCACTTCTTAAAAGTCTCAGGTTTACAAGAAAAACTAGAAAAGAGTGCTTTTTATGGTAGAGGTTTCAGGATTCATTCAAGCATCAGATATTATAAGAATAAGTTTATATTGGGAGAACTACCCTTCAAGTATCTAGGGGTTGCATTGTCTTCCAAAAGCCTTAATATTCAATAATGCTTACCACTGGTGGAGAAGATAGTGTCCATAATTAGATGTTGGTTAACCAAGTTATTATCATATAATGGCATACTTTAATTGATTAATAGTGTCCTCTTTGAAATGCAAACCTATTGGGCTTAGGTTTTTTCATTACCCAAAAGGTTATTAGCATGGTCACAACTGCTTGTATAATCTTCTTATGTACTAGCAACACTGATATCTCAAAAGAAGCTCTTGTAGCTTGGGAAAAACTATGACTTCCTATGTTAGTGGGATGACTAAATATAATTGAGATTGAGTCTTAGAATAGATCTACTATCTGTAAGTTGGTATGGGCTCTTTCTTATAAAAAAGAATCGTTGAGTGCAATAGATTCATAGTTTTTATATCAAAAATAAGGATATGACACTTATAGAGACTCCTAAACAAGATTTTGGGCTAGTGAGGAAAATTTGTGTGCTAAATATTCAGGTTATAGTCGTAGGGACTTTTAGCATCAAGAAACTTTACACTTCATTTATTCCACAACTACCAAAGGTAACATGGAAGAATCTAGTTCTTTGCAAAGAGCTCATTGCCAAGCACTAGTTTATCTTATGGTTTTACCATACACCACAAGCTTGTTATTATTGATAGGATCACCAAGTGGGGTATTTAGGTATCCCAAGATTGTGTCCTATGAAAATCTACACAGGTTGAAATATTAGATCGTATCCTATTTGAATGCTTATGTTATTGATGTATATGATCTTCTTTACTCCAATGGATAGGAATCATAAGACAAGTAGGTTATTGGACTTAAGATATCCACTGGATTGCCGGTTAATTCAATAACAATAGATAAAGGGCCAGAATTTTGGAATTCTTATTAGCAACAATTCTATACAAAATTAGGACTGAGAAAAATACAAGATAATTTGAAAACAGAGAGAATACTACTGGCAAAGTACTTTGAGAAGTTTCTTTGGAGTTGCATATTAGGGGTCAGAGTTATTTTAAACAATCTAGCCTGTTAAATTCCTTAAACTATTACCATGTATAAGCTATAGTTTCAATTCTAATTTTGTTCTTTATTAGCTTAAGCTAGGAGAGATATGTATTAAGTAGACTATGAATAGCTCAATAGTACAAAAGGATCTAACTGTGTAAAACTATTTAATTTGTTGAATAAATTTTTTCCTTTTCAACCAAAAAATGTAGTCTGCTCTAAAGTTGAGGTCTTGATGATGTTGCCGAAAAGAAATTTCACTCAATAAAAATAAAAGCATGTTTAGTAGCAGTACTTAAGAAACAATAGTGTACTATTAGGGTCATCGACAAATTCAAAATAAGATGTGTGACCAAGCAACAATAACATAGTAAACAAGAACAAATATGAACACCTACCATATAACTTTATGTCAATTATGTGATGCTCAACCTTTTCAACTAACACTATAAAATTCAATCAAGTGCAAGATAATATAGACAACAACCCATGTAAACAACTATAACTACTAGAACAACTAAGTCAAAAAATAATGACTCAAAAATAATGAGTTATACCTTGACTCAAATACATAAATAACTAGACAACTAAAGAGATATGTCTGTCACTTGTAAATTCAGCTAGGGCCACTCAAGATCCAATTCAACAATAATAATAACAATGATTATAAACCTCAGTTCACTCAAGGAGCCAAATATAACAATTCAATAAGTAATACTAGTCAACTCAAGGAATTGATACACTCACCAATACCTTGCACACACATGCTAAGGGTTTTTTGATCGCCCACAAGCCATGACTTATAGAGGACGAGTACTTGACTATCTACCAAAATCACAGAAATATAGTGCTTACCAACCTTATATAAACCAATCCGGTGAAGATATTCAAATATATGTACATTTCATAAATATAATATAAATCTAGTGAAGATGTCTAAATATCGGTACTTCCCATAATATCAACAGATATAACAACGACCACAATCATACTGAGCAAATAAAAACCATATTTGTAAAATCAATAAGCCTTTAATACAACCTCATTATATGTGATTAATATTTAGGATATCACTTAAAAAAATTACTTTTTGAACATGAATTGTAACACATATATAGAGAAATAGTTAACACATATCAGTCAAGTTGGATTTCAAGTACGTTAAACCATTAACTACCTAAATCAAAGCTTGTACCTTTGATGATAATTTTTGTAGTTATGTATAAGTCCATCATTACAAATTTCAGACTAAAATTCTTTTTGAATTTGAAGATATAAATTTTCAGCTAGACTAATTTTGAATAAACTATGAGCAAAGTGTGGTCTAGGGAAATTGAGCAACAAATTAGATAAGTCTGGTGGTGTTTTGATTTAATTTGTAGCTATATAAGATGATAATGAACCCATATGATTTTATAAATTGAATATGGGTAAGTATAACTCTCAGAATGGATCTTAGCATAAAGGGTATTGTTTGGGATGTCTTTGATTTAAGGTGTGTTGTGAAAAAAAAGGGTTTGGGGAGAAATTGGACATTTTTCCCTACCCATGTATATAGAGCAATGTGCATGTATCTATAGATACATGCCTAAAAGAAAAGAAAATCCCGCTATAGCGCATAGTCAACGCGGTCAATAATCCCTATAGTGATGTGTGTTGCAATAATGATATTGCATGCGCTATAGCAATATAAATAGTTGTTTTATTCTAAAATCTCCCAAAATGGTTTTATTCTAAAATATGTTTTTGGGAAAGGCAGAGACGACTTTGGGAAAAAATCATCATTTTTCTTGCTAAGGTAAGGAATTCATCCTCATTAACCAGTAATTTGATAATCTAGTTTTAGAATTATTAGTATATGTAGTTCAGGGAGGGTTAAAGGATGATTTAATTTTATTTTTTGGGAAAAGGGATTAATTTAAATATAAAATTATTGGGTTTGGGTTAATGATCATTAAATTACCCTTGCATGTCGATAATTCTCTAATTTATCAATGAAATTTGTATTTTTATGCAAATTATGAAAGAAAAGACCTAGAATAGGAGGGAATAATCATGAACTTGGCCTTAAGGGTTTGGAATGAGTTATAATCCCTAATAGGGTAGGTTATTTCACATTATGTTTTCATTCTTTATCTCTAGGCCAAAAGCAAGCAAAAATTGTATGAAAACAATGACTCGGGACTAGTTGCATCATGCATGCCTGGTTTAAGGTAGGTAATATTTACGTAGTTTAATCTAATGTGTGATATATGTATATGTTAAATATTTCTTATTATTTCTCACTTGTGCATGTTAATTTGCGTGTGATCACTTTTCAAACAAACTTCTTTGTAAAACAAATGGCTATTTTAATTGTTGGTTAGTATCTTGTTTTATATTATTTTGTCATACTCTATGGATGTTTGTGATGAATTCCCATAATTAGAAATTCTCATAATTTATTGTTGGAATAAGCTTGATATAGGCTAGTGTCTAAGATTAGGTACATAGATAGATCATGACAAGAGGGTGGTTATGATACCCTTAGCATATACGTACCAAGTATATTTTTGTTTAACAGTTTCATTAGTGAACTAGGTATTAAACCTATATGTTGTTGTATTTAATTGATTTGTCTTGACTTGACTGATTCCCATACTTGTAGATATCTTTGACTTATTTCTAGGAATTCGATACTACTTAAATATTATGTGTTTCTTAAGGTTTATGACATGACCCGAGGCTAACCCCTAGTCATAACATGATGCTTAAGGCCACAATTGACCCCAACCTAACCCATGATCTGGTACTTTTTGTGAGAACTGGATGAAATATTAATGAAATAACATGTGTGGAAGATAAATTGATGAAATACTGATAAACAATACTATCATGTCTGAACAACTGACAAAGAAAATAAAACAAGTATGAAAGTCTAAACACTAAACTGACTGTCTGTATGAAAGCCTCTAAAATAATAAGGAGTTGATGGGATAAGTCCCCAACTAACCCCGACTGACTGAACATAATGAAATATTGGAATAGCTAAAATAAAATTTCACGTCCTAGATTGTGAGGACTCACCACTACTACTACTGAGTGATACTGAGCTAACTAAGAGCGGATAGGAAACTGAGCGTCCAAACCTATGATATAATACAACATAGTGAAAAAAAGAGTATGCGATTAGTACTTTGAATGTCCTAGTACATGAGGTAATGGCTAACTAAAATACCTAAGAAAACTGAACATGGATTCATGAACATGATATAGTAATAATGTATGACCAAGAAAAATAAGAACTAAGATAATCTGTTTAAAATGAGTAACTGAATATCTGATAAATGTGTCCTCGATTATGGAAACCTGATCTGATATATCCTGAATACTGAACTAAGACTATAGGAGCTAACTACAACAGACATGCCCCAAGCTGAGCTATCGGGGTCCAACCTGTAACCCCAGTTAGAAGGGTATTAGTACCTTGCTAGGGGTACCAACACATGACTGATGAAGTGGATCCACAAGGCTGATGTCCCAAATGATGAGGGTGTCATTCCTAAAAGACGAGGACCCCTCATAATCAACAATGGAATCGTAGGTCTGAAAATTAGGGACTTCTACTAATGACTCATGCCTAATTAATGGGGAAGCCTCCATCCTTGCGTTCAGTTGGTGCTAAGTGTTACTCTTAACTGAATGACATTGGTATTATTATAGGTTTAACATAATATGGTACTTTACTAATAAGTGCTCAGTAGCAACATGACGATTTGAATATGATAATATAACCTTGGTCTGACTGACTTGTTACTTGAAAACAAAATCATATAAAAACACATAGGTGTCCAGTGTTCATAACCTGTCAGCACTAAATGATACTAAAATACGATAACAACGCTTAACTAGTGGTATGAAGTCATAGTTCAAAGACCCAAAATATAAGACACTTCAATAAATGAGTGAGAAATTTGAAGTTGAATATGGAAATATGTTGAACATTAAAAAAGAACATATCAGCATGGTTTGGTTCATAACTTGATGATTTAACATGAAATCAATTGAATATGACATGGGTAATTGAAATTCAAAGAATGGAATAGCCTAATTTACATGGAAACACATGTTGACATGGATTGAATTCAAATTACTAAGAAAACAAGGATTAAATTCATGATTTACATAGATAATTTCACAAAGAAGATTTAAAAGGTCATGCCTGAACAAAAGGGGATTTTGGGACTCAATGGGTGGAAGAAACACATTTATGAATACCCTACATAACTCAATTGGTTGAATTCTTGAAGAAAACTTGAAATTGTAACTTGGATCCTTGAATTCATGGGGAAGAAAGCATGAATTTCTTTTTCATGAGAGAAGGGAAAGGGTTTATGTAAGTTATCTGATGGTGAATGGGCAAATAATATCCTTTTTGGTGTTATAAATTATGTATGAGATGTTTGTGGTAATGGGTAAAGGACAAAGTATCTCTTGAACATTTAGTTTAAAAGCAAGAAAAATGTTGCCTCTATAGCGCAGAGGCTATTCTTTGCGATTTATTATATGGCGTGGCCCTATCATAGAGGTTTGCTGCCTCTATAGTCCAAAAATGCCTTGAACCCCTTCTGAAAATTCTGAAATTCTTTCGGGAGACCCCTTTATCATCACTAAAAATGTTTCAACTAAAAGATCAATGTCTTGGGTTCAAGAAGGCCAAAAATAAAATTAGTGAAATCTTAGGGTCTTGAAATTGACTAAGTCCCGTTTTACTTAGTGTAAAATTTAAGCCTTGGACCCCTTAATGTGAAACTAAGAGCTGCAATGAGCCTATGATCTTATGGGGTATTACAATATCTCCCTCTTAGTATCATTCATTCTTGAATGAAACTGGTTAAGTTGAGATACCAAGGAAACTGGGATTGTATGCTGAATACTCGTGAGCTTAGGCATGATTAAATAACTAAGTCTAAAAAATGATACATGGACTGAACTAAATTCATGAATACATGTAATGACATGAGGATGGTTATATAGCTGAAATAGAGAACGAAATAGTCAATTGAAGAGAAACCATTACCTCAAGATCAGTCTGAATTCATGGAGAAATGATAAGGATACTTGGCTCGCATATCTATTTTTGCTTCTAATGTAGCTCCCTCAACGGATTAATTTAACCTTAAAACCTTTAACCAAGGGAACTTCTTTATTCCTCAACCTATGAATCTAGCAGTCAAGGATTTCAACTGGGACTTCTTTGTAAGAAAGACTATCGTCCACATGGACACTCTCTATAGGAACAACAGAAACTGAATCACCAACACACTTCTTTAGCAACAAAATAAGGAACACACGATGAACTGATCTAAAATCTGCAGGTAACTCTAACTCATAAGCTACTTTAACATAACAAGGACTTATCTTTCACCTTTTACCAAATCTCTTCTCCCCTTTCATGGGCAAAATTTTCAGATAAATTAGGTCACCAACATCAAACTCAAGATTTTTTCCTCACATCCACATAAGATTTCTGAAGACTTTGGGATATCTTTAGCCTATCACAGATCAACTAAACTTTGTCCATCACCTGAAACACTTAATCTAGACCTACTAAAGTAGCCTCACCTACTTTAAACCAACCAATAGGAGACCTACATCTTCTCCCATAGAGAACTTCAAATGGAGCCATATGAATACTGGAGTAATAACTATTGTTATAGGCAAACTTGATCAAAGGTAAGTGGTCATCCCAACTAAACTTAAAGTCAAAAACATAAGCCCTAAACATGTATTCTAGATTTTGAATGGTCCTCGCTGCCTGACCATCCGTCTAAGGATAAAAAGCTGTACTGAGATAAATTTGGGTACCATGGCCCTTTTGAAAAGCCTTCCAAAGGTAATAGGTAAACTGAGTACCTCTATCTAAAATAATAGTAAATGGAGCCCCATAAAACTTAACCAACTCCCTAATATAGTGTCTATCATAATCCTCAATTGAATACAAAGTATTAACTGGCAAGAAATAGGCTGACTTGGTCATTCTATCTATAATAACCCATATCGAATCGTACTGACAATGCGTATTGAAGCAATCCTATCATAAAATCCATGTTCACCATCTCCTACTTCCATGTGGGGATATTGAACTCCTGAAGTATACCACTAGGCCTATGGTGGTCAACCTTAACCTGCTGAAAATTCGAACACTTTGCAACAAATTCTGTAATATCCTTCTTCATACCACTCCACCAATAGATTTCCCATAAATAATGGTATAACTTAGTGGCCCTTAGGTGAATAGAATACTACGCACCAAGTGCTTCTACTAATATACTCTACCTCAAACCATCAATACATGGAATACCCAATCTACCCTACCACTGAAGCACACCATCTCTCTCTTATGAGAAAACCTCCACTTTTTGATCTCTAACTGTCTCCTTCAACTTAACCAAACTAAGGTCCTTGTCTTGCCTTTCTTTTACTTTGGCAACCAATGAATGTTTTGAACCATTTTGAACCCATATACTACCTTCGGCAGAATCAACCAACTCACTCCTTATTTAGCAAGTTGATAAACCTCATGGACTAACTCCTTCTTATCATGCTCAACATGAGCAAAGCTACCCATAGACAATTTACTAAGGGCATCCGCCATTACATTGGCCTTACACGGATGATACAACACACTCATATCATAATCCTTTAATAATTCAAGGCACCTTATCTGATGAAGGTTCAGCTCTTTCTGTGTGAACACTTACTATAAACTCTTGTGTTCCATGAACACATCAACATGAAACCAATAAAGATAATGCCTCTAAATCTTTAGGGCAAAGTTAACTGTTGTCAACTTAAGGTCATGGGTTAGGTAATTCTTTTCATGGGGTTTAATATGTCTAGAGGCATAAGTTATGACCTTACCTATCTACATCAACACATAACCAAGACCATCTCTTGAAGCATCATAGTAAACTACAAACCTATCTATTTCATCTAACAAAGTAAATACTGGAGAAGAAGTGAGTCGAGTCTTCAACTCCTGAAAACTCTTCTCGTAGCAATCTGACCACTGAATTTTGACTTTCTTTTGGGTTAGTCTAGACATAGGAGAATCAATAGAAGAAAAACCTTTAACAAACCACCAGCTAAACCCAAGAAACACCTAATATCTAATAGGGAAATGGGACTAGGCCAATTTCTCACTGCTTTGGTCTTTTTATAATCAACACGAAAGACATTACTAGAGATGATGTGGCCAAGGAAATCTACTGATCCCAACCATAATTCGCACTTGCTAAACTTAACAAATAACTGATGATCCTTAAGGGTCTACAATACAACCCTCAAATGGTCTGCATGATCACTTTTACTATGGGAATAAATGAGGATGTCAACTATAAAAAACTATGACAAACATGTCCAAATACTACTTGAACACCCTGTTCATAAAGTCCATAAAAGTTGTAAAAGAATTCATTAGTCCAAAAGACATAACTAGGAATTCATAGTGACCATACCAGGTTCTGAAGGCTATCTTTGAAATGTCACATTCTCTGACACTAAGATGATAATAGTGGGATCTAAGGTCTATCTTAGAAAAATAACTTGCATTCTAAAATTGGTCCAATAATTCATCAAATCTGGAGAGAGGATACTTATTCTTGATTGTGACTTTATTCAACTAATTGTATTCAATGCATATTCTGACAGAACCATCTTTCTTGTGAATGAAAAGGACTGGATCACCCCATGGAGAAATATTGGGTCTGATAAAACCCTTATCTAAGAGGACTTTAAACTATTCTTTTAATACCTTAAGCTCATATGAAGCTATTCTATATGGAAGAATAGAGATAGGTTGGGTATGTTGAAGGAGATCTATTCTAAAGTTATATTCCCTTTTGGGAGGAACTCTGGGATGATCTTCAGGAAATACATCTAGAAATTTATTCACTATAGGGACTGATTTAAGACTCAAAGTTTCTGAATTTGAGTCCTTGACTCAAATAAGATGGTATATGCATCCCTTGGATATCATATTTTTGGCCTTAAGATAGGATACAAACATACCATTAGGCATTGAAGTACTACCCCTCTATTCAATGAAAGGCTCATTAGGAAATTAGAACTAAACAATTCTATTTCTACAATTAACTGAGGCATAGTATGAGTGAAGCCAATCCATGCCAAGAATGACAACAAAATTAGTCATCTCTAATTCTATAAGATCAACTATAGTAACTTTCTAAGACACTATGATTAGCCAATTTCTGTATACTCATCTAGATACAATAGAATTACCTACTAGGGTAGACACTGAGAAAGGCTCTGCTATTATATTGGGACTGACACCAAAGTCTATTGCTATATAAGGATTCACAAAAGAAAATAAAGCTCTAGGGTCTAAAAATGCATAAATATGAATATGGAGCCTAGGACTTAGGGCCTATCACTCTATCCTGATTGCCTTACCTAAACTTAGGCACTGGCGCACTTGCTGAGAATGGGACTGGAGCTAAAAAAATTTTGAGAAATTGAGAATGATTTCCACCTCCAGACCTCGGTTGTGAAAAGTTGAAGCTACCATTTCTTGCCCTCTTATTATCTCTTTTCTTCTCTTTGAGGTTATTTTCCTCAATCTACTAAGCATGAACAGTTAGCCTAGAAAGGTCCATCTTATTAATTAACATAGAAGTTCTACACTTCTTGACTATACTATCTATACACCAGACACAAATTTACTCATGCTGGACTTATAGTCAGCCACCATAGTCGGAGAATACCTTGCTAACTGAGTGAACTTTAGTGAGTAATCCCTCACTCTCATGCTACCCAACTTTAAATTTGTAAACTCCTGAACCCAAAATTTCCTCAACTCTAGTGGTAAGGACCTATCTAAGAAAGTCATGGCAAACTCCCCCCATTCTATGGTCCTGCATCAACACTCATATTCCCATTCCACAGCTTGAACCAGGTATGAGATACTCCCTACAACTAATACAAATCTAAGTCTGCACTCTCACCAAAAGTGACACCCATGATATCTGTCAGTTTCTGCACCTCATCTAGAAACTCCTGAGGATCCTCCTCAGACATTAATCTAGAAAACAAGGTAGGATTTGTTGGAGTGAAATCTTGGATTCTAGCTGTAGTTGTATTAAACAATGGATTGGATGGAGCAACAGCCTGCTGGTTTTCTGAGCGACTATAGAATGGGGCAAAGCTGTGAAAGTGGCCCTGAACTCGGTGTAGGAAACATAGTCATTCAGGGGACCTTTCTGAATATGTAGTGGTGTGGGTTGATCCTTGTTCCTTCTTTCATTATTTTTTCTAGGGGCATTTTCTATAAATGGAATGAAGGATAAGTTAGAAAAAAGAGAATTTAATAAAGCTTATACTCTTTGGCACGTCATGAATACTAAATGAAGGGAAATTTTCCTAAAATATATCGTAGCCTCTTGTCCATAAGTGTGGCACGCTTCACCTCCATGTACAAGAATCTACTTAATATGGCTTTCTGATACCCTAGGATACTTTAAAACCTATCTCTAATACCAAGTTTTGTCATGATCCGCGGCTACCACTAGTCGCGATAAAATGCTTAAGTCCATAAGTGACCCCTAGCTAACCCATGATCTGGTACTTGCAGTGAGCACTAGATAAAATAATAATGAAATAACGTGTGCAGAAGATAAGCTAATGAAATATTGATAAACAATACTAGCATGTCTGCACAACTTACAAATATACTAAACCAAGTATGAAAGTCTGAACAGTAAGCTGACTATCTACCAAAAAGCCTTTAAAATCATAAAGAGTTGATGAGACAAATACCCAACTAACCTCGGATAACTAAACATAAAGAAATACTGATATAGTTGTAATTATATGTCACATCCTTGATGGATGAGGACTCACCACTCCTGTTGTAGGGTAATATTAAGCTGACTAAGAGAGGCCGGGAAACTAAGCATCTGAACCTACGTTATAAGACAACATAGCAAAAAAAAAGTATTCAATCAGTACTTTGAATGTACTGGTACGTGAGGTAAGGGATAACTAAAATACAAAAGGAAACTAAACATGGATGCATGAACATGAAATAGTAATAATACAAACCTAAGTAAAACATGAACTAAGATAATTTGTACAACATGAGTAACTAAATATCTGATTATTGTTCTCTCAGTCATGTAAACCTGATCTGATATAGCCTGAATACTGAATTGAGACTGTCAGAGCTAAGTACAACCAACATGCCCCAACCTGAGCTATCTGGGTCCAACCTATAACCCAGTTGGAAGGATTTTGTACCTTGAAAAGGGTACTAATAGATGACTGATGATGTGGATCCAAAAGGTTGATGTCCCAAAGGATAAGGGTATCATTCCTAACAGTTGGGGGACCCCTCATAATCAATGATGGCATGTAGGTCTAGAACTTAGGGACTACTACTAATGACTCATGCCTAACTGACTGAGGAGCCCTCATCCCTATGTTTACTCGATGCTAAGTGTTACTCTCATCTGAACGGCATTAGTATTATTATTGCTTTAACATGATATTGTACTATACTGTAAGTGCTCAACATAAACATGATGATCTGAATATGATAATAAAACCATGGTCTTACTGACTTGTTACTTGAGAATAAAATCATATAAAAACACATCGGTATCAAATTTTCATAACCTGCCAACACTGAATGATACTAAAATACAATAACAACACTTAAAATAGTGTTATAAATTCATATATCAAAGACCCAAAGCATAAGACACTTCAATTAAGTAGTGAGAAGCAAGTAGTTGAACATAGGTATGTGTTAAACTTGAGAAAATAATATATCTGTATGGTTTAATTCATAACTTGATGAGTTAACATGAAATCAATTGAATATAACATAGGTAATTGGAATTCAAAGCATGAAATAACCTAATTTACATGGGAACACCTGTTGACATGGATTGAATTCAAATAACTAATAAAACATGGATTAAATTCATGATTTACATGAATAATTTCTCAAAGAAGATTTAAAATTCATACTTGAATGAAAAGGGAATTATGGGAGTTAATGGGTGGAAGAAACCCATTAATGAACATTAGACATACCTTAATTGGTTGAATTATTGAAAAAAACTTGAATTTGCAGCTTGAATCCTTGAATTGTTTAGAAAGAAAGCTTGAACTTCTTGTTCTTGATGGAAGGGAAAGGCTTTACGTAAGTTATCTAATGGAGAATAGGAAAATAATGCCCTTTTTGGTGTTATAAATCGTGTATTGGATGTTTGGGGTAAGGGGTAAGGACCTAAGTACCCCTTGAACATTTTGATAAAACACTGGAAAAATACAGCATCCGCAATGCGGAGGCTAGTCCCCACGATGGCTTCTACGGTGTGGCCCTTTTGCAGAGTCTTACTGCCTCCGTGGTCCAATAATAAACTGAACCCCTTCCTCCGTTGAACCAGGCATGTGATCTAACGGGGTATTACAGTTTCATAGGATAATCATGCATTAACTTGTTGTACCACATTGGGGTTGAGTGCTCATATTCTAATCTTGGGTTAGCTAAATGAACCTACTAGTACACTATTGTTTTTTTATGTGCTAATACTACGCTTGATCTTACTATTGTTGAGTTCAATGTGTATTCCTATGGATCCTGAAAGACCTCGCCTATCACTCTAGTATGTGTTTACGATTTTAAGGGTGAGCTTCATATTCAGGCTACCATGGAATCCTTCTTGGAAGATATTCTCGTTTATTTTGGACTTATGCATTTTCCTTTAGTTTTAGGTTGCATTCGCTTCTTGATAATCTCAAGTATGTTTTGGTCCATTGATTTTTAGAGTCTTGGGTAGTTTATTAGTTTTTGTACTATGTTCCACTTTTCTTAGTTTGTTTAGACAGGGTAATCTTTGAAATATAAAAGGGATAGTTCTTTTTTTTTCTCTAAATATTAGTTAATGCTTTTAGGGTTATTGATTATCCCACTGGAGAATTGGGTAGGTTCCACTTATGTCTATTTGATTCGTGAAAAGGTTGGTAGCAGACCCTAGGTTCATTAATCTCATTGTATAAAAATCTGTCTAGTACAGTCTAGCAGGATAATACAAAAACATTAGTACTTTTGTTTGGGAGGCTATTGAACATTAGGAAAATTGTCATTCTTAGTTCACTATAAATTCATACCAATTGGTATCTAGCCTTACAAAATTGGTATCTAATCTTATTTATTCCTTTTTCCATAGATGGTGACTACTAGGTCAAATAAAAAAGTAGCAACCCCTTCACAAACAACTCTAGCTTAGAGCCATCCATGAGGGGATGGGGTATAAGAGAATAGGGAATCACAACACCCACTAGGGGTGGAGCTCAATCAGCTGCTGACCAGGATCTTGAAAGGTCAATATCAACTCCCCATCTCAAGATATTTTAGAGGAAAGATGCATGGTAGAAGAGTACGTAATGGTGCCAGAGGTGGTGGTATCGGTTGGTGGTAAAGTCTTACCCCCTGTATTTATGGAGGTAATTCAATAGGTGTTGTCTCTTCTACTAGATGGAACTAGAGTCATTCTTACTATAATGGTTGTTTAGGATCCAGGGTCTTATCTTATTATCATAATGGCTCCTAAAATAGATAAGGCTTCTGAGACATGTTTTTCCTCATATGATTTTTGATTCTATGATGATTGGTACTGAACATGAGCTACTGACCATGTTTTTGGAAAAGAAACCTCCAAACTTCCAAGATATTGAGTCTAAAAATGCTTTTGAGTTCATCATTGACTATTATAAAAGGTTATATAAGATAAGTAATGTGAAGAAATATGGAGTTAAATTCATGAATTTTTTGTTAGATAAGGATGCTAAGCAATGGTGGAGGACATATGTAATAATTTGGTCACTAATCTTACCTTCGGTGACTTGGGAACATTTTCATAACTATTTTTATAAAGTTACGTGGCTCAGGTTTGTCGTGATCATAAAAATGATGATTTTTTTCTTTAAAGCAGGGGGATGTGTTAGTTGCAACCTTTGAGGCTAATTTCCATGACTTATATTACTTTTCCACTTAGCTATTAAATATTGAGAAGGAGAGGGCTAGATTTTTGTTAGAGATCTAAATTATGATCTTCAGATTTTGTCTAATCATATGACTTCTACAGGAAAAGGTTTCAATAAGGTTTCAAATTATTTATAGAAGTTGGAAGGGGTCATGCAAGCGGATTAGGCTAAGATGTTAGTTACAAAGTCCCACAATGTTGGGAATTTTTCTAGGTCTTACTCCATGGGACCCAGTTTGTAGCATACCCTACCATCCCTAGTTTGTTAGCATTGCTAGATAAGGCCTCTTCTCTATCATATGTTATGAAGAGCCTAAGTGTTTCTTACTCTTCTACCAATCAATCTTCTCTCTAGTAGAGATATTTTTACTGTGGTGATATTGGTCATTTTAAGAGAGAGTGTCTCTTGATGTAGTATAATGTCTAGGCACAACAACAAACTCGGGCTATGATCCCGATAGGTAGAGAAGGAAGAGAAGGGAACAATTGGGGTCATCCACAGGATGGATACAGAAATCAACAAGATGGTTGGGGTTATCTAGAAAATGGTGATGTAGGGGGAGAAGTGTATCCCAACAGGCAGTTAGTTTAGATTAATGATCGGTCTCATTGTTATGCCTTCCATGAAAAAACTAATGTAGAGGCATTTGATGCAGTTATCACAGTACTATTTTAGTTTATAACAATATGGCTTCTATTTTATTTAATCTAGGGTCTACCTATTCTTATATGTATATCAAGTTTTCTATGCGTTTAAATTAGTTTGTGATGTACTTGACTTTTTTGTATAGGTCTCTACCTTGGTTGGTGTGTCTATGGTACTACCACGTTTGTCATTCTTGTTCTATGTTATTTATGGGTTTTCAAATTTGCCTATATTTTTCTGGATATGTTGAACTTTGATGTAATTTTGAGTCTGACCTGGTTGTGTCTTTATTATGTTGTCCTAAACTATAATGCTAAGACAGTAACTCTATCTATTCTTGGGATGGATGAACTAGAGTGTGGGGGAGTGTATATGGACAAACCAGTAGAATTATATCATTTTTATGGGCTAAAATTATAGTGCAGATGGGGTGTTAAACATCTTGTGATCATCCTCAAGATATGAGTGTGGGGTCCTGTCATGATCGAAACATGCCATGAGTGGAACCCACGCTAGTCATTTGGTAGGAGAACCAAATATCCTGAGTGACAAACCTATAATCCACACTTAGAATAAATAAGAGAAACTAATCCATCAATATCATCCCATCTAAAATAAAATCATAAGTACAACTAAAGACAAAAAATACTTATGCAAAACCATTTGTAGGACCCCAATGTTATCTGTAACAAAACATCAAAGAATTTATGGAAGGGGTTACGCCCCAAAATTTAATGAAGTTCAGAATTAGAGAAATATGCCAATAAGGAATGATTTCATGGTATCTCAGATATGTTGCTCACCCTGAAATATGGAGTGAACCACTCGAATCACAAGTGAGATCTCATAAAAGCTGCTGGAATGTGAGATGCACTCATAAAAGTGAATGAAAGTGTAGTATTAGAACACAAGAACAACAGTATGTTGGCTAGGTCATTTGGCCAACCCATGATAAGAATATGAACATATAAGTTATAGTACAACAAGTTAAATCCATGTTCAACCAACATACACTTAACATGAAAAAAAAAAACAATGAACAATTAGGAATAGAATTAGCAAGGCAACATATTATCACCAAGACAAGTTGAGTCAAGACAAACAAAAAACAAGTCAAAACAATTTATTAAGTACAAAAATATATTTTCCTGGTTTCGTCATGGCTTGTCAAACTCACCTAAGCCTCATGCATACATGCAAAGGGATATACAACCACCCTTCCACCATGAACTGCAGTGGAATTGGATTAAACTACAATACCATCACTTACATCGAACAAATCTTGTATAATTCCTCTATTTTTGGGCTTTGCCCTTTTGTACCTTTTCCACTTGTTCGTGGTATAGAACATGAATATTAATAATTAAATAAAGAAATGACCTAAAATGAAGGGATTTATAAATCATACCCAACTCCTAAGGTTGAATTCATGATCATTTCTTCCAGTTCTAGGGCTTTTCCATCATAATTCACCTAAAACTATAAACTTCATGGATAAATTTCTGAATCAATATAATGCAAGGGTAAATGAAATGCATATAACCGAAAGATATTAACTTATTACTTAATATTCATCCTTACACCAATAGTTAACAAAAATCTTTCCTCAAACTCTGCCAAAACTTTGTGAATTAAAAATTTTAAAGCTTAATAATTAAATACGAGTTAACGGGGACAAATTTTATACCTTAACAAACCCAAAAGAATAAATTCTGGAGTGTTTCACCTTAAATTGCATTTTCTTTTCCTCGAACAAAGTTTTTTAAAATAAACTATTTTGGGAAAATATTTTAGTAAATTTGAAATTTTCACCACTGTAGCACTACCTAACCACTATAGTAGTGTCATTATAATGGTACCAACCATTATAGCAGTCGTTGACCATCTTTGACTGCCTCTATAGTGGGAATTCATCTACTATGATGCCTGCTGCTATAGTGGTGTGCCAACTGCTAGATGGCATAAATGAGAAATAATGTACTCCATCTTTACCCAAAAGTCCCACCTTTTTGCAACACACCTTAAACCTAGGATATTCTGAATTTGGCCCTTTATGCTAAGACCAATTTCGGGAGTTCTACTTACCTAAATTTTATTCCGTAGACTTCTATGTGTTCCATATCATCTTAGCTAACTAAAAATAAGGAAAAACACCACTACCCCTATACAAATCATACCTATATTTCCCTAAGGTAAACCTTGCTTTGAAAGTGATTGAAACTTTTTTAGCCTTAAATTTCAAACTTGTAAACCGGGAAGAATTTGGACATGAAATTTTAAATGTTGGATTCATACTTAGTAATGGAGATGGTCATTCTAGTAGATACCAATTTACCCATAGTTCATCCCCAAATGATCAAATGAGAATATAGGCTAAATAAGAAAGAAAAGGAGTACTTTATACTTGACTAATTGGGGGTACTTATCCTGCATGTCCTTCTCGATCTCCCAAGTGGCTTCCTCAATAAGACGATGCTTCCATTGCACCTTTACCAAAAAAATTTAATTTTTCCTCAATTTCAAAAAATCCCAATCTAGAACCACTACTAGTTTCTACTCGTAAGCCAAATCCTTATCTAGAAGCACTGAATCCCACTTTATGATGTAGTCTCAATCCCCATGGTACATTTCTAGCATTGAAATATGAAAAATCAGATGTATTCTGACAACCCCAATGGTTGAGATAACCCCGATATGTAACTAGACCTACTTTCTTAAGAACTTCAAATAGATCTATATACCGAAGGCTGAGTTTGCCCCTCGTATGAAACCTCTTGACTCCCTTTATGGGTGACACCTTGAGCAAGACTTTCTCACCAACGTCCTTTAGCTTATGTTCGTGTACTCTTTTTTCCTACTTTGATCAGCCAATAACATAGCTTGAATAAATCTTACCTTCTCCTGATCCTCCTTAACATAATTTATGCACAAAGACTTAACATCTCCTAACTCAAACAACCCATTAAGTGATCTACACTTCCTTCCAAAAAGTGCCTCAAATGGTGCTACATCAATACTAAAGTGATAAATATTATTGTATGAAAACTCACACAATGAAAGAAATTCTTTTCAATGACCACCAAAATCAATCACACGAGCCCTCATCATTTTCTCTAGCACCTGAATATCCTCTACCATAGAATCCTTCTTGGATAAGCTTGGTACCCAACTCCTTATGAAATAACCAAAAACTTAGGAGTGTACATTGAATCTTTGTAAGAAATAATAGTATGTGGTACCTCATGAAGTCTCGCAATACCCTTGACATAAATTTTAGATAACTGCCTAGAGTTATAGTCTACATGAATCGATAAAAAGTGTGCTAACTTTGTCAATTGATCTTCTATCACCCAAATAGAGTCATAACTCCCCAAAGTCTTAGAGAGGCCTACCACAAAGTTAATATCAATAAGCTCCCATTTCCCCAAGTGTAAAGGCATCCTCTTAAGCAATCCCACAGATATTTTGTGCTCATACTTTACCTGTTATTAATTTTGACACTTGGAAATATAATCCACTATGTCCCTCTTTATCCTGGGCCACAAATAAAACTGCCTCAAGTTATGATACATCTTTGTTGTACATGAATGAATTGAATAATTCAAGCCATGGGCCTTTTAAAAGTACATCATGAATAAAATCACCAATTAAGAAACACATAATCTTTCCTTAAAACACACCATCCCTCCTACATCAAGAGTGATGGCCATCACCTCTCTGCATACTATTTTACAGAGTTCTAACAACCTCTTATCCTCAAATTATTGGCCTTAGTCTACTTTATGAATATTGAATTTACCTCCACACTATCCAACATGTCATCCCTATCTGAGACCTTAAATCGTATGCTTTAATACGATAAAGTTTGAAACACTCTAGGTAATGGTTGCCTGGATACCCTCGCAAATAATAAACTACCTATACTTATAAATTTTTGAATCAATGCATCTGCCACCACATTGGACTTATTCTAATAATACTAAATACCCGCATTGTAATCCTTCAATAACTCCATCCACCTTCCTTATGATCAAATCCCATTGAGTAAACACGTGATGCAAGCTATGATCATCAGTTAAGACCTCACACTTGACACCATAAAGATAGTGTCTCAAAATCTTCGATGCAAACACCACCACTTCAAACTCTAAATCATCGGTTAGGTAGTTCTTTTCAAGAGGCTCCAACTTCCTCAAAGTATAAGCAATGAAATTTCTATCCTGCAACAACACAACACCCAAACCCAAATGTTAGGCTTTAAAAAACACTACAAAGTCCTTATTTTTAATTGATAATGAAAGAATAGGTGTTTTAGTCAAGATTATTTTGAGCTTTTGTAAGATCTCTTCATATTGGTCTGACCAAACAAATGGCACTTCCTTATAAGTCAACCTCATCAAGTTCCTTAAAAAGATGAAGTGTTCTTTAAAAAAATCTATAGTAATAACTAGCAAGACCCAAAATTTCTTATCTCGATCACTAAACTAGGGCAATGCCAATTATTTACTACCTTAATTTTTGGGGGATCAACCATCATCCCTTTTTCACAAACCACATACCCTAAGAAAGAATTTGAAAAAAACTAGAAATCACACTTCAAAATCTTAGCAAACAAATATTTCTTCCTTGACTCCATAATTTCCTCAACCACCTATCTTATTTCACTATCCTCTTTATTGATGACCCCTATCGCTGACTCCTCCTCCTCTACCCACTGGGACTGTAGCATGAGTCTTTTGCTATATTTAGGAATTCACTTGCCTTATAAGATACTCCCTCTTAAAGTGACTAGCTGTGCTATAATAGTAACATCTCAGCACAAGAGAAGGCCTACTGGTAGAAGTGTAAGAATCCCTTGTCCCCTAACAACTTCTGCCTAAGAAGAAACCTTATCTATCAACACAACAGAATCTACCAATGATAACTAAATAGGAAGGGTTAAATAGGCTTGCTGGCCATGGCCTTTAGAGTACGATCCATTGAAATTCCCTATATTCAAAGATTTCTTGGCTAACATCTTTGCCTGGCCTTCTTCAATAACCTCTCTAACTTCTTCACATAGTCTAAAACCTTATTAAACCATTCTTCTACTGAAGTTATACAAAAAGACAATACTTGAAGGTCATAATGAAAACCTTTAATGTAGACACAAATCCACTCATCTTCAAAAGTCAATAATTATGTAGATTTGTGAGACAAGGCATTGAACTTGGCTTCATCGGCTGCAACCAATATGTCACCCTACTTCAATGCCAAAAACTCATCCTTTTTGCAGTAACAAAGGGCCCGTGGCACATATTTCTCTAAGAATAAAGTGTGGAACTATTCCTAAGTCAATAGAGGCAAAATTAATGACCATCATTAAACCTACGCTCTCCACTATTACTTAGGATCCTTCTCCAGCATAAAATCCACAAACTCAACTCTATGTTGCTTCAAGATCCCCATTATATGTAACATCTCATATCAATCAATAATAAATTCAAATGCATCCTCAAACTCAGTACCTTGGAATATTTGAGGTTTCATTATCAATAATTTTTTCAGTAGTTCATGTTCTGTACTAGTCATCACTAACTTTAACACCATACAATAAAAAACATCGGTCCCTGAAGTTTTATCCATGAGTAGCCAAGAGATAGTAGGATGAAAAACTGGAGCCTGATAAGCCGATATTGTAGGTGTGGCTTAAATCATAGCCAATACACTTAGAAAAGCTAACACCTATTGAACAAACTAAAAAACATAAGATGTAGTGCTGCAACCATAACTTGAGATGCTACCTCAGGCTCTACACCCTATTTCTCTACTACTTCTATTTCCTCTAAATGATCCTGAGGTGGGAGATGTGATTTTAACCTCTTAGTATTTTAGCCAGTTGACAGCGCACATGCAAGTGTATGTGGTCTACCAAGTAGTAAAGTGGCCTTCAAGAAATTTGAGTATTGATCCCACAGGGACTTGATTCAACAACGATCCAATTCTATTTTAACTTTTAAGAGTAATTTGATGCAAAGGTAACCAACAAGAGTTTTGAATATTGTAAATTGCAAGTAAAGTAAACAATGCGTAAATTATAGTACTTACGAAAATCAATAGAGTAAAACCCAGGGTTAAAGCACTTTAAAAATCATATTATGTTATTGATCCTCATTCGGTAAATTGTTTATCTTAGTTTTTGATTCGTAGGGTTAATTGCATGATCCTGGTATCCCGACCTCTAATTATTTACCTAATATGGATATTACAACTACATCATTAAGTGGGAATGCAATAATCCACAATTAAGTCTTTTAAATCTATCATCCTATGTTTGAATCAAGTAAGGCATCTAACTACATTCTTGTCCTAGATGCTAATTTGAATTTCTTATTTTATAAAAGAATACAAACCCTACTTTGTTTATTCCCACGTTCTATCTCCCTATTTCCTCTCTCAAGATCAAAAGGTTGACAATATATGTATTTTAAGGGTGATCAATCCCCAAAATAATTAAAATACTAATAAACAAATAACAAAATATGATAAGTAAAATTTTAACAAAATTAATCCAAAACAATAGTAGTCATGTTCTTGGCTTTAACTCCAAAAAGGGAGTTTCTAGTCAATAATATTCATAATTATGATCCAAATAATTGAATACATATTATGATATAATTAAAATCTAATTAAAGAAAAGATTAAAACCTAAAAAAGTAGTGGTAGCCTCCACAAAAATAATCCACGACGTAACTAACTAATCCCAGCTTAAAAACATCGAAAATATATACTACACTAATCCTATACTTTGTAGGATTAAGAAAATGTAATAATGATACACCAATTCCAAGATTCCCACATTGTGTATAATATAGTATATTCATAGTGGGACTTGCCTAATTCTTGTAGGATTAGGACATTGTGTGCAATTTTAACATGGGAATGTGGAATGCATCGCATGCAGTAGTGCACAAAAATAGAGGGTGTGACGTATGCTCATCGTGCGCACACACTAGAAGTGTGTCTCCTAATATTTTCTAAGGAAATGTAGCACTGAAATGGAGCAGGCGTCGTATGCTCATCGCGTGCATATACTGGAAGTTGCGTTCAAAATTTTGGTTAAGTCTTTATCGTCTCATCTTTAATCCCTTGTAACATAGTGTATTTCCCATGAATTTTCAGCCTTTATATCATCATTATATCACCATATTCAGATTGAAAATCTTCCTACATAATCACACACCATGAATTAGAGATCATAACAACATAATATCCTCAACGACGAATGAAAACACACAAGCTAAGACATGGCTAGTTCGCATTGATCTTCACTAATTGTTACGACTTAAGACTTGACTCACTTGAAATTTGTACATCACAAACAGGTTGTTCCCCATATAATCACATTATTAAAACACATATAACTCATTAAACACCTTTTAGAATCCATCGAAACCAACTAGACACATACCTAGCTCAAGCTAGTAAAACTAGTTTTCTCGATTGAACTCTAAATGACTCAATTAAGTAAAAACTTGTTTGGAAAACACTTTGAATATTATAATCACGTCCTTTGACACTTAAATGTTTATTTGTATCAATATTAACGGATTAATCTCTCAAGTTACTCTCAAAACAAGGCAAAATAAACTAGAATAATGGTGCCGAAGTGTATAAAACACTTCAGAAAACCAACTGCCACTTGATCTCCACCTATGGTGGGTGTGGATCATCCTCTCCTTCCCCTAATTCTTTCTCTCACTCATTATCTTCCCCTACCAATTGAATTCATAACTGAAGTAGCCAGTGCGAAAGCTATTTGTTGAGTTCTAGTGGACCAAGTTCTCACCATCTATAGACAAAAGAGTAAAGAAGATTAGATATCAATTTAGATTGCTAGATACCAATTTAGATCTCTAGATACCAATTTAAATCAAGTTATATCACAAAAGAATAAATAATGGCAGATTTCCTGAAGTCCTATACCCTCTTAAAGAAAAGTATAGACACCGCTATACCATTTTGCAAGACTCTACTATACCCATTTTGGTACGAATATATCAATGAACTTAGGTGCTTGGGTACCAACTTTATCATGAACCAAACCAACCATGAGTGGCACTTATGCTACATGTTCAAAGGGTGAACTATCAATTCTATACAAAAATCCCATAATCCATACTTAGAAGATATAAGTAGAACTACTCTTTTAATATATCATCCAATAAAAAAACCAAATCATAAGTACAACTAAAGGCAGAAAATGTAATGACCCTTCAGGCCATTTTCCATATTTCCACTCATTTTCATCATTAAGGACTTTCTATACCTTCCCTAAGTCATTTATGACTTGCTGGAACTGATAGCTTAGTTACCAGGTAGTTCATTTAGTTTGAGTCAATTCTCTATTTAGAAGTCTTCATCGGTTCCAAATGGCCATCGAGCAAAACATTTTATAAAATAATCTTAGATGCAAATTCTAATTGTGCCAAAAGCTCTAAAATATCTATTATAGGCCAGGTAGTCCTTTGGTTTGAGTCTCAATGTACCCAAGCTTATTTTGGCCTATTGGTCGGAAAGTTGACTAATTAAAAGTTTGGATGTGGGCCTCACACTTGACCAAAATGACCTCGAATGGAAAATCTAACTTAACCAATGCGTTCAAGTTGTTGAATTTAGTATGGTTACATATTTTATTTACATATATCAGATTCTGGATAAATCCTTGATGTCATTGGAAATATTGAAAAATTTTAAGTTTCTGGTGCAATGGCGACCGTGTAAGGATCTTCCTGATAGCGTGATAGAAATTATAGCAAGGACCATGGCGATCACAGTCCATGGTGCATGATAGCGGCATCTCTTTGCTTGTGATGGGTATTTAAAGGCTCTTTAGACTACATTTTGGGCACTTTTCACTCTTACTTGAGACCAAGAAACCCTAAAATGGTGTGCTAAACTCAAATTGAGTCTTGGGAGTGTCTTGGAAGCTTAGCTAACATATATTTTCATGATTAACATTGGATTTAAGGTATGAATCTTTCCATTTCATGCTTGAATTTCTTGAATTCATAACCAAAACCCTAAATATCTTAGGGGCTTAATTAAGCCCTCAATAAGCTTATCCCTCACCTATTTCTTAAGGGTTATGATTCCTTGATGGTGTATGAATATTGGGTTAATTTTGATAATGTATTTTCCATAAGTGGGACCTACTTGGGGGTTTGGTGTCATTTTTGGACCTGAAGCACAATGGTACAATATGGGTATCAATGTTCTCATTATAATGTGTTGATTACATTTTTGATAGCTTGGCACCTTGAAAAATCTTTACAGAAGGGAAATGCAAAGGCTTAGTAGTTCATGAGCTTTCTTTGAATTTGAGGTAGGTCAGGCTGGTTCCTTGTTAGATTTAGCTATGTTATAGTATAATTGTTATATCTCATTAGATTGGGATGGGTTTTAGGTGTTGGAATGTTAAAAGTTAAGACTTGGGCTTAGTTGAATTATTTAGGACACTTGATCTCATAGATTGGAATATTTGGCTTGTAGGTTTGAATCTTGGTAAATCTGACTTCATATCTCATGGTTAGAATGAGGATTCTCTAGTTACCTTAGCTAGATGGGAGTGACCTTGCCACTCGTGATGTGTTATGTTGACCCTAGTTGCTTACATTAATGGAATTGCCTTAGTTAATATGGTTCAATTAGGTGTGGCATTTGGGACAGACCTTTACCTTAGGACTATTAGTGTCTTGCTATACATCTAGGAATTGATCTAGATACCTTAGCCTAGTCTCAGGTAGAAGTAGGACTTAGAATGTACTTGGGGAATTAGAAGGGGGTTCTTGACCCACCTTAAGTTTGGATTGATGTAGTCCTCTTAAAGACCTTAGACTCTTACTAAATACCTAGTAAATGCCCCCTTAGAAGCATGTAGGCCAACCTTGGTGGTAAACTATAGTGATTCAATTGGAACTAATTTTCATGTCCTAATTCACTATAATTATTGATGATTCCATAATGAGCTATTATTTACTCTATTAAAGAAACCTATTACCATGTTAAAAATAAAGCCATGGATTTGTTATTACTCAAGTTAGTAATAAACATTATTTATGCTAATGGTGGGCCAATGAATAGGTAACTTATAGGTCATTACTCATGATAATGCTTATGGTTATGCTCATGGTCTAATGGACTAGAATAGTGGCTTATATCTTATAATAGTCATGTAGCCTATATATACACACTTGTTAATAATGTGACATTGATGAAGAATGAGGAAATATAGAGGTAGGCTCTTCTTACTTCTCCTTTTATGTTCTTTACTTTATCCCTCATGGGGCTTGTACTTTACTTTAGCCCTCATGGGGCTTTTCATTTACTTTAGCCCTTTAGGGTTTGTTCTGTATTATTGACACTAGGTTGCCTATTGTGATAATATTAAAACTCATCAAGGCTGGAGGAGGTTATAATGATGATATTAATACCCGGTAAGGTCAGAGGATGTTGTGATGATAATAATAATACTCAACAAGGCTAGAGGGTGATCATGATAATATACCTGGCAAGGTCGAAGGATGATTATTTATGTGCCTATGTGTATATCTACCTATTGGAGTTGACTAGCCCTATGTATGGCAAATTGTATGCTCTTTTGTATATACACTTGTTTATATGTAATGTTATTAGGTTGTTGACATTTGGATACTAGTTGTAGCCCACTTGTAATGCCTCGAGAGTACACCCTGGGTGTCACACGGTGCTTATGACCCCAAAGGACTACAAGCTAACCCATGACTGGTACCTACTGTGAGCACTGAATATAATACTGGAATATATTTGTGGAAGAAATTTGAAAATGCCATAAGGTTCTCAAAATACTTAAATAATAGCAGAGTATTACTGATAATAACATCTAAAAACTGAATAACTGACTATGCTAGTCTGAAAGACTCAAACTGTCTGAATATGGAGTTGATGGGACAAACCCCAACTAACTCCAATTGAAATAACTATTGAACTGCTGAAATACTGAAATAAATAAACTCTTTCCTCAAAATATAAAGACTTACCACTATAACTACTGTTGATAGCCTGAGCTGTGAAATATGGTCAAGAACCTGAGCATCCGAACCTATGAAATGAGATATCATAGCACAAAAAAAGAATATGTGTCAGTACGAGAAATGTACTGATATGCTAAGTGAGGTAAGACTGATATACATGGGTTCATATGCATGAGCTGATAACTAACTGAATGAACATCATGGAGTAACTAGATGAGAGTACATGAAAAACTGTAACTACTGAACATGCTATACTGTACATACTATACTGCACATTTAGACATACATCTTGTATCTGAGATTATACTGAAACTGAGTGCTGAATTCTAATAGTTGAATAACTGATAACTGATAGCCATGGTTCTGTAGAACTGTCTGAGTTCTTTATTGAATATTGAAACTAAAACTATAACCATAAGAGTGTTCATCTAACTGACATACCCCAATATAGACTAATTAAGGGTCCAACCTGTGACCCCAATTGGAAGGGTATTAGTACCTTGCCATGGGATACTAATAATGTTGTGTCAACCCTAATCTGGAAGGAAGGCTTATAAAATATATATATGATTGTGTCAACCCTAGTATGGTAGGAGGACAACTTACCCTATGATGGCTACATAGTTCGGTAATACAGGGACTACTACTATAGGTCAAAACCTCTGCTAGCAGGAATGCTCCCATCCCTGGGTTCGCTCAGTGCTGAATCCTACTCTCAACTGAATCGATACTAAACTTATCACTAGAATATACTAGGCTTGACTGAACTAACACCAATCGTGTTGACTGATTGAACTGGACTGAGTTCACTGAGTTTTGTTACCTAACTGGGTACTAATGTTCTTGACCATTACTAGGACTGTTCTATAACTATTGCAACTAAGTAAATAGATATATTTCAGGTAATAAATACCCCCAGGACTCGATAGCATAATAGATAAACTTATGTCACAGCTTTAACAACACAACAATAGGTTACCCAGCATAATTTACTCATATGGACATTTATCAAACACTTGCAAGGCATAGCTTAAGCATGGGAATAGTTTAAACATATAGTGATGGCATGATTCCAATACTAATATCACTAAAAGATCACAATGTACAATTCATTCACTTAGATATTTTGTCAAAAACTTAGGAGGCATAACCTTGTACATGGGAATGAACAACATGTTAATGCATTATGACTACAATAATCAATTCACCATTCAAGGGTTTGACATGATATCTACATCAACCAACATACCCATTGATCTATTTTACATGAAACTCATATTTTGTTAACCTTAAAACTCAAATAACAACACAAACATGAGAATAATTCAATTCATAACATGAGAATCATAATTCAAGTTTTGAAAAGGTTTCTTGAACTCCAAGGATGAACACCTAACATATCTGAGTGATGGAATTCATAAAGATTGTTGGGGATTTCTTAGAACTTGATCTTAAGCTTGATGAATTGGGGTTTATTTCTTAAGAGGATTTTGTGAATGAGTGAATGTATTTTGCCTATAGAAGGGCTAAATTTCATGTTATGGGGGTTTAATATGGGAGGAAAATGACCTAATTGCCCCTACAACCCATAACTAAATATGAAAGCTTGCACCCAGCGATGTGATAATGGATGCACCACATTGATGGTGTCGACGCGATTATAGATGCATCATGTCGATGGTGTCAATGCAATAGCTAATGCGATGCACCATGATCGTGTTGGCTTGCTATTTTGGTCATCCAAAATGTGACTCAAATAATGTCCAAAAAATCTGAAACTTACCTAAGATGACCTATTGATATCCCTGATTATGAATCAACTTAAGAATCGAAATTCTAAGGTTGTAAGAATCAAAAATAAGATCATTCAATTATGATGGCTAAAAATAGTTCTAAGTCTTAACACTTTGCTGAAATTTTTTCTAAGTTTGGAACCCCTTATTACAAGCTATATGGGATTGAATTGAACTAGAACTTTTATGCGTTCTTACCCCACTAGTGTTAAATCCATACAAAAGTTCATAGATAAAGATTATTGATAATTAAGTATTAGTGATGGATATTGTTTACATGATTAACTCAGGCTAGTTGGTAAATGAAAACTAGATGTAAAGTGAGGATTCATTTAGCGAGTAATGCTAGCAATAGATAATGGTTAGCTAAGGAATATTGGTTATTAGAATGGCTAAAAGGTGAGTAGTTTCCTAATAAATGACAATGATTATGTCATGGCTAGGTATCTAATAGACTAGTTAATGAGCCTTGCTTAGCTAATAAATAAGGGCTAATAGGCATTGATGATAAGTGGCTAATGACGGCAATAGTATGGAATATGGTTATACGGTTGGTAACTAATAAAAGTTTGATAATAATCCGATTGATGATAAATATGGATTATCATGGAATAACAATGAGATTTGGATATGTTGTTTGTTAAATACCTTATTATTAATTCTATTAGGTGTACTCTCCAGTAGTATGGGATGATGTGATGAGTTTTTTATTTTATGCACCAGTTGGCGTATGGGAGCCAACTTTGTACTTGTATTTGCTTGTGGTTATACTATTTGATGCATTATGGTTCTAAATTATCTATTACTTATGCATGACAGGTTATCATTTGTTGATGCCTAATGTTATACTATTGCTCTAGTTTAATTACTTATTATGGTCAGTGATTATAGAGATGATTCAAGTTTAATTTTGTACCTTAACTTATTTATGACTAGCTTGCATTATATCATCTTTATATCTTGACTTGGCTTAGTAGTCCAATGATGCCTGCTGAGTGCCCATTGTTTTGGCACTCATACTACACTTCTGTACTTTTTTGGTATAGATCTGAGTACTAGCAGTCGTTGTTGCTCATTTCTTATGCAGTGATTGATTTTATGAGATTAGGTGAGGTCATATATTTTGAGTCAACCATTTTCCCTCTATCATTTATATTCAATCATTAGTATTTGAGACAGATGTATTGACTATATTCTAAGTTTTTACGATTGTATTATTGAAATTAGATACTCCTGTACAAAATCTACCATGTCATGGGATTAGAATCTCATGATAACTGCTGATTTAGTTTGAACACTTTTTTTATATTTTAACTTGTGTTAATTGAATTTAGCCTAAGATGGTATTTTTTACCGAATTAACCCATTACGCTAGCTTCGGATTATGGTATTGGCTTACCTATTTGTGGGATTTAATAGTGCCATTATGACATATAAATTGGATCATGACATAGAAGTACTTATGCAAAAACCATCCCTAGGACCAATTATCATTTGTACTATATCATCAAAGAATGCCTACAAAGGATGTACCCTAAAATTAAAGTGAATATAAGTTTAGAACTAACTAACTATGCCAATAAGGAAAGAATCCATGGTAGCCCAGATATGTTGCTCACTGATATTCATGGAACTTTTGATGCTTAAAGTTGAAAAATAGGCAAGTACTTAGGTCCATTTTGTTAGATATGATTTGTTTTTTTTATTTGTAGGAAACTAGGTTTTGGAGCTTAAATAGAGAAAAAAGTTGAAATTATATAGGAAACCCCACCTGCAAGCCTGCCTATGTGTCATGGGTACTACCTATAGCCATGGTGGGTGGCCTCATTGGTCTAAGACATGTTAAGTTCAAAAATCCTGAAAGTTGAAATTTTTGTTCGATTTTGATGGAGGACAACTACAGGGAGTGAGTACCACTTATGCCACCATAAGTACCATCGTGGGTGTAGATTTTGAAGATTAAAGACTCTAAATTTTGAAATTTATCTAATAGTTATGATGAGGCTAATGAAACACCCCAGATTTTTGGCCCTTGGAAATTTCTTAAGCCTTGAAATCACTTCCTTGGTTATGACTAGACCCCCGGAGTCGTAGGGTGTCTTGATGAATCTTTGGGATGAGTTGTAACCAAAATAGTAAGTTGGTGGATTGAATCTTCTCTGAGTATGAGTGTCTCACTAAGAGCTATAAGGTTATGTTACGAGTCATGAGGTGTAATCATAGGATGTCCAGTGTAAGTCTCAATTTGTTTTCTGTGTTGACTACAACTGGACCATATGAGTCATAGGGTCTCATACGGTTTGGTTGGTTAAGACGTAAGTTCAGCAATGGATGGTGTCCTAGAGAGTAGCCTTGGTACAACTCGTGGTGATGAGTTGTTAGGAGACGCTACAAGTCAAAGGCTGACTTATAGTCAAAGGCGCCCTTTTTTCAACTTTTAAGTTAAGAGAATTTAAGATATTTTCCCTCTTACCCAACTTGAAACCCACATCTTATAACCTCTTTAGGGTACCATTAGACTTCATAAACATATCAACGTAACTTCTCAACACTCTCAAATTCCTCAAGGTTAAGAACACTTAGGGTTTTTGAGAGGTTTATCAATTAGGACTTCCAAGGGTAATTTCTCTTCATGCATCTTACTATTTAAGGCATATGACTCTTCCCTCATTGTTAATTTTGTATAAGTATGTGTTTTAAAGTGTTGCTCATGAGATATTTATATTTGTTTGAAACAAGGGTTAGGGTTTTTAGAATGTTCATGAATTGAACAATGTTTTCCCGTGATTTAGTTATGATTATTTATGCTTTAAATATGGATTTAAACTTGTGGGTGCATGGGTATGGTGGGTGAATTAGGAAATTATGATTTTTCCAAACTTATGACTTTTGAAATGGTTATGACCCCAACCTCATGATGAGAAATTGGTTTTAATTATGAGAAAGGTAGGAATTTGAAAAATTAAACTAGTCTTGAACCATTACATGGTATAAAGAGGTATTTGAAATACAATTATATGATTTAATGAACAAAGGGAGTTATTTTCTCTGATTTAATGAAAATTGATTTGGTATGTTGTTATTACCTAGCAAGTGTAGATTGTATGACGATACCAATAATGTATGACAAAATATTTAATGTGGTTCATCAAATGGAATTGTGTGATAAATATATTTAACTGGGTTATAAATAGGGTTGTGTAGCTGTGTCATGAAAGTGGAGGTCTGGGTGACCGATATAGAAATTGCGTTTGCCAATACGAGGGTCAAAGGGACCAGGGAGGTTCAATTCCCCTTATTATTATTTCATAATTAGGGAGGTTCGAGACTCCATAATCATTGCATGATTAGATGCTTAAGTCACCTTAGTATATGTTAGGAGGTTTGAGTCCCCTGTGTGCATATATATGAAATTATTCTTCGATTCGTGCGTCTACAAGCACTTGGGCCCGACCAAGGGTTGAGAGATGGGTGCCATATAGCCTGTGGGTACTATTATATTATGGTTGAGCTACATAATCTAGGCTAAAGTTTTAAAAATTCATGTTAAGCCTTGTTCCCTATCCCGGCATAAAATTTGTATGTGTGTGTAGTTTTATTTAGTTATGTGCATTAGATGTCTTGGTTGAATGGGCAGCATTATTTTATATTTATCCTTGAGTTACATGCTAGCATTCACACTGCTAACCATCTTTGAACGTTGTATCCCTACGCAATGCAGGAATTGGCTACACTTCTAATCCTCTTGGTCAGTGATTGCAGATCGATCGAGAGTTGACTTGAAGTGGTGAACTTCCATTCTTTAAAAGACTCCATTTCATGACTATGGATCCTTTTTAGTTATAGACTATTATATACTATTTTTGTGTATTGTCGGGGGCATGTCCTAATACTTATTGGTATTCGGTTGGTAGAGGCTTTGTTAGAGTACTGTGGACTTAGAATTGTTTGGTTGTTTGATGAATTAGTTTTACTCATATTATAATATCTTTGATTTCAAGTTTTCTTATATTTTTATATGTTTGAAATTCATATGACATGGGTGTAAGGTGATGATGGTTTGTGTATTGAGGGTGCTCTCTGGTCCTTGTTCGACTTTAGATACCTAACTCAACCAAGCCCTAGTTTAAGTCATGTCAGATTGGTATCAGAGCCTAGGTTTGGAGTCATTGGGTGTCCGATAAAGACATATCGAGTAAAATCTCTTTTATAGGTGTATAGCATGCCATACTTATATGGGAGAAGCTATAAGGCATTTAGGAATGTTTCCCGTTCTTGTTGTCTTATTTAAAGCTATTGAATCTGAGGTCCTGAGTCTCTCCAATTCCTGTGTATTCTCTTTTTAGATCATGCCTCTAAGATGATCTGAAGCTCATGGAAACTCCTCACTCTCACTTAAGGACATTGTTGATGGGAAAAGCCCTACTTATAGGGTACAGACCCAGTCTAGGGGTCTAGTTCCTGATTACCTTTCTAGAGTTCCATCGATCCCCTATAGTCCTCCTCGAGCTCCTCTAGCTAATGTATTGAATGCAGAATTTCTTTAGTCTATTAAAATGTTGGATCAGCTGGTAGATTCTTAGTCTAATCGTGTATCTTCTGGAGCCACAAGGGTTAGCCAGTTTATGAGGTTAAGTCCTCATGTGTTCACTGGTTCTAATATTGAGGAAAGATCCTAAAAACATTATTGATGAGATGGAAAAGATCTTCCATAAGATATATGTTTCTAATGTAAAGGTTGTAGAATGTGATGCCTATCAAGTGAAGGATGTAGCATAAAATTGGTATAAGGAATAGGAATAGTCTAAGGTAGACAGTGTTGAATCTGCACTATGCAATGATTTCTCTAGTGCTTTTTTGGACCATTTCTTTCCTCAGGAGTTAAGGAAGGTGAAATCAAAAGAGTTTATTAATCTGAAGCAAGGTAGGATGATGGTCAAAGAGTATGCCTTTAAATTCCATCAGCTGTCCTAGTATTCCCTTGAGTTAGTGTTTAGCATGAGAGCTAGAATAAGGAAATTTGCTTCTAGGTTATCCTGTGATTTGATTCTAGAGATTAAGGTTGCCTTATTGAATAAGGATACGTACATCTCCAGATTGGGGTGTATCTATAGTAGGTTGAGTAAGAGAAGAAGAAGAAGGTAGAAATAAGGGAAAGGCAGAATAAGAAGTTCTAATTTTCCAATCAAGGTAGAGGTCAGCGGCAGAATGGTAGAGATGGTGGAAAGTCATCTTAGAAGAAGTAGGGGAGTTTTGGTCCTAGTTTATGACTAGTGCTCCTTATCTAAAGCCGTTAGGTGATCATCATTTTTATCAGTATAGTGGGTTTAGGGCACAGGGTACCTAATCTCAATCTAGTAGGGCTCAGTCTGCTCTATCATATCCTTCTTGTAGATTCTTTCGTTAGGCGTACTGTGGGTTTTGTGAAGTGGGAAGGAATAAGTGTTTTAATTATGGCCAGATTGGTCACTTGCAGAGGGATTGTCCTTCTAGGGTTGCTTCATGGGTAGGTAAGGTTCTTGTTTCTACTTCATCAGCTTCTGCACTAAAGGGCGATGCTTGTGTTTCTAGTACTAACGCTGGCCGGAATCACTTGTATGCTCTTGCTATCGCCAGGACTCTAAGATATATCCAGATATCGTCATTGGTATGTTATGACTATTTTCTCATGATATGTATTGCTTAATTGATCTGGGGTCTATTTTTTCTTATGTGACCCTATTTTTGGCTATATATTTTTGTTTTGGTCCCGAGTATATCTCTGATCCTTTTTTTATTTCCACCCTAATAGGTGACTCTATAGTTGTTAGAAGAGTCTATAAGGGTTGTGTGGTATCTGTTGGTGGCAGAGAAACTCTGTTAGATCTAATAGAGTTAGACATGGTTGATTTTGATGTCATATTAGGAATGGAATGGTTGCACTCGTGCTATGCTTTCTTAGATTGTCGAACCTGTAAGGTCATACTTAAATTCCCTAATGATCCTGTCATCGAGTGGGAAGGGAGGTTTTAAGTGCCTAAGTGAATATTCATATCGTATCTTAGAGATTTAAAGTTGATTTCAAAGGGATGTCTTTATCACTTTGTTCGAGTTTAATATTCTTACTCGAAGGATCCTTTCTTATACTACATTCCCATGGTTAATAAATTCCCTGAGGTTTTTCCTAACGGTCTTCCTTGTATCCCTCCCGATAGAGAGATTTATTTTATGATTGACCTTGTTCTGGACAATCGTCCTATTTTTGTCCCCTTTATAGAATGGCTTTAAATGAGTTGAAGGAGCTTATAAAGAAGTTGAAAGACCTCCTTGATTAGTGGGTCTCTGTGAGGTGCTCTTATTTTGTTCATGCATAAGAAAGATGGTTCTCTTCAGATGTGCAATGATTACCGTCAACTGAATAATGTTATGGTGAAGAATAAGTATCTTCTTCCCGGATTAATGATTTATTTGTTTCTCTAAAATTTATCTTCGATCGGGTTATCATCAGCTAAAGATTAGGGAGGTGGATATCCCTAAGACTGCTTTTCAAACCTAGTATGGTTACCTAGTAATGTATTATGGTCTGACAAATGCCCCAGTGGCATTTATGGATCTCATAACTCAAGTGTTTTGTTAGTTCTTGGATTTGTTTGTAATAATGTTCATTGGTGATATTCTTTGTATTCTAGGAGTGAGGTAGATCACGTTGATCATCTTCACATTGTTTTGTAGTGCTTGAAAGAACAATATTTGTATGCTAAGTTTTCAAAGTGCCAATTCTGGTTAAAAGTTGTTACTTTCTAGGTGTCATTTTTGTTGAAGGGATCATGGTGGATCAACAGAAAGATGCAGTGGGTATGAAGCGGCCTAGGACCAAGACTCTAACTGATATTCGGAACTTCTTAGTCTTAGCCAATTACTATATGAGATTTATGAAGATTTTCTTGACTATAGGTTCCTCGCTAACTAACTTGACCTAGAAGAAAGTGAAGTTCTTCTGGGTTGATATTTGTGAGGGTAGTTTTGTAAAGCTGAAAGATAGGTTGACTTCATCTCAAGTTTTATCCTTGACCAAAGGTAGTGATATATTTATGGTTTATTGTGATGCGTCTCGTATGTGACTTGGTAATATGTTGATGCAACATGTTAAGTTGGTGGCTTATGCTTATAAGTAGTTGAAAGCTCACTAGAGAAATTATCTGACTCATGACTTAGAGTTGTTGGTTGTGGTGTTCGCATTGAAGATTTGGCATCACTATTTGTATTGAGTCCATATTGTATTTATTCTGATCATAAGATCCTGCAGTATGTGATCACTCGGAAAGATCTAAACTCAAGTAGAGGAGATGGCTTGAGTTGTTCAAGTATTATGATATGAGTATTTACTACCACCCAAGTAAAGCTAATGTGGTTGCTGATGCTCTTTGCAGGTTATCCATGGGAAGTCTAGATCATGTAGATGAGGATAAGCGGGAATTGGTGAAAGATATTCACTATTTGGCTAACCTTGGAATTTGTCTCTTTGACTCTGAGGATGGGGGTGTGTTTGTGCAAAAGGTGGCGCAATTCTTTCTTGGTAAGAAAATAAAGTAGAAGCAAGTATTAGATCTTATATTCATGAAGATTAAGGGAGATGTGGGACATAAAAAGATTATAGCTTTTGAGATTAGTGAAGATGGTATCTTGAGGTACCAAGGCAGGTTATATGTAACTCGATATGGATGGGTTGCGAGATAAGATCATAGTTGAGGCTCATGAGTCGCGTTATGTCATTTATCCTGGTTCGATAAAAATGTATCATAATCTTAATGAGATTTATTGGTGGAAAAATATGAAGCGGGATATGGCTAGTTTTTTTTTCAAATTCATGGTGTGCCAACAAGTGAGGGTTGAGCACTTGTGGCCCAGAGGGTTGTATCAAGAAATTAAGTTACTTGTGTTGAGGTGGGAAGTCATTAATATGGATTTTGTTAATGATCTTCCTCGATCTTAAAATTAGTTTGATTCGATTTGGGTCACCATTGATAGGATGACTAAATCTGCTCATTTTTTGCCAGTGAGGACTAATTTTTTGGCAGAAGACTATACAAAGTTATTCCTCAAAGAGATTATGAAGTTGCATGGGGCTCTTATTTCTATGATGTCAGATCCTGGTACTCAGTTCTCATCATAGTTTTGGCATTTATTTCATAAAGGTTTCGTAACTAAGGTGTGCCTTAGTACTGCTTTCCACCCGCAGTCAGATGGGAAAGCAAAAAGACTATTCAGACATTAGAAGACATGCTTAGAGCTTGTGTGATTGACTATGGTGGTAATTGGGTTGATTATTTTCCTCTTATAGAGTTTTCGTATAATAATAGCTACCACTATAATATTAGGATGGCTCCGTTTAAGGCATCGTATGGTAGGAGGTGTAGATCTTCTATTGGGTGGTTTGAAGTTGGTGAGGCTAAGATGTTTGGCTCGGATTTCATTCATCAAGCTATTGGTAAGGTGAAGGTGATTCAGGATAGACTTAAAGTTGCTCAAAGTTGCCAAAAGCCCTATGCGGATGTGAGGCGGAGCGATTTAAGTTTAGTATTGGTGATTGGGTGTTCTTGAAGGCCTCTCCCATAAAGGGAGTGACGCAGTTTGGTAAGAAGGAAAAGATCAGCCCCCGATATACTGGTATGTACTTGGTGTTGAAGAGGGTTGTTAATGTTTCATATGAGTTTGATTTACCTCCTAGTTTAAGCTCTATTTATTTGGTGTTTCACATTTAATGCAGAGAAAGTGTTTGGGTGATCCTTTGATGGTTATTTTTTTTTGAGCGGGTAGGTATTTTAGATTCCTTATCTTATGAGAAAGTCCTAGTTAAAAAATTTAGATTGGCAAGTTCGTCGGCTGCGAACAAAGGACGTAACTTTGGTAAAAGTTCTATGGATGAATCACAAAGGTGTAAGAGGCCATTTGGGAAGTGGAAGAGGACATGAAGTACAAGTTTCCACTCCTATTCCCTATTTTGGAAAACCTTGCTTAAGGTATGTATTGCTCTTAACATCTTTGTTTTCTATCTTTGTTACAGAAAGATTACAAATTCCTTGGTATTTTTATTTTTTGTCTTAAAGGTAAGAGTAGAGGTATGTGGAGTAAATTTATGTTAATCAATGCCTCGTCCCATCATTCGAGGACGAATGATCCAAGTGAGGGATAATTGAAACACCTCAAATTTTTGGCCCTTGGAAATTTCTTTAGCCTTGAGCTTACTGCCTTGGTTACGATAGGACCCCCAAAGTAGTATGGTGTCTTGACAACTCGTAACCAAACCTGTAAGTTGGTGGCTTCATTCTACTCTAAGTACGAGTGGTTCACTAAGAGCCAAAAGGTTATGTTACGAGTCATGAGGTGTAATCATAAGGTGTCTAGTGTAAGTCCCAGTTTGGGTTCTTTGTATACTATGACGTGAACCTACTAGTTGTAGGGTCTCATTATGAGTTCATTGGTTGAGTTGTAAGGTCAGTAGTGGATGGTATCCTAGAGATTATCCTTGTTAAAACTCGTGGTGATAGTCATAAACAGACGCTACGAATAAAGGGATAACTCAGAGTCAAAGGCGACCTTTTTTCAGCTTTTAAGTTAAGGGCATTCTACACATTTTCTCTCTTACCTAATTTGAAACTCATGTCTTATAACTCCTTTAGGGTATTATTGTCCCTCATAAACACATCAATGTAACTTCTCAACACTCTCAATTTCCTCAAGGTCAAGAATACTTCGGGTTTTCAATAGGTTAATAAATTAGGGATTTCAAGGGTGATTTCTCTCTGTACATCTTACTATTGCAGGCATGTAATTCTTCCCACATTGTTAATTTTGTAAAAGCATGTGTTTTAAAGTGTTGTTCATGAGATGTTCTTATCGGTTTGAAACAAGGGTTGGCTGTTTTTGAATATTATTTTTCCATGATTTAATTATGATTATTTATGCTTTAAATATGGATTTGAACTTGTGGGTACATGGGAATGGTGGTTGAATTAGGGAATTGTGATTTTTCAAAACTTATTAGCGTCTTGTATCATTCGGGTAAAGCCAATGTAGTGGTTGATGCTCTAAGTAGGATGTTTATGGGTAGTGTTGCTCATGCGGAGGATGGTAAGAAGAAGTTAGCTCAGGATGTTCATCATCTTGCCCGTCTAGGTGTTCACTTAGTCAATTCAGCAGAAGGTAATATATGGGTGTGGAGTAGTTCAGAATCATTCCTGGTTTCCGAGTTAAAGAAAAAGTAGGATAGGGATCCCAGTCTAGCTAATTTGAAAGAATCAGATAAAGAACAGAAGGTAGAGGTTTTCTCCCAAGGGGGAGGTCGTGTGTTGCACTGCCAGGGTCAGCTATGTGTGTCAGGTATAGATGTTCTAAGACAGTGAATTCTAGCAAAAGTGCATGGTGCGGATTACTCTATTCATCCAGGGGCCACTAAGAGGTACCGTGATTTGCGGGAGATCTATTGGTGGAGTGGGATAAAGAGAGACATTGCAGAGTTTGTGGCTAAGTGCTCAACATTTCAGTAGGTTAAGATTGAGCATCAGAAGGCAAATGGGTCTATGCAAGAGTTCAGTATTCCCACCTGTTAATGGGAAGAAGTGAACATAGACTTCGTGATGGATTTTCCTCGTACTCATCGTCAGCACGATTCAGTTTGGGTCATTGTAGACAGGATGCCCAAATCAGCTCATTTCCTACCAGCTATACCTTTTTTTCAGCCGACGATTATGCCAAGCTCTATGTTAGAGAGTTGGTCAGATTACGCAGAGCTCCGTTGTCCATTATCTCAGATAAAGGTACGCAATTCACCTCTCATTTCTGGAAAGCCTTCTAAAAGGGTCTTGGTACTCAAGTCCACCTCAGTACAGACTTTCACCCTCAGACAGATGGTCAAGCAGAAAGGACCATTCAGACTTTAGAGGATATGATGCGAGCGTGTGTGATAGACTTTAAAGGTATTTAAGATGACCACTTTCCTTTGATTGAGTTCGCATATAATAACAGCTATCATTCCAGCATTCAGATGGTTCCATTTGAGGTGCTTTATAGGAGGAGATGTAGGTCTCCCATTGGTCGGTTTGAGGTAGGTGAGGCCACAGTGGTAGGGTCTAACTTTGTATTCAATACCTTGGAAAAGGTTTAGCTAATTAGGGAAAGGCCTAAGACAGCTTAGAGACGATTGAAATCGTACGCAGATGTGTGGAGAAAGTATCTCAAGTTTGAGGTTGGTGATTATATGTATTTTAAAATCTCTCCTATAAAAGGAGTGAAAAGGCTTGGCAGGAAGGGGAAGCTCAGTCCCTGATATGTCGGTCCTTATTGAATTCTCAGCTATTTCGAAAAGGTAGCTTAAACACTTAAGTTGCCTTTAGACTTAGCTTCAGTCCATCCAGTGTTCCATGTCTCCTTGTTAAATGAATGCATAGGTGACCCAGCAGTTGTAGTCCTTGTAGGGAGTATAGACGTTCAAAACAGCCTCTCTGATGAGGAGATTCCAGTCAAAATCCTTGATTATCAGATTCGTAGACTGAGGAAAAAAGAGGTCCCTCTAGTCAAATTTCTTTGGCGGAATCAGTCCGTTGAGAGAGCTACTTGTGAAGCAGAAGTAGATATGCGGACCAAGTATCCTCACCTCTTCTTCGCTAACTCAGACTCAGCCTAAGGTAACAGTTTTTCCTTGAACTTACTCAGTTCCATGCTCAAATTTTCCTTTATAGACTTGGTACCAGTTACCATTGCATATTCAGTTGTGACTTTAAGCATCAAATATATATGTTCAGCCTGAGAAACTCAGTTTATGAACAATCCCAGTCATTGATAACACTCAATCTACAGCTCTCGTAGGAGTGTAAAGCGGTCGTTAGCAAATATAGAACCCAACTGGGTTGGGTATCGATCCCACAGGGAATAGCTTGGTCAACAAGTAAGCAAAGATTACTAGACTTTTAGTGCAAGTCTCGTAAAAAGGGGGGATTGTAACGTGCAATTGATGTAACCAAAGTAATAAAGTAAAAACGGAAAATAGCAAAGTAAAAAGTAAGAATGTTTGGTAGGATGTAAAACAATGAGAATTGAGGAGTTGGGGTTATGTCCACCTTCTGAGTTATACGTCTGTATTGGCTATGAGTGTGTTGAATTCCGACATGCATGTGCTTATAGAGAATTGTATTCGATGGTAAATCCAGGCGTCTTTCGACCTATTCGAGGATTATTTCACTTTAACTCTTTCGAGCTTAAAGCGTTTCTAACGGTACGAATTCTCCAAGAGGTTAATCCAGTTATGGCACTAACTGTTTAATAGGGGATGGGACCCTACTACCTCGACATTATCTCTTTTCCAGACAGATAACCTTTCTTTCGAACAAGTTAAATGTTATACTGGCGTATTCTTGCGTTTGCAACCACAAAAAATTTAGGTTAAGATGAAGAGAATAATGATATAAGCAGCATACGTGTCACGAACTCACAAAATCATAGTAATAGATATTATCTCATTTGGCTTCCATAACCCCAACAGAGAGGTTTAGTTACCCATGAGTGCGAAGGAAATCACAATTGACACTGTTATTATACCACAAGAAAGATTTCGTGTAATAATGGTGTGGTAGGCGTTAGGCGTGAACTTCCCTAGCAAGTAACGTTTCTCTTGTTATGGAAAAATAGATGAATAGAAGAATAGAAGAAGAATAAAAAGTAGAACTAATGGAAGAATTAGAAGTAGTAGTCAATGTATATTAGAAAGATGGAAAGAAGATATAAAATCTCTAGCAAAATAGGGTATTTATAATACCCATATCCTATTCCTACTAAGCTAATGAAATACTTAACCAAATCCTACTAAGCTAATGAAATACTTAACCCAATTGTACTAGGTTAATGTATCACTATCCTAATCCTAATAAATTACTGCTAGTCCCCAAAGTCTTCAGAATTGCTGTTTTAGCCTGGGACAGGTTTCCCATACATCACTTTTGGTCCTTAGGCGTCCAAGCTTCCTTTTCTCCCCTCGTGAAGCTTTCTTTGGCGTCAAGTAATCCATAAAATGCTGAATTCTGCATCATTTATACCTGAAACTTTGCTAATCATATTCGTTAGCTCACTTACAAGAAAAAGGACTAAAAGTGCATGAAATATATAATTTGTTCTCAAAACTTAGCTAAAATATGGGCAAAATCTAATGCTATAGGCGTGTAAATTCGCCTATCATCAGTCATGCATTCATAAATCATGTTCAGCTATATGCTCATGCATCTGATATGCATGTTCAGTATGAAATTTCAGCATATCAGTAATGTCAATTATGAAATCATGTTGCAGTAGTGCATATCCAGTATCTAAATTCAAACTATAAGTATTTCCCAGCTTAGTCAGTCTTATTCAAGGATGAATGCTCCCAAGAGGGAGATATTGTAAGACCCCGCAAAATCCTAAGCTTAGCTTAGTCCTTTAAAGCTTATTAAGGGGTCCCAAATGTAGAAAATTTTAGCTAAGTATTCAGACTTAGTGTTATTTAGCCTTCGTAGGTTGGCGACTCTATTTCACGACCCTCATGACCTTCAAGTAATGATTTTTTGGTGGAATCATGATCAATAATGTTAGTAGGTGTTCTCAGACAAGTTTCAAACCAGTGGATCGACAGATCTCAATGCACCGCATCGCCCATCACGTCGATGAGTATTTTTCCCATCTCCCAGTGTAGATTCCAGTGAACTGACATGGCCAATTGGCTATCGCGTCGATTCCAACAATTCGGTGCGTCGGTATGCGCGTCGCCAACTTAGTTTTTAGTTATTAAAAAGTCACATCCTCAGAGGTAATTAGGTCTTTTCACACCTCATTTCAGCCTCCAAAACATAAGATTAAGCCCCTTTAGAGGCAAAATCCATTCATCTTTCTCAAAATTTCTCAAGAAGCAAACCCTAGGATCTCTAATTCAAGATTCAGCCTTCAAGAACACTTCATCATTCTTCGTAAATTTGAATACCAAGGTATGTCAAGTGTTCATCCAAGGGTCCCTTCCATCCTTGGAGTCCAAGAAACTCTTTTAAACTTTAAGTAAATTGATTTCACGTCTTCCATAATTTGGATTCAAGTGTATTCATGATTATAATGTTGATTGGGTTTCTATTCCATGATAAAGTGCAAGATTTATGTAAAAACAATTATTATGTAGGTAGTATCATGTGAATTTATGTTAAAGACTTGAAGTTGTGATGCTCATGAGTTTATTAGTACTATGCGCATATAAAATGCCTTCCAAGTGTTTGATGAGTTGATCATGTGAATTAAATAGTGGGATTATATCATGTTAGCATGTATACTAGTTCATGCCATTCAAGTGTTTGATAAAATGACTCTATAGATGCATTATGAACAAGTGTACATTTCTATTCTATACAAGGTCATGTGATGCTTTACTTTTATGCTATCGAGTCCTGAGGTTATTTAATACCCGATAATTTAGCTGATTACCTAGAGCCAGTGCCAGTTACAGAATAATCGCAGTCATGTCACGATCAGTAGAACTCTCAGTCATTTACAGAACTTAGGAAAAATTCAGTAGACTCAGTATTAATCCAGTCCAATTTAGTATTCAGTTAAGACCTCAGTAAATTCAGTTAGTTATAGAATTTAGTAGTATTCCATCAATCAACAAAACTCAGTGAACTCGGTTTAGTTCAGTTAGAAAGTATAATCAGTAGCAGTTCAGTCAAGCCTAATATGAACTAGGAATCAGTTCAGTGTCTATTCAGTTGGGAGTAGGATTCAGCACCGAGTGAACCCAAGCATGGGGAGTCACCTGCCAGTAGAGGGTGTGATCCTTAGAAGCAGTCCTTATGTTCCATAACTACGTAGCCAATGTAGGTTGAGATATCAACCTGCCAGCTGAGGGTTGATGAGGTGTCCTACCTTCTCATTGAGGGTACCACCACTCTTATTCAAAGAACCTACCAGATGAGGGTTAAATAGCTTATCTTTACCCGTGGCACAATAATGACACTATAATACCCTGTAAAGTCCTCTTCTAGTCTGAGCCTTAGAGCATATTCAGTAAAGTGGAAATCCAAGTCTAAAAGTTTTAGAAATATCTTCCTAAGTATGAAATACTTTGAATCGTGTGGAATTTTCCTAATTTCTACTTTTTATCATGTAGAGAATTGAATAAGCTTTCCATTGGTACCAAATTTGCCCAAATCGAACCTTCGGGTTAAAAGTTAGAGCCATTTTAGTGAGACAGTGTGCCACCTAGCATCTTAGTGCGTCGCACAGCTAGCCAAAATGGAAATCGTCAAAATCCAGTGAGCCTCCGTGATTCCACCACGTCGCGATATAGTTCCAGTTTGTAACCAAAGATGGAAACGCAATTTTCACCGCGTCACGCCGTCATGCAGTTTCCCAATTGTCCAATTTCCAATGAACTAGCACGTCGGGCCAGCATGTAAAATTAGGATTTTTTTCAGTTTAATTCCAAGGGCTTTTTGGTCTGTTACCCTTATCCCCAACCGCTATAAATACCCGACTAAGGGATTTTAGCCTCATTTTCTCTTCTTCCACAAAGAACTAGGGTTTTCAAAAATCAAAATCCTCTCTTCTTCAACAAAGATCAAGAAAGATCTAGAGAAATCAAGAAATCTTCCGAAGTCTTTCAAGAAAAGAGTTTCCCAAGGTATGTAGATGTTGATTCTTGGGTCCCTTTCATCTAAGAAGCTTAAGAACCCTTTTGAAAACTTTAAGATTTTTATGCTTATGAGATTCCATGATTTGTATGAGTTGAATTGATGTTCCTTGTGCTATTGAGTTTTGATTTATGTTTGTGTACAATATTTATAAGCTTTGACCCTAGTATGTGGAATTTATGTGATGTGTTCATGGCATTTGATAGTAGAAATGGTTGAATAAGTGAAGCATGTCCCCCATAGGTTTGATAAAGAGCTTAGGTGAAGCATAAAGGCCATTATAGTATGTTGAAGATGAAACCCCAAAATGTGAGTTAGTTTATGCGTGCCTAGTGTTTGATAAAATGCCCAAGTGGATGAATTATTCCATGATAGTGGGAAATCCCCAAATAAGTATGAACCTGTGCGTGTCTAGTGATTTTTGAAGTACCTTAGTGAACAAGTGGAGATGTGATGGTAGTAAATTCCCCAATTTTGTGCTCTTTGATATATGCTAAGTTTTTAATACATGTCAAGTGGTTAGCAAGTTCAGACATGACAGTATGAAGTTTTCCCCAAATTATATGATGTCCAAATACATGTCAAGACTGATTTAGGTGTGAAATACTTAAGGAAAAACCTTGTTGAATGGAGTATGATCTAGTAGCATGTTTCCCCTACGCTATTATATATTTGTGATCCCTAAATGCTTAAAGTGATGTCTTAGTGATTGTGAGGATGAACATATGATATGATTCCTAAATACTTGAAGAGATACTTTAATGATAATGATGATGAATGTATGACTGTGATGATGAATGAATGATTGTGATAATGATGATGATAAATGGTTGTGATGATGGAGGAATGATTATGCTTTATTTTATGTTATCGAGTCCTAGGGGTATTTATACCCGATAATTTAGCTGTTGTCTAGAGCCCGTGTCAGTTTCATAATAATTCCAGTCGATCCATGATTCTCAGAACTCAGTGAGCTATAGAACTCTGTATCCTCAGACAATTGCAGAACTTAAGAAAGCTCAGTAATCTCAGTTATCTTTGTAATCTCCGTATCACTAGTGATCTAGCCTCGGTCCTGTAATTAGCTCAGACCTAATAGTATACAAGTGTTCAATTCTAATCTTGAAAGTGACCGAATAATCTATTCAAGCTCTGTATCATCAGTCAGATACCATAATTCAATACCATTTCCGTCAGATATGGAACTAAGTGATCTCAGCATAGCTCAGTCATATCTTTTGATAAACATGATCAGTTATCAGTATCAGATTCAGTTCAGTTTTTGTTCAGTTAAGATTTCAGTTCAGAGTCTTTCAGTTGGGAGTAGAAACTAGCACTAAGCTAAGGAAGGGATAGTGGCTCTTTCCATCAGTGAGAGAGGCCAAAGTCGTTAGTAGTAATCCCTGACCTCCCGAACTGCGTAACCAGCATAGGATATAGGAGTCACTATTAGGAAAGGTTGTCACCTCCAGAGAAAGAGTATTTGACTATTATATTGCCTTAGGTCGACTTCCTGATAAGGGTCATCCGTCAGAGAGGAATGACCAGAGAGAGGTCTTTACCCGTGGCACGGTATTGACACCCTTCCAGCTAGGGTTATAGGTTGGACTCCACCTGTGGTAGGTCGGGGCATGTTGATTAAGTAACTACTTCCCACAGTTTCAGTTACAATTTTATTTTCAGTATCAATCTTCAAAAATCAGGACTGTTAGATACAGTTATCTATCACTATGAGGAACTCAGATAGTTCCATTGATTCATGGACTATCTCGTCAGATAGGCTTGGTCTCATATACATTTATTTGATATCATATTCATAGATATGCCGCCAGACAGGCTTGATTTATAATCTTAGATTCTATTGAGTAATCTTGTTGTCAGATTCAGATATGATCATTTCCTTACCATTGATAATAGCTTCCTTAATCATCCGTTAGAGAGGTTGATCTTTAATCTTGTCAGTCGAGAGCATTAAGCTCATAATTTAGCCATTGACGTAAGTACATCTAGTTTCTCAGTCATCAGTATCAAATGAGTCAGTATCTCAGTATCTCAGTGAGTTCAGTCTGTAGTAAGGCAGTACCCGAGTTTTAGTCTCTAGAGTTATGATGATTGTGACTATGGTCTATGCATTCATGTATGTGTATGTGTTCTCGTGCGACATTATCATGATTATTTAGTTTAGATATTATGCACGTATGATCCCTTGCATTTAGCCTTACCCCGTCTAAATACTTAGTACATTCCTGTACTGACACATTTATGCTATGGTGTTTTATTTGGCACCATAGATTTAGAGGCACAGGACCCAGAGTTTCCTTAGCAGTTCAGTCCCAGTCAGCAGCAGTAGTCATAGCTGTGAGTCCTCTTCTTTCGAGGACGAATCTTAGTTTACTATTATAGCATTAGACTTTATTTATATTTTTAGAAGACGAAGTTAGTTGGGGACATGTCCCATCAACTCTACATTTTAGACAGTTTAGAGGCTTTTCAGACAGATGTCAGATGTATTAGTAATTAGTTTTTTATATTTTGAGTATTCATAGATGTGTTGAACCTTATGGCTAGTTTCTATATTTATTTCAGATATTATGCAGTGTACAGGTACAGATATCAGTAAAGGGTTATCTTGTGGTCCTTCGGGTCAATAAGCATTATGTGATGTCTCGGGATGGGATCTCAGGTCGTTACAGACACCCTTCCAACTGGGGTTACTGGTTAGACCCTAACCTATTCAGAGAGAAGAATGTCGGTTAGATGATTACCTCCCACAGTCTTAGTTTTAGTCTTCAGAGTGGAACTTTGCTCAGTTCTATAGTAATCAGAACTGTCAGAGACAGTCACTCAGTTCAGTATGAAACTCAGAATAGTTCCACAAAATCAGGACTGTCAAATACAGTCACTAAGTTAACAGTAATACAATATCAGCAAACTCAAATATCAGTAAATCGGTGATTCAGAACTCAGTATCCAGTATTATCATGACCTATTTATAGTTTACATATTTATGCATGTAGTCTCATTCAACTATGTTCGTGTTATTCAGTCAGCTATTTTCATGCATATGAACCCACTAATGTCAGCCTATCTCACTTAGCATACCAATATTCAAAGTACTAACGCATACCTTTCTTTTGCGCTATGATGTCTTATATCATAAGTTCAGAAGCACGAGCTCCCAATCATACTTAGCAGTCTGATCCATCAACAACAGTCTAGTGGTGAGTCCTTATTGATTGAGGATAGATTTACTATTACAGTATTTCAGTACTCAGATTATTTTAGTAGTCGGAGTTAGTTGGGGACTTGTCCCATCAACTCCTTATTCAGATAGTAGAGGCTTATAGACTAGAGTATTTTCAGACAAAATGTTTAGTTTTGGTAATTACAGTATTACTATTCAGTTATTACAGCAGGTACCAATCATGGGTTAGCTTGTGGTCCTTCGAGATTATGAGCATCGTGTAGCGTCTGGGGTATAGACTCGGGGCATTACATAGGCAGGTTTGATTCCTCTATAAATCATTACATGATCGGGTGTTTAAGTTACCTTAGTATATATCGAGAGGTTTAAGTCCCCCATGTGCATGTATATGAGATTATTCTCTGGTTCATGTGGCTACACGCACTGGGTCCCAACCAGGGGGTGAGAGTTGGGGACCATATAGCCCATGGGTGTTATTATATGATGGTTGAGCTAGACAATCTAGGCTAAAGTTTTAAAAATGCATGTTAAGCCTTGTTCCCTATCCCGGCATGAAATATATATATGTATTTGCATATGATTATATCCATTGGATGACTTAATTTGAATTGATGGCATTATTTTATCCTTATCCCTGAGTTACATGCTAGCGTTCACCCCGCTAATCTTCTTCAGAATTGTATACCTACGTAATACAGGAATTGGCCACACTTCTACTCCTCCTACTCAGTAATTGTGGATGGATCAAGAGTTGACTTAAAGTGTTGAGGTTCTATGCATTGAAGGCCCCATTTCAGGACTATGTTTTCCTTTTTAGTTATAAACTATTGGATACTATTTTCTACTATAGTCGGGAGCATATCCCAACACTCTATTGATATTCAGTTGGTAGAGGCTTTGTCGAACTACTGTGGACTTGGGATGGTTTTGTTGTTGGATGGTTTGGTTATACTCATATTATAATATCTTTGATTTTAAGTTTTCTTATATTTTTATATGTTTGGAATTCATCCGATATAGGCGTAAAGAGATCAATGGTTTGGGCATTGTGGGTGGACTCTGGTCCTTGTTGAACTTGAGATACCCAACACGACCAGGTTACAAATCACTTATCTCGCCTCGAGGAAGAGGCAATGCAAAAGTTAGAGGATGAGCTTGATATAGATGATACTTTTCCAAATGAGCAGGTCTTGGCAATATTTCAAGGCTTACTACCCTAGTTTGCTAATTATGTCAACTTTTTGCAAATGATCTTGTTCCATATGATTTGTCCTTCCAGCAGTGTAAGTGGTCGATGCATGAGGTGAGGAAGTATTTCTATGATGAACATTATCTCTTTTAGATTTGTGTGGATAGAGTTATTCGTATATATATTCTTGGGGTAAAGATGATGAGCATTCTTGAGGCTTGTCATTCATCAATAGTTGGGGTCATCATAGTGGTACCCGCATAGCCCATAAAATTCTGTAGTATGGGTATTATAGGCTGACTATCTACAAATATGCTCATGATTTTGTTCAAGACTATGATCAGTGTCAGCGGCAAGGTAATATTTCATGAAAACATGAACTCCATATGACACTTATCTTGTAGTTGGAGTTGTTTGATATATGGGGAATAGATTTCATGGGTCCATTTATGAGTTCCTATTAGAAGAAGTTTATTCAAGTGGCAGTTGACTATGCTTCGAAGTGGGTAGAGGCAGTTGATTCCCAACAATATGGGTCAAAGCGACACTATGTTTTTGAAAAAGAATATCTTTTCTCGATTTGATACTCTAAATATGATTATTAGTGATGGTAGGTCTCATTTCTTTAATCGTATTTTAAGGCCATGCTTAAAAATATGGTGTGGAGGATAAGGTTACCACACCTTACTATCCGCAAATAAGTAGGCAGGTGGAGGTCTCTAATTATGAGATCAAGTCCATATTAGCAAAGAATGTGGATGCAAATAAGACTAATTGGTCAGGAAGTTAGATGATGCTTTGTGGATCTATCAGACAACTTTTAAGACCCCTAGAAATTCCTCTACTTATAAAATTATGAACGGCAAAGCATGCCACTTACTGGTCAAACTTGAGCCCAAGGAACTATAGGCATTGAAAAAGCTGAACATTGAGTGGCATGATGCAACAAACTTGAGAATGAGAAAAATAAATGAGTTGGATGAATTTTGGCTCTGAGCTTTGAGAGTTCAGCTCTTTACAAAGTAAAGATGAAGATGTATCATAAAAGATGATCGTGAAAAGAGTGTGCGAGCTCGGTGATATGGTATTGTTATATAATTCAAGACGTCACTTATTTCCTGGCAAGTTAGAGTCTATATGGTATGGACCATTCACTATGCTTAGGGTGTTCCCACATGGTGTTACTCAATTGAAACATGATAATGAAGCCCCATTCAAGGAGAATGGACACCATGTTAAATACTATTTAGGTAATGTTGATGAGGTGAAAGTTTTTGTTGATGTAAGACTTGGTGAAGTCTGACTAGCCAAGGCATCCGAGTTGTGCCCTAATGTTAAATTAGACTCTTCATAGGACGCAACCCATGGGCTTGTTGGTGAAGTCTGAGTAACCAACATAGCCACATCGTGCCACGATGTTAAATCAATCGTTGGGTGAAGGGCAACTCACTCTCTTAGTGTTCATGTTGTTTTATTTTTTATAGGTGAAAGAATGAGGAAATACCACGAACATGGTACGAAATTAAGAAAATTATAGGTAAGGAGTCTTATTGACCCACTTATGGAGGTCATAAGTCCCACCAAAGATAGGTAAGTGATGCAGTAGTTATCAGAGGGAACATCTGAGAAGTTTAGATCTCTGAACTTTTCCTATGAACCCACCTACGGGGGTTGTAAGTACCACTTAAGACCTAATGAGTGGTGTAGTTTAAATCAAAAACAAAGTTAAGAGAATTTGCAAAAAAAATTCCACTAACAGCATGCCACTTACAAGTCGTAATTGGAATCGTATCTGGGATGGGCCCAAGTTAATTGACTAGATCTGACCCAACCCACTAGCTTAAAAACTAAAAACCCTATCATATTCCCCCATTATTCTTAAATTTTGTAACTCCCACCTAAATTCAAACTTCCCAACTCCCTATTAACTGTATAAAAGGAAAAAATCCCTAATAATCTCAATACCAAAATTCCATTTCATTTGTGCTCATAGAGCATTCAGGCTAGGGTTTCATCCAACTTTTTTTATTTTCTACTTCCATCGCTTGAAATTAAGGTCTCTTGGCTCCTACTGGTATTATATTTTGATATTGACAAAGAAAATTGAGTTAGTGCTTAGAATATACTTCATAATTTTATGAAACTCATGAATCTTGTTAGTAGAAGCCTGGAATAATATAAGAATCAAAATTATGGCATTGTTCTTAAATGGAAAACCTATGGTTAATCCCTAAATGGAAGTTGAAGTTGAAGAGGTAGATGTAAATCAACAAGTTTTTGGAGTAATGCATGTGTTTTTAAACTTGATAAATGTTATTCTACGCAAATTAGACTTAAATATGAAAAATATATTGTGTGGGGATGAACAATTTGAGAAAAATTTAACTACCATCTGGAGGTTACCTATGATGGGACTTACGATCCACGTAAGTGGCACTTACGAGGCGTAGGTCCCATCATAGGTACCGGACCTAATGTCGTAAAGTATCATGGCATTGTCTGACACTTACGAGGGAACCTATAACCCACATAAGTGTCACGTATGGCCCGTAGGTGGGGTTGTAGGTAGCCTAACCCTCATTTTTCAAATTTTTATCAAATTATTTGTTTTCCTCTTCTGTTTCAAGCATTAATAACTACTCACTCAGGTACAATGGCACCTAAGTTATCCTAGAAGAAAAGAGTATAGTTGAGGCTTCGGGATGAATCCCCTGAGAGAAGTGGCTCGGCTGAGAAGTACCTGATTTCTCTTAATAAAGTATCGGCCCCATGAACCAGAGGCTGCTCTTAGAGACAGCCCTAGGTTGCAGCAGCAGTTGTTGAAGCCACATTAGGAATATATGGCACCCAGCCTTCCACCACACAGACTCAGTTGGGCAATCAACCTATATCTACATAGGTTGAGACCTAATCATCTACACTTAGACCAGTTCCTAGGCTGAGGACGAAGACGGCCAGGACTTCACCACCATATTCTCCCCAGTCTAAGGAGGGAGAGCATTCTTAAGAGGATGATGTAGACGAGAAGGAATAGTTAGAGTCCATAGATATGGTTGATTCTAGATCTATTTCTAGTTCAATTGAGGGGGAGCACTCACTCGGCTCCTAGTCTAAGGAGGGGTTGGGTGATGCATCTTATTCATCTATTAAGTCAGATTTAGTTGCACTATAGACGGTACAACTTAGGTGTTGCATCAGGTTTCATCTTTTTCTACAGCTTTCATACAACCTTCTACACAATATGCTGCCTACTGATCCATCATTGTTCGATCTTACTTCAAACTCTACACAAGCCTCAGCTAAATATATAGTTGAGATAAACCCAAGATGGTGTGTAGAGGGGTCTCAATATATCTATGAGAGATATCTATGTTACTGAGAATGGTCGACCCAAGAGAGTCATGGCAATTGAGTGGAGGATAGACTTGACTAGGCTAGAAGGGAAACCAAAAATGAGAGCCTCCTTTATAGGTATAGGTTAAGATTGATGACTCAGCCTCAGGGATCTTACATCATGGCTATGGTCCATGTGTTTTATGATTCATATGCCTTCTCATTATACTTGAGTGCCCCATGGGAGAGTAGAGTAGTAGAAAATACTTTATTAAGCATATGTTATTCCAAAGGGTCAGAGTAGATAATCTATGGAAGCTATCTATCGAGTGATATTTGGGGTAGATTATGAGGGACCAGCATCTACAACTGAGTTTGATTTTAGTATGAGACTTGTGTGCTACAGACACTCTATGAGAGATACTGACTTTCAATAATAGAGGATTGATTTTTTAAGGTATATAGCCCATTAGATTTCTAATTTTGGTGATGATGCCCCGAGATAGAGGGTAAATGGGAGATTAAGAAAGCACCGCTGCATTTTGCAGCCATATTTTGGTGGACCATAGTGAACTTCAAATTGAGTCTGATCAAACCAAACAATGTTCTTACATGGGAGAGGACATAGTGGTATCTTGTTTGTTGATGGGTCTGAGATTGAGTTTACCACACTAATCAGGCTAGAGATACAAACTTATACATTTGGTAAGACCAATACTCTCCCTATTTAGTGTCTTATTTGGTAATTGTGTAAGGTGTCATATGTGTAGTATATACCTAAGGTTTATAGGAGGATTATAATGATAAGAATTTTAGATATTAGCTTGATCAACGATCCAACAAACCCAGTCCTTATCAAAGATCATAGGCTTCTTCAATAGTTATTTCGGTCTACTTTTATGGACCTTCAGCTTTGGAAGAGCATGTTGATAGGCAATACATGAATGTTAATAATTATATGAGTGGGCTGAGAGATGCACCCAAGGTTTCTATAGAGGATGAGGGAGCCCCAGCTATGCCCACTTTAGCCCTGGCTTCTACATATGAGCCAGCTGGGGCATCTATTGTATCCTCTTGCCCCACTGCCACAGCCAAAGGTATTATTGGTGTACTGTGTGAATTATTATAGCACCTAGTGGATAGGCAGGATGAGAATACTTTCTTCCATACTGAGGTAGAGTCTGAGCTTGCTATTTTGTATGGCCAGATCTAGCCTTGGGTTCGGACGACTTTAGAAAGTGTTGATGCTCCGGTGAAGGAAGAGTTAAGAGTTGAGATAATAGAGTTTACTAGTGGGTTACATTCCATATCAATGATTTTGAGGGCCAGGTGTCTGTATGATCTAGAGATATGCAAGCTCCTGATCTATATAGGATTAGGGAAGAGGTGGCCACACTATGTACAGAGGTACTCTCTCTTACTGATATAGATTCTATCCATTCCCCCCGATTATCCTTTCATTCACTCTGACCATGCCTCCATCCTGATCTATGTGGTTTGACCTATTCACTTAGGAGGAGATGATCCTGATGGTTAGGACTAACAGAGGTACAGATAGGGATTTATAGTACCCTACTATACTATATGATCAAGCCTTGAAAAGGGCCATAATTGACTCTAGGGTGTCTTCAGTAGGTGATAAAAAGAGACATCATCAGATAGCATCGGGTGCATCTTCTATTCATGCCCTTCCACCATCACCACCTTCATTAGTTATGATACCAGATGGGGGCGATCATGAGCCGGACGCCTTGAAAATCCCAAGTATATCCTACTTCCCTTGTTTTGTATTGTAGTTATTCACTGAGGATAGTGCGTAGTCTTTTAGATGGTGGTAGGGGTGTACTACAGCTGAGTTTTTCATGTTTCTTTTCCCGTCAGTTGCACTATAATAATAGAACTAGCATGATTAGGTTTTTTGTATTTGTGTTGTACATGTTTTATGTTTTATTTGTGTTTAACTATGAGAAAAATAAGTGATCTAAGGGTAGTCTATATATTTTGATATTGTATTTAAATTTTTGAGAAAAAGGATACCCCTCAAAAAAGTTTGTTTTGAACTATGTGATGTCTTTATCTTTGTGTCCACTGTGAATCTTTTTATGGCATGAGGATTAGGGACGTAATTATCACAACTTTGCATTTTCATGAACTAGATAGGTTTGTAGTTGGTAAGATAATCCTATTCCATGTGTGTGTGAGATTGCTTACCTAGTTCTCTTTATGCATTTAATTCAGAACTTGCCCAGTTAGTCTTGCCAAGGTTGTAAGATAATCGATTAGGAGAGGATCATAGGTCATTCTTGATTTCTTCCACTCTTAGCCTAAATGATCCTCTAGATGAAAATAAATATCCCTTGATCATTAACTTGATTTCGTCCAGGTTAATGATTTTAAATGCATGCTAGACCCAGCTCTCTTTCCCAAAATAGTTATATATATGTATGTGTGTGTGTGTGTAAGGTTGTGAATACATATAGTTGGTATACTTGGTTTTACTGGATAGAATTATTTTATCCTAACCTTGAGTTCATGCTAGCGTTCACCCGCTAACCTATCTTTGGGCAATTATATCCCCACGTAATGCAGGAATCGGTCGTTCTACTTTTCCTAATTTATGATCTAATTGAGGTGGTGAGCTTTAATATTTTGGAAAGATCCATTTCATACTATGGATGTATTTATATACTTTGGTTACTTTATGGATATTGGTTTTGTCTATGGTTGGGGGCATGTCCCAACTAGATATTGTATTTCTTTCTGTTAAAGTCTATGTGTGACTATTATAGGTTGGAATGGGCAGTGTCGATAGTCGTTTTAGCCTTAGTATTATCATTGGTATTGGTACCGATATCGTGAGACTGGATTTATATTGTTCTATCCTTTTATGTTATGGTATAAACAGGAACTTGGATTTTTATATTAGTTTAGTTATGATTGATGGTTGGTAATGGATGGTTGGACTTACTTGGGTTGGTTCCAATTATAGACCTATCCCAGAGTCTGGTATTGTAATAAAAGTTATCATGTCATATGTTTGAAATGCATCCAACTCAAGGTATGTGTATTTGGAGGTTGGGTTGGGTAACGAGAATGGTTCTCGATCTTTGTTGGACTTGGGATACCCATTACAACAAGGCCCTGGTTTGGGTCATGTCATGGGGCACTTCCAGCTAAGGGAGAGTTGGCCCCATATAGCCCATGGGTGCCTTATTTTATGATGGTTATGCTACACAGCCCAAGTTAAGGCTTTCAAATTTCATGCTAAGCCTTATTCCCTATCCCGAAATGATATATATATATATGTTTGTCTGAATTGCATATGGTTATTTGATTTGGTTTTGAATGATGGCATTATTTTTTTCCTCTATCCTTGAGTTATATGCTAGCATTCCAACCGCTAACTGTCTCAGGATACTGTATCCCCATGTGATGCAGGCACTAAAACTTTTTCTATTTTTCCTACACAGTGACCAGGTGTTCGAGTTGGTTCATGAGTTGACCTTGAAGTGGTGAGCTTTCATACTTCAAAAGGTCATAGTCTTTATATTCTATGTCTTAGACTTATTTAGACTTTGGTTTGGGCTATTATCGGGGGCATATCCCAATATGTTTTTTACTTTGGTTTTATAGAGGCTTTATTGAATTATTGTATACTTGGATGTGATATTTTGGTGGATTGGTTTAGACACTTCATGAGTTATCATTAGTCTTATTTTGCACTATCTTATTATATGTTCAGAATTCATCTGATACTTAAGGTTGTTGTGCTAACTAAGTTAGGTGAAAGGGGTGATACCTGGTCCACGCATGACTTAGGATACCCATCACGGCCATGCCTTAGTTTGGATCGTGACAATGTTGGTATCAGATCCTAGGTTTATGGTCAATTTGTTGTCCACAAAGCCATGTCAAATAGAGTCTTTTTATGGGTGTGTAATGTGCCACACTTATGAGGGAGAGGATATGAGACATTTAGGAATGTTTTGTTTTCTTGTTGTCTTAATTTTGAGCTATAGAGTCTAAGGTCTTAGATTCTTCTAATTTTTATTTGCTCATCTTTTAGATCATGCCTCAAAGAATATCTGATGCCTGTGTGAACTCTTTTGTCCCATCTGAGGACAATGTGGACGTAGCTTGTCCAACTTCTAGGTACAAACGCGATCAAGGGTCACTACATCTGATCATCCTCATAGGGTCCTACCTGTCCCCACTGATCCTACTCCCGAGGGTGACACTCATACTCAGTCTCCTCCTGAGAAGGTTACTAATACTGAGTTCTATCGCACCATTACCCAATTGACTATGTTGGTGACATCTTAGTCAAAACAGTCGAGTTCTACTGGTGTTTCTATAGGTTCGTCTAAGGCAACTAAAGTTGGCCAATCCATGAGGTTGTATCCTCCAATATTTACTGGTACAAGGGTTGAAGAGGATCCTAAAAGCTTCATTAATAAGATAGAGAAAATCTTTCGGGTGATGCATGCTTCGGAGGTTGAAGGTGTAGAGTTTACTGCCTATCAATTGAAAAATGTGGCATACCAGTGGTACAAAGAGTGGGAACAGTCAGAGGTGAAGATGCTGGTTTTCCTTGTGGGATGATTTCTCTAGTGCATTTCTGGAATGCTTCTTTCCTCAAGAGTTGAGGAAGGAAAAACTGGAAAAGTTTATTAAACTGAAGCAAGAAAGAATGACAGTTAACAAGTATGCTTTGAAATTCAATCAATTATCCTGATATACTCCTAAACTGGTATCTAATATAAGGGCCCAAATGAGAAAGTTTATTTTAAGATTATCCCGTGAGTTGATTCTTGAGTGTAAGGCTGCCTTGTTGATCAAAGACATGGTCATCTCCAGAGTGGTTGTGTATATGCAACAGGTCAAAGAGAAGAAAAAGAAGTAGGCTGAGATCGATAAGAGGCAAAGTAAGAAATTTTGATATTTAGAATAGAGTGGGAACCAATAGCAGAGGGGTAAGTGGTCTAAGAAGAAGATTTGGAGGAGTCCTAAGTCCTAGTTAATGAATAGTGCTCCCTACTTAAAGTCGTCAAGTGACCAATGTTTTCAAGGTGGTGATGCTCCTAGGGAACGGAGCACCTAATCTCAGGCCTGTGCGGCCCAGTTAACACCATCCTACCCTTTCTACAGATGTTGTGGTCAGCACCATCATGGTCAGTGTGAGAAAGGGAAGAATCAATGTTACTTGTATGGTCAGATTGGACATTTACAGCATTGTCCCTCTAGAGTTGCTCAAGGGCAAAAAAGGTTCCTATTGCCTCTTCATTATCTCCGGCACCAAAGCGTGCCACTTCTGGCTCCAGCACTAGTTGAAACCGTCTTTATTGTCTCACTACTAGTGGTATATTGAAACTCTTTTACCATGATGTGTACTATTTACTTGATCCGGGGTCCATTCTCTCTTATGTGACCCCATTTGTGGTTATGCATTTTGATTTTGGTCCTAAGTGTCTAACAGACCCTTTTTTGTTTCTACCCCCATAGGAGACTCTATGGTTGTTAAAAGAGTCTATAGGGGGTGTGTGGTATCTATTAGTAGTAGCGAAACTCTGGTAGACATGATAAAGCTAGACGTGGTGGACTTTGATGTTATTCAAGGGATGGATTGGTTGCACTTATTCTATGCATCTCTAAATTGTAATACCCATAAAGTCATCTTAAAGTTCCCTAATGATCCAGTTATTGAGTGGGATGGTGGTTTCCTAACTCCTAAGAGAAAGTTCATATCATATCTTAGAGCCCGGAAGTTAATTTCAAAAGGTTGTCTCTATCATCTGGTTCAGGTTACAGATTTTAACTTAGAAGATCCTTCCTTACATTCTGTTCCTATGATAAATAAGTTTCCCGAAGTCTTCCCTAATAACCTACCTGATGTTTCTCTCGATAGGGAGATTATTTTGATATTGACCTTATTTTGAATACTCTCTTATTTCTATTTCACCGAATAGAATGGCTCTAGCTGAGATAAAGGAACTCAAGGAGAAGTTAAAGGATATTTTAGACAAAGGTTTCATTCGTCCTAGCATGTCCTCGTAGGGTGTAGTGGTATTGTTCGTGCATAAGAAAGATGGGTCTCTTTATATATGTATTGATTACCGGTAGTTGAATAAGGTGATGGTAAAAAACAAGTACCCGCTTTCAAGAATTGATGATCTCTTTGATCAGCTTCAGGGTTCCAAATTCTTCTCTAAGATCGATCTTCAATCCAAGTATCACCATTTGAAGATTAGGGAGGTGGATATCCTTAGGATAGCTTTCCATACCCGATATAGGCATTTTGAGTTCTTGGTGATATTGTTTGGATTGACCCTGCGGTATTCATGGATTTGATGAATAGGGTTTTCTATCAGTTGTTAGATATGTTTATGATTGTCTTGATTGATGATATTTTGGTGTACTCTAGGAGTAATAAGGATCATACCGATCACATCTCCCTTGTGTTACAGGCCTTGAAAAATCAGTAGTTGTATGCTAAGTTCTCCAAATGTGAATTCTGATTGAATGTCGTAACTTATCTGGATCATGTTGTTCTAGTAAAGGGATTATGGTGGATCCTCAAAAGGTTGTTATGGTTAATAACTGGCCTAGACCCTAGGTTTAGCCGGGTATTATAGGAGATTCGTGGAAAGTTTTTCTTTTATTGTTTCTCTATTGACCAAATTGACTCTGAAGAAGGTGAGGTTCTTGTAATCTGATGCTTGCGAGGGTATCTTTGAGAAGCTAAAAGTTAAGTTAACTTTAGGTCCAGTCTTAACTCTACCTAAGGGTACCAAGGATTTAGTTATCTATTGTGATGTGTCCTAGGTTAGTTTGGGTTGTATTTCAATGCATCATGGTAAGGCAGTTGCTTATGCTTCTAAACAGTTCAAGGTTTATGAGAAGAACTATCTAACTCATGACTTGGAGTTATTAGCCATGATTTTTGCATTAAAAATTTAGCGTCACTATCTGTATAGGGTTCATGTTGATATCTTTTCCAATCATAAGAGCCTGTAGTATGTGTTCACTCAAAGAAGAGCTTAACCTCGGGCAAAAAAGATAGATTGAGTTATTTAAGGACTACGATATGAGTCTTCACTACCACCTAGGTAAAGTTAATATGGTTGTTGATGCTCTTAGCAGGTTATCCATGGGTAGCTTATCGCATGTGGATAGGGATAAGCAAGAATTGGTAAAGGATATTCACCATTTGGCTAACCTTGGAGTTTGTCTTTTAGACTCTGAGGATGGTGATGTGTTGGTGAAACAGGTGGCGCAATCATCTCTTGGTTCGAAAATAAAGAAGAAACAGGCAATGGATCCTCTTTTGATAAAGATCAAGGATGATTAGGGTAAGCAGAAGGTTATGGCCTTCGAGATCGACAGTGATGGTATCTTGAGGTACCAAGGGAGGTTGTGTGTTCTAAATGAGGATGGGTTGCGCGGCAGGATTTTGGCCGAGGCCCATGAGTCACGGTATATGATTCATCCTAGTTCAACAAAGATGTATCATGATCTCAAGAGTATGTATTGGTGGAATAACATGAAATGGAATGTAACTGACTTTGTAGCTAAGTGTATGGTATGTCAGCAAGTGAAAATGAAGCACATGAGGCCCGGTGGGCTACTTCAAGAAATTAAATTACCAGTGTGGAAATGGGACGTAATTAATATGGATTTTGTTACCGGCCTTCCGCGATCGCGGAATCAGTGTGATTTTATTTGGGTCATCACAGATAGGATGACTAAGTCCACTCCCTTATTTCCAATAGGACCATTTTTTTGCTGAGGATTATGTAAAGTTGTTCCTTCAGGATGTGGTAAAAAAGTTACATGGTGTGACTGTCTCAATTATTTTGGATCATGGTACTCAGTTATCATCATATTTTTTATGCTCTTTTTAGCATGGTTTGGGGACTAAAGTTAGTCTTAGTACAGCTTTTCACCCACAGTCAGATGGGCAAGTCGAAAAGATGATTCAGACTTTGGAAGATATGTTGCGGGCCCGTGTGATTGACTATGGCAGTAGTTGGTTTGACCATTTATATTTGATTGAGTTTGCTTATAATAATAGTTACTATTCTAGCATTGGCATGGCTCAGTTTGAGGCATTTTATGGTAGGAGGTGTAGATCTCTTATTGGGTGGTTCGAGATTGGTGAAGTGGAGATGTTTGGCCTGGATTTGGTTCACCAAGCTATGAAAAAGGTAAAGGTGATTCGGGATAGGCTTAAGACCACCCAAAGTCACCAAAATTCCTATGTGTACGTGAGGCGAAGAGATTTGGAGTTTAATGTTGGAGATTGGGTATTTTTTAAGGTGTCTCCCATGAAGGGAGTAATGCGGTTTGGGAAGAATGAAAGCTCATTCCTCGGTATGTTGGCCCATTTATGGTGTTAAGAAGGGTTGGAAATATTGTGTATGAGTTAGAATTGCCCTCTAGCATGAGTTTTATGCATCCGGTATTCTATGTGTCTATATTGTAGAAATAAGTGGGTGATCCTTCGTTGGTTGTTCCCTCGGATAACATTGCTATTTTGGATTCTTTATCCTATGAGAAGATCCTGGTGAGGATCTTGGATCGATAAATTCATCAATTATGAACGCAAGACATGGCTTCGATGAAGAATCTATGGTGGAACCAAAAATTTGAGAAAGCTACTTAGGAAGCCGAGGAGAACATGAAGTCCAAGTATCCATTTCTATTCCCAATTCTGAAAATTCATGCTTGAGGTATGCGTTGTTCTTAACCACTTTGTTTTCTATCTTTGTTGATGGTAGACTGTGAATTCTTTGGTATTTTATTTTTTGTCTTAAAGGTAAGAGTAGAGACATATGAGGCTTAATCGTGCTTGTATTGCCCTGTCCTATCATTCGAGGATGAATGATCCTGGGGGGAGACTGAAACACCCTAAACGTTGGCCCTTACAAAAATTCAGAGTCTTGAACCCTCTGATCATCATACGACTTAAACCATAAGTCATATGGTGTGGTTACGGGTCTAGGGACCCTAGTCATATGTTGGTTAGTGTAATATTGGCTATGTTCTATTCGAGGTATGATAGACTCCATATGAGTCGTATGGCCTTGTGACGAAAGATTAGGAGTCCAATCGTATGTTGTCCAGTGTTAAGCCCTTGATGTTCTATCTTGGGTACTACTTGATGATACTAGTCGTATAGTAATGATACGAGTTGGACAAGGGAGTCGTATATTGGACAGAATGTGGTGTCCAACTTTTTAATATGGCGAAGATTTTAGGATACCACTCGTATGATGTGGTGATGACTTGGAGGTTCCACTCGTACCTACCTATGAGTTTTCTACAGCTTTTAAGCTGGGGGTATTTTGAATATTTTTCACCCTAAGCCCTTAAGACCCCACATCTTATAACACTATTCGACCATTCATTCTACACTTAAAAGATTAAAAACACTCTCTAAACTCTCTCTAAAAACCTTTGAAGAATATTGGGCTAGGGTTTCTTCAAGGTGGTCATCTAGAGGCTTAAGGATCAAAATCTCTCCATGAATATTCGTAACTAAGGAATGTGACTCTTTCTTCATTGTTATTTCACAAAAATCATATGTTTTAAACATTGTTTATGAATTATTATTGGTGGTTTTGAAAACCATGGTTGAGGGTTTGAATGCATAATGTTGAGTATTGTTTTCTCATGTTTCAAACTATGATTCTACATGTTTTAATAATGGTTTTGCACATATTGGTGCATAGGAATTGTGATTTAAATAAATGGGTCATGAAACCCTAACTTAATGTATTTTGGCTTGAATAATGGTTTGATAATGGTATGCCCTCGACTTGTTTGTGAAAATGTCAATGAGAAGAATCTTGTCATTTATAAATTATGTTTAAACTAAGGCATTGATCTATTAATGTTGATGATTGGTAAACGGATTCATAAAGGCCTTGTTGGCCATAAATTAATTTGAAATATAACCATGGTGATTTAATTGGCCAAATGGGTTTGAGTCCCTAAATATTGAATTGAATTGATGTCTTTGTTTAGACAATGGGTTCGATACCCAACATTGAATAATAATAGTTATGGCATATTGTACGCTTGTAAGTGGGGTTGGTATGACGATACCAGTGGGATGCCTTTGGTGAGTAATTGTACTAATGGTTGTGTATGTGTAATGAATGTTTTAATTGGACTTTAAAGCGGGATGTGCAGCCAGACCGTGAAAGTGAACTCCGAAGGACTAACACTGGAAACTGCGCTAGCTAGTGCGGGTGTCTATATGATTGGGAGGTTTGAGTCCTCCGAATGAATATATGAATAGGAGGATCAATTCCCCCATATTGTATACATTGTGCTTAATTTAGCTTGATTATGTCGGGAGGTTCGAGTATCTTATAATGGCATATACGGTTATGAATATTCTCTGGTTCGTGCGGCTACACGCACTAGGGCCCTTTCATCTAGGGGAGAGCGGGGCTTATATAGCCCATGGGTGCCTTATTTTATGACGGTTATGCTACACAACCCAGGTCAAGGTTTTTAAAGTTCATGCTAAGCCTTGTTCCCTATCCCGACATGATATATATATATATATATCATGCCGGAATAGGGAACAAGGCTTAGCATAAACTTTATCCTTGAGTTACATGCTAGTGTTCCAACCGCTAACTATTTCTGGACGCTACATCCTCACGCAGTGCAGGCGTCGGAACTTCTTCTACTTTTTCTGCACAATGACCAGGTGTTTGAGTTGGTTCATGAGTTTACATTGAAGTGGTGAGCTTTCATACTTCAGAAGGCTTTATTTCATAGTTTTTATATTCTATGTCTTAGACTTGTTTAGACTTTGGTTTTGGCTATTGTCGGGGGTATGTCCCGGCATGTTTTTGACTTTGGTTTTTAAAGACTTTATTAGATTATTGTGGACTTGGGTGTGATATTTTGGTGGATTGATTTAGACACTTCATGAGTTATCATTAGTCTTATTTTACATTATCTTGTTATATGTTCGGAATTCATCCGACACTTGAGATTGTTGTGTTGACTAGGTTAGGTAAAGGGGGGTGATCCCCAGTCCACGTAAAAGTTAGGATACCCGTCACGGCTATGCCCTGGTTCGGGTCGTGACAATTTTGATTTTTGAGATCTTCTATAACTCTTGTCTTAGAGGCAAGACTTAGCCCAAGGACTTTTAAATAACAAGTTACGCTCCGTGGGCAAGATTTGACATTATCACATTGTGTCTTGATTTATGAGATGTTTTATAAATCAAGGACTTTCAAACAACAAGTTATGCCCCTGGGGTAAGAGTTGACACTATCACATTATGTCTTCATTTATGAGATATTCTATAACTCTTGCCTTGGAGGCACGAATTAATCCAAGGACTTTCACACAACAAGTTACGTCCCATGGTCAAGAGTTGACACTACCACATTGTGTCTTGATTTATGAGATACTCTATAACTCTTACCTTAGAGGCAAGACTTAGCCGACAAATTAATTACGCCCCGCGAACAAGAGTTGACCCTATCATATTGTGTCTTAATTTATGTGATGATCTATTAGACTTGCCTCTCAGACAAGACTTAGCCCAAGAACCTCTCAAAAGAACAAGTTACGCCCAATAAATAGGTGTTGACACTACCACGTTGTTTCTTGATTTATGAGATGTTCTATAACTCTTGTCTTAGAAGCAAGACTTAACTCAATGAGTTTCAAATAACAAGTTATGCTCCACAAGTAAAATTTGACACTATCATATTGTGTCTTGATTTGTGAGTTGTTCTATAATTTTAGTCTTAGAGACAAGACTTATCCCAAAGGACTTCCTAACAACAAGTCATGCCCTTAAATTTGCTTTGATGTCAAAAAAAGAAGATCCCTTTGCGGATTATTCAATTTTTTATTTATTAGCAAAATATAATATAAATTGAAAAATAAAAAAAAGAGAACAAACAAAATAGAGAAATTAAAAAAAAAAAAGAGACTGAGAAAAAAAGAAAAAAAATAAAGGTTAAGAAAAAGAGAAGATTAAGTAATTAAAAAAAAGTGAAAAAAAAAATATGAGAAGAAAAACATAAAAATAAAGTTTGAGAAAAATGAAAATGAAAAAACGAGAAATGATTTAAAAAATAAGATTGAGACCAATGAAATTAAAAAAAAAAAAAAAAAGATGTTTGAGAAATAAATGAGAAGTAAAAAGTAAAAGAAAAATAAAAGTTAAGACAAAAAAATTAAATAAGAAAAAAATAAAAGTTAAGATAAAAATTAATATAGAAGTTGAGACTCAAATGAGAATGAAAAATTTAAAAATATTTGAGGTGTAGAGGAGCAAAAATATACTTATACTATACATAAAAAAGATTTTTATTATTGAGGTCAAAAATTCAAAATCACCCACCTTTGGGTCATCCCATGTAATTTCCTGGTTATAATCTACAAAGTACGGGATTTGAGTTTTACAACAATCTATAGGACATGAAATTTACATTATCTTGGGCTCTTTTACTTCAATAACTAATTTTTGTAGTATGACTCGTAATGTTGTATCATATTTGTCTCGATAAGGAGCTGCAAATTTCCCTTTATCATATCTTACATCGAGTCCTTGATAAAGAGATGGCACCGGACACCGGTGTCGTTAACGTACACTGAGCAACTTCCTCACTGAATTAATTCATATTAATTATTTTTCGGTAAGTTGACATTTCAAAAGCACTTTTCAAAAATATTTGCCAAACACAATCAGCCTTACTCCCTACATTTCTTTGAAAAGCATTTTTCAAAATAAGTCAATTTTAATAGATTAGTCAAACAGGCCATTAATATTGTAATATCAACCAAAACACTATGCCCCATTCAAAGTTAAAAAATGGTTTTGATCGAAGTAATTTCAGAACTTCAGCATGGTTGTCATTCCTCTAAACCAAAAATGGATTGTTTTTCGAAGAACATAAGAAAATCACTACAACCCATTCCAAAAGCAGATGTATGTTAAGCTCAATTACAATCACTTAACAAAACAAAGAAACCAAGAGCAAAGAATCATTACAATCAAATAGAGGCATGGAAAAAAAAAATACCTTGCTATCAAGATAGAAATGACGAGAAGACAAGGTGGTGAAAAAAGGGTACCCAACAATCACAACCCTATTGCATATTAACTACTACAAAAAAACTATAGATACATCAGTCAGTATAATTACAACTTTTTTGGGGGAAATTATAGTAGCTTCTTAAGATCCAGCAGCGGCTCTATCATCCGGTCCAGATAACATAATCTGCAAAATAAAGTTAAACCATAAGATGATTATTGAATCACGTATGAAACTACATAAGGAGATCAAACTCGATTAACAACAAGAACAACTTTTCCCATGCATCAGAGTGGGTACAACTTGCATCAGATGTACTACTGGAGACTAACAAACTAAGAACTACTTATCATAGAAGTGGTAAGATATGTAATGATGCTACAATATGTAATATCGAGTGAATTTATAATAGGAAAAAATTACATAACATCAAAACTTATTTTTACTAAACTACATAAAATCCCTAGTCTTTCTATTAATTACCTAAATCCCTTTTTTAAGAAAAAAAAAATGAATACATCCACAAACCCATAAATTTTCAAATACATAATTTTAATTATGTATCTCCCTTTGGTCTAGTTAATGTATTATATATCTCGACCAAATACTTTCAAAAACGGATGTATCTCATTAATCAAAATTATGTATCTCAACTTTGGTATTATGTATCCGGATGCTAATTATGTATCCGAGCAAAAACAAAGTAATTAACAGTTACATCCTTAAGTTCAAAAATTATGTATCTCAACTTCAAAATTATGTATTCGAATGCTAATTATGTATTCAAAAATTGCACAATAAGGGATTATTTGTAATTTAGCAAAGAATAGGGATAGAGAGTAGTTAGGGGTAAACTTCTTGGGATTTATATAAGCTTTTAAAAAAAAAAAGGGGAGGGGGGGCAGCCCGATGCACTAAAGCTCCCGCTATGCTCAGGGTCCCGAGAAGAGCCCCACCACAAGGGTGTGAATTGTACGCAGTCTCTGCATTTCTGCCAGAGGCTATTTCCAAGGCTTGAACTCGTGACCTCCAGGTCACATGGCAACAACTTTACCAGTTACTCCAAGGCTCCCCTTTAATCATCTGCAGCCCAAAAAAAAGAGTCTAGACTTACATTACAGTCATAGGCAAATCTTCTGGCCAGCATAATGGCTGCATTTCTTTCTCTCTCCGTTTCAAATGCCAATACAAAGGAGAGCCCTGTCTTTACTTGCCAAAATGCTGCCTGGGCTGCAGCATTCCCACCACCTCTAATGCCACATAGCTGTGGTAAAAAGGGACAGATAAGTTAGGGAAAGAACATTGGCAGATCAAATTGTTGTGCGTAAATCCCCTATCCGGGTACAGATGTTTGTAAGTTACGATAAGCCAAAAAATACATGGTACTCATTTGGCCTATATAGAAGTTACGATAAGCCAAAGAATACATGGTACTCATTTGGCCTATATATTTGTGCTACAAATTTTTGCGCTGGTCCTATCCATTACTAGCTAGAGGACATGAAGGTATCGTTCTTTCTGTTATTCCATAAGCTCTCACAACACATGATATCTACTTTACATGTTTTGCCATATTTTCAAGAGCTCAAAGAAGCTTCAGAACACCCTGTTGATCTTCTTTAGCCCCAATTGAGAAAACCCAAGCAATTCAAAGTTCTGATCAGCATTAACTGGCTGCTCAGTTCGATCAACACCTAAATGAAAGAAATGACAAGGGGGTAGGCATTACCAATACCTGCATTGAAATGGAATAGTATTCTTTTGCTACACCGGTCTTCCCTTTACACAGTTTCATTCTCATCCTCCCAATGTGAAGTACATGGATAGTCTCTGATGCATGATCAGTTCCGTTCATCTGGATAACAACTACCTACAAGCACCACCAATAAACATAAACATACACGTTAGGGGTTGAAGAAGACAAATGCATCTATGACGTCAATAGATCAAGGTGGAATCAATCTTATTCTTATTCACATTCTCAGGTTTATGTTCTTCTAGAAATTAGATAAAGTGTTGCTGAATTATGTTACCACTTTATCTAAAAATAAATAAATTATTAGAAGATGGACACTTCTAACTATTTAATTATGTCTAAATGCAACCCTTCATGTATGAGTGTGATTCTTTTCCTTGCGTAGAAAACAATACTTTTTTTGTGAAGGCTAGGGATGAAGCTGGAACATATGACCTCTATCTACTTTGATATTATTTTTAAATTCTTGGAGCCATGTTGAGATGGACGAGACACAAGGAGAATGGGAGAAGGCAAATGTTGCAGATGCCCTTTATAAACCCCATTTGGAAGTCTTTCTACAACCAGCGGACAACCATGTAACCCCAAATACACATTTATAACTTAGTTTTGGTGCTCACACATGAACTTTAGTAAGAAGTTAAATGAGTATGAGAATACATTAACCAAAAGTTGGCTTTAATACCATATTGAATTGTGTAACTTCCTCATTTAAAAGCTTCAAATATTAGAGATGAGATGCTTTTACTTATTTAATCATGTTATCATGTGCAAAACAATGATGTGTCGGTAGGGAGTACACAAAAATAAAGCAGTGAGATGATTTAAATTGGTAAACTGAGAGTTACAAACGGAGACATATTTGCAAAGACAATACAGCTATGTAGAACAATCGAAAGAGACTTAGGTAGCAAATTATTGAAAAGAGAACTTAAATTTGAGGGATTACTCATAAAGGAACAAACTTTAAATTGCACGTACATTGAATTCAATGTCATGCCTTCGCACCAAAGCTTCAACATAGTTCCCCAAGCCTGCAGCTGTTCAAGGGAAAACTGTCGGTCACTATGAATGTATGGAGAAAAAGACAGTTTGCAGCTAAATTAATACCTAATTCAGACCATAAGAAGCTAATGTCGGTTACTACTAGGATCAAAAACAACATGGAAAGCACTACATCTAAGGAATCAAAACAAACCTGGATCAATAGGACCAGCAGTTGTCACTGATGTTGTCTGGTCCCCATATGTGATCTCAGCTTGCAAAATTCGTCCAACATCAAATGGTTCTGGAGCATAAACAGGTTTTGTGGCCCCTGAATTAAGGATGGTCGAACACATGCCAGAAGGGGAAAGAAGTTAATACAACACATCAAATTGCAATGCAAAATCATGTTTCACTTAAAAAGGAGGAAGATAATAGATAACCTTTATACCAGATAGAAGAACCAAGCAAAAATATGAATATAAAATGCTCACAAATAAAAGAACTACTTATAATAAAGGTAACATGTACAGGCTGTCTAGTGTGAAGAAGGCTACTTGAAAAGCTTTGTATGAGGTTATTCAAAAAGAAACTCATAAAAAAAAATCAAACAAGTACACATGAGCCACATTTAAGTATATTTAACAATACTGTCAAAGAAATTTTAGTTGTAGAATTCAGAAATAAATACAGGTATAAAACAATAAGAGAAGTGAAACATTTTAAAAGGTTAGGAACAGGTGCATTAGGAAGGAGAGAGAAACACCGGATAAGGGGTGAAACCACATGTTAATCCCATGGTGGGAATAAAAGAGATCCCATTAACATGGGATATTAATGGTCCTCTCAATCCAGTTTCAACGATTCCCAACAAACCAAACGCCTGACAAAATTTATCCCCCTTGTCAAATTCACCTACTGACCCCTGAGAGCTCATTAGTTACTGAATTGATCTTATGAAACACGACTTTTTGCAACTGGTAAATATTACTTACGAAAGAAGACATTAAGCAATACTTTAAAGGGAAAAGGGTCAAATTTACCCCTCTACTTTGAAAAATTGACTAAATATACTCTTCGTCATACTTTGGAGTCAAATTTACCCTCGATGATACTTTAGGGTCAAATGTACTCTCCCCATTAAGAAACTTTCACTTGTATCATTCCTTTTAACAAAAAAGCCCAAATTCAACGATAAATGCCTCAGTTTTTCTAAAATAAAACACATCCTAATCTAACCCGCCACATCCGACCTACCCACAAACATACCCCTCCCTCAGTTTTGTTGGTTAAATTTTCCCGACGAGCAAATCTACTTCTCTTTCAAAGTTCAACACCAGTAAGTTGTTTACAAATAAACAAAAAAGTAAAATGAAATTGGATGACACAAAAGCATGGAACTGGACAAAATGTCTAGTACAAACTCTGCTCCTCCTGTATAACAAGTATGTTCAAATTTCAAAATGTGGTATGCAATTCTATGTGCATCTAGATTCTAGCACCAGTGGGTTAGTTTTCTGAGCAAATGGTATGATGAAAAAGTTGTGTAGATCCAAATTGTATATAGAGGCATATGGATGAAAGAATTCAGGTTGGGAGGGCCAGATTATGGTATGTTTTATTTATTTAAAATGGGGCATTTAACATTGATTTTAGCTTTTCTGTTAAAGGAATGGTACAAGTGAAAAGTTTCTTAACAGCGAGGGTAAATTTGCCCCCAAAGTATGATGATGGGTCTATTTAGCCAATTTTCTAAAGTAGAGGGGTAAATTTGTCCCTTTTCCCTACTTCAAACAGTTAGTGTCTTTTATGGAAATACATTAATAAAATTAGTTTGCCCATTTAGCAGCTTCTCCAATGTTACAGAACCCAACCAAAAACTAATCAACCCCAATACTCCAGCTAGATGTTTCAGTATCCTAAGTATTTTCTATCTCATAAACTTGCAGCCAAGTACTGCGACAATCTGTCATTCACCACCAGGCACAAAGTGACTAGACCAAGACAAAACGTGCTAGAGAACATTAATTAAGCTGCATAACAGACGGCGATGTAAAGAACTAACGCGCAGATACCTGAAATAGGTTCTTGATTTCCGCCTTCACACGCTAAGCGATACCACTGAATTGAACATTCGGATAGTTCTGAAGCAGAAAGAGAACAGGGCTGTATTTGCAGAAACGAACCCAGAGCTTCCATGCCATCTAATTCATACAACTGTGATACAGTTTCCTCACCCATCTTCCTTGCCAGCTACAAACAAAATGGTATATCCAAACCTTTTAGTCTGAGATTACAGCTTTGCCTTTATAGCATAACTTGAGTTCTTACCAAAATCGTCTTAAAGAATTTTATAAAGGACAACATGAAAAGAGATTCTTTTTTGAGAAAGGTAACATAATAAGAACAAGAGACCCGAGTAACATTGTTTTGACTTCCTTTATTGACATTATTCTCATCAATGTCTTCGACTTCGAGTGTTTCTCAAGGTTACTATCATTTCAGTCAAAAACCATATGCATTTGGTTCCCACAATTACGCGACTTAATATCTTTAAGCATGTGTTACTGGATAAGACTAACTTTATTTTACATTTTATATGACAAATTAGTCAAAAGAGCGTATCAGTAAAAAGTATATACAACAAAGAGCAGAGACATATTACGCCTTTTGGAAGTTGCAGTTCCAACAAATCAAGCGAAAAACAATGTGAAAAATCAACAGCTTCTAAACAGCCACATTACAAAATTCATTTACAAAAAAATCCAAGATTCTATCCAAAGACTAAACATGATGATAATTCCTCAATATTTCTTTACATCAATTTAATGGCTATCTGACTGCACATTGTTGCTTGTTGATACTCAAAGAGAAACTGTCGGGGTCCAAAGACTTGCAGAAGAAAGAAGTTTCTTTATTTAAAGCATGTTTCTCTTAATGCCATGGCAGTTGTCTTGGTTACATTTCCATAGATATATTCAAATGATACCATTGTCAAGCTGCTGAATTTTTTTAAAATTTTCTGTAATATACACAAGTGCCACCAACAACAAATGGTATTCATCATCCTCAAAGTATCAGTGGCGACCAGATAGTATAAATAAAAACATGCATATACTTTTGAACTATGTCTAGCAGATACCTCTTTCTGAAGCTGTATTGAATACTTGCACTTCTCTGCAAGTTGCACTCGCAATGCTTGAAGCTCATGCTCCATGTCCATAACCTGCCAGCGGAAAATCATGTATTAGTTATGTCGAAAGCCAAAAATTTATTTACTTACATGGTAGAATGTTCTAGATGATAGATCATAATACATGTTTAGGTTAATTGTAATAGGATATTCTTTCCAACTCTCTCATAATTATGAATCCGATTATTTTGGTAATTTTCCTTGTTCAATAACTGTCTTATTTCACATAGTTAAACGTTACCTTATTTTAGTACACTAAACTCCAATACACGGAGCTTCTTGTACATTGACTACAATAAAACCTCATTTATATTTTTGTCAATCAGAAAAACTACTAAGGCACGCCTAAGCACTCTGAAGAAATCCAGTTTAGAACTACTTAAAGAGTCTCTGTGATTTAGCTTCCTCTGGTACTGGCAAACTTGGATTTTAGCCCGATCAATTTCTGGAAGTAGCACACTTGGCCTTCCATTCTTCCAATGTAGTTGTTTTAGTGAATTATTAGCAAAATCATCTTAGTTCATTTAAATGGGAAAGGGTCATAAATATACCCCTGAGCTTTCATATATGGTTTGCATGTACCCTCCATTATACTTTCTGCCTAATGGTGCCGCTACCGTTATACTTGGTTACATATACCCTTGTGTTTGATGGAGAGCCATGTGTCAGCCTCACTATAAAATAACCCATTCTGTCTTTAGTTTTATCCAAATTAAATAACCGTCCTATCCGACCCGTTAAACCCACAAAAATCCCTCATCCACTTCTCCATCACTTCAACTTCACCCAAATCCTAGCCTCACTGATAATTTCCTATGCAAATAGGAGCTTCAAAGGTATGTTTCTCCACTTACGACCCTCCTTTTATGTGTTATCTTCTCCAACTTTGTTAGACCCTCCTTACGTCATTTTGTTCATAAAAGACTCCTATTTCTTAGTATAGCAGTATATTATGGTAGTTGTCTTCTTATTTATTGTGTTAAATGTTTTTGCATGTGCTATTGTTATCTCGATATGAATGAGTTAGTTAAGCTAGGATTTTTCCGTTACTAATTTGGTGGGTCTATGATTTTTTTGTGGTCTCAACTTTTGGGGGAATTATTGAGTGAATTGTTGTTCTAGGGGGTATTGTGTTCTAGGGTTTGTTCTCTTTTTCAAAGATTTGTTAGGCTTTTGTGCACCTTTATGTTAAACAAATGTAAGCTTGAATCACAAATACTATTTAAGGGTTAAAATATGTTTCCTTTTTGTTGTCTATGGTTTGTCCAATAAGTTTTATTCTTTACTATTTGCCATTTGTTAGGTTGTGTAAAAATGTGGCCCCTTACTAGTTTTTTATTCAGTAAAATTAACGAGAGTAGTGTTTACCCTATTCAGCAGTTACTCTCATTTTCATTTGTTTGTGAATTATTATGAAGGGTCCTTATTGTTGTACTGTTATCTGTAGTTTTTCCTTTTTTCTCAACTGTTTCTCTCTGGTTATTTATTTACATCATGTTAACATAAAGTAGTTAACTCATTACATTCAACGTCGATTGATATAGAACAAGTTAACAATAAACAACATAGTTAACTCATGTTTAATGCATCCCATTCATTATAAAGAAGGTAAATGTTAACTTATTCTTTCTTTTTCTTCTATTTATTTAATGAATGTTTAAATGATTGTAGGTTATTAAGATTGTAAATGTTAAAAAAAACTCCTGTTTAATGCATCTCATTTAAGTTGGTAAATGTTAACTTATTCTTTGTTTTTAGATGTTTTAATGATTGTAGGTTATTAAGATGTGAACGTTAATTTATCCTTTCATCATGGTGGTGAGTGGATTAAGGAGTTAGAAGTACTTTATGAGAAGAAATGGATCCACTGTTGGAAGGGGCATGATCATGAACTTATCTCTTATATAGACTTGGTGAATGTGCACTTCTAAGTTGGGATTTGTAAGTGTTCAACAGCTAATTGTAGCTAGGACCTTCTGGAAAGTACTTTGAAATAGAAGGAGATGACATAGTTAGAAAATATTATCATTTGTGTTAGAAGATTGTTACTCTTTGCTCCTAATGAGTGAATTAGTTGTTGATTTCCCTAATATTGTCATGCATGATGAATCATTTTTCTCAGTACCTTTAGTTAATAAACCTGGAAGAGACATTTGACAGTCCAGAAAATGATAGTAGGGAATTAGAAAATCTTGTTGTACGAAAAAGAAGGGCTACAACTGAGGTTTGCATAATTACAAAGAGATGGTTAAAGGCATGACCTTCAAGGACACATACCAGATGCAAGAAATTTCTGCAAACTTAATGTATTGACAAATAAGGTAAGAGTTAATTGTAAAAAAAAGTTGAGATATTCATGTGCCAATGAAGATTGCTCATTTAGAGATTCATGTGCCAATGAAGATTGCTCATTTAGAGTCCACATTCCTGGGACGATACCACTACTAGGTGAGTATTGAAACTCAAATAGCTCATAATGAATGTGAAACAGCATATAATGACTCTCTTGTTCATTACTCAACCATAGCTCATTATTTTTAAGAAAAATTACAAAGTAACTCTATGTATAAGGTAAAAGATATGAGGGCTGATGTGATGCCCCAAAGTTTTGGGGCCTGTCACCCGGCAAGACTGTGCATGCCAATTAGGTCATACCCCTGTCAGCTATGCAGGCGGCATGTGCTGAAGGAATGTGTTGAAGTTGAGGATGAGGCAAAGGGGCATAAAATGAGGCAACAAGCATCTAGATATGTTGCATGACATGTCCTAAGAGTGCCAAGGTGATTTGAAAGAGGGCTTGGTGTAAGCCCAAGGGGGTGGAGGCATGGTGAGGATCGCGTGCGGTGTTCGATGTTAGCGTCGTGCCATTTTGAGCTACAAGTGGAATCTAAGGATTCTGGTTTAAAGTGTTGATATTAAGGGTACCTAATGTATGCTTACCAAATTTGGGGTCATTTGGAGTCCGTTTGGATAGGGGCTTGACTTGGCCAAGGTCCAGTGGCATTGTCGTAATTTGTTGATTGGTCCGAAGGCTATAACTCGTTACATGAGTATGGTAATGGGATGAAACTTCATGGAGGTGTGAAGGAAGTCAAGAGAAAGGAGTAGGAACAAACGGCACCCAATTTGGAGGTCAGATGGATAGTCTAAGCCCCAGTATGATTCTCGGGCAGAATGATGTCTAGTGCCAGACATTGGGTTTATTTATTTTAAGCATATACAAGGAAGGTATACATGGTGACAGCCTACCAGCCTCCCCCGGGTGTGTCGACAGATGGCCGCCCCAAGTGTGCTGTCGTGAGGGACAACCTCAAGGGCCTGCCTTGGCATGTCGAAGGAATGTGCAAGCTACTCATAGGGCTCGAGAACCCTATGGGCAACGCAGGGTCGAGTGGACCAGCGTTGGGCGCCCCGACAAGGCTAGAGGTTGGCTATATGAACCGACATGCCCCGCGGGCTGTCTAAATGATGGAAGGATGCCTCCAAGCCGATAGAGCAATCGAGATACTCTTCCCAAGAGACTCGTGAGCTGACTTGTGAGCTTGGCCAAGGTTCAGCCAAGCGAGCAAGGGTCCGTTGGCCTAGACGCACAGTTGTGGGGCAACACTGTGCTATGGAAGTTGGATGCAAGTTGCGTGGGCTATGTTTGGCTATGCCATAAAACAAGAGAGGGCATGTCTAAGAAAGACGCTTGAGACAAAGGCCAAGGATTGAAGGCTGCCCAATTCGGGCGAAGCAAAGGCCAATTGCACATGCACAAGGCGATGTCAAGCTTGAGGATAGGATTGTGCATGTTATAGCGATGCTCAGGCCCAGGCGAGGGACGAGTATGTCCATAGCCATCCCCGGGAGCGCATATGGATCAGATCCAAGGATTGAAGGTGCGCCACAAAAGTTGCTTATACATTGGCCATGTCAGCCGACATGTTGATAGAGCAGCACCAAAGGGAGCATACCTCTGAGGCGAGCTTCACACAGGCACAGGATCGTGCTAAAAGCCTGAGAAATGAGGAAGGCTGGCCGATAGTTGGGGGAACCATGGGCGCCGCACGGGCAAAATTGTGTGCCACTGACACAGTGAAAAATGAGCCCGTGACAAGTGGTATCAGAGCACAACCACTTGCTACACAAGTGTTATCAGAGCGTAAAATTGAGAGCAAATTGTGGATGTCATTGCAACGATCACGTCAAAGCATAGATTGACACTCGTCGTGCTCATGAAGATCGTTTGATACAATGCTACTTTGTGAAGGGAATTGGGTGTATGTAGAGATGCTGGAGTTAGCTATGTCAACCAAGGCCCATCATTTCAAAATCACACCATGTCACACCCATTGATTCTGCCTTCGTCTGTGTGGGTTGATTATCTTTGAAACATCCAAGAGTGATTGAGATACCTTCAAGGGATGACTTCAAATCAGTGGGTACCGTATGTAGAGGGATTCTACGGAGGCACGTTGGGCCAACAGGTGTGGTCATCATGCGATGTTGTTTAAATGGAACCACAAAGTTGGACAATCGGATAGTTGGTGCTCAAATGTCCTTGATTGTGGGGAATCGTCAGTTCGTCAGAAACTCTGTTAGCGGTATGTTGGCAACTATGGCCAGAAGAGAGCATGGACTTGACGAGGACGTCAAGCAAGGTTGGTGGAGCGCATCAGAAGCTTGTCAGTCAAATAGTTTGTTCATGCAAAGCGAAGAACCAGGGTTGTCAGCCATGAAAGAGTCTAAGCTGAGGTAGAGAAGGGGATATGCTGATAAGTCGGGTGGTCAAGAGGATGAGCCATGTCTGTCAGGTCGTGCAGCCACGTTCCAAGAGAGTTGAAGCCGTAGACTATAAACATTGGGCTTGATCATGCTTTGATCTTGCCATGGATGCATTTAAGGCATCAAGTTGAGTGTCCACCAAGAAGGTTGGACTTGAGCTTTGCCTGAAGGCATATGAAGGGGTCCATCTAAGGAAGTTGGACTCAAGGTCAGAAGAACCTAGCCATCCAATGGGCTGCGAGGAGTGGCAGGAGAGTCCCTACAGAAGAGAGCCATGCAGGAAGAGTGGGCAGTGAAGCCTACAGCATGGGCAAGCGAAAGCTGAGAGAGTGTTATGTAAGGCAAGAACCAGGCTAGCACCAAGCGGACCATTGGGCCGCGACAACGTAAAGAAGGACCTGAGTGCAGGCTTCTTTGCGGGAGGATGAGCGCCAAAAGTCAAGTGGAGGTACAGTCATCAGTGTGTGAGCGGCACGTTAAAACCAAACCATTTCATGGAGAGGTGTTGTGCCAAAGTACTAAGGGTAAGGAAAGTCATCAAACTAGGATTAGCTAAAGCGCCGAAAGTGGATTTGGTTCCAAGTTCGAGGATGGGTTCTTTCCAAGAGTAGAAGAGCGGGTCGGAGGCCGTAGATGGGTGAACCAAGGGAGTTCTCGCCATAGGCTATAGGTACGAGGGTACCCCAAACGTCGAAGGACTGCGAAGGGAAAGAGAGTTTTGAACAAAGTGTCCAATTCACATGTCCAATTCACAGAGTAGTGCGCAGATGCCGGCACTTTGAGATAGGAAGTACTTGCCAAAGGTACGTCCCAAGGGAGTGCGAGGTGCCTATGGGCACGAAGCACGTGAGATGCCAGAAGGTGCCATGGTGAAGCGTAGAGTCCAAAGGCTGTTGTGTATAATGATTGGTACAAAGTTCATGATTTGGGCTACCGCCAGTGACGTCGCTCGAAGAAGTGAGAAAAGGACCATAAGGGTATGGTTGGCAAAGATGCCACATCGAGGGATGCCTACCTAGCTATGTTGTGCCGAAAAGGTAAAAGTCCAGGAGGGAATAGAGTTGTCTGTCGGAGGCAAATGATAGAAGGGCTAGACATGCCAGACATGGATGGGCTAGTAGGATCGCCAGGATGGAAACAGATTCTCGAACAGGATGAAGGCCGTGAGGAGCATGGTGCGGATATGACTTAAGGTCACGGCAAAGTTAGTCACCAGAGGGTGCAGGTGTGGAGACCGTCCGAGCTGAAGTACGGAGTGCATGCTTGGATAAAACTTGGGGGAGAAGGGCAAGGGGCCTGACTCCATTTTTTTTAGAAAGAGCTCGCAAGAAATAATAATGAAGAAATGAAAATTATACAATTTTTTTTAATTTTTATTTTATTTTATAGGGCTATACAGACTTGAACCGTAGACCTTCTCGGTAAAACAGATCAAACTTCGGCATCTTGCCCGGGGGAAAGGCTACATCTAGTACCGGACATTTGGACGACACGCCCCAGGTTTTTTTTTCAAGAGTTCCTACACACAAGGATTTGGGGGCCGCGATGTAAATCCCCAAGGGTGCAAACTTCGGGTTGTCGTCGGTGTCGCATGTCATTGAGGACAATGACTACTTCAGGTGTGTGAGAGTGTGACGCCCCAAAGTTTTGGGGCCTGTCACCCGGCAAGACTGTGCGTGCCAACTAGGTCATAGCCTTGTCAGCTATGCAGGCGGCATGTGCTGAAGGAATGTGTTGAAGTTGAGGATGAGGCAAAGGGGCATAAAATGAGGCAACAAGCATCTAGATATGTTGCACGACATGTCCTAAGAGTGCCAAGGTGATTTGAAGAGGGCTTGGTGTAAGCCTAAGGGGGTGGAGGCATGGTAAGGATCATGTGCGGTGTTCGATGTTAGCGTCATGCCAATTTGAGCTACAAGTGGAATCTAAGAATTCCGATTTAAAGTGTTGATATTAAGGGTACCTTATGTATGCTTACCAAATTTGGGGTCATTTGGAGTCCGTTTGGATAGGGGCTTGACTTGGCCAAGGTCCAGTGGCATTGTCGTAATTTGCTGATTGGTCCAAAGGCCATAACTCGTTCCATGAGTATGGTAATGGGATAAGGCTGTCAACGGACCGGAACCGCCGGACCGATTTGACCGGATCTGGAATGGTACGGAACCTCATTACCGTTTTATAGCGCCGAAATCGGAGTTACCGGAATCGAAATACCAGAAAATTCCCCTTGTTCGGACTGGTCCACAAGCGGACGGTGTGGAACCGAAACGGACCGGAGCAATACCGGAACATTACTAGAATAGCGCTTACAGTACCAGCTTTTGTTTTTAAATTTTTTTGTTTTTAAGTTTTTTATAATAAGTTTAAGTTTTAATTATTTTAAAAGGTTTTAAAGTTTAACTTAAAAAATATATGTTAAGTTAATATAATATTTTTAATAAGTTTAAGAAGTTAAAAATTTTCCTAACTTTATAAACCTAAATACTTAATATAATTTTTTTTTCCATAATTGCAACAAACAAAAGAGAAATTTTAAAACAAAATTAGGCGAATAGCCGTTATATTTATTCAACTTTCGTACGTTGTACATTTATTACAAAGATATTAAATATAAATTTAATCTACGCAGCCACCTTCTAGGAAGGGTTCTGTGTGAATTAGATCTCTATTGTAGAATCTTATTAATATCTAAATTGTCTATAATTTTTTTGGCGTAACTTTTCTAATTCTTCGGCGGATAAATCCTCCGGAATTGGTCTATTTCCTTGTTCCTCCATTGCTTCCATTCCATCATCACTATTTTCCTCAAAAATTTCATCTATTTAGTCTTCAATATGGGGCGGTAATTTGGGGAGCCCAAAATTTCTTCGTTCGGCATTGATCCAATCTCTAAATAATACCGAAATCTCCAAACTATCCCTTGCTAACGAATACCGATGATCTCCTATTATAAATCTTCCTGCGCTGAAAGCTTGCTCCGAAGCAACTGAAGAAGCTTGAGCTGATAACAAATCTCGAACCATCCTTGAAAGTTTAGGAAATTTTCTGATCCGGGTCTTCCACCACGATAAAAGTTGTTTTCAAGTTTCACCTCTAATATTTTCCCGGTCCTGCGAAAGATACGAATCAAAATCATTACTCCTACGACATTGAACACCAAGTTCTTCGCCTATCTCGTCATCTAAATCATCATATCTACATCTAGAAGTAGGAGGCTCAATCGGCCCAATATTTTGTTCCATAACTTGATACAAGTTATATAAACTCCTAGCTGTAGATACTATGCTAGCACAACAAGTTTCAACTGATGGCTTTTCATGAAGTCCAATTTCTAAATTGTTGTATAATTTTCTAACCAACATCACTGTACCATGTTCTTTATAAAATGGGTTTAATAAATTAGTTGTTAAAAGAATTTGTGGAATAGGAAAATAATATTTTTAAAAATTTTCAATCATAGCTTCAATTGCCTCTTTGTTAGGACATATTTTTTTATATTCAACAAGTACTTTAGAAATAGCAGTAATAGTTACTAAAACAGAAGAAATAGTTGGAGTATATTGAGCAGATACTGTGTTCGTAGCTTGATAAAAAGTTTTCAAAAATTTACAAAGTTCTTCTACGTCAATCCAATCATCTTCATCTAGCATTAAATTAACATTCTCATTATAAGAATTATAAACTAATTGTATAGGTTTACGATATATAACAGCAACTTCAAACATTTGAAACAAAGAATTCCATCTAGTAGGAATTTCTTTTGGAATTTTTCTATATGGAAGGCCACATTGTTGACATTTACGTTTAAAATCATCCATTACAACCTTTTTTTTATTTTTAAACATAAAACTACAAGCAATTCGCACTTTAAGACAACCATTTCCAAACAAATGAATACCATCATGTACTATCAAATTTAAAATATGTGCAGAACATCTAACATGAAAATGATCTTGATACACTAAACATAATCTAGTTTTTAGCTCGTCAATAGCTTTCAAATTATTAGAAGCACTATCTAATGTGCATGCCATAGGTTTACCAATAAATCTAAAATATTTCATGCTCTCCGCTATTGTACTAGCTATATACATACCGATTTTAGACTCATCGACATATTTATAAGCAATAATTCTTTTTTGCATGTTCCAATCGTGATCAATCCAATGAGTCGTGAGAGTAAAATAATCATTATCGACAACACTAGTACCCATATCAGAAGTAACAGATATTCTACCATCAAATTTATCAAATAAGCAACGAAGAAAATGACAATGTTCAGCTTGAAATTTAAAAATATCATTTTTAATTGTATTTCGTGAAAAACCTTTAAAAGAGGGATTATATACTCGTTGAATATAATGAATAAAACCGAAATGCGAAGGAAAACTAAAAGGCAAACCCATAACAGCAACCATTTTCGCGAGTTCTTCTCTATCTACATCTTCACTATATGTCGATGATGAACTTGCTTCAGCCGGGTTAAACATGTCTAAACGCGTTTGAACCATATTACCTCCTACAGATTCATGTACAAATGTTGTACCATCTTTTTTTGCCTTAGCCTCGTTTTTTAGACGAATAAATTCTTTATTACATCTCATCAAATACGAAGTTAGCAATCTTGTCCCGCTATTTTTTCGCCCAGTCAAATGTTTAAAAACATTCTTGTATTTATTGCAAGTAACAGTACTTTTTACCCTATCATGCTCCATAAATTTCCAAACTAAAGACCTTTTAGTACGTTCGGTACCTTTGGCCCTAGTAAATTCCGGTAAAGGGGGAAGTTCTTCACCGTGTTCCGATAATTCCGTAACCGTAGTAGTAGGGGTAGGGGTATACCTAATTCGTATTCTTCTACATCATCTTCCTCCGGTAAGTCTTCCTCAAAATTATTATAACGCCTATTCAGGGTCTCATTATCTAATTCCATACTGATACCAACATCGAAACCATTAGGTTGTGATAATGAAGTTTCATTAAATCTAGGCAGTAATGAACTAGTACTAGTCTTACTTTTTTTATTTCTACGAAAGACCTTACCAAAAATTGATTTTTTACCACTACTATTTTTTTCAAAATCCATAATTCAAAATAAAATATTAAAACAAGCAATACAAATACAAATTGATGTTCGTAAATAAATATAGATACTAAAAATTAAAAATATAGATAATTAACGTAAATAAAAAAAGATTAAAGTTGGAACAAATATACCGAACGTCTGCGTAAAAGCAGACGTATAACAAATGTCGGAATTAAAAGATGATAATTGAAGCTTGTAATATCTTCAAAAAATCTTCAACTCCAACTAGTATAATAAATGAATCCTCAACTTCAAGTCTTCAACTAATATAATAAAACTAGAAATATTTAGAGAGAATATTAAGAGTATGAAAATTGATAATATTTGTGTGACAAAATAATTGAAATGAAGCATATTTATAGTTAAAATTTTAAAGGGGGGTGCCAAAAGAGCCGTTGCAAATGAAGTTTTATTTTTTAAGAAAAAAAAAGGCTGAAATTTAAACAATGACGGACCGGAAACCGGTACCGGAACCGGAAATACCGGAATTTTTCGCAGGTTCGGACCAGTATCGTATTCCGAACTATTGGGTACCGGCACCAACCGGACCGTGTCGTTACCGGTACCGGAAATAAATCGGAAACGGCATTAGCGGAACGGAACGGAATATTCCGGTTCAGTTGCCAGCCCCATAATGGGATGAAACTTCATGGAGGTGTGAAGGAAGTCAAGAGAAAGGAGTAAGAACAAACGGCACCCAATTTGGAGGTCAGATGGATAGTCTAAGCCCCAGTATGATTCTCGGGCAGAATGATGTCTAGTGCCAGACATTGGGATTATTTATTTTAAGCATATATAAGGGGGTATACAAGGTGACAGCCTACCAGCCTCCCCCAGGTGTGTCGACAAATGGCTGCCCCAAGTGCGCTGCCTTGAGGGACAACCTCAAGGGCTTGCCTTGGCATGTCAAAGGAATGTGCAAGGTACTTATAGGGCTCGGGAACCCTATGGGCAACGCAGGGTCGGGTGGACCAGCATTGGGCGCCCTGACAAGGTTGGCTATATGAACCGACATGCCCCGCGGGCTGTCTAAATGATGGAAGGATACCTCCAAGCCGATAGAGCAATCGAGATACTCCCCCCAAGAGACTCGTGAGCTGACTTGTGAGCTTGGCCAAGGTTCAGCCAAGTGAGCAAGGGTCCGTTGGCCTAGACGCACAGTTGTGGGGCGACACTATGCTATGGAAGTTGGATGCAAGTTGCGTGGGCTATGTTTGGCTATGCCATAAGACAAGAGAGGGTATGTCTAAGAAAGACGCTTGAGACAAAGGCCTTGAAGGTTGCCCTACCCCGGCGAAGCAAAAGCCAAGTGCACATGCACAAGGCGATGTCAAGCTTAAGGATAGGACTGTGCACGCTATAACGATGATCAAGTCCAGGCGAGGGATGAGTATGTCCATAGCCATCCCCGGGAGCGCATATGGATGAGATCCAAGGATTGAAGGTGCGCCACAAGAGTTGCTTATACGTTGGTCATGTCAGCCGACATGTTGATAGAGCGGCACCAAAGGGAGAAAACCTCTTAGGCGAGCTTCCCACAGGCATAGGATCGTGTTAAAGACCTGGGAAATGAGAAAGACTGGCCCATAGTTGGGGGAACCATGGGCGCCGCACGGGCAAAATTGTGTCCGCTAACACAGTGAAAAATGAGCCCGTGACACTGATCTGCATAGAGCTTCTGAGTTAAAAGCAAGTGAAGGCAAGTACAAAAGAGCCAAAAAAGAGGACGCATAAGGTTAAAGATATGAGGGCTGATCTAAGAAGTCCATTTATATAAAAAGCTATAATTCTCGCAGGCATGACAACCAAGGGAGAAAGTTAGAAGCCCCTTACGGGCCTCTACCGTCAACTCCGGTGGTCTTACACCATCAAAAACATCAACTTCTCTTCTATTTCTTCCTTGTTTTTTTCTAGTCTGAGATGAATAAATTTTCTTCGGAATTGTGTGTCGGGGGGGGTTATATGATATTACGGCCTCTTCTACGGTGACTGGGACCTGGTTTGAGTGGGTAGACCATGAAGCATGATTCTTAGCAGAGGTGCAATTCTATGGCTGTGTAAGCGTCTTCATGAAGCATCAGTGAACAGATGCAAGAGTTTTAAGTCCTGGGGATGTAAAGACATCACCACCTACATTTATGTACTCAAAAGTTCAATAAATATGGTCGGTACATTTCAGTTATTGCAGTTAAAGGTTACAATAGGACTGTCATTATCATACTAGAGAACAAATATAATGAAGGATGGGAGAATGTGGCAGTTAGAATTGAAAACTTCATTAATAAATTCTCAAGCACGCAAGGTACATTTCTTACAACAGGGAAAGCAGTAAGACGTTTACATTTACAGGGAAAAACTTTAAAGGGGTGTTTGGATTGGCTTTTAAAAAGTAACTTAGAAGCTACGAGCCAAAAGCCATAAGTTGGTACTACTCTACTTTTGGCTTTTGGCTTATTTTGACACTTTTTACTTTCCCAAACACCACCAAAACTAAAAAAGATTCTTAAAAGCCAAAAGCACCTTAAAATAAGCCAACCCAAACACCCACTAAAGAAGCTATCTCCAAAAGCAAGTGGAGCCACGAGGAGAATGCAGCCAAGGATTGTAATCACGAGCAAACAATGAATGGCTTGCAGGAAGACAATGCTCTGCTGCGCAGATGTCTGGTGGGAAAATTCTCTGATGGGGAAGATGCCCCTCTGTGCAGTGAAGTAAGAAAATGGGCTGCCCAGACCTGGAGGGGGGTTCTGAACATCCAAGTTTATGACATGAATGGATTTTATTCTCTTTGAATTTCAATCTAGAAGAGATGCAGAACACATTCTCATGGGAGAATGGAAAAGACGGCCAAATATTGAATATTGAGTGGTGGTCACCAACTATAGGGACTCGTCCAGAATCTTTCAGATTCGACTGGTTCTGGATCAGAATTTTGGGGCATCTGCTGAATTTGTGGAACGCAGAGGTGATGAAGAAAATAGGTGAAGCATGTGGTGGATGGTTGGAGACGGAACTTAAAAGCCTTCTCAGGTGGGCGAGAATCAGGGTAAGAGGCCCAAGAGAAAAAATCCCATTGGAAGTCGAAGTGGCTGCGGCGACATCATCTATTATTGTCGATATGGTGTGAGCTGCCGGTGATGTACCGGAAAAAGACAGAAGATGGACTGCTTTAGAGATGACAGGCTAGACTCCAGCTTTGTCCTTGGTTCTGAAAAGAACGCAACAGATATGCATGGAAAAAGGAAAGACTTAGCAGAGGGAGAAACATCGAAAACTGAGACGAGGAAGGGGTAAATCTAGCTGGTATAGACCACGTGAAAAAAACAGATATTTCTCTTCAGATGGGTCCCAGCTCCAGTTCACGTGGTCTGGCAGAGAAAGGGAACATCTTAGCTTTATCTAGGGCTATTGAAACTGGGCCTTTAAAGTCCAATGCAAATAAATTGGACTATGCAATTTCCTCTGGACAAAATAACTTAAGCCCACCTAGTATGGCTACAGGTAGAAAGAATGAGCCATTCGCAGAACCTTTCATTGAGCAAATATTTGGTTCAATGGCAGAGATATCTGGAGAGAAAAACTTTGTTTTTTTCGAAGGCGAAAAAGAGAAAGGTCTCTGCATGGGAAGAAAAAAAAAGAAAGGAAGAAGACAAAGAGAGAAGCAGAATTGTAGAGATCAATATGAGGGGGGAAATTCAATAATAGACTGGTAATTCAAGAAGATGACATGAAACAAGCAGGGGAAATTGAGGAAGAGGATTTCTCAGAGGCACTAGTTGTGATGTACTCGGAGGCAGAACCACTACCTCTGCAGATTAGCTTTAATGAACAAGAAGAGGGGATTTTCAACAACAACTGAATGGGTGCAATCCAATATGGTCAAGTTGAGCCAACAATTTGGAGTTGACCTTAAAGGTTGCAAAAAAGAAGTTCTGGCGCTGATGATGAAATTAGATCAAAGAAGAGAGAAAGAAAAGGGGGGGGGGGGGGGGGGGGGGGGTAATTATAAAGGATCCAAATCCCAGTAACACAGTACCAAAGGAGGTAAGGGATTTGTTTTTTGATGTAAATTTCAAAGATGGAGAACCTAGAGTTAGAGGGATAATCCTATTTCTCACTTCTCAATGAGAGTTAAGATTATATCCTGGAACGTAAGGGGCGTGATGGGGGAAGTAAGAGGGAGACGTTGAGGAAGTTAATACAAAAGTGGGGGGCTGATGTATATGTATTCGTGGAGACAAAGCTGGATGGGCAGATTGACGACACTGTCCAAAGCTTATGGCATAATAGATGGGTGGGTAGGATTCAAAAAGAGGCTCAGGGCAGCAGTAGTGGATAGATCCTAATCCTCTGGGACAAGAGAATGTGGAATGGGGAAGTGGTGATGAATGGCAACCAGCACCTAACCGGCAAATTTACTAGTGTAAATGACAATTGGAGCTGGCATATATCTGTTGTCTATGCTGACTGCAACAGAATTGCTAGGAGATCCCTGTGGCAAGAACTAATAAATGTGAGAAACACTTTCACTGGGCCATGGATAGTTTGTGGTGACTTCAATGTTACCAGGTACACTGAGGAGAGAACTAATTGCTACAGATTGAGTGGAGCTATGTCAGAATTTTCCAATTTTATAGAAGAGCTGGAGTTGGTGGACCCTCCTTTGTTTGGAGGATCTTTTACATGGAGAAGGGGAGAGGAATTTGGTTGTGCTTCCAGAATTGACAGAATCCTTCATTGTGGAGAAAGGGGAGAAATTCTCCCACAAATTAAGCAAAGCATTTTGCCCAAGTTGATTTCTGATTATAATCCGTTACTACTGACTTGTGGGAAGTGGGAGTGAAAGAAGTCAAATTTCAAGTTTGAGACTTGGTGGCTAGAAGTAATGGATTCAAGGACAAGGTCAAGGAGTGGTGGTCATCTTTTACTGTAGATGGCAGACCAGGATATGTTAGCAGAAAAACTGAAATTGCTCAAAACAAAATTAAAGGAGAGGAAAAAAGATAACAAGGGAGATTGCACACAAAGGAAGGAAGACATTTTGGCTCAAATTTCAAGTTGGGAAGGTATACAGGAACATAGACCTCTCACAAATGATGAAGTGCTGCAAAAGGTTAATTTAGGCATGGAATATGAGGAGGTAGCAAAAAGTCGAGATTGTCTGGAGGCAAAGGTCAAGGGTTCTGTGAGAAGTATGAGAAGAATATTATTGAATCGTTGTAACTATATGATTACATTGAGGTCCTATTTATAGGCATTACATTCCAATCCTTTTCCTAATAGGACACTACATTACAATTCCTTCTCAAGTAGGATTCAATATGCTATTCTTATTCTTACTCATATTCTAACACTCCCCCTCAAGATGGTGCATAGAAGACATATGTACCAAGCTTGTTATGGATGTAACTAATACGAGAACCGGTGAGGGACTTGGTGAAGCTATCTGCAAGAAAACTAATAGGGACTGCTTTGGACGTCTGGTAGACCTCAATTGAAATGGAACAAATTGAAAAAGTGATCCAAAAAGCAGTAAACATCTCTGGAAAGTCGATGTGTCGCTGGAAAATTGTCGGAAACTGGTTAAAATATATGGGTCCTCGAAATCAAGAGATAGTAGATCTTGAACAAGATAATCATCGAAGAACTGACCGGAACATACTCACACGCCGAATTATTAGATTTGATAGCTGAAAAGTGGTCACTATTTGAGAAAAAAATTATATGGGTAGGGTCGAAATGACACGACCTTACTTGAAAGAGAATTATATGGGTAGGTCGGAATGATGGCATGATTCTACTGAGAAATAGAAATTATAGAGGTAGAATCGAAATGACAACACGACCCTACTGAAAAATAGAAATTATATGGGTAAGGTCGAAATGACGATACGACCTTACTAAAAAAGATAATTTATATGGGTAGGGTTGGAATGACGGCACAACCCTACTGTAAAAGAGAACGACCCTATGCAAATCAGAGGAGTCACCGTAAAGATGCATGGAACTACATATATCAGATCTAAGGAGTCACCGGAAAGACGCACGGTGCTATGCAACTCAGATATGAGAAAGTAGTCCGAAAAGATGCACGGTACAGTGCAAATTAAGTGAGTAGTCTCGAGAGACTACGCAAATTTGATATGAGAAAGTAGTCACCAGAAAGATGCATAGTGCTACACAAATTAGATATGAGAAAGTAGGGGAAAGAAGTTCGGTGGCCTAACTTTTGCTAACATGATCATTAGTTGGACGGGCGGCATATATCAGTTATAGCCGCCCGCCAGCAGCGAAAACTCTTTGATTCTTTACCAAGATCGTGGAAGTTTTGATACCACTTGTTGGGTTTGAAATCGAGAGGTCGTCATGTGGAAGCTTAAAATTTGCAAACCATGAATGCGATAATTCAGACAACGAAAACCATACTAAAAACATATTATTATATAGTTTCGCCAATTGGCCTACATATAAAAACCTAATATAAAGAAAGCATAAAAACTATTAGAGAGAAAATCTCCCCATAAGCAAGACTCTTTTAAGGACTACATTGTGGATGTTATTATATTATGATATGAGAAGGGAGGTTTTCTATTTATAGAGTTCCAAAACCTTTCCTCCAAGAAAGAAGTTTGCCAAACATGGAAAAGTTTCATATTTTCCTTTCAGAAAAAGTAAAAGTAATTATGGTATTACTTTATTTTCCTTCTAAAAAGAGCACACTTAAATTTGGTAAGAAAATCAGGGTAAAAACCCTAACAAATCTCCCCTTTTTGGCTTGATTTTCTTGACTTGATCCGTCTTCTTCATGTCATATGTATAAATTTGATTCTTCACATAATCTTCATTTATCTCTGCTGTTTGTCATGCTTAATAATGGAGCCCTTTTGGGTTAAAAAATATATTAGCCCTTTTGGGTCAAAAATATTGGAGCCCTATACAGGGTTAAAGAGAGTTTTATTTTTTAAAATGTGACAGCAGGATTGTTGAAAATATGATTGAAATATCTTCTCTTTATGTAGTTGGACAAAAATATCATTATCACCAAATTGGTTGCAACTTGATTTGAAACTGCTTTAACCTATTTAATCTCGTCTCACCACACCATTGGATCTTTGAACCATAAGCTCCGATACCACTTGTTGTATTCGAAATCAAGAGAGCGTCATGCGAAAGCTTAAAGTTTGCAAGCTATGAGACGATAAATCAAACGACACAAAACTAAACTAAAAACATAATATCATTTATGATTTGGCCAATTGGACTACATATTAAAACTAAATCAAAAAACTTCAAATCTATTAGGAGAAATCTCCCCCTAAACAAAACAAGCTTATGAGGGGAGGATTGCCCAAGACCATATAAGGAGACCAAGGACCCTTTAACCCACCGATGTGGGACTCCAACACCCCTACACGCCCAGTGCTGGACATCTGGAGCGTGGACAATATAAGACGAGGGGCCCAACATCGGAAACAATGAACTGGGTGGGCCTGTCTCTGATATCATGATAAAGAAATGGACTTTGGGCCTAACTCAACCTCAAAAGCTAGCTCATGAGGGGAGGATTGTCCAAGATCATATAAGGAGACAAAGGACACTTTAACCCACCGATGTGGGACACCAACAGGTTCAATGGTTGAAACAACGAGATAAAAACACAAAATGTTTTCACAAAATGGCCACTGCACACAAAAGATTCAACTCTATAGAGCAACTAGATGTGGAAGAAAATATAATTAAGAATCCTGACAGTATCAAAAAGATGGTGCAAAATTTTTACAAAGATTTATACAAAGAGATGGAGCACTGGAGACCTGATCTGAAGATACATACATGAAGGGGCAAGAATAACCGAGGAAGAGCGATTATGGCAGCAGAGAGCCTTTAGGAAGAAGAAATAGCAGAATGCCACAACAAATGTGCTATGGAGAAGGCCCTCGGACCAGATGGATTCCAAATGATATTTTCTCTAACCTTTTGGGATGTTCTAAAGGAACATATTATTAACACTATCCATTAATTCCATTCTAATCAATCCTTTGAGAAAAGTTTCAATACAACTTTCATTGCATTAATTCCAAAGAAACCAGGAGCCGCAGAACTAAAGGATTTCAGACCAATTAGTTTGGAAGGTGGAGTGCACAAAATTATTGCCAGAATTCTAGTTGAGAGAATGCTAATAGGAAGTCCGTAATTTTTGGAGGTGGCCAATATACCCTTAATGCGGAAGAATACAACCTTACCAGTTTCAAACAAAAAAAAGGTAGGGCTGATTTGCATAGAGCTTTTGAGTTAAATGCAAGTGAAGGAAAGTGCAAGAGAGCAAAAAAAAAGGCTCTAGAAATTTTGAGTGGGAGCTTTACAGTTAATTACAAAAATTTGAGCCTTATGCTAGGAAATCCAATTCACGATCTGATGTTGTGATTAATCCACCTAAGCAAGCACTAGCTCATGGTTGGTGAAAATTTCTTAGGATGTATATTTGCTTCAAGGCACTGACATTGGGTTTTATAGTGCTTCAAGGCACTATAACTGTGTTATTTGTACACTATACTATTCTACTTTTGTTTTGGTTTATTTAAATCTTTATTAATTAAGCAGCTTGTTTTGAGCCCACAACTTTGTCTCTTTATCATGCTAACCTAATATATTTTGCTGGATTTTAGAGCATGGAAGGATTGATGAAGGAAAGAAAATTATAATGCCTTGAAACAAATAAATAAGGTTAATTGCAACATCAGATTCTAAATTGGATTCCTCAATTCATTAGCATATGCCTCTAATTTTTTTAATTATATGTGTAACTCCAATCTAGAATTTTCAGAACATCTCTTTTGGCGCTCTTGCACTTCACTTAAATTAAATCCAAAACTCTTATGCAACTCGGCCATATATCTTTAACCGTGTATAGGGAGTTCGGGTTACTTTGTAACTTTTTCTTAAATTTATTAAGTTATGGTTGTTGTTGTTGTTGTTTTATAACCGTGGTGTCCGGGCCAGCTTGCTCGCACCTCGACTAAATCCACGGGATACCTGCCACCTCCCACCAACAACAGGTACTAGGTAAACTCTGTCCACCAAGGCTAGAACAGATGGAAAGAAAACACTTAGTGTTTGTCTCTGCTGGTAATTGAACCCTGAAACCTCATGGCGCTCATCCCAACTTCATTGAACCATTATGCCACACCCTTGGGTGCTAAGTTATGGTTGTATAATAAACAAGAGAATTACCATATGGTGTTTTACATTCATTATGAGCTATTATTAGAGTTTTCATACTCACCCCAAGAGTGGTATCATCCCAGGAATGTGGACAATAAATAGGCAATCTTCACCAACACATGAATATCTCAACCTCTTTTTCTACAATTAACTCTACCTTGTTCGTCAATGCAGAAAGTTCACAGAATTTTCTTGCATCTGGTATGTCCTCGAAGGTCGTACATTAACCATCTCTTACTATTCCTGCAACCCATCAATTATAGGTCGTCTTTTTTCTTGTAACAAGATTTTCTAATTCCTCATTATCATAATATGGACAATTAAAAACCATGTCAATATCACTATCATTGTCACTACAACCTGTTCCGAGTTCATTAAGGGCAGGTACTAAGAAAAATAATGTATCATGCATGACAATATTAGGGACATCAACAACTAATTCACACTCATCGGTAGCAAATAGATGAATGACAAAATAATCTTCAGACACAAGATAATTTTCTAACTCTATCATCTACTTCTATTTCAAAGTACTTTCTAGAAGGTCCAGCTACAATTAGTTATTGGACACGTATAAATCTTAACTTAGAAGTGTACTCATTCACCAAGTCTATATAAGAGATAAGATCAAGATCATATCCCCTCCAATAATGGACTCATTTCTTCTCATAAAATCCTTCTGGATGCTTAATTCACTCACCATCACGATGTAAGAATATGTTTAACATTTATTATCTTAATAACCTACAATTATTCAAACATCCAGTTAAATAAATAGAGACAAAGAGAGAATAAGTTAACATTTATCATCTTAATAATGAGATGGGATGCATTAAACATGAGTTAACTAACATGTATGTTAACTTGTTCTACATCAATGTATGTTGAATAATCTATGTCGAATAAAATGAATTAACTACTCCATGCTTAACTAAGTTGCTCGGACTCTTCACTTACAGGTGGTGCACCCGTGTCGATACGGCATGCGTATCGGTGTGGGTGTGGGTGTGGGTGTGGGTGTGGGAGTAGGAGTGGGATTCGTACACAATCTGGTACCAATTTTAGGTACTTTGACCAGACGGGGAATCCCACACAAATTCAATGATTTTGGTAATCAAAACAAAAACTAAGGTGAAATTGAAGAAATTGAAATCCCTTGTATATAGAAATTTGTATGTCACCCCTTTCCTTTTATCTCCTTCCTGGATTCTCCTCAAGCTCCCCGCCTATTATCTCATAATTAGGTTTTATAACTATATTTTTGATATTTGAATTATTTTAGCCAAATTCCTGCACCCGTATCCATATCTAGATTCTTATCCCTGAATCTTAAAATTTAGATCATAAAGGATCTGAATTCTACATCTGCACCAATATCGGACGCCACACCTGAGGCTGGGCAACTCAGATGTCAACATTTAAACATGATGTAAATAAATAGATGCAAATGAAAACCAATTAGAAAAAAAGTGAAAAAGGAAGCACTAGTCAAATTTAGGGATCACAAATAATGGTACAATAATAAGTGACCCTTTCACAAAGATCATTCATTAACAAATGAAAATGAGAGCAACTACAGCATAGGGTTAATAAATATCACTCTCATAAATTCTAAACAACAACAACAGCATACCCAGTGTAGTCCCACAAAGTGACCACATTTTTATACACAACCAAACAAAATGCAAATAATAAAGAATAAGAAGTACTAGACAGACCATAAAGAACAAAAAAGGGAACATATTTTAACCATTACAATTGTATAACATATTTGTTATTCAAGCTACAAAACATATGTTTCGCATAAAGGTGCACAAAACCCTAAAAAATCTTGGAAAAAGAGAACAACCCCTTGAACACAATACCACACTTCAATCAACAATACCCTAAAAAACGAGACACAAAAAAAAACATAGACCCACCAAAACAGTAATGAAAAAAAAACTAGCTTAACTACCCTTTCATATCGAGATAACAACAGCACATGCAAACACATTTCACACAATAAATAAGAAGACAACTACCATAATATACTGCTATACTAAGATATAGATGTTTTATGAAGGCCTTTGAAGTCTTCAAACAAAATTGGAGAAGATAACACATAAAAGAAGGATCGTAAATGGAGGAGAAACATACCTTCGAAGCTCTTTATTCCAGTTTCTCTATTCCCCATACACCATCATTGATGGTGCTAGGGTAGGTAAAGTCAAAGTGAATGAAGCAGATGAGGGATTTTAGTGGGTTTAACGGGTCAAATAGAGGCAGGTTACTTAATCCAGGTTACTTATATTGTGAGGCTGACACGTGGCTCTCCATCAAACATAAAGGTATATATGTACCCAAGTATAACGATAGTGGCACCATTAGGTGGAAAGCCATATACGAAAGTTCGGGCGTATATATATGACCCTTTTCCGTCATTTAAACGTGATGGTAATCCTGAACTTCAACTTCTTATATAAAATGAAATAGAAAGAATTGAAAGAGGGCAAGGAGAGGTGTTACCTGGCGGGAGCCGGAAGAGGTTCCCATGGACTAGGAGGGAGTGTGGCTAGTGGGAAATGTGACCACCGTTGATTTCTTCAAGTAAATAGTTCACGCTTTCTCAAATAAATGATAAGTTTCACGTTGAAAGTACCACATTTCTCTCAACTAACATCATTTGAAATCTTTTTATCATCTTTGGCTAGTTTCTTTTGAATTTGGATAACATAAAGATTACACTTCAGATTGTGGAAGCTAAAAGATGAATGTTGTTTCATCATGGGGACTAAAGCACAAAAAGTTCTATACAAAGTTATGATTAAGGTTTTCGCCCATTTGTTTAATAAAATTTTATTACTTGATTAAAAAAATTTATATTGATTAAAAAAATTTATATTAAGGATCCACAAAATGTTGCTTCCTAAGGCTAAGAATTCCATTTACATATATACATATGTCGGCCAGCATATGTAGTATGAGCAGATAATACGGCCAAGATTAAATAATATATATAAAAAGAAAAAAATTGAATAAATCTTAAATGGAACTAATGCAACATCACAGTAGAAAAAGTCATGCCGATACCTTACTAGGCTGATGTAGCATTTTGATTCGCCTCGCCTCGTGAACTTCCTTCATCAATTCTTCCATGTCCTAAAATCCAGCAACATATATCAGGTTAGCATGATAAATAGACAAAGTTGTGGCTCAAAACAAGGTATTAATAATAAAGATCTAAATAAACCAAAATAAATGTGGAACAGAACAATGTACAAATAATAAGTCCCAGTTATAGTATCAAAAAATTTTGCATAAAAATTATTTCTGCAAAAAGATCCAAGATACAACCAAAGTTATCACTTCCGCGGCAACAAACTTAGAGCGAGAGCAGCTGGCAAAAGAGAGAACATCCAAAAATGAAGAAACAGCACCGCACCCATTAATAGTGCATATACACTTGACGAACCAAAAGGCTTATAAGAACAATGCATGACGAAAATATGGAACCAAATACATCAATTTACAGAAAATGAAGAGCAGAAGAGTAAGAATTCCACAACATTAAACCAGAATTGGACAATCAGAATGCTAGAAAAACCTGCTTTCCTGCGGTCCCCGACATTCGCTCATACTCCTGAAGAGCCTCTTCCACTCTCTGGACAGCAGCTCTTGCATTCTCAATCTCAGCCCTTGCATAAGCTCTTTCTTCCTCAACAAGTTTCTTAGCATCCTCAGAAGCCTGTGAACAAATTGTGTCTACAATCAGAATCAAAATGAGAGTAACAATGAAAAATAGAAAAAAGAAAACTGAAACGAGAAATTTGGAATATATTAGCACAAACTCGGATGAAGTCTCCTTGACTGATTAATCATATAGCCAGAGAAAGAGGTAAGACTCCGGAACTACAGATTGAATCAGTGGGATAGGCGATAGCTCAAGAAATTAAACTACAACTTGAACATTTTCAGCCTCAACACTACATTCTATGGCCATTTGGTTGGTCTTAAATGTTACAAGAGAGGCATCTCTCACTTATGATTCAAACTGATCATGCAATAACTAAACAGTACACATAAATGCTGAGTCGATAATTTGTTAAAAGGAACCTAATTGGAAAACCATATCAGGTCTAAGAGGGCGTGTAAGAAGCAGTTTCTCAAGACAATCAAATGGCTATAATTATTGACTTACTGTAAAATAAACAAATGCTTTAATACACAGTCAACTTACATTGCTTTGGCCTCAGATCTCAAAATAGAAAAGTTAAATAATTTAAGTCAGAGAACATTTAACCAGATATATTGTTATTTTATTTTTGAAAGTGTATATTTATTGTTATTTTATACATAAATAACCTGTTAAATTGTGTGAACAGTCTCATCGAAAAACTTAAACAGTTAAAAGTCTTTATTTATCTATATTAGATTTGCACCTCATAACATACAGGGCTTTTCTTTAACTTTGGTCAATTACATGGAAATATTTATTGACAGTGGCAGCAAGAACTGAATTCAGAACCTCAGATATAAATAATGTAAACCGCGTCACTAAAAGGTTAACTTGTTAAACGGGGACATTTTTTATTTAATTTGTATCTATAATAAACTTATTAATGCAATTACAACAACAGACCATCAATTGAAGAAATTACTTACAAGCTCACTTATCAAAAAAAATTTACTTAAAGAAGCTCAATGGGAGCTTCACATAATAGTTCAAACTCAAACTTAGTAATCTAATCGGGACAACTCATAATGATGAAAACAGTCTCCGACTATTCCTAGAAATTGCTTTTAGATTAGCACCCAAGGGTGTGACCTAGTGGTCAATGAAGTGGGTGCAAACTTTGCAACTAGGGTTCAAATTCCATCAAAGACGAAAAAACTAGGTGATTTCTTCTCATCTGCCTAAGCTCTGGTACACAGACTTGCCAGGTAGACGGTAGTCGACCGTACTGTGGAAGTGTACACAAGCTGGCTCGGCACCCCATCATCAAAAATTAAAAAGAGAAAGATTGCTTCCATATCATGACTTATAGAATATCTGATAAAATGAATCTAGGCACATATTCTTTTGACATTCTAACAGCTACTTTTTAAATAGGTGCCTCTTATCGCTAATGTCTTTATAGATGATACAAAAGAAGGACTTAAAAAGTGCAGATATTTAATAAACCAATCTTACTCTTCTTTTATGATCGAAAAATCCATACGGGTCCTACCTTTAAGACCAACCCATACCTTTGAAACCTGGGAATAATGACTAAATCAAAGTAACAAAACATATTGAAGAGACATAGAAAACTAGGGAATGTGAACAATAAAATCTGTTAAGTTGACATGGGAAAAATGTCATCTTACATTCTCTAAGGAGCCATATATACTACAACAACATACCAAGTGTAATCCTACAAGTGAGGCCTGGGGAAAGTGGTTCACACGCAGCCTAACCCCTACCTTTTACAAATCATTTCGCAGTACAAACATTAATATTAAGAGATTATAAGCGACCCGAAAGAAAGTGAAAACATTTCTTTGCACTTATGTCTATATTCGAGTGGCACCAGTGGCTAAGATTCAGATAGAAAATTGCGTAAACGCTGATGAATTTTTTTCAAATAAGACACTAAAGAATTTTGTATGAGCATATAACTTCGAGAATCTATCTAAGGCGAGAAAGCACTAGTTTTCTAATTGATTATGCCATTTACCAGAAAATTTTTTGCACCAACAAACGGAACAAACAACCTTCAACAATGAAACAGATCCACTCGGCAAAGTTATATTCAGAGTCCATAATATAATGAAAAATACAAGACCGCTTCTTAACACATACTATGTTTTACCTGCTTCAGAAACGTAGCAAGCTTTTTCACTTCGGCCTTTTCCTTAATCAGTTCTCCTTCCCTTTGACTTAATTGTACTGCTAAAGCTTCAGCCTATAAAAGATTCAACATAACAAAAATATTTTGATAAGATGGAGGGACTTAAGAAACTTTCAACAGCAATTACTGCCATATACAGGATATATTCTTCACACATATTTTATTTTAAGAGAGATGCATGCAGCATAACAGCACAAGAAGGTGCATCTAGCACCGCATTAGATGGACAATTGTCCACAAATGCAATATTGATCCGATTAAAATCTGAAGTGATGGACCAATTTTTATTAGAGTTCTCCTAACATTGAGCCCAACCCTGAAAAGAAACAAAGTGTAACGTATGACACAGCAAATTTCCGACAGTCAAAGTCTATAAGCACTTATTAAAGGGTCTTGAGATTATCTGAACTAGTTAACCACTTCAGCTTTCTTCATGTTTCTATTAACTGCACCATACAATTTTAGATTCCATTATAGTGCATGACGCCTCTAAAAGATCTTCTCCATGACTAATCACTCTGATTTGCAAGTAAATGATTATCCTGTGGTTTTTTAGTTGGACCAATAATTTAGTGGGAATATCCTGTACGTGAAAATTTAAGGTGATATCCCAAGTAAAGCAGCCAAGAAGTGCACTCTTAGTCCAAGGCTCCAAGCAAGCTCATATTCTTCGTATACAAAGCCCTTAACTCACACATTTTCTCTTTCCTTCTCCATCCAAATCTAGAGTCCAGAGTGATAAAAGTCCAAGCAAAACCAAGGACAGCGGCCTAGTTTGTAGATTGAGGACATTGAAGTTTGCATTCTAGGCAGTGATCATTGTATTGGATGTATCGGTAGGTTATGCTAGGTCAAATCTACGGGAATTTCGTTCCAGTATAAAGAGCTTCTTCAATAATTCCAATTCCTAAAAAGCCTAGGAATACTGTTCCCCTGGTCTGGTGGACCCATGCTCTCTTATTAGGCTTCTGAGTCAAATATGCAAATTGGTTGGAATCCAAAAACACATGACCATGAACAATTCAATCACAATCTCACATGTGACTATATAACAAAATCATGCAAACAATTTGATATTTAAGCTCAAAACCTGAAAATCAGAATAAAACTGATGATGCTGGGGTCAAAATATGGAAGTATGATACAAACTAGCTCTGGTATCATACATAGTAATGACAGTCTTCATTCACACATATACTTCATTTGGTACATAATATTGTTTCTGATAATTCTAAATTCACAGGCTATACCAGCAGCGACGTGCAAAGAATTAATAAGTAGTGTATTCTGTACCCAATGTTACAGGACGTAAGCACAGCAAGTTTGCTGCATGCATAACATTAGAAAGTAGGTTTTCAGATTCTTTCCTTGCATGAATATTCATCTTGCAAGAACCATATCACTCAAATAGGGCATACACAAGTCTGAACTAGAAAAAGAAAACATGTAAAAGACACAAAACTAACCATAGCAATAGCTTCCTCCACGTCATCATGGTTTTTCCCCGCCACACGTCCTCTCAAAGCCTCAAGAGCATCTTTGAGCTTCTTTAACAGCACATGCTTCTCCAGTGAAGCTGCATCTTTCATTCTTGCCTGGAACCCAGATTTAAGAAACTTTTATCACCATAGAACCTTTAAGGTTGTTCAATAAAAGCACTCTCTTATCCTTGAAAGAATGGTATCTTGTGTGGAGTAAAGGATGTCACTTTTTAAAGATAGAGGCTATGTATATATCAAAATTCACTTCTTTATGACAAACTCAACACGAGCCGAGAGTTGGCCAAAAATGGAATATATTCCATGTTCCTGTTTTATCCCTCATAAGTTTTAGATTATATATCACAGGGGTAATTGGCTGATAAGGAAACATCTGAGTTAGGACTATGGAACGACCCATTCGAATTTAAGGTGGTACCTCATCAGACAACTTGGCAGCAGCAGCAAGACCCTTTTCAAATTTACTGGCTAGATCGCGAACAGAGAGCCTTTTTTGCTGCTCTAATAAGTGGGCAGTTTCTCTAGCAACCACTTCTTTCATTGTCAGTGCCTTAGAGTCCGGCTTGACCTCCACAATCTGATTGTTAGGTCCAATTTTGTAATTTGGAAAGCGACTAGATGGAAAGATCACATCTGCTGATACAGGAGGAACAGCATCCCTTTGTATTGTATCTCCAAAATCAAGGGTTACCCTTGTCATAACTCCAAATTATCTACACCACAGTTACTAAACTAATTAACCATAATCTACCAAAAGCAGTCATATATGGTCTATCTACCTTAAAACTCATACAACAAAACCAGTATATATATATATATATATATATATATATATATATAGCACTGTCAACCCTAACTTTTCACCAAAAGATCATGAAAGTCTCTAACCACCAAACAGAAAATTACCTACATTACCAAATTAATCCAAATTTAGAGAGTAAAAAGCAAAACTTTATACCTAAAACTAGAAATTAACAGCCTAAAGATATCAACTTCAGAGCAATCCATGTCTAGAACAACAGAATCCATAAAAATAATTAACCAAAAAGATCAAAACCCAAAAATTAACATTCAAAAACTCATACCCAAGTCAACCAATTAACATAGGATACCAAAAATAGCAAGAAAAATGTTACAGATTCCAAGAACGGAAAGTTCTCAACAGTGGAAAGAAGTTAATACCCTAAAATCAATATTCTCTAGAAAAGAGAGAAACAGTACCACATATACAAAAAAGTACAGTAACAACAACAGATGAACACAAAAAAAGTATTAAAGGATTGTACACACTCACATATCATACAAAAGTATAAGTTAAACAGAAGGTTTTGGGTCCTCTAAGATAGTTGGATTGTTGAATTGGTATTAGTAGGAAGATGCAACTCTTGTCTTTTGATGATGTTTTGTAGACAGAAAATTTGAAGAGAGATTGAGAGAGAGAGGAGAGTATTGTATATTTGGAAAAATATAGGAAGAAGTAGAGAGAGAGGAAGATGGTCTTTGAATGCTTTTTAAAAAGTTAAAGAAAAAGAGCCACCCCTAACCACCACCTGGCCCCTCTGTACCGAATGGGGATGGGGTTTGGGCGTGAAGGGCTCTGTTCCCTACGCATACATGTAAGTATCTCACATGTATTTTGTAAGGTAGCTACTTCAAATGGATACTAAACTTGTGGGTGGTAACTAGTAAATACGTACTAATTTATTGTGGTTTTTTTGTTTGTTTGTTGTTTCCTATTGAATCAAGAGGTTGAGTAATTATTTTTAACTTATTTTTTTTTGGTTGGGGGGAAGGGGGGGGTTGCTTTGTAAAAAGTGAATTGGTTTAAGGGATCGTTTGGTATAAGGTATACGCCAGTGTCAACAGAAAGGAAGGCATTTACAGTGGGGAGGAAGTGGATTAAAAGATATTTTAGAAGCCCATAAAGGTCCATTTACAGGTCAGGGTCATAAAGGCGCTAGATCGCCCCCAATAGACTCCTTTTTGTAAGTGTCCCCGAGAATACCAGTCATAAGCATAAGAAAGCTCGATCGGGGGTGGAAAGCTGGGTACCGGGTATATACTCGATCTACGCCCCCCCCCGGTGATTGACTGCCAAGTTTATTTCCATGCTCCCTTTTTTTCGTTGAAATAAGTTTATGCACTAGAGTGCCCCTTTCTTTTTTTCTCTTTATTCAAAGTAAGCAGATCGAAAGCACGAAAAGGAATGTGCGATTAGAAGCATAGACGCAACCAATCCGCAACGCGTATCCCCCGGTGTCATTATGTTAATAAAAAATGGCTTGGCGCTATGTTAACGAATTGGTCCACTGTGAAACACCATGAGCAACAGGATGTTGAGGTCCGAAATTCGAAGTGAAATTTTGGATTTGCCTGTTCTTAGTCGTCATGAGAAGAAAACATTTAGTCTTCTTATCCAGGAAGTTGTTCCCTAGCGGTCCTGCCACCACGCCGCAAAACGGGAGCTCGTGTGGAACCTTTTATTCTGGCGTAACAGCGGTAGAATGAAGGGCATTTGGTGAGGAGCATTGTTTTGAGGGAGAGAAAGCATGGGCATTGGGCTGGCTACGAGTCAACGATTGTCCCGTATTCAATGACAACACTTTTTTAGCTTATAAGTTAAAGGCATTCTGGATATTTCCCCTCTTACCCAAATTGAAACCCACGTCCTATAACCCCTTTAAGGTGTCATTAGCACTCAGAAACAAATCCAAGTAACTTCTCAAACACTCTAAAATGCTCTCTAAATTCCCTCAAGCAAGTCAAGTTAGGGTTTCATCAAGTTGGTCATCCAAAGGCTCTAGGGTTAAATTCTATTCATGAAACTTGATATTTTAGGCATGTGACTATACCCTTAAACTTAATATCTCTTTTTCATAAAAGTAAATGATTATTTACGTGATTAAAAGTAAGGGTTTTGACATGATTGAGGGTTTTGACATAAATAATTAATTAATTATTTTCCCCTGTTTTTATTGTGTATTACTCATGTCTTAACTATGGTTTTGAACTTATGGGTGTATGGTTATGGTAAATAAAATAAGGGATTGTGATTTCCCAGTCTTATGAATTTTGAAGTAGTTATGACCCCAACCCCATATGGTGAAATTGTTCTCAGTTATGAGAAATATGGGAATTTAACTATTCTTGAACTGTTGCATTATGATGCTGAATTGAACCTTATGGGTTGGTGTTTTCAAAATATATTTCATAACTTAACCAAAAGGGGTTGTGAATTCCTTAAGTAATGAAATTATTTTGATATATTGATGTTATCTTACAAGTATAGTTGGTATGACGATACCAATAATGTATGTCTAAATATGTATTGTGGTTCAATAAATAGGATTGTTTGATAATTATTTTAATTGGGCTTTAAAGTGGGTTGTGTAGCTAAGTCGTGAAAGTGGAGGTCTAAGAGAGAAATACTAGAAACTATGGTTGCCGATGTAGGAGTCTACATGATCGAGTGGTTTGAGTCTCCCTATTATTATTATATAATTAGGAGGTTCGATTCCCCCATATATTATTACATGATTTGGTACTCGTGTCACCTTGTTATGTAGGGAGGTTCGAGTTCCCTAAAGTGCATATATATACCCTCTGGTTCATGCAGCCACACACACGGGGGCCCTACTAGCTGGGGAGAACTAAGACCATATAGATTATGGGTGCCTTGTATGTTATGACAGTTGAGCTACACAATCTAGATTATGGTTTTAAAATACATGTTAAGCCTTATTCCCTATCCCAGCAAGTGATATATATATATATGTACGTATATGCATTGGATGATGTGCATGGAATCTCGAATGATTTTGAACTATTGATCATGACATTATATTATTCCATAGCCCTGAGTTACATGTTAGCGCTCCAACTGATAATCATCTTTGGATGTTGTATCCCTACGCGATGTAAGAATTGGCCATACTTCTACTTCTCCTACTCAGTGATTAGGATTCAGGATCAGTTCATAAGTTGACATTAAAGTAGTGAGCTTTTATGCATCTAAAGACTATATTTCATGTTTTGGTCTCTTATGTTTTAGACTTGTTTTGGGCTATAGTCAGGGGCATATCCTGATACTTTATTGATATACAGTTTTAGTTCATGTCTAGAATGCTTTGTTGGATTACTATAGACTTAGGTGGTGTTGGATGATTGTTTTGGCCAGTGGTTGGTTGTTGATCATAGAAGTATCAATTATTCTTGAATCTATCTTTTTATATGTTCGGAATTTATCAGACATTGAGAATATTATATTTACTTGGTTAGGTGTCGGAGGTCTCTAGTCCACGTGGGATTTGAGATGCCTGTCACTGCCAGGCCCTGGTTCGTGTCATGACAAAGATGGTATCAGAGCCTAGGTTTAGTGTCCTTGGGTGTCCAATAAAGCTATGTCAAGTAGAATCTCTTTTATGGGTATATAGCATGTCACACTTATAAGGGAGAGACTACGGGCATTTAGGAATATTTCTCTTTCTTGTTGTTCTATTTTGAGCTATCGAGTCTAAGGTCTTGAATCTCTCTAATCCCCATTTGTTTGCCTTTCAGATCATACCTCCAAGAAGATCTGATAACCATAGAAACTCTTTTATCCTGTGTGAGGATAATGTGGATAGAGCTCATCCAACTTCAAGAGTTCAGACCCGGTCTAGGGTCGCTACTTTTGATTGCCCTGATAGAGCTTCACCAGTTTCTTTTGTCTCTCCTCAGGAACCCCAGGCTGGTATGTCTAATGTCGAGTTTCGCCAGTCAATTCATTTGCTTACCCAATTAGTGGCCTTTCAGATTGAGCAGGTTGTTTTTGTTGCTCCATCCTCTGAGGCCGCTAGTTTTGGCCAATTCATGAGATTGAGTCCTCCTATTTTCACTAAATCTAAAGTTGAGGAAGATCCTTCCTATTTCATTAATGAGATGAAAAAAGTCTTTTATGTGATGCATGCTACTAAAGTGGAGGATGTAGAATTCGTAGCTTATCAATTGAAGGATATAACGTACCAATAGTATGAAAAGTGGGAGCAACTTAGGGATGATAATGCTGAGTCTACTTTGAGGGATAACTTTTATAGTGCTTTTGTTGGTTATTTTTTTCCTCAGGGTTGAGAGAAGCGAAGGCAGAGGAATTTGTAAATTTGAGGCAAGGCAGGATGACAGTTAAGGAGTATACCTTAAAATTCCACCAATTATCTTGGTATGCTCTGGAGCTGGTGACTAACATGAGGTCTAGGATAAGGAAGTTTGCTTCTGAGTTATCCCGAGACTTGATTTTGGAGAGTAAGGTTACCTTGTTAAACAAGGACAAAGATATTTCTTAGCTTATGGTTTATATGCAGCAAGCCAAAGAAGAAAAGAAGAAGCAGGCGGAAATTAAGGAGAGGCAGAGTAAAAAGTTTTACTACTCGAATCAGGGTGAAAGTCAGGAATAAAGTTGTAAAAATGGAGAAAAATAGTCGAAGAAGAAGTGAGGTAACTATGTTCCTACTCTACAGCTAGTACTCCTTGTCCAAAGTCATCGGGTGATTGTTGTTTTAAGAAAGTGTTGGTCCCACAGCACAGGGTGCCTATTCTCAAGATAGTGGGGCTCATTCAGCTTCATCCTATCTTTCTTGTAATTTTATGATCAGGTGCATTATGGTGTTTATGAAAAAGGGAGGAACAAGTGCTTTAGATGTGGTCAAATTGGTCATATGTCGAGAGATTATCCTTATAAGGTTGCTTTTGGGAAAATAAGATTTTTGTTGTTGCTGCATCAGCTCTTGCACCAAAGGGTGCTACTTCTGCTTCAATCTCTGGCATTGGTTGGAACTGTCTCTATGCATTTACTACCCGTTAAGAATATGAGGGATCCCCTAATATCGTTACTGGTATGTTGAAACTCTTTTTCCTTGATGTGTATTAGCACTCAGAAACAAATCTAAGTAATTTCTCAAACACTCTAAAAGGCTCTCTAAATTCCCTCAAGCAAGTCAAGCTATGGTTTCATCAAGTTGGTCATCCAAGGGCTCTAGGGTTAAATTCTCTTCGTGAAACTTGATATTTCAGGAATGTCACTCTACCCTTATACTTAATATTTGCATGAAAGTACATGGTTATTTATGTGATTAAAAGTAAGGGTTTTGACATGATTGGGGGTTTTGACATGAATGGTCAATTAATTATTTTCCCATGGTTTTCTTATGCATTACTCATGTCTTAAGTATGATTTTGAACTTGTGGGTGTATGGTTATGGTAAATAAACTAACGCATTGTGAATTCCCAAACTTGTGACTTTTGAAGTTATTATGACCCCAACCTCATATTGTGAAATTGTTCTCAGTTATGAGAAATATGGGAATTTAACTATTCTTGAACTAGTGCATTATGATGTTGAATTGAATCTTATGGGTTGGTATTTTCAAAATCTATTGCATAATTGAACTAAGAACGGTTGTGAATTCCCCAAGTAATGAAATTGTTTCGGCATGTTGATGTTACCTTGCAAGTGTAGTTGGTATGGTGATACCAACAATGTATGCCTAAATGTGTCTTATGGTTTAATAAATGGGATTATGTTATAATTATTTTAATTAGGCTTTAAAGAGGGTTGTGTAACTAAGTCGTAAAAGTAGAGGTCCGAGATACCAACACTGGAAATTGCAGTTGCCGATGTAGGGGTCTATATGACCGGGTGGTTTGAGTCCCCCTATTATTATTATATGATTGGGAGGTTTGAGTCCCCGATATCTTATTACATGATTCGGTGCTCGTGTCATCTTGATATGTAGGGAGGTTCGAGTCTCCTAAAGTGTATATGTATACCTTCTGGTTTGTGCGACCATACGTACTAGGCCCTACGAGCTGGGGGAGAATTGGGCCTATATACCCGGTGGGTGCCTTATATGTTATGACTGTTGAGTTATACAATCCATATAAAGCTTTTAAAAACGCATGTTTTGCCTCGTTCCATATCCCGACATATGATATATATATGTACATATATGCATTGGATGACGTGCATGGAATCTCAAATGATTTTAAGCTATTGATCATGACATTATGTTATCCCGTATTCCTGAGCTACTTGCTATCGCTCTAACTGCTAACCATCTTCGGATATTGTATCCCACGCGATGTAGGAACTGGCCATACTTTTACTTCTTCTGCTCAGTGATTAGGATTCGGTATCAGCTCGTGAGTTGACATTGAAGTAGTGAGCTTTCATACATCAAAAGACTACATTTCATGTTCTAGTCTCTTATGTTTAGACTATTTAGACTGGTTTTTGGCTATAGTCTAGGGCATGTCCTGATACTTTATTGATATACAGTTTTGGTTCGTGTCTCGAAGGCTTTGTTGGATTACTATGGACTTGGGTGGTGTTGGACAGTTGTTTTGGATGGTGGCTGGTTATTGATCATAGAAGTATCAATTATTCTCGAATCTATCTTGTTATATGTTCAGAATTCATCCGACATTGGGAATGTTATGTTTACTTAGTTAGGTGCTGGGGGTGGTCTCCGGTTCATGTGGGACTTATGATGACTGTCACGGTTAGGCCCTAGTTCGGATCAAGACAACAACCTAATTGTGTAGGAAGTTAATTAGCCATATCATTTGTGGATGGGCCTTTGCTATTAGGGTAGCAATTTTTGAAGTCATCGGATTATGACTCATAATATGCTCCGAACCACAGGTGTGATATTTTTCATAAGATATAATGCAAAATCTATCAGAACTTATGAATTTCACAGCCCTCAACCACCAGTTGCACTCCAAATGTGCCTGTCTAAAACAATACACACTATGCAAATTAATCACCTTTTTTAGTCTGAATTATTTTTTTAAGCAAGAAATATGCAATGAAATTACTAATTCTTCCTTGTTCTTTGTCATTCCCTTGTAAGAACATATTTAATCATCTTGAAGATTACTCGATTGTGTTGATTGGGAATTGTCCATTATATTGCTCGTAACAATGGGCGTAGGTGTTTGATCCTCCTTAGCCTTCACTTCATCTCCATTCTCATCATCATTTAAAATACTCATGTCCACATTATCCAATTTATCATTAAACATATCTTGTTGTTGTTCACAAAATTTATCATTCAATTTTTCAACCACGTACACCCTTAAAATGGGCTAGCTGCATCACTCAGATAAACACGCAAATGAACTTGATCGCTTATCTTAAAAGGTAGGGCCCTCTGATTTTCCAAAGAATTATGCATGTAACTGATGATAAGATCTTTCGGTTGATAGTTTAGTCCACAATAGCTGGTGATTAAGCTCACAAAATCATCATACAAAACATCTCTTTGAATTGTCATCTCTATCGTCTCTATCATTTCACCATCCTTCCAAATCCAAATATATGGATTATTTTTCTCGATCCATTCACCATGACAATCAACCCATATTGTTATTGATTTCTCCATTAATAGTACCTAAAGAAATTTGTTAAAAAAGTTAATAATGATATTATATTAAAATTAATAATGATATATATAGAACAAAAAAATTATATGCACTATCATTATCAATGTCTCAACAGGTGAGTCATCTATTACAAATAGATGTATCATCTATTGGATTTAGCTCCAGGTTTTATCCTAATAGTGTAACATGAATTCCAACAGATGAGTCATCTGTTACAACAGATGACTGATCTATTGGATTCAACTTCAGGTTCTGTCCCAGTACTATAACATGAATCCTATGGACGAGTCATCTATTGCAATAAATCAGTCTTCTATTGCAACAGATCTATCATTTGTTGCAACAAATTTGTCATCCGTTGTAACAAATGTATCATTTTTTGGAATTCAACTTCAGGTTCTATCCTAGTGCTGTAATATGAATATAACAGATGACTCATCTATTGGATTCAACTTTAGGTTCTATCTAGTATTGTAATATGAATCCAACAGATGAGTCACCTGTTGCACAATAGGTGACTCATCTGTTGGATTCATATTACATAGCCAGTAGCTTTGTCCAATAGGTAGGTCATCTGTTTCTACAGATGACTTACTTATTGGGAACTCTATCCAACAGTTGTTGTAAATAAATACAACAATTGTTGGATAAGCGGTATTGTTGAAAAAACCAGAGTAGAAGATATACTTAGATGAGAAATTAAACTAAATATCATAATTTTACTTACCATAATCACGTATAAAGTAATGCCTAGTGATATATGAATAAAATTTGACCTAAAAATTTGGTCCAGTAGTAGTAGTAGTGTCAACAACAACAATGGTACGACAAATAAAGAAGAAGAAGATGATGATGAACAAGAAGAGATAACCATGAAGAAGAATATGAAGAACAAAAAAGCAGCAACAACAATGAACAACAACAATCCAAGTGAAGAGAGAGAAAATAAGAGCAATAGTCGTGTCTAACACTTTTTTCCTTCATTTTTAGTTATTAGGGTTTTACAGTAGGCCAAAGTGTAAAATAAAAAACTTGAGTACAATTCACACATATGGGTCAAACTTTCTGAATCCATCACTTAATAATTGACACCAACACTCAATAATTAACACTTGAGTCACCTACACCTAATTCTAAAACTTTTTGTCACTCTTAATTCATTGTCCCATAATAGTTCCATGATTAAAAAATATTGGTTAGTGTTTCCTATTGAGTGAATAGTCTAAGTGAAGATATTATTTTTAAGTTCTTTTTCTTTTTTGGATTGGTTTATAAAGAGTGAATTGATTAAGGGATCGCTAGGTAAGAGGTATAAGGTATAATAGTCCTATGATAAAATATACAATTATTTTATTCTATATTTAATTGGATGTATTAGTTAATATCAAGATTATATGTCTCGCCATTTATACCATAGTGATGGAATAAACTCTGTTCCCTAGGCATATACACAGGGGCAGAACTAACCTAGGGCTAGGGGGCTCATCTGAATCCCCTTCAACGAAAACTTATACTATTAACATAGATAAAATTATTTCTTATGTATATATAGTAGATGTTGATCCTCCTTCGATTAGTTCGTACGTTTACTTCTGAACACTCTTATAAAAATTTTGGCACCGCCATTGCATATACATGCACGTATTGTTACATGTATTTGTTTGGTAGGTACGTACTTCAAATAGGTACTAAACTTCTGGATTGTGGGTGGTAAGTAGTACTTAGGGCCTGTTCGGCCTTGAGATTTTCTTCACTCTTTTGAAAATTATTTTACTTTATGCCAATTATAACTCCGAGTTGATGTTTGGCCATGAAAATTTCAAATACAAATCTTGTTTTTACTTTTTTTCCATCTTCCTTCTCTCACAAAAATTTAAAAACAACTCCAAGTATATTCATGGACAAACGCAATTCTAACTCCAACTTCAACTCAAATTCCAACTCCAATTTCAAAATTTTAGTTTTCATGGCCAGATGCCCACTTAATTATTTGAAGTCATTTTTTAGGTCATTGTTGTTTCCTATTGAGTGAATCTATTGAGTAGAGTAGTTAAGTTCTTTTTGTTTTTGGTTGTTTTCTAAAGAGTTAAAAGATTTAAGAGTTTTAATCTAAAAGAGTTATAATTGAGGAATAACAGGAATATCTCATAATGTAGGTGTGAAATTTACAAAATTATACTTCTACATTTTTTAGTTGTCATATTTCACTTTTCGAGAGTTAATGTGACTAATTTTTTTTAGATTAGATTAGTTCGCTATTTTAAATTTACAATTAGGATATTAAAAAATTAAACAAAAAGTACTATAAATTGCAATTTTTCTCATATCAACATAACAAATACTATATTTTAAATTGTTCAACTTTCTTAAAGGCCACTATATTACTTGGTAAACCACGTACACTTGTATGTACACTTGGGCACTGTCAGTGCCCTTAGTTGAGGCACTTAAGCAGATGCTAGGATATGTTAAGTTTATAAAAGACCTTGTGACAAAGAAAAGAGTTGTGAGCTATGAACCCGTGGATAATATTCATCATTATAGCTCTATTTCTATAAGATCACTAGTGCAGAAGAAAGATGATCCAGGAGCATTCATTGTCCTTTGTATGATCAGATCGTTTAACTTTGCAAAATATTTTTGCGATCTTGGAGAAAGAATTAATCTCATGCCATTAGTAATTTTCAGACAATTGGGTTTAGGAAATCCTACACCTACTAATATGTGACTTCTTTTGGTTGACAGGTTGGTGAAAAGACTGGTGGGAATTTTGTATGATGTTCTGGTTAAAGTTTCTAGCTTTATATTTCCAGCGGACTTTGTGATTCTGGACTGTGATATGGATTTCAAAGTTCCCATAATCTTGGGTAGACCGTTCTTAGTGACTAGGAGAGTGTTAATCAATTTGGAGTGCAATGAGGTAAAATTAAGGCTCAATGACGAAGAGGTTAGCTTTGATATGTGCCAATTTATAAAGCAATGAAAGGAGATGAGTGTTGTTTCAGTTATTGATGTGTTTTATGAAAATGATCAAGAGGTGTCAGTTGAAGAAAGATTTGCGGTGGAGACTTTAGCTACAGTGCTGATGAACTTAGACAGTGAGGGAATTGATAAGTATGATGACACCGTATATGTACTAACGGGAATGGGGTCGTACTCTTATGCCCCAAGAAGCTGGATTTGGATTTAAAAAATAATCCAACACTTCAATCAAAGAACCACCAGTGTTGGAACTGAAGGAGCTGCCAGGCCATTTGTGGTATATGTTCCTAAGTGATGGAAACACTTTACCAGTTATTATTGCAGTGGATTTAGGGGAGCATCAGGTCAAGGCTCTTATTTCTATACTGCGGCGCTATAAGTGAGCTATTGGGTGGACTATTGCCGACATCATAGGCATTCTACCTGGTATTTGTACACATAAGATCCAATTGGAAGAAGAATGCACTCCAATGATTGAACATCAACAAAGATTAAACCCATTAATACAGGAAGTGGTGAAGAAGGAGATCATAAAGTGGCTTGACACTGGGTTAGTTTACTTAATCTCTGATAGTAAGTGGGTGAGCCTTATGCAGTGCGTTCCTAAGAAGAGAGGCATAACAGTTGTAGCAAATGAGAGGAATGAGTTAATTCTACTCAGATCGGATACTGGTTGGCAAATCTGTATGGATTATAGAAAGCTAAACTCCTGGACGTTAAAAGATCATTTTCCAATACCCTTCATAGACCAAATGCTTGATCGATTGATAGGAAAGGGTTGGTACTACTTCCTCAATGGTTACTCAGGATACAATCAAATATCAATTGCTCTTGGGGATTAAGATAAAACAACTTTCACATGCCCCTATGGAACTTTTGCATTCAAACAAATATCGTTCGGATTGTGTAATGTACCAGCTACATTTCAAAGGCGTATGATGTCGATCTTTTCAGATATAGTGGAGGACACTTTGGAAGTATTATGTACAATTTTTTTGTGGTAGGTGATTCCTTCTACTTGTGTTTGGTAAATTTGGGGAAGGCTTTGCAGCAATGTGAGGAATTTAATCTTGTTCTAAATTGGGAGAAGTTCCACTTCATGGTGAAGGAGAGCATATTATTGGAACACAAAATCTCAGCAAAAGGAATTAAGGTTGATAGATCTAAGATTGAAGTTATTGAAAAACTACCTCTTCCTATCTCTGTTAAAGAATTTTATAGTTTTCTTGGCCATGATGGTTTTTTTCGAAAGTTCATCAAAGATTTTTCCAAAATTGCAAACCCCACTTTGCAAGTCATTAGAAAAGGAGAGAAAGTTTAGGTTTAATGATGATTGTATGAATGCGTTCCAATTCCTTACAGATAAGTTGGTTGTTGCAACTGTCATTATTGCTCCAGACTGGTCTAAGCCATTTAGAGTGATGTATGATACAAGTGGGGTTGATCTCGAAGGTGTTTTGGGGAAAAAGAAGGAGAAGTTCTTTTGCCTCATTTATTATGCTAGTAAGGGTTTTAATGGTGTAAAAAAGAATTACGCTATGACAGAATAAGAACTCTTGGCTGTGGTGTATGCGTTTGAGAAATTTTGGATGTATCTATTGGGAACTTAGGTAGTAGTTCACACTGACCACACAGTGTTGAGATATATAATGGCAAAGAAAGATTCCAAGCCAAGACTCATAAGATGGGTGCTACTACTTCAGCAGTTTGACTTTGAAGTCAAAGATAGGAAAGAATGTGAAAATCAAGTAGTTGATTATTTGTCCAGGTTAGAAAATGACTAAATGAATATGGAGAAGCAGGAAATTAATGATTCTTTCTCGGATGAGCAGACTCTAGTGGCTAATCTTGATTTAGAGCCATGGTATGCAGACTTGGCCAACTTTGCAGTCAGTGATATCATCCTAGAAAGCCTATCATTTCATCAGAAGAAGAAATTTCTACGTGATGTCACTAGGTATTTTTGGGATGAACCTTATTTGTTCAGATGTTGTGCTGATAATATCATCAGAATATATGTCTCGAAGGTTGAGATGCAGGGTATCTTGGAGGCTTGTCATTCTTCCCCAGTTGGGGGACACCATGCAGGTGATCGTACTGCAAGGAAATTTTTTGCAAAGTGGATACTATTGACCTTCAGTTAATAAGGATGCTTAAAAATTCGTGAAGAAGTATGATCAATGCCAACGACAGGATTCAATCTCTGGGCATCATGAAATGCCTATGTATAAGATAATAGAGGTGGAACTGTTTGACATTTGGGGCATAGAATTTATGGGACCGTTTGTGAGTTCTTGCGGTCATAAATATATTTTGGTTGCTATGGTCTACGTGTCCAAGTGGGTTAAAGTGGTAGCTTTGGCAGATAATAAAGGGAAAAGAGTTGTAGCGTTCTTGAGAAAAAATATCTTCTCAAAGTCTACGTAACCTCTGTTGTATTATGCCCAAAAGTGGTTGAAAAAGAGACCTTACGAGGTGAAAATTGTGAGAAAAAAATTTGAGGCTACCAGGTGTTTGACAAATTGCCGCAAAGGGAAATAAAAACTTCAAAAGAACTATTGACGGCTAAAGCGATAGACCGTCAACCTAGGGACGAACCGTCACAAGAGCGTTGTCAAAATAATTTTTGAAATACTTTCTGACAAACCGCGATGGACAAGGTGATAGACCATCAGCCTGACCATCAATAACTCACTGTTCCTCTATTAAGCTGTAACGTACAAGGCGACGGGCCATCACTAACCTGACGGACCATCAACTTGGCCGTCACTTTAAGACAGTGAATTCTTCTTTCTTTGTAATTATAACTTGTTATATCTTTTGACTCAATTGTGTTATCTTATGTTCTTTTCTCAGGCATTATGACTCAAAAACTACCTATAAGAAGAGGTGGTGGGCAATCTCAACAATCACGAGACACTACTACTTCAAGGGGCAGAGGTGAACAGGAATGGGATAATAAAGCACCAACCTTCAACACCCGCTAAAGTGAGAAGAAGAAACAAACACTCTCCTAGTCTGATAAGGAGACTAAAAGTGAGTGCAATAGCAGTACTAGCTCTAGCCCCGATAAGAAAAGGGTTAACACTTTAAAAAAACTGACCCAGTCGATGTGTTAGAACCTGAAAAAGGAAATGTAATCAAAAGCAAGAACCCAAAAGTGCGTGAAACAATTTGGTTGAAGGTTGAGGGTGCAAAAAAGTACTTCTATGATGGGCTTCTGCCAACACAGAACAAACCTATGAAGCGACTCATCGTAGAAGAGTATAAAATAGTCACTTCCAATCTCCATGAGTATCCAGATCTGGAAAGGAGGTTCAATGAGTATGAGCTAGCAAACTTTAGCAAGCCTCCGAGGTCGTACTATCCAAATTTGTTGCGGGAATTCTTCGCCAACTACTTGGCACTATTGGATAAGGATTGTACCATAGACTCTAAAATTGCAGACATAAGGAACAGGACTCAAGTTCCTGTGAGAGGGATAATTGTTGATATTTCTGATCTCACATTAAATAGAATATTTTTGGTCTAGATTATGAAGCACCAGCCATCATACCAGAGCTAAAGCATTGTATGTTGACAACATCTAGCCAAAGCCCTTGATTGGATAGGGTTCTTACAGATGAAAGTAACCCATCATGGCCGCAGGGTAAAAAATGAATTGCAAAGTCGTCCCTAAGTTTTAGGGTAAAGTTTTGGTGGGCCATCGTCAGGTTGAAGCTGATGCCTACAGGAGTGGATGCTAACTTGGATAATCAAATAGAAGTGTTGGTAGCCAGTATGATTGACGGGTTAAATATTGAATTCGGCCATATAATTATTGATAAAATATTTATTCATACCCACAAGACGGCAAAAGCATTACCATTTCTGTACTTGATCACGAAGTTGTGTAGGCAAGCTAATGTGACTATACTCAAGGGAGTGGATGATAAAGTTCGAGCATTTAGAATACTAGACATTGAATAGATAAAGGACAATTCTAAGTTTGAAATGAGAGTCCATAAGCCATCAACATATGAGACACTGTCTGCACCCATTCCAAAGACTTCAGAGATGCCCCCAGGTATGCTATTGCCACTAACCACTTATGCGCCACCAGGTTATGTGCCACAAGGTACTTCTGTAGGTTCAAAATCTATGCCTCCAGTGGGAAAGACATCAGATACTACATCTATACCACTGAGATATTTTAAGTACAGGTTGACACAGGAGAACTTTGCAAAGACTGTAAAAGTTCAAAAGAAATTAGAGCAACAATTGAATATCTGGTTGAAAGAATTCAAGCCGTTTATAGATAGAATTATTGTTGAAGCTCTTAAGCTATATGAAAACTTACATGTAAGGATGGATGATATGGAGGAGCGAGTGAACAACCGGTTGAAGAGCTATCCATTCTAGATTTTGCAAAGTTCATGGTTGAATTTAAACAGGCACAGGTTGATATTGCTGAGTTGAATAAACAACCACCACCAAGTGTATTTGATCCCTTATTGATGATAAGTGATGAATAAGAAGGTCTTGTAGATCTCATGGGCAGGCCACTCAAGGGAAAAGGTAAATAAATTGATGAGGGTATTGACACAAGGTCGAAAATAAAGAAAAGGCACCGAGATGAAACACCTGAGTAAAGAAACATAAGAAAAGTAATAAAAAGATCAAAGAGAGATAAAGACAAAAGAAAGAAGAAAGTCATTGATGAAGCAACTGGGGTGTCTACTAGTTCATCCCGAAAAAGTGGAAAAATATTGGAGCCAGTGCCTATTCTGATACCTGCTACTGAGGAGGATACTGTGTTGAGTACCCCAACTACTGAGGGGGTTGCCACTGCTGTACCTGAGGCTAAGGAAGTCTTACCTGACTCGACTGATTCACGAGCCTAAGGGCTTTTTAAGTATTCTGCTCTCTTGTACTTAAATTATGATACATTGAGGACAAAGCATTTTTATTTAGGGTTAAATTAGGTATATTTTGGCTCTTGAAATATTTTGTAACTGAGAATTATCCGAGAAACAAGATTATTCTTTGGAATTTCATTTTATTCACTAACATCTAAGATCTAGAACAATCTCTTGTATCTTTGTAAGTAATTCTAAATCGTTTATGAAATATACAATGGAATTCTTTTCTTTAATTATGTGTGGCTAAAACTCCCATAACTAGGGTTATGGGAGCCTTGGTGTGATTTATTGCTAGGGTTGTGAGAATGGTAAAACTCCATAGATAAATTTAATTGCATAATCTTCTCTTTAGATTAGTGAACTTTCTTGGTTGCAAACTCGAAGGATGTGCCCATAAACACCACTTGTTTGAGTAGAAAAGTTGATGTTGGGAAAAGAGAAGAGTTGCAAGAAAATCAAGGACTTTAACTTTTGGTTATGGGTTGATGCCTTAACAGGATTAACCCCCTTGAAAATTTAATTGAAATGCCTTAACAGGATTAACCCCCTTGAGGATTTAATTGAATATTCCATATCACTCGTTAAGTTTGAAAGAATTAAAGTGTAGCCATCTTTTAGGGTTGGGAAACAATTAGATGGACTTTAATGCTCAATTAACTTTGCAATTGGAATTGTTAAATAGGGATTTGAAATAACTCACAACCCTGATTTTATCAACACCTTGGTGACCATAATCCTAGTTTAACTAATCTCATTGATTTCATTTTGCAAAATACTCACTAACTCAAATACCGAGTAATATTTTAAACAATATTTGCTAACAATATAACCCCCCTTTATTTCCGAAAACTTTTGATCAATAGTCTGCTAATAATCATACCACTTAGTTAACACCATATTTCCTATGGGATTTGACCCCAACCTAGTTGGGTTATATATTTGATAGCGACTGCTTACGCTCTTTAAGTAGAGTTGTAATTTGGGTGTATCAATTGGCAAGAAGTGACCAGACTTAATCATCATATCCATGACGACCCAAATAGAATCAAACTGATGGCAAGACCACGGAAAACCAGTAACAAAATCTATATTAATTATTTCCCATTTCCACACCGGTAACTCAACCTCTTGAGTCAATCCACCTGGTATCAAGTGCTCAACCTTCACTTGCTGGCAAACCAAACACTTAGCCACAAAATTGGCCACATCCCTCTTCAAGTTATTCCACAAATAAATTTCTCTTAAGTCACGATACGTTTTTGTCGAACCAGGATGAACCGTATAATGCGACTCATGAACTTCGGCCAAAATTCTTTCTCGCAACCCATCAACATTGAAAACACATAATCTACCTTGGAACCTCAAGATACCTTCACCACCAATCTTGAAAGCCATCACTTTCTGCCTACCTAAATCCTCCTTGATTTGCATCAAGATGGGGTCCAACACTTGCTTCTCCTTCACCCCAGCACCAAGAGATGACTTTGACACCTCTTGAAAAATCACACCACCATCCTTGGAATGCAATAGATGAATTCGAAGATTAGCCAAATGGTGAATATCTTTTACCAAATTCTACTTCTCCTTATCCACATGAGATAAGCTCCCCATGGACAACCTTCTAAGAGCATTAGCAACCACGTTAGCTTTATCTGAGTGATTATGGAGACTTATGTCACAGTCCTTTAGTAACTCAAGACACCTTCTTTTCCTAATATTTAACTCTTTCTGAGTGAACACGTATTGCAGGCCCTTGTGATTAGAATAAATTTCCACATGGACCCCATACAAATAATGTTGCCAGATCTTTAATGCAAATACCACAACTAATAATTCCAAATCATGAGTCGGATAGTTCTTCTCATGAACCTTTAGCTGTATAGAAGCATATGCAACCACCTTGCCATGATGCATCAACACACAACAAAGTCCCACTTAGGATGCATCATAATAAAAAACAAATCCATCGGTACCCTCAGGTAGAGTCAAAATCGAATCCAAAGTTAAACTTATTTTTCAACTTCTCGAAGCTACCCTCACAAGCATCTGACTATAGGAACTTTACCTTCTTTTGAGTCAACTTCGTTAATGAGGCAGCAATAGAAAAGAAGCTTTCCACAAACCTTCTATAATAATCGGCTAAATCTAAAAAACTCTGAATATCGATTGGAGTTGTGGGTTTAGGCCACTTCTTAACCTCCACAATTTTCTGTGGATCCACCATGATCCCTTCACTAGAAACAACATGACGCAGATAGGTCATAATATTTATCCAGAACTCATATTTTGAGATCTTCGCATACAACCGCTAATCTTTCAAGTTTGCAACATAAGACGGAGATGATCGACATGATACGCCTCACTCTAGAATACACCAAAATATCCTCAATGAATAAATTATGAACAAATTCATGAACCGAGTGAACACCCATTTCAGAAGATCCATAAATGTCGCTGGGGCATTAGTCAACCCAAAGGACATCACCAAGAACTCAAAATACCCATACCAGGTTTGAAAGGAAGTTTTAGGGATATCCACTTCCCTAATCTTCAACTGATGGTAACCCGACCGAATATCAAACTTAGAAAAGTACTTAGATCCTTGAAGTTGATCAAAGAGATCATTGATCCTAGGGAGTAGATACTTATTTTTTATAGTCACCTTATTCAGCTGGCGGTAATCTATACACATACGAAGGGACCCATTCTTCTTACGTACGAAGAGAATCAAAGCACCCCGAAGAAATACTAGGGCGAATAAAACCCTTAACTAGAAGATCTTTCAACTGCTCTTTAAGTTTTTTCTACTCAGACGAAGCCATTCTATTGGGAGGGATAGAAATAGGATGAGTGTTTGGAAAAAGATCAATGCCAAAATCAATTTCCCTATCCAAAGGAATACCAGGAAGACCATCAGAGAATACTTTAGGAAATTCACAGACCACAGGGACAGATTGCAATGAAGGACCTTTAGATCTAGAATCCTTAACATGCATTAGATGATAGAGACATCTCTTAGAAATCAATTTTTGGGATTTAAGATACGAAAATAAACCTTTCCTTGGGCATTAGGGAACTACTTTTCCATTCAATCACTGGTTTATTAGGGAAGTGAAAACTGACCCTTCGGGTCCGACAATCAAGAAATGCATAGCATGAATGCAACCAATCCATCCTTAGAATCACATCAAAGTCTAACATGTCCAAATCTATCAGGTCCACCAAGGTCTCCCTACCACAAACCATCATCATACAACCCCTATAGATCCTTTTAGCCATAATAAAATCACCTATCGGGGTGGACACAGAGAAGGGATCCGAAATACACCCAGCATTAAAACCAAAATGAATATCCACGTATGGTGTCATATAAGAGAGGGTAGACCCAAGATCAAGTAGACAATAAAAATCATGAGAGAAAACTTTTTGCTTACCAGTAACAACATAAGGGGATGCCTCAGAATCCTGGTGGGTGGCAAGAGAGTACAAATGATTTCGACCAGTGCCAGAAGCAGAAGTAGCACCCCTTGGTGCAGGAGCTGGAAAAGTAGCAACAAGGATCTTATTTTCCCCAGAAGCAACCCTAGAAGGACAATCTCTCTGCATATGACCAATCTATCCATATTTAAAACCTTGTTCCTCTCTTCTTATCAAACACCATAATGCACGTGACCGTACAATTTACAATGGGGATACAATAGAGCTGATTGAGCCCCACTGGCCTAAGTTTGGGTACCTTGTGCCTTAAATCCACTGTTACTCTAAAAATGGTGATCACCGAATGACTTAGGATAAGGAGCACTAGCTGTAGAGTAGGAACCAGCATTGCCCCACTTATTTTTAGACCATTTTCCACTATCTCTACCACTCTGCTGTTGACCTCCATCCTGATTCGAATACAAAAACTTCTTATTCTACCTGTTACTAACCTCTGCATACCTTTTCATTTTACCCTCTACTTGTTGCATATACACTATAAGTCTAGAGATGTCCATATCCTTGTTCAACAAGACGACCTTGCTTTCTAAGATAAAATCATGGGACAACCCAGAAGCAAGCTTTCTCATTCTAGCCCTTTTGTTAGACAATAACTCTTACTAGACACTAACTCTGGAGCATATCGGGATAGCTAATAAACTTCAAGGAATACTCTTTTACTGTCATCCTGCCTTGCTTTAGATTCACAAATTCCTCAGTCTTCACCTCCCTTAACTTCTGAGGAAAGAAGCGATAAAAAAACCACTAGAGAAGTCATCCCATAAAGTGGACTCAACATCATCACCCTTAGACTGATCCCATTCCTCATACCACTGATACGCCATATCCTTTAACTGGTAAGCATCGAATTCCACACCCTTTATATCAGTATCATATATCACATAAAAAATATTTTCCATTTCATCAATAAAATTTTAAGAATCCTCCTCAACTTTAGAACCAGTGAAGATCGAAGGACTCAACCTCATAAATTGACCAACTCTAATGACCTCAAAAGATGGTTCAACAAAAGCAACACGCTCAGTCTGATAGGCCACCAAATGGGTAAACATATGGATCGGCTGGAAAAACTCAGCATTAGACACATCATCTTGAGGTGTTCGAGGAGAGATAGAGAAAACTGATGGAACTACAATGGGACAATTAGAAACAGCGACCCTAGACCAGGTCTAAACTTCTTGAGTGTGATGAGATCCATCTACATTGTCCTCAGATGGGACATAAGAGTTTTCACGAGCATCAGATCTTCTGGAAGACATAATCTAAAAAGCAAACATACAAGAATTAGAGGAGATTTCAAGATCTTAGACTCTATAGCTCAAAATAGAACAATAAGGAAGGAAAACATTCCTAAATAGCTCGTAGCCTCTCCGTTATAAGTGTAATACGCTACACACTTATAAAAGAGACTCTACTTGACACAGATTTATGGATATCTAATGATACTAAACCTAGGCTCGGATACCAACTTTGTTACGACCCAAACAAGGGTTTGGCCGTGATGGGCATCTCAAGTCCCAAGAGGACCAAAGACCACCCCCTGTACCTAACCAAATAGAATATAATACCCCCAACATTGAATAAATTCCAAACATATAACAAGATAGCATAAGAAAAGCTTACAGAATTTGAGATAAGTCAATGGTTGATAATCAATCAAAACCAACCAACCAATACCACCCAAGTCCACAGTAATTCACAAATCCTTCTAACATAACCGAAATCAATAAAGTATTGGAACATACCCCCAATAATAGCCAAAACAGTATCAATAGTCTATGACTCAAAAGAAAACATAACATAAAATGAGGCCTTCCTACATTTGGAAGCTTAGCACTTTAAGTTAACTCACAAACTATCCACGAGCAACTAGTTACTGGGCAGGAAAGGTAGAGGTATGGCCAGTTCCTGCATCGCATGGGGATACAACGTACATAGACGGTTAGCGAGTTGAACACTAGCATGTAACTTAGGAATAAGGGATAACATTAATGCCATGATCAACAGTTTAAAATCATTTAAATCCAATGCACACAATCAAATATATATATATATATATCACATGTTGGGATAGGGAATAAGGCTTAACATGTACTTTAAAACCTTAGTCTGGATTTGTGTAGCTCAACCATCATAAGAAGGCACCCACAGGCTATATGGGTCCACTCTTCCCTAGCTAGAAGGGTCCCACTGCATGTAGTCACATGAACTAGAGGATGTACATATGCACCATGAGGGACACGAACCACCCGGCATACTAAGGTGACTTAAGCACCCAATTATGCAATATAATATGGGGGACTCAAACCTCCTAATCATATAACAAGGGGGGACTCGAACCACCCGATCATTAAGACCCCCGCGTCGCAACCATAATTTGTAGTGTTGGTCCATCGGGACCTCTACTTTCATGACTCAGCTACACAATCCTCATTAAAGACCAATTAAATCATTTATAACACATTCCTATTATTGATCCATAATTACATATTTAGGCATAACTATTGGTATTGTCATACCAACTACACTTGCAAGGTAACATTAGCATGCCAACCAATTATCATCATTTGGGGAAATTCACAACTCCCCTAGTTCAATTATACATTAGCTTGGGGAATTACACAACCCCATATGGTTTAATTCAAAATCATTATGATTCATTAGATTGTTAGATCATGCAATAGTTCAAGAGTACTTCAATGTGCATACTTTTCATATTCAAAACCAATTTCATAATATGGGGTTGAGGTCATTATCACTTGAATGGTCAATATTCATAAATTAGGGGAAATCACAATCTCCTAGTTTATTCACCATACTCATGCACCCCATAAGTTCAGAACCATGAATAAAGCATGAACAATCATAAGTAAACCATGAGAAATATTGTTAAAAAATAATCATTCAAAAACCCTCAACCCAGTCTCCAAAACCAACATCAAAACAACATGAATAACTATTTAAAACTCATGGTTTTACAAAATAATAGTTGGGGAAGAGTAACATGCCTGAAATCCTAAGTTTGTATGAAGAGAATTCAACCCTTCGAGCTCTACTTGACCCACTTCTTGGAAACCCCAAGTATCTTGCTTGGGGGAATTTAGAGAGAACGAAGAGAGTCTTTGACGTGTTAGAGTGTTAAAATGATACCCCAAAGGTGTTTTGTGGATGTGGGATCTAAGTGGATAAGGTGAGAAAATGTCCAAAGTGAGCTCAACTTAAAGCTGAAAAAATTATCTCTAGTGACTACGGGTCACATGACAACTCATAACAACATTGGTGAGTCATAGCTAAGACAGTGTCATCAGGAACACATACTGTAGACCCTATAACTTGCATCATACGACTCGTTAGAGGACCCTACGATTTGTTGGGTCCTATCTTCACTAGGACAATAATACTTAGAACATACACTGATTTGATAACGGCTGGGACATCATGACTCGTAATGAGTTCATATAGCTCATTGGGAGCCACTCATACTCAAAACAGAGAACATAGCCATACACACTAGTCAGACTACAATTTGGATCCTTACGACTCGTCAAGACTCCATACGACTCATAAACGGAGTTGTAATCAGGACAGTGAGGATAAAATTTTAAAAAGTTTCAAGGACTAAGAATCCGGGGTGTTACATAAAACATCATTTCAAAGATAAACTTATATTTTTTTAAAAAATAATTATTAGATATACTTAATTAGTAATCATGCTACATGATTTTTGTTTGATACACTATTTATCTTAATATTTGACTCAAATAATAATGAACAAATAATAATAATAGTCGTAATAGTAATAGCAGTACAATTTAGTAGTGGTAAAGTTAAAATATTTTTAAAAAATATTATTATTATTACTATTAGTATTAGTATTATTATTTGTTTCATTGATTTCAATGTTTAACTTAACTCAAATATATATTGATTTTAAATATGTATTATATTTTAAAAATGTAAGGATAAGGAAAAATAATAAATTAATCCTTTTTAACAAACATATGTAATATTTGAATTTGAATTTTAATGAAATATGAATATGAATGAAATTTTATTACTTAACCTCTTTTATGTATACTTCTCTATCATTAGCTTTATTCATAAATTTATTTACTTTATTTTTTTGTTCTTCATTTAAAAAAATTGTTCTTGAGTTGATAATTTTCTTTTTATATGCAGGAAGGATATAACATTTTCATCTTATCTTTCTCTGTGAATGTTCAAGGTCCACCAATTTAAATTAATATAAATATCTCTTCTTTTCGATGATTCAATATGAGGAATAAAGATTAATTTTCTATATAAAAGTCAATCAAAATAATAAAATTGATTTGCTTTAAATATTTAGTTGCAATTAAATAAGATAAATTTTTATTTTATCATGATTTATGCTGCACCGATAAAATTTTGAGAGTTGAATAGAACTTTTATCTATTTTTTAAAAAGTAGTTTAACTTGTTAATTATTGTGATTTATAATAATATTTACGTAATTATCGAATAATATATTTACTCCTTGTGTCCCAATTTATGTGGCTTCAATACAATTTTGAGAGTCAACTAAATTTTTTATATATCTTTTAAATATTTTAAGTTGTTAATTATTATAATTTGCAGTACTTTTTCTTTTGTCTCAATTTATGTGGCATTGCTAAAATAATGAGATTCAATAAAATTTCTATATGTCTTTTAAATAATTCAATTTATTAATTATTGTGATTTATGATTTCAAATTAGTTTTGAACATGAAAAACAATTAAATAAATGAAAATTTTTTATTTTCAATATGTAGTTATAGTTAATTAATAAAATATATTAAATATTAAAAGCATTATGATGAAATAATCTTTTGTCTCAATTTATGTGGCATTACTAAAATAATGAGAGTCAATAAAATTTCTATATGTCTTAAATATTTTAATTTATTAATTATTGTAATTTTGGGTAACAAATTAGTTTTGAACATGATAGATAATTAAATAAATGAATTTTTTTTTTACTTTCAATATGTAGTTATAGTTAATTAATAGAATATATTAAATATTTAAACCATTATGATGAAATAATGAAATAATTATATATTGGGGCATGATATATAATTAAGTGAAAGTAGATGGATGTTTTGGTAATTAGATAAGGTGGTCGAAACGATACTTATTTTGTATGCACTTAGAGATATAGATGTTGCAGATATAAGAAAAATCATATTAGAAAAAGCATTTGGAGAAAATTATATAGATAGAATAAGTTATATACCACACTTTAGTTGCAATTAAATAAGATAATTTTTTTATTTTTTCATGATTTATGCTGCACCGATAAAATTTTGAGAGTTGAATAGAACTTTTATCTATTTTTAAAAAAGTAGTTTAACTTGTTAAATTTTGTGATTTATAATAATTTTTACGTAATTATCGAATAATATATTTACTCCTTGTGTCCCAATTTATGTGACTTCGATACAATTTTGAGAGTCAACTAAAATTTTTATATATCTTTTAAATATTTTAAGTTGTTAATTATTATGATTTGCAGTACTTTTTCTTTTGTCTCAATTTATGTGGCATTGTTAAAATAATGAGAGTCAATAAAATTTATATTGTCTTTTAATTATTTTAAGTTATTAATTATTGCGATTTGTGATAATAAATTAGTTTTGAACATGATAGACAATTAAATAAATAAATAAAATTTACTTTTAATATTTAGTTATAGTTAATTAATAGAATATATTAAATATTTAAATTATTATAATAAAATAATAAAATTATTATATATTAAAACATAATATATAATTAAATAGAAGTAAATGAATATTTTAATAATTAGATGAGGTGATCGAAACAACCTCTTCCATTAAAACAATAAAAATTCAGAAGTATCATGATTTTCTTTTTATTACTGAACTACCCTAATTGGACTGCTGACATAAACAGTTCCACAAGCTGTCACGTGTCCTCATGAATTTTAGTAAACCCTATTTTTGTTCTACTGGTTGTCCTCTAAATCACATTAAATAAAGTACTTAATTAGTATATATTTAATTTATTGAATATTGAAATTTCGAAAAGACATCCCGAACGGGCGGTTTCAAATTTGACTTCATAAAGAGTTGCTTTTGTTTAATATAATAATAAAATTCTCCACCACAAGTCATCTCATACACTTTTTTTTTACTTTATTTGAAAAGTTGGCCAAGGAAAGCGACTGAAAATATATAATTAAATACACTATCATCTAGTTTTAAAAAAGGATAATTAACAAAATAATAAAATATAAGAGGTTATTTACAAACCTTTCTTAACTGTAAAATAAATTATAAAACATATCGAAGGTCACATATATCTTAAACTTGTGTATTCATATTATGTATTTAAAATTGTGTATGCTGAGATACTCGGCTAGATACATGAGATACACATTAACGGATAAAATACACAGCTAGATATAGTATTTTCCAAATCCACGATAAAGTACAGCGACAGATGATTTTTGAAAACTCCGACGAGCCAAGTATGGATACAACGACTCAAATCCACGACGAAGGACGGCGACAGATGATTTTTGAAAACTCCAAGGAGCCAGATCTGGATACAACGACTCAAATTCACGGAGAATGACTGTGTCACAACCTTAGGAGAACCACATCTCAAAAGCTAGCTATTAAGGTGGAAGAATTCGAGACTGTAAATACCCCATCAATACTTTATTGTACCGATATGAGACTTTGCAATGGACCATAACAAACCACTACGCTCTGCATCCGTCATCCTCGACGAAACTTTTGAGGTGCGGTTCTCCTAAGGTTATAACAGACTGATAATTTTTGAAACTCCAACTAGCTCGATCTGGATACAACGGTGTACCAGATCCACCGTATTTTTCAAATCCACGGCTAAGGATGGAGATGATATTTGGACGACATATCTTTATGAGTTTTGAAAACTCCAATAAGCCAGATCTGGATACAATGGTGTATCCTTGCTTTATGTATCCACCACTCAGATACACACGATTTTGGCCCATCTATCTCATATAAACCCAAACTTTGATCTGTGTATCTAGGGCAATTACTTCAATATATCTTGTAATTAGGTGTCAAATTTCTTATATTTCTGAGGTTTACCTTTTTTTAAATTTATAGAAATACATAACTAGTGATTGAAATCTTAATCATTTAAATTTTAATCACCGTTTCCACTCTTACTATGTTTAATTTTCAGGTATAATTGTGAACCGTTCAAATTTTAATTATTAAATGATTTTTGTAGAACCACTTAATAGATTTGGATAATTAGTATTTACTAGTTTAGGGTAATTGACGATCTTATTAAATATGAAAAATACTTAAATAGAAAATTAATATATTGATACAAAATCATATAAAAGTATTAAAAATTACTTTAATCTAAACTAAGAAAAACTATCAAGGTTATAGAACTATCCCCCAAAAAAAGCTTTAAAAACTTTCTCGAAATGACATATGAAACAATTCATATATCGTTAGAAAGTGTTAGAGGATAATACATTAATATTTTTACTATTATAATATAAAATAATATGCTATGGAAAGAATTTACTTAAAGTATTCCTTTAGACACTTTGAATTTTGAAAATTTATTTTTGTTCTTATCATCACATGTCTCTTAAATGTTTAAGTTAAAACACATTAAAAAGTAGCAATCTGAACACTTTATCAAGTGTTCGGGTGATCGATTGAAACAAATTATAATTCAAATGTTTAAATAAAATTCATCGATAAATTTTAAAGAGTTGCTAACCTATTTTGTCAATATATATCATATTATTCTCTCTCCTGTAACATCTCTGTTTGCTATCTCAATCATATCTATTAATTTATTTAATTTAACTTAAGGTTCATAGTTTCATGCAACATGATCAAGAAAAGAGAGAGGCATTAGTACTAAAAAAAATAACAGCATAAAACTTAAACTTTCTGGATGAACATCACTATAAATGATTGTGCAAGATGCAGTCATAGTTGCGACTAAGAAGTGACAAATAGGGCAATATTAGAAATACTCTCTCCGTTTTACTTTACGTGTCACTTTTCGAATTTCAAAATTCAAATAAATTTATTTTTTACCGTAATTTTGTCATATATCTTTTAAATATTTTAAATTATCAATAATTAAAATATGTCCCTCAATTTAATGAATTGCCCATGTATTAAGTCAATAAATCAACTTTTCTATCTACAATTAAAAGAAACAACTATGCCTATCTCCAAATCAATTACGACAGGTTGTATATCATATTGTTTATCCCACTCAATTTCATATGAGAAAAACGATGAACGTGCCAATCACTTTTCTTTCAGCTATTACTTAGAGAATATCAATCTGATTTACAATGTTACTATGCACAAAATTTTAATAAGAAATATTTCAATCATTCACTTGCCACAATTTGCAATACTAAGCAATCCGAAATCTTTATAATTGTGAGTTGATCAAATGAAAAGAGATTGAAACCTTTATAATTCGAGGTCCATAATCATGAAGGCGTGAAGCCCTAATAATATCATCGATACAACGTGAAACTGGTCCTCTTTGAAGTTGCTATAATTGGCTGTCAGAGTTGCAATCGTTGACAGATATTGTGTTTGTATTAAAATCCAAACAACAGTTAGAATGCGGGAGTCAAGCTGTATAAACTTGAACAATAAAAAAACTTTATATTCTCTTCTTTTCGTTGCTGGCGTTTTCCGTCTTCTTCTCTAAGAAAAATTAGTATTGCATGGATCATGTACACATACCTTTAAATTCTTTGTTCATCGGTACAAAGTCTCAATTACACACTACACATGAATCTTTCTTCACCTGCTCAAAGATATTAAAAAATCAATAATGAATCATATATACTTGTTCATATATTGTTTGGAGAAGATAATATCTAATAACTTTATAAAATAAAAAAACATGAATTATTTTTTTGTTTAATTTGTACTTTTATTAATAATCAAAAAATAAGTTCACAATGAATGGACCAACCCATCCAAATAACACAAAAGAAAAAAACACAAGCCTACTACCTACACTCGGACCGGCCGAAAGAGTGACACGATCGAGAGCTAAAGGCACATATAAGGTGTGTAGAGTTTTCAAAATGAGCTAAGATCAGCTCATTCCTCTTTGTCCTTCTGCCTCTTCCACCATGTTTGACTTCAAGAATCTTCAACTCGAGCTGCTTCGCCTTTGGGTGATAAATACAGTGCCGTGGTCTTAGTGAGTTGAGTCCTTTTCCAACTTCAAGAGTAAGCTCGTCTTCTCCTTCTGAACTCCACTTATTCTTTGGCTCTTGTTTGATGGTATCTTCTCTCCTTTTACAGCTGAGATCTCCAGTGTAAGGGTGTGTGAATTTATTTTTGGTGCTACCAAGTAGGGTCCAGTCTGCTGAGATTTGGTATTCAATCCTAGTAAGCTACTCCCATTGTTGTGCCTGATTCTACTAATTAACCTGAAACATAATATTGTCCTTCTTGACCTGTTATGGAAGGGATAGAGATTGTGAGATGCTTGGACCCGCTTATAAATGGATGGTATCAAATTTCTCAACCTCATGCAATGGAGAAACTTTCCTTTTTTGTTGGCTGGTATAGTTAGACTAAGTGGCAATTTCCCTTTTTTGTTTACCTTCCTAGGTTGTAAATTTGATGCATATGGATAAAATTGCTTTATATTCTCCAGTCTGTATACTTCTTTGATAATGCTAGCCTAAGATAAGAACATTAAAACTTATCACTGTTCAGAATCTTTCTGCCTGTACTTGGTAGCTATTGTAATGCTGTACATGTAAATGTCTTTTGTTCCAATGCTACGTTGGCCAAGTAATCTGCTAATTGGTTGCCTTCTTTGTATATATGAATTATATGCGCTTGCTTAGTTGAAAGTAGTTTCTAGATTTGCTTGATTATGTATTCTACTTTTCATAGTATCTCCCATTCCCTCATTAACAGCTTCTGCATTAATAAAGAATCCGCCTGAATGATTACTTTATCTTATTTTGATGAGTTACAATGTCTAGCTACATTTAAGATAGCCATATACTCTACTTCCATACTATTTATGTCTTCCATTGTTGCTCTTGCTTCATGTATTAAGTCCCTATTTGTGTCCCTTAAATAGAATGCCCAAGAGCTGCTCCTCAGATTTCCTTTTGAAACCCCATCAGTGTTGTATTTAAATCAACCTTTTTGTGGTAGTTCCCATGGAACTAGTGTTACCTTAATTGTAGGTTTCAACTGACTAAGTTGCTGTATTATGACTGGCCTTTCAAATAAGAACTCTAGTGTTGGTTTTCTAACCTTAAGTAGCATCCTCAAGTGTCTGGTTACATTTATGATCAGCCTATGCACAGATACACCTTTTCCTTCATGTTTCAATGCATTCCTTCTCCTCCAAAGCTCCCACATTATTATCCCTGGCATAGCTCTGAAATATATTTTCTCCCTTGGCTTCACATCTGCATTCCACCATGCATCAATTGTATTCCTCAAACTCAATTCTTGAATATTTATACCTGCAAAAGAAGAGAAGTAGGACCAAGTCATGTTAGTACAATCAGATCTCAGCAACACACGAGACACTATCTCTTGTGTTGGGTTTTGACAGCACCAGCATTTGGATGGTCCCTCAACTCCCCACCTTCTGATAGTAGTATCCATTGCCATCTTATCTCTCCATATTATCCACATAAAAATACTATCTTGAATGGTAAACCCCTTATCTATAACTGCTTGTAGAAGTCATTAGGTTTCTCTCCATGCCTAACATAATGCCATGCTGATTTGGCACTAAAGTTTCCTCTTGCTTTCACTGACCATACTGCTGTGTATTTTTGTAATATTTGTTGTAGAGGAGAGACCTTCTGACTTATGTTTTCCATAATTTCCTCTATAAATAATTCCTTCAGCAACTCTACATCCACTGCATCTCCTTTAATTCTTTAACCCTTTGTTGTCTAACATCCTATTCCCTACTGCCCTTCATAATAGAGTAAAAATCTCTTACTCCACTTCAATTATCATACCAAATATGAGCATCTCTTTATCTTATTCTCAATGTTATAAGATGATCAGTGAGACGCCTTACTTGAAGCATTCTTTTCCATACTTGGGATCCTCCTCCTGATTTCCACATAACCTCTTTAGGATGGAGCTTTTTGTAGTACTTATTCAACATAAATTCACTCCATATAGATTTTTTGGTTCTAAAGTTCCACTATAATTTACAAAATAGAGTTATGGATACATCTTGTAACAATTAAAAACCCACTCCACCCTCTTTTTCTGGTAGACATAACTTAGACCAAACTACCCAATGTCTACCCTTCTTCCCTATATTACTACTCCAAAAAAACTTAGCAAAATATTTTTGAATAATAGTTAAGACATTCTTAGGAGGATTCATAACTGAAAGGCAGTGTATTGTTATACTTTTAAGCACATGCTTAATTAAAACAGCTCTACCCCAATTGGATAAAAACTTACCCTTCTATGCTTGTAATTTATTGTTGATTCTATTCATGAGTTGTTGATAGTAGATCTTCTTCTTCCTCAAATAGAATACTGGACATCCAAGATAATTGGATGGAAATTCCTACCTCAAGATTCCAGTAGCAACTTCAGCCATAATTGCTGCTCCATTGGACACACTACCATTTAGATACAAGGCACTCTTCTCTTTGTTTATTTTTTGACCAGACACCAATTCATACCTGTCATACCCCAAATCCCATTGGAGCAGACTGGCACCCGTAGCCGAGGAGGCCTGGGAGAACCCGTTCATAACCTATACTTTCACATTCACATTACTTATGAAAATTAGAAATTTGGGCAGCACTTCGTTTTAAATAGAAGAAAACAGTACCTGTATCAGCCTAGCAGACACGCATAAATATATATATGAACAGTAATTGGCCGTCAGAGCCATCACGTCTATCAACAAAACACTCCTATGGCTGTACAATATGTCTACAAAAGCCTCCACATAGATACACAACTGAGTTGGGGTCGGGACAAACTCCCACCCACAAAAGACTTTTATGCAAATACCAAAAGTACATATAGAGACGACTTGGGATGCCCCGAAAGAACTGGAGCTCACCACTAACAACATAATGTCCTGGCTCTTACTGCGGAGGTGTACGACCTGAAGTACCTGTTCCTGCAGGCATGAATGCAGGTCCCCCGTGAGGGACGTCAGTACGGAAATATGTACTGAGTATGTAAGGCAGTGAGTATCAAGATGAGATACAAAAGATCAATAGAACCCAGATACCAGTGAATAAACAGTATGAGTAGACCACACTTAAAAGAATTGATGGGATACCTGCACATTACTTTCATATCATTACTTCCCGTAATCCTTATCAATACATAACATATGTCATACAATGGCCAACTGATCAGTGGTACTAATACAATACATCAGGGACCACCCCTGGAATAACATATATACATAATCTTTATAATACAATGGCCAACTGATCAGTGGTACTAATACAATACATCATATCATCAATTTAAAATACAGACATTCCATTTCTTAATTCAATTAATCTTTGAGATTGGTTACTTTGTGGCCACACTTTATGGAACTTGAAACCATGATAGCTCCATAGGAAAAACAAGTAAATAGGTAATCAATATCATGAAGATGAAGTAGAGAATCATGGATACCTCATTAAACCATTTAGGAGTCAACAATAGTATATGGACATTTTTTTGACTAGCCGAACATCTTAAAAGTGAAAACAAGTTCAATTGGTAGTGTCGAAGATCATATGAGGTTATTAAGTGTCATGTGTCGTAGGACAATGTTGGAAGCTTACTTGAGAGTGCCATGGGTCATTATTCATGCCAAAGATTAGATAGAGTATGTCTTACATACCTTGATATAACCACTTCAATACAAGTGACTTCCCGTACTCTTCGAACACTTATCTATAATAAGTCATTTGTGGCAAACTAGTATTAGCAACCAAACCTTACCATTTAGGTATTAACTTCACCAAATAATGTCTAGGAAGTAATCCTTTAGCTCATCAATAAGAGTACTACATACATCCTTTTATACTCTTATTACATTCACATATCATGTATTTTCATGAAATATCCCTCAACATCACTCTTAGCCTTTATTTCCCTTCTTAATCACCATCCAATACCAACATGATCACTAGGCATACATAACCACTAAATAATGATATATCACCACAATTCATCCTCCATAATCCAATACAACAACTTCCATAATTTACTACTAACAATTTATACACAACCAGTCATAACTATGTTTCTAGTTATCTTCCAACATCAAGACAATACTCATAATCCTTTATAAATACTTATTCATGGATAAGAATCAAGAATAAACAATATTCATACCTTAACAATGAACTCTTGTATTTAGAATCCTCCTTACATAACCATGGGGTGCTTCTCGAAGCTTCTGAGATGGTGAACACAACTACGGAACCAATTTGAATTTTCTACGGTTGAATCACAAAATATTTGAGGTTGAAATTGGCTAGTGTTTTCACCTTTCCTAAAATTTGGATAAAATCTGATAAAATTGAGGCTAAATGCAGGTTTTTAAGACCAATTTTCATCCAAAGGTAATAGAAAATGGCCACTGTGCCCTAAAAATTGAAATAAATCCCGAATCTGTCCCCAGTGGACAGTTTTGACAGGCTGAAGTAAATCGATCATAACTCTTTGCTCCGATATCGGATTTGGGTGAAATTGGTATCATTTTAAAGATAATTAAAAGGTATTTCATTTCATATAAATTAGGCCACCCAGTTCGTCTTGTACAAGGAGTTATGATCGTTTGAAGTTGACCCTAAAAATCTGTTTTGAGAGGCTGAAGTAAAACGCGTATAATTCCTTACGCAGATGTTGGATTTAGATGAAACCAATTGCATTAGAAAGGAGACTCAAAGATCTTTCTTTTGATATATGGTATCTCACCTAGTTTATTATATTTATGAAGTTATGATCGTCTCAATTTGGAGTGCCTAGCTGCAGAAATTTTCCTGCAGAATTACTGTTCACAGGCTTCCCGGCCACCGTTTTGAAATTTCGAATGTGCTCGCTTATATGAAATACTCCTCTGTTTTGGGAAAACTTTATATCGTTGGAAAGCTTATTCCAATACCTACACATACAACTATTGACAGGATACTTCTGAACACCATAAACTTAATTTAACCCATACGCAAGTCTTTAGGACTCCATATAATCGCGATAATTGTACGAAAAAATTTACGGGGTGTTACATTATCCCCCCCTTAAGAACATTCGTCCTCGAATGTTAGCATAGTTACTCAATTAAGACATGTCCAAACTTACAATTAACATATTCATCATCATAACATCCTTGCATAAAAACAAACACTTACTTGTTATTGTTCTTCCGTCTCATGAACTTCCTCCTCATCGTTGAATAGGTAAGGGTACTTAATCTTCATCGCTTCCTCGGCTTCCCATGTGATCTCCTCAACTTGTTGATTCTTCCAAAGTACTTTTACCGATGCTATCTCTTTATTCCTTATCTTTTTAATTTGGCGATCAAGAATAGCAATAGGCATTTCTTCAAAAATGAGATCTTTTGTAATTTGTACATCTTCCGTAGTAGTGATGTGCGATGAATCTCCGATGTACTTGCGAAGCATCGAAACATGAAATACGGGATGAACTGCTGAGAGCTCTTGAGGTAGATCTAACTCATAAGCAACTTGTCCAAATCTTTGAATGATCTTATACGGACCTATGTATCGTGGACTTAACTTTCCTTTCTTGCCAAACGTCATCACCCCTTTCATTGGTGATACTTTCAAAAATACCCAATCGTCGATAGAAAACTCAAGTCCTCTTCTTCTAACATCCGCATAAGATTTGTGTCGACTTTGAGCTGTTGCAAGCCATTGTTGGATAACTTTAACCTTCTCCATTGCTTGATAAATAAGATCCGGTCCAAATAAGACCGCATCACCTGCTTCAAACCATCCTATTGGCGATCTACACTTTCTTCCATACAATGCTTCATATGGTGCCATTTTGATACATGAATGATATCATCCCAGTTGCCTTTGAAATCTAATACACATGATCGTAGCATATCTTCAAGTGTCTGGATGGTACGTTCCGCTTGTCCGTCCGTTTGAGGATGAAAAGCTGTACTTAGATTTACTTGTGTCCCCAAACTCCTTTGAAAAGACTTCCAGAAATTCGCAGTAAATTGGGCTCATCGATCGGATATAATGGAAATTGGAACTCCATGTAACCGAACGATCTCCTTAATATACAACTTCGCATACTCTTTCGCCGTATAAGTTGTCTTAACTGGTAAGAAGTGCGCAGATTTGGTAAGCCTATCAATGATCACCCATATGGAATCAAACTTCCGATATGTACGAGGCAAACCCGTGATGAAATCCATATTGATCTTGTCCCACTTCCAGATTGGAAGATCTATACATTGCATGTAACCACCGGGTTTCTGGTGTTCTACTTTGACTCTTTGACAATTCGGACATTCAGCTACAAATTCGGCAATATTCTTCTTCATGTCATTCCACCAATATATTGCTTTCAAATCTTGGTACATCTTAGTCGACCCTGGATGGATGGAATACCTTGAACAGTGTGCTTCTGTCATAATTCTCTTTCTTAGCTCAACTACATCAGGTACACATAAACGATTCTGACACTGAAGCACTCCTTCTCGCGTTAGCTCAAATGCCTTTTTCGTGCCACTCTGCACATCCTTTAAGCTGCAATAAAATTGGATCTGCATACTGCTTCTCTTTCACTTCAGGTATCAATGAAGATTCCGCTGCATTACGTACAATAACCTCTTTATCTGGAGTTCCGAGAAGTCGAACTCCTAAATTAGCTAGTTGGTGAAGATCCTTAATCATCCCCTGCTTTTCTATAGATGCCATTTTAGACTTACGACTCAGTGCATCCGCTACCACATTCGCTTTCCCTGGATGATACAAGATATCAACATCATAATCTTTCAACAATTCAAGCCATCTCCGCTGCCTCAAGTTTAGATCTTTCTGACTGAAGATATATTGCAGACTCTTATGATCGGTATATATGTCAACATGAACCCCATATAAGTAGTGGCGCCATATATTCAAAGCAAATACAACTGCAGCTAGCTCAAGATCATGCGTGGGATAATTCCTCTCATGAGGTCGCAACTGTCTAGAGCCATAGGCTATTACTCTACCATGTTGCATTAGTACGCATCCTAAGCCAATTCTCGAAGCATCACAGTACACTGCATACCCTTTTGTGCCTTCAGGAAGTACCAATACCGGTGTAGAAGTCAACTTGCTCTTCAGATCCTGGAAACTCTTTTCACAGGCATCATTCCATTGAAACTTGGAGGCTTTATGCGTCAACTTAGTCAAAGGTGCAGAAATAGAAGAAAAACCTTCAACAAACCTTCTATAATAACCTGCCAACCCGAGGAAACTACGAATCTCCGTAGGCGTCGTGGGTCTTGGCCAATTCTTCACAGCCTCAATCTTCTGAGTGTCAACTTTTATGCCTTCACTGGATACAATATGGCCCAAAAATGCCACTGACTTGAGCCAAAACTCACATTTAGAAAACTTCGCATACAGCTTATGATCACGAAGAATCTGCAACGCCTGCATTAAGTGATTAACATGGTCCTCTTCTGATCTAGAGTAGACCAGAATATCATCTATGAGAACTATCACGAACACATCTAGAAACGTCTTAAACAGCCTATTCATCAGATCCATAAAAACTGCGGGTGCATTTGTCAGCCCGAATGACATAACCAGGAATTCATAATGACCATACCGTGTTCGGAAAGCTGTCTTGGGTATATCTTTATCCTTGACTCTCACTTGATGATAGCCTGATCTCAAGTCAATCTTGGACAAACACTGGGAACCCTGCAACTGGTCAAATAAATCATCAATTCAGGGAAGGGGGTATTTATTCTTGATAGTCACCTTATTCAATTGCCGATAGTTAATACACATCCTCAGCGAACCATCTTTCTTACGCACAAACAATACTGGTGCTCCCCAAGGGGACATACTAGGCCTGATGAATCCCTTCTCTAGCAAGTCTTTCAGTTGCTCTTTCAATTCTCGCAACTCTGCTGGTGCCATTCTATAAGGAGGAATTGAGATTGGCTGTGTGTCTGGCAACAAATCAATACCAAATTCCACTTCTCGTTCAGGAGGTAAACCTGGTAGTTCTTCAGGAAATACATCAGGAAATTCATTCACAACCGGAATGGTCTGAAAAGTTGGCGGCTCTGCCTCTGTATCCCTTACTCTAACCAGATGGTATATGTACCCCTTGGAAATCATTTTTCTTGCCTTAAAGTAAGAAATAAATCTACCTCTCGGCGCGCCAACATTCCCCTTCCATTCAAGGATTGCCTCATTTGGGAAATGGAAATATACCTTCTTAGAACGGTAATCTATTGTAGCATAACAAGACGGTAACCAATCCATGCCCATAATAACATCAAAATCTACCATTTCTAACTCAACAAGATCGGCCATCGTATCACGACCACAAATATTCACAACACAATTTCGATAAACATTCCTAGCTATAAGAGATTCCCCCACTGGCGTTGATACTTCAAATGGCTTGGCTAATAATTCAGGTGTTCTTCTGAACCTTCCTGCAACCAAAGGAGTAGCATACGATAATGTAGAACCAGGATCAATTAAGGCATACACATCAAATGCAAAGATGGACAACGTACCTGTAACCACGTTTGGAGAAGCCTCTAAATTCTGCCGATCTGCTAGGGCATACACACGGTTCTGAGCTCTGCTAGCATTAGTTGCTCCTCTATCACCTCTACCGTGACCCATAGGATGTGCACCCCTACTCAAAGGAGGCACCGAAGATGATGCAACAGTTGATCCGATAGGTCGTGTTATACTACCTGTGGTCCTGCGTGGGCAATCTCTAGCCATATGCCCCGGCTTACCGCACCAAAAGCAATTGTTCATCCCAAGTCGACATTTGCCAAAGTGAAATTTTCTACAAATGGGGCACGGGTGTCGTGGAGGTCTCAATTGACTCATACTCCCTTGCCCTTGATACCCCACTGTTCGCTAACTCTGATTTTCATTGCTTTGCCCGAACTGATTACCTCTGAACCTTTGAAATTGCGGTGGAGCACTAATTGCAGGATAAGAAGATAACGGGCTAGGCAATCTATGAGAGAACGAAGGCCTAAAACCTCCCGGAGATGCCACAAACGGCCCTATAGCTCTGGGCCGCTTAGAATATCCTTTTTCTGATTCCTGGGTTCTTCTTCTTTGCCTCTGATCTTCCATCTTCTGAGCGAAAGCTTGTATCCTCGCTATATCCATGTCCTTGTTCAAAGCAACAATGGTACAATATCTAACCAAGTATGGTTCCAATCTATTCACATAGTGATGAACTCTGTCGTCCATAGTAGCTACCACATTAGAAGCATATCGAGACAAGGAGTTAAATCGAAGACTATACTCTCTTACACTCATATTACCTTGGCGAAGATTTAAGAATTGATCTGCACGGGCCTGACGAGTCTCAAATGTAAGATAATGATCAATAAATGCATTTTTGAACTCTCCCCACGTAGTTGGAGGTGCATCAATACCCCTAGATCATTTCCAATCCTCGTACCACAATATAGCCTCTCCTTTCAGTCTATATGCTGCTAGCTCAACCATCTCTTTACCGGATACATGCAAAACATCTAGATCCCTTTGGGTTTGATCGACAAAGTCCTGCGGGTCTTCATTAATATCTGATCTGGTAAAAGTAGGAGGATCCAGTTTCAGAAAATCCTGAGTTCGAAGGCTAGCTGCTCTATACATACCACTAGAACCCGTGGTAGGAATAACTTGCCCTTGAACTTGATCGGAAACTATACGCGTTAGAAGTTGTACTGCATCCCTCAAATCTTGATCAACAGCATTAATAGACGGCCCTTCCGGAGGAGAAGAAGCGCCTGATATATGCTCAGCTTGAGACTCACTTTGCTCAGCTTGTGCCGGTGGTGACTTACTAGTACCTTCTCCGGCCACTGCATCTACTCGCTTCCACTTATTCTTTCTCCTTGTAACCGGCATCGTCACTATAATAAATTAAAAAGAAACAATTGAATTAAGCGATTGATTATGACTTTATCTCTAATATGGGATCTATTGCACGATCTAAGAAATGAAAAGTGGAAACAATCCCTAAATGTCCAATAGCCTCCTGTTTATAGATGTGGTGCACAACACACCGATAAACGAGATTCTACGTAGACACGGCTTTGTAGACTCACTAGGATGAACTGCTCTGATACCACTTCTATCATACCCCAAATCCCATTGGAGCAGACTGGCACCCGTAGCCGAGGAGGCCCGGGAGAACCCGTTCATAACCTATACTTTCACATTCACATTACTTATGAAAATTAGAAATTTGGGCAGCACTTCGTTGTAAATAGAAGAAAACAGTACCTGTATCAGCCCAGCAGACACGCATAGATATATATATGAATAGTAATTATCCGTCAGAGCCATCACGTCTATCAACAAAACACTCCTATGGCTGTACAATATGTCTACAAAAGCCTCTACATAGATACGCAACTGAGTTGGGGTCGGGACAAACTCCCGCCCACAAAAGACTTTTATGCAAATACCAAAAGTACATATAGAGATGACTTGGGATGCCCCGAAAGAACTGGAGCTCACCACTAACAACATAATATCCTGGCTCTTACTGCGGAGGTGTACGACCTGAAGTACCTGTTCCTGCAGGCATGAATGCAGGTCCCCCGTGAGGGACGTCAGTACGGAAAAGATTTTTTTAGTATCAAAATGGCACCATACAAGTCTTGAAAAGATATTATTCACAAAGTTATTAAGTGAAATGGGTCCGAGGTCTGAAAAAATGTTAACTATCAATTTTTTTAGTAGCAACACCAAGTTAGTGTGTGTGATAAACCTTGGAAGGTCATATCCACAAAAAAATTCCACCACCATCTGATGTAGATCTTTAGATATTATGTCCCAAGCATCCTGGAAGAAGGCACCTGTCATACCATCTGGTCCTCCAGCACTGTTTCTATTCAAACCCATGACTGCCACCTTTACTTCATCTATTATTGGGATTCTCTTTAACTCTGCATTTTGTGCTTCTGTTACTACTTTTGGTAGTACATCCAACATTGTAAAGTCCTCAGCATCCTCTTGCTTCTTAAATTGATTTTGATAAAACATAGTAGCAGCTTCAGCAATTTCTCTTGATTCTCTAGCCACATACCCTCATCATTATGGATTCTTCTAATCTTTAGTCTAGATCTTCTTCCCTTCACAACTTCATGGAAAAATCTTATGTTTCTTTTCCATCCTTGAACCACTCAAAACCTGCTTTTTGTTTCCAGAATTCCTCTTCCCTTTTCAGTTGCAATGCCAATTCAGCTTGTGCTTTGAACAAAATTGACATGTTATCCCCTGTGGAACCCTCTTTAAACTAATTCTCTCTTACCTTTATCACTTCTTTAAGAGTATCAATATCTTGAAAAATATTTCCAAAAGTTTGCTTTCTCCACCGAGTCAATGTAGCTTTAGTCCTCTTCAACTTTCGATGAAAAATAAGGAATAGATTGCCCTCTACTTCCACTTTCCAATTCTACTTAATGACCTCCAAGAAAAATTCTTCTTTAATCCAGAAGTTGAGGAATCTAAATGTCTTGATGAGGTAATCCTAGTGGGTATTACAATGGAGTAATATTGGTGCATAGTCAGAACCATTTCTTACCAAGTTTTCTACTTCCATAACAGGAAATAAATCTTGTAACTTATCATTAGATAAAACCCTATCAAGTCTTTTGAATATGAAATCTCCATCTACTCTACCATTCCACCAAGTAAATTTGCTCCCCTTGAAAGCAATCTCCTCTAAATTACAAACAAACATAAATTATTGATGAGGAAAACTAATTAGAGCAAAGGATATTAAAAAATCAATAATGAATCATATATACTTGTTAAGAAATTGTTTGGAGAAGATAATATATAATAACTTTATAAAACTAACAAACATGATTGATTAATGAGGAAAAATAATTAAGAACGGAGTAAGGCGAGACAACGAAGAGCAGATGTTTTTGTGATGTATCTTCCACTAAAAAAAAAGACTCGTAAAAATCTTATGGATTACAAATCTTATAAGGATTCCTATTTAATCATACGATGAAGGAGTCAATAATGTAGGAATTTAACAATAATAGAATTTTCTACTACGATGAAGGTCGAATGAGCCATTTTTTGGACATATTGGAGAGTTTAAGGGAAAAAATACTATAAATAAAAATTAGCATAAATTTAGGAATTTAACTATAATAAGAAAATGTTCTCCATTTAATTTTGAATATATTTATTATAATTAATATTTAATATTATTATATTTTGAGTAAAAAAGGTGAAAAGATAATTTTATCTCAAGCGAAGACTTTTAATGAAGGACAAAAAGTTCAAATCACTTTTCTGAAGGTCTTCCCACTTTTAATATATAATAGATAATTACCAAAGTCTTAATTAATATGATTAAGATATTATCCATCAAGGATTTATCCAAAAACACATTCACTATTATTTCATCTATTTTAACCGATATTTGTTGTCGCTGCTATCAATTACATCGCTATCCTAACTATATTCATGACCATCGCCATTGCTATTCACCATAGTATTCGTCCCTACCACTAACTATGTTATTTATAACTGTTACCAACCACCAACCATGATCAGTCACCACGACTTACATTTTATTTTATTTTATTTCAGTAATTTATACCCTAATCTTCTAAGTTTATTACAAAATCATAAAAAGCAAGAAAATTTGATAATTCACAAAAGGACCAAATAGGAAATTTAATACAAGAAAAACAAGAAAATCGTTGAAGGTTTGAATTGAAAATAGAAGTAGCAGTATTCTAACAAAGAATGTGAATACAAAAAATAATTAGAGATAGAAATCATAGGCAGACTAAACAACAAACCTTAGAAATATTATTACCTTTTCAATTGAGATGGAACGATGTTTTGAATCAAAGAATGATAAAAAAATATTTGGTATATTTTTTTACATATCCAAAGAAATCTCAGAAAATGGGTCTGAGTAGGGAGAGTGTATGCAATCTTATTTCTTTCTGGGATATAGAGGTTGTTCCAGATAGATCCTTGACTCAAGGAAAAATAGTTCGAGCATCAGGATAAAAGAAATAATAAAAATGAATAAATTATAATAAAATACTATAAAAAGCACGGCAAATTATTCTAAACAATAATTACAATAATATGACACTATAACTAATATGTAAGAAATAACAAATAGTAATAGACATTAAGAAAAAAGAAACTACATAAATAATGTTACTTCTACTGGTATGGAAGGATAAGCGAGACAACGCTCTGCCAAATATTCAAGATGTCAGCCTCAATTTCATCTACCCTATAGTGATATAATGTATAATTTCATCGTCAATCTCCCTATTTTCTTGGATAATAGAACTAGATACTTGAAAATTTCTCTATTTCGAATGACCTCCATTTCAAACCTCACTTCAACTTCATCCTCACATGTTATGTACCTTAACTTGTACTCTAAGTTTTTATCTTAATCTAATTTAACTTGAACCTTTTATACTGTTGACTCTATCTCTTGACCTCTAGCTCGATGTTAATTTCATTATGAGTCTCGTCAATCAAAAGTATGTAATATGCAAATAACATACAACATGACATCTCTTATTAGATATGTCATGTAAATTCATTATAACAACCTATCTATTATTATGATAAGCACCAGTCCAAGGGCATGGGAGTATGGATAATATTAAATTAATTAGATGTCTATTTACAATTCTTGGTAGACAAACTCAAGAGTTGAAATTTTAAATGAGAAATTTTGGGGGAAAATTGATTGCCTCAATACTGCCCCAGTGCGATATTTATCACGCAGCGGTACTACTGCGCGACGATCCAGACACTGTAGTAAGAAACAGGCAGTCAACTCCCTATTTTAAAACCCTTTTTCTTCTTAGTTCATAACACATGTCATTGAATCTCCTTTAAAATACTCTAGGATTACTCCTAGACCTAAGAAGTTGCAAAAATAGAGACATACACTTCAATGAGATGTATCCCCATAGTTTTCTTGTGAAGTTTGCATCGAAAATTACTAGAACCAACCAAGCAATAAAGATTCGTGCAGTCCGTAGTAGAAACTTGAAGTCAATGTAGTCTAGGTTTAATTGAATGGTAGACTCCATTAAAAGGCATGTTCATGAAATAAATTGAAGGAAGATTTCATGTTTAGTCTTACGGATACGACATATGGTTGGATAATAATAAATAAATTGAGGCAAATTTGCATACATATAATATGAATATCATTGAGCGTATAAATATATTGATAATTATTATAGTTGATGTAATCTCTATGTTAAAACTATGTAAAGATGTATATTAATTTTTTAGACAGGGAATTACGAAAAGTAGTGAGATAAATTGATCAATTATAGTATAAATTGAGTTGGAAGCTGTAAAGTAGAATGGGTTTTTAGTTAGGATGAATGGTGGTGGTAGAAGGGTAGTTTATAGTAGAATTAGAGTTTAGATTCAATTTGATTATATATGTTCTTGTTGATTGGTTGTTTGTTTACATGGTTTCAAGTCATGCTTGGAAATTATGCTAAATGATTAACATATAATGGTACTGTTGGTTGAGAATGGACTTACTATAGAATTTGCATTTGTGACTAGTGCATGGTCATTCTTGTGAATTCATGATGCTAAATGTTTGGCTGGTATTTGTGGATTCATATACTGTAAGGGGAAATATGGGAAGAAGGAAGGTATAATGCTTGTTTGCGATAAGGGTGACAAGACAACTAGTTGTCTAGTATGATTGTACATAGACTGAGCTCATCCCCTAAAGGTCATGACTAGTGGAGAACTATAAGTACCATAGCATGTGTGTACATTATGATTTTGGAGAGTTTGATGGTTCCTTAAGTGGATTGATTTTTGTCTATTACATATTACTTTTGGGTTCCTTGTGCGAACTATTTATGCTGGAATATACTTGGGTTCTTTGTGCTTTCTGATTACTAGATGATATACTTTATTTTATTTTGTGGTCCATTTACTTGATGATATATTGAGGTTCCATGTGTGGCCCATCTACTTGATGATATACTTGGTTTCCTTGCGTGGTCCATTTACTTGATGATATACTTGGGTTCCTTGTGTGTTCCATTTACTTGTGTTCCTTGTGTGATTCAGTTATTGATATTATGATTGGGTCCGTATGCAAACAACTCTCTAATTGCTTTGATATGATATTGTGGGGATGAACTTTTTGATTTTAGTTATGGTAAGCTCAACCGCTTATACAAAGTCTTGGTTGCTAGGAGTGAACATAATAGACTATGTTTAAATAATGTTAATGAATTATAGATTTTCTAATGCTGGATTTGGTAGAATTGAGTGATTAATTATCTTAAAAGTGATGATTTGAGGGAGGTAAAGGTGAGAAGGGTCTTGGTTAGTTATTGGATGTAGATTTTATCTGGTTGTTGAGGTCGTGGGCACCTATGTGTTGATATAGGCTAGAGACCTTAAAATTTTTGTACGAACATGAATAATGATAAATTATCAATGAATATTGTACCATGAGCCTAGTGGCCATTAGTGAGTTGTGATGAATATGGATTAGACCATTGTAGTCACCTTAAACGGGTTGGGTTGCTGGTTATGTTGAACTAAGAATGGTCATACGGTAGATGAAATTGAAGGAATTCAATTGTTATATTTACATACATGATTGATTTGAATTGATTTATTTTGTGTATGTGATTTAGCCTTGGTCGGCCGATTATGCCTACCGATATACCCTCTTTCAGGTGTAGTTTTATCGTAGGATCAGTTGAGGTTTCTAATATAATGTGTCTAGTCATATCCAGCAACTTATGCTCTTTTCATTCTTATGGTGGAAGTAGAGTCTTGTATTTCATACTTTTTTTTCTTTAGTAACTTTTGTACATTTCTAAACTAGGTCATTAGTAAAGGTTGTACTTTTATTGTATATGGTGGAAGTAGAGTTTTGTATTTTGTCCTTTTTTCTTTAGTAACTCTTGTACATTTCTAGACTAGGTCTTTAGTAAAGGCTGTACTTTTAGTGTATCTTCACACAAGTTGTATGTGTAGAGGCAATATTTAACCGTTAATATATTTACTTATTTAGCTTCTGTATATTTTTGTTGGGTGGTACTGGGTTCTCCTATCTAGACAGATTAGAATAGGTGCCCGCTCATCCTTCTAGTCTGGTCATGATAGTTGGTTTCAGAGACCAGGTTATTAGTCTCACAAGTACAAGAGCAAATGTTCAATAGAGTTTTGAAAACTGGTGCATAGAAGTCCACATCAAATCCTTGAGAAGTTATAAGACATTCTAGGAATTGATTTCTTATTCTTCTTTCCTATTGTTCCATTTTGAATTATTCATCTGTATAGGTTAAGTCCAATTGGTATCTAGTTGATTTTAATTGTTATCTCAACGAACCCAACTAGGACCATTTGATTCCAATTGGTTCTCAAATAATCAAATCGGAACTTGATTTTTCCAATTGGTATCTGACCACAAAGGTTGTGTTGATGCATGAATGATCAATTAGTGATCAATAGAAATGGATTTCTTAATTTTAAATTAGAGTAATAAAGGTGTTATTAAGCTGACCATCAAAGCAAATTGTTCTGATGTGAGTCTCATGATCACTTTTAGGCTTATTGATTATTAAAGATATTCGTTGCTGATTGAATTATCTGTTAGATGATCGAAAGGTTCGTTGGTGATGGTCATGTCTGGATGACATGTCTTATTGATGACTTAAATGCGTATTTGATGACTAGATTGCTTATTGCATGACCTGAGTGCATGTAAAGCATGCCAAATTGACAAATTAAATGCACGATTATTTAAGTCTACTTGGTGACTGGAATGTCTATGTTATGATTTGGCTGATTATATGTAGATTTGAATGTTAACTGACAACTAAGTTACTACTATTGAGTGGAAAACGTGATGTATAGTTGATGACCTATTATATGTTTAAGACTGATAATTTCAAATCGTAGTAGTTGTGTAAAATTCAAATCTGATGGATGAGATTTTAGGCCCTGAATCAAGAGTCTAGATGGTTAAGGGTGCTGTGTTGGGAAGGGTGGGAAAAAGCACAAATCCAAATTTTTTTTGGAACCACTATGTAGGGACCACTATAGCGGCAAAAAACCCGCTACGGCAATATCCTTACGATGTAGCAAGGCCGCTGCAGCAAGAGAGGTTCCGCTATAGTGGGATCCCAATAGTAAACTGCCCCATTATTTTCCCTTGTTTTTATACCCTTTCCAAACTCTTTTGAGGCAATCGTATAGTTAAAAATGAGTTAGTCTACCTCATGATATTTTGATGTAATAAAGAACAGTTCTTTGACCTAGCATAAAAATAAAGTATTCTATGGTAAAAGAACATAAAGGATTGTTTGTTATAGCCCCAACGGGGGCAATCACTAATTAGTAGCAATATTAGAAAAAAAGGGGATAATGGGGAATGGACATTCCTGGAACTATCTGATCTTGGGCGTATTTATATGTCCAATCACCAATATTCACCCAGATTTAGACTTGTTTTGAAAGCTATAATGTGCTATTTTCAGTGTAAATTGAACTTTAATTATGTTCTTGATCTAATGGATATGATAGTACTTGCAGGAGTAGATTGTGATGAATTATACATAATTGGACACATTAATTATATGCAAGGGTAAAGAAGAGCAAACAAAGGGGAAACATAGCTCAGCAAGGCAAACTGTAAGTCAGAAATTCCTATTTGAGCATTCGGCGCACCGCAGAGAAGGACCAAATTGCGATTGTAAAAAATCAGTGAGGCATTGCTAAATCACCGCATCATGGTGAAGAGACATTTCCTAATTGACAAGATTCCAAAAAATGGACACGATATTACCGTGATGCGGCAAAACTCTAGTTGCTAGTTTTTCAAAATCTGAAGCTTAGTGCATCGTGGAGGAGGATGAATTCACAATTGTCACAAACCAGTAGCCCTCCGCGATACCACTGCGTCACGGTGATGAGCCAAGTCACGATTGTCCCAAAATAGGAACCTTCCATGATAACCCAGAATTGCAAGGAATTGTGGCATTTGACAACATAGCGCAACACACTGGAGGTCCAAATCGGGTTTTTCAGCCCAACTATAAAAGAAAAAATTCAGAACACATTGGGGACACTTTTGGAAAGCACAATAGCGGTGGAAAAACACAAAATTCTCTCTTTTAGGGTTCTTAAAATTTCTTTTGATCTCTATAACTTCAAGATTAATTCTTGGTATGATTAATTACTTATTTTTGATGTTGAATTCAAACATGAGTGGCTAAATACCCTTGTTCTGGGGTTAAGGCCAAGAACATGATTACTCTTTGATATTCTTTATCGTAGTTTCTTTTTGGATTATCATCTGGGTTGTTTTTAATTTCTTGAGCTTACTATTTTGATGAGTGGCCACCATTAGAATAAATCTATATTTCTATGTGAATTTAGGAGGAGAATCGTATGATAGAACGAAGAAATTAAGGAGCAAGGTTCTAATCCTTTTATTAAATAAGAGGTTTGAATTAGCATCTAGGATAGGGATATACCTAGAAGCCTTGTTTGGTTCAATTGCAAGAAGACAAATTTATGAATCTAGAAGAATTGTTGTATCACTGCGGGAGTGGTAGTTACAATATTCAATAGATCTAAGATTTGAAGTCGGGTGACCAAGATCGTAGCATAAACCTTTCGAATCAGCGACCAGATAACCAATTAGACTGTGATAAGAATAGAGATTTGTACGATTGTTCAAAATGCCTTAACCCTGGAATTCTCATCATTACTGTTTACAACCGTGCTTACTTATGATTGTCACAAATTTCTATTCTTATTTATTAGTTTATATTTTCATTCTTAAATTCTAAATCATCTTGATACTTTTCAACACTTAATATCTCATTGTCTAAAACTAAAAGTTGGTTAATTTTCTAGTTGTTTAGTCTTTGTGGGGACGATATCCGACTATATAAGTCACTATATTAGTTGTACGATCGCGTGCACTTGCGGGTGCGTTTGAGTCGCAACACTATCCAGAGGTCCATCATTGTTGAGGATCAAAGCATCAAACAGTTCTTTTTCCATTCCTGTTAGGAAAGAGAACTCCTATGCATCTTTAGTTCGTAGTTTGGGGTCTTTTCATTTAGGGTTGCACACCCAAACATAACCTTTATGGATTTTCCTATCTGGGTGAACATACAATCTGTGGAGTTCCAATTCATCTTCTCCTCTTCCAAATCCTTTCAAATCTTTTCATAGGCCTATGCCAAGGAAGATTAGGATGCCTAGAGATCTAGTGAAGTTGTATAGCTAGATGGAGCTAGCCCGTCATGACGCATGTGTGACTAGATTAGATAGTCTTTTACTATAGCCAAGTTAGACTCCAAATGGTCGAGAGACACCAGAGGCTATGCAAAGTGGGTGATAGCTTATTTTTCCTCCTCCCAAGCCCTAGTTATTTCCACTTTATTCTTACCTTTCTTTTTTTCTTATTACACCCCTAGTACCTTTCACTTGGGAGGGCTGAAGGGTATGTCACTCTCCAAGTCATGGTTATCATCCTCCCAAGGAATACATTCTTGTGTGTATAACTCTATATTATGTCAGGCAGATATAGGTCCCTCATGTTTCCACTATAGAAATCCTCCCATTCCGCCATGATTTCAGCCTTCACAATGAGTGGAATTCCCTGGATAGCACAAGCCACTACCAAAGCCTGAGGGTAAGTGGTATTGGTAATATTTCCTGAAGGATGAATCCTCTAGGACACCAAGTTAAGCCACCCCCGAGCCTCTAAAAAAGTGGTTCTCTTAATCCCCATAGTACTAATACAATGGACCTTCTCCCTATCAACCTCCGCCACTAAAGTTTCTACCAACCACTATAAGATACTCTATACAAACTTTTCCTCATAAGTATCATTGGGAGTATTCGGCATCCCCAAGTTATCATTGATTGTGCCCACATCTACGGGGACATTGACTCGCTAAGTGTATATGGTTGGTATAGGTTGCGCTAATGCATAATTGGGAGCATAACATAGAACTCCCATACCCATCCTGAGTTACAATGTTGGATAGGTTCCACTAGTATCATCCACTCAAACTCCTATGGTCATGCATAGAATTTTGGTGCCTTTTCCTCTATGTCCCACATCACAAAACCCCCATCATGGTGAAATCACCTCCTCGTATAATCTGTAAACCTCTATTGATAATTTCAGTCGATAAAATACTTATAAGGAGGGAGAGCACTTGGTTTTAGTTTGTCATAAGCGTAATAGTCCTCTAAAATTAAGAAAAATCAGAATTAGGTGTCATAAATATGCTAAATATATAGCAATTGTCAAAAACTCAAAAATTGGAATTTTCCAAACTGGGTTACTACTAAGTCTCTACTACAGTGAGAGCAATCTCGCTACAACAGGCTGATATAGTGGCATTATGCTGCAAAAATGGGATTGCTGTAGTGGGAAATATCTTGCTATAGCTCTCTCTTTATTCGTAGCAGACCTTAGACGTAACAATGGCATGTTCTTGCAATCTTTGTAATTTTTCAACTTCTTAACTTAGATCAAGTTTAATGAAGTAGCGTGTGACTTCTAAATGTCAAAATTCACATGAATAAGCCCTGATCCAAACCCCAATGGCTAAGAAAATAATTTAGAAAAATTACCCTTCATCTTCTACCCTATTTTTGAGCCTCAAACCTGTATGAACTTAGTAAATCTTATATCTAGAACGCTATTAGAGTGTAGGAAATGTAAGAAAAGTAAGCATTCTTTATGAGTCCATCCCATATTGGTCATAATAAAACCATACCTATGCAAAACCCAAACCTTGAAATTTATATGAATAAACATACATACGAATACATATATCGACTAAAAATCTGAGAAATCATGTGTTTAAGAAAATACAAACTAAATACAGATCATGCACAATACTGAGTCTGAAACTATCGGAGAGCCTATTAACTGACATAAACCACATGATATAAATGTAGAGTCGTACGTAAACACCTCATTTAAATGGCCCAATATACTTTTCCAGGGTATAAAGGTATGGTTAGTGTGATCACTAAATTGATTCCCAACTAAAAAGGGCTAAATAAACCTACGATGGCTTGTAGTTCTAGAACTTGGATGTATTGAACCCTAGTATAACTCCGTGCTAAGTACTAATCCTATGTTGGTTATTGCTATTAACTCGTTAAACTGATATACTAAAACTAGTTCAATACATACTTTAAAACTACACTGATAGTCTAAATAACTTAAGTTATGCTGTATAACCATAAGTTGAAGCTAAATATATTTTTCATACTAAAATCAACAATTATGGGTATTGAGTGTTCATAACATGCCAACTTCTAAGGCTATTTCATGCCAACTACTAAAATCCCAAACTAGCAATTAAATTACAAATTAATGAGGACTGCAACGTATCAAAATCACGGGGAGAATGCATAATCATGCTATAGAAATTATGTGAGAACATAAATAATAGGGAAATTATAGTCTGGATGAAAACAATGATTTTTGATCTTTAAGGGACTGGGAGATTTTTAAGTTATCGGTAATTTAATGGGTGAAAGGATATCCATTGATAAAATTCCACATACTTGGAAGTGAATCCTTGCTAAGGGATTGAGAGATTTTGCACTTATGGATGACCCTAGTTTTTTTGCCTTGGGAGAAGAAGAATTACCTTTTCGATAATGCCCAAGCTACAATTTCAATCAGAACATTATGTGGTCGTTGTCAAATATAGTAACCCAACAAAGGTTGGGGTTGAATACCAAGGAAATATCTCAAATTGTGGCTCTTAACTGCTGTAATCAACGACTAGAGATGTAAAAGTAAATGGGGGGATTTTAGTGACAATTTCAAACAATTAACGAATATCAAATTCAATTGTAATAAATAATAGATGAACATTAGGATTGTGTTCCCATATACTTCTCAACTTAGTAGGCTTATCATGCTTTATTGAACCAACCCGATACCTAGAATGAAGAACCTAATAAGTTATGTACCATCAACGGTCTTTTGGACTCGCTGACAGATCTCACCCTTTACCTTTTAACTCTTAGGATGTTGCCTTACTATCCCTTATCCTAATCCCAGTTAACTACTACCTTTTGGGTCACTAGTTACACACATCCCATATAGCCTCTGCCATCTCTAGTCTGGTCTGGACCCATGCCTGGATCTACCCATGTAGAGTAGCCACCTCAGTCTCAACAACTCGTAACCTAGCAGCAGTGGTTCTCTATCTTAGTAACCTAGCAGCAGTGGTTCTCTATCTATCCACTAAGATCTACAAGAAATCATGAGATATCATAGTCATACCTATAGCAGCAGTTGTATTAGTGGGCAAGGGGGTACTGAAGATGCACCTATCAACTCTGAATTGGAAGCCAGAGCTGATGTAGAAGTGGCTGGTGTACCCTCACCCTGAGTACTCAACTTAGGTCCTCTCTCTACTCCCCCATCTCAACAGGCTCTGTAGGTACTAATGGGCCCTCAGACTAGGCTGAAGGTACTGTAGTGGATGTACGCGCTGAATCCTTCATCAACCTAGTATATTCTCTGGACATCACCTGTACTCTCTCGTCAACTACGGATATCTCAGGCACATCGACCTCATCACAAAGTCTTTGGATAAGGCATAGGAATGGTAGAGTTATCATCACATCGAAAGCTCTATTATTAAATCTCACACCGGATAATGTCTACAAAGTTAATATCACACCCGACCATCATACTAGCAACTAGAGCAGCTCCATCCAATGTCAACACATAGTCCAAAGTAGTCAAACACAATTTGAATCTAACCAACAACTACTTAAACTTTGTAGGAAAGTCAATGCTGCCTTATTTATCATACCATGCCCCTTGATCTAAGGGGTCTCATTACCCAGAGCTGAAATATATCCATCGATCTATCTCATCATCTCCACTTTCTTATTTTGATAGTCAATATCCTTCATATCATGTCTATCTCATACACCCCGTAATATGTAATTGGATTCTATTATAGATGTTGGTGCAATATAATTTGGCCCAATGAGGATACAATGGATGGCCGCCGCTGATGTATCCACCAGAACCCCTCTAAATAGTCTCTCCTCAAGCTGGGGCTGCCCATTATGCCTTAGAATAGCCCTCTAGGGCGTAGTTAAAACCACAATAGCTCGGTATGAGACGTAGAATTCCCTCACTAGTGTTGGCTATAAGTAGCTAGTTGTGTAGTCATCCACCTTAGCTGATATTGCTCAAAACCTGCTTGCATCTATGGTGCTCCGTACAACCCAGATAAATTAATCTATATCTCTTTATAAATGACCCTCTTGGGCCACCGATGTCTCTTAAAATAGTACTGTCCTGCTCCATACACCACCTTGGGTTTACCTCATCAATAGGCTCCTCCAAGACGTGCGTAGGGTCGGAAGTCTGATCCTACTAAGATGGTTCCTGTGAATTAAAAGCTGGCACCTTGCTGGAAGACTGTTCTGTACCCTCCTTAGAATGGGGTACTGCTGATGACTGCTCTTCATTTGCTTCCTCAGACTTATCTTGGGACCCTTTCTTAGATTGAGGGTTCTGTGTATCTACTACTGGTGCTGATTCAGAATTCGCCTCCTCCTTTTCTTCCTTATCCCCCACTCCTCATCATATCCCTCATTAGGCTTAGGAGAATGTGAGGGTGATCTCCTGGCCATATTTATCCTCGTCCTACCTAGGAACTCATTAGCCTCAGTTTGCGTCATAGGCCAAGTAGAAGGTGGCCACTTGCCCCACTATGAATTTGCTGCAATCAGTACACCCATCTTGGCCACAATGATAGCCTCAGAAATAGTCCAATTCTTCCCTTTAGTGATTGGCCCTGATGTTTTGGTCGGGTTCGCTTTGGTTGTGGTTGCTCTGGTTTGGGAAATTGTTTGTTACTCCTTTGAGCTATTAATCTCGAAAGAGTCAACCTATCGCCTAGAAACTACGACCTTCTTCTTTGAATCCTTAGGAACTATATGTTCCTGAAAAACCAAGTATTAGTATTCAACAAATAATGAGGGATTGCAAAAGTTGAAGAAAAACTCATAATTCAAAAGCTTCAATTTTTTCCTCAATTTTCACACCCCAATAACGTATTCACACTCCCAACAAGTCCAATGTGCACTCATATACCATGAATTATAATTTTCAATGCAAACTAACATGCTAAACTTTTGGTAGTCCTCTACTTGTTTAGGATCAACTTTCTTTTAGGGCCTAATCTTAGAGTTTCATTCAAGAACAAAGCCCTATATCAAGATTTTAGGCTACTTCAAGGCTCTTACACACAAACATGATTATTTATATATATATTTTGCATGAAAATAAACAAATCATATTTCTTGTTAAATATTTAAGTTAGGATACTACTATTAGGAGCTGAGAAAGTTACCTTTTCTTTGAGAACTCTGAAGTAAACTATGAAGAAGTAAAGCAAAACCCAAGATTGAACCTGTATTTAGCACTTTAGGACAAGTTGGTACCTCGAATAAGTTTTAATTTAGCCTTTGCTTAAGTATGGGAACGTGGGTGGTTTTGAATTTTGAGAGGGAGTATGAGTTTTTAAGATTAAAGAGGAATTTTGAGAGTTTGGTAATAAAAAAAATGAGCAAATAGGGATTTATATAGCACAGAGGTCCGACTTAGGTTTTAATTAAGCATAGGTGGGCCCAAAATTTTAAAAAAAATTTGCTCACACGTGCCCCACTTACAGAGTCAACGTATATTGAACACACGGTCCGTATGTATAACATACGATCCATATGGTGGCACCGTATGTGGGACCCAAAAGTTGGCCATTTTCCCTGCTCATCGGACATTGTATTTTGACACTTATTTTGCTACTTATAAGGTCATAAATTATATTTATGAACCTACAAGTAATTTCATAAATTTAAAGTCCTAAAATTCTCCAAAAGCTCTCAAATTTCCATCTTTTCAAGTTAAGCACAACTTACCTGGCCCACATCGGACTTAGGACCTTAATGAGTTGGTCCCTAAATTTCCTTACCCGAAATAAGATGTATTTATAAATCCTTACAATATTCTAGGCATTTACTAAAGCTATGTACCTAGAAAAACAAAATAAACAGAAATGAACACTAAAATAGTGGGTTGCCTCCTACCCAACGCTTAATTTAACGTCGTGGCATGATGTGACTATGTTGGTTACTTAGAATTCACCAACAAGCCTATGGGTTTCCTCCCATGCAACACTTGATTTAACATCGTGGCACGATGCGGGTACCTTGATTACTTAGTAATCAGCAAGATACCCATAAGAATACCCTCCTGGTCATCAATACAATCTATCACCAACACCACCCTTATGTCGGTCGGCTGCTTCATTGTTTTTTTGATATTGAAAGTAACCTCTTTTCCATTGACTCTAAACTTTAGCTGCCCCTTCTCCATATTAATCATCACTGTGCTTGTGGTTATAAATGGTCTTACCAATAGGATGGACATCTTGGTATCAACCTCATAGTCTAGAATGACAAAGTCAGCCAAAAAAATAAAGTTATCGACTCTCAAAATCACATCAAAAGAAATGCCCACAGGTAATTTCACAGTGCGATCAACCATCAATAATCGCATCGTAGTCAGTTCAGGAGGGGTCAAGCCCTATTTCTTGAATATGTCTAGAGTGACATCAAATTTATGTTGGCTCTTAAGTCACATAAGGCTCTAGCAAATCAGGATGACCCAATAGTGCATGATGTAGTGAATGCACCAAAATCACCCTTTTTCTGAGGTGTAGACTTAGTCATGAATGCACTACAGTGGTCTAATCCACCAATATCCTCAAAAGTAGTACCTTTTTTCTTTATTACCCATTTATTCATAAACTTGGAATATCCCTATGTTTTCTCTAATGCCTTAAAAAGAGGGATGTTCAAGCTCAACTCTTTCAGTATCTCAATGAATTGCTTGAACTTTTCTCCATCTCTCTTCTACTTTAGTCTCTGAGAAAAAGGTGGAGGTGGTAATGGGATTTGTCTTATTTCTGGCTTACCAACTGAACCCTTACTTTTGTCCTCACCAATTTTACCATTACTACCCGTTTCCCTTTCTGACTCTACAACGGATGTCTCATTAACAGTAGCTTCATAACACCTTAGTGTTTCCACAACAGGTAATGGAGGATCCACCATAGTTATTCTACACCTTGTGGTAATAGCAAGAAAATGACTATAATTTTTTAGACTTTGAACTGTGTTACTCAGAAGGGTACCGCACTACCTCTGGTTTAGTATTTTAACATCTACCCGAACTAGTGCTCCAAATGCTTAATAGCAATGGCATGAGATTCAACCTTTTGGGTCAACCCAAAAATATCAGCCTTAATCTCCTTAAGGCTGTTCTCTTGATTTTCTTAACCCTTGACCAGCATGTTCAACATTGCCTCCATTCTAGATTCTGTAACCCAACTGCTTGGTGGAATGTACCTATCCCTCTTCTCTCTGTAGTCATTTTTTCCCTTCATTCACCATAGTACCATTTATTATAGTCTCTGTAGCTATCATAATAGTTCCGACCTTGGGCTTGGAAACCTGCCAACTGATGATCCATATATTTGATTCCTCCTTTAATTCTTACTCATGAACTTGGGAAGCTGAACCCCTCCTACCGCATTGACTTTATTGAAACTTATTACTACAAACTACTTTGCCAGTAATCGAAGATCAGTCCTCAATAACACAATTTCTTGTGCTACTGAATCATTATCTAATCTCTGGTCATAGGAGGCACTAATAGTATAAGTGCCAGACCCCCTCCCAGCCTCTCGAGTTTGCCACCCTCGATTAGTGAGAGAGATCTGATCTAGGATATCCAAAGAAACCTCCCAACATAGTCTTATAAAACTACTCTAGAAGCTGATGGTCAGGGCTATGTAGAATATCTCAAGTAAGCTTGTCCTTGAAATACGTTGGTTGGGCACTATACTCAGCTTCTTCTTAAAGTTGAACCTAGATTTGTACATAGATTCAGACTGCAACTGCCTAAAATTATAAATCTTATCCTTAAGCTACAACATCCTGGGGAAAAGACAGGAGGAATAATAGCTTTAATTTTTGCCTGCACAATGTACCCCAGATCCTCTTCATCATCCTCATATGGCTGTAAATACTGATACACTGGGATCACTTGAGCACGACCACCCCTAACTCTATTATGATTACCACTGAGTGCTGCTTAATGATTTGCTTCCTACCTCTGCATAGCTAACTCTACCTCTTGAGATATACGCTAAGCATCTTCTTTTGTCCTCTGATTAGCAGCTTGTGCTAAAAACACCTTAGTATGATCATCAACTATGTCCTGAACTCCTTCAGAAGGAGTGGGAGGCACCTTATGTGTATCATCATAAACCCCTTCAGAAAGGTCATCTCTCTTCGGCTCTGTCATCTTACTAGGTGTTTGTAGGATCCTCTTTGGATTTAGATTTTGTGGGAGTAAGGGATTTCCTGTACTTCATGTGCTAGGCATACATCGGCATACACCCAACTAATAGAAAGAAATAAAAAACCCAAAAATTGCAACAACTTTAATTCACAACTCAACACCATACTCCCCGATAACAGCGCCAAAATTTGATAACGCCTAAGATTCACCTTCGATCTGAAGATTATGCGTTCACTGTCAAATATAGTGTAACACCCCAAAGGTAACCCCTAGATGTCACACGGTTCTTAAGAATACACATAGTCAAAGATAACCCATGATGTCTACTTAGATCCAAACTCTTATAAAGGTAAACTTAAATCATGAGTGAATACTGAAGTTAACTTAAAATAAAATTCAATCATATGAATAATGTTAACTAAAACTTTTTAACTGAATAACCTATAAATCTGGGGAAATAGAAGGAAACACAATCTGAATAGTCTTGACATACCTCTAATCTAATGATTGAAGAGCCACTGGGAAAGACCCCAGCTGACCCAAACTAAAATATAAATAACTAGAACAAATAAATGCATTTAACATCTGGAATTATCATAAACCCTTACCTCGAACTATGAGGACTCACCAATTGTTTGAGTGTAGGAAATGATTCCCGTGATTATTCGTGCTGCTGGGGACGAACACCAGAACCTATCTTATGAAATAATGTATCACATAGACATATAAATAGGTCAATACTTCTGTAATGTGCTGAGTATGTGGAGATGAATGCAATAAGTAAAACATAAACGGAACATACTTTCAAGTCATGCATGCTAAGTGTAAAAGGGACTCACCTTGATCATGAATAAAACTGAAAGCTGAAACATCATAAAACATAAATAAAAAAGCATAATCTGATAAGCTTAGTCATCACACTTAGTTTTTAATTTTTTTACTTTTATGGGAGATTCTTATAACCGACATAAACCATGTGAGATATCATGGAGTCCAACGTCTTACCTATGTTGAGGAAAGCTATTTTATCCTTGCCATCAGAACAGATCTTTAACTTAAAGTGTTCACTAGAATTCATCCATATTGGAAAATTGAGGGGGCACTCTCTTGAGAGTCCCTTAAACCTATCGGGGCACGTAGTTTATAGAGAATAGGATGCCCCTATCGGTTCTAAATACTACCAAAACATATGCTTATATGCTCATACTTAGGAAATCCACCTTAAAATAGCATAAGGGTTTATAAACTGAAAACCAATTATGCTTCTCTTTACTTAAATTGTATTCATAAGTAACAATTGTGGATTTCATGTCTTATCTTAGATCGAAAGATCAAGCTGAACTTTAAATCATGCTTTAATACTTGTAACTTGAGGTTATAAGCTTAAACTTCTTGTACTCAATAATTTATGCTTAAATCTTGAAATTCATACATCATATTATAGAAGCTTCATATCAAAATACATGCTCAAAACTTAAATTAGAATCTTTCTTCAATTCATCAAACTGTAAGTCAATATAATGAAAAATCATGTAATAAAAACAATCATGTAAGTCAAAGCATGAATAAAGGTAATTTTCTGAGCAAATTAAACTTCAAATCACGTGATAATATCTAAATTCAAGAATATGGAAATTTGGGCATGAACTCTAATTAAAATCACATAAATTCAATTTATAATTAAATTTTTTGGGCACAAGGATGAAAGATTATCCTTTCTCAAACCCCACATACCTGATTACTTTGATTCGTGAATTGAAGTTTTGGGGATTTGGACTTGGATATGAAAACCCTTAATTTTTTTCCTTGGGAGAATAAAAAATCACGTGTTTATAGAGTAATTTGGTGTTGTGTTGACAATGAGGGATTTGGGGTTGTTTTGGCTTTTCATTTAGCCTTGGAATAGCTTAAACGATGTAGTTTTAGGGTTAAAGAGTGGGAAAAGTCCAAAAATTCCCTTAGAAACCATCTGAAAGTCGCTTGGAAGCAGTCCCAATGACTTAGATCATGACTCGTAAGGTATGGCCATGACCCATGACTTGAGTCATGGTTAAAAGTCAAATTTTAGCTTCTACTACCCAGATTACAGCTCCTTTCTAACGACCTATAATGAGACATATGAGTTGCCATCTGGCTAGCTCAGACTGTGCTTCAATATTCTAGCCATAACTTTTCACCATGATATCAGATTAAGGCAAAATTGGTATCTTTGGAAATATAATTCAATCATCTATTCGTTGTGGGTCTTTAGCTCAATATTTCTTAGTATACCAAAAGATATGCTCATTTGAAACATACTATGGTTAATTTGATCACTAAAGGTTGTTTTGACATGTTCATAAGTTAGGATCAATTTGAGGTCTTAATATAGTCCTATTGTTATCAAGAAAGAAACTTGGGCACCTCCACTGGCCTGACTATGACTGGAACTATACGACTCATATAGTGTGCTTACAACTCAATGATAGTCGTGATAAAGGTAGAACCACAGACACCTCTTATTGGTTTGACTATGATTTGATCCCTACGACTTGATCCCTACAGCTCGTAATGAGTCTTCACGACTCAGTAAGTAAGTCATTGGCTGAGCAGTGAGATCTTACAAAAATTTAGGGTATTACATATAGTTACCCAAAAAATCTTGGGGTCGAATCCCAAGGAATACATGGAATATTGTGGCTATTAATTGTTGCACTCAATGGGTAGAACTGAAAAAGTAAATGGGGGGATTTTAGTGACAATTTTGAACAAGTAACAAGTATCAAATTTGGTTGTAATCAGTTGTAGATGAATAGTAGAATTATATCCCCCCTAACTTCTTAACTTAGTAGGATTATCATACTTTATTAAACCAACTTAAAACCTTGCATGCAAAACCTGATAAGTTATGTATCATCAACAGTTTTTTGGACTCGCTGATGGATCTCACTATTTAGCTTTAATTCTCAGGATGTTGACTTACTAACGCTTGTCTCGATCCCAGTTAGCTATTACCTTTTGGGTCTATAGTTATTAGATGATATTTAACCATCTTACTTATATAATACATGATAGCGTGGATCGACAGTTAAACTTTAAGTTACTTTTGTATTATATTTTCTAAGTCACTACTCCTTTTTTGGAGTAATTAGCAATTAACTAGGTGAGATCCTAACATTTGAAACCTCTAAAACATCCATTAAAGTTAAGATAATACAATACATGCATGGGAATCAGTTTGGAACAATGCAACACTTCCCCTACTTCATCAATCCACCAGGGTTTCCACAACCCTAGATAAGGGGTTTTAGTCGCTCATGCTTGTGAACTAATCAACGATATTCTTGATTGAAAGCATTATATGAAATTACAATAATAACAACTGAAAACCCAAAACGTCAACTAAATTAACAACCAAAATAATACAAAATAATTCCAAGACCAAAATCAGATCTCAAAATTAGAATATATTTTTGTGAGTATAAAAAGTGCATAAACTAATTACAAAATGTCATTAGGGAATTTATAGAATACATGGAAACCCTAAAATCCAACTCCCAAATAAAAAAGGAAAACCAAGGTCGGTGGCAACTTACAAAGTCAACTTATGGGCTGTATATTGAACATACAGACCATATGTTGAACTTAGTATGTTGCCACCCTTGAATATTGGATCTTCAACTCTCTGGAATTTTGCCTTTTTTACAGACTAAGTCCATATACGGACTGTATGTTCACAGTTTTTATGTACCAGGCCTCTGAACTAAACTTCAGCTCTCTATATTTTTCCATTCCAGCATATACTAAGTCTTCATACAGTCCATATGTTGACTTTGTATGTTAAAGTTCTTGCTCTTTCCTGTAGCTTAGCCTCTGGACTTTCAGTTTCTCAACATACTTTGCTCGCATACGCTATGTATGTAGCACATACGCCCAAAATTGCCTTTGTATGTACCCAAAAACTTTGTTTTTCTTCTTTTTCTTTAGACTTGCATCCCAAACCTAGTTTTCTACAAAACATACCCAAAGCACATCACATCTAACAAAACATCCTAAGAAACTTGCATATTTTCATAGTTTTACACATTGAAAGTGCTATATTTCTATAGAACATCGCTTTTTCATATATATTCTATGTGTTTAGGTTAGAATAAAGTGAAAGGGTTGACTAATTCCTATTAGATCCTCTCAAAGATCCCTAAAAACAATGTAGTATAGGGAGTTAGAAAGTGGAATAGATGAAAATACCCATATTAAAACATAATTGATTTTGTTGCACCAATCGTTGCTGGTCATCGAGATATGTTATCGTTGCTGATGATGACTCTTTGTTAGAATTTTTATGATTGAGAAGTTTTCCCTAGGCCTGGATATTACTTGTTACTGTGTCTCATCATCACAAAGGATGAGTCACTATGTGGACTCATTGTCTTTGGGAGGAAATATCTACTATATGGGATTTTGGGTTTGATCTTCTGGAGGGGTCACACCATGGCTCACTGTCACTAACAATGAATGATCCCCAAGATTTGTTTCCACTAGGATAAATTTCATCCTTTAGGACTTTGGTGGCTACTCTCAAGATGGATCACACAACTAGTCATTGGCACTGACGATTACTCATTGTCTAAGTCATTTTGGGGAAGAATTTTTTAGTTTTTGACTGGTTTTCTATTGAATGTATAAAATGGTGACGTAGGAACTTTTGGGGTGTTAATACTCATGGGGGTTTAGACCCATATACAATCAAAATCTCACCAATCAACCTTACTATATTTTTCTTGGTTAAGGCGTTATATAAAAATCTCTTTTTCTTTCAAACATCAATATTCCTCAGTAGTACCAGTTCCATGAATATGGATGAATGAAACGAGGATGCATGCACATAACCAAATTAATATCTTATAATAAATCAACTCAATAATGGTATAAATGATCTCAAATATCTTCAAATATCAATAGATCATGATATAATTCATCGCATGGTAACACAGTAGTACAATGTCATGTAAGACATCAATGATATCAATATAAGCCCCAACTCGGGCATATCAATAACAATAATGAACAAATAATTCTCAAACAATACCAATACCAACCTCTGTAAGGGTATCTCAATGATAATAACCTCTTAAGTTAATAAAAATATTCAAAAACAGCCCCCGCATGGTAAATAAAATAAATTAATGATCTCAAAAGATGAATCTCACGATTAAATCCCCAAACCATAGGATACTTTACATGGATGGTTAATTACCCAACCTAGTCAGAAGAAAGTTAAGCCATAACCTACCTTGAAAGTTGAAACATGAGCCTACAAACTTAAAAAAAAAAGATTTCATTTTTGTGCATTGTTAGAGTGAACGCAATATATCAAACACATAATCTACACATCAAAATGAGTTTAATTGCTATATGTTGTTTTGATGATGAGCAACTAACTGCAAGGGACCAAGTCCCTGGATGTGTAAGGTATAGTATAACTGGCACATGTTGTCTGCATAGTTTTGTCATCTTGTGTAACAAACTTATAAGTGCTATTTTGTACTGATTAGGGCAATTAGTCGAATGATATTTCAACCCTAATCATCACTCAGCTATAAAACAAAAGAGATACCTCTTCACCAGATTGAACTTTTTGCATAAATCTAAAGAGTGAAGTAAGACAACAAAACTCTATTTCAACATTGTTCATGCATTTGTCATGTTCTTATCTTTGTAATATGCTTAAAGAGTGAGTGAGTGTTCTTGAGTGCTGATTTGTAATCGAACTACTCATGGTATAAGAGTAGTATTTTCTTTTAGTGAGGGAAGTTCTTAGGTAGAGTTACCTAAGCTTGTTACTAGTTAGAGTTAGCCTGTTGTTGAGGGAAACTTGGCAGATGTGTCAAGGAATAATTGTAATAGAGGTATTTCAAGAAGGAGAAACCTAGAGTTAGGTTCATAATCAAGCCTGTAATCAAGAGTTGGGTAATAATGGACTATTTTAGTGCTTACGAGGACAAGCCATGGTTTTTCCCTTCCTAGGTTTCCACATAAAAATTCTGTATTTTTAATTTCATGCACTACCTTTGTTTTTCAAGCACCTTATAGTTGCTTTACTATTTTATCCCTTGTGTTTGACTTTGAGAGATCTAGTCCCTCACTATGTGGTACAACTCCCAAGGATTTCAACAATTGGTATCAGAGAAAAGTTCACTCTAAAAGGTTCACACCTTAAGTGTTCAGGTCATCATGGCCACTTTAACTAAACCAAGGTGGAAAGAAAGGAAGCAAAAAAGGGAGAGATTCCTAACTTTGAAGACTCTAGAGTCTGACTTAGGTGAAGAAGACATTGATGTTGCAATTTTGGCAACAAGAATTATTAGAGCTATATAAAGGGTTGGTCAACTTAGCAAAAGACATGGAAAGATTGAAGGCTATCAAAAAATGGTAGTTGTGAAGCATTCATGAGAAACTATCAAATGCAAAAGAATGATCAGATCCCTGAAAAGTCAAAAAGGAAAACTGCAGCTGAGTATGCAACAAAGCAAGCTTTGATAGCATGGGGAGATTCTTCTAATGAACCTGATGAAGATGAGAATTTTGGAAATGTTTCTATGCTAATAGTGAAAGACAATCTAGTTATCTATGATTCTCCTTTTGCATTTATGGAAAACTCAGAAGATAAAAAAAAAAGAAGAGGTAACACTTTTTGATATGAAGTATAATTTGGATAACTACTCTGCTAAAGGGATAAAGAGGTTTTGCTTGTGTGTTGATAGAATCTATATGTGAACTAAGTACTGAGAGTAATGTATTAGAAGTGAAAGTAGAGAATCAAGAACATGAGTTGATTGCTTTAACTTTCCAAATTTCTGAAACTAAAGAGTTGTTCATAAAGATAAAATCTGAAAATATAAGTTTGATGAGAAGTCTGAAAAAGGTGATTAAGGTTGATCAAAAAGGAAAGAAAGAAGATTTATGGCTTCAAATTAATCTTGAAAAAAGAATATGGGATTCTCAAAAACACCTTATGTCTGTGCTTCACAGGAATGAAAAATTAGAGAGGGACCTGGTCCGCTTGAATGAAGAGTTGAACAAGTCTCATAAATGGACTACTTCCTCACCGATTCTTTCCAATGTAATGACCCGAGACTACCCCCTAGTCATCAAACGGTGCTTGGAACCATAAGTGATCCCAAGATAACCCATGAACAGGCATACTGTTAAGCAACTAAATTATAACATAATAAATAGCTATTCTGCGGTGCGGAAACATAATCATACTAAAAATCTAAAATAGATACAATACTGATAAATCTGAAGAACAAAACTTAAATTACATGGCTGACTCTGACTGACATCTATGAAGCCTCTACTATACTGACTATAGATAGCTGGGACGTGCCTCCAACTACCACTAATCAATACACATGAAAATAAATGAACAGTACATGAACTAAAACTGTTTAGAGTTCCCAAAGTAGGAGAACTCATCACCTGCTAGCTGGAATCTACAATTGTCTGATCATGATGCATAGGCTATGACTGATACCTATATTATGAGACAACATAGCACATAGACATATATATGGATCAGTACTTCTGGAATATACTGAGTATGTAGGGGTGAATGCAATAAGTAAAACTAATTTCACACGTAGTTGTAAAATATGAATGCCAAGTGTAAGTAGCCTCACCAATATGCTGGAATAAACTAAAAACTGAAATATCTTAAATCATGAGTGACAAACATTCTCTGATAAGATGGTGAATCTCTACATATAGTTTATATAAACTTGCTTTAATGATATAAGTATAGCTGAAGCTGGAATATGATAAGACATGGATACTGTATGAATACTAGGTCTGAAACTACGTGATGGAGACTGACATAAACTAAGGATCTGAATATACAATCACACTGAGCACGAATGCATAAACATACTAACTTATCTAATTAACTGAATGTCTGGTAGCTGATTACTGGGCATGTAAAAATGAACTGTACTTAGTCTGAATAATGAGACTGAAACTATAGAGTATTATATATATAAGATAAAGACTGACTGAGTAACATGAGATAATTGAGCATGGGTTCATGAAAACTATATTATTTGAGAATACAAGACCAAGTGTATAACATGATTCTGAAATAGTTTGTAAACTGAGGTACTGAAATATTGATAACTAAATAACTAATAACTGTACACTATGGTCAATAAGACCTAAAATTGAACTGAGTTACTGATCTAATTACTCGACTAAGACTGTGACTGAGACTGTAACTGTAATACCCCGAGAATCCTAACCAATAGTAGAACCACACTTCAAGATCATGAGAAATAAATTATAGTGGTTTGGTAGTTTATTATCAATTTATATGTATATTAAGGCCTCAAATACTTTCTAGCTGTTAGATGAATCAAAATATCCCTTATCGATTGAATTTTTAAAAAGAATATTGTCATAGTCAACTTCAAATGACCATATATACCTTTATACAAAGAATTTTTGATCTCATGACCCATCAACAGATAGATAATTGAATTATCTTTCCAATGATACTAATTTTGCCAAAATCTAGTATCTAAGTAAACAGTTATAACCATTTTACTGAGAGCTGTTTGAACTGCCCAGGATCGACGAGCAAGATTACGGACCGTCAAGTCAGTGATGGACCGTCGCTCTAACCATCACAAATGAGGCAGTAAGTCCTTTTTCTGGGCCAAAACTAATGGTTGGAGTGATGGTCAGTCACCAAAGTGATGGTCCGTCACCCAGACTGTCAATTTTGTCAGGAACAACACTGAAATGATGTTTTAAAGGGTTTTATGGGTCTTTTCCCACCCTTTTTAACCCCTAATTACATCAAATCAAAGAACATAACCCCTCATTCATCCATAACATCAAAATTAGGGTTTCTTTCAAGATAAAAACCCAAGAACAAGATTCAAAACCTTCTCCAAGAAAACTCAAGAATCAAAATGTCACCATTCAAGAACCTTCAAGAAAAGTTAACCTCCTTCAAGCTTCAAGCTTTTGAGGTATGTAAAGTGTTGATTCATGGGTTTATTTCACCCATGAATCTCAAGAATCCCATTTTAAACCCATGAATTGTGATTTCCATGTGGTGAGTTGATTTTAATTATGTTGATGTAGTTGTATGAATCCCAAGTTGGAGTCTTTATGTACTTTTCATGAAATTATGCTAGTATGTGGGTTGGAAACTTTTAAATAGAGTTGATTGAAGTAACCATGATGTATGAACTAGTGTATATGCCTAAGCCTAAGGTTATGCATGCAATGTGTTTGATAAAATGCCCAAGAGAACAAGAATCATGCTTTAGAACTCAATTATGACCAAATTGATGAACCCATACTTTACCCTTATGTTCAAAATGACTTCTATGTTATTGTTATTCATTGAAATTGTTTGATGTATTATTCATGAGATTAGCCTATAAAATTTTGACATGTTTATATGCATTCCTATTCATGTATTAAACCATGATAATCAAGTGCCTCATGAAATTTCCCAATGATTTTATTATGGATTGTTGATTATAGTCGTGAGTCTAAGAAGTGTCATGTCTTATCAGTTTTATGCTATCGAGTCTTGGGGGTACTTGTACTTAATAATTTAGCTTTGTGTCTAGATCCAGTGTCAGTTTTGAAGATACTCTTAGTTAAGCCATGCTTAATAGAATTCAGTCAGACTCATGACTAAGGAAAACTCAAAAATTCCAGTAATCTCAGAAATATCAGTAACGTAGTAATCTCAGTAGTATTCCATCAGACAATGAAACTCACTGAACCCAGTCCAGTTTAGTTCAGTTAATCATGTTTTAGTGTCTATTCAGATGGGAGTAGGAATTAGTACTGAGTGAACCTAAAGATGAGGGTACACACTGTCAGTTGAGGGTGTGATCTTTAGAAGCAATCCTTGCATTCCAAAATTATGTTTCCAGCATAGGTTGAGACATCAACACTAATATATAAGGATTGATGAGGTGGATTAACACTATCAGATGAGGGTCCCACCATTCTTTTTTGGGGATACTGTCAGATGAGGGTCACCCATAGCTTATCCTTACTAGTGGTGCGGTATTGACACCCTTCCAATTGGGGTTACATGGTGGTCCCCAACTCAGCTATAATAACTTATTTAGGACATGTTAGTTAGATGACTATTTCCTATAGTTATAGTTTTAGTCTCAGTCTCAGTAATAGAACTCAGATAGTTCTACAGAATTCAAGACTATCAGATACAGTCATCCAGTTCATTACGTAACTCAGCTAGTTCCATCAAAAATAGGACTCTCATACACAGTCATTTAGATAATAGTATATTAGATATATGAAACTTATGTTATCAGTATTTAGATTCAGTGATGTCATGATCTCAGTCACAATTTATGTATTCATGCATGTTTTCTCACATTCATGTTATTTATTTAATTAGTATTGTTCATGCTTATAAACCCTTTGCATTTAGCCTACCTCACTTGCATACCAGTGCATTCAATCATACTAATGCAATTGTGCTATGGTTTTTATACCATAGGTTCAGAAGTACAAGATCCAGAGTATCCTTAGTAGATCAGATTTTAAGCAGCCAAACTAGTAGTGTAAGCTACCATAAAGCTCCCTTGTAGTTTGAGACTTAGGGCATTTCGAGTGAGGCATGATTCCGACCCTAAAAGAGTGAGAAGTGGCTTCTGATAACGCTCAATCTACAGCTCTCGTAGGGGTGTAAAGCGGTCGTTAGCAAATATAGAACCCAACTGGGTTGGGTATCGATCCCACAGGGAATAGCCGATCAACAAGTAAGTAACGATTATTAGACTTTTTGTGCAAGTCTCGTAAAAAAGGGGAGATTGTAACGTGCAATTGATGTAAACAAAATAATAGAATGAAAACAGAAAATAGCAAAGTAAAAAGAAAGAATGTTTAGTAGGTTGTAAAACAATGAGAATTGGGGAGTTGGGGTTATGTCCACCTTATGAGTTATACGTCTCTATTGGATATGAGTTATGCGGAATTCAGACATGCATGTGCTTATAGAGAATTGTATTCGATGGTAAATCCAAGCGTCTTTCGACCTCAACAAGGACTATTTCACTTTAACTCTTTCGAGCTTAAAGCGTATCTAACGGTACAAATTCTCCAAGAGGTTAATCCAGTTACGGCACTAACTTTTTGATACGGTTATGGCTACCCCCACAGGTACACGGCCTTTCACACGAAGCCAAGCGCGGGAGTTACAAACACTCCAAGCCTTGTTCATGCAAATGGCCGTGTGTGAGTTGTTGGCCGAACCAACCAAGGGTCTCAACGTCCTTATGTGTGAGGAGGGGCCTAAAGTGTAATAAATTAATTCTCCAAGGAGGCCACAACAAAGCAAGGGCGTCTTGGTCTTTTTACTCATTTTGTTGTAGTATAAATAGAAGGTGATAGTGAGATATCCACTAGTTTATTTTGAAATCTGAAAATTACAACCCTAAAGATAACATTTCACTCTCTTCTTCCTCAAGAGGAGCCGTCCCTAGATCTCACAAGTAGAGGAATACTTGTGTTGTCTTTTTTGGCTAGAAACAAGGGTTTTGAGGTTGTGAGTGCCTCTTGGTCTTTGTAAGAACTTGGTGTTTATATTCATTAGACTTAGGGTCCTCTCTTGATGTTAGGGTTCTTAGTTTCTTGAATGTTATATGTCAAGTTGTTTATCTTCCATTATCTTGTTGTTGTTGTGTTGCTTTTCTTATCTTGAAAGTCTAGTGAAGCCGTGTGGGGCTTGTTTCGATTCACTAGCATTGTTGGATGTCTTATTGTTCTCGGATTGGACTTAAAAACCGAAAGCTATATCTTGTGTTGTAACCTCAAACCGGAACTTAAAACTTGTTGTTCTTGAGATTGTTAGATTATAATCCGAATTCTTGTGGTTGTTGGTTTGATCTTGCATCATTTGGTATCAGAGCGAGACCGGTTGTGTTCCAACATAACCCATCTTGGGCTAGTTTACGGATTAAACACTTACAAAAAAAAAATCTGAAATCTGTCCACTAAAAGGTGAAAACCGAGAATGATGTTGTATGCCTAGATCTAGGTGTTATTTTGCTTGTTTTGTGAGTTTCTAGTGTTGGTTTCTTTCTCACCAACACTAAGGTGTCTAGATCCAAGGTTGATCTTGACAAGTTAAATGTTGTGTAGTGACTTAAAGGTAGCCGAAAGTTGAATGTTGTTGATGACTAAAAGAAAAATCGGTGGATGTGTGTTTATGTGCTAAGGAAGTGTTGAAGTTTGTGGAGTGTTCATCTCTTGAACTTGTGCATATTGTTCCTCTTGTTGAGTGGTCATCTTGTTGTGTGCTCAAGTGGTAAACTTATAAAGTTGATTGTGAAAGACTTGCACCCATCACTTTGTAGCCTTGTCAATCACTTCCCCTAAATCAAGGAACCTTGTTTTGTGGAAATTGTCAACCAAACTCACTTTCTTGATTTTGAAAAGGAGTTCAAGACTTCAAATTTTTAGTTTTTCCCACCAAACACTTTTCAATTTCTCACAAGTTGTGTGAACATTAAATCAAGACAAAAAAAAAAAAGATATATATACATCTAAAACCGAAGAGAAAGGAACGTGTGGGGCCATTGTATGCTACCATGTCACTATAAGCTCAACTTAGGATATTCCTTGGTTGCTAATTGTTGATTCTTGGTTTCCCTTATTTGGTCTTAGAACTAATTAACAAACTAGTATCCTTTCCACTAGGTTGTCAACTAGTTCCTTGAGCCGTCTATTCGTGTCAACGTTTATTTGTGTGCTTTTATTCGTTTGAATGAGTTGCTGATTTTGGTTCTAGTCCGGCAAGAATTCTTTGAGTCTTCAAACAAGAATCCATTCCAGCTAAGAGCTTACTCAAACCTTGTAAATCTCACGGTTACTAGCCAATTATACAACACTTGTGGGACACGAACTTGTGGTGACTAAGCGGCTAATACCTTGACGATGGAAGGAACAACATCTCATAATCCGGATACTAATGCACTTGATTCAATGAGGGCCACGCTTGAGGCCGTCACTCGGACACTTGAAAGGATGAATTCGAAGTTTGGGGCCGTGAGAGGGGACTTGGCAGTAATAAGGGGGGAAGTATCGACTATTAGTGGGAGACTAGATCAAGTGGAGAGTCAAAGGAACTCTCGGCCATCGACTCCTCTACATGTCTCTACCAATGGTCATGATCGGACATCCTCCGCAACCATCACTCCCGAAATGGTCCACCAAATGTTAAATGCACCTCAAGCTCCACTAAATACCGCCAACCAATCTACCAACTTCCCTCCAACCCGAGACGCCACTAGACCACTACATTTCCAAAATCCTCCAATTCCACAAGAGGGATTTGGGCGCCAAGCACCACCACTAAATCCGAACCCTCCCTTCCAAGCTCCACTAAACCAAAGACCACAAATTCCAATTCCTACGAACCAAAATGGCCAAGGCCGACCAGCCCACTTTGACGGATACGGTAGAGAGGAGTATGATGGAGAGGGGGCCTATGATGATGCTTATATGAGGGAGGAGGAGTTAAGAGGGGGTCGGGGAGAACCTAGGCGATACCGGGGGTATGGAGATAGGGGAAACCGACACCAAGAGAGAGACGTAGGCATCAACACCATCAAGTTGAGCCTACCTATCTTTAAGGGTGAAAGTGACCCCGAGGCTTACTTAACTTGGGAATCGGCTTGTGACAAAGTTTTCCAAGTTAATGACATCTCGGAAGAAAAGAAGAGTTGCTATGCTATAGCTCACCTCGAAGGCTATGCTAACACTTGGTGGGAGTATGTTAAGCGATTTGGTAATGAATTGGTTGACGGGCAGCCACCACCTTGGTTTCGGTTAAGGTATTTGATGAGACAACGATACCTTCCCGAGAGATACCGACATGAATTGCTAGCTAGATTATATGGCTTGCGGCAAGGAGGCAAGAGTGTGATGGCCTATTTTGACGAGTTCCAACAACTCATGTTGAAACTTGATCACCGTGGGGAGCAAATCAGCCACGATATCATTCGGTTCAAGTGTGGATTGAACAAAGAGATCTCTACCCACTTGACCCTTCACCGGTTCGACACTATTGACGGTATCTTCCAAGCGGCCCTAGAGATTGAGAGGGAACTTAAGGAGAGATCAACCTTCAAGGCAAGGGTCCAAACCCCCTCGGGTTGGACCAAGAACAAGGACCAACCCGGTCCTATGAAGCTGCCCGAACCAAAAACAGCTCCTAAGTTTCCTCCGAAGCCGGAGGCTCACAAGTACCCCAATCCAAAGGGGTTCCAATGTTTCAAATGCCAAGGTTGGGGGCATAAGGCAAATGAATGTCCGAACCGGCGTAATGTGATCCTACGAGAAGGGAAGGTATACTACCTTGGTGAGGAGGTGGAATCCGAAAGGGGGGAGGTTGAGGCCGAGCCTCAAGATGGAGAGGAAGCCGAGAATGAACCGAATGAGGAAGGAGTAGATGATGGTGAAGATGTCTATCCTCAAGAAGGGGAATGTGTGGTTCCGAACTTTGTGGTTAGACGCGTTATGATTAGTAAGGCGGTAGATGATCCGAGCCAAAGGGAAAATCTATTCCATACTAAGTTCCTTGTAAAGGGGAGTGTGTGCACCTTGGTAATTGATAGTGGTAGTTGCACCAATGTTGCGAGCCATGCTATGGTCAATTTTCTGAAGCTACCGACTACACCACACGCTAGTCCTTATAAGTTACAATGGTTGAATGATTGTGGTGAATTGAAGGTCACACGGCAATGTGTGATTCGGTTTAAGGTGGGCAACTACCACGATGAAGTACTTTGTGACGTGATTCCAATGCAAGCATGTCACTTGTTGTTAGGTAGACCTTGGCAATATGATAGGTCTACTAAACACGATGGGAGGTCCAACCGGTACACGCTTGAGAAGGATGGCCGAAAGGTCACCCTTCATCCTCTTTCACCCTCCCAAGTAAATGAGTGGTATAAAAAAATGAGAGAATTAAAAGGGAAGGGGGGGGAACCCGAGAGGGGAGAAAAGGGAAGGGAGGCCGTAGGTGAGAAGGTAGGGACATCCGAGGCTATTCCAACGCCAAAGGAAAGGGAAAACGTAGTGATGTTGGCTAGGAGAAAGGAGCTTTTCGTGGACCATGATGAAAACAAACCGATGCTACTTTTGGCCCATTGCTTTAATACTAACCCCACTAACCCTTCCATGTCTCCTTTGATTTCTTGTGTGTTGCAGGAGTATGAAGATGTGTTCCCGCAAGAACTTCCGCAAGGATTGCCCCCGCTTCGGGGAATTGAACATCAAATTGATTTGGTTCCGGGTTCACAGCTTCCAAACAAGCCGGCCTATAGGAGTAATCCTATGGACACGAAGGAGCTTGAAAGACAAGTGGAGGAACTACTCAACAAGGGATACATTAAAGAGAGCATGAGTCCGTGTGCTGTTCCGGTACTTTTGGTACCCAAGAAGGACGGAACGTGGCGCATGTGCGTTGATTGCCGAGCCATCAACAAAATCACTATAAGGTATCGTCATCCGATCCCTAGACTAGATGATATGTTAGATGAGCTCCACGGATCTTGTGTGTTTTCTAAAGTGGACCTTAGGAGCGGCTATCACCAAATTCGCATGCAACCCGGTGATGAGTGGAAGACCGCATTCAAGACCAAATTTGGTCTATATGAGTGGCTGGTCATGCCATTCGGCCTTACCAATGCTCCTAGTACTTTTATGAGGCTAATGAATCATGTAATGAAGCCTTATATTGGGATGTTTGTGGTGGTTTAGTTTGATGATGTGTTGGTATATAGTAAGTCTATTGATGATCATGTAGTGCATTTGAGATGTGTGTTTGATATACTCCGAACGGAGAAGTTGTATGCCAACATGGAGAAGTGTTCTTTTGGTGTTGATAAAGTTGTATTCTTGGGATTTGTTGTAAGCTCGAAGGGCGTGGAAGTGGACGACTCCAAGATAGACTCTATACGAAGTTGGCCGACCCCTAAAACTATTGGAGAAATCCGAAGTTTCCACGGGCTAGCAAGATTTTATAGGAGGTTTGTCAAAGGATTTAGTTCCATAGAAGCCCCCTTGACCGAGGTAATTAGAAAAGACGGACCCTTTAGATGGGGTGAAGAGCAAGCTAGGGCTTTTGAGGCCTTGAAAGCTACGCTCATCTCGGCGCCTTTGTTGCAATTGCCCGATTTTGATAAGATGTTTGAAGTAGAGTGTGATGCTAGTAAGGTTGGCATCGGGGCTGTTTTGATGCAAGAAGGTAAGCCCGTTGCCTATTTCAGTGAAAAGCTCAAAGGGGCAACTCTTAATTATTCAACTTATGATTTGGAGTTGTACGCCCTTGTTAGAGCCTTGGGAAATTGGCAACATTATTTATGGCCTAAGGAGTTTGTGATACGAACGGATCATGAGTCGTTGAAACACCTTAAGAGTCAAGACAAGCTGAATAGGCGTCATGCTAAGTGGATTGAATTCATCGAGACTTTCCCTTACGTAATTCATTACAAAAGGGGAAAGGAAAATGTTGTTGCCGATGCCTTGTCTCGGAAGCATGTGCTTGTTGCTACCTTGTCCTCGAAGTTGATGGGTTTTGAGAGCTTGCGGATGTTATATCCCGAGGATCCTATCTTTGCTCCTATTTTTAGGGAATGCGAAGAATGGGGAAGGGACCGTTGGCTCAAGGAAAATAACCACTCCTCCTACTCTCGGTTTGATGGCTATTTGTTCAAGGGGAGGAGGTTGTGTGTCCCGGCCAGCTCTTGGAGGGAATTATTTGTGAGAGAGGCCCATGACGGAGGCCTCATGGGTCACTTTGGAGTAGACAAGACCCTCGGCATCCTAGAGGAGAATTTCTATTGGCCCAAAATGCGCAAGGACGTCACTAAAATTTGTAGTCAATGCGTGGCCTGCCGGAGTGCAAAATCTCGCCTCCAACCGCAAGGGTTATACACCCCACTCCCTACTCCCCTTAGACCTTGGCTGGACATATCGATGGATTTCGTTTTGGGGCTGCCAAGGACTAGAAAGGGCCGAGATAGTATTTTTGTCGTTGTTGATAGATTCTCTAAAATGGCTCATTTTATTCCATGTGTTAAAACCGAGGACGCTCCTAGTGTAGCTTCATTATTTGTTGAGCATGTTGTAAAGCTTCACGGAGTACCGAGGACCATTGTGAGTGATAGGGACTCCAAGTTCCTAAGCCTCTTTTGGAAGTCCATGTGGGGTAGGCTTGGCACGAAATTACTTTTCTCCACGTCTTGCCACCCACAAACCGATGGCCAAACGGAGGTAGTAAATAGAACCTTAGGGTCTATGCTACGCTCTATGGTTAAAGGTAAATTGACTTCATGGGAAGAACACCTGCCCTTGGTGGAATTTGCATACAATCGGGTAATACATTCGAGTACGGGAATGACTCCCTTTGAATGTGTTTACGGCCTAAATCCCCTTACCCCTTTAGATCTCACTCCTTTGTCTAGTGATCTTATGACCAGCTTAGATGGAAATAAAAGAGCCGAGGCCATGAAGAAAATGCATGAGGCAGTGCGGATCAAGCTTGAAAAGAAGAACCAAGGGGTTGCAAAACGGGCAAACAAAGGGAGAAGGAAGCTAGTGCTTGAACCCGGAGATTGGGTGTGGGTGCATCTTCGAAAGGATCGGTTTCCAGCTCAAAGGAAGTCCAAGTTGCTGCCAAGAGGTGATGGTCCTTTCCAAGTACTTGAGAGGATCAATGACAACGCCTACAAGATTGACCTACCACCGGAATATCAAGTGCACAACACCTTCAACGTCGGAGATCTCTCCCTCGTGGATGCGGTTGAAGATGATCAAGTGCCAAATTTGAGGTCAAATTCCTCTCAAGATGGAGAGGATGATACGGTTATGGCTACCCCCACAGGTACACGGCCTTTCACACGAAGCCAAGCGCGGGAGTTACAAACACTCCAAGCCTTGTTCATGCAAATGGCCGTGTGTGAGTTGTTGGCCGAACCAACCAAGGGTCTCAACGTCCTTATGTGTGAGGAGGGGCCTAAAGTGTAATAAATTAATTCTCCAAGGAGGCCACAACAAAGCAAGGGCGTCTTGGTCTTTTTACTCATTTTGTTGTAGTATAAATAGAAGGTGATAGTGAGATATCCACTAGTTTATTTTGAAATCTGAAAATTACAACCCTAAAGATAACATTTCACTCTCTTCTTCCTCAAGAGGAGCCGTCCCTAGATCTCACAAGTAGAGGAATACTTGTGTTGTCTTTTTTGGCTAGAAACAAGGGTTTTGAGGTTGTGAGTGCCTCTTGGTCTTTGTAAGAACTTGGTGTTTATATTCATTAGACTTAGGGTCCTCTCTTGATGTTAGGGTTCTTAGTTTCTTGAATGTTATATGTCAAGTTGTTTATCTTCCATTATCTTGTTGTTGTTGTGTTGCTTTTCTTATCTTGAAAGTCTAGTGATGCCGTGTGGGGCTTGTTTCGATTCACTAGCATTGTTGGATGTCTTATTGTTCTCGGATTGGACTTAAAAACCGAAAGCTATATCTTGTGTTGTAACCTCAAACCGGAACTTAAAACTTGTTGTTCTTGAGATTGTTAGATTATAATCCGAATTCTTGTGGTTGTTGGTTTGATCTTGCATCACTTTTTAATAGGGGATGGGACCCTATTACCTTGACATCATCTCTTTTCCAGACATATAACTTTTCTTTCGAACAAGTTAATGCTATACTGGTGTTATTCTATGCGTCTGCAGCCACAAGAATTTGCATTAAGATGAAGAGAATAATAATATAAGCAACACACATGTCACGAATTCACAAACTCATAGCCTTAGATAGTATCTCATAAGGCTTCCATAACCCCAACAGAGAAGTTTAGTTACCCATGAGTGCGAAGGAAATCACAATCGACATTGTTATTATACCACAATAAATATTTCGTGTAGCAAAGTGTGGTAGGCGTTTAGGCGTGAATTCCTTGCAAAGTAACGTTTCTCTTGTTGCGGAAATTAAGAATTGAATAGATGAAAAATAATGTCAACAATTAATTAATAAAGAGAATTGTTTTGATGGATAGATGGATGGTGGATGGATGGGAATTGATGGAATGGGGGATGAATGGAATGGCGGAATGTATTAAAATCTCTAGCAAAATAGGGTATTTATAATACCTATATCCTATTCCTACTAAGCTAATGAAATACTTAACCAAATCCTACTAAGCTAATGAAATACTTAACCCAATTGTACTAGGTTAATGTATCATTATCCTAATCCTAATAAATTACTGCTAGTCCCCAAAGTCTTCAGAATTGCTGTTTTAGCCCGGGACAGATTTTCCATGCGCCACTTTTGGTCCTTGGCGTCCAAGATTCCTCTTCCTTCCTTCGTGAAGCTTTCTTTGGCGTCAAGTTATCCATAAAATGCTGAATTCTACATCATTTATACCTGAAAACTTGCTAATCATGTTCGTTAGCTCACTTACAGGAAAAAGGACTAAAAGTGCATGAATTATATAATTTGTTCTCAAAACTAGGCTAAAATATGGGCAAAATATAGTGCTATAGGCGTGTAAATTCGCCTATCATCAACACCCCACACTTGAAGCTTTGTTCATCCTCGAACAAAATATCATGTCCCTCTAAACATCAACTTAGGGTTTCACAGTAACAACACAAAATATTCGTCAAGACAAGCACAATAATTATCAACAAAGTATAGTTTTCTGATCATTAGTAGAAACAATTCAACCTCCAACATAGACTAGTGATGATGGCTAATTCGTATTCAAAAGTTAAGGCACAAAGAATCATACACAACTACCCAAAAATCATCAACCATGCGTGTCTCACCATATATTACCCAAAATCACTCACAAGTATAGTATATTTATCAAACATGGGTATAGAAATATCCTTGATCTCGCTCTCACAAAGAATTCATATGCTGCAACTGATGACCATAGGGTTGCCCTTAGTGTAATGCTCCACTAAATGTCAGAATGCTAAGCTTAGGATCAAATAGGTCTTTTGATGGTTGTAATGTAGGCTAAGGGACGGGTAGGACTATTTTGGCCAAAAGTAGTGACTATGTTCCTAAGCGCTTTAATACATCACATTGTATCATTAACACTTTTCTTTCAAACAACCTTTCTAGGTTCTTTTATTCTACCACCCTTTTTTCACCTCTTTTGTTTTTCATTTTTTTAACATAACTAACTTTTTAGTTTTCTTTTCCCTTTTTTCTTTCTTTTTCATAACACCTCTTATGATAGCAATTCTTTTTCATAACAAATTCAAGCACCCTTACATTCTAAAGCATCATACTCACCCAATTTCCTCTTATTTTGTCACATGACTTTATAATTTAAAGCACTTAGGAATTTGGATCAAATTATGGTCTTGAAAAAATGGATTAGGCTTACATATGAGGTTGTCAAAGAAAATAGGCTAAAGGCTCAAAAGGGTTAACTAGGATAATGTCCATGGGTAGGTAAAAAGAAGGTAAACAATCATAGGTTGCCAAAGAAATGCCTAAATCATCTCCTAGACTTACACTCTTTATTTTTGCTTTACATACATACCAGGCAAGTTCTAGCATCAGCCACAAACATAGAATATACAATATCCTTACACACACAAGGAACATGGTCGACTTTATTGGGAGTAGTATAGACTCTTGCCCCAACAACTGAAGGAATTATACCACACAATACGTAGTGAGTCACAATTAGAGCCTAAACGTCTCAATAGTCATGATTTTAGCACAAACTCTTGTTATAATCTCATGCTGCCTATTAGAATAATTTCATGCGAAGCTAAGTAAAAAAAATTTAAATACTAAAAAAAATAAAAATAAATAAGCAAATGCAGATAAAGAAGTATAGCATGCAAGTACCAGCACCCCACACTTAGACGGGACACACTGCCCTCAGTGGAAAATAAATAAGAAGAACCTGGTTAGTCGGACTCATCCTCTATGTCTGGGGTCATATCCCCTTCGTCGGAATCATCATCAGAGTCGTCATCCTCAGAAGTTCCTCAAAATGTACCCCACTTGATTCCAAGAGTGCGTCGAGGTATTTGGTGCCATTGTACCTGAGAGCTCAATAGAGTCATGTTAGCATCATCTCGATGGATACAATTTATAAACAAGAAGTAGGGGCACCACCCCACACTTAGTTTGTTGGTACAGACTAGTGAAGTGAAAGTGGTCGATTACTCAGACTTCATCGATATACGTTTTAGGTTCTCTATTCCAACAATAAAATCAGTGCAGTCATGCTTCTTGTATTCTTAGCAATACTTTCATGTTTGATATATCAAGACTACTACATAGGGATTACATCCTGGTATAGTTTTTATCAATAATCACAACCTCCTATGTTGGTCGGCAACTATAAGTCTTATTCCGATGAACAAGTCATTCCAACATGTAAGTGTTCAAGTGACAAGATTATGCAATGTTAATGACTATAGCAATTCCGCAAGAGTATGACAATGCGTCAAAATCAAATTCAAGTTGGAAACAAGTTAAGATCATCCTAACGTATATGTTCACTCACTTGGTTGTGTATCAACAATTCAAACACATTAACATCACCAATATTTCTTCAAGATTTAGCAATTCATAATAGACATAGCAACGTAGTACTTACGAAAAATAGATGAAGAATAAAAGAGTACTTACGTGATTGAAGCCTTTGGAGATGTTCTTGTGAAGTGGGAGAGCAAAAAGAAAAATTTTGAGATGTTTTGGAGAGTAAGTGCGGCGCCTAGGTCAAGTTTCCAATGTTTTTATGTTTCAAGACTAAGTCCCCTTTATATAGGAAAAGAATGGGTCGGGTTTTAACCCATTTAAAATTGGTTTTGGAGACAAAAAGTGACCATAGGCGGCGCCTTTAGCTTTGCCTATGCATGGTATAGGCGGCGCCTAATGCAAAGCATTTGCTAGCATAGGCGGCGCCTAGTGCAATGCCTTTAGTGACCATAGGCGGCGCCTTTAGCATGGCATATGAGATTCTGAGACCAAATGCTTTAGCATAGGCGGCGCCTATGCTATAGCATACTTGAGCATGGGCGGCGCCTATGCCTTTGCACACTAGATTCCGAGACCTTAGGCTATAGTATAGGCGTTGCCTTGTTCGTGGCCTAGTTTTACCTAGGCCTAGCCTTGCTCGATGCCTATTTTGTCATGAGCAATGCTAAATCCATAGCCTTATGCATCTTAATTCCAAACTTACCACCTTTACCATGCAATACATCCAAATCGTCATTTGAAACTAATCTCCTCGTTGAATACCTCTTGCACCTACATTTGCTCAAAACCAATGAAAAAGATTAGAACGATGGGTTGCCTCCCATCAAGCGCCTTAGTTTTGGTCGTGGCTCGACAAAATCCTAAGAAAACAAAAACAACAAGAACATTTAAAAATGATGGGTTGCCTCCCACCAAGCGCTTGATTTATTGTCGCGGCACGACATAGTTACCTCGATTACTTAGTCTTCATCGAGATAGATGGGGCATCGTTTTCTGAATGGATTCAAACGACGCTGATATTTACTTGTAGGCATGCAATATTCTTCTATATAACTCTTGTGCATACATACCTCAGGAGGGATACCAATTATATCATCAATCTTCCTACCCATAGCTCTCTTGTACCTCATCAGAGCAGAGATGAGAGCCTCTACATGCTGTTCACTTAAATCATCCGCAACACTCTCCGAAAGTGTATTTCCATATTCCAAAAACGTATACCTTAGGTAATCGGGGAGCTCTTTCGATTCTAGCATTGGTGGCTCTTCGATGGAAGTCTTTACTGTTGGTGACGGTTGATTCTTAAGATCAAGGCCCGGCTGCTTAGGAGTATGAGAATAGGACTCTATTTATGTTAGAGCACACATAGTTTCTTTATAATCTTCATCGTTCTCATGCCCAACATTCAGTGGCGCAGCAGACAATGGCTCAACAGTAAGCTGTTTCGCTACAGATAATGCTTTCTTATCCTCATAAGCTACGGAGAACACATCCATATCGCTAGGCTGATTCATTGCTTTGCATATATCAAAATGGACCACTTCGTCATTCAACCGAAACAAAAGCTCATTAGCTCTCATGTCAATCAGCACACTTCCTGTTGTAAGGAAAGGACGTCCCAAGATTATGGGAACTTCAGAATCCACCTCACAATCCAGAATAACGAAGTATGTAGGAAAGATGAATGAAGAAACCTTCACCAACACATCATTCAAGATACCCACAGGTTGTTTTACCGACCTATCAGCCATTACGAGCCTCATATTGGTTGGTGTCGGATCGCCTAACCCCAACTTCCTGTAGATGGATAGTGGCATCAAATTGGTGCTAGCACCCAGATCGCACAATGCCTTGGCAAAGTTCAAAGAGCCAACAGTGCAAGGAATAGTAAAGGCACCAGGGTCGGCCTTTTTCTGAACTAGCGATCTTGTAGCGATTGCACTGCAATGGTGAACATTATCTGCTGGCTCATAGCTTACCGCCCGCTTCTTTGTTAAAAGGTCCTTTATGAATTTTGCGTACCCAGGCATTTGCTCTAGTGCCTCTACCAACAGAATATTAATGGTCAGCTGCTTTAACATCGTTATGAATTTACTGAACTTTGTATCATCCGCAATCTTCTTCAATCTTTGAGGAAAAGGTGGTGGTGGAAGTGGGATTGTTCTCTCCATAACTTTTTTCTCCTCTCGCTTTTGAATTTGGGTCTTTTCAAGCTGCAAACCACTAGGGGTGACGTCATGGATGTCTTGGTCAGCTTCTATGGCGTCCTCATCTTCCTTATTTTCGGCCACTTGCTTGCTTTAGGATGAATTTTCCAGCACCTTACCACTCCTGATAGTAATAGCCATGGATGATCCACTGTTCCTTGGATTTTGCACAGTGTCGCTAGGTAAAGTACCGGCCTTTCTTTGATTCAGTGCTGCTGAAAGTTGGCTCAATTGCTGCTCTATTTACTTGATTGAAGTGGAATGTGAGTCAACCAATTGCTTCATTGAGGACAAGTCGTTCTTCACCTCATTCACTCCCGTATTAGTTGCCTCTACTCCTTTCAATAGTTTAGCCATCATATCTTTTATTGACATATTTCCAGAACCAGATGCAGCGGCGTCACGTCTTCCAGGAGGAACATACAAACCACTCCTGTCAGTCTTATACTTCCAACTACCATGATCACAGTCCTTATATCCTGAATTATCATAATAGTTCCGACCTTGGTTTCCTTGGGTATTCCCTCGGAAACCCCCCTGATTGTTCAAGTAGTTGGCTTCTTCTTCCGAATCAGATTCGTTTCTTCCTTTTGACGTAACAACTTTGACTTTTTTGGTCTTCCCTGATAATAGATGCTTTGTAAGAAGATCCACTTGTGTTTTCATGTGCGCCAAATCTTGATCGCGTTCTTCTTCTCTTCTCCTTTGGTCTGCAGTCATGCCAATAGATAAAGTGGGGCTTGCTACCTCAGAATCCCTAGTATGCCAAGCTCTACTTTGCTTCGTCATTCGATCTAGCATATTGCTTGCCTGACCAAAGGTGAGGTCCATGAATGATCCTCCAGCCGCATTATCAACCACTGGCTTAGTCACCGAATACAAAGCTCTGTATAATATCTCCATCAAGATGACATTGGTCATGTGATGGTTTGGGCACCGCATAAGCTTCGTCTTGAACCTCTCCCATGTTTCGTGGAGAGCTTCAGTTGGAAGCTATCGAAAATTGGTGATCTCATCTCTCAACTGTGCTCTTTTGGATGACAGAAAAAATCTTTCTAGGAAAGCGTCTTTCAATTGCCTCCAATTAGTAATAGAATCAGGAGTTAGCCCATTCAACCATAGAGTTGCCTCCCCAGACAAAGACAATGGAAATAAGCGTAATCGAATTGCATTTTGACCAACGCCGAGATTGTGAAATGACTTGCATGTAGAAATAAAGTTGATTAGATGCATATTCGGATCATCACCCACAAGTCCACCAAATAATCCTTTGAGTTGCAATAACTGAATCATGGTGCTCGTGATATTAAACTTGGCTCCGGGTGCCAATGGCGGAAGAATAATAGCTCTGGTGGCACCAGGTCCGTCCAGATCGTCCTCATCGTCATCAAAAGGAATTTTCATAGCTCGGCGATCAGGCCTCAATCTCGCTTGACGATCTCTCCTCTGCATGGGTGCCGCCATCTCAGCAGTATGTCGTGGGTTTAGTAGCTCCTCATCGCCCAGGTCCTCATCATCAGGATTTGTTGCACGACCTGGGTTATCAATATTCTGTTGATGCACTTGAGCAGCCATCCTTTCAATTTTATGTTGAGCATCCATTGATGCACTGAACAAACCTGAATAAAACAAAACCAACAACTAAAAGTAAAAGTACGAGAATCTTTGACCAAAGGGTCTAGTAATTATCACGAACTTAATTGACACTCGTATTCCCCGGCAACGACGCCAATTTTTGATAACGCTCAATCTACAGCTCTCGTAGAAGTGTAAAGTGATCGTTAGCAAATATAGAACCCAACTGGGTTGGGTATCGATCCCAAAGGGAATAGCCAGTTAACAAGTAAGTAACGATTATTAGACTTTTGGTGCAAGTCACGTAAAAGAGGGGGGATTGTAACGTGCAATTGATGTAAACAAAATAATAGAATGAAAACAGAAAATAGCAAAGTAAAAAGAAAGAATGTTTAGTAGGTTGTAAAACAATGAGAATTGGGGAGTTGGGGTTATGTCCACCTTATGAGTTATACGTCTCTATTGGATATGAGTTATGCGGAATTCAGACATGCATGTGCTTATAGAGAATTGTATTCGATGGTAAATCCAAGCGTCTTTCGACCTCAACAAGGACTATTTCACTTTAACTCTTTCGAGCTTAAAGCGTATCTAACGGTACAAATTCTCCAAGAGGTTAATCCAGTTACGGCACTAACTTTTTAATAGGGGATGGGACCCTATTACCTTGACATCATCTCTTTTCCAGGCATATAACTTTTCTTTCGAACAAGTTAATGCTATACTGGCATTATTCTATGCGTCTGCAGCCACAAGAATTTGTATTAAGATGAAGAGAATAATGATATAAGCAACACACATGTCACGAATTCACAAAATCATAGCCTTAGATAGTATCTCATAAGGCTTCCATAACCCCAACAGAGAAGTTTAGTTACCCATGAGTGCGAAGGAAATCACAATCAACATTGTTATTATACCACAATAAAGATTTCGTGTAGCAAAGTGTGGTAGGCATTTAGGCGTGAATTCCTTGCAAAGTAACGTTTCTCTTGTTGCGGAAATTAAGAATTGAATAGATGAAAAATAATGTCAACAATGAATTAATAAAGAGAATTGTTTTGATGGATGGATGGATGGTGGATGGATGGGAATTGATGGAATGGGGGATGAATGGAATGGCGGAATGCATTAAAATCTCTAGCAAAATAGGGTATTTATAATACCTATATCCTATTCCTACTAAGCTAATGAAATACTTAACCAAATCCTACTAAACTAATGAAATACTTAACCCAATTGTACTAGGTTAATGTATCATTATCCTAATCCTAATAAATTACTGCTAGTCCCCAAAGTCTTCAGAATTGCTGTTTTAGCCCGGGACAGATTTTCCATGCGCCACTTTTGGTCCTTGGCGTCCAAGATTCCTCTTCCTTCCTTCATGAAGCTTTCTTTGGCGTCAAGTTATCCATAAAATGCTGAATTCTACATCATTTATACCTGAAAACTTGCTAATCATGTTCGTTAGCTCACTTACAGGAAAAAGGACTAAAAGTGCATGAATTATATAATTTGTTCTCAAAACTAGGCTAAAATATGGGAAAAATATAGTGCTATAGGCGTGTAAATTTGCCTATCATCAGCTTCTTAAGTGAGTATCATGTTAACCATATATTATTTCCCTAATTTCAACTTTCTATCACATGAAAAATCTGATAAGATTTCCATTAATATAAGATTTGCCCAAATCTGTTACCCGGGTAAGAAGTTATGGCTAATTTAAGACCTAGTCATAAAACTATGTCATTTTTGTTCTTGGCGCATCGCGGAGAGGGTTGATTTGACAATTGTGAAATTCCAATGGAACTCCACGATATTGGTGCACGTGCTGAGGTTCCAGGTCCCAACCAGTGGGAAAATACGATGGCTCTGCATTGCGGTGACTCCCATATTGCCTAATGTCAATTTCCAGTGAGCCACCGCGATAAGTGGCGTGCGCGGTGACCCCTTAAATTGGGTTCCCAGTTCAATTTTTTCATCTTTGTATAGATGTTAAAAGGGGTATTTTGGAGATTTTCAAGCCTATAAAACCGTGCAAACACCAAATCAAAGTCATTTGCAAGCATCCTATAAGGTTTTCCTCAAGCTTTCTCTCATAAAAAACCCTAAGTATCCAAAACTTCTTCCAAGAATCTCAAGAATCCACCATGTATTTTCTAAATTGAGTCAAAATTCAAGGTTCCCAAGTCAAGGGCCTCAAGAAACCTCATTCAAAAGTACGAATAGAGTTCCAAAAATGAGAGTTCATCCAAAGCTTCTAATTCATGGTATGTGGGATTTTGAACAAGGGTAACCCCTTCCACCCTTGTTACCAAAAGGCTTATTTACATCATGAATTTCCTGAAATCTATGAGGTTTTTACATGAATTTGAATTGGGTTTTTTCACCCATTATTATTGAATGCGTCTCTTGATATTTTCCATGAATTAAGAGTCAAATGGCATGATTTCTGCATGTTTTACTGAGAATTTACAGTTGGGTATAAACCCCATGATTTTACTCATTGAGAAGCTAATATTTGCAATGTTGAGATATTGAAGCATATGACTATATTGACATTTTGAGATAAATTGCTGAAATTCCTAGATTTCCACATGATTTATGAATCTATATGCTATATATTATATTTTTGATGAGCTTTAACTTGAGATTGAACTATGGGTTAGTAAGCCCTATTCGAGACTTGTGAAATTATGAACTCTTGTGCTATAAGCACCCATGATTTGAGTATTTTGACATGATTGAGAAATGAATTGACGTAATGGTCCGAAAGCTTTAAAATCCACTTCATCACATGAGATTATCTATTTGATTATTGAGTTCGTGGTGAACCATGAGATTATTCTAAAAGTGGATTTTTATAAGATGAGCGCAGATAATCTAAAGGGAGTAGTACTTAGCACCGAGCGGGTAAGTCACTATGGTTTCTTACCCCAAAACTACGTGCCATCGTACGTTGGGTCTGAGGCTGAGTTTATGATGATTATGATTGGGCCCAAGGCCGAGTTTCATTTAGTGATCGCTAGATCTAGGTTATACTCCATGGCAAGAGTATGATGCTCCTCCCCAACGTGGGGTCTCCTTCTTAGGAGGACCAAACGTTGGACTCCATGTAGCTCGCATGGTTTATGTCGGTTATGAGAACCTCCCTTGCCCCTTTAAACTTTGAAATTTGATACTTATTTTCCCTTCCTATGAGTTATTTGCCTAAATAGTGGAATTGCAAAGTTGTTCCCTAATTAAAGTGCTTTCTTTATGTGGGTTATTTCCCTAAATAAAAGTATCTTCCCTTGATATAGTACTTTTCATAAAGCTTTGAGATAAGTTATTTCCTTGAACTAGAATACTTTTCCATTTAAGATATAATGATTTTCCTAAAGTTTGAAATGAGATATTTTCCTAAGGTGAATGAAATGCCTTCAGTATGTTTCCAAGTCATATGATTCCAAATTCCAAGTATATGAGTTCTAAATAATTATGAAATGTTGAGCATTGAAGAGGTTTTACTCTCCATGAGACATATGCATGAGTTGAAAGTATTGTTCAAAGTCCCTTAGCCTTTGGGTATTGAGAATAAGAGAAGATTTCTGATTTTAAGGTTAAAGAGCGATGACTCACGAGATTTGTGTTGCATGCCTCATTCTACATAATTTATGAGCTTTATATTTTATACTTGTTCAAGACATGTGAGTCATCTCATTTTGCATACATGTTTGATTGAAGAAGATCGGTACTATTTTTTGCATATGCATTCACCGCCGCATACTCAGTACATTCCAAAGTACTGATTCACATATATGTCTATGTGCTACATTATCTTATAATGTAGGTTCAGGTGCTCAGTCCCATCCTCATCCGTTATTCTTCGAGTACCTTGCCTACGTTTTCTACAGTGGTGAGTCCTCATGGTTCGAGGATCGATCTTCAGATATTTTCTATATTTGAGAGGATATATTTTATGTTCAGTTCATTTCGTGTCAGTTGGGGACCTATCCTAACGGCCCTCTAGTTTTCGATTTGTTGAGGTTTTGTCAGACTAGTATAAGACTTGTGATGTGTTGAGGGTTTAGTGTTGTGGTTTTTTTGAGGTTTCTCTGTATTGTGGTCATATGGACCGAGTATTTTTCTTGTATTTCCTTTCATATGATATGACTGTGCGAGTGTTGGGTCTATTTTATCTTGAATTGAGTTTTATTGTTAGAAACCGGCTATAAGGGTTAGCTTGGGGCTGCTTGTAGCCTTAAGCACCGTGTGACGTCCCGGGAGACAATTTCAGGTTGTTATAAGTAGTGAGTACTCATCATTCGAGGATAGAATAATTATTTTATTACTTTATTATTTCAATAGTCCGGAGTTAGCTGGGGATATATTCTATCAACTCTATAGTTTTTAGACAGTATAGAGGCTTTCAGACTAGTATGTTTAGACAATTCTTTCAGTTTTGGTATGGTGATACTGTATTATTTAGATGTTATGTTTTATTAGATTTTGAACCTTATGGCCTTTCAGCTGTTTATTCAAAATTTATACGGTATGTTATGTAGTGCTCAGTTACAGATATTAGTCATGGGTTAGATTGTGGTCCTTCGGGGTTATAAGCACTGTGTGGTGTTTTGGGTACCAGATTTGGGGCATTACAATAACTGAGACGGTAACTGAGACTGTAACTGAGACTGTAACTAAGATCACATTAACATTAGATAATGAGTTATGAAAACTAAATGACTAATATTTGAGTTTACTGATACTGTATTATGGTTAATTGAGTGACTTTTTCTAATAGTCCTGATTCTGTAGAACGGAACTAAATTTTATAAGATGGGTGACTGTGTCTGATAGTCTTGAATTTATAGAAATAAACTGAGTTCTATGCTGAGACTGAAACTGAAATTGTGGGAGGTAATCATCTAAACGACATGCCCCTAATCAGATCTGATAGTGGTCTAACTAGTGACCCCAATTAGAAGGGTACTAATACCATGCCACGGGTACTAACACTGAAAAACCAGGATGCCAAGCCTAACTGACAGGTGACACCTGGGCGGAGTCAAGCCTAATCTAAGTTAAGCCTAGTTTGATAGGTGACTCCTCATCATATGCTTACTATGCAGTTTTGGAGTACAGGGACTGCTACTAACGACTCTGCCCCTCTGACAGGGAAGCCGTTATCCCTGCACTCGCTCGGTGCTAAATCCTACTCCCAACTGAATAGACACTGAACTGATTTCTAAACTGTACTAGGTTAGACTGAACTGTTACTGATTGCGTTGTCTAACTAGACAGAACTAAGTTTACTGAGTCTCGTTGACTAATGAAATACTCCTAAGTTCTATTAATTAACTGAGTTCACTAAGTTTTGAACTGAATACCAAACTGAGAATGTGACATATTATTGAGTACTATTGTTTGTGACACTGCTGAGACTATTCTGTAGCTACTGTAGCTCTGGGTAAGCAGCTAGATTTTCAGGTATTGAATAACCCCAAGGAATCGATTGCATGAAAATTAAAGGATAACATGATATTAAAACGCATAGCCATAGTTAATTATTCACAATTCATCCACTAAGACATTTTATCAAGCACTTGGAGGTTATGGACTTGTACTTGAATGAGAACACATGGTAATGTGTCATGATTACCTTATTCAATTCACATGGGCATCATGGAGAATAATACTTTAATATGGGGCAATTCACCAAACACACAGGGATTATGAACTTGGACATAGGAATATCTTAAACTTGGGATCATAGCATGATTACATAACTAAGATCATGAATTGGGGAATTCACATGTAATTAGCTAGAAATAGGACATGAGTGTTTCATCAAAATATGTAAAGTTCATAGCTTGAACATAAGAATGTCTCAAACATGAGGGAACACTAGAGTTATATGGCAAAGTTCATAGCTTGGGGATTCATCTTGAAATTGACTTAAGATGATATGTAAATTTCATCAAACATGTGGAAAACATGAATTTAAAACATGAGAATATTGCTAAACATCATGAATTTAGGATCTATCATAGAATTTACTTGAATAAAGCATGGAAAATTCAAATTCATAGCATGAGGAATTTAAAATATTTCATGGAATCATACATGGGTTGAATTGAATTAAAAACATCATGAAAATATGAAATTCAATCTTTTTTGAGCATACAAAATACCATAGTAATGGAAAATTCATTCTTTAATTAAAAGAAAAGAGTTCTTAGGCTCCATGAGTGAAAGAGGCCCATGGATGAACTCCCACATACCTTAAAGCTCTAATCTTAAAGGAGAACACAATCTTGAAAGCATTTCTTGAATTAGGAAGCTTGAGTTCTTTCTTTTCTTGAAAAAAAGTTGATGAAGTTCTTGGTGTTTTTGAGGAGGCTAGGGTTTTTCTTTGAGAGGAAAGATGAATAATTGAGTGTATATTACTTTTGGGGGTTGAAATTAAGTGTTATGAGCGGATTTGGGTGAGCGGAAGTGACCAAAGTGCCCCTATACCCTCTAGAAACTAAATTAGCATGTGAAACAATTCTGTAATACGCATGCCATCACATCGCATTGCTATCGCATCGGCTTACTGCCTCACACGAAAAATGCCATAACTTTTTGGTCGGGAATTGGATTTAGGCAAAATTGGTATAGTTAGAAAGAAAATTAAATTATATACAATTTGGTGGGTCTTGAGATGCAAAATTATATGTATATAAAAACTTATACACATTTAAAGTAGACCCTTGTAGAATCATATGACAAACTGTGGACGAATCAAAAGCTCTAAGCTCAACTTTGTTCTAAGTGATTCGTATGAACATTTTTCACCTCAAACGCAAATCAAACACGAGGATAAAGATCATGGAACTTAAACTCGCATGGGAATTATTTGGATTATAGCTTTTACACGTAGGATTGACGGTTCAAAGACTAGCTCAAAAATGCAGGATATTACATTATCTCCCCATTGGGAATATTCATCCTTGAATGAGTCTAATTAGACTGAGAGTACTGTACGAGGGTAACTGAGATCATATTCTGAACATGACTGACTTGTAACATGATTGCATAACTAGTTCTAAAATATGATACATGAACTGAACTGATTTTATGAATACATACACTGACCTGAGAATGATTATGAGGTTGAGATAGAAATGAGAGAGTCAGCTGATGAGTAACTGTTATTTCAAGATGGATCCTATTTCGTGAAGAAAAATGAAAGGTTTAGGACATAAATACTCGGAGTATTACAATACATCTCCCCCTTGGGATATTTCGTCCCCCGAATGGTACTCACTTGGTTGAGATACTATGAAAAGACTGAGATAATACAAGGAAAAATTATGGACTGAATCATGAATGAATATCTGGTATCTAAAACCGATGCATTATTCATGAATTGAACTAAATTTATGACATGAATGGTCATGAATGAATTACCTCATGAATAGGAAAAATAGAAAATCATAGGAACTTGTCTGTCTGACTGCTAGACTGGATTGCTGGCTACACAGACTGAATTATACTAAAATCTTACACTCAACTATACATTCCACTTGTACACCAACATGACATTCAAGACTATCTTCATTATCATACATGAACTTATAGGCAAACAACCACAAAGGCATCTTTCTCATTTGCTATAAACCTCTATCCTTAAAACTTTTATGCACTAGCCCAAGAAAACACATATAAAATTTCAACTAATCATGACATAAGGAGAGGTTATTGAAAGTTAGAACATGAGGACATGGAGCATGAAAGAATAACTTTAACACTTAACTAAGGCCTGAAGAATAAAGTATCAAAGACATGAATTAGTCAGAGAGGTCTGAACTGAGGAAATACATGGAATATACTGAATTTCGCTGATCATTATGAGTGTAGCATAAGAACCTAGAACTGAACATACCGTAAGGCATGGGTATATGAGTCATGAGTTACATGACCTGATTTTGGAGTTCATGATTTCATGGAACATGATTCATACTGTTGAGTGAACTAGAACTCCTCATACTAGAAACTGAAAATGTACATAGTTTTTCTAGTAAGTGCATGAATTGAGCTGTGATGAAGGAGCTGACATGTTAGGCATGAGTAGATATCGTGATGACTGAAAAACTTTACACTAAGATAATAATAAGTTGGGAATCGTATTTCTTTACTACTTTTCTACGCATACTAACACTACTACTAGAATTTGAGAGCCTGATATGGTTACTTGTTATATTATCTCCACCTTAGCTTTAAGCCATCATCTTATGTCTGTGACCACTTTACTAAACTCTAAACTGAACTGCAACCGCTTTAATCTAGAGTCTGGGGTATAATAATACACATGGATGATAAAATCATCCATACTATCATACTTAATCTCGAATTAACAAACTTAAATTCTTGCATAGACTATTTAAGCCTACTGATTCACTTTTCGTATAATTAGCCTCATGAATATATAATCAGCTCAATTTGGATAACCCTATCCCAACTTTACTACTGCTAAACTTCTGGGTTAATACTTCTAACTCTAAATCACATACTGTAAAAAGGATTGTGAGAAGGAAATCTAAAAGCATATTGACTTTGGCTTAATGCACGATTTTCACAAACATGAATCAAATATTTCAAACTTTAGGACATAAGGGCACTGATGGGATACTTTTTAAGCCAACATATAATCCCATAACTGTCTGTGGGGACTGGCTGAGGAAACACTGTCTGTGGGGTTAAGCTTCACTATTTTTGTAGCCTCAAAACTAAGACAGAGTTAGTATGAATAGAGCAAGATAAGGATCTGCATAAATTTCTTAGATAATACTTCTAATGCACGATTTGAGACTTAAAAGAAAAGAAACATTTCCTAAGTTCCTTGTAGCCTTTCGAAGAAAAGTACAGACGTCTCCATACCATTCCACAAGACTCTACTAGACATGGATTCATAGACATCCTAGGATAGTTGAACTCCCTGCTATGATACCAAGTTTGTAACGACCCGAGACTACCCCCTTATCATCACATGGTGCTCGGAACCAGAAGTGATCAAAAGCTAACCCATGAACTGGCATACTATTAAGCAAATGAATTATAACATAATAAACAACTATTCTACTGTGAAGAAACATAATCATACTAAAAATCTAAAATAGATACAATACTGATAAAGCTTTATAAAATGGATAAATCTGAAGGCTGAAACTGAAATTACATAACTGAGTTTGACTGACATCTATGAAGCCTCTACTATACTGAATATAGATAGCTGGGAAATTCCTCCAACTACCACAAATAAATACATATGAAAATAAATGAATTATACATAAACTAAAATAGTCTAGAGTTCTCAAATAAGGAGAACACATCACCTGCTGGATAGAATCTGCAATTGTCTGATCATGATGTGCAGGATATGCCTGATACCTACATTATGAGACAATATAGCACATAGACATATATATGGATCAGTACTTCTGGAATGTAATGGGTATGCAGGGGTGAATGCAATAAGTAAAACTGATTCCATACGTAATCATAAAACATGCATGCTAAGTGTAAGTAGACTCACCAATAGGTTGGAATAAACTAAAAACTAAAATATCTTAAAGCATGAGTGACAAATATTTTTTGATAAAATAGTGAATCTCTACACTTAGTTTCTGTAAACTTGCTTTAGTGATATAAGTATAACTATAGCTGGAATATGATAAGACATGGATACTGCATAAATACTAGGTCTAGAACTATGTGATGGAGACTGACATAAACTGAGGATCTAAATTTATAATCATACTGAGCACGAATGTATAAACATATTAACTTATCTGATTAACTGAATGTATAATAGCAGATTACTAGGCATGTAAGACTGAACTGTACTTAGTCTGAATAACGGGACTGAAACTGAGCATAAATTCATGAAAACTGTATCATTTGAGAATGCAAGACCAAGCGTATAACATGATTCTAGAATAGTTTGTAAACTGAGATACTAAAATAACTGAATAATTGATAACTGTATGCTATGGTCAAGAAAACCTGAAATTAAACTGAGTTACTAATTTGATTACTCGATTGAGACTGTAATGAAGATGGTAACTGAGACTATAACTGATACTGTAACTAAGATCACATTAACACAGGATAATGAGCTTTGAAAATTGAATGACTTATATCTGAGTTTAATGATACTATATTACTGTTAACTCAATGACTATTTTTTATAGTCCTGATTCTGTAGAACAAAACTGAGTTCTATACTGAGCTGGGTAACTGTGTCTGACAGTCCTGAATCTGTAGAACTGAACTGAGTTCTATGGTGAGACTGAAACTAAAACTGTGGGAGGTAATCATCTAACTGACATACCCCAAATCTAAGCTGATAGGGGCCCAACCTGTGACCCCAGTTTGAAGGGTGCTAATACCGTGCCACGGGTACTAACACTGGAAAATTGGATGCCAAGTCGAATTGACGGGTGACACCTGGGCGGAGTCAAGGCTAACCTAAAAGGTGACCCTTGGGAGGTAGTCAAGCCTAGTTCGTTGGGTAACTCCTCCTCATGCGCTAGCCACACAGTTTTGGAGCACAGGGACTACTACTAACGTCTCTTCCTCTTTAACGGGGAAGTCATCATCCTGGCACTCGCTCGGTGATAAATCCTGCTCCCAACTTAATAGACACTAAATTGATTTCTAACCTGTACTAGGCATAACTGAACTATTACTGATCTGTTGTCTAATTGGACTGAACTAATTTTACTGAGTCTAGCTGACTGACTGAATACTCTTAAGTTCTATTAGGTAACTGAGTTCACTAAGTACTGAACAGAATACCAAAGTGAGACTGTGACTGATTACTGAATACTACTGTTTGTGCACTACTGAGACTGTTATTTAACTACTGTAGCTCTAGGTAAGCAGCTAGATTCTTAGGTATTGAATAACCCCCAGGACTCGATACCATGAAAGGTAAAGCATAATAGGATCTTGAAAAGCATAACTATAGTCAATTGTTAATAATTGATTCATTGAGATATTTTATCAAACACTTGGAGGTTATGGACTTGTACATGAATGAGAATAGATGGTAACGTGTCATAATTACCCTATTCAATTCACATGGGCATTCTATCAAACACGTGGAGATTAATACTTTAATATGGGATAATTCACCAAACACACGGGGATCATGAACTTGGACATGAGAATATCTTAAACATGGGAGAATAGCATGATTACATAACTAAGATCATGAATTAGGGAATTCACATGTAAATAGCTTGAAATAGGACATGAGTGTTTCATCAAAACATGTAAAGTTCATATCTTGAATGTAAGAATGTCTTAAACATAAGGAAACAATAGAGTTAAATGGAAAAATTCATAGCTCGGGGATTCATCTTGAAATTGACTTAACATGATATTGGAATTTCATCAAACATGTGGAAAGCATGAATTTAAAATGTGAGAATATTGCTAAACATCATGAATTTAGGATCTATCATGGAATTTTCTTGAATAAAGAATGGGATATTCAAATTCATAGCATGAGGAATTTAAAATATTTCATGGAATCATACATGGGTTGAATTGAATTAAAAACCTCATGAAAATATGAAATTCAATCTTTCTTGAGCATACAAAATACCATAGTAATGGAAAATTCATTCTTTAATAAAAAGAAAAGAGTTCTTGGGCTCCATGAGTGAAAGAGGCCCATGGATGAACTCCCACATACCTTAAAGCTCTAATCTTGAAGGAGAAACACAATCTTGAAAGCATTCTTGAATTAGGAAGCTTGAGTTCTTTCTTTTCTTGAAAAAAAGTTGATGAAGTTCTTGGTGTTCTTGAGGAGGCTAGGGTTTTTCTTTGAGAGGAAAGATGAATAATTGAGTGTATATTGCTTTTGGGGGATGAAATAAAGTGTTATGGGATGATTTGGGTGAGGGAAAGTGACTAAAATACCCCTAGACCCTCTAGAAACTGAATTACCATTTGAAACAGTTCCGTAACGCGCATGCCATCACGTTGTGCTGCTATCGCGTTGGCTTACTGCCTCACACAAAAAATGCCCTAACTTTTTGCTCGGTTATTGGATTTAGGCAAAATTTTTATTGCTGGAAAGATAATACAATTATCTACAATTTGGTGGGTCTTGAGATGCAAAATTCTATATATATAAAAAGTTATATATACTTTAAGTAGACTCTTGTAGAATCAAATGCCAAATTTTAGACTAATTAAAAGATCTAAGCTCAAATTTGTTCTAAGTGATTCTGATGAACATTTTAACATCTAAACCAAATCAAACATGAAGATAAAGATCATGAAACTTATATTCGCATGGGAATCATTTGGATTATAGCTTTTACACATAGGAACAATGGTTCAAAGACTAGCCCAAAAATGCGGGGTATTACATTATCTCCTCCTAGGGAGCATTCATCCTCGAATGAAACTAATTAGACTGAGAGTACTAAATGAGGGTAGTTAAGATCATATTCTGAATATGACTAACTTGAAACATTATTGTATAACTAATTCTGAAATATGATACATGAGCTGAACTGATTTCGTAAATACATGCACTGACATAAGAATGATTATAAGGTTGAGATAGAAACGAGAGAGTCAACTGATGAGTAACCATTACTTCAAGATGGATCCTATTTCGAGAAGAAAAATTAAAGGTTTAGGACATGAATACTTGGGGTATTACAATACATCTCCCCATTGGGATACTTTGTCCCCCAAATGGTACTGACTTGGTTGAGATACTATGGAAAGATTGAGATAATGCACGGGAAACTTATGGACTGAATCATGAATGCATATCTGGGATCTAAAAATGATGCATGATTCATGAACTGAACTGAATTTACGACTTACATGGTCGTGAATGAATTAACTCATGAATAGGAAAGATAAAAAATCATAGGAACTTGTCTGTCTGACTGCTAGACTGGATTGCTAGCTATACAGACTAAATTATACTGAAATCTTACACTTAACTATACATTCCACTTGTACATCAACATGACATTCAAGCCTATCTTCATTATCATAAATGAACTACTAGGCAAACAACTGCAAAAACATCTTTCTCATTTTCTATAAACCTCTATCCTTAAAATTTTCATGCACTAGCCCAAGAAAACATATATAGAATTTCAACTAATCATGACATTAGGACAGGTCACAGACAGTAAGAACATGAGGACATGAAGTATGAAATAATAACTTCTACACTCAACTGAGGTCTGAGGAATAAAGTATCAATGACATGAATTAGTCAGAGAGATCTGAATTGAGGACATAAATGGAAAAAATTGATTTTCACTGATCATTATGAGTGTAGCATGAGCACCTGTAACTGAACTTACCATAAGGCATGGGTACATGAGTCATGAGATGTATGACCTGAGTTTGGAGTTCATGATTTCATGGAACATGATTCATACTGCTGAGTGAACTAGAACTCCTCATACTAGAAACTGAAAGCATACTTGATTTTTCTTGTAAGTGCATGAATTGAGCTATGATGAGGGAGCTGACAAGTTAGGCATGAATAGATATCGCGATGACTAAAAAACTTTGCACTAAGATAAGAATAGGTTGGGAATCATCTTCTCTTACTGCTTTTTTAGACACACTAACACTACTACTAGAATCTGAGAGTCTGACTTGGATACTTGCTCTATCATCTCCCCCTTAGCTTTAAGCCATCATCTTATGTCTGTGACCACTTTACTAAACTCTAAACTGAATTGCATTAGCTTTACTCTAGAGTCTGGGGTATAATAATACACATGAATGATAAACTCATCCACACCATCATTCTTAATCTTGAATTAACAAACTTAAATTCTTACATACACTGTTCAAGCCTACTGATTCACCCTTTGTACATCTAGCCCCATGAATATATATTCTACTCAATTTGGATAACCCGATCCCAACTCTACTACTGCTAAACTTTTGGGTTCACACTTCTAACTCTAAATCACATACTGCAAAAGGGATTCTGTGAAGAAAATTTTAAAGCATATTTGACTTTTGCTTAATGCATAAATTTTATGAACATGAATGAAATATTTCAAACTTTAGGACATAAGGGCACTGATGGGATACTTTCTGAGCTAATATGCAATCCTATAACTATTTGTGGGGACTGGCTGAGGAAACACTATCTGTGCGGTCAAGATTCACTGTTTCTATCACCTCTAAACTAAGGCAGAGTTAGCATGAAAGAGTAAGATGATGATCTGTATAAATTTCTTAGTTAATACTTCTACTGCACGATTGGAGACTTGAAAGAAGGGAAATATTTCCTAAATGCCTAATAGCCTCTCGAAGAAATGTATAGATGTCTCCGTACCATTTTGCAAGACTCTACTAGATACGACTTCATAGACACCCTAAGACACTTAAACTCTGTGCTCTTATACTAAGTTTGTAATGACCTAAGACTACCCCCTAGTGGCAACTCGGTGCTTGGAACCACAATTGATACCAAGCTAACCCATGAACTGGCATACTATTAAGCAACTGAATTGTAACATAATAAATAACTATTCTGCTATGCAGAAACATAATTGTACTAAAAATCTAAAAGTGATACAATACTGATAAAGCTTTACAATCTGATAAATCTGAAGGATGAAACTGAAATTAGATGAATGACTTTGACTGACATCTACAAAGCCTATACTATATTGATAATAGATAACTGAGACATTCCTCTAACTACCACTAATCAATACACATGAAAATAAATAAACTGTATATAAACTAAAACTATCTGGAGTTCTCAAAGTAGGAGAACTCATCACCTGTTGGCTGGAATCTGCAACAGTCTAATCATGATGCGTAGGCTATGACTAATACCTACATTATATGACAATATACCACATAGACATATATGTGGATTAGTACTTCTTGAATGTATTGGGTATGCAGGGGTGAATATAATAAGTAAAACTGATTTCATACGTAATCATAAAACATGCATGCTAAGTGTAAGTAAACTCACAATAGGTTGGAATACACTTAAAACTAAAATATCTTAAAGCATGAGTGACAAACATTCTCTGATAAGATGATGAATCTCTACACTTATGTTTTGTAAACTTACTTTAATGATATTATAAATGAAACTGGAATATGATAAGACATGGATATAGTATGAATACTGGGTCTGAAGCTTCGTGATGGAGACTAACATAAACTGAGGATTTGAATATACAATCACACTAAGCACGAATGCATAAATATACTAAATTATCTAATTAATTGAATGTCTAATAGCTGATTACTGGGCATGTAAGATTGAACTGTACTTAGTCTGAATAACAAGATTGAAACTGTAGAGTATTATGCATGTGAGATAAGGACTGACTGAGTAACATGTGATAACTGAGCATGAATTCATAAAAACTATATTATTTGAGAATGCAAGACCAAACGTATAATATAATTCTGAAATAGTCTATAAACTAAGGTACTGAAATACTGATAACTGAATAACTAATAACTGTATGCTATGGTCAATCAAACCTTAAATTGAACTGAGTTACTAATCTGAATACTCTGCTAAGACTGTGACTGAGACTGTAACTAAGATGGTAACTGAGACTATAATTGAGACTGCAACTAAGATCACATTAACACTGGATAATGAGTTTTGAAAATTGAATGACTTATAACTAAGTTTACTGATACTATATTACTATTAATTGAGTGACTATTTTTATAGTCCTAATTTTGTTGAATGAAATTGAGTTTTATATTGAGATGGGTGACTATGTCTGATAGTCCTAAATTTGTAGAACTGAAATGAGTTCTATGCTGAGACTGAAACTGAAACTGTAGGAGATAATTATCTAATCGATATGCCTCAAATCTGAGCTGATAGGGGCCAGACCTGTGACCCCAATTGGAAGGGTGCTAATACCATGCCACGGGTACTAACACTTGAAAACCAGGATGCCAATCCTAATTGATGGGTGACATCTAGGAGGAGTCAAGCCTAATTTAATGGGTGACCCCCGAGAGGTAGTCAAGCCTAGTTCGATGGGTGACACCTTATCATGCACTAACTACATTGTTTTGGAGTATACGGACTGCTATTAACGACTCTGCCTCTTTGACAGGGAAGCCGTCATCCCTGCACTCGCTCGGTGCTAAATCCTACTCCCTACTAAATAGACACTGAATTGATTTCTAAACTGTACTAGACTAGACTAAACTATTACTTATTGTGTTGTGTAACTGGACTGAACTAAGTTTACTGAGTCCCACTGACTGACAGAATACTCCTAAGTTCTGTTAACTGACTGAGTTCTGAAATGAATACCGAACTGAGACTGTGATTGATTACTGAGTACTATTATTTATGACACTACTGAGACTGTTCTATAACTACCGTAGCTCTAGGTAAGCAGCTAGATTTTTGGGTATTGAATAAACCTTAGGACTCGATAGCATGAAAGGTAAAGCATAATATGATCTTGAAAAGCTAGCTACAGTCAATTGATCACAATTCATTCACTGAGACATTTAATCAAACACTTGGAGGTTATGAACTTGTACATGAATGAGAATATATGTTAACGTGTTATGATTACCCTATTCAATTCACATAGGCATTCTATCAAGCTCGTGGAGATTAATACTTTAATATGCGGAAATTCGCCAAACACATGGGGATCATGAACTTGGACATGGGAATATCTTAAATATGGGAACATAGCATGATTACATAACTAAGATCATGAATTGGGGAATTCAAATGTAATTCGCTTGAAATAGGACATGAGTGTTTCATCAAAACATGTAATGTTCATATCTTAAACATAAGAATGTCTTAAACATGAGGGAACAATAGAGTTACATGAAAAAGTTCAGAGTTTGGGGATTCATCTTGAAATTGACTTAAGATGATATGGGAATTTATCAAACATATGGAAAACATGAATTTAAAATACGAGAATATTGCTAAACATCATGAACTTAGGATCTATCATGGAATTTACTTGATTAAAGCATGGGGAATTCAAATTCATAGTAAGAGAAATTTAAAATCTTTCATGGAATCATACATGGGCTGAATTGAATTTAAAACATCATGAAAACATGAAATTTAATCTTTCTTGAGCATAAAAATACCATAGTAATGGAAAATTCATTCTTTAATTAAAAGAAAAGTGTTTTTGGGTTCCATGATTGAAAGAGGCCCATGGATGAACTCCCACATACCTTAAAGCTTTAATCTTAAAGGCAAAACATAATCTTGAAAGCATTCTTGAATTAGGAAGCTTGAGTTCTTGCTTTTCTTGAAGAAAAGTTTATGAAGTTCTTGGTGTTCTTGAGGAGGCTAGGGTTTTTCTTTGAGAGGAAAGATGAATAATTGTATATTGCTTTTGGGGGCTGAAATTAAGTGTTATGGGTGGATTTGGGTGAGAGGAAGTGACCAAAGTAACCCTAGAGCCTCTAGAAACTGAATTAGCATGTGAAATAGTTCCGTAATGTGCATGCCATCACGTTGCATCACTATCGCATCGGCTTACTGCCTCACATAAAAACTGCCATAACTTTTCACCCGGGTATTGAATTTAGGCAAAATTTTATTGTTGGAAAGCTAATTCAATTATCTAAAATTTGGTGGGTATTGAGATGCAAAATTCTATGTATATAAAAAGTTATATACGTTTAAAGTACACCCTTGTAGAATAGAATGCCAAACTTTAGAGGAATCAAAAACTCTAAGCTCAACTTTGTTCTAAGTGATTCTTATGAAAATTTTTCATCTCAAAACCAAATCAAACTTGAGGATAAGGATCATGAAACTTATATTCGCATGGGAATCCTTTGGATTATAGCTTTTACACATAGTAACAATGGTTTAAAGACTAGCCCAAAGATGCGGGGTATTACATTATCTCTCCCTTGGGAATATTCATCCTGAAATGAGACTAATTAGACTGAGTTTACTATACGAGGGTACCTGAGATCATATTTTGAACATGAATAACTTGGAATATGATTGCATAACTGATTCTGAAATATGATATGTAAACTAAACTGATTTCGTGAATACATGCACTGACATGAGATTAATTATAAGGCTGAGATAGAAATTTGAGAGTCAACTGATAAGTAACCATTACTTCAAGATGGATCCTATTTTGTGAAGAAAAATGAAAGATTTAGGACATAAATAATCAGGGTATTACAATACATCTTCCCCTTGGGATACTTCATCCCTGAATAGTACTAACTTAGTTAAGATACTATGAAAAGACTGAGATGATACACGGAAAACTTATGGACTGAATTATGACTGAATATCTGGGATCTAAAACTGATGCATGATTCCTGAACTGAACTAACTTTATGACATATATGGTCGTGAATGAATTACCTCATGATAGGAAAGATGAAAAATCATAGAAACTTGTCTGTCTGATTGTTAGATGGGATTGCTGGCTATACAGTCTGAATTATACTGAAATCTTACACTTAAGTATACATTCCACTTGTACACCAACATAAAATTCAAGCCTATCTCCATTATTACACATGAACTTATAGGCAAACAACCACAAAAGTATCTTTCTTATTTCTTCTAAATCTCTATCCTTAAAACTTTCATGCACTAGCCCAAGAAAACACACGTAGAATTTCAACTAATCATGACATAAGGACAGGTCACTGAAAGTTAGAACATGAGGACATGAAGCATGAAATAGTAACTGCTGCACTCAACTAAGGACTGAGGAATAAATTATCAATAATATGAATTAGTTAGAGAGGTTTGAACTGAGGACATACATGGCATAAACTAAATTTCACTGATCATTATGAGCGTAGCATGAGCACCTTCCAATGAACATACTATAAGGCATAGGTACATGAGTCATGAGCTGCATGGGTTCATACTTCTAACTATAAATCGATTCTGAGAAGGAAATTCAGAAGCACATTTAATTTTGGGTCAATGAACGGTTTTCATAAATATGAATGAAATATTTCAAACTTTAGGATATAAGGGCACTAATGGGATACTTTTTAAGCCAACATACAATCCCATAACTATCTGTGTGGACTGGATGAGGAAACACTATCTGTGCGGTTAAGTTTCACTATTTTTGTTGCCTTAAAACTAAGGCAGAGTTATCATGAATAGAGCAAGATGAGGATCTGCATTAATTTCTTTGATAATACTTCTACTGCACGCTTTGAGACTTGAAAGAAGGAAAATATTTCCTAAATTCCTTGTAGCCTCTCAAAGAAAAGTACAGACATCCCCATACCATTCTGCAAGATTCTATTAGACATGAATTTATAGAAACCCTAGTACACTTGAAATCTGAGCTCTGATACCAAGTTTGTAACGATACAAGACTACCCCTAGTCGTCATACGGTTCTTGAAACCACAAGTGACCCTAAGCTAGCTCATGAACTGGCATACTGTTAAGCAACTGAATTATAATATACCAAATATTTGTTCTTTTGTGCAGAAATATAATCATACTAAAAATCTAAAATTGATACAATATTGATAAAACAAACAATCTGATAAATCTGAAGGATAAAACTGAAATTTATGACTGAATCTGACTGACATATATGAAGCCTCTACTGTACTGACTATAGATAGCTGGGATATGCCTCTAACTACCACTAATCAATACACATGAAAATAAATGAACTATACATGAGCTAAAACTATCTGGAGTTCTCAAAGTAGGAGAACTCATCACCGCTGGCTGAAACTTGAAATTGTCTGATCATGATGTGTTGGCTATGACTGATACCTACATTATGAGACAATGTAGCACATAGACATATATATGGATTAATACTTCTAGAATGTATTGAGTATGCAGGGGTGAATGTAATAAGTAAAATTAATTTCATACATATTTATAAAACGTGCATGCTAACTGTAAGTAGACTCACCAATAGGCTAGAATAAACTGAAAACTGAAATATCTTAAAGCATGAGTGGAAAACATTCTCTGATAAGATGGTGAATCTCTACACTTAGTTTCTATACTTGCTTTAATGATATAAGTATAACTGAAGATAGAACATGATAAGACATGGATACTATATGAATACTGGGTCTGAAACTGCGTGATGGAGACTGACATAAACTGAGGATCTGAATATACAATCACACCTAGCACAAATCCATAAACATACTAACTTATCTGATTAACTGAATGTTTGATAGATGATTACTGGGTATGTAAGCCTGAATTGTACTTAGTCTGAATAAAAGGACTGAAACTATAAAGTATTATGCATATGAAATAAGAACTGATTGAGTAACATGAGATAACTGAGCATGAATTCATGAAAACTATATTATTTGAAAATGCAATACCAAGCGTATAATATGATTCTGAAATAGTCTCTAAAATGAGGTACTAAAATACTGATAACTGAATTACTGATAACTGTATGCTATAGTCAAGCAAACCAAAAATTAAACTGAGTTACTGATCTGATTACTCGACTAAGACTTTGAATGAGATTGTAACTAAGATGATAACTGAGATTGTTTTTGAGATTGTAACTAAGATCACATTAACACTAGATTGAGTTTTGAAAATTGAATGACTGATATCTGAGTTTACTGATACTGTATTACTATTAACTGAGTGACTGTTTCTGACAGTCCTAATTTTGTAGAATGAAAATGAGTTCTATAATGAGCTGGGTGACTGTGTCTGATAGTCCTGAATCTGTAGAACTAAACTGAATTCTATGATGAGACTGAAACTAAAACTGTAAGAGGTAATCATCTAACCAACATACCCTAAATCTGAGCTAATAGGGGTCTAACCTGGGACCCTAGTTGGAAGGGTTCTAATACCATGCCACGGGTACTAACACTGGAAAACCAGGATGCCAAGCCTAACTGACGGGTGACACCTTGGTAGGTCAAGCCTAATTAAACAGGTGACCCCTAGGAGGTAGTCAGGCCTAGTCTGATGGGTGACTTCTCATCCAGTGTTGGCTACGTAGTTCTAGAGTACAGCTACTGCTACTAACAACTCTGTCTTTTTGACGAAGTAGTTGTCATCCCTGCACTCGCTTGGAGATAATTCCTACTCCTAACTGAATAGACACTGAATTAATTTCTAAATTGTACTAGGCTGGACTGAACTTTTATTAATCGTGTTCTCTAACTGGACTGAACAGGCTTTATTAAGTCCCGCTGACTGACGAAATACTGCTAAGTTCTATTTACTGACTAAGTTCACTGATTTCTAAACTGAATACTGAAATGAGATATGACTGATTACAGAGTACTATTATTCGTGACACTACTGAGACTATTCTGTAACTACTGTAGCTCTAGGTAAGTAGCTAGATTTTTGGATATTGAATACCTCCAGGACTCGATAGCATAAAAAGTAAAGCATAGCATGATCTTGAAAAGCATAGCCATAGTCAATTATTCACAATTCATTCACTGAGACATTTTATCAAATACTTGATGGTTATAGACTTTACTTGAATATAAACACATGGTAACGTGTCATGATTACCCTATTCAATTCACATGGGAATTCTATTAAGAACGTGGAGATTAATACTTTAATATGGGGAAATTCGTCAAACACATGGGGATAATGAACTTGGACATGGGAATATATTAAACACGGAAGCATAGTATGATTACTTAACTAAGATCATGAATTGGGGAATTTACATGTAATTCACGTAAAATAGGACATGAGTGTTTCATGAAAATATGTAAAGTTCGTAGCTTGAACGTAAGAATCTCTTAAACACGAGGGAATAATAGAGTTATATCACAAAGTTCATAGCTTGGGGATTCATCTTGAAATTGACTTAATATGATATGGTAATTTCATCAAACATGTGAAAAACATGAATTTAAAACATGAGAATATTACTAAACATCATGAATTTAGAATCTATCATGGAATTTACTTGAATAAAACATGGGAAATTTAAATTCATAGCATGAGGAATTTAAAATCTTTCATGGAATTATACATGGGCAGAATTGAATTAAAAACATCATGAAAATATAAAATTCAATCTTTCTTGAGCATACAAAATACTATAGTAATGGGAAATTCATTCTTTAATTAAATGAAAAGAGTTTTTGGGCTCCATGGGGTAAATAGGACCCATGGATGAACACCCACATACCTTAAAGATTTAATGTTGAAGGAGATACACAATCTTGAATTGGAAAACTTGAGTTCTTGCTTTTCTTGAAGAAAACTTGATGAAGTTCTGGGTTTTCTTGAGGAGGCTAGGGTTTTTCTTTGAGAGAAGAGATGTATAATTGAGTGTATATTGCTTTTGGGGGATGAAATTAAGTGTTATGGGCGTATTTGGGTTAGGAAAAGTGACCAAAGTGCCCCTAGACCCTTTAGAAACTGAATTAGCATATGAAATAGTTCCATAACACGCATGCCATCGTGTTGCGTTGCTATCGTATCGGCTTACTGCCTCACATGGAATGCCCTAACTTTTTACTCGAGTAGGCAAAGTTGGTATAGTTGCAAAGCTAATTAAATTATCTAAAATTTGGTGGGTTTTGAGCTACACAATTCTATGTATATAAAAAGTTATACATATTTAAAGTAGACCCTTGTAGAATCGAATGCCAAACTTTGGACGGATCAAAGGCTCTAAGCTCAACTCTATTCTAAGTGGTTCTTATGAACATTTTTCACCTCAAAAGCAAATAAAATATGAGGATAAAGATCATGAAACTTATATTCACATGGGAATTATTTGGATTATATATTTTACACGTGGGAACGATGGTTCAAAGACTAGCCTAAAAATATGAGGTATTACACTAACTTGACTTGCCAAGGTGTAAATGATGGTAGAGGACCGGGTTATTAATAAGAATTCCAACCTTCTAGGTGGCAAGGAAAGACTGTCAATGAGGCTAGAAATAAGGTTGCCAGTCCTATGTGTATTCATTGTGGGAAGGATGGGCACACTAAGAAAAGTTTTATGAGATGGCGTAAAGTTAAAATAGATGGTTTTAGAGATGTGAAACAAGGAAAATCACATCATAAGGGGTTCAAGCTATTAGAAATTGTGAAGAGTAAGCTATATCTACCTAGGTGGGCTAAGAAAGTTGATCACTCCCTTGTCTTCTTACTGGGACTCAAAATCATGTGGGTTCCCAAATCAAACACGTGATCTTGATTCTAGGTTTGAGAAAGGGGACTGCTTTCAAGAATATTCATTAAAAGGTAGTTTTGAAAGCTTAAGTATAGAAGATCTAAATTCAACCTCTCTTTCAAGACACTTCAAGTGGAGGTGTCATATTTTAAAGTAGTTGATTTCAAGGGACCTAGTCCCTGACGAATTGTGGTGAATATTTCAAGATAAAAAGGGTGTGCAGAGGCTAAATCATGAATTGATAAAGACAACCTAACTTATTATATGAATCAATATCTCCTCTTAAAATTGGCTATGTCAATGAGATAGGTATCCATTGTAGAGTAGGTGCATGTTAATCTAACTCAGTATCATACCATTATAGGTATACACCCATGGGGATAGCTTTAGAGGAAAACAGTGAGGCAACCAAGAGTTAAAAATTTACTCAAGTAAGAGAGGGACCTGGTCCTATCTCTCAGGTGAGTACCAAAATAACGTGCCCTAATTTTTTTTAAATTTCTATTTGAAAAGGACACATGTCCTATCTTATATAAACAAAAGCTGTCAATTTGGTTCAAATGTGAAGATTCACACTATTTGTCATCAGACACATCTCTTAAAATAGGTATCCCTTAAATTTCAAATATTCATCTACTTAATTATCAATTAAAACCCTCCTATTTTTTTCTCTTCACAATCAACTCAGAATATTATTTTTCTTCTCAATTAAAACTGGTCCTTCTTCTTCCTTTCTGAAAAAATTCAAAATGTTTGGAATTCCCTCTTTTTTAAACCCCATGAAACATTGGGAAGAATTTTAGATATAGCTGTTATAGGAGTAAAATCTGTTGTGAAGGAGCAACCTACCACTGAATTTATGGTTGAAGTCTTAAAAGTGGATGGAACCTTAATAGCTATTATGAAAAGAAGTTCTTAATTGGTGAGTTTCAGCTAGTATTTGAGTTCATCAACAAGGTTCTATTTCCAAGATCAGAGAAAAGGATCATTGCCTCTGGTGTTGACCTGTTCATGATAGAATGTTTGAGTAAATTTGAGTTGATAAGCTTACCTAATCTTATGATAGAGCACATGGAGAAAGTAATCTATGAGAAAGAAGGGAAGCATGGGATGACTTATTGGTACTTCTTAGACAAGGTGTTTGATCACTATGGAATAATTGGGACAAAGGGAACCCCAGGAATAGTCAAACAAAAGTTTAATTTAACAACCTTGGTAGAGAATGAGTGCATTGAAGGGAAAGTAGGAACTGTATCTCAAGTATCAGAACTATTGGGAGCTTAAGAAATCTTGAACAAAGAAATGGAGAAGTTGAAGATCATGGTAGCAACAAAGTACACTGAAATAGTACACCTGAAACTACAACATAAGAAGCTATCTTCAGAAAGACCTAGTTCTACTAAAGAACTAGTACCAAAAAATGCAAAGCTTAAAAGGAAAAATTACAGAGTTAACTGTTGAAGTCCTAAGACTGAATGCTGAAGTAAAAGCTCTCACCAAACAATTGCTGGATGCTTATGCTGCTGCAACTGATAGAATGGAATGTTGTTAAAATCACTCTACCGTAAACCCTCTTCTACCTGAATCCTGTTGTGTCAGTTTATAGTTTCTATTCCTACAGTGGTCTTTGCAAATAGTTGATTTATAAATTTTTGGTACATTATACTGTTACTGATCTTACTGGATAATGAATGAATTTCTTCTTGAGTGCCTCTTTTATTTTTTTTATTTTAAGTTATTTTTCATGTTAGTTTTTCCCAGTGGCCATAAGTTAATTAGATCGTACTTATCTTTAATTATGGTATACTATTAATCCTTTTCAATGATGCTAAAAGGGGAAATATTGACTTAATATGTAAGGACCAGTTGTGATGAGTGTGATGTGCAGGTACCAGGTACCATGTAATGTGTATGTGTGATCATGTATGGTGCATGCTAATAGGGGGAAGTAAGTAATGTGAAAAGTGAATGATAAGGCACAATGATAGGGGAAGCAAACAAGAATTTTTTTTTGCAAATGACAACAAGGGACCAGGTCCCTGTGTTGTATGATGTAGGAAGCATGATGATAGAGGGAATATTCATCTTCAAGTGGTAATCACACTGATTAAATTTGATGAATGTGTACTGATGCTCAAGCTATATTGTTGGTTTGTAATCATCAAATGGGGGAAAATTTCTATATGTAGTTTTGATGATGAGAAGCTAATTACAAAAGACTAGGTCCCTGGATGTGCAAGGTACAGTACAACTCGCAGGCGTTGTCTGCACAATTTTGTCATTTTGTGTAACAAACTTGCAGGTACTATTTTGTAATGATTAGGACAACTGGTCCAATAATTTTTTATCCCTAATCATCACTCATCTATAGAAGAAAAGATATGCCTCTTCATCAGATTGAGTTTTTGGTACAAATCTTATGAGTAAAGTGAGGCAACAAAAATTCTATTTCAAGATTGCTCAAGCATTGCTGATGTTCTTATCTTTGTAATATGCTTAAAGAGTGAGTAAGTGTTCTTGAGTGCTGATTTGTAATCGACCTACTCATGCTATAAGAGTAGTGTTTTCTTTTGATGAGGGAAGTGCTTAGTTAGAGTTACATAAGTTTGTTGCTGGTTAGACTTCGCCAGTTATTGAGGGAAACTTGGCAGAGGTGTCAAGAAGTGCTTGTAATAGAGGTTTTGAAAGTAGGAGAAACCTAGAGTTATGTTTATAGTTGAGTCTGTAATCAAGAGTTTGGTTATAGTTGATTGTTCTGGTGCTTGTAAGGGAAAGCCATGGTTTTCCCCTTCTTTGGTTTCCACATAAAAATTCAATGTTCTTACTTTCCTACACTGCCTTTGTTTTTATAGCACCTTATATTTGTTTTACTATTCTATCACCCTGGTCCCTCACCTTATGGTGCAAGCCCCAAGGGTTTCAATAGTAATGAAACATATTATCTATATTTGTTCCATGTTAAAAATACTTTGAAATTGATGCCAAAATAAAAGGTTTAGAATCGAAATTTTATTAAAGAATAATGTTTTCCATAATCTAAGGGTTCTTAATTTGAAAAACCATTAGAAAACAAGTTTAAATCAAACTTGAAATCATTGAAAAGTCATTTTCTCACTTTACTGGCTAAAACCCAAAAATTCAAAGTTTTAAATCAAAATTTTGATGTTGTGTTTGACATAAAATCAATGGATAATGATAGAAATAAGGTTTAAAAGTTTACCCAAGCACGTTTGAAGAAGATAATGTGCCATCGTTATGTAAATACTTAGGCCATTTTGTTAGATATGATGTGTGTTTTGTGTGTGGTGCAGGTTAATTAGGTTTGAAGTAGTGTGGAATAGAATTATATGAAAAATATCTGAAAAATCAAATTTACTGATTTGACTACGAGTCATTGTATTACTATATAAATCGTAGCCCAACCCGTGGTGATAACAGAAGGCTGCTAATTCCAAGGATTAAAGTAAAGGCTGACTACAACTCGTTAGGAGTGACAATGAGTCGTGGTGAGAGTCATTCTGAGCATACTAGCAAAAGTCCTGAAGATATCTAAGTTGAAGACATAATGAAAACAGATGAAGGGTACGAGTCGTTAAGAGGGACAATGACTCATAGTGGGAGTCGTTCTGACAATAGAGAGAAAAGTTTTGAAAGCTAAAAGTCCACTAGAGTGATAATGACTTGCAGCTAATGACTCATGAGGTCTGACCACAAGTCATCATCACTAAGCACAAAAGAGAGAAACAAAAACAACCTATGAGTCGTCGTCAGTCCTGATGACTCATTACCAGAAACGTATCCACTGTCGAATTAATTTTTCTATTTTGTTGTTGTTAGGTCTTCTTTATTATTTTGATAAACTATAAATACCCTTGTGATAATATTGTATTAGGTTACACACTTTATACTCTTATAAACGTATACTGATTTCAAGATTGATTTTTTATCTTGGAATCCTCTTTCTCTTGGTTTTTGGTTTGGTAATTGATTTGAGACTTTGGGTTTTCTTCTTTAGTTACTGTGATATAAATTCTATGCTTTCTTTATTGAATTCGATAGATTTTTTTGCAAATATGAGCGGCTAATTCCCTTAGCTAGTATTGTGAGAACCTTGGCCGATTAATGAAGTAGCGAAAGTGTGAGATTCGTCTAGATCATTGTTGCTGCATGTATTGTGATCTTCTTTGTATTGTTTGTTTTCTTAGGTATTACAGAAGCTAAGGACTTGGTTGTATTTGCGATCATCCTCAAACAGGAGTTCCATATTGGGTAAAGAAGATTACAATAGTGATTTGAGGCTATTAACCCTCATCTAATTACTTGAGCCCGGAAGGTGATAGTGAAACTGGGATCGAGGGCAAGGGCACCCTGAGACTCACAAGATTAAGGGTGAAATTTACCAATGCATTCATAAGACAGTTGGAGATACCTATCATGTTAGATTCTACATGTGAAGAATTGAAAGTTGGATTAAGCACAAGAAACCTATGGAGTTAGAAGTCAGGGGAACACAGTCCTAGTGTTCATTTTAGATAGTTTACAACAGAAAGCATTCAAGTCCTGTTACTTTTTTCTCACAACAACAAATCCCCCCGTTTACTTTTCCATATCTCCTAACTATTTCAACAAGTTTGAGAGATATTTTTGGCCTATTCCATGTGGTTCGATCCCAACCTAGTTGGGTTACTATATTTGACTTCGACCGTATTATACTTCTTGGAGGTGTAGTTTTGGGCGACATCAGAAGAATTCTCTTTAAATTACTAAAAATTAAGGTCCAAAGCTTAAAATTGGAAAAATGAAATAAAATAGCAGAAAAAGTATTTTCGGTACCAGCGACTCGCCTAGGCAGTCAAATGATCACATAAGGGGGACCTCAAAACTTTTCGCATAACTGAAATGAGCAACTCAAATGACTCCTAATGGAACCTCGAGATTCAATCGAGATCAGGTAGAAATAAACAAATAGTGCTATTACGCTAATTTTGACATTTCTAGCTGAATGGAACCATCAAATTTATGAAACGAGGTCGTTGTCAACAAGTTACCCCCTAGAACCCTTTAGGCTAATTTAACTAGTTTTTCATCTGAATGCTCAAAAATCAAAATAAATCCTCAAAACACAAACCAACATACTACTAACTAAAATTTGACATTCTAGATCTAATGGAACTGGCAGAATCACTATCCGATGCTCGGATCACAAAATATTTATCAAAGTCAAATGCAACTCTTTAAAGGATACTCAAAAACCTCAAACTCATACAAATCACTCCCAACAACTTAAGGAACCATGTTAACCATCCCCAAAACTCATAAATGTTATATAATAACTATAGGAAAGGGTAAAATAGTCAAAATATAGAAAAAGCTAAAAACAAAAAGAGGGTTGTTATGGTAGGACTCTACTTAACATTGCTTTTGTACTAGTGGGATCGGTAACCTATTAGTCTGATAGCAATTGTCATGACCCAAAGTACAAGGTCATGTGAGCACCTGTTCTCTACTAGCTAGATAGGAGAATCCTTTACCACCCAACAATTTTAGGTAAAATTATTGAAACAACATTATTAAATTAGTTAATACAATTGAAAACTTACCAACATAATTAAACCATTCGAAATCCTTACAATCCTTTTGTACAACGACTATAACTTTCCCCCTATGATTTAGTCTTGATGTGTACAAGATATTCTATTATAGAGTAAGGATAATAATAAAATACCCAACTTATATTAGAGAATGAGATATGTAGAAGTTTATGATGGGTACTTGCCACCTCAAACCAAAAACTTTAGCCAACCTACAACAAATCTGCATCCCAAAAAAGATATTGCAAGAGTTGTATCAGTAATCCATACATTCTAGAAGGCATCATCAACTTAATAAGATTAGTTCATGTTAGACCATATAAGAATCAGAAAAATCCAGCAACAAATCTCATACAACCACCATTTACCTTTATTCCTTGTCACTTATACAACTTTCTCCACAAGTCTTAAGACTACCATTATCTTTATTAATTCAATTTATATCGTAGTAGATACCACTAAGCCTTCTGCTTCACTTTCACTAAATTCAACAATCACCACTTGACAATTTTAACAAAACAATAATTGTTATTCTTAATTTGCACAACATTTACTACAGATTTCTCACCCACAATTTAAAGCAACCCAACAATAAGCAATGCTCTGTTTCTCTAACCTTTAAAAATAAGAAACTAATTTATGATTTAATCAACTAGTTAGGGCATATTCATATAATTCAAGTTTTCCCAATGGCACTGGAATCAAGTAGTTCACAACCATGGGTGATAACCATCAACCATACTAATCAAATCAATAATCATCAGGACATCAAAGGCACCAACAAACATATCAAGGTCTAGATATTAAGGACATATAAGTCATTAAGTAGACATATCAAATTATCGTAGAACCATGCTATTATAAGCAACCATAAGACATACAAATCATCAAGCAGACATATAGATCCATCATATAATTGTCCTATTATAAGTAGTCATGCGACATATAAGTCATTAAGTAGACATAGCAAGTCACCATAGAACTATGCTATTATAAGTAGTCACGTGACATACAAGTCATCAAGTAGACATATAAAGTCATCACAAAACCATGCTATTATAAACAGTCACATCACAAAACTTTGATCTTATACACACTACCTAAATGACTATATAACCTCTATAACTCATTAGTCTCACTTAGCTATCCCAAGACTCACAATGGCCACTCAATCGTAAATATATGCTTAGGGGTCTTATTTCTTCCCAAGAGTCATGACCTATGGAGGATATACTAGGGTATATGTAACAATCATCGAAACCATTTCCCATTGGCATAATAACACTCACCAGAACTATTTTCCATCAACATAATAACACTCGCCAAAACTGTTTTCTATTAGCATAATAACACTCGTCGAAACCATTTCACATTGGCACAATAACACTTGCTAAAACCATTCCCCTTGACATGATAAGAATATGAATGCTTACAAATAACCACGATACCTTTCAATATTAGGAAGGTTTATATCTATGCCTTTACCTTTCTCAATATTCATAATATTATTTTACTCTCTGCCATTTCATTAGGATAATAAAATAAGTATGCTACTCTTACAAGTGAACTTCAATCATCCATAATCCTTCAAAAAATATCAAAAATTTAAAATTAAAGCATACAAGCCTTGTCAAGCCAACAACCAACAAATCACAAGCTATGTCTGAAGACCCATCAACATGTTATCTATCTTAGAACATACAAGTGACTAAATTAAGTCTAACTCCATAGAAACACTTTTATGCATTCTTTTATTTACGAACAACAACTATTATGTCAAGAACTATTATTCCCCAGTGTTACAACCCAATTGGTCATAAGTGGCCCCCATACTAGCAATAATAGAAAATGATAATAAGTGTCCCCCATACTAAATCTTAACTCAATTACTTAGTCATTTTAAGCAATAATAGATAATGATCTCGAATAGAGTATAACTAGTCTCCATAGAACAATAGATAGATAAAAATGCAAAAATAACTACCCAATTGTTTTGAGGACCCAAAAGTCATATATTAGAACATACTAATTAAAACTTAAGTCCAAGATAACTATCATAAAATAAATAAAACAAAAGTATCACTATCCAAAAGAATGGAAAAGAACTAGTGATATGATCCAATGGTTGCCTGAAGGTAGATGCTCACTATATCTGAATTCTTGTCTCAGTCTTTAAAATATTATTTACATGTAATAGATGAAGAGCAAAGGTTAAATCAGTACAAATACTCGTACTGGTAGACATCATCGACTAACTTAACTCAAACCCACACTTAAACATAAATTAAATATGAATAAATTAGCAATCAACATATAACAAGTAATTTCAATACTCATTTACCAATCAACAAATAATCACTTAGTAAATTAATAACCTCAATAAGACACCTCCACACACATAAGTTCAACAATAAGAAAGAGGTATATATTCCTCTACATACCACAATTTTTACCATACCAAACTATTTACCATCTAAATATCTCACAAGAGTAGACTTATGCCACCTCTATTCTAATACAATATGTTATGATATAGAAATGAGCAATCATTGAATAATATATACCAATGAATCACAACCATCAAAAGCTAATCTCAGTCTATACATATATACTAAAGGACCTTTTCTGCCCAATAGTCATGACCTGCAGGGGATTATCTCCGTCCATGTATTATACCATTCGGGTACCGATCCTCATAATATTAATAGATAAGTAACATGTACCAACATGGTAATGGACCTTCCAAATATCATAATTCATGAATATGAAATTAAATTAGCAAGGATAGAATTCAGTGCACCCTAATATACAAGTATATACTTTGTCTATATAGTTACTCAAATTCAAGTTCAGCATTTCATGTATACAACCAATATCCACAAACTCAAAGAATGACAAGTATGCCTAAAGAACAATTCACAAACATTTAACTTACAATAGACATGTAAATCCAAGTTAAGTCTATAAATATAATTCAAATCATAACCTACCTCAAACACAAAGCCAAATGCAATATCCGCTAAAACATTGTCTTTTCTTGCAACTTTGGATTTATCTAGATCTAAAAATACCAAACATGGAGTAATTAACTTCTTATTCTCCATTTCTAGGCATTATGACTCAAAACCCATTAATTTCACCCTAGTTCATAGCCTAAAATATCAATTCAGAGTTTTTCACCCATTGATTCTCCTAAATTTCCGATAATTCATGTTAGAGGGGAAGGATTCTATGTTAGAAAATAAATTCTAACAACCTAGAACCCTTTACAATTGATTTTATGACTGCCTATATGCATTTACATTAGTTCAACATTTTTTAGGGCGTAACCCATGAATTTCTTCCTAACACTTGTTCTAGTGATTCTGCCTAACACTTGATTAAATAGATTAATCTATGTTAGAATAATGGAATAAACTTAAATCAATAGTATGAATCTATCAAACCATAAAAAAATTACCTCACACAAAGCCTTCGATCAAAATTTAGATGTTTTGGGAGAAATAATGTTAAAACTCGAGAGCCATGCATTTAACTTTAGATGAACATTGTAGAAAAAAACTGCCCGCTATAGTGATCCGACTTTGGCGAGTTAGTTACCACTATGATATTCCTAAGTCTTTTTTCACTGATCATTATGGCAGTCTGCTAACCACTATATCAGTCCCACTATAATTAGCAGTTCTACTGGCGGTAGTCCTCAGTAATTCCTCAACAACTACTATAGTACCAACTAAAGTGAACCTGCTACAGTGAAAGGGGTATACAGTAGCCACAAGTAAAGAATTAGGGGATGTTCCAAAACTCCTATATTTTGCAGCATACCACTTTATTTTTTGACAATACAAATTACCTGATTATGATAAATACCATACTATAGTTTTACAAATCTGAATACTATTCTTAAAGTTTCTATTGGTTACAAAATATTTTTATTTATGAAACCATATCCACATCCCTATAAAATATTCATGATATAACACAGATGGTCTCTAACTCACACAACACTTAATTTCTTCTGAACCAACCCTAGTTTGAGATTTTCATAGCATTTTTCCTAGGAAAAACCCTCCCCAAGTTTCTACTCTACAAACGATGCTATAATAATAGTATGGATCACTACAAACCATCTTGAGTATTAGGATTCATCATTAACTACACTTATCATATTTCTGAGTACTATTTTATTATTCGTTATTCGGATAATTTGGTAATATTCAACATATAACACCAACCTTAGTTTACTCACTTTTACTAGGGTTCCTATTTATCATTAAACATGGTCCATTACTAGAAATATATGTTAGTACATTATTTCCCACACCACTTCAGACCTAAAGTACAAATCCCTACAGAAGTGAACACACCATTAACAACACACACACAAAACAAGGTTCAACCATTCCACAAGTACCATCAACTCCATTATGTTATTTATTGGGTTCATAGTTACATAGTAAATGATCCCTCCACCATAATTCAAATTAGATTTATCATAATTAAAGCATATAAATCCAACCACATATACTTATTATCATACACATAATTTTACTTAATTTTTTTTGTACATTACCATCTGAACACCATGCTTGAAGGATAAATCATGATTTCTCTCGTCAATTGAATGCAGTATATATATATATATATAAGTTACTAATTGAAGTCTACTTCCTATACACCATAACATAACTTAATGCAAAGTTGTTGCAGTAGGATGTTTGTAGTCTTGCTCTTTATTCTCAATTTTGAAAGTTCTGATAGAGAATCCATGAGAAGAAGGATGAAATCATGTTTCCCAAAGCCTTTACCTCTCCCATCTCAGCATTCTAGCCTATAAAATAAACCTAGGATATGTTTCTAGAGAGACTCTTGGTTGTAAGAGAGCCAAACTTTAAATAGGGTTTTTGATTTAGATTTACTAGCTCGACTCTACTGCAGAGGAGATTACCTTGCTACAACGTGCTTGCTATAGTGGGAAATGAATAGTTGTAATAGGCTTAAATAGGTCAACCCCACTTTTTGATCCTAGTTTTGTTAGACATTTATTAAACAATTACATGTGGTTCTCTCAAGCTTAATTTCAAAAGGGTAAGAATTTTGAATTCTTATGTCTTTTTTATGGATGTTTAATAATGAAGAAACAGTTCGTTACATAATTACATGAAAGTCTTCACCTGAAAAACTGAGGAGAAAAGTTGAAAAGAAGAATATAAAGATTTCTAGACAATTAAACTGATTGATCTACTTTGTATTGCTTGATTGTATAGATATATACAATAATCAATAGGACTGAGGCTTACTAATCTTGCTTATAATAAAAATGACAGTATTTGACCTGTAAACACCCTTTAAAATTTTGAGCAAAACGTGTTCAATGATTAATAGTGAATCTAGTGACAATCAATGACTTATATGTACTCTAATATTTTAGATAAAGAATTTTGAAATCTACCACTATTTCTAGTTTGTTAAACTAACAAAGAAATAGAAGAGAGAGAAGTGATCAGCTTACTTCCATTAAAGATAAGAGAGGATAGAGGTACTTGTAAATTGTGAAGGAAAGAAAGGAATAAAATAGTTGAACGAAGAAACAGACTCATTAATTAGGTATAATCTACACCAGTTTAGATGCACTATAAATAAATGAGATATGATTTCTCTCTATCTATCTCTCTATTTTCTTTAATAATTTATTTTATTAAATATAAATTTGTTCTCTTTCATGCTTACTTTAAAAGGTTATGAGACATTTATTTCTTAATTTTTAATTTTACACTAATCATGATTAATTACTAATTTTATCATAGATTAATTACAGTGTTAGTGTTCAAATTTAATATTTAAAAATAATTTAATCAAATAATTAATTAATTATTTTAAAAAATGAATGTGAAATGAAAATTAAGTGAATAAGGAAGAACCTTCTTCCCATGGATTATCTATCCTTGTCATTCTACCATTTCTTTAGTATTCTCTCTTAAGTTAAACATATAAGAGAAGGAACATAAAATGGACATTGTCGTAGCTTAACACACAAAAAAGTGCAAATAAAAAAGAAAAAGAAAATACATGATGGTCAAAAGAAATCTAGATATCTAACCGCCAAAACCAACATATTAGGAATTTTAACCTCAGCAAACTAGAGAGATCACTTGAAACCTTGAAATGAACAATTAGGGTAATATAGATAAACACTAGAAAAAGCAAAAAGGTAAAAGCTATTAACAACGATCAAAATCAAAGATACCGCATACAAGATAGAAAGAATGGACAGATAATAGAACCTCAGCTAACTAGAGATACAACAATCACACCAAAATCATCACCTGAATCTGAGGAGAAAAGCTGACAAAGAAGAAGATGGAGAGTTCTAGGAATTTACACTTTTACTTTTACAGTGTCTTTAAATGCTTTTAATTTCTATGCTTTGTGTTGCATGACTTTAAAGATAATAAAATAGTTACTGTGACCAAGGCGCATTGATCTTGCTTTTAATAAAATTTTAGTTTATGACCTACAAACACCTTATGATTTTCAGGCGAGGATTCTTCTAATTAATTGCTCTTGCTCCTAAAAACTATATTCAAGTTATATGCACTCTATACATTTTTGAAAAAAGAGTGTTTAATTTATTAATATTATAACCGGTGATGATCTTTGACCTATATATGTACTCTATGATTTCAGGTAAAAATGTCAGTATGATCTTGAATGAATTGATCCTTTTTTGCCTATGTGACTCAACCACTTTTTTAGTATTATAAATTAATAGAGGTTTTGAATACGGAGATGTGATCAACGAAATTCCTTTGTAAAATTGAAACGATATTGGTACTGGTAAATTGTTAAGGAAAAAAGGGATTAAATTGCTAAAATATATAAAAGAATTGCATAAATAAATGAGATAAGATTTCTCACTCTATCATACCTTACAACCAGGAACATGATGATATCTACCACACCCAACTTGATAAGCATGCCAAAACCCAACCCAATATATCAACCAACATAATATGAAGTGGATGAAAAAGAAATACTACTAAAATCTAGAATAATGTCATGAAACATTGGTTAAAGATCATACAAATATGAACAGAAATCCAAGGTATGGTAGTCATACGTCCGCGTCTATAAGAGTAGAAAATGCATCTCTAAGAGTAGAAAATACAACTAATAGTAAAAAATATAAAAGAGAGCATAAGAATAGGATAGAGAAGAATCCAAAGATCACTAGGATCAACTGCTACTACCTATGAACCTTTGAGAATATAAATCACCAACAATCATAGGTATCAACCTTTGTGGACCACTAGCTCTTTACCTACTTGTAAAGTTCTTAAAAATAAACAAATGTGAGTATCAAACGACATATACTCAACAACATCATTAACTGGTCTAATTCAAAGTGCTAGCAAGGTTCATATAGACCACTACTACCACAACAAACCTTGAAACAACTACAACCAGAAAGTCCACACCTAGTCTAGTAGATAACAATAATAGTAGAGCAATAACATTATCCCAATCCATATTTTTCAATCCATCATAGTATCAACAATTTAAGAATCATAATCTCAATCACAATAAAACCAATCATTTAGAAATGATGAGTAAATGCAATATGATGAATGTATGCTATAGAATACACCCATTGCCATGTATAGCTATTTGGGACATATGGGAGAATCACAACATCCATATACCCATCAAAAATAATTCCCAATTGGGCATGTAAATCATGAATTTGTTCAGAATTATTTCCCATTGTGCATGCAAGTTAAATCAGTAAAAGTCTACATGGAACACTTTCCCATTGGGCATGCAAGTCAAAAATAATAAAATCCACAAGGGACACTTTCTATTAGGTATCCAAGTCATTTTAATGAATCTCTCACAATATAGTATTTTGATAGTTTCATGATATGAAGGTGAGTGATTATACATGAGTCACAATAATAAGGATCAACACAATTACCTTAAATCTAGGAACAGAAGGAAATACTCAACTCAACAAAACTAGATACAAGCCCAAAACCATCAATCTAACTCAAATTAATCAAAACTCTCTCACAAAGGGGATGTACCATCGATATCAACACATATCAAAGACAATAGAATCACTAATCCATTTTCCATATCATAATCCATTAATAAAGAATATAAAAATATCCAACATAAGTCATTGATTCTATTTTTGGCCCTTTATAATACACCGGCATCTATATAGATGCTTATTATCTCATCTATATAAGACCCTCATTCCTGTTACTCCCTCTAAAAAATAGCTAACACATAAGCACTTCAAATAGAAAATCTCAATTTATCTTAAGAAAATACTCATAAATTTACACTGAAACCTTTACCTTCGAAAGAGCCTCCAAAAGAGCTCGATTTAGTCAATTATGGATTCTACATTAGAATACAAAACCAGAGACACCCATACTATCACCCCCTACTCATATAGGGAAAATGAAATTTTATTAAAACCAATTTTCCCATAACTTAAGAAATTCCAAATATGAAATTTCATTAAAAATAGAGTTGAAATCAACCTTGTAATTATCAAAATACCATTTCTTAATTTTGTCGGGAAAAATCTAAATTTTCAAGTTGAAAAACCATGATCCAAAGGTGAAATCATGAAACAATTATTAGTCAATGTTCAAATAATAATTAGAAACTTACTCAATGATTATATCATTAAAATTCACTCTAAAATCTCCTTAAATCAAGTTCCCAAGCTTTACAAATTATGTTATGGATTTTGTTCTGTAAAAGAGGATTTAAGACACTGTTAGGTCCATCCTTATTCATGGACGTAAGAAGTTTGTCACAAATAGGACCATATCAGACCTTGTCTAAATTTAATATGATTAGTCCTCCACGACTGCTATGAACAAAGGTCCTCACCATGACCACTATGAACAAAAGTTCCTCACCAAGCCCGATCCCATTTGGTCCACATGAATGTGCCCTCACTATCGTAAATATGAGAATATGATGAAATTCTTCTTAGTGAATACAAAACCCTTCTTGTGAAAGCAAAAAAGGACCAACTGTACCAGAAATATGTAATACCCTGATTTTCTGGAATCAAAATGCCACACGATGCTCATGATCCTGAAGGACCACAAGCTAATCATCTACTGATATCTGTACCTGAGCACTACATAATATAATATAATAAATTTGGAAAACTAGCAGAAACTTTCCATAAGGTTCAAAACATCTAAAATACTCAAAACTAAACACTGAATACTGATATATCTATCTAAAAAACCTCAAAACTTATCTGAACTATAGAGTTGATGGGACATGTACCCAACTAACTCTATCTACTGAAAATAAACTGAGTTTAATGCCATAATAAAATAAGGATCATCCTCAAATAAAGAGGACTCACTGCTACGTCTACTGTTGTTGACTGAGTCTGGACTGCTAAGGGTGATCTGGATCTTGCGCTTCTGAACCTATGGTATAAGACACCATAGCGCAAGAGAAAAGTATGTGTCAGTACTTTGAATGTACTAATATTCTAGATATGGTAAGGCTAAATTCAAGGGCTTATGCAGGAACATAGCTTAACTGAATAACATGAGAGTACTGAATGAGGACGTATTCATGAATGTACAAACCATAACTGAAATCATCGTGACTCTGAATACTGATACTCAGATACTTCTTTACTGATATCTGAACTTATTACTAATACTAAGATACTGAATAACTAAATCTTCTGATATTGATAACTGAGTACTAAAGTTGAGATCAGTCCTCTCTAGCGGTTGATCTCTGAAACTGATGATACTAAATCTGCTCATATCAATGACTGAGTTTTGAATTTTCTAATATCGACTAACTAAATCTGTGATCAAACCTTTCTAACGGATGATCTCTGAATCTACTAATAATGATAAATAATGATTGTATCTGAAATCAGACCTATCTAGTGGAAGATCTCTGAATTTTTTAATAATAGAAATGACATACTGAGTTTGAGATCAAGCCTATCTAATGGGTGATCTCTGGCTCTATTAGTATTGATTATGATTAACTTTATGTGAGATCAGGCCTATTTAGCGGGTGGTCCATGAATCTATAAAACTATCTCAGTTCCTTACTGAGATGGGTGATTGTATCTGAAAGTCCTGATTTCTGAGTTCTACTCTGAAGACTGATACTGAAATTGAACTGTAGAAGTTCTTACTAAATTGACATGCCCCAATCTGATATATTAGGGTCTAACCTATAACCCCATTTGGAAGGGTATCAATACCGTGCCATGGGTAAAGACCTTTTCTATGGTCAAGCCTCTCTAATGGGTGACCCTGAACCGGAAGTCAAGCCTAAGGAAATATGATAGTTAAGCCTTAATCTAACGGGTGACTCCTGGTCCTGTGCTGGCTATGCAGTTCTAGAGTTTAGGGACTATTACTAACGACTCTGCCTCTCTAACAGGGAAGCCGTCATCCATGCACTCGCTCGGTTCTAGTTTCTACTCCCAACTGAAAGACACTAAAATGATTCTTAGATTGTATTAGACTGACATAAATCTATTACTGATTATCTTACTTGACCGATCTGGCTCAGTTTACTTAATCCCATTATCTGACAGAATACTTCTGAATATTATTATTTGACTGGATGATACTAAGTACTGAATTGATTAATTGAATTCTACTGAGGTCTGAAACTGAATTCTTGAATACTACTAAACTCTGAGCTGAGAATTGAACTAAAGTTGGAATGCTAATGATACTTAGGTTACTGAGATTTCTTAAGTTCTGTAACTATCCGAGAGTACTAAATTCTATAACTGACTGAGTTCTAAGGATCATGGCCTGACTGATATTATCATGAAAACTGACACTGGCTCTAGAAAACAACTAATTTGTCAGGTATAATTACCCCCAGGACTCGATAACATAAAAGTAAAACATAGCCATCTTAAATAACCATGACCATGGACTTTCATTCACAGTTACAATCATTAAAGCATCTCTTCAAGCACTTGAAATCATAAACATGTAATAGTATAGGGAGATATGCTATTGGCTCATACTCCATTCAACAAGGTCTTACAATAGACATTTTACATGCACTGAAGAGCAAATAATTGGGGAATTTCATGCTAACATGTCATAATTCATTCACTAAGGCTTTTCAACAAACACTTGGCATGCATGAACTTAAACACAATTGGTGATTTCTAGTCAACATGCTATAATAACTCTAATTCCTTCACATAAGCATTTTATCAAACATATGGGGAGCATGATTTGGTTATTCACAATTTCTATACTTGACATAAACACATCACCTAACATACAACTTGAAGAGGGTTTATTATGAATATCACATACTAAGATTAAAGCTTGAAACTTTATAAACAAAACATGAATTAAAACTCAATAATAACAAGAACTTCAATTTCAATTCACATGAATCATGAAAACTCATAAATCTAAGATCTTTGAATTTAGAAAAGGATTCTTGAACTTCTAGGGTGGAAGGAATCCCAAGAATCAACATCTACATACCTTAGAAAACTCTTTCTTGAAGGTTCTTGAAGAAAATCCTTAGTACATACCTTAGAAAACTCTTTCTTGAAGGTTCTTGAAGAAAATCCTTAGTCTTGTTCTTGATTTCTTGGCTAGGGTTCTTGACCCTTTGAGAGAAAATATAATGTACTTGAGAGAAAAGTGAGGAAAATAATGGAATAAGGGCTTATTGGGCATTCTATTTTGTGTTTAGGGCTGATAGGGGTCATGGGAAAAGTCTAAGATTCCCTTGGATTTAAATAACGAAATCTGAAAATCCCAATTTTTCATACTGGCATGATGCACCATAATTGCACCAGCTTACTAGAAATTGGACAATTGGGAAACTGCTTAATGGCGCAATGCAATGGAAACTACAAAGACACCGCAATGTGGTGGAATTGCGTTTGTGCACTGGAATTTTATAACTCTAAAATTAAGGCTTGGCAAGACGCGCCATAATCCCTGAGGTTCAATGGATTTTGATGATTACCATTTTGGCTGGCTTCGCGATGCGCTAAAGTACCAGGTGGTGCACTGTCTTACTAAAATAGCTCTAACTCTTTGCCCGAGCGTCAGATTTGGGAAAATTTAGTATTGATGGAAAGCTTAAAAATTTCACATGGAATAAAATATATTCATCTTTGAAGTAAGATCTTTGATGTTCTAGAGACGAATTTAAACTAGGAGAAGGGTGGGGTATTACATAATAGCATTTTGCAATTGAAGCACACATTTAATTAACTCCTTGATAGACCCTTGAAATGCATTTGAAACCCTGTAAACATAATCCAACTATGCTACTAGGCTAAAATCAACATTCTAGACTCAACAAAACCATCAAAATTTTAAATTGAGGTAGTAATCAATGCATGTTAAGTGAAGACAATTTTAGGCCTTAAAACTCTAACTTTTCATATGTTGAGTGAAGTCAATTTTAGGTCTTAAAACTCTAATTTCTCACCAATTATGTAAAGTCCATCTGAATACCTTGGGACCTGAAATAACAACTCTATAAACCCAAAATTTACATTCTAAAGCTAACAAAATTGGTGAAATTCCCATATAATTTCTTAGTATCCAAATATTGACTAAACTACTACCTACATTCAAAACATTTCAAAATAAAGAAAAAATCACATAAAACACAACCAACTACCTCAGAAACTAAGCCACTAGATTACCGTAATTACACCTCCAGAAAGTATAAAATGGTCGCTGAGTCAAATATAGAACCCAATTAGGCTAGGGTTGAACTTACAGAGAATAGATGAAATTCAATTATATTTTTATCGAGGTCAATTGTTTATTAATTAAAGAAGGGGTATTTTTGTGAAATAAAATATTATCAGAATAGTTACTTTTGAATTTATGATCAATATAAGATGAGCACTAGGATTATGATCCCTATGAGTTTATAACTCCATAGGTTTCTTGTGCTAGCAAACTATCTCGATGCATTGTATGCAAAATCTAACAAGATAGGTTCATCTAAACATCTTTCGACCTTGGTTAGATAAATTTAACCCATCTTCCCCGACATAGAGTGTTGTACTACTAACTATTATTCTTGATCTCAGATTAACTATCCATGTTATGGCTGTAGTTATTAGATGAAGGTTGATAGATTCAGATCTCTGTTGTTATTTCTTTTTTCTAATATATGCCTCTCTTTTGAGCAAGTCCAGAATTTATGCACACTGATCTAGAATGAATTCACACTTAACCCCTTTCGTTAATTCATCAAGGTTCCCACAACCCTAGTTATGAGATTGAGCTACTCATAGTTTCAAGAATAGAAGAATAATTCATAGATGAAAGAATTGTTATGAACTTATAATCAGAAGTAAACTCCAAAATCTCAAATTTACTAAAAACCTTAGGAATATAAAAAATTCCAAGAATATGCCTTAGAACTTTACAAATAATAATCTCAATCAAACTAGTTTGTAATATGGGAAAATAACCCTACAAGTATTATAGATAAAACAAAACCCATGCTAGACAAAATAGAAAAATTGTGTTGGTTGCCTCAACTGAGAAAAAGGTTTGATCATGGTTAGAACCCACAATCATTCTTTGGATTTTGTGGTTGGTATTTGTACTTGCCAATTTTTAGGACTTTGAAGTTAGGGTGCTTAATATGTTTCTGTGGTATCAATGTACTATCGTGGAAATGTCGTGTGATCACCTTTAGGTTAAAATTCTGTTGACTTCATTTCTTGGGTTTTCTTTTACAATCTCATGGAGCGATCATCACATCAAAGTACGGTCATGTATTGTTCTCGTCTAATCATCTCACTCTTTGTCTCTATACTCTTGTTCTCAAGCCTTCTTCCCATGGAAATAAGGTATGGTCACGACTTTATGGTATTATTTTGGGAAGCTTTCATCTGTTCAACTCCTGGGGAAACTCTCTGAATCAAGGCATAATTGTCTTGGTATGACCGTGTTCAAATCTCATAGGCGTTATTCCTTTTGTATGATTCCCCTTTTTGTCCGTTCTTCAATAATTTTTCTACTCTAAGTCTCTAAGGCCCACAACAATAAAACTCATTAAATCCACAAAAAATTCCCTTGTACTTACAAAAATTCTTTGTTTTATGCGTCTTAATTTCCATAAATTCTTGACATATCAACACCCTCAACTCAACATTTGCATGTTCTCAGGCAGACTAAACACCAAACTCAATAAGATGGTTAGCTTAGAGAAAAATCAAGATCACTATGGAAATTATTTTTACAAAATCAGTTTTCTACACATAAAACCCACATAAATAGATTTGACACCCTCCATTCTTATCATCAACCACCAATGTAATGTATATTCAAGGCAAGTACTTCTAACACTACAAGATCATGATAGGGCATTAAATTGTGAATAGTCAACCCAACCTATTGACCAATATACTACCCAATACAAGCAATAATTTAGACTATAACCCTATACCCTCACATCAAAGAAGTCCTCTATCACTTAATATATGCAATGAAATCTAGTACTTGGGATGAATCAAATCTCTCACCCTATGAAGTCAGGTTGTGTGTGTTTGATAATATAGTCGTGCCCTTATTTTATATGCTTCAACTTTCGGACAGTAAAATACTTCAACTTTCGGACAGTCAAGTTAGGATCACTGTTGGTTTTTTTAGGCTTATATGTAGGCTTGGGGGATAGGTATGGTAATTTGGGTACAATGGCTTATTCCTCTTTGGCACTACAATACATTTGGCTCCACTTTTCTACTTTTCTTGTTTTTCTCCCTTTTCACACATTTTATTTCTTTTTAGACTCCGGGTTTAGTTTTATTTTCACAATATTTCTTTTTATTTTTATTTTCTTTACTATTTTTTTGTTTTCGCACCTGAATACTTTTTTCCTTTTACTACCAATTCTGTATATGCAGTTTTTATGCACCCCTACATAATAGCCACCCTGAACTTAGGAGATTTGCCTAAGTTGAGGTACACTATCCAAGGAGGGACTAGGCAAAGAAGTATTTACAAAGACTTGGGTAAGTGAATCACGTAGTATAAAGGAAAGGGGTTTTTTAGGATCAAAATTTGGGTTGAAGGGATAGATGATTATTTGGTTAGTTATGTAGGCTATAGTGGACTTTTTGAAAACGGCCTATGATCCTTTCCTAATCTCATATCCTACAAATTTTATCTAGGACAACTAAGCAATTTCTCGATCTCTCTCTCTCACCAACTAGGTAGAAACCTTACCTACTCGTGGCTCAGAACTTTCGTATACATTACTACCTTATTTAGTTCATGCAAGGTCTAGTAGGTTGTCTTATTAGTAATTCTAATGCCATAAATATAACTAATTTCTCGAGTTCATGAACAGGGATCTCTAGATTCAGAAGCTGCGACACTTTTGCTATTGTCAATTTCAGTGACTTTTTACGGATCATCCAGTCTAGATACTAACATTGGTAATAACATAGTATATGCAAACACTCCATAACGAAAACAAAAGAAGGAGGGGTATCATTTTAAACACATTGACAAATAGGTTCGCATGCTTTCTTAAACTTGACTGTACCCAGTTTTCTTAAATTACTCCAAGTTACACAACACAAACAAAAACACCAAATAAATTAACAATAAAGCATGCCAGTTCTAACTATGATAATGCAACTGAGGGAAAAGAAATATGACAAGAAAAACCCTCGGCTGTGGTACACTCATGCAATGTCCCCATTGCACAAAATCATCAAAATGTAAAACTAGGGTAAAGGACATACCTGTGGAGCTCTAGGGACCAATGGAACTCTAATAGGGACACAAATGGGTCCCTAACCTGCTCCTCTGCTCTGATGGCCTTGGTTGTGGCCGGTATACTCATAAATAGGTTGACACTAGTGGCGGTCGATGCACTAAAAGTATTAGGAAAAATGCCGTACCCCTACTAACTGTCACACCCACCATCATGGTAGGTGGTCTGTCATCACCCTCCAAAATAGCTATCTCAGAGGTCTTCCAACTTTATTCTCCCCTTTATCTTCTTCTTCTTATAAATTCTCTATCCTTATTTTCTAACCTTATCTCTCCTCCCTTTTTTCAAGGCTCTAAGTTACCTCCTACCCCCTAAGTATATATCATCAACATCATGGGTAGAGGTATAAAGATTAGGAACTAAGGAGTCCACATCCACCATTAGAGCTATGAATTAAGGCATAGGCGGTGGTAGGAGAGGTGTGCGATCCACTCTCTCAGTCAATACACTGATCATTTCCCTTTACTCAATTTGGGCTGTTCGAATATCTGATAAATCAAGTGCTTAGATTATGTCCATCATAGCCTTTATCCATCTCTCTAATCGATCTGATCGTGTTTGGATAGTCCATACTTCACCCATATCTCATCACTCACATAGGGATTAACCCCTACCTTGAGATTTTTTATCCGAGCATCATAAAATAGTAGGATTTGTATAATCTCCTCCAACTTTAAAGTTAGGACCAATGTATAACCCATGGGAACCAAGGGTCGATGGTGAATAAATGTTGGTGGTGTGGAGGGTGAAGAGACACCGGTATCAGACGTCGATATGCCACTAGATAGGGCACCCCCAACTACATCGAGAATATCTAAGCATCTTGCATGGGAAGTCGTGTTGTTCATATCCTTGATTAATGCCATGTCTGCTACCTTTTTCACCTGAATCAGTAGGTCCACTACAACAATAATTAAGAAATATATATTATGTGTTAACTGAGTCACAGGATAGGGGAAGGGTAATGTGGTGCTGAACTGAAGTACCCTTTATCTAATCTCATCTGCGATGATCCGTAGGATATTTAAATCCACTCCTAAAACTAGGGACGCCACCAGGTAGGCGTTGGTTTCACCCAATGTGTTGTCATTGGCTATGGGCATAATCCGATTCCTTACTACCGACCACCACACCTTTGTGGCAAATTTCAAGCTATTTTTATAAATTATGACTAAGTTGAACCATAAGGCATTCTCTCCTGCTTCAGTAATGTGTCCTGCCAGCTACCTATAGTGCATACTTTTATCATTAATAGTCAATTTTTCACCCTTCTTCGATTATTTATCCAAAAATCATATTCTGGGATCTCCTCAATTAGTACAAATGCCTCTCCAATAAGGCTCTAGAAATAGCCTAAATGGTGATATCGACCTTAATATCTTAGACCTAAATAGTATCTCAACATGGTTATTTCTTTATGTCTTTCTTATTCCCTGAAGGAGTCATATTTTTTAGCATCACTGCATCGGTGGCATAAAACTCCCGCACCAACTTTGGCACATAAATCTATAGAAGTTTAGTCATATACCCCAACACATATCTCTCAAACCCTTACACCAACTCTAGAACCTTATAGAGTGACTCAGTTAGAACCTAGGGCTCCTTTAGAATGGTTCTCTTATTGTTTCCTCGATCAATTACTGAAACACCATTATTATAATAGTCCCATAAGTTAGAGAGTAATCATATTTTTGGATAATCTCCTCTTAGAGATCGTGCAATAGCAACAATATTGGAGGGTTTGAAGTTGGTCTCGTTCTCCCCCTCTAAAGAATGTGAGATTTCCTCAGCTTCTCCCCTAACCTATTAGGTTACTTGCCTTTCCTTTTTAGATTGGGGAAGGTTGATGAGGGTAGTTTCCTTGACCATAGTCGTGGATGTCACAGCCTTTTCTTGTTTCTTTTCTTTTGAAGACTTTCTCATGGTTTGAAGCTTGTGCTACTCTTCAGATAAACTTATAGAAAAGCTCACCTTGGTCGCACTTGAAGATTCAGACTTACTCTTTGAGACTAGAGGTATATCCTTCAGTGACTTCTTCTTGGAGATGTTTTTGGACAACTTTAGCTAGGGTTTTGGTACTACTGTACCTATAACAGAAAGCGTTAAATTAAATTGTTGAAAAGCTTAAAGAGTGTAAAAAAATAGCTCAGACAACCCTTTCTACAATCGTGCAATAAAGGTATGATTATACCTTCCTGACATAGCATGGGTTCCTCAGATTTTGTTGATGGTATCCTATCAGACTATCCTTCATATAATCATGCTGTGAAGGTATGATCATACCTTTCTATCATAGATTAGGTTCCTTAGACCTGGAAAAACTATCACATCAGATGAGAACATTCTACAATTATATGTTGATCTCACGATCATGGAATACATTCTTCTGATGAACTCATGGGACTTAACATATAACCTTACACAATGATCCAACCTATGATCTCGATTCAAAACCACTATCATAGGTCAAAACCACAATTGCAAGTTGTGTCATGGAATTTCTTAATACTCAGTAGCTTTTCATGTGAACCAATGAATCCCCAATTTGTCCTGGTGCTAATCCATGTCGACCACGATTCCCTCAATATTGGGTACTTAAGACTTCCCCATTACAAAAATTCATTCAAAACACCCTATTTCTTTTGCAAAAGTTGACATATCTAATAAGTTTTAAGAAGTTGACTATTGGTTAGTTGAAAGTAGTGAGAACAAAAATGATTTGCTTATGGATCACAAGTAATGCATGATTTTAGCCTTGGGAGCGCTTAGGGTTCGGTTTTTGTCATGACCTAATTTTTTGGATCATGATGGCGCCTACTATAACCCACCAGTAGGCAAGTCAACCCCGTAGTCCAAAACTAATAGTAATGGACTACCTAGAAAGATAAAAGAAAGAATGCAAAATATATGTAATAAAAGGCTAACATATATAAGGTTATCCCAAAACTTGGTGGTATCAGTACAAGAGCTTCTAACATATAAAGAATACAAGTGAGGTAATAAATAATCTACAGATACGACTATCTCTAAATAAAACATAGAGACTTGTATAGTACATAACAAGGAGGAAAGTAATACTCCAAACGTCAGGAGCTCACTCTATGTCTCTGAACCATGGTTGCTCCGAATGACGCACACAACAACAGAAATAACCCATACTATGATCTATAGGCTGAAGAAATATAGTATGAATAACAAAGACATTGTACTCAGTAGGAAATTGCCAACTGAGCTCTACAGACAATGCAAATATATACAACATATAAACAAAATGGAATCTAAACCCATATGTACAGTATCTACTAAACAAAACTAGAGACATAATAAGGATAAACTATCCTACTCTAGGCATACTCAGAAATCTCAACACTATACCATATATCACTATCCAGTTTATAAAATAAAGGCGAAAGAAGGATATATAACCATATACAAGGTCAAGGACTGAATTTACAATATGAATAAATAAAGGAATGAAGGGATATACGGTAATAACATAACCACACAAATCTAGAAATACACACACACACATCATCATCATATCCTAAACCATCATATCCTAATTTAAGACCTCATAATCCTAGCAGGATTTAGCACTAACATACTCAGGGTTTCTAGTCCATTCATCTAATCATAGGATAATCATGCATAAAGATATACTCGTAAAGTGAAGGGGGGCCAGAATCATACCTCAAATCTCATTAATGGATCATTAACCAATTCTTCCAAAAACTATCCATAACAATGATCATCACAATAATAATAACAATAGTAATAACAACGTGAGTAACTGGCTAGTCCAGACAAACAATACCCAGCAGAGCCTTTCACATACCCCTACCACCCCAGGATCAGAAGGTTCAATCAAATTAAAACACACCATAAGGCATAATCATCACCCATACCTATGTAACCCCTTATTAGAATGATATATATAGGTGCATACTGGTGATAGACAATGCGCATGCAAGAATAAATGTCCACAAATACAATTCGTAAAACCATAAGTAACCTAGGACATCATACTACCTCTAAAATGATGATGTGATACATAAGGTCATCGCATAACCTCTATAACAATGATGATATAGGAGGTCATTGCACAACCCTCGAGACCATCAAATTGTCTCTAAAATAAAAAGATATGATACATGAGGTTGTTGTATAACCTTCGAGATTGTCGCACAATCTCAAAAATAAAAAGAGGTAAATCCATTTGTTGGGGTAAACTTTGGAACTAAATCATTATAAAAGTGTAGAAAGGGTCAAAATCTCTCACAATTAAAGTAATTAATAGTATCAAAATTATAGATCGAAATCCATCTCGGACAAATCTTTAAAACACCATCTTTAATCTCAATGAACATAAATCACCCATTAAGGTGGTATGATTCCCATTGTGAAGAAATACTTTAAAAAGGCAAAAAGTGGGATTTAATCCCTCTTTAGGATAAATAGTAGAAAAATCAAATTTTAGTTGGAATCGTGCCATTTGCTGTTTTAAGAATTATGAATGTACCGAACTAATGCATGCCATCAATAGTATTCATACAATGAAACATACACAGTATGTCTACAACTATGACCACATCCTTCACAAGGATAAACACTTCCCGGAATCCAACCACTATCATCCACGACCTTGGGCCCAAGAATATGTTCGAAATAATTACATCATAGTCACGACCTTAGTCCCACAAAAATATTTGAAACTCATCTCAATAATTATATCCATAAGCCATAGCAAAACCACGAGGCATAACATATCTATAGGCCTAAAGTGAGCTGGAGGAACCCTCTTCTAATCCTTGAAAATTTCATAATCAAGACTAAGTCACTGTGTTCTATCTATAACCAATCTTATAAATCATATTCATATGCATTATATAACATGCATCATCTTGTGAATAAGAGTAGACAGAAGCCTACCTCAAAGCTAAATTGCAAATTCTTGAATCATCCATAAAACACCCATCTTTACTACATGATCTCCAAAATACCGCTAAACTATTAAAATTGTAGCCTACGTATCATAGGAGTCAATAAGAACCATATTGCTATATTAAGGGTCGGGTTAAATATTGGATCAAGAACAGGCCTGCCGAGCTCGTTAATGAAATCCAAAATTAAACTCGTCATGAGGTCCCTTGAAGGACAAGGAGGTTATGCTCTCTAGTTGAGCATAAATGGAGCACAAATCGGGTCTCAAATCAACCTTCAAATCTTAAGGATTCAAAGCCCTAAGTTTGAAGAATTTATCAATGAATTGAAGGAACTTACCATAAATTCGAAGGGAAATCATGGAATAATTGATAACCAAGATCCCCTGAAGCATCTACAAGCTCAATCCCAAGCTTTGCCTCTCTTTTAGGGGTTTTGCTCTCAAGAAATAGTGAATAATAAGCAAAATCAAGTAAGAGGGGTCCTTTTATACATAGTCCAGACAATCACATGTATCTATCGCGATTGTATAGGTGTGAGATCATCACGTCTTATGCTTCACAAAAATGGCCATAGCCTTGGCACCAACCAAGGCCTCGAGATTTATTTAGAATCCCATATATGCAATTAAACTATGTAACCATACTAAATTTGATGTTCCAGACTCAGTGTCATAGACGAATGTTGTTTCGACCAAATATGGGTCCCACACCAAATTTCCCTTCTCAAATTTTTAGCTAATTGGTCAAAATGATCTTGGGTGTATCGAGATCCACACCAAAGGTCTACATATCCTAAAATCAACGTTTTGGAGCTATTATTTGCATCCGAGGTCATCCACTAGGAGTTTTGATCCGAGATCGAATCCTAACCAGCGAAAGCTCTAAAGTAGGGAAATGAGCCTAAAATCCAAACAAACTATCCGATCACCAAACTGATAGTTCTGGAAAGTTATAAATAACCTGTAGCCATTGTGAGAAGGCTCAACACCAAAAATGCATGAAAATAAGGAAAATAACCTGAAAGGTCATTATAGTATCCACTACTAAAAAGACTTTTATGATCGAAAGTCAATGGATAGAAAGATCTCAAAAGCTTGAAAGGACAAGGTACTGGGCCCATATGCTTCAAGAACGACTTCCCAAATAACTTCTGCGAAAAGAGAACACTTCCAAGGGATTTAGCTACAGGTATTTCCTTTTCAAGAAGCTCTATCACTTTATTTCCAAATATCAAAAACTCAACTTCAACCACCAACTGAATAAAAAAAGGTTGATGCATGCAAGTTTAAATCACAACACACTGATACCTTCTCGATACCCGCATAAATTAATAAAGGCTTATTCGAGCCAAAACCAACCTAAGAAATAAGTCATACCACAGATGCCAAATATAAATATAACCTTTATTTAATATTCCACACTTGTTATCCACTCCAAACTAGGAGGAAAAATCACTGGGGTCCTATTTGTGCAATCTCATCCCTGACAATTCAAAAAATTGAAGCTGATTTGCTAAAAGTCCACACAACAACAATGAGAATAAGCCCATTGGGCACTATCTGGGCCCACAAATGGATATTATCAAGGAATACAATCTATGCCCATCCTACACTATTTTGAATGATAATCAAAATTGAGATCCAGAAGTCCAAACCATAACTACTCATCATTGAATGGCCTTCTTGATCAACACCCAAACTACACCTCCAATTGAAGATAAAACAACCACTATTAAGTAAAGTAACCCAACTCTGGTTGAGAGCGAACCCACAAGGAATATGTGAACTTGTCTTTCTAGTTTGCTGGAATCAATGGGAAGTTCTGAAAGGTAATGGGGGGTTTGTACTAGAAATATCAAACAAGTAATCGAACTAAAAAGCTTTAGTTGTAAACAGTCAGAAACAAACATTAGGCTTGTGTTCTCCCTGGATTCTAACCTAGTAGGTTTTTTGTGCTCAATCCAATTATTGAACTACTGTGTATGTAGAATCTAGTAAGTTAGGTATAACCAACTGCCTCTCAGTATACTTTGGTGAATTTCACTCAACTCCTCTGATCTCAGAGGCTGCCTTACTAACCCATACCTTGAACCCCAGTTTTAACTATCTCCTTTCAGTCTCAAGTTGATTAGATATAAGTTAACCATCTTAAGTGGATAATACAAGTAAACTTATTTTGGCAGTTACCCCCAAATCACTGTTGTGATCTTCTTTCCCAGTCTCTACCTCCTTCTCAGGTTCATAGTGAATGTAGACTAAATCCTAACATTTGCAATCGTTATGAAATAAATAAGTACAAATAAAACCATAATGCATGCAAAAAAAACTATCTAAGAAATTGAATACTTCCTAAACTTTGTTATTTAGATAGGGTTCCCACAACCCTAGCTAAGGGAATTAGACACTTATGTTTGCAATTTGATCAAAGAAATTCGTAATTTAAGACATTCAAATAATATAACAAAAGTGGTTGACATGGAAGAGACATCAATAATTCTCCCTACTCAAATTTCTCATTTTAACTTTTTTTCCGATCGAAATTAAACTCTCGAAACTTTGACGGACTAGGAAGAATATTTTTTGAAAGTATATTCTATCTAGTGATCTGAGGAAAATTTGGACCAACTTCTCTTAAGGGTACAGAAGGACGTATCTTAGAAGCTTCCAACCTCTATCGTATTGCATATTCCTCAAAAGATTCATAGGTCATTCTCTTTACCTCAAGAAAATCCCACATTATTGGACCAATATTGATCTTAAACTTATATTGTCTCACAAAAGCTTGAGTCATTTCTTCCCAAGTATGTCATTTGTCAAAATTTTGTTGGGAGAACTAAGTGAGTGCCATTCCTGACAAACTTTGGACAAACAATCTCATCTGAAGAGCCTCATTATGTCCTATGCCGACTCATTTTCTACAATAGTCCTTTAGATGTGTGATTGGATCTCCACGCCCATCAAACATATTTAACTTTTGATATATTGTATCCCAGAGGTAAATCAATCCTTGGATGTACACATAGTTTCTCATACATCAAGTAGTAAATACCTTTAGAATGCAGTTTCTTATCCAACCTTTTTTCTAAGTCATGAAGCCTTTGACGTCGTGTATCTAGATTAACTCTCCCACTTTCAAGGGTGGTACGTGTAGAAGGAAATTATTGAGAGGATGTATGTGTAAGGAGACGATAAAGAGGCACAATGTTTTGCTTGGGCGAGGAGAAAGAGGACTGGAGTCTTTTTGAATATTGAGCATATTCATCATATTGCAGATTTAACTGAGATTGATGTTGAAATACTAGAAAACCTTTAAACAAAATAAACAAGCACAAATAAAAGTTACCACATAGAACATATAACTTCAAAACATAATAAATATAAAAATAAAGGCATTCTAGGATGAAGACTAGGACTTAATAATTGACCAAGGCATAAAGATTAGAGCTCCTAATGCATGAAACATGATAGTAATAGAACTTTATGTTGAATTTGAAATTTCAATTGTAAAGAAGATAGAAAGATAGGAAATGAACAAGGTCAACTTTTATTGAACATCATATTTGTTGATTCAAATCATTCTTTGTAATTGATATCACATCACATTGTTGATTCATCCCACATCATATAGGAAAATGATAAAATAGGGAAGAATATTTTATTATAATGAGACCAAACTCATCAAATGAATGCTTACGTATCCCTCATATGGGGGAAACAGGTTGAACGTTGTTCAAATTACATCAGCATGGAAAAATAAAAGGAAACTACAGATTGTAAATCTTAAAAAAATGTTAAATGTTTGAGAATCTGGAGTAGAGAATCAACATTATACCCTCTACACCAATGTCAACAAGTGTAAGTCAAGCTTAGAAAATCAACCAGCATCAGAATTTGACCCCATCATAGTTATCACTTTGGTATCAATTAACTTTTGAATTATGTCCTTCAAGGCAAAATATGCCCTAGTAGGGTGACCTTTCATTCTAGAATGATAGATGCAAATTTGATCAGGTCAATACCACCTAGACTTAGTATCATAAGAACGATAACAATGGGCGTGATGTAGCCTACTTTTTTGAGTCGTTCATACAACTATTCTATGGGTTTCCCTAGATGAGTCTACTATTTTGATGGATTTTTCTGAAGCTTATGTTGAGGTCTGGCAGATTGGTTTATCGGTGGATTTTGGTAAGAAATTGGAATGTAGTTTGATTTTGAAGCAATAAATAGATGTGGGTACCAAACACTTTGAGAAGGAGGTTTCGTGAAGGATTAGGGGTAATAGGCTTAGCCATAATTAAAGGTTAGAATAATTTCTGGAGTTGGGTACCATATCAATTAAGGGTGGGGTTTCTTTACTATTCTCTTATTGCTTATGAAGTTCTCTATATCTCTCTTTAATTCGCAATATTCATCAGTATCATGACCAAATATACTAGAATGGAAGGCACAATGCTTTTCTAAATCAAAATAAGGACTTGCAGGGAAATATAAGGACTTTGGTTAGTCTAAGAGAGTCATAGCTTTAGGCTTTGGAGGTTTTGATGTCTCGTCGATGATCGTCTTTCCTTTATCACTAGATTGTGATTCAACCAAATTAGTTTTGACTAGGAACTTTCTCTTCAACTTATTATTGAATTGCCTAATAAAGTCACTTTCCAAATTATCCCACGAGACCCACTTGTTAGTATCTTTTTCTTCATACCACATCAATGTAAGAATAGTAAGTGAACTGACAAAGAGATTCATCTTAAGACCATCACTTTGCCCTATAACTGCTAGTTCATCAAGGTAGGCCTTCAAAAGGCAATGAGGGTTTCCAGACCCATCATATAATGGAGATTTCAAGTCTTCAATTCTTTCCTTATCTTCTTCCCTCGGTTTGGATGACTTATTTATCTCGGGCTGTTGAGTTGACCCTACCTTATGATTAGAAACTTATATTTCCGTCTCCTTTTCCTTGATCATATCTGTCAACCCACTAAGTGCTTTTTGAAGTGCAATTAAATACAAACTTGAAGACATTTGTGTATCATAATTAGGCATAGGTGAAGTTGTCAATTTAGGGGACTCCGTGGTGTAGATGGGAGTGTTGAAGTCTATTTCAAATAATGGTTTTGGAAAATCTGGCGGCATGTCAACTGAGCCTTGAAGATTAGTCATTATTCTTCTAATTCTCTCTATTCTTATTTCAATTTTTCTGATGCTTCAAATAACATTGTTTTGATGCAACCCCAAACTCTCATGCTCAGCTTCGCTATTGACAAGATTGATAAACATTGCTTGACTAGCCATTTTTGATGTTCAACTTTAGTTAACCTTAGAAGAAAGGACTTACGATTAGAAATAAAGAGTATGCACGGGAGTCTAGAAAGAATATTTTGCTCATTTGAAAATAATGATTTATGCTCATTCGGAGTATATAGAAGTTATGAGAGCTCTATATAACTTAAAGATTGTGAAAGTTAGAGTATAACACGAATATAACAACATCAAGAGGATGATAATATGTAAGGGCTGAAAGTATTAAGAAGAGGATGTCCTAAAATGATGAGTTTCACTAAGAGATTATAAATGGGAGTAGAACCCCTATATCCAAGCAAAAGTTTAACCAGGAGATGATTAGTATGCTAATAGATATTCTAGAAGGCAAAGTTGGGTTAAGAGGAGAAGTTGGGTGGGGGTGGAGTTTTGAATAGGTCCTAAGAGTGTATTGTAGGGTCCTAACATGATAAGAATTTTAAGAGTAAAGAATTCTAAAATGAGGAACACAAAGAGTAAGGAGCGACTAAGACAAGAATGAAAACAATAAGATAGGCAAGATATCAATACATACATAGAAATGCAACACACAACAAATAATATTATGCTTCCTATTGGGGTCGTGAACCCCTTTGTACTTTGAATGAGATTAACATTCAACGCATTAAGGGTGACAAGTTATCCTAAGTTGAATGATACACGTATTCCTTAGTAAAAGAAATACACAACCATGATCTAAGAACAAGAGAGATTTCATGACATGGTTCCCTCAAGAAGAAAATTTAAGAGTGGTTAAGCTTGTGATTGTTGACGCACCGCTTTGACCGATCAACAAGGCATTTCAAAAGGGTGTTTTAAGAAAGAATGTCTGTGTAACCACGCAACTGTTCGTAAAAGAAAAATAAAAGAGGTTCCAACTAGAGAAAAGTATGAGCGGAATGCCAATTATATAAAGTAGTAAAATATAACATATTGCAAGAAATATATTGAAATATTCAATAACATAAAAGCAAATAAATATGAAAAATAAGATGACATATAATAAGGTAACAAAGAAAAGTGGGAAGGGAGACAGACATGGAGATATATGTAAAAACACATAAAGGAAAAGGTGAAAGGACTAGCATGTAGAAAATAAATCATGATGTTAAGCAAACTAATTTATGAAAAAATACAAATACCAAAAAATAAAATTTAGACAAATAATTGAATCCCACATAAAACACAAACTCACAATGGTTAGAACCTAAGTATCCCCAGCAAAGTCGCTATTCTATCACGCCTCATTTTTTTCTCGAAAAGCGGGATTCAACATGATAACTATTTTTGGAATGATGAAAGAGTGAAGAGTCACCCCCTAACGAATTAAGGTGTGTTAGGGAACCATTCTAGTCTAATTATGAACCTATTTTATTGCTTAGTCTTAGTTAATAAAAAATTTAGATAAGGGTTCAAATTGCCTTGAAAGGAAGGTGTTAGTCACCTTTCGAGGTCCACAAAGGTGGTTCCCAACCGAATTTGGTACTTTACATGGAGATTCTATGTGATAAATAAAAGGTCACGTATTTATTAACTTAATATTTCTAAGTGATGAAATAATGAATAAAAAAACATGTAATTTAATTATTCTTAAAATACTATATGTCTAAGTGGTAAAACAAATAAATATACAAATTAGATGAAAAGACAGAAGAAATACAATTTATAATAAAATATTTATATTAAACTAAAGAGACTAAACTACCCCAAGTAAATAAACATATAAAAATAAAAAAAGAGAAGAATAAATTTGCAAAGTTGGACAAGAAATTATTTTGGTTTATTCAGATCAACACCCAAATTATTAATCATTACCCGGCCCATTAGCCAGCAGCTGAATTATAGATGGGTGACAATTTTGTATGTCACATTGTCAATATATGGTTGGGTTATCATCATCTTTGAATTTCTACTCACCTCACCTAGGCAGGTTGTCAAACCTAAAAGCATTTTAAAAGAAAGGAGAAAACTAATGCCTCTAGAATGCCTATCATCTAGGAGGCATTGAACTTTACTATTTTGTATTTGGGGTCTAGAAAAATAAATCTATATTTTCTAGTAGACTCAAAGAGTGTAAAACACATAGAACGTCAAGTAGTATGTAATGGTCTCAAATAAGCCTCTTGGTTAATTGAAAGTTAGTTAAGGTGATAAGCATGCTAAGACAAACAATTACTTATTCATTAAACCTATAGACATGATATCTAAGTGTTGAACAAGTGCTTAATATGACGAAAGAAAATTGGTATTAACTTTAAGAGGTGTTGTAAATTTGTTAAAGAGGCATGTCAAAGTTAAGTAAACAATGTAAGAAAATTATAATGGTTTAATATGCAAGGATAGTTGAACGTATTTAGAGTGTTAGGAAAAATAATCTTATATGCGAAACTGTGATTTAATATGCTGGAAATTATCCTTTTTAAAGGCTGAAAAATTTAGTTAAAGTGCTGGAAATTACTTCTTAAATGCAGAAAATTGTTGGGATTAGGGCTGAAGAGTAAATTTATGTTGCTGAAAAATTATAAAAAGGATGCGAACCACTTGTTTTAATACACTGAAAATTTATCTCAATATGCCGGACACTAAATTTTAAAAGAAACCATTTTTTATGTTGGACAACAGTCTCATATACTAAAATTAGTCTTAATATGCTGAAAACAATTAATTTCAATGTATTGGAAGTTAATTTTACGTGCTCGAAATTAATTTTATATGTTGAAAACTAATAAAACATGCAGGACATTGATACAGAAGTAGAGAATCTTGATCTTAATGTTTAATTAAAATCCTAAAGGCAGGATTTCTAGGCGACATAAGTGAATTAATTGTTGATCCTATGATAAGGTTTGACTAAGCGATGTATGTAGCACATTAACTTCGCTCCCAAGTAGTCCCAAATTTATTATTACATCATCAGAGGTTTACAAAGGTTATTACAACACTAGAAATTTAAATAAATGAATAAAGAAAATGGATGAACAACCCCCCTCCCTAATTATCGGACCACTCTTCAAATCCCAAATTATCTATTTTCTCCTGTTAGATATAAAAATATGAGAACAAAGGGGAGAAAGACATAGCAATGATATAGCAAACAATCACCCTAAATAATTCCTATAGGCATGTTTTCTAGCACCATCACATAAGAAATAAAGGAAACTGCATCGACAGAGACTTACCGATTGATGATAATGAGCATTAAGAAGAAAATCAAGCAACACAAAAATCCAAATATGAATTGCCAAAGAAAGATCAATACCAAGGCTCCAAAAGTAAATGTGACTCAGAAAAGTAATAAAATAAAAAATTTTATTTTGCTTAAAACTTTCGTATGAGGGGGTAGAGATTGTAAGTTATCCTCAAAATAAGAGGGGGTAATTTATATAGTGAAATTGATAAAGATTTGAAAGGAAAAAATATGTAAGAATCAATTAGCAACAATAGGAAAGGAAAACGAAATATTATAAAAAAAATAATCAGAATTAATTAAGGAGGACAAAAATATTTTGAATTCCCATAAATATACACATCATCTATCAAAATATATAAAAGAGGTAAGAGAGCCCGCATAAAAATTTCTACCATAAATATACAGCCATGGGACAATATTTTTATTTTATTAAAATAGAGCAAATTAATCAATACATGTTTTCAATCACATATATTTATCATAAATATTTTAATACCGAAATTTGCCCAAAGAAACAATTAAGGAAGACATATTGAGTTTCCATAAATAAGCAAAGTAAGATAGCTAAATCAAAATAGGTAAAATGTTAATCGAACTAGTCAAATCACAATGTACCATAATACACAAGTGAGAAAACTATTAGGCCTACCTAAATTAAGGACAAGAAAATAGTTCAAGAATCAATTAATAAGATATTTTCTCCTAAGATGTAAAGCAAAATTGAATTTAGGACGAAAACACGACCAATACTAAAGGTAAATGCATAAAATCTGTTACACCCGATTTAAATATATACATGCATATCATAGCATAAAAGACTCATGCAATACTTATCAAACACATACTGGAATTCAGCACAATATTTATGTAGAGGGAACAATAGGAATGAAATTCTATAGCATCTCGACATAAGTCATGCTGAGTATAATCAATTGAGAGCTTCTAAAAAGAACATGTAAAAGATTCAGCATCCAAACCTAAGACTTAGGGTCTAGAGAGATCATGAAAATTGGAGTAATTTAACATATTTCAAACTCACATAAATCACCAAAACATTAACAAAATTCTCACCCAACGTATCAATTTCAGACCACTAAATCTGTCAAATAAACAAAAGAAAAAGTAGAAGTGATTCGAGACATAAAAATAGAACTTAAAAATATGGAATTAAACCCGGGGATGGGTTATTGAGAATAAATCATTTCCCAGTAAGAAATGGGTCATGGAGGGAAAGAAGGAATTTATCGGTGGAGTAATGACAATGCACGAGGAAATAGTAGAGGCGACTGCATATGATGAAGGAGGAGGTAGCTAGTTCATCAGAAGATTTTTAACCACTTTGTAGTGACGGTTGGATGGCTTGCCGGTATTGACTAATGGTTGAGCGGCGTCGAGTTACATGGTGGCTATTTTGCTGGCCAGTGGTGGTGGCTGATATTGTTGCTGCAGTGATGGTGATGGCTTTCTTACTGAGAAGATGAAGGAAAAGAGTTCACCAATAGTGGGGTGGTTCGTGGCAGCCATGACTATTGATAGTGAGGGAAAGAGAGAAAGAAGAGGAGAGAGAAAATGAGTGAGGGAGGCGACAATGGGTTTCTCTTAGCCATGGTGGCTGGATGGCGGTACCGCAGACGGCGTGGATCACCAAAAAATAGAGTGGGTCATTGTTAATTTCTAGAGAGAGAGGAAGAGTTGTGCGAATGGTATGAGGGTAAAGTGGGTTAGGTTTGGATTTTTGAGTTTAAAAAGGAAAGAATGGGTTGAAATGATCTCAACCTTTGGATCAACTTTGATCAACAACTGAGATTAAAAATCATTTAAAAATAGGTCAGGATTTGAAATTTTGATTTAGGACCAAAGATTGAAGTTAATTTTTTAGTCTAAAATTGATATCAATTAGATAAAATTGGCTAAAACTTAAAACCCATAAGTGAAATTGGAGGGAAGTGACTGCTATTTTAATAAATACAATAATGAAAAATATTAAGATGTCGCTATTAAAAATAAATTGCACATGTAAATTAATGTTATGTAAAATATATATTATATAAAATTATTGATAAATAATAATAATAATAACTAGAGGATGTAATTGTAAATTGTGAGTGTGCATATTTACGAAAAATAATTTAATAAATATGAACAAAATTATGTAAAAAATATTATATTTATAATGAATTATAAAAAAGTAATAAAATAATTTGTATATTTTTAAATCATGAACGTGACTTGTCAAAATTTATTTGGTACCAAAACAATGTGTAGAAATAATAGTGTTTAAAATTAATAAAATAGCAGATTAAGCGGAGCATCGGGAGGTCAAAATTGAGTGTCAACAACGACATCGGTGACAATGGTGGTAATGGTGCTGGCCGAAGAATGTGTGGTTGTTGATGATGTGTTAGTGGTAGTTAGCGGTGTCGCTAGTTGTGATAGATGAGTTGGTTAGTAGTTGGGATTGGACAATAGTGGTTGATGATGGGGTGGTGTTAGCATTGGCGTTTGCGTTGACGGTGGTGATAACAATGAATATAATTAAAATAATAGAGGTGGTAGTTATTGTAGAGGCTGAAAATAGTGGTTAGTGGTTGTGATGATGGAGATGGTTGGTAGTGGTGGTGGTTGGTGGCTAGGTGATGATTGACAATGGTGGTGGTGGGAGAGGTGGTTAGTGGTGGTGACTGATGATTATGAATAGAGTGGTGGTTAATATTATCCAACACAAGAATACCTCTTAATGATTAAGACTTAGTTCCAAAAATAAATAATTAAGACCTATTAAGACCAATTAAGAGTCAAAATTTTAATGAAAAACAAATGCACTTAATGGTCTGAAGTCTGAACCATTCAGATTCAGACCTCCATTAAGTGCAAACAAATTAAGCCTTAATCTCCTTAAGGCATGTTTCCTGATTTTCTTGAGCTTTAACTAGTTTGGACAGTGACAAATCTATTCTCAATTTAGTATCACGGCTACCCAATGGAACATACCTGTCTCGCTTCTCCTTGTAGTCATCTTTTAGTCTCTAGTCACCATTACGCTTTCTACTGCGATCTCTATATCTATCTCCATAATTGTTCTAGCCTTATATTCCTTGCCCTTTAGCTCAAAAAACTGCCAATTCTCGATCAAGCTACTTATCCCCATCCTTTAAGTTAGGCTCATATGCTCTAGAGGCTGAAACCTGTGAACCTATCGCGTTTACCTTCTCAAAATTTATTATTGTGAACTATTTAGTCAGCAACCCAATATCAGTCTTCAGTTTCAATATTTCTTGTGCCAACGAAGCATCAATAGCTCTATAGTTTTCGGAATCCCCATTGACATGAGTGCCATCCCCCTCTTAGCCTTATGAGTATGCCACCCACGATTAGTGAGAGAGATCTGGTCTAGAAACTCAGATACTTCTTTCCAGTGCAATCTCATGAATGCTCTTCCACTGATTGTGTCTGCCATAGCTTGAGAACTGATGTTCAGAGCTCTATAAAATATCTGCGGTAAGCTCGTCCCTGAAATACATTGATTGAGTGCCAAGCCTCGTACATTGACCTAGAATATAGCTGCTTGAAGTTGTATATCTCTTATTTTAACTACAACATTCAGACCAAAGGAAAGAGTTCTATACCCAAGTCCACAGTTGTCCAAACAAAGCCTCTAAACCAAACCAAAGAGTATTTAGTCAGGACATGCCCCCAACCATAGCCAAAATCCAAAGTCTATGAAAAGATAAAAGTAAAGTAATCCATGACGTGAAATGGATGCCCTCAAAACTATGGAAGCTGATCACTTCATTCAACACCGATAATCCCCAAATTCGACCAAGGAGTAGGAGTAGTAGTATGGCAGGTTCCTGCATCGCATGGAGATACAACGCCACAAGACGGGTTAGCGGGTGAATGATAGCATGGACTTAAGATAAGGATAAAATAATGCCAATAGTTAAAACCAATTAAACCACCACATGCATTCACAATATATATATATATATATAAAATCCATGCCGGTAAAGGGAACCGGGTATAGTATGCATTTAGAACAATTAACCTGGATATGTGTAGCATTACCATCATAATCCACCACGGGCTATATGGGTCCAGTGTTACCCCCTAGAAGGGCCCCTATGCGTGTAGCCGCATGAACTGGAGATACCACAGAAGTAGGGGATTCTTATGTACCCTTCAATCTCCATGATACATATACAAGTATACTTAGGGGATTCTCGTGGACCATATAGTATATTATGAGGTAGCCATAACCTATCCTTATGTCGAAAAACATGAGTTCCCAGTGTACATTATTTGGACTCACATCTTCACGGTTAGATATCACACCCCACCATTATTTCACAAATAAAACCATTACCACATAACCAAACCACCAATTCTATTTATTATTAACCAAGGCTATCATTTGTGGTATCGTCATACTGACTATAGCTTGTAAGCAATGTCCTTAGCCAACCTTAGAGGATTCCCATGAACCCCATAGTTACATTATTTATTTTAATTGGGGGATTCCCATGTACCCCGCAAGTACATCATTATTAGGCTTACTTGGTGGATTCCCGTGTACCCCACACATATCTCATGATTAAGTTTTGCTTGGGTGATTCCCATATACCCCCAAAAAAGTTCATCATTAAAACTAATTTCATTATTTCATTCACTTGGGGATTCTAGTGTACCCCACAAGGTTTTTTAATTCAACCATAATCGTGACCACCAAGACCTTACCATTAACTATTCCAAACCATTTATACCATTCAAAACCATTTTAAAATATTCTAAACTATAAAAACCAATTTAAGGTTCCATTACCAAACCATACCATGCAATAGTTTCAATGAAAGTTCAAAAATATAGTAAGTACATTCTCATAGGCATTTTATCAAATATGTTGAGGACAGACCTTTACCAAGACCAAAAACAAAGCATAAACCATCAAGTTTAGGGTTACCCATGACCCATTTGTTAAACCATAACCAACAAGCACTCACATATACAAACACCAAAAACATGTGAAAACATAATTTAAACCAAGAGTAAACACTACTTAACAATATGCATCCAAAACCCTTAACATTAGTTTTCAAAGCCACCATTTATGATTCACAATCAATGTTTAAAACACATTAAAACATGATTTTAGTTGGAACAAACAATGAGGGAGGAGTACATGCCTTATACAAGAAGATTCACAAAAGGAAACTTGACTCTTGAGCCCTTTGAAGAACACTCGTAGAAACCCTAGCCTTTAATCTTCAAGAGAGAGTTCAGAGAGGATTTAAGAGTTTTTTTATCTTTACAAAGTGAGTTATTAGAGGCCACCAAGGTTTATATAACATGGGGAGTTAAGGTTTTTGGGATGGGAAATGTCTGGAATGCCCTTAGCTTAAAAAAATAAAAAACACACACAGGGGGATACGACTCACCCCTTCTAAACCTACCCTAGGGTATGAGTAGTACCCTTACTTACTCGTACCCTAAACCTCCCCTTGGACCTCATATTGATCGACATACGACCATATAAGGCCAAGTCGTATCATAGAATACGAGTAGTACCCTAGGAGTTTTACCTTGGTCAGAGTCATCAATACCATACTTAAGACATCATACAATTTGGCAGCATACCACTAGTACACTATGATATGATTGGTATGGTGCCTAGTCGTACCTAGGGTAGAAACCAACCCATACACACTGTCTAACATATGAGAGAAAGGACATCAAGCCATACCATAGCATACTACTCGTACCCATGAATCGTATCTTATCCAGAATGTCCAAAACTCAAGAAATTTTGCAAGGGCCAATGTTTAGGATGTTTCATTCTCCCTCACTTAGGATTATTCATCCTCGAATGACGGGTAAAGGCGAGAATAAGCACGATTTAACACATTAATACCTATCAAGATTCCCTTCAACCAAATTATAAGACAAGGATATAAATCAAGATGAGAAGATCATCACATACTCCAAGCATAATTTATACCCCAACACCTTTATCCAAACCTCTAAGTAAGTTAGAAAACAAAGATGTAAGGAAATCGAATCCTTCCTTTAACCAAGTTAGAAAACAAAGATATTATGAAGAACACATACCCCACACATAAATTTCTAAAATAAAGAACCAACGCAGATACTTGGACTCCATGTCCTCTTCCGCATCCCAAATGGATTCCTCAAGCTTTTGGTTCTACCATAGAACCTCCATTGAAGGCACACCTTTTGTTCGCAACCGGCGAACTTGCAAACCTAAGATCACCACTGAGACCTCCTAATAAGACAAAGAATCCGAGATACCAATACCACCCAAAGGATCCTACCAACGAAGGACCATCCACACCTTACCTCAACACAAACACAAGGAATATCAGATGAATGGAATCCATGTAAGAGGGTAAGTCCAATTCAGCTTACAGTTCCCCAGAGACACATCACAACGAGATCTTGAGTCTAACCATACACTACTTCCATGTTCAAGCCTATATATAGCTAAAAGGAGTTAACTTAGGCCATAGGTCTCTACTCCTTACATCTACCCAAAACACTACTCCTCTTCCATTACTAAAACCAAGTATCATGCCCCATTAAGATTCTCAAGTACCCAACACAACAATTGATATATCTATAAATCACAAAATTTAAGCCTACCTCTTCTATACCCGCGATATGATCTATCTTTCGAAAAGGCTTAGTAACCTATATCATCTTTTACAAGGATTCTTCACCTCCTATACCTTTCTTCTCCTAACCATTTCTCATGGTCATAACCTTACCTCACCCTCTAAAACCTTAGCTCTATAGTCACCCTAGACTCTCTCCCACTTAAGTACTTTTACCTCTCCACCATTTTAAAACATCACTACACCTCCACAACCACTACCATCCTAACATAAGAAGGGTCATTAAGGTACTAAAGTACGAAAGTTACTCATGCTGCTCAAGGAAAGACCCCCCAAAAGGTACAACAAGCATGCGGTACTTCATAGAAACCACCTAGGCCATGATGAAGATTTATCTCACCATAACACACAATAGTAGGAGTCCTTAGGACTGGATACCGAAAGAAGCACAACTACATAAATCATAGGTAATGCAACATAAGGTCAAAATTCATATCTAAGGAGCAAGGCAAATGTAGAGTGCTAACCTTAGGCATAAGCGCTATCAGAATGTGTGCAATACTAGTAAGGTACTCTCTTAACCGAGATAGGAGAGAATCACTAGAATATGCACCACAACCTTCCCTTTGAGTCCACCATTAAAAGAAATTAAGATTAATCCTCCACCTTCATCTTATTACACCTGTAAGCACAATACTCCGCTCTAAAGGGTATCACCAAGGATGATCACTAGGGATGCCTGGTTCTCCTATACCTAAAACCTTATTCATCCAAATGCTACCTAGAGTCCAGCATCATCAGAAAAACACCATACTCTAACCCATCCAATGACTTAACCCCCAATCTATCGGTTCAAACTGAACCCCCGATCTAAATGTCACAACTTTTCCATTATTGTATTCCCTAAGCCATCAATCTCACCCAATCAAAACACCTCATCCAACCTACCAATCTACCTCCACAATTCTCGTATTACTATTCCCGAGCGAACTAAGAATATCAATATCTAGGTTCAAACCTAGTATCTATCAACCACCATGCACTCTTAACAAAGTACCCCATATAAAAATAATCATACGTGGTCTATTCCACAAGAAGGAAACTCTAAATTCCTTATTCACCTTTGATAACCTATGTATTTTTAGGGAAAACCATCCCCCTTATGCATAAAAAAAAGGAAACGCTCCATGGAGAATCACTAGGATGGGTGAAACCATTATCTAAGGGGTTCTTTAATTAATCATTAAGCTCTTTTAACTCAATCGGAGCCATTTTATAAAGAAAAAATAGAAATAGGACAAGTATCCAGAACCAAATCAATCACAAACTCCATATCCCTATTAGAAGGACGCTATAAGGGTCACCAGGAATGACCTTAGAAAACACCTTCACCACTAAAATTGAATGGAAAGAAGGAACTTCTGAGTTAGAATCTTTAACCCCAAACAAATATAGAGACACCCTCTTTGGAGATTAATCTCCGAGCTCTAAGATATGATATAACCTTTCCCTTAATATCTGGGAAAGCATTCTCCTATTCCATATCTAACTCACCAGAGAGTTTAAAGACAACCTTATGGGTCCGACAATCTAATGACGCATAACACGAGTGTAACCAATCCATCTCCAGAATGACATTGAAATCCACCATATTCGATTCAAAAAAATCCACCAGAGTTTTCTTTACTACCAACTGATACCACACACCCACATAGACTCTTTTGGCAATCACCGAGTTACCTACTAAGGTAAAAATAGAAAAAGGGTCCAAAATAACCTTGGGACCAAAACCAAAATACACAGTCATAGATGGGGTCACATGAGAGAGAGGGGATCCCTGGCCAAGTAACCAACACACATAATAAGAAAATACTTTCCAACATGCTAGTGTCATCATCAGAAGATGCCTCGGACTCCTAAAGAAAAGTGAGGGCATTGAGACGATCCTGACCAGTACCAAAGCTAGAAGCAGCATCCCTCGGTGCCTGAGATAGATAAGTGGTAATTGGTATCCTATTTGCCCAAGCGACAATCCTTATGGGATACTCCCTTTGTATATGACCCAACTGACCACAATTAAAACAATGATTCCTTCTTTTATCACATCAACCATAGTGTGACAGATCACAAACTCAATAAGGAGGGTAGGATGGTGCAGATTGGGCTCTATCAGCTCGATATTGGGCACTTTGTTCCCTAGAAATATTATCAATCTAAAAATATCTGTCTCTTAATGGATTCGTGTAGGGAGTACTAGCCATAGAAAAGGAGTTAAGACCCACCCAAATCCTCCTCTTAGACCACTTACCACCATATTATTAACCTCTCATTTGTTAAGAAATTTGAGACCTCTTAATTTACCTATTTCCCGACTTTGCCTTATTCTCCCCTATAACAATAAGACCGGACTGGTGTGATAGAGTTTTCACTATCTGGGTTAATAGATGAATAGAATATAGAAACTTGGCATTAGTAACCTCTCTTTGAGGTAACTGAGTATGAGTGCCACTTTTCGAAGTAGTGTTAGTAAAGATTGGTGGAACTCCTCGAGAAAAATTAGGAACTGTTTCCCTTGACCAAGTTTGTGACCCAAAAGTTGGGCGAGATCCATTCATATCATACTCAAGTGGGACAGGTGAGTTTCTACGAACTTTAGATCATCGAGTAGACATGATTTGAAAGGTGAACCAAAAGAAGATTTAGAAAAGATTTTAAGACCTTAAACTCCTTAGCTCGAAAGTAGAGCAACAAAAAAGTGAAACATTCCTTGATGCCTTATAACCTCTTGTTATAAGTGTGGTGCATAAAAACCCTATAAGCAAGACTCTACTAGATATGGTTTTGTGGACACACCATGACATCAAAACCTAGGGCTTTTATACCAACTTTACACGACCCGAACCAGGGACTTGTCATAATGGGCATCTCAAGTCCAACTAGGACTGGAGACCACCCTCGATACCCAATCCAACCCACCAACATATACCCTGAGTCGGATGAAATCCAAACATATAAAAAGATAGCAAATTAGAAGATATAATGACTTTGGGATAAGTCTACTTACTAGACCAACCAAACCAAGTCAATTCATTCAATAACCAACTAACAAAATAAAAAATGATAATCAAATATGTGTATATATATATACATATATCATGATCATTTTATACCCAAGTCCATAGTTGTCCATACAAAGCCTCTAAACCAAACCAAAGAGTATCTAGTCGGGACATGCCCCCGATAATAGCCCAAAACCAAAGTCTATGAATAGATGAAAGTAAGCAAAAGTATTCCATGACATAAAATAGATGCCCTCTGAACTATGGAAGCTCACCACTTCATTCCAATACCAATTATCCCTAAATCATGATCAACAAGAGTAGTATTATGGCCGGTTCCTGCATTGCGTGGTTATACAACACCTGAAGATGGGCTTGCGGGTAAATACTAGCATGCATTCAGGATAAGGATAAAATAATGCCAACCTTTTAAACCAATTAAACCACCACATCCATTCATAACCATATATATATATATACATAGATATAATCTATGCTGGGAAAGAAAATCGGGTTTAGCATGTCTTTAGAATCATTAATCTAGGTTTGTGAAGCATTACCGTCATAATACACCCACGGGTGATAAAGCTCAATCTACAACTCTCGTAGGAGTGTAAAGCGGTCGTTAGCAAATATAGAACCCAACTTGGGTTTGGTGTCGATCCCACAGGGAATAGCTTGGCCAACAAGTAAGCAACGGTTACTAGACTTTTAGTGCAAGTCTCGTAATGAGGGGGGATTGCAATGTGTAACCAAATTATTAAAGCAAAACTGAAAATAGCAAAGTAAAAAGAAAGAATATTTCGTAGGTTGTGAATCAATGAGAATTGAGGAGTTGGGGTTATGTCCACCTTCTGAGTTATACGTCTCTATTGGCTATGAGTGTGTTGAATTCAGACATGTATGTGCTTATAGAGAATTGTATTCGATGGTAAATCCAGGCGTCTTTCGACCTATTCGAGGATTATTTCACTTTAACTCTTTCGAGCTTAAAGCGTGTCTACCTGTACGAATTCTCCAAGAGGTTAATCCAGTTACGGCACTAACTGTTTAATAGGGATTTTAGGATGTGACCCTACTACCTTGACATTATCTCTTTTCCAGACAAATAACCTTTCTTTCGAACAAGTTAAATGTTATACTGGCGTTATTCTATGCATCTGCAGCCACAAGAATTTGCATTAAGATGAAGAGAATAATGATATAAGCAACACACGTGTCACAAATTCACAAACTCATCGCCTTAGATAGTATCTCATAAGGCTTCCATAACCCCAACAGAGAAGTTTAGTTACCCATGAGTGCGAAGGAAATCACAATAGACATTATTATTATTCCACAATAAATATTTCGTGTAGTAATAGTGTGGTAGGCGTTAGGCGTGAATTTCCCTTGCAAAGTAATGTTTCTCTTGTTGTGAAAAAAATGAAAAACTAAGCAAACAAACATGAATGCAAATGCAAATGCGGATAGAGAAGTAAAGCATGCAAATACCAGCACCCCACACTTAGACAGGACACACTGTCCTCAGTGGAAAATAAGAAGAACCTGGTTAGTTGGACTCATTCTCTATGTCTGGGGTCATACCCCTTGCATCGGAATCATCATCAGAGTTGTCATACTTAGAAGTCACTCATAAGTATCCCCCTTAATTCCAAGAGTGAGTCGAGGTGTTTGCATCGAGGAGGGTTCTCCTTGCTCTTTTTGGCCTATTTTCTTGCCTTTTTGTGACGTGGTAGCCTTATCTTTTCCTTATATTTTGGTGCCATTGTACCTGAGATCTCAATAGAGTCATGTTAGAATCATCTCAATGGATACAATCTATAAACAAGCAGTAGAGGTACCACCCCACACTTAGGTTGTTGGCAAAAACTAGTGAAGTAAAAGTGGTCGATTACTTAGACTTCATCGACATACGTTTTAGGGGCTAAATTCCGACAAGAAAATCAGAGATGTATCACTTCTTGGAACCTTTGCAATACTTTCATGTTAGGTACAACAAGACTACTTCATAGGGATTACATCATGGTATAGTTTCTATCAATAATCTCAACCTCCTATGTCGGTAGGAACTTATAAGTCTTATTCCGATGAACGGGATCTTCTAACATGCAAGTATTCAAGTGACAAGATTATGCAATGTTCATGACTATAGCAATTTTGCAAGTAGTATAACAATGCATTAAAATAAGATTTAATTCGGAAGTAAGTGAAGATCATCCTTACGTATTCATTCACTCACTTAGTTGTATCACATTAATTCAAGAACATTCACATCACAAATACTTTTTCAAGATTTAGCAATTCATAATAGGTGTAGTAGCGTAGTACTTAAAAAATATAAATGAAGAACAAAGTAGTACTTACTTGGTTGAAGCCTTTGGATGATGTTCTTGTGACGAAAAAGAGCAAAAGAAAACTTTTTGATAGGTTTTGGAGACTATAGGCGGTGCATAAGCTAGGTTTCCAATGTGTTTTTGGTTCAAGACTAAGTCTCATATTTATAAGAAAAGGTTGGGTCGAGTTTTGACCCATAAAAATCGGATTTGGAGACCAAAAGTGACCATAGGCGGTGCCTAATACTTTGCCTAGTTGAGCAGAATGCCATAGCATATGCCATGCATTTTGAAAAGCATTTAGTGACCATATGCGGCGCATTTTGAAAAGCATTTAGTGACCATATGCGGCGCATTTCACTTTGCATATGCGATTCAGAGACCAAATGCTTTAGCATAGGCGACGCCTATGCTATAGCATACTTGAGCATGGGCGGCGCCTATGCCTTTGCACACTAGATTTCGAGACCTTAGGCTATAGTGTAGGCTCTTCCTTGTTCGTGGCCTAGTTTTACCTAGGCCTAGCCTTGCTCAATGCCTATTTTGTCACGAGCAATGCTCAATCCATAGCCTTATGCATCTTCATTCCTAACTTACCACCTTTACCATGCAATACGTCCAAATCGACATTTGAAATCAATCTCCTCATTTTATACCTCTTGCACCTACATTTGCTAAAAACCAATAAAAATGATTAGTACGATGGGTTGCCTCCCACCAAGCGTGTTAGTTTTGGTCGTGGCACGACTCTTATTTTTTGGATTTTCATTTATCAAAAGCAAAACACAAAAAAAACAAAATACGATAACTATAAATGATGGGTTGCCTCCCATATAGCGCCTTATTTATTGTCGTGGCACGACATGGTTACCTCGAGTACTTAGACTTTGTCGAGATAGATGGGGCATCATTTTCTGAATGGATTTAGACGACGTTGATACTTACTTGTAGGCATGTAATCTTCTTCGAGATGACTCTTGTGCGTACATATCCCAGGAGGGATACCAATTATATCATCAATCTTCCTACCTATAGCTCTCTTGTACCTAATCAGAGCAGAGATGAGAGCCTCTACGTGCTGTTCACTTAACTCATCCGCCACACTTATCGGAAGTATATTTTCTCTTTCCAAGAACACATACCTGAAATAATCAGGGAGCTCTTTCGATTCTAGTATTGGTGGCTCTTCAAGGGAAGTCTTCACTGTTGGTGATAGTTGATTCTTAATATCACGGTCCGGGTGCTTAGGAGTATGGGAATAGGACTCTATTTCTATTAGAGCACCCATAAGTTCTTCATAATCTTCATCGTCTTCATGCTCAACATTTAGTGGCGCAGCAGACAATGGCTCGACAGTAAGATGTTTCTTTACAGATAATGTTGTCTTATCTTCATGATGAATATCAGCTACAGAGAGCACATTCATATCGCTAGGATGCTTTATTGTTTTGCATATATCAAAGTAGACCACTTCGTCATTCAACCAAAATAAAAGCTCATTAGCTCTCATGTCAATAAGCACACTTCCAGTTGCAAGGAAAGGACGTCCCAAGATTATGGGAACTTCAGAATCCACCTTACAATCCAGAATAACGAAGTCTGCAAGAAATATGAATGAAGAAACCTTCACCAACACATCATTAAAGATACCCACAGGTTGTTTTACCGACCTATCAGCCATCACAAGCCTCATATTGGTAGGTGTCGGATCACCTAACCCCAACTTTCTGTAGACGGATAGTGGCATCAAATTGATGCTAGCACCCAGGTCGCACATTGCCTTAGAAAAATTCATAAATCCAACCGTGCAAGGAATAGTGAAAGCACCGGGGTAGGCCTTTTTCTGAACTAGCGATCTTGTAGCAATTGCGTTGCAGTGATGAACATCATCTTTCAACTCATAACTTGCTGCCCGCTTCTTTGTCAAAAGATCCTTCATAAATTTTCCATACCCAGGCATTTGTTCAAGTGCCTCCACCAATGGAACATTAATTGTCAGCTGTTTCAACATAGTCATGAATTTGCTGAACTTCGTGTCATCCGCCACCTTCTTCAATCTTTGAGGAAAAGGTGGTGGTGGGTATGGAATTGTTCTCTCCATGGATTTCTTCTCCTCTTGCTTCCATTTTTCAGCTTTTTCAGGTTGCCATCTGTTGGTGTCGACGTCATGGCCGTTTAGGCCTTTTTCTGCGGATGCTTCTTCTGTCGCCTTATCATCAATGTCCACTACTTCGTCAACCACTTGCTTGCCTTTTGCTGAAGTTTCCAGCACCTTACCACTTCGGCTAGTGATAGCCATGCATGATCCTTCGTTCCTTGGATTTGGTACAGTGTCGCTGGGTAGTGTGCCGGCTTTTCTTTGATTAATTGCTACTGAAAGTTGACTCAATTGCTGCTCTAGTTGTCTTATTGCAATGGAATGTGAGTCAACCAACTGATTCATTGAAGACAAATCGTTCTTCACCTCAGTTACGCCCATATTGGTTGCCTCCACTCCTTTCAGCAGCTTGGCCATCATATCTTCCATTGACATCTTTTCGGAATCAGACGCCTCAGCCTCATGATTTCTAGGAGGAATATACAAACCACTCCTGTCTGAATTATTCTTCCAACTACCTTGATCGCGGTCCTTGTATCCAGATTCATCATAATAGTTCCGACCTTGGTTTCCTTGGGAATTGCCTCGAAAACCCCTTGATTGTTCAAGTAGTTGGCTTCTTCTTCCGAATCAGATTCGTTTCTTCCTTTTGACGCAATATCTTTGACTTTTTCGGTCTTCCCTGATAATAGATGCTTTGTAAGAAGATCCACTTGTGTTTTCATGTGCGCCAAATCTTGATCGCGTTCTTCTTCTCTTCTCCTTTGATCTGCAGTCATGCCAATAGATAAAGTGGGGCTTGCTACCTCAGAATCCCTGGTATGCCAAGCTCTACTTTGCTTTGTCATCCGATCTAGCATATTGCTTGCTTGCCCAAAGGTGAGGTCCATGAATGATCCTCCAACCGCATTATCAACCATTGGCTTAGTCACCGAATTCAAAGCTCTGTATAATATCTCTATCAAGTGGACATTGGTCATATGATGGTTTGGGCACCGCATTAGCTTTGTCTTGAACCTCTCCCATGTTTCGTGGAGAGCTTCAGTTGGAAGCTGTCGAAAATTCGTGATCTCATCTCTCAACTGTGCTATTTTAGATGGCGGAAGGAATCTTTCTAGGAAAGCATCTTTCAATTGCCTCCAATTTGTAATAGAATCAGGAGTCAGCCCATTCAACCATAGAATTGCCTCCCCAAACAGAGACAATGGAAATAAGCATTGTCGAATTGCATTCTGTCCAACGCTAGGATTGTCGAATGACTTGCATGTAGAAATAAAGTTGATCAGATGCATATTCGGATCATCGCCTGCTAGTCCACCAAATAATCCCTTGAGTTGCAAAAGCTGAATCATGGCGCTAGTGATATTGAACTTTGCTCCGCGTGCCAATGGCGGAAGAATAATAGCTCCAGTGGCACCAGCTCCATCAAGATCATCATCATCATCATCGAACGGTATGTGCACAACTCGTCGTTTGGGCCTAAATTGCGCTTGACGATCTCTCCTCTGCATGGGTGCCGCCATCTCAGCAGTACGTCGTGGGTTTAGTAGCTCTTCATCGCCCAGATCCTCATCATCAGGATTTGTTGCTCGCCTAGGGTTATCAATATTCTGTTGATGCACTTGAGAAGTTATCCTTTCAATTTCACGTTGTGCATCCATTGGTGCACTGAACAAACCTGAATAAAACAAAAACAAAAACTAAAAGTAAAAGTACGAGAATCTTTGACCAAAGGGTCTAGTAATTATCACAAACTTAATTGACACTCGTAGTCCCCAGCAACGGCGCCAATTTTTGATAACGCTCAATCTACAGCTCTCGTAGGAGTGTAAAGCGGTCGTTAGCAAATATAGAACCCAACTTGGGTTGGGTGTCGATCCCACATGGAATAGCTTGGCCAACAAGTAAGCAACGGTTACTAGACTTTTAGTGCAAGTCTTGTAATGAGGGGGGATTGCAATGTGTAACCAAATTATTAACGCAAAACTGAAAATAGCAAAGTAAAAAGAAAGAATATTTCGTAGGTTGTGAATCAATGAGAATTGAGGAGTTGGGGTTATGTCCACCTTCTGAGTTATACGTCTCTATTGGCTATGAGTGTGTTGAATTCAGACATGTATGTGCTTATAGAGAATTGTATTCGATGGTAAATCCAGGCGTCTTTCAACCTATTCGAGGATTATTTCACTTTAACTCTTTCGAGCTTAAAGCGTGTCTACCTGTACGAATTCTCCAAGAGGTTAATCCAGTTACGGCACTAACTGTTTAATAGGGATTTTAGGATGTGACCCTACTACCTTGACACTATCTCTTTTCCAGACAAATAACCTTTCTTTCGAACAAGTTAAATGTTATACTGGCGTTATTCTATGCATCTGCAGCCACAAGAATTTGCATTAAGATGAAGAGAATAATGATATAAGCAACACACGTGTCATGAATTCACAAACTCATCGCCTTAGATAGTATCTCATAAGGCTTCCATAACCCCAACAGAGAAGTTTAGTTACCCATGAGTGCGAAGGAAATCACAATAGACATTATTATTATACCACAATAAAGATTTCGTGTAGTAATAGTGTGGTAGGCGTTAGGCGTGAATTTCCCTTGCAAAGTAACGTTTCTCTTGTTGTGGAAAAATAAGAATTGATTAGATGAATAGAAGAAAAATAATGTCAACAATGAATTAATAAACAAAATTGTTTTGATGGATGGATGGTGGATGGATGGGAATTGATGGAATAGGTGGATGGGTGAATGGTGAATGAATAAAAATCTCTAGTATGATAGGGTATTTATAACACCCATATCCTATTCCTACTAAGCTAATGAAATACTTAACCCAATTGTACTAGGTTAATGTATCATTATCCTAATCCTACTAAGTTACTGCTAGTCCCCAAAGTCTTCAGAATTGCTGTTTTAGCCCGGGACAGATTTTCCATGCATCACTTTTGGTCCTTTAGGCGTCCAAGCTCCCTTTCCTTCATTCGTGAGCTTTCTTTGGCGTCAAGTTATCCACAAAAGGCTGAATTCTGCATCATTTATACCTGAAACTTTGCTAATCATGTTCTTTAGCTCACTTACAGGAAAAAGGACTAAAAGTGCATGAAATATATAATTTGTTCTCAAAACGTGGTACAAATATGGGCAAAATATATTGATATAGGCGTGTAAATTCTCCTATCATCAACGGGCCACATGGGTCCATTGTTACCCCCTAGACGGTCCCCGATGCATGTAGCCACAAGAACCGGAGATACCATAGGAGTAGGGGATTCCCATGTATCTTATAGGTTACATTATTTAGTTTACTTGGGGGATTCCCATGTACCCCGCAAGTACATCATTATTAGGCTTACTTGGGAGATTCTCATGTACCCCACAAGTATCTCATTACTAAGTTTTGCTTGGGGGATTCCCATGTACCCCACAATATGTTCATCATTCAAGCCAATTTCATTATTTAATTCACTTGGGTGATTCCTGTGTACTCCACAAGGTTTTTTTTGAATTAAACCATACCCGTGAACACCAAGACATTACCATTTAACCATTCCAAAACATTCATACCATTCCAAGCCATTTTAAACCATTTTAAACCATAAAAACCAATTTAAGTTTCCATTACTAAACCATACCATGCAATAGTTTCAATGAAAGTTCAACAATATAGTAAACACATTCTCATAGGCATTTTATCAGACATGTTGAGGGCATACTTCTCCCAAGACTAAAACCAAAGCATCAACCATTAAGTTTAGGGTTACCCATGACCCATTTGTTAAACCACAACCAAAAAGCACTCACATATACAAACCACTACCAAAAATATGTGAAAACATAATTTAAACCAAGAGTAAACACTACTCAACAATATGCATCCTAAACCATGAACATTGGTTTTCAAAACCACCATTTATAATTCAAAATCAATGTTAAAACACATTAAAACATGTATTTTTGTTGGAACTAACAAACAGGGAGGAGTACATGCCTTATACAAGAAGATTCATGAAAGGAAACTTGACTCTTGAGCCCTTTGAAGAACACTTGTAGAAACCCTTGCCTCCAATCTTCAAGAGAGAGTTTAGAGGGTGTTTTATCTTTCCAAAGTTAGTCATGAGAGGATACCAATAGTTGTATAATGTGGGGACTTAAGGGTTTTACGGTGGGAAATGTCTGGAATGCCCTTAGTTTAAAAGATGAAAAACACATGCAGGAGGGAATGACTCACCCCTCCTAAACCGTACCATAGGGTATGAGTGGCAACCTTACTCGTACCCTAATCCCCCTTGAACCCCATACTAATAAACATACGACCATACAAGGCTAAGTCATACCATAACATATGAATAATACCCTAGGAGTCGTACTTTTGTCAGAATCATCAAGACCATACTTAAAATATCATACGATTTGGCAATATACCACTCGTACACTATCATACGATTGGTATGGTGCCTAGTCATACCTAGGGAAGAAACCAACCTATACACACTGTCTAATATATGAGAGAATAGACACCAAGCTGTACCCTAGCATAATACTCATACCCATGAATCGTACCTTGTCCAGAATGTCCAAAACTCAAGAAATTTTGCAAGGGCCAAATTTAGGATGTTTCACTCCAGTCAATGAAAATGGGAACAACTTCAATCTGAGTGCTTCCTGGTCTACCCTTAAAATAGTATAAAAGAAGTGTAGATCCTAACAAAATTAGCAAGACGCATATTTGTGTTGTCTGTAGATGAGCCCAAAAATACACCTTTTAAGTTTAAAAGCTGGATCACAGTACTGGTAATGTCAAATTTCACATTAGAGGGCAGTATAGGAGAAATAATAGCTCCTATTTCTGCCGACTCAATGGATCCCATATTATTTTCATCTTCATACAACCAAAAGTACTGGTATGTTAGGATTACTTGAGCTTTACTACCTAGAAATCTATCTGAATTACCACTGAGTACAGCTCGACGATTGATTGTCGATCTTGGCCTGGCTAGCTCTTCCTGCTAAGACACCTGAGCCTTCTCATCCTTTCTTCGGTTAGCAACTATCTTTTTCAACAACTTTTCCGTTTATAGACCAGTAATATTTTGAGGATCACCTGGAGCAAGGGGAGGTACCGCATTAGGATAATCTCAAACCCTTTCAAGATGGACTGCCTGTACTGGTTCCATTATCATATGATTAGGAAATAAGATTCTCTCTGGGTTAGGATTAAGTGGGAGTAAGGGATTGCCTTAACTCCTGGTGTTAGGCATACACTGGCGTACACCCAACTAAAACAAATAAGCAAACCCTAAAAATTTAGAAAGTTCAATCAATAATGTATTCCCCGACACCGGAGCTAAAATTTTGATCGACGTCCAAACTATACCTCTAATTAAGATAAAATGGTCGCTGTCAAGTAAAGTAACCCAAATCAAGTTGGGTCAAACCCACTGGGAATACTTGGACTTGTCTCTATAGTTTGTTGGAATCAATGGGAAGTACTGAAAGTAAATGGAGGGCTTATTGTAGAAATCTTAAACACGTAACTGAACTCGAAAACTTTGGTTGTAAATAATCATATGAGAATACTAGGCTTGTGTTCCCCCTGGCTTCTAACTCAGTAGGCTTCTCATGCTCAATCCAATTATCAAATAGCTGCGTATGTAGAATCTGGTAAATTAGGTAACACCAACCGCCTCTCAACATACTTTAGTGAATTTCACTCATCCCCTCTCGATCTCAGAGAGTCGCCTTACTAACCCTTACCTCAGAATCCAATTTCAACTATCTCCTCTCGGCTCATGTTGATTAGATATAAGTTAACCATCTTAAGTGGCTAAAACAGATAAACTTATTTCAGCAGCTAACCCGAATCACTATTTTGATCTCCTTTTCCCCGTCTCTCTCTCTCTCTCGGGTTCATAGTGATTACAGGCTAGATCCTAATGTTTTCAACCATTATGAAAGCAATAAGTATGAAGATAACCACAATGCAAGAAATAACAACTATCTAAAAGGATTAAACACTTCCTCTACTTCGTTATCTTGCCAGGGTTCCCACAACCCTAGCTAAGGGAACTAGCCGCTCAGGTTTGCAATATGATCAAAGGAATTCATAATTGAAGACATTTAAACAATATCACAATAATCAATAGATAAAACCCAAAGTCTTCACTGCATAAACAACTAAAATCAATACAAAGCAATCCCAAGATCAAATTTGAATCCTGGAATCAAATATATATTTGTAAGTGTATAAAGTGCATAAACTTAACAAAAAAACGTCAAAAGAGTATATATAGGTTACAAGGAAACCCTAAAAGTTAAATCTTGAATGGAAAAGGAAAACTGAGGTCAGTGGCTACCTACTAAGCCACCTACGAGTCGTAAGTAGCACCTATTAATCGTAGGTGGTCCCATGTAGGTGCCCCCTTTACTCCAGTAGCTTTTAAGCTCTCTTGACTTTGCACCTTTACAACTTCCTCAATCACATACAGACCGTATATGGCACCTATGGGCTATAGGTGCCCCTTCGTAAGTAATAGTTTTTTCTTGCACTTTTAAGCCTCTGGACTTCCAGTTTTTGACACCTACGTTGGCACCTACTGGGCGTAGGTGCCCAGGTAAGTATCCCAAAACTTTAATTTTCATCCTTTTCTTCAGTTTAGGTTCTGCAAAACCATAACAAAAACAAATCATATCTAACAAAACAGCTTAAGTAACTGGCATCTTTTCATCATTTTAAGCATCAAAAGTGCTATGAATCCATAACACATCACTACTCCCGGATGTCACATTGACCCAGAATAAAACCAAGTGGAATCCAACCTAAGCATACTACTCTCATTGAGTATATCATCCATAAGCCTCAATGAAAACTAAAAACCTATGGTCAAAGCTAAAAAAACCAACACCTTGTCCATTGGCTATCATCAGAGTACCTATTAACTATAATCTATCCAAACTTAAGAAGACCAAATATGTAACTACAGAGTACGGTCAACCAACATAGAGATTAAGTCTGAACAGAGAAAAATCTAAAATAAAGGTTGTACTCAGCTCTACTACTCTAATCTAAATTCTCAACACCAAGGCTGAATCGCTCGACATCAAATGACCAAGCCAAACCTAAAGATGGGTGCGTATTCATCTTCCAAATCTTTCACAACTCCCAAATCACCATTCCAAGGCGTCAACTCAAAACTTAAGCCAAAATCAAAACATAGCGGGAGAACAAAATTGCCACAGGGATAGACATCAACTAAAAATAAGCAACCAACTATAAATCTGTGAAAGGGGATGAGTTGTAGCTACAGAAGCAAGGACAGGAAAGACCACCCGTCTCCAACTCACTACCTCCACTTTAGACAAAAACCATATCATGATAAGAATGGAGCATCCAATCTCCACACTAGTGCCATGAGAAAACCATCACGCAGATACAAACTTAACAATTCTAAGAGATAAATCCAAGACAACTCGATATCAATATCAAACTACTATCGGGAGAGGAGATAGCCACAAGCGAAGAACGGACCCTAGCTAGTCAATCTAGAAAATGGGCTACAGCAAGATAGTTAGTCAATGCAAACACCTTCCAAACTCAAAATGAGTGATATAACTAATCGCCAACTCTAGAACCATAACAGAATGACAGAAGGTCAACTTACCTTCAATACTATAATCCACTCCACAATCAATCTAGCATATCCAGCAATAGAGGAAAACAACCAACCTCACCTCTCTATATAAAAAAAATCACCCAACCACGCTAAAGCTACTCAAGCCACCAAATAAGAACCACAAGGGATGGAATTCTAATTAGATGCTATCACTCTAGCCATCTACCAAATGAGGATCAATTATATCAAATCATGATAATAATAACAACAATCACAATATAATAATCAATATAATGAACATGCAGTAAAAAAATAAAAATCACTAGCAAGTACCACTCTTGGGCCATAATAAGGCCAATATGCCAAGGTAAATAGGACTCGATCCCAAAAGCCATAGGGAGAAAATATCAACAGATTTACTCCATCCACTACCAAAAGAAATAATCCACATGGGTAGTCATATAATCATAAATTCAATAACAAGGCACACAATAACCAATATGAACTCATCAAGGCATATAATTATCGATAGGTACGAAGACCCCACTACACACAAATGTAAAAGTTAAATACAACAATAAAAACACACCTACCATGATGAAATCTGCAATCACATGCCTGCTGGGTCTAAGGGAGGATAAATCAGAATGGGTCCACACTTAAAGCGACTGACTGAATCATCAACTGAGGCACCAAGTGCACTATCTCTAACTGAAGAATCCACAACACTATGAGACTGATCTGAACAAGCTAAATGACTAAAAATCCCACATTGGGGACACCCTCTAGACTAGTAATCCATCTCTCTACAGTCGTAACAAACACCTAAAGTAAAACCTTAGAAAAAATATAAACTAACCCTAAATAGCTGGCCAACTAACACTAAGAGCACTCTCTACTACAATTTCTATCCTTCTCGTAATCATAGCCTACCCTAAGAACCCTAGGCTGGCAGGAAATATCTACTAACTCCGTCTAAATAATAAACTCACATCTGGGGCACTCTTTGAGCCAATGTCCCATCTTTCCATGACTAAGAAAATCTCCTGGAATACTTTGAGATACTGCTCCTTATAATCCAGAATGGCTGCCATGGCCTGAAGACCCTATACCAAAAACTCCGCAAGGTCTGATGAGAAATCTACCTTATATGATCACAATGAATAATCTGGGAACCACTTATAATCAGAAATACTACCTGCATAGAGTTTATAGGTTGAAAGCGAAGCTGACCTCTATCAGAAGGATCCTCACTCCCGATAAAATACCAATGCACTATACTGATGGAATGGCCTCTTTCTGCCACCTCCATAAGTCTCAATCCATGATCTCTCTATGGCTCTTGCATTATCCAGAACCTAGGAGAAGAAATACCCAGCTGCTATCAAGTGCTCCGATGCCAAACGAAGTGCCAATGATGGTCCTCTAATAGATCCATGCACTATATCCTGCTCTAAAGGATATTACATAGGAAACATGCCTATCCCACTCAAGAAACATAATCTCATACTCCGAACTAATAAAGAACCCAGATGAAGACCAATTAATCCAACTCTGCCTTATAAAATGCTCGATGAACCAGATGTCATCCCTGACTGTGAGGTATCTATAATAGAACTTGGGATCCTCAATGCTGAACCCATAGGGCTAAAGTAGTCATGAACTATGCTGGAGCAAGACTTTTTGGTTTAATGCTACACTAAATGCGTGATGAAGTCCCATCTACATCTATTAATAACCTCGTATCATTTATTAAGAATAGAATAAATTCAAAGAATGTGCTTGAGGATCATAGAAATAGGGACAAACGACAAGGAGTCAAGGAATGAATTTCCTAAGATTGCCCTATAGCCAAGGTTTACCAGTGTATAAGTAACCCAAGCTGTCACACAACCTATAAAATGATAATGTGATACACGAGGTCATTGCACAACCTCCGAGCCGTCACACAAACTCTATAATAATAATGATGTAGGAGGTCATCGCACAACCCCCGAGAATATCACACAGTCTCTAAAATAAAAAGATATGATACCGAAGCTCATCACATAAACTCTGAGGCCATCACACAGTCTCAAAAATAAGAAGATGTTAATCTATTGCCCGAGGTAAACTTCGGGACTAAATTATTATAAATCATGACTAAAGTAATTAGTAGTATCAAAATCATAGACCAAAATCCATCTCATCCAAATCTTTAAAACACCATCTTCAATCTTATTGTACATAAATCACCTATTAAGGTGGTACGATTCCCAGTGTGAAGAAATTCGTTAAAAAGCAAAAAGCGGGATTTAATCACTTTTTAGGAAAAAATAGTAGAAAAATAATATTTTAGTTAGAATCGTACCATTTGCCATTTTAAAAATCATGAATGCACCAAACCTATGCATGCCATCAAAGTATTCACACGAGAAACATACACGTCAACATATTTATAACTATGGACACATCTTTCACAAGGATAAACACTTCTCAAAACCCAACTAATATCATCGCAGGGCCTTGGGTCCTATAATATGTTCAAAATAATTACAACATCATAATCATGGCCTTACACATAAATGTCCAAAACTCATCTCAATAATCATATCCATAAGCCATAGCATAACCACGAGGCATAACATATCTATAGGTCATATATCATAATTTTGGGAAAACCATCATCATTCATCAGTCACAAAATAATCTCATACTAAAGGCTTATTAGTCTTAACCATGCCTGACACCCGTAAGTAAGTCCTCAAGGGTTAACACAAGTCTTGGACTAAAGTAGGCTGGAGAAACCCTCTTCTAATTATTGTACCTTCAATAATCAAGACTAAGTCATGGTTTTCTACCCATAATCAATATTAATATTCACATTCACATGCATTATATAACATTCATCATGTTTTGAAGAAAAGTAGATAGAAGCCTATTCGAAGCCAAATAACAAATCCTTAAATCATCCATAAAACATCCATATTCACTCCACAATCTCCAAAATGATGCCATGCTATCAAAATCATAACCTACGCATCATTAGGATTCAAATGAGACCCATATTGCTATATTAATAGCCGAGTCAAATTTTGGGTCAAGAACGAGTCTGCGGGGCCTGCTAATAAAATCCAAAATTAAATCCATCACGAGGTCCCTCAAAGGAAAAGAAAGTTGTGCTCAAAAGTTGAGCACAAACGGAGAATAAATTGGGTTTTAAATCAGCCCTCAAAGTTTAAGAATTCAAAGCCCTAATTTCTAAGAATTTATCAAGGAATTAAAGGAAACTTACCATGAATTTGAAGGGAAATCATGGAATAATGGACAACCAAGCTCCCCCAAAGCATCTACAAGGTTAATCCCAAGCTTTGCCTCTCTTTTAGGATTTTGTCTCTCATGAAATGGGTGAAGAATGAGTAAAGTCGAACAAGAGGGGTCCTTTTATACCCAGTCTAGGCATTAGATATCTCTATCACGACTGGACATGTCACGACCCATATATCACATATATTGAAACAAACACACAAAAGACCATAAATATACAATATACCATATGCAAGTAGGACAAGGAAAGAAAATATACATACAAGATTGGTATTAAATCAAAGCAGAAGTACAATCACATCATAACCATAATGAAGTAAACATAATAAGAATGATTTTGATGATGAAAATAATGATAATGATAATGAGGGTAAAACATGAGGTTGTTGGACAACCTCTATATATACCTATGGAGGTAAGCCTTCTGACGTAGGACCCATAAAGGGTTCGTCAACACATATACTACCCCGTATACAACTACAGAGGCAATCCTCCTGATGTAGGACCCAAAAAGGGTTCATCAACTTGTATACAACCAATATCTATGACTCTTTTCTGGAATAACCTTCGAAGAAGGTCTATAAGATCCAATATCCGATACCAATATCCATGAATCCTCTCCGACACCTTCCTCAGAAAAGGTCTATAAAATACAATGTTCCCAGTGTTTCCAAAGTATCCAGTTCTTCCAATATTTTTAGTATTTCCAATATTTCCTACGTTTCTAGAGCACATATATAACATAAGACACAAATCAAGTACATATTCAACAACAACAAGTATATATAAAACATATAACAAATAAGTGAAATTATGCGTATGATTCCATGAGGATGATGATGCAATGTTCACAACCAACCGCAATACATATTTCCACAACCAATCAATATACCAAGTACATGAGCTAATTATCCACACATTATTTCCAATCATTCATGAAATCCCCACTTGATTTTAAGAATATGTTTTCAGAAAAGAAGGGCAAAATCATAACTTTATTTTAAGAATATGTTCCTCATACTTTTAGGAACCAACAGATGAAAATCCAAGTCAAATCGAGTTAAAAATGAGGTCAAAATCAAAGAAAAACCATTTAAAAACTTTATCGGGAAAACCTTCAAAATTCATTTTAAAATCCAAAATCGAAGATGTTTTGAAGATGAAATCATGGAAAAATAAGTAATTATAGGATTAGGAACATTATTCAAATGAAAAGGAGTAAAATTAAGGTTTAAAATCAAGCCCTTAGGTTTTCGGTGATTTGAGAAATTAATCAAGAAATTCAACCAAGAAAGCGGTGAATTCTTACCTTAAATACGTAAGAGAATAAAGAAATGGATATTAAACTAGCTTTACAAGCACCCAAAAGCTTTTATTTTAAGATCTCACACTATTTTAGGATTTATCTCTCAAGAGGGAGAAAGAAAATAAGCAAAATCGCAGCCTAAGGTGTCTTTTTATACCCCTTCCAAGTCCTCAGATGCTGCAATCGTAACATGCAGGTTGCACTCGCACTATCTGCTGCCAAAACCAAATGTTTCAATTGTAACACGACATAGTACGATCACACTACCTCTGTACATGAGGTGCAATTGCGAGCACACTTGAAGATAGCTAAAACATCGAAATTTTTCAAGTTTCTGCCAAGGCCTCTGGATTCATTCGAAATTTGATATAAGCAAATAAACTATGTAACCATACTAAATTTGACACTTCGGACTCAATAGTGGTATCAGATTTTCAAAAAGAGGTCATTTTTTACAAAGTTGATCCTCGAAACCCAAAATTATACTTTTCCAAATTGAGGGTCAAAATGTGAGTTAAAAGTCATAAAAGTAGACCAAACATGTTACCACCCTAAAATCGATGTTTCAAATCTGTTGGCACATTCCGTTCAGTCATCCATCACGCGGATCAAAAGATGACCACATAAGTCCATAATAAGGCTCTCAAAGCCACCAAAAATCACAATATTACATTAATGGCACCAAAATGCATCGAGAATCACAACAATTACCCCACACACCATAAATACCACAATGCAACAATGGGGAGGAGTAAATAGTTAAATCACAGAAGAATACATATTTCACATAGTTCATCAAATTTTCAAGCCATTACATCATCCACCACTAAAAATCTAGTCTATCCTCAAACTAAGGCAAAGAAATACCTAAATCAATAAAGAGTTGGGGATAAGAACTATGCATATCAGACTCGACCTCCCAAATATCCTCATCTATAGGTCGATGTCGCCACTGAACCTTAACCATAGGGAAAACTCTAGAACACAACCGTCTAATAACCCTAGTCAAAGTGGAGACTAGCTCCTCAATGAAAGACAATCGCTCATCTATCTAAACCGACTCCCAATGAATGACATGAGACTCATCAGGAATGTAATGGGGAGACATAAAAACATGAAAAACTTGATAAATAACTGATAAAACTGAGGGCAAAGCTAACTCATAAGACACATCACCAATGGTCCGAATAATCTTAAATGGACCAATATACTTGGGACTAAGCTTGCCCTTTTTCCCAAACCTCATCACACCTCTTATGGGTGAAACTCAAAGGGAAACATAGTCACCAACACCAAATCTCAAGGTCCACATAAAACTTCTACCTACTCTGAGTCATTTAAAGTCTATCCTAAATGACCCAAACTCTATCCAAAGACTTACGAAGAAAGTTCATACCTCGAGATCTAACTTTAGCATTATCAAACCATCCCACTGGAGAGTAACAACTCCTACCATAAAAAGCCTCAAAAGAAGCAATGTTGACACTGGAATGATAGCTATTATTATAATCAAAATCTAATAAAGCCAATTATTGCTCCTACTGGCCACTAAAATCCATCACACATGCATGGATCATATCCTAAAACACCTGGATAGTCTGCTCTAACTGACCATCAATCTGGGGTGAAATATTATGCTAAGATCAACCCATGTGTCCAACTCACCCAAAAAAGTCTTCCAAAAGTTGGAAGTAAACATATAACCTCGATCTGAGATGATTTACACCGGCAAACCATATAGTCTCACAATCTCTTGAATATAGATACTGGCTAGCCTCTCAACACTAAAGAAGACCTGCACCAGAAATAAATACGAAGATTTGGTGAATCGATCTATGATGACCCAAATACTAACTGAACCATGAGAAGTGAAAGGAAATCCAATCATAAGGTCTATAATAAGTCATTCCCATTTCCACTGGGGAATGGGTAACATTTGAAGCAATCCACCTAGTCTCAACTGCTTGGTCTTCACCTACAGGTAACAAAGGCAACGAGCTATAAAATTTTCTACATCTTTTCTCATACCACCCCATAAGTAATGCTGCCTCAAATCACAACACATCTTAGTTACTACCAGATGGATAGAATACCTAGAACAATGGTCCTTATCCAATATCAATCTCCACTTTTGACACACAAATGCAGCCCCCAATCCTCAAAACACCATCTAAATCAAGAGAGGCTTCCTTAGCCTCACTACTCAATACTTTATCTCGAATTAATCTAAATCCTACATTATCAAATTGATGATCTCAACTCTTTACCATCAAAGAAGACCTAGCCTCCACAACTGCTGAAATGTACCCAGGTGTCAAAATATCGAGCCTAACCATTCGGTTAGCTAAAGACTAAATCTATATGAACAAAGGCCTCTCCTGGTTCAAAAGATTCACCAAGCTACCTATGATAATCAAATTTCATATCAAGGCATCCGCGACCATATTTACCTTGCTCGGATGATAGAGAATAGTCAAATAATAAACCTTAAGCAACTCAAGCCGATGACACTGCCTCATATTAAGATCTCACTGGGTGAAGAAGTACTGAAGCCTATGATGATCCTAGAAAATATCATAATGGACTCCATACAAGTAGTGCCTCCGCAACTTCAAAACAAAAACAACCGCGCACAACTCTAAAACATGGGTAGGGTAATTTCTCTTATGGGTCTTCAACTGACGAGTAACATATGTAATACCTTACCTTCCTACATTAACACAACACCTAACCAAACACCTGAAGCATCACAAAAATGCTAAAAAACATGCCCTCCATGGGAAAAGCCAAAATAGGAGCTGAAGTCAACAAATCCTTGAGCTTTTGAAAGCTTGCCTCACAAGCATCAGACCACTGAAAAGAAATATTCTTCTGAGTCAACTTTGTCTATAGAGATATAACAGATAAGAAACCCTAAGAAACACTAATAATAACCTGTCAAGTTAACAAAACTCAAAATCTCAATGGGTAAAGTTCATCTAGCCTAATCACGAATTGCTGCAACCATAGCTAGATTGACCATAATATCTTTCTTAGTCACCACGTGACCCAAGAAAGAAATAGACTCCAACCAAAACTCACACTTGGAGAACTTGGCATACAACTTTTCATCCCTCAATCTTTGAAGCATAATCAACAATTGATCCTCATGCTCAGCCTTACTCTTGGGATAAACCAGGATATTATCTATAAATATAATGACAAAGGAGTCAAGATATGGTCAAAATACCCAATTCATCAACTTCGTGAAAGTAGCTGGAGAATTGGTCAACTAAAAAGACATGACCAAGAGCTTATAATGACCATATCGAGTTCAAAAATATGTCTTTGAAATATCCGAAGCTCTAATCCTCTACCGATGATAACCAGATCTCAAATTAATTTTTAAAAACACTACAAGATCCTGAAACTAAGCATATAAATAATCAATTTGAGAAAGAGGATACTTATTCTTAATGATCACCTTGTTCAACTATTGATAATCAATACACATACTCATAGTCCCATCCTTCATCTTTACAAACCAAATAGGTGCACCCTAAGGTGATACATTATATCAGATAAATACCTTATCCAACAACTCTTGTAACTGGTCCTTCAATTCCTTTAACTCAAATGGGGGCATCCTATAAAGACAAATAGGAATAAGCTTGGTGCCCATCTCAACATCAATAGAAAAATCAGTAACACGATTTAGAGGCATACTAGGCAAATCCATTGGGAACACACCCATAAACTAACAGACAACACAAACAGAATATAAGGAAGGAGGTAAAACAACACTAGTATCACAAATATGAGCAAATCAAGATAAGCATCCCCTTTTTCCAATCTACGATCCAGAGCATGAGATATAATTCTTTTAGGACCTAATGAAGTGCACCCTTCTAAGCTCTCCTTGGTACAGCCAATGAAAATAAAGTCACGATCTTAGAATAATAATCTAGGATAACATGATAAGGATCCAACCAATACATACCCAAAATAATATCGAAATCAACCATATCTAACACAAGAAAATCTACCTAGGTCTCACAGCCAAAAAAAGTCATAACACAAGATCGAATAATTGTTCACTTTCATGCCAAAAATATGGTATAGAGTATGATTTTCATACCTGACTATCAACCTTCAATACTAGTCCCAAATGGACTTCCCGTCTTTTCGGATTACTTATCTACAATGAACATATATAGCAATCTAGTATTAGCAACCAAACGTCACAATTCAATTATTTAAATTCAACAAATTAGTGGTTGAGTTGAGTAGTAAGCCTTAATTACACCATAAAGGGTGTCATTTTAACCTTCTTATACTCCGATTACATTCACATGCCATGCAAATTCATACAACATCCTCCAATATCAAGTTTGGATTCATTTATCCTTCCAACCAATCCATTAAACCAAATTGAGCCATAGACATAAATAATCATCAATTCAATAGTATATGACCATATCAACCTTCCACAACTCAATTACCATATCCACCTTCCAAATTTAATACAACCAAACCATGCAAAATAGTAGATAACCCTATGTTCATCACCTTTCAATAACAACCAATACATATAATCCTCTATCACATATATTCATATGGAAGAGAACAAAGGCAAACAATATTCATACCTTAGAATTCACTTCTTGATTATGCAATCCTATTTGCACAAATAATAGGTGTCGTTCGAAGCTCTCGAGATGACAAACGCAGTTATTAGATTACTTTGGAATTTCTACGGTTGAATCAAAAGTAATTTAAAGGTCAAATTTGGCTAGGGTTTGTTCTTTCTCAATGATTGATAATGAAAATGAGTTTTTGAACTCATATACATGTATATATCCACATATTCCCGTCCATAATATAATAGGGAATGACCAAAATGCCTTTAAAATTTAAATAATGTCAAATCTGTCCTTTGGTGGAGTGTTTTGATAAGCTAAAGTAGATCAACCATAACTCTTTACTCCGATATTGGATTTGGGTGAAATTGGTATCGTTGGAAAGATAATTCAAAGGGATTTCATTTCATATAAAGTAGGCCAGCTAGTTCGTCTTGTACAAGGAGTTACGGTCGTTTGAAGTTGACCCTAAAAATCTGTTTTGAGAGGTTGAAGTAAAACGAGTATAACTCCTTACTCAGACGTTGGATTTGGATGAAACCAATTGAATTGGAAATAAGACTCAAAGATCTTTCTTTTCATAGGTCGCAACTCTCCCAGTTCATTATATTAAGGGAGTTATGATCATTTGAAGTTGACCCAAAAAAATTGGCTGGCCTCAGTAGTTTCGAACGTGCTCGATTATATCCGAAACCTATCCATTTTTGAAAATCTTTATATCGTTGGAAAGAATATTCAATAACCTTCGTATGGAACCATCGACGGGAGAATTCTGGTATAAATAAAATAAAAAAATTAATTTCATATAAATAAGACCAATACACGTACTTGAATACGCCAATATATGTACTTGAATACGGGGCGTTACACATATCCTCAGTGAGCTATAACTGCTCCATGTCCCTCCTAATCACCTCTCCCCAGTACTTCTCCAGGCTACCCCTACCCCACCAAAAACAATCCAAAGCTAGCCTCTCACACCTACAAACTGGGCATCCATACCCCTCCCCATCATGTGTCCGAACCATCTCAATCGGACTTCCCGTATCTTATTCTCCACTGGAGTCACACCAACCTTCTCCCTGATAGTCTCATTCTGAACTCTATCCCCCTTAGTCAGCCCACACATCCAACGCAACATCCGCATTTCCACCACCTTCATTTTTTGAATGTGGGAGTTCTTAACTGGCTAACACTCCGCTCCATACAACATGGCCGAACGGACTGCCACCCTATAGAATTTGCCTTTAAGCTTGGGTGGCACCTTCTTATCACAAAATACCCCCGAAGCAAGCTTCCACTTCATCCATCTCGCCCCAATACGGTGCGAGACCTCCTCGTCAATCTTACCGTTACCCTAAATCACGGACCCAATATACTTGAAACTATCCCTCTTACATACCATCTATGATTCCAACTTCACTACAACCTTATTCTCCAGCCTCACGTCATTAAAATTGTATTCCAAATACTCTGTCTTACTCCTACTCAACCTGAACCCTTTAGACTCAAAAGTTTGTCTCCACACCTCTAATTTATCATTCACATCCCCCGCATCTCATCAATCAAAACTACATCATCCGCAAAAAGCATACACCAAGGCACCTCTCCTTGAATACGCCGTGTCAACATATCCATCACCAAAGCAAACAAAAAGGGACTAAGAGTAGTTCCCTGATGCAATCCTGTCAAGACAGTGAAATGCTCTGAGTCTCCTCCCGCCGTCCTCACCTGAGTTTTATCTCTATCATACATGTCCTTAATTGCTTTGATATATGGTACTTGGACTCCACTCACCTCCAAACATCTCCAAAGCACCTCCTTGGGGACTTTGTCATATGTCTTCTCCAAGTCAATAAACACCATGTGTAGGTCCTTTTTCATTTTCCTATACTGTTCCACCAACCTCTGTACCAGGTGAATTGCCTCTGTCGTCGAGCGGCCAGGCATAAATCCAAATCGGTTCTCCGAAATAAACACTATCCATATTAGCCTCACCTCGACCACTCTCTCCCAAATATTTATAGAGTGACTCAATAACTTAATACCCCTATAGTTATTGAAGCTTTGAATGTCACCCTTGTTCTTATAAAGAGGGATTATAGTACTCCACCTCTAAGCCTCAGGCCTTTTTGTCGTCTTGAAAATTCCATTAAATAATCTAGTCAACCACCTTAAACCAGCCTCACCAGAAAACTTCCAAAAATCCTTTGGTATCTCATCAGGCCCCGTCGCCCTACCCCTTCACATCCTGCGAACAACATCTCTAACCTCCTCTACCTTAAAACATCTACAATAACTAAAATGTCGACACTCCTCTGAGTGCTCCAACTTTCCTAACCCAATAGCTCTATCCCCTTCTTTATTCAAGAGCCTATGAAAATACGAATGCCATCTATCCTTAATGTGGCCGTCCTCCACCAACACTGTACTGTCCTCCCCCTTGATGCACTTTACCTGATCGAGGTCACGACCCTTACTCTCCCTAGACTTAGCGAGTCTAAATAACATTTTCCCCTCCTTTCTCCTGTAACCCCGCATACAAGCTCTCAAATGCTGTCGTCTTAGCCGTCGTAACTACTAACTTAGCCTCCTTCCTAGCTAACTTGTACTCTTTCCTGTTTACCCACTTCTCTTTTTCGTCCTTATTCTCAACGAACTTAGCATATGGTGGCGGGTATGGAAGTGTTCTTTCCATGGCTTTCTTCTCCTCTTGCTTCCGTTTTTCCACTTTTTCAGGCTGCACCGTGCTGGAGGTGGCGTCCTTGACGTCAGGAGTAGTAGCTGCGACATCTTCTCCTTTTGCGTTGTCATCCATGTCCGCAACTACGTCAACTACTTTCTTACCTTTTGCTTAAGTTTCCAGTACCTTACCACTTCTGGTAGTGATGGCCATGCATAACCCATCATTCCTTGGGTTTTGCACAGTATCGCTAGGTAAAGTGCCGGCCTTTCTTTGATTGAGTGCTGCTGAAAGTTGGCTCAATTGCTGCTCTATTTGCTTGATAGAAGTGGAATGAGAATCAACTAATTGTTTCATGGAGGACAAATCATTGATTACCTCCATTACTCCGGCGCTCGTTGCTTCCACTCCTTTCAATAATTTAGCCATCATGTCTTCCATACTTCTAGAATTAGATGTGGTGGTGTCACGTCTAACAGGGGAAACGTACAAACCACTCTTTTCATTCTTGTTCTTCCAACTACCTTGGTACTTGTTTCCAGATTTATCATAATAGTTCCGACCTTAGTTTCCTTGGGTATTCCCACGGAAACCCCCCTGATTATTCAAGTAGTTGGCCTCCTCTTCCGAATCAGATTCGTCTCTTCCTTTTGATGCAATAACTTTCACTTTTTTGGTCTTCCCTGATAATAAATGCTTTGTAAGAAGATCCATTTGTGTTTTCAGATGCGCCATATCTTGATCACGTTCTTCTTCTCTTCTTCTTTGGTCTGCAGTCATGCCAATAGATAAAGTGGGGCTTGCTACCTCAGAATCCCTGGTATGCTAAGCTCGGGCTTGCTACCTCGGAATCCTTGGTATGCCAAGCTCTACTTTGTTTCGTCATACGATCTAGCATATTGCTTGATTGACCAAAAGTGAGGTCCATAAAAGATCCTCCAGCTGCATTATCCACCACTGGCTTAGTTATTGAATTCAAGGCTCTATATAATATCTCCATTAGGTGAACATTGGTCATGTGATGGTTTGGGCATTTCGCTAGCTTTGTCTTGAACCTCTCCCATGTTTCATGAAGAGCTTCAGTGGGAAGTTGACGAAAGTTGCTGATTTCATCTCTCAATTGTGCTCTTTTGGATGACGGAAAGAATCTTTCTAGGAAAGCGTCTCTTAATTGCCTCTAATTTGTAATTGAATCAGGAGTCAGCCCATTCAACCATAGTGTTGCCTCCCCAGACAGAGACAATGGAAATAGACGTAATCGAATTACATTCTGACCAACACCAGGATTGTCAAACGACTTGCATGTGGAAATAAAGTTGATGAGATGCATATTCGGATCATCACCTGCTAGTCCACCAAATAATCCCTTGAGTTACAATAATTGAATCATGGTGCTTGTGATGTTGAACTTGGCTTCGGACGCTAATGGTGGTGGAATTATGGCTCCAGTGGCTCCGGCACCATCAAGATCATCATCATCATCGTCGAAAGCTGGCTGCATAGGTTGGCGATCATACCTAAACCGAGCTTGTCGACCTCTTCGATTGGCAGGTGTTATGATTTCAGCATCACGCCTTGGGTTTAGTAACTTGTCATCTCCTAAATCCTCATCGTCAGGATTTGTTGCTCGCCCGGGGTTATCAATGTTTTGTTGGTGTACTTGGGCGGCGGCAAGAGCAGCCAATCTCGCCTGTTCCTATTGAGCAGCCATCCTTTTGATTTCTGCTTGTGCTTCCATTCGACCAATACGTTGTGGTTCAGGATTGATAGGTAATAACGGTTGACCAGAACTTCGAGTATGGGGCATGCACTAAAAAAAAACCTGCAGTAAACAAAAACAAAAACTGAAAGTGAAAGTACGAGAATCTTTGACCAAAGGGTCTAGTAATTATCACAAACTTAATTGACACTTGTATTCCCCGGAACGATGCCAATTTTTGATAACGCTCAATCTACAGCTCTCGTAGGAGTGTAAAGCAGTCGTTAGCAAATATAGAACCCAACCTGGGTTGGGTATCGATCCCTCAGGGAATAGCTTGGTCAACAAGTAAGCAACGATTACTAGACTTTTAGTGCAAGTCTCGTAATGAGGGGGGATTGTGATGTGTAACCAAAACAATAAAGTAAAAGCTGAAAATAGCAAAGTAAAAAGAGAAGGATTGTTACGTAAGTTGTAAACAATGAGAATTGAAGCGTTGGGGTTATGTCCACCTCCTGAGTTATATGTCTCTATTGACTATGAGTGTGTAGAATTCCGACATGCATGTGCTTATAGAGAATTGTATTCGATGGTAAATCCAGGCGTCTTTCGACCTATTCAAGGATTATTTCACTTTAACTCTTTCGAGCTTAAAGCGTGTCTAACGGTACAAATTCTCCAAGAGGTTAATCCAGTTACGGCACTAACTGTTTAATAGGGAATTTAGGTGGTGACCCTACTACCTTGACACTATCTCTTTTCCAGACAAATAACCTTTCTTTCGAACAAGTTAAATGTTATACTGGCGTATTCTTGCGTTTGCAACCGCAAAGAATGTAGATTAAGATGAAGAGAATAATGACATAAGCATCATACATGTCACGAACTCACAAACTCATAGCAATAGATAGTATTTCAGTTGGCTTCTATAACCCCAACAAAGAAGTTTAGTTACCCATGAATGGGAAGGAAATCACAATTGGCATTGTTGTTATACCACAATAATGATGAATTTCGTGTGGCTCAATAGGTAGGCGTTAGGCGTGAATTTCCTAGGCAACGTAACAATTCTCTAGTTGCGGAAATTAAGAATAGATGAATAGAAGAAGAAAAATAGAATTAATGGAAGAATTCGAAATTGAGAAGTAGAATGTATCTCTCCACTAAGGGAGGAATTGTTTGTCAGGTAGAATGTATCTCTCCACTAAGGGAGGAATCGTTAAACATCTCTAGCAAGATAGGGTATTTATAATACCCATATCCTAATCCTACTAGGCTAATGAAATATCTAACCAAATCCTACTAAACTAATGAAATACTTAACCCAATTGTACTAGGTTAATGTAATATTCTCCTAATCCAAATAAACAAATGAAATACTTAACCCAATTGTACTAGGTTAATGTATCATTATCCAAATCCAACTAAGTTACTGCAAGTCCCCAAAGTCTTCAAAAATGTTGTTTTAGCCCGGGACAGATTTTCCATGCATCACTTTTGGTCCTTTAGGCGTCCAAGATCCCTTTCCTTCCTTCGTGAGCTTTCTTTGGCATCAAGTAAGCCATAAAATGCTGAATTCTGCATCATTTATACCTGAAACTTTGCTAATCATGTTCTTTAGCTCACTTAAAGGAAAAAGGACTAAAAGCGCATGAAATATATACTTTGTTCTCAAAACGTGGAACAAATATGGGCAAAATATATCGATATAGGCGTGTAAATTCGCCTATCATCAGCATACGCCCCTTTCTTAGTCTCCACTTTCTTCTTAACCCCTTTTTTCCACCACCAATACCCCCGATGATGCCCATCCCAGCCTCTAGAAACACCCAACACCTCATTAGCATTCTCTCTGATGCACCTAGCTACCCTATCCCACATACTATCCACATCCCCCCTACATTACAACACCCCTATTCTCGCCAAATTCTCCCCTATCTCTCACATATTCACTAGCGTTAAGCTGCCCTACTTAATTCTTAGTCTACACTCCTCACCCCTTTTCTTTCTATCCTTCTTTACACCCAAATCCATAACCAAGAGCCTATACTGGGTTGAAAGATTCTCACTCGGGATGACTTTACAGTCCTTACAAAACACCCTATCCCCTTTCCTAAGTAATAAAAAGTCAATCTGGTTCTTGGCTATCGCACTTCAGAAGGTGATCGTCCTTCTTTAGGAAGCCCGAGTTCACCACCACCAGCCCAAAGGACCTCGCAAAATCAATAGAGTAGCCCCCTCTTCATTTCTTTCCCCAAAACCAAAACCACTATGCACATCACCAAAGCCTCCCGGTAATGCCCCATGTACCCATTGAAATATCCTGCTACAACAATCTTCTCCGAGCTAAGCACGCCTCTCACCACCTCATCCAAATCCTCTAAAAACCGCATCTTCTCCTCCCCATCCAAGCCCACTTGCGGCGCATAAGCACTACGAACGTTCAGGGTAAACCCCCCAATGAACAACTTAATAGTCATCATCCTATCGCTGATCCTCTTTACCTTTACTACCTGACCTCTAAGCTCTTCATCTACTAAGATGCCAACTCTATTCCTACGCCTCTCGCTCCCAGAGTACCAAAGATTGTAACCATTCACATCCCTAGCCTTAGACCCTACCCACTTAGTCTCTTGAACATACGCAATATTAATCCTCCTCTTTCTAAGAATCTTTACAAGCTCTATGGACTTACCCTAAAGAGTCCCTATGTTCCAAGACCCAACCCTCAGCCTACCAACTCTATCAACACGTCTTCCTCTACCGTCCCTGAGGCCAAACCTTTGCCTCCCTCCCACCCCCGCACTTTCCACTTCCCCCGCCTCCACAACAGCCCCCCACCCCAACCCCCTCGAATATGACCCTATCCAACCATCAATGCCCACAACCACTACTAGAAGAAAATATAAGAAAATATAAACAATGGTAGTGACAAAGCAGCAGCAGAAAATACAAGGCTCACACAAATTAGAAGAAATAATTAAGAAAAAAAACTAAACTCAAATAGGTAGAAAAAACAAAACCAAGGTAAGGACAAAACTAACAGTAAGAAAAATAGAGCACACTAATGGCCTGGCACCAAGGACAGCCAAACAAATAATAAGGAGCGATGCAAGTCACAAATATACTACAGCAGACATGCAAGTCAAGATACAAGAGATAGTACGATAAATAATATAAAGCAGTATAAGAGGTTCAAAAACACCAAGACAATAAAGACACCCTTAAAGCACACACTATATCCAAATTTTAAGAACATCAACTACTAGAAATCCAAATAATAGATAAGAAATCCCACGCAAATTATAAGCAACAAAAATATTGAAAAATCCCGTGATAAAATAAAGTTCAAGGGTTAGAAGTCACCGAAATACATATATCATGTAATCTGCTCTTGCGTGTTATGCTGGAACCAGCAAATTGGGTCGTCGAAAAGTCGTCGGCTAAAATCTGGACAGTAGTTGCAATATATGGTAGAGAGTCCCACCTGGATTTTATGGCTCTGCCGCCTTCACCACCGACATCTGTCGAACCGTTGAACCAGTTTGCCGAATTCCAGTAGTGCAAATATCTAAATATTAACTAGTGCAAATATCTAAATATCAAAGTTTAGATATCACTGGGGTAATTCTGCGTGCTTATGGACCGTTAATTTTGTTGTCAGAGTTGGTTGGTGAAAACAGCATTGCCGGAAAGCTATTGTCGGAATATCGCCGAATGTTGCCGTTGCTGGAGCGTCTACTATGCTTTATCGGATCTATATTTTGGTGACCGTCACCGAAGCCGATCCTAGTCCCGCCGGTGATATCCGCCACTAAAAAGAAAAGAGGGGGGCAGAGAGAGGGGTAGCTCGGAAGAGCAATGGAGAGAGAGAGAGAGAGAGTGAGAGCTTGAGGGTGGAAGGTAAAGAGGGTAACTTACCTTTGCTAGCGCTGACACTGGCTACTCGATTGGAGAAGACGACTGTTAGGTAAACATTAAATTTAGTGGAGGAGATAGAGAGCATTAGTGGAGGAGAGAGAGCGTTGATCACTCTAAGGGACTGAGTTAAGCTTAGAATTTTGCGGGGTCTTACAAGATCATCTCTAAATGGGTCAATACACGAATTAACAATCCCTCCAAGACTGAGGTAGAAAAAGTATGAGGAACTAGAGTGTAACCTACACCTCCAACATTCTCATTACAAGGCTCAGGGGAAGGTCCCCTAGCACTCCTCCTTGACGGGGTTGATCCACGGGCCTGTCCATTCTCTTGAGTCTGTCTGACTTGAGGCTCACCCTCTGGTTGAAGGCTCCACATCTCTAATCATGCTGAACCTAGTTGACATTATTTGCATAAAAAGAGTAAAACATAACTCAAAACGCAAGGTAGACAAAAAGATCACTCGATAAGTAATAAAATGAGGAAAGTTTCCTAAGGACATCTAATAGCCTCTTGAAGATAGATATGGATGTCTACGTACCAATCTGCAAGACTTGATTAGACATACCTTTCTTACAATGTTGAGGCAACTTATCCTGGCTACTCTAATGGAGATTTTTCATGACTCAAAATTTAAGGGTCATGATGGCACTTATCGCGGTGTACCTTGGAAAGTAAGCCTATCACCCAAACTGATACACAAAAGGGAAAATAAAGAAATACTCCTAAGGTAAGGAATCTAAAATAATGATATTGATAATGATGATGAAGCATGAGGTTGTTGCACAACCTCTCTATACACGTACGGAAGCAAACCTCCCGATATAGGAGCCACAGAGGGTTTCGTCAACCCATATACTAGCCCATTTACACCTACGAAGGAAAACCTCCCGACATAGGACACATTGGGGGGTTCGTCAACCCGTATAAAACCAATATCCATGACTCTTCTTTGACATAACCTTCAAAGAAGGTCTATAATATCCAATATCTAATACGAATATCCATGACTCTTCTCTGGTTCCCCCCTCAGAAAAGGTTTATAAAAATTTGATGCTCCTAGTATTTCCAGAGTCTCCAGTATTTCTAGTATTCTAGTATTTCTAGTATTTCCAGTGTTTCCAGAGCACATCCGTATGATTCCATGAGGATAATGATGCAATATCCACAACCAATTACAATACATATTTCTATAAGCAATCAATATACCAATTACGTGAGACAATAATCCATTCATTATTTCTAATCATTCATGAAATTCCCACTTGATTAATATGCCAATAGAGTATGAATACATCACATATCACAATTGATACCACAACAGGATATTCATCAAGAAGACACAATTATTCTCATGTATATAGGCTATCAATCATCACAGAGAAGCCCACTCACATAATATACCAAATACACCAATTACATCACATATATGCCCCTACTCGGGCACAACACAATAATATAGCCATTTTTTATGATTAGTTGCCACACCCTTAACGTGTATATTGAATACAAATTAACTATCGAGCACTGTATGAATGAAGCTAAGTCATAACCTACCATAAATGCCGAAATTGGTCTGCAAAAAATTTAACCCCTGACCTTACTTCTCATGAATGAACTAGAAATAAACTAAAACCAAGAAATATAGAATCTAGACATCAAAACAAGGCCAATGATACTCATATTGCCTATTTTAGGCTAGGGGTCAAAATGAACTCCCATAATGAGTTTTTGAAAAAGAAAGGCAAACTTGTAACTTTATTTCACAAGCATGTTTCCTATACTTTAAGGAACTTACAACTGAAAACCCAAGTAAAATTCAGTTAAAAACAAGGTCCAAATCAAAGAATAATTATTTTTAAACTTTATCAGGTAAAACCTTTAAAATCCATTTTAAAATCAAGAATCAAAGTTGTTTTGAAGATGAAGTCAAGGAAAAACAACTAATTATAGGATTAAGGACATTATTCAAGTGAAAAGGAGTGAAATTTGGGTTTAAAATCAAGCCCTAATATTTTTGAGGTTTTGAGAAATTAATCAAGAAATTTAACAAAGAAAAGGGTGAATTCTTACCTTAAATTCGTAAGAGAATCAAGAAATGAATGTTAATCTAGCTTCTTAAGCACCAACAAGCTTTACTTTTAAGCTCTCACACTATTTTATAGTTTGTCTCTCAAGAGGGAGGTGGAAAATATGCAGAACCGCGACCTAAGGGGTCTTTTTATACCTCTCAAGGTCCTCAAATGTTGCAATCACAACATGCATCTAGTACCAGAACCAGATGAACTGATCGCAATAAGAAGTATTACAATCACACTACCCTCATCACATGAGGTGCGATTATGGGCATACCAGAATACAATTGAAACTTGGATATTTTCCAACTTTCCACCAAGGCCTTGGGATTCATTCAAAATCCAATATATGCAAACGAACTATGTAACCATACTAAATTCAATGCTCCAGACTCAATGGTGATACTAGATTTTTGATAAGTCATCATTTTCACAAAGTTGACCACAAATCCTAAAATCACAATTTTCCAAATTGAGGGTTGAAATAAGATTTAAAAGCCGTAAACCAGATCAAATATATTACCACCCTAAAATTGACATTGTAGATATGTTGGCATAGTTCATTAGTCATCGATCGCATGGATCAAAATATAACCACAAAAGTTTATAATACGGTTCTCGAAGCTACCAAAAGCCATATTATAGCATCAGAAATTATGCCAATTACCCCCACACCTTAGAAATACCACGATTCAATTATGGGTAGGGGTAAAATAGTCAAATCACACAAGAACACATATTTCATCAATGTTTAGGTCATTACAGGATAGGTGTGCAATCGTTATATCTTATGGTTGCACAATAAGTCATGATTGCGACTCCCTATGTGTAATTCTAGCCCAAAATGGGGATAGCCATGGTACCAGATGACAACTGAAGAGTTGAAATTCTTCCAAGTCTCTACCAAGGCCTCGAGATTCATTCAGAATCCCATATATACAAATAAACTATGTAAACACACTAAATTCGATGTTCTGGACTCAATAGCACAATTGGATTTTCTATCCAAGGTCATTTTGACCAAATGTCAGTCCACACCCAAATTTCCAATTTTTTAAATTTCCAACCATTTGGTCGAAATGAGATTGAGTGTCTCAAAACTCAAACCAAAGGTCTATCTATCCTAGAACCAATTTTCTAGAGCAGCTGGTGCAGTTAGAATTTGCATCTGAGGTCATCTACTAGAAGTTTTGATCCGAGACTAAATCCTAACCAGTAAAAGCTCCAAAATAGGAAAATTAGCCTAAAATCCAAACGTAATATCCGATCACTGAATCGATAGTTCTGGTAAGTCATAAGTGGCTTGTAGCCACTGTGAATAGGATCAAAAAACAAAAAATATAGGCAAATCAAGGAAATGACCTAGAGGGTCATTATAGTTTAATATGCAAAAAAAAATTAGAAAATAAAAGGGGTAAATGGATGAGGCATAGTGGGTTTTATGTGTTTAAACCCTAAGTGGATCGGTGGGGTCATGGGTTTTATTAAACAGATAGGCTGAGTTAGACAACACAATGGTACTATCATCATTAGATACCATGATCGTGTATTTCTTTAGTAATAAGTAGGTTAATAGAAGATTTAACTTGGAAACTACGAATATTAAGGATGATCATCATATATAACCATGATCGTTTCTTAAAACCGTCAGTTTCTGTCTGTTGATGGGTTGTAGGAGAGTGATCAGACGATTAGTATCATGATTGTGACTTCTAGGTATGATCGTGATAACCAATCACAGGATTACTTAAAGATATCTATCCCTCAGGAATTTTCTCAAAGGTTTTCAGACGACTTGATCCCCAAGATCGTAGGGTTTTCCCATAACCATACAATCCTTCCATGGGTTCAGTTTGTAATTTGATTCAACATCTATTTTTTATGTGATCCCTGCACCATTAACAAATATTACCCTATAAAATATAAAGTAAAAAACATGGGTTGACTCTTATGAAGCATTTGATTTAACGTCATAGCATGATGTGGCTGAGTTGGTTACTCAGACTTTACCAATAAGAATATGGGTTCCTCCCATGAAGAGCCTAATTTAATGTAGCATAACCCAAATCTCTTAACTACTCAAACTTTGTTAAAGATCAATCTTTTGTATGACCATATTTTCTCAGTGGTAATTACATAGTGCTAGACACGCAGGATATTTACCTTGAACGGCTTAGTGCCATGTACTTAAATCTCAATTTCACCATGTCGAAATACTCTTACCATAGTGAATGATCGAGACCGTTTGGATTTTAGCTTGCTAGGAAATAAGTGGAGTCTAAAATTATAAAGCACGACCAAATCACTGGGTTGGAATTATCTTCGCTCAATCTTTTAATCATTATAAAACTTTACCTTTTCTTTGTATAAGGTTGAACTTTCATAGGCGCGAAGATGGAAATCATCCATTTCATTTATCTGCTCCAATCTCAATTTCCCTGCACTACTCCATTCAAGACTTAGCCTATTATATACCCACAATGCCTTGTGTTCAAGTTTGACAGGCAAGTGGCATGTTTTTCCATACACAAGCTGATATAGAGATGTGCCAATAGGAGTCTTATAGGCTATACAGTAGGCCCATAATGCATCATCTATACTTTTAGCTTAGTCTATCCAATTAGCATACACAACCTTTTCCAAAATAGACTTTATCTTCCAATTTGAGACCTCAACTTGCCCACTTGTTTGCGGATGGTAAGGTGTTTCTACATTATGTTTTCCATCATACTTATAAAGTAGGGTTTTGAAGAGATGGTTATAAAATCATCAAACGCCATCACTAATGATAGCTCGGGGCATACCAAATCTCAAAAATATATTCTTCTTTAGAAATATTGTAACACTCTTACCTTTATTTTTTGGAAGCAAATTTCCTTTCAGCCATTTGGAAACATAGTCAACAACCGCCAAGATGTACTTCATTCTATGTGATCTAACAAATAGGCCCATGAAGTGTATACCCATAAATCAAATAACTCAGTCTCAAGGATGGTCATCATTGGAAGTTCATGGCTACATGAGATGTTCCCTTTCCTTTGACATTAGTTACAAGCCCTAGTATAATCATAAGCTTCTTTGTAAATCATAGGTCGATAATAACCACATTGAAAGATCTTATGTGAGGTCCTCACACCTCCACGGTGATAAAAATGGCACGCTTCCAAGTTACTTATCATTTCTACCTCAGGAATATATCTCTGGATTATTCCATCTGTACAGACCTAAAATAATAATTAATCATCCCAAAAGAACTCTCTCACGTCATGCATGAACTGCTTTTTCTGCCGAAATGACATTCTTTAGAACCAAATCACTTACCAAATAATTTGTGAAATCCGCAAAATAAAGGATTAAGTCTTGTGATGCTACCAGGACCTGTTAATCTAGAAAAGTATCATCAATTTCAAGATCACCCCTAGTTTTAACATCATCTCATCCTCATGGCATGAAAAATGATCGACTATCTAATTCTTAGTTCCCTTTCAATTCTTGACCTTAAAATCAAATTCTTGTAATAGGGGTACCCATCTAATCAATATCAAATTTGCATCTTTATTTGCCATAAGATATCAAAGAGCTGCATGGTTAGTATGAATAATGACTTTGGTTCTAATCAAGTAAGACCAAAATTTCTCGAATGAAAACACAATAACAAATAACTCTTATTCAGTCACAATGTAATTTTTTGAGTAGGATCAAATGCTTTTCTAGCATAGTAGACCGAGTTTAGTATCTTCTCTTATTTTTTACATAAGACTGTTCCTAGTGCCATACCACTAGCATTTCACTTCACCTCGAATGGAAAGGTCCAATTTGAAGACACAATAATAAAGGTTGAAATCAAATTCTCCTTCAACCATTCAAATGCTTTTAGATAGGCCTCATAAAAAAAATTCACATCCTTTTCCTATAATATGTACAATGTATTAGCAAACTTAGAGAAGTCCTTGATGAATCCTCTATAGAAACATGAATGGCCTAAGAAACTATAAATGGCATTCACAGAAATTGGTAGATAAAATTTGTCAGTTACCTAAATCTTCACCTTAATGACTTTAATCCCCTTCTTAGAAATTCTGACCAAGTACTATTCTTTTTTTAAGCATTAAATGGCACTTCTCCCAGTTTAGCAATAAGTTAAATTCCTTACTTCTCATTAGAACTTTGTCAAGGTGTGCCAAGAAATCATCAAACAAGTCACCCATAATAGAAAAGTCATCTATAAAACCTCAATAGTGTTTTCCACCATGTCAGAAAAAATAGACATCATACAATGCTGGAAAGTAGTGGAAGCATTACGTAGACAAAATGATATCTTTTTAAAGGTGAACGTCCCATATGGAAAAATAAAAGTGGTAATATCTTGGTGTTCAGGAGAAATTGAGATTTGATTATACCCTGAATAACCATGTAGAAACAATACCATCCCTTACCAGCGAGACGGTCTAACATCAGATCCATAAAAGGTATAGGAAGGTGATTTTTCTTATTATATGAGCTTAACTTCCTATAATCCACGCAAACACACCATTCGGTGACTAGCCTCATAGGAATTAGTTCATTCTTCTCATTAGGAACAATAATATTCCACCTTTGTTTGGCACACATTGAACTGGGCTCACCCATTTACTATCAGTGATAGGACAAATCACTTCTGCATCCAACCACTTGATGGTCTCTTTGTTCACAACCTCTTGCATTGGTAGATTCAATCTCTATTGGTGCTCAATGTTAGGTATACAATCTGGCTCTACCTAAATTTTATGAGTACAAATTCCAGGTAGAATTCCAATAATATAGTGATGGACTATCCAATGGCCTTTTTGAACCTCATTAACATAGATACTAAGGTCTTAATCTGCCATTAAAATAAATTAGTTGCAATGATAATCGGCAACATATTATTGGCAGTTAAAAACATAAAGAAAATAAGAAAAAAGTGACTTGAGCTCTAAAATGGGAGGCTCTCAATAGATAGTTTAGCTAATGGGATCACTTTATTTTTCAAGTCAAGGTCTAACTTGTTTAGAGCATAGCTGTATTAACCTCTACCAATGAGTGCACTCACCATATCATCATACTCATTAATACCATCACTGTCAAAGTTCATTATTACTGCTGCAAATGCCTCAATGTCAAGTCCGTCCTTAGTAGGAACTACTAGCTCATTAAAATCTATGGTGTTAATCATTGAAATCACACAGATATCCTTTGGTTGTTTCGTGGATTGGCATACATTAAAATTATATTGCTCTTTATTCAACTAAAATTTATTTACCCCATTTCTATGTCAACCAATGCCCCATCAATAAAGAGGAAGGGCCTTCCTAATATGATCGAGACCTTAAAGTCAACCTCAAAATTCAGAATGACAAAGTCTGACAGAAATATAAAAGATGCTACTTTCACAAACATATCACACAAGATACCCACAGACTTCTTCATAGTTCAATATGCTATCAACACCCTCATAGAAGTTGGTTTTAGTGACCTTAACCCCAACTACTTGTAGAATTAGCAATATTAGGTTGATGTTATCACCCAAGTCATATAAGGCATGTGAAAAATTTAAAGACCCAATAGTACTAGAAATTATGAAATCTCTTAGATCTACCTTCTTTTTAGCTAAATAAGAAGAGGCAATCGTGCTATAATGATGCATCTTATACGCAGGCTTCAAACTCATTGTCCTCTTCTTTGTCACAAAAATTTATATGATTTCCTTTTAGCCCGCATTTGATATAGAGCCTTCATAAGTGGGACATTCACATACAAATACTTAAATATTAAAATAAACTTTTGATATCTATCCTCTTTAACTTTCTTCTTCAATCTTTAGGGAAAAAGGAAGAGGAGGTCATGTGTTGGTGTGACCTCCTTACCTTTTACTTTGTTTGCTTAGCCTCTTTTTCAAAAACTAAAGGCCTTTGAGATGCCTCTTTATTTACCACAATATTCTTATCTTTAGTATTATCCATATAATCAATGACCACGGGATCATTCCTCTTGTCATCAAACATAGTCCTAGGTGGATCAATAGTAGCCTACCATTTCGAGTAGTAATAGCTAAACAATGACTATCATTCTTAGGATTTTGAATAGTGTTTCTTAGAAGTATGACGGATTGACTCTAGTTAATGTGGAAAAAATCTACCCAAATTATTGCTCAAGCTATTTCATGGTAGTCACATTAGACTCCACCTTTTGGCTTAAAACTAAAATGTCTACCTTAATTTTCTTAAGGCAACTCTCTTGTATCTCTAAATCCTTAACAAGTTTTGCAAGAAAAGCCTCCATCCTTGAGTTTCCAAACTCTGCATCACAGTTCCCCAATGGAACATCAAGGCCACTTTTGTCCTTTTTATCAGTTTTTCACTTCCAATCACCATCTTTGTACCTACTTCTGTATCTATACCTATGCTAATTCTAATTGTCTCCATAATAGTTCTGACCTTGATTCCCTTACTTAGAGTTCTAATTGTCATGATTAAACCCTTGGATCAGAAGCCTGTCACCCTTCTATCAAGATATTTTTCTTTCTTATCAAAATTTGGATCTTCATAATGAGAAGAATTACCGCATGCACTCACTGCATTGATCTTTTTTGCTCTTTCTACTGCAAATTACTTTTTAGAATCTCAATCTCAATCCTTAGATGATCCACCTCTTGAGCCACTATCTTATCTAGTGATCTCTTCTCATTGGAGGCTCCAATTGCAGAAATACTGCCTGATTTGTCCACCTCCCGAGTATGCCACCCTCAATTGGTTTTTGTAATCTGATCTAAGATTTTAGAAGCATGCTCCTATCGCATACTAATGAATGATCCACCAATAATAGTGTACTATACAACCTTTATATTAGCATTCAATGCTCCATATAAGATCTTAAGCAAATTTATACTAGTAATCCAATGATTTGACATATTTTATAGCTCGTTCTTTAACCTCAACCATGTCTCGTGTAGTGCTTTTGAATGTAATTATCAGAAGTTAGATATTTTATTTTTCACTTGCAATATTTTGGAGGATGGGAAAATTGGTCCAAGAATTGTGTCCTCAACTCGTTCCAAGTAGTGATACATCCATGGGGCAACTCACCTAGCCACAAAGTAGATTCCCCCAACAGAAAGAATAAAAATACTCTCAGTTGGATCATCTTCTGACTCACCCTAGGTAGATTATATAAAGTGCAGATCCCTACAAAGTTCATAATATACATGTTCAGATTATCAGTAGGCAGGACAATAAACACCCCATTCAAACTCAGTAGCCGGATCATCACACTTATGCTATCAAACTTAGTACCTTGAGGTGATTTTAGAGGAATGATTGCACCTATTTCAATTGGATATACACACCCTAAATCTTCCTCTGTATCATCACAAGTAGGCAGATATTATTGGATACATTGTTTTACCCTATTTCTTTACAATCTGCCCCTCTTCTTGCCTAGCCCTTTCTCCTCTTGCTGCTCGTCGGCTAACTTTTTACCTAACATTTTCTTTTGCCATTAACCCAAAAGTGAACTATTCTTCAATTTATTGAACATGATGATGAATTGGTCAATTTACAACTATCGGGTCATCATGAACCTTTTCAAGCAGGGCTCTTTGATCTTAACTCCATCCTTTATTTTTGTCTCATAGTTCTCTCACGTTTAAGATCAAATGAAATTTGTAGATTTCCTTGACTCTAAGTATTAGGCATACATCAGTGTGTGCCCTAGAAAAATAGAAAATTAAAATCAGTAAACAAAGCCAACAACTCAACAAACACAATAAATCAACTCTGTAATCATATTCCTCGACAATGACACCAAAATTTGATGTCGCCCAAATTAGACATCCCAAAAATTATAAAACAGTTGCTAAATCAAATATAGAACCCAATTAGGTTAGGGTCAAGCCCATAAGGAATAGGACAAAACCTGATCACGTATTTATCAAGGTGAATTGGTGATTAAGTAAAAGAAGGGGAGATTTTTGTACAACAAGAGATTATCAGAATAATTGCTTTTGAATTTGTATTCAATAAGATATGAGTATTAGGATTATGATCCACATGATTTCATTAATCCACAGGTTTCTTGTGCTAGAAAACTATGCTAATGCATTGCATGCAAAATCTAACAAGAAAGGTTTATTTAAATGTTTTTTGACCTTGATTATATGGATTTCACTCATTTACTCCCAAACTCAGAGTGTTTCACTACGAACCCTTGTTCTTGATCTCAGATTAACTATCCCTGTCATGATTCTAGTTATTAATGAAGGTTAATAACTTTAAATCTCTAATTATTTCCTTTTCCTAATTTATACCTCTCTTCTGAGCAAGTCTAGAATATAGGTGAGTTCCTAGAGTGTGCACCCATTAGAAAAGCAATCATAATAAAGGAAATACCAATACATGCAAGTACACCAATCTAGAATAACTTGGGACTCAACCCATTTCATTATTTCATCGTAGTTTCTAAAATCCTAGTTGTGAGATTTAACTACTCATAGATGTAAGAACAGAAGAATGATTTATAGATGAAAGCATTATTATGAACTTACAATTATAAGTAACTCTAACATCTCATATTTATTGGAAACCCTAGGAATAATGTTTGTAAAAATTACAAGAATCTACCTTAGAACTTCACAAAATAATAATCTCCAATCAAAATAGTGCGTAACATATAAAAATAGCCCTACATATATTTATAGATAAAACAAATCCTATCCTAAACAAAAAAGAAAAATGGTGTCCGCTGCCTCAGACGAGAAGAATTTATGATCATGGTTAGATACCATGATCGTATTTTTGCTTTCATAGTTGGTATTTGGACTTGTTATCATTTAGTACTTCAAAGGTACGTGTAATACCCCAAAGATCCAAACAAATGTTAGCATCATGTTCTAAAATCATGCATCGTACATTATGGTTATTTGATAGTTTTATGAGTTAGTTTGATGTATATCAAAGTCTCAAATAACTCTCATCTATTAGAAAAATCAATATAATCCTCACCGATTGAAATTTTGATATGAATATTTCTTTAGTTAACTTCAAACGAGCATATATTTTTCTATACTCACAATTTTCTATCTCAAGACCCATCAAGTTTTGAAAAATTGAATTAGCTTTCCAATGATACCAATTTTGTACAAATTCGATACTTGGGTGAGAAGTTATGGCACTTTTAGTGAAAGCAGTAGCTCAATACGAGCAGCACCGCATCATGGTGACCTCAAAAAAAGTGTTCATCCTTTTCCAGTGTGTCACTGTAATAAGCACCACGTCACACGGAAGGGACATTTCGCAATTGTTACTTTCCAGTGAGTCTCCGCAATTGGCATTGCGTCGTGCTAGAGTGCTAGTTCGCACTCGTCAATTTCTAGTGACGTAATGCAATTCCAACACATCTCGTCAAACTGCATTTTTGCACTTGTCCATTGAATACAATTTCAACCAAATTCCAGTGGCTCACCGCGATGGTACCGCATCACGGTGAAGCCCAAAAATGGGATTCTAGTGACAAACTTTTTAATTATTTTAGGGGTAGTTACGTCTTTTTTTCATGACCCTAATCAGTCCAAAACACAAAATTAATGCCCTAAAAGCCTACTTAGTCATTATTTTATTCAATTACTCTCAAATTAAGATCTTTCTCTTTCAAATAGAAAACCCTAGCCTTCAAGATTTAAGATCAATTCCCAAGAAAATTTTCAAGAAACTCCAATAGTTCAACTACTCAGGTATGTTAAGTGTTCGTCCATAGGTTCCTTTCACCCATAGATCCCAAGTACCTAGTTTTAAATACAAATTTAAGATCTTTGCACATTATTATGATTTTAAATAGCGATCTTAACCATGAATTCCCATGAATTGCAATTCTATACCATGTTTACATGAAATTGTTGTTGTTTATCAAACCCCACATGTTCTAATATTGTTATTCACTGATTTAAATCATGATTAAGTGTTATTGATATCAAAATCATGCTATTACTCCAAGTTTCATACTATTCCCATGATTAGCTTAAACTATGAATATCAAGTGTTTGATAAAATGCCTACAAGAATGAATATTTGATAGAAGCTTTCGTGTTTTGTCCTCCAAGCTTAAGTACTATCTTACTATTATTGCTACTGAGTCCTGGGGGTTATGAATACCCAAAAACTTAGTTATTTACCTAGTCTCAGTAAATTCAGAATAGTTTCAAAATTTTTTATGAGCATTATCAGTTCAGTCAGTCATCAGAATTAGTTAAACTTAGAACAATTCAGCATTCTAAGTTAGTTTAGTTGGGAGTAGGATTTATCACCGGGCAAGTGCAGGGATGGAGGATTCCTTATTAGATATGCAGAGTCATTAGTAGCAGTCCCTGTACTCCAAAACTATGTATCCAGCATAGGATATAAGGAGTCACCCATCAGATTAGGCTTGACTACCTCGTAGAGGTCACCCATCAGTTTAGGCTTGACACCTTTAGTCCTTCGGGACAGTACATCAGTATAGTGGATCCACACAGCCATCGTTGGTACCCATGGAATGATACTAACACCCTTTTAATTGGGGTTACAGGTTGGACCCCAATTAGCTCAGATTGGGGCATGTCAGTTAGATGATACCTCCCACTGTCTAAGTCTAGTAATCAGTTCAGTAATTTATTTTCAATTGCTGGACCATAGCATACAAATATCAATGATTTAGTTATCAGATTTTAGTATTTTAGTATTCACAGATTTTATTCAGAACATGTTATATGCTTGGTCATGCATCCTCAGTTCTTACAGATTTCATGCATCCTCAGTATTTACAGATTTCATGTATCCTCAGTATCTATAGATTTCATGTACTCTATTCAATACTTCATAGTATATATATATTTAGATAGTTATTATTCATGTTCATGAAACCATGCATATCATCCTACCTCATTTAGCATACCAGTACATTCAAAGTACTGATCGCATACTCTTTTCTTGTGCTATAATGTATTTTATCATAGCTTTGGATACCCAGTTCTCGAATCACGCATAAATTTTCCAGACTATCAGCCATAATAGTGGTGAGTCCTTATATTTCGAGGACAAACTATTTTATTCTTATGCTTTTAATTCAGTAGCTAGACGGAGTTAGTTGGGTCCTGTCCTATTAACTCCCATTCAGTTAGTTTAGAGGATTTCAGATATTTTAGACAGTTAGTCAGTTCTTAGATTTTAGTTGTCATTGTTAGATGTTTTATTAGTATTATCAGTTTGGTTTATAGATTGTATCAATTTTATTACTTAAAACGTTATGGCATTTCTCAATTAAATTCCGCATATGTTATGTCATTATCAGGTTTACTCAATGCTCACAACAGGTGCCAGCTCATGGGTTAGCTTGTGGTCCCTCAGGACTATAAGCACAGTGTGGCACCCAGGGTGTACTCTCGAGGCATTACAGCATGGTGCTTAGTACGGTTCTGTGGTATCAATGTATGATCGTAGTAAGCTGTCGTATGATTATTTTTAGATTAATCTTATGTAGCCTTCATATCTTAGCCTTCATCCTACGATCATATGGTAAGATCATCGCATCAAAGTATGGTCGTGACTTGTTCTCATCTGATCATCTCACACATAGGCTTTGGAACCTTGTTCTCAAGCCTTCTTACCATGAAAACAAGGTACAGGCATGGATTCATAGTATAGTCGTGAGAATCTTTTATCTGATCAACTCCTGGAGACACTCTCTAATTCAAGGCACAATTGCCTTGGTTTGACCGTGTTCAGATCCCACAATTGTCATTCCTTTTGTATAATGCCCCTTTTCGTCCATTCTCTGAAAAATTTTATTTTCTAAGTCCCTAAGGCCCGCAACACCAAAAACATCAAATCAACAAAAATATGCTCTTGTACTTACAAATATTCCTTATTTTAAGCATTTAAGTGCCTCAAGTTCGCAACACATCACCACCTACTCCCACAGATAACAAATGACACAATACAACTATGAGAAGTGGTAAAATGGTCAAAAATCATAAAAATCTAAATTTCACTATATTGGTTATTACACACACTCTATCTTAACTTTTTAATATTATTAATTATATTAAACATAAATTTCTTCTTTTAATTTGTTACTTTACAATGGTAAGAGAAAATTAATTTTTTTCTTTTCAATTTTTTGCTTATCAGTATTTTTATCAAAACAATTAAAATATCTATCGTCAAATTTAATTTTGAAAAATAATTTAACCAAATAATTATTTAATTAATAATATTTTTTATAAAATGAGTTTAAAATGCAAATCAAGTGAATAAGGAGGAACCTATTTCCTTTGATTATCGACTCTTATCTTGTTGGCATTTCCTTACTATGCTCTCTTAAGCCTAACATAGAAGGGAAGGAACATGAAATGGAAATTGCAGCGTCTTAACACCAAAAAAGAGCAAATTAAAAAGGAAAAAGAAAATACCTGAGGGTTAAGAAATCAAAATATTTGACAAACAAGCCCAATAGTGTCACAGCCCAAAATTTAAAGGGCATGATGACACTTTTTGCGGCGTACCTTGACAAGTAAGCCTATCACTAAAACTGATACACAAAGGGGAAAAGAGAAAAATACCCCCAAGATAAGGCTTCTAGAACAAATCTAAACCATATAAGAATGACAAATGTGGAAAGAATAATCAACCATACAGCTAACACTCCAAAAACTTGATGTCAATAGTATAAGAATGTATCTAGTACAACTCAAATCCAAATGAAATACATAAGAGATCTAATAGATACAACTCTGTCTCTGAAAAATAGTAAATACATAGTCTAATGATAGAGAATATAGTAGAAGAAATCCAAACACCTGAAAATCATCCACTACCTTGAAAGCACCAATATACTCCCAAGTTAAGCAATGTGGGGTGCACTGAAACCTGAATATACACCAGGAGGGTACAGTAGGAGTGAGTACGATCCACTTGTACTTCATAGGTATCATAGGCCTACCGAGTAAAATAGAAAATAAGACATACAAAATACACAATAAGGGCATGCCACCTACAATTAGAAAATATCCCACAACGTAGCCTACACAGCTTGCTTTAATAGTTCTAATATATCACATATATTGCAACAAACACAGAAAAGACCACAATTGTACAATATAAGGACAAGGAAGGATAATATACATACAAGATCATTGAGTACAAGTATAAGAAGATAGAACAATTAGATAGGTATTAAGTCAAAGTAGAAGTACAATCACATCACAACCATAATAAATTAAACACAATAAGAATGATGTTGATGAAAATAATGATAATGACAATGAGGGTGAAGCATAATGTTATTACATAACCTACGTATACACCTACATAGGCAAGCCTCCCAACGTAGGACCCATGGAGGGTTTGTTAACCCATATACTACCCTATAACACCTATAGAGAAAATCCTCTTGACGTAGAACCATGGGGGTTTCATTAACCCATATACAACCAATATCCATGACTCTTCTCTGGTATAAAATGTCTATAAGATCCAATGTCCGATACCACTATCCATAACTTCTCTCCAGAACCTCCATCAGAGAAGGTCTATAAAACTTTGATGTTCCCATTATTTCCAGAGTCTCCAGTATTTTTAGTATTCTAGTATGTCCAGTATTTCCAGAGGACACATATAACTCAAGACACAAATCAAATACACATTCAACAACAACAAGTATATATAAAGCATACAACAAATAAGTAAAATTATGTGTATGATGCCATGACGATGATTATGCAATGCCATGAGGATGATGATGTAATATTCACAACCAACAACAATACGTATTTCCACAACCAATCAATATGCTAATTATATGGGCCAATTATCCGCTCATTATTTTCAATCATTCATGAAATTCTCACTTGATTCATATACCAATAGAGTATAAATACATCATATTTCACAATTGATACCACAATTGCTTTTCAACAAGCAAACCTAATTATTCTCATGTATATAGGCTAGCAATCATCATATATAACCCCACACGGTCACACATAGCACATAATATACTAAATCCACCAATTACATCATATATAGGCCGCTGCATGGGTAAAACATAATAAGATAGTCATTTTTCATGATTAGTTCCCACAACCTTAACATGCATTTTGTAAACAAATTAACTACTTCCAGTCTGAAAAAAGTTATGCCATAACCTATCTCAATGCTAAAATCGGTCCGTAATAATTCACACTGCAACATCACTTCTCATGAATGATCCTAAAATCAACTAAAACCAAGAAATATAGAATCTATGCATCAAAATAAGGCCAATGATACCCATATTCCCTACTTTTGATTGGGATCAAAACGGATCTCCAAAATGGGTTTTTCTAAAACAGAATGGCAAAATCATAACTTGTTTTAAAAAATGTATTTCCCATATTTTTAGGAATCTACAGTTGAAAGTCCAAGTCAAACCGAGTTAAAAATGAGGTCTAAATCAAAGAAAAGCCATTTTTAAACTTTATCAGGTAAAACCTTTGACATCCATTTTAAAATCAAGAATCAAAGTTGTTTTAAAGGTTAAATTGAGGAAAACTAGTTAACTTATAGGATTAGGAACATCATTCAAGTAAAAAGGAGTTAACTTGGGGCTTAAAATCAAGTCCTAAAATTTTTGGGGTTTTTGAGAAATTAATCAAGAAATGCAACCAACAAAAAGATAGATTCTTACCTTAAATCCTTAAGAGAATTGAGAAATGGATGTTAATCTAGCTTGACAAGCACCCACAATCTTTAATTTTAAGCTCTCACACTATTTTTGGGTTTATCTCTCAAGAGGCAAGGTGAATAATGAGCAAAATCATGGCCCAAGGGTTCTTTTTATACCCCTTCCAGGTCCTTAGATGCTACAATTGAAGCATGTAGGCTGTAAAGTACTATCTGGTGCCAGACCCAAATGATGCAATATACAAAAATGAACTATATTACTATACTAAATTCAATTCTCTAAACTAAATGGCTATATCAAATTTTTAAAAGACGTCTTTTTCACACAGTTGACCCCCAAAACTCAAAATCACAATTTTCCAAACTAAGGGTCAAAATGAGATTTAAAAGACATAGAACCATACCAAATATGTTACAGCCCTAAAATCAATGTATCGAATGCGTTGGCACAGTCCGTTTAGCCATCTTTCACACCGATCAAAGGATAACCATAGAAGTCCATAATAAGGCTCTGGTGACGTTCAAGCTATAACTCTACTCTAAAGATGATATAGTCATTTCCAAATATAGAAACCCAATATAGGTTTGGGTCAAACCCCAAGGGAATACATGGAATCATGGCTCTCAGTTGTTATAATCAACAAGTAAAACTGGAAAGTAAATAGGGGGTTTTGAATATCAATGTTGAACTAGTAGAAAACATCCACTTCGATTGTATTTAGTCATAGGTGAACACTAGGATTGTGTTCCCACTGGTTGGTCAAATCCATAGTTTTATCGTGCTTTGTTGAGCCAACCTGATACCTTGCATACAGAATTGATAACTTATGTACCTCCTATAGTCTTTTGGATGAGTAGAGTGATTTCACCCTTCACTTTTTGAGTCTCAGGATGTTGTCTTACTAACCCTTATCTCGATCCCAGTTAACTATTACCTTTTGAGTCTCTAGTTATTAGATAAAATCTTATGATCTTACTTAGATAAAACCTACTAGCATAGATCAATAGTTAAACTCCAAATTACTGTTGTCATTATTGTTTCCTTGTCACTCCTCCTATTTTGGAGTAAGTAGCAATAATCTAAGCGGGATCCTAATATTTGGAACCGCTAAGATAACTATTAAAGTAAAGATAATACAATGCATGCATGGTTATCAGTTTAGAACAACAATAGCACTTCCCCTACTCTATCAATCCACCAGGGTTTCCACAACCCTAGCTAAGGGCTTTTAGCTACTCATGATTGTGAAGTAATCAACAACATTCATGATTGAAGGAAGAAGATGAATTCACAATAATCACAAGTAAAAACTCAAAATCGTAACTGAATTAATCAATCAAAACTAATACAAGTGAATTCCAACATTAAAATCAAAACTTGGTATAAAAATATATTTGTGAGTATCAACAGTGTGTAACTTCTACTAAAAAAATACATAAGGGGTATTTATAGTACATGAGAAAACCCTAAAACCAAAGCCCAAATAAAAAAGTAGAAAAAAGGGTCGGTGGCTACATGTAGTCTCTACATGCGCCCTATCCTTGGGTGCATATAGTACATGCAGCCTATAGGCTTGGCGCATGTAGTGACCGCATATGCCCAGACCAAAATTCCCTATAGGTTACCTCACAGGATTTTGGACTTTTGAAACATGTTTTTCCTATATGCGGTCCACATGTGCTACATGCGGTCCGTATGTTGATGTACCATGTGCCAGAAGTTATTTTTTCAACATTTCTTCAATTTCCGCACATGCTTTGATTATGATCATTCTACAAAGTGTCCCAAACATCCATAATTTCTGCCATAAGTATCCAAAAACACCTTTTTTCATCTTTTCAAGAACTTAACATCCAAAATATGATTTTCTGCAAAACATACCCAAAATGCATCATATCTAACAAAACAACCTCAGAAACTTGGATATTTTCATAAGTTTAAGCATCGAAAGAGCTATATTTCTATAACACATCAAACCCTCAACTTAGAACATTTGTATGTCCTCAGGCAACAAAACACAACAAAACAAAACTAAATTAAACGCGATGCTTAATTAGGAAAATCTAAGCTATTCAAGGCAGTTAATCAATACTTTAAGCACAAATCACAACATATTCTCCTATCTTACTAGTCAAAACCAACAGTGTATAAACATAAAGCACAACAATGTGACACAATGGGATCAAGGTATGTTATTACATTAGCAACAAACAATCATGCATATGCACAAGTTACACTACCCAAACATGTAAGCATCTAGCAATATGACTCATGTTCCCTCAAAACAAAGATGTCCCACTTACTCATATAAAATAATGCATGTCAATGAAAGGAAAGTCAAGAGACACTCACACTCAGAAGGTAAGTTCCAATCAATATACATAAAATACCAGAGGCTTGCCCTTATTTTCTTTACTTTAGCATTCAAGCAATCAAGTTAGAATCACTATAGGACTTTTCTCAGCTTGTAATGTAGGCTTGGGGGCTGGTATGGTACATATGAACATATCAAGTGACTATGCCTCCTTAACACAACACTAACCTTAGGGTCTCACTTATTAACCAATTTTCTTTTTATTCCTCCCTTTTTTCTCCCTTTTTATTTTAAACAACATTTGGTTGGGTATGGTCTTTTATTCCTTCATTTTCATTTTTTCACACTTTTTCTTTTTCTCTTTTTTTAGCTTATTCTACTACACCCAACCCTACTTTTTAATTCTTTTATTTTTCGTTCTTCATACCCAGTTTACATCATGCACCCTTATGATAGCCACCCTCAACTTAGGAAATTTTTCTGAGTTAAGGTGCACAGTGTCCAAGGAGGACCAGGGCCAAAATAGGTTCATTGTACCATAAAATGGAAATGTGGTAGGTGAAAATAATAAAAATAGGCCATAAGGTTCAAACTTAGGGATCAAGGGAGACAATTCAAACATACAAGATCATTTAGGCTAAAAGTGGACTAAAATAAAAGATAACCTATCATCCTTTCATAATCGACCATCCTTCAACCCAAAAAATACCAATCAGGCAAGTTCTGAATTCATTACACAAAGGGAACTATGTAAAATCTCACACACACATGGCACAAAGTCAATATTACAAACTTCTACTTATCTGGTTTATGCAATTGTTAGCAAGTGATTATCATGTCCTCAATCCTAATGTCATAACAAGATCCATAATGCTCACACATATATACATTTATAAGTTCTAAGACACACTTTTAGAGAGGTATCATTTTTCTTAAAACTCAATAAAAACATTATTACAACTCTAAATACTTCAAAATCTCCTAATTACACAAAATCACAACACAATGCGAAAAAAATTAATCTAGATATGTCAGTTCTACAACCCTACCACAATCGACAGGAAAAAAAGCACGATAATAAAAATCCACAGAAGCTATGATATACCCCACCCCAACTAGAAACTGCACACGACCCCCAATGCACTAAAATAATATAAATCATTGGGAATGAGGACATACCTGGTACACAGTAAGTGTTCATGTCATGATTTTCCCAAGATGGGGTATATTTATTAGCGGAGGCCATGGTGATGGCGGTTCACTATGATAAGATATATCCCCAGCTACCTTGACATGCCTCTGCCGATTAACAAATGCAGTCTCTGTTGAATCATGGGTGGCCTTTTTTATGGCTTTCTCATATGGCCTATTTGGATTTTGAAGGTCCCTCTCTCGTCCTCTCTTAGTCCCAACTATAAGGACCGCCACATTATCCAAAGTGAATAAATCAAATTGTCTTAGGACCACACAGAGGTGATGGCTGAATAACTAGAGGGATAACTAATATATGGCTCTCAGTGAGAGAGCGTACCTCTAATATAAGTAGGTCTACCTCCTCCCTAATGTTTTGTAGACCTGATATGTTGATCCCGCTGAATTGGGTTGATACTCAACCCTCAAAAACATCTATTCATGAGTGCAACTTAGCTCGTAACTATGACATCTTAGCCCAATGCGCAAACTGCATTCTTATTAATAGTGTCATCACCTCTATTCTCCCCTCAATACCTGGTATATCTGGCATACTAACATTTATAATAACATTCTTATTAATAGTGTCTATCACCGACACCACTCGCATATCATTTGGCTATTGTGCTATCATACGCACATAAAAAACTAGATGCTCATCATTCAGTTTGAAGGTGATCTCCCTTAAGTCCATATCAATCAACACCCAACCACTAGATATCAAGGGTCTACCTAATATAATAGAGGCTTGAAAATTCATCTCACAATCAAGAACCATGAAATCAATGGGGAACATAAAGGATGCAACCCTTACTTGTACATTACACAAAACACCCACCAATTTCTTCACAGATGAATCAGCCATCAATAGCTTTATAGAGGTAGGTTTGAGTTCCCTCATCCTCAATATCTTGTATACATCCAGTAGCATCACATTTACTTATGAGCCCAAGTCACATAAAGCCTGTTTCATGTTCAAAAGCCCAATAGAACATGGAATAGTGAATGCTCTGGGATCCTTCTTCTTTTTTACTAATGGTAAGGGAGGACTTGCACTATAATGGTGCATATTATCATTGGACTCGGTGACCCAATCCTCACTTCTATCATACTCAAACTCATCATCACTCTATATTAATTTCTCAGACTCTCTCTTGGGTGTCTCATCTCTCTCAGCGCTATTAATTTTCAAATCCTCAATAGTAGGTACAGGGGGATCATCAGTAGTGGTACCAGAATTAGTGGTGATAGATAGATAATGACTAATGTTCGAAGGATTCTACACTATCTTACGTGGGAGGGTACCCAACTGCCTTTGATTCAGTATTGCTGACACCTTCCCAAACTGGTGCTCCAACTGTTTGATAGCAGTGGCATGAGATTCAAACTTCTAGGTAAAACCTAAAATTTCATCCTTAATCTCCTTAAGCCTATTCTCTTTATTTTCTTGACCCTTTACCAGCTTAGTCAGTATTTTTTCCATTCTTGATTCTGTATCTCGTCTGCCAGGAGGAATATACCTGTCTCCCTTCTCTTTGTAATCATTTCTTCTTCTCCATTCACTATCTCTATCCCTACTGCGGTCTCTATATCTATCATTATAGTAGTTTTGACCTTGGTTTCTTTGCCCTTGGTCTTGTAAACCCTCTAACTGACGATCCAGAGACCTATCCTCGTCTTCTAATTCAGACTCATAAGCTCTAAAAGTTGCACCCTATGCTCCTACAGTATGAACTTTCTCAAAATTTATAGTCATAAACCACTCTACTAGCAACCCAAGATCATTCCTTAGTAGCACAATCTCTTGTTCTACAGAATCATCAACTATTCTCTAGTCACCAGCAGCTCCAATAGCATAATTGCCAGAACCCTTCTCTGCCTCCTAAGTTTGCCACCCTCAATTAGTGAGAGAGATCTAGTTGAGAATATCTAAAGCTACCTCCCAGCATAATTTCACAAGATCTCCTCCAGAGATAATTCTACCATGGCTTTGTGTAATGCCCCATATTTCCTTAGCTTAAGATTAACTCTTAGTTCATGAGTTATCAAATATAATAATTCTGAAATGCTCATTATTTTTTAGTTTATACCTTCCATTGCATAGGAAATTCAATTAGATTTCCAATGGTATAAAATTCGCCCAAATTTGATAACTGGATAAGAAGTTATGGCGACTTTAAGTTCCAGTCTTTAAACACCGTCATTTTGATCACTAGCGAATCGCGGAGCCAGTCTAAATGATAATTGTCAATTTCTAGTATGACTCTAGAATCTTACCATATCGTAGAGGGATTCTAGGTCCCAATTGTCTAATTCCAATAAGGGATCGCAATATTGGCGTGTCGCTCCAAAGACCACTTCATATTTGTTAATTTCCAGTAAAACAACGCAATTGTACCATGTCATGCCAAGCTTACAGGTCTCATCCAAGGTGGCAACGCGATACCACCATATCGCACCACCATACATTATCCCTATTGGTAATTTCTAGAGACACAACACGATAGCGCCACGTCGAGCCAAGGGTAAAAATCGAGATATTTCAGTTAATTCTGAGATTTAATTTCTAAGGGATTTTAGGTCTTTTCCCCTTATTCCAGTCAGCCTAAACACAGAATTAAATCCCTAAATAGCCTATTATACCATTATTTGCTCACTTATCTCAAGAAATAAAATCTTTATCTCTAAAATACAAAACCCTAGCTTCAAGAATCAAGGTCAAAACTCAAGAATTTCTTCAAGCACCTGCAAGAACTAATAACCCAAGGTATGTTAGGAGTTCATCTATGGGTCCCTTTCACTCATAGAGTCCAAGAATCCATTTTTAAATCTTCAAGATTTATGATTTATGATTTTCATGCTTGAAATTGAATGTATTCATGTTCATGATAGTAATTGGGATCCAATGCATGTTTAATTATAAATTTCCATGAAATTAAGATAGTTATGTGGCGGATTATATGAATTTCATGCTTCGCCCTTGAGCTTGAACTTGAATGTTGTATTTATGATTACATGCATTGACCATCATCATGTGAAATACTCTATGCTCTCCATGTGTTCGATAAAATGCCTATGTAAATAAAATAGTGCCATTATAACATGATAGCATGTATTCCCCATTCATGTCTAAGTAGATGCATTGCAAGTGATTATTTAAATGTCTCTATGAGTGAATTATGGACAAGTATACATTGTTATGATTTTCAAGAGTATATTATGCTTTATTTTTCACGCTATAGAGTCCTGGGGGTATTTAATACCCAATAATTTAGACATGTTTCTAGAGCCAGTGTCAGTTGTAGAATCTCAAACATGTCACGATCAATAGTACTCTCAATTAGTTACAAAACTTAGGAAAATTCAGTAAACTCACTATCAGTTCAGTGTATTTTAGTTGGGAGTAGGATTCAGCACCGAGTGAACCCACGGATGGGGTATCACCTACTAGTAGAGGGTGCAACATAGGTTGAGACATCAAACCTTCCAATTGAGGGTTGATGAGGTGTTTTAACCTGACAAATGAGGGTTTTACTATTCTTATTAGAGTACCTACCATATGAGGGTAACTCTTCAGTGTCTTTACCCGTGGCACGGTACCAACACTCTTCTAACTGGGGTTATAGGTTGGACTCCATTTAGCTTATTTGGGGTATGTTGGTTCAATGATTACCTCCCACAGTCTCAATTTTAGTCTTTAGAATAGAACTCAATTTAGTTCTACCTTAGTATCAGTAACTCAGTTATCAGTAACTTCAGCTATCAATTACTCAGTATCAGAACTCAAGACTTAGCTTCAAATAATCTTAGTCATAGTATTTTCTTATATGTACATTAGTACATACTCAGTATTTACATTAGTGTCAGTTATCCATGTTCTCTCATGTTCAGTTATTCTATATCATACAGTCAGTTATTATTCATGCATATGAATCCTTGCATTCATCCTTAACTTATCTAGCATACCAGTACATTTCACATACTGACACATACTCTTTCTCTGTGCTATGATATCTTATATCATAGGTTCAGACACTCAGTTTCCCGATAACGCATAGATAGATTCAGATTCAGTCAGCAGTAGTAGATTAGGAGTGAGTCCTTATCATTTGAGAATATTCTTTTATTTCATTATTCAGTAGATGGAGTTAGTTGGGGGATTGTCCCCTCAACTTCACTTTTAGACAATTTCAGATTAGAGGCTTTTCAGACTAGTTTTTAATCAGTATTCAGTTTTACAGATTGTTATTTTAGTTGATATACTTTATCAGTATTTCAGATATTTTGAACCTTATAGCATTTCAGACTATTTTTTGAATTATTACAGTATCATGTTTCAGTACTCACAGCAGATATCAGTCATGGGTTAGGTTGTATTCCTTTAGGGTCGTAAGCACCGTATAGCATCCGAGGTATAGACTTGGGGCATTACACTTTGGAAATGATGGTCAGGGCTCTATAGAATAACTCCAACAAGTTCTTCCCCAAAATCCAATGGTTGGGCACTATACTTAGCTTCTTCTTGAACTTCAACCATGCCTCACATATAGATTCGTATTTTAGTCACCTAAAAATATAACTCTTGTCCTTCATCTGCAATATTATAGATGGAGGAAAGAACCTGCTCAAGGATTATCTGCGTAACATATTTTATGTAGTGATAGATCCTCTTGGAAGTTCTCCCAGCCATAAAGATGATACTCCAACAAGCAAGAAGGGGAACAACCTCAATCTAAGTGCCTCCTGATCTACCCCAACTATGGTATATGAAGTACAGATCCTGGTAAAATTCTCCAGATGTATGTTTGCATCATATTTAGGAAACCCCGCAAACATACCCTTTAAGTATAAGAGCTGGTTCATAGCATTAGAGATATTAAACTTGACATCAAAGGGCAAGATAAGAGGTATAATGGCTCCAGTCTCTGGCGGCTCAATGTATCCAATATATTTTTCATCATCTACATATGGATACGCATACTAATATGTTGGGATCACTTGAACACGGGCACCTGTAGCTTTATTATGATTTCCACAGAGTGCTACTCGGTGGTCTTCTTCTTACCTCTGCTCAACTAACTCTACCTCCCTAGCTGTCTGGTGGATTCTTCTGTTGCCATCATTTTATTTTTAGATTGAGCTAAAAGCTTAACAACATGTCGAGCGGCAATATCCTATACTTATTTGCGAGGAGGGAGAGGCACATAATCACAAACCCCTTCGGGAATATCATCTCTTTTCTGTCCCATCATTCTACTAGGTGTTTATATGATCCTCTATAGATTCAGATTCAATGGGTGTAAGGGATTGCCTCTACTCCATGAGTTAGGCATACACCGGAATATACCCAACTAAGAATCAAAACACAAAGACACATAAAATGCAACAACCTTAATTCATAAATCAACATCTTATTTCCCAGCAACGGCACCAAAATTTGGTGACGTCCAAGCTACAGTTTCACTCTAAAGATAATAAGGTTGTTGCCAAATATAGTAACCCAACAAAGGTTGGGGTCGAATCCTGAGGGAATACATGGAATCGTTGCTCTCAACTATTGTAATCAATGGGCCGAATTGGAAAGTAAATAGTGGGTTTTTAATATCAATGTTCAGCCATAGGTGAACATTAGGATTGTGTTCCCTAGCTTCTCAACTCCGTAGTGATATCCCGCTTTGTTGAACCAACCCGATACCTTGCATGCAAAATGGATAATTTATGTATATTCTACAGTCTTTTGGACAAGTAAAAGGATTTAACCTTTTACCTTTTAAGTCTCAGGATGTTGCCTTACTAACCCTTCTCTTGAAACCAGTTAACTATTACTTTTTGAGACTCTAGTTAGATAAAATCTAACCATCTTACTTAGATAAAACCTCGTAGTGTTGATCGACAGTTAAACTCTAAATTACTGTTGTCATTATCTTTTCCTACTCACGACTCCTCTATTAGAGTAAGTAGCAATAATCTAGGTGGGATCCTAATATTTGCAACCTCTAAGATAACTATTAAAGTGAAGATAATACAATTCATGCATAGGTATTGGTTCAGAACAACAATAGTAATTCCCCTGCTTCGTCAATCTACCAAGCTTTCCACAACCCTAGATAAGGGTTTTTAGCTACTCATGCTTGTAAAATAATCAACAATATTCATGATTGAAAGAATAAGATGAAATCACAATAATCACAAGTAAAAATCCAAAACCATAACTGAATTAATCAACCAAAACTAAGACAAGTGAATTCAAGTACTAAAATTGAATCTCAAAATCAAAATATGTTTGTGAGTATCAAGAGTGCGTAACTTTTACTAAAAACACATGATCTACATTTATAGTAAATGAGGAAACCGTAACACCAAACCCCAAATAAAATAGGATAAAAAATGGTTGGTGGTTACATGTGGTCTCTACATGCACCGTTTCCTTAGGCGCATGTAGTACAAGCGGCCTTTAGGTTAGGCACATGTAGTGACTGCACGTGCCCAGACCAAAATTTCTTGCAGGTTAACTTGCAGGATTTTGGACATCTTACACATGTTTTGCCTACATGCGGTCTGCATGTTGACTTAGCATGTGCCAAAAGTTAATTTTTCTGCTCTTCTTCAATTCCCGCTCATGCTTTGATCACAATCAATACAAAAAGTGTCCGGACATCCATAATTGCTCCCATAAGTAGACAAAAACACCTTTTTTTTTTATCTTTTTTCACAAACTTAGCATTCAAAATATGATTTCCTGCAAAATATATCTAAAAACGCATCATATCTAACAAAACAACCTTAGAAACTTGCATATTTTCATAGTTTTAAGCATCGAAAGTGCTATATTTCTATAGCACATCAGGCGCTCGAAGCTACCAAAAACTACAATATGGCATAAATGGCACCAAAATGCATTGGGAACTATGCCAACTAGTCCCACACCTCAAAAAGACCATGATACAACTATAGGGAGAGGTAAAATAGTCAAATCACACAAAAACACATTTTTCACATATAATATCAAAATTCAGGTTCTTATAAGTAGATCACGAAGTTCAACCTCAACAAACTATAGAAATTATTTGGAACCTTGAATAAAAAAATGGTGTGAGGAAGAAGATCAATAGATAGAGGAGAAAGGAAAAGGATATCCATAAAAATCAAAATCAAAGATGGGACATACAAGATAAAAGGTAGAGAATAGAGAATAACACCTCAAAAGGATTGAGTGATAGTAATCTCTCCAAAATCAACCCTTAAAACTAAGGATAAGAGAGCTGGAAAAGAAGAAGATGGAGATTTTAGAAAGTTATATTATTGATTTTACTTTTTCTTTTTTTAATAGTTTTGGTTTAGATGCTTTATGTTGTATGACTTTAGCAACACAGTAAATTGTTAGTGGGACTGTGGCCTATTGTTATTTTTTTGTTGAAAGAAAAGATTTTATTTCAAACTAGCATCATTTACAACTTTAGCTCTTTTTGGACTATCGAGCTAGTTCTCGTAAAATCCCATACTATGCTGCAACAAATACACCAAGAAAATTATACAACTTATACAAGGTGTTTTCCATTCTCTCTTAAGTGTTCTGCCATTTCCAAAATGATTGATCTATATGATGTTATTGTAATTGTCCTAGCGGTCAAGATACTTTTTCTACTTTTTTCTTGAATCTCTTGAGTTTCTCATAGTCCAAATGTGACAGATAGTCATAGCAAGGACAAATCTCAATATGTTTGTTTTTGGTATACCTTTGTGAATGGTTGTTTATAGCCATATAACTTATTCTATCCGAGGTTGTAATTATTTGTGAATGTTTATCCAAAGAAGCATAGTAGACCAGACAAAGATGAAGATTGGACATCGAAGGAAAAGTGATCTAATGTCTCTATGACTGTTGACTTACAAAATACTTGAGTGATTTTTATTCCCCATTTGGCCAATCAATCTACTATAGCCAGCCTATTTTATACTACAAGACAAAGAATGAACTAGTTACTTGGATGTGTTCTTGTGGATAGAATTAGATTTTGCCATGCTACTTTTGGATGTTGAGGGATTAGAGACATGTATAACTTTTTGATATAAATGACCCCACAATAGAAAATTGGTTCTAATGGATAATAAGTTAGTATTAGGGAACAACTTTTCTACATCAATTATCTTTCTAAAATACCAACTTGCTTGTTTTGGAGTTTCCATGTCTATGAGGTTTCTAACTTTCATATAGAATTTATGGATCCAATTTACCCACAATGCATCCTTCTTTTGAGTTAGAGCCCATAAGAGTTCCTAATGTCTTCTATATTCTCTTCTAAAGTCAATTATATTTATTCCTCCAACTGTGTGGGCATACATATTGTATCCTAAGAAACCAAAGCATTCCTTGAGTTATAACATCCTCATGTCCATAAAAATACTTTGTATATGTGTGTTACCAGTTGGGTGATCTTATTAGGTATAAAGAATATCTGAGACAAATACATCTGCATCTCAAAAAGTAAACTTTTTATGAGTTGCAACATTCTACTATGGGATAGGATCTTTGAAGTCCAACATCTAATTCTAGCAATCATCTGCTCAACTAAAAGTAAGCACGTATGAATATTCAATTTTCTAGAGGAGAGAGGGAATCCTAGGTATTTAAAAGGACTTTATCCCATGGTAAACTTTATTTCATCTAGGATTTAGTCCCTGAATGATTATGAAACTCCAACTATATTGAAATAGCTGTTATGTAGATTTTCCTAAAGTACTAATTCTGTAGAAAAGTTCTCAAAAGTCTATAACAACAACCTTATAAAATAATTAACATACCAATAGCACATGATAAAGTCATCAGGCAAACAAATAAGGACCAACTGAAGTCTCTCGCACATTGGATGATAATTGAAGTTTGGGTTGTATCTCACCTACTTAAGAGAGTTGTTATGGTATTCCATTACCAGTACAAACAAGTAAAAGAAATAAGGGGTCACCTTGCCTTAATTCCTTTTTTCCTTAGAATGTAAGTGTTCGGCCTCCATTGACAAGAAGGGAGTAACTAATAGTTGTTACACAAGTCATAATACACTACAAGATCTTTGATAACACACATAACCTCAAAGTTCTGATTGGATCTAGCTCTTTTTAAGAAATGACAGTATTTGATATGTAAACACCCAATGATTTTTGAGTGTGGATTGGTCAACTAATAAGTCACTCTTGAGGTTAGGAAAAATATTTCAGCTTTATGCACCCTAAGATATTTTAGGAAAATAGTGCTTAATTGATTAATATTGAATCTAATACCCATTTTGACCTATGTATACTCTATGATTTCAGGTAAATAATGTTGAAATGATCTTGAATTGATTGATCCCTATCATGAGACAAAACTCATTTGTGATAGCACTTATAACACCTACCATAATAGGTGAACCAAATTCTGAACATAAGACTAAAACTGACAAGATAATAAGCAAAAGAAAAGAAATAACATGAAAACCCAAATTGTCTAAAAATCCCAATTAATGTAAGGCAGTAAAAAATATTAATAACAGTCCAAGGTCTAGTAATCACAAATCTAAGACCCTACAATGTAAGAAAATACAATACCTTGTCCAGGAATGTCTAAAATGTGAAAAAAGGATCAAGACTTGGATAGAAAAGATCTAGTAGTTTCATAAGGCACTACCTCAGGAATTTTCATAAAGCAACCACTAGATAATCATAATCAACTTTTGGGGACCACTAACAAAGTACTTTCATGTAAGGGTAAAAAATAAATAAGCATGATCTCCAACCACAAGTACCTAGCAGCATCGTCTACCGACCCTAATTCAAAGTTATTGTCAGAACCACCCAAAACCAACCATCCAACACAACCATATAAACCGATCCTCATGAAAGCTACTATAGTTTAAAAGATAACAACAATAATAGAACACAACAACACAATCCCATCCCAAAATATCTCAAAGTAATATAGTATTGACAATCTACCAATCATAATATTCAATCACAACAAAACTAATAATATAGAAATGATGAGATAAATGCAGTATAATGAAATATATGACACAGTATACACTCATTGCTCAACCTGACTACCTAGGACCTATGAAGTCTATATACATATATGGTTTTACCATTATGGCCTTTAAAATAATCAAAATAAGTATAAAAACTCAATCTGAATCTTGCCCTTAGGGCTCTCAGGAGTACCTCAAATCATGATGCCTCAATAAGATCAAACCTTCAGATCCTTCTCTTGAGTTCCTTAGATAAGAACCAACAATCTCATAATAATATTTATGTGAAGAGGGGAAATCTCAATAGAAATATAATATTAGTCCGGTACTAGAAGTATCAAACAATGATCGTGCCTTTTTCTCAATTACCCATAATAAGAATATTTGATTAACCTCCATACCTCAGTATCATAGTAAATAAATTAGGGTACCATAAGTTTGACCACTAATCAATCATGTCACATAAATCAAGGTTTCACTAAATTAGTCGAAACAGTCACTAGTCATTTTTAACCCTTTCAAAATACACTTGTATCCACGTAGATGCTTATCATCTCATCTATATAAGACCCCCATATACCCATCACTCCACATACATATAACTTACACATAAACACTTTGAAGGCAAGTCAAATAAAGTTCTAACTTTCCTTAAAAAAGACCTACAAAAGTAAAACTATAGGCTTTCCCTCTCAAATTGCCTCTGAACGAGCCCAATCAAATAAAATATGAATTCTACATAAAACTACGAAACCAAAACCCATATCTTCATACTTCTAATTTGGATAAAAAATTTCAACCTTACCGTATAAGTCAAATAGAAATTTTAATGAAAAATCTATTTACGTATAACTATAGAGTTCAAAACTGAAATTTCATCAAAAATGGATTTGAAATCAACTTTGAAATTATCAAATCATCAACCTTTAAAATTACTAAGAAATCCTAAATTTACAAGTTGAAAACCATGGTTTGAAGATGAAATCTAGAATAATCATTCAAAATTATAAAATATTTGTGTAGAAAATGATGATATCTTGATATCCCCTTCAAAATATCTCAAAATTATGATCCAAAGCTTCAAAAATAAAGTTAATAGTTTTTTGGTTGAGATTAGAATGTTGAATCTATCCAAGAAACCTTATACATCATGATCGAGAGGCTGAGCTGGAAAAACCCTTCACTATTGCAATATACGAATAGGATGAACAATTTCATTCTAAACTTTTATTGACTCAAAACCCTCTTAATGGCCATGATCATCCCTCTTCTATCACAATTCTAAACCTTATCCTTCATGATAGTGATAAAGGCATCGTGAACATGAAGAAAAGGTTCCATGTACTAGATGATAACAACCCAAATAGCTGAAACACAAGTGTAAAACCTCCTTAATGGACCCTCAAAATGTATTCATACCCCTGAACATAATCCAACTATGATACTAGACCATAATTGACATTCTAGACTCAACAAAATCATTAGAGTTATTAATAGAGATCATTAAACATGGATGTAGATCAAAGTCAACTCTAGGATAAAAACTTCAACTTTTCAACCAACTACTCAAAGTCCATTTAAAGCCTCAAGACCAAACAAACACTTGTACTAACCCAAAAATGACATTCTAAATCTAATGGAATTATCATGCAACATCTAAATCCTCAAATGTTGACTAAAGTCAACCCTAAGAACTTCAATACCTTCCAAAGAAAAGAACTCACACAAAACACAACTAACAACCTTAAGAACTATGTTGCCCACTACTGTAAACAACAAATACTAAAATGAAAATACACAAAGGGGTAAAATGGTCAAAACATAGAAAAATAAAAATTCATTCGAGTTGCTAAATCGTCAAGCACTAAACCACATACTTGTCCTTGAATGCAAGAGTGAGGAACGTGCTTAAATAATCATAAAGTTGGGGATATCTACTCCACATATCTGGCATTATCTCCCATATAACTTGTTTAATTAGATAATTCTTCAACTAAATCTTCACTGAATCTATACTTTTAGAGATCAACTTCCTAGTCTATATATTTAAAATGGTTATTGTCTCCTCCTCAAAATTTAGATTATGATCCAAATCCAATGAGTCCCTTTAAATCATATAAGAACCATTAGAATGATATTCATTAACATTGAAACATAAAAATGGGATGCATAGCTGAATGACTTAGAGTCAAAGCCAAATCATAGGCCATCTCCCCAACCCTTTGAGGAATATAAAAAGGTCTAATAACCCTCGAGTTAAGCTTGCCCTCCTTTCCAAAAGCCACTTACCAATGATAAACTCTAAATCTCAAACTCTCTTATTTCCATAACTTTTTTGTCTACTCTAGGCTATCAAATGTTAGTACTATATTAGTCTCAGCCTTTCTATATAGTCCCTCAACAAATCCAAACCAACCATCTAGATATTTTCATAGAGTCCTAAGGCATTACATTAAAAGAATCAAACCAACCAACTAGAGATATATATTTTCTCTCATACAAATCCACAAATAGTGCAATTTGAATACTAGAATGGTAGCTATTATTTTAGGAAAACTCCACCAATGACAAAAATTGATCCTAATAATTACCAAAGTCAATCATACAAACCTGAGTCATATCCCCAACTCCTAAATATTCCACTATGTCTTACCTTTTATCCAAGGGTAAAATGTTATACTCATCTCAAATTAGTTGTCTGACCCTCGTTGCATGGAACTCTATAAGTGAAATGTAAACTGACTAGCTCTGTATAAAATAATGGAAATAAAAACACCATATATCTCAAATATATATGTTTTCTAGCTTCTCTATATTGTTATTCACCTTCACATAAGATGATTTGGTCAATCTAGCTATAATTACCCAAATACAGTCAAACTTCTACTAATTTATGAGGAAAACTAACTACAAAATCTATAGTAATGTACTTTCACTTCCACTTATGTATAGGAATCCTCTAATTCAAGCCACCTATTCTCTGATGATCATACTTCACTTTCTGATAATTTAAACACTTATCCATAAACTCTACAATATTCTTCTTAATCTTACACCACTTATAATGCCACTTTGAATCATGATACATTCTTGCTATACCTTAATGAATAGAGTATCTCAAACTATGAGCCTCCTTTATGATCAACCTTATCAAGTCACCAACCTCGTAAGGTGGGATATTCTTGCATCTATAATACATCGTTGTCCCTATTATATTATGTGGCATGCACCATACTTATTGCATTTATTTAATTTTTCACTTATTATGGTGAATGAGTGTTTGATCATGGAAACGACATTCTTTTCTTGATATAAGTTGTTATAATTTTTTTATCTAAATATCTATACTTGACTAGTTTATATCCAGTAAGTTTCCTTATTATAATTTTAAAAAATTAGACTAGGTATGACCTTCTTGAGTGTAGGCTTGTATGGTTGGGTTGGATACTGTAGGTTTTGATGGTTGTTGACATTGATTTGAATTAGGGTCGATCACTGATGCTACTGATAACGCTCAATCTACAGCTCTCGTAGGAGTGTAAAGCGGTCGTTAGCAAATATAGAACCCAACCTGGGTTGGGTATCGATCCCACAGGGAATAGCTTGGCCAATAAGTAAGCAAAATTACTAGACTTTTAGTGCAAGTCTCGTAAAAAGGGGGGAGTCTTTTTGTGTAAGTAATGTAAACAAAAGCTGAAAATAACAAAGTAAAGAGAGAAAGATTGTCACGTAGGTTGTGAACAATGAGAATTGAGTCGTTGGGGTTATGTCCTCCTTCTGAGGTATACGTCTCTATTGGCTATGAGTGTGTAGAATTTCGACATGCAACTGCTTATAGAGAATTGTATTCGATGGTAAATCCAAGCGTCTTTCGACCTCAACAAGGACTATTTCACTTTAACTCTTTCGAGCTTAAAGCGTGTCTAACGGTACGAATTCTCCAAGAGGTTAGTCCAGTTACGGCACTAGATTTTTAATAGAAAAGGGTGTCCTACTACCTTGACACTATCTCTTTTCCAGACAAATAACCTTTCTTTCGAACAAGTTAAATGTTAGACTGGCGTATTCTTGCGTTAGCAACCGCAAAGAATGTTGATTAAGATGAAGAGAATAATGATATAAGCAGTATACGTGTTGCGAACTCACAAACTCACAACAATAGATAGTATCTCATACGACTTCCATAACCCCAACAGAGAAGTTTAGTTACCCATAAATGCAAAGATAATCACAATTGACATTGTTAATATACCACAATAAAGATGAATTTCGTGTAGCACAACTATGGTAGTCGTTACGCGTGATTTCTTGCAACAGAACATTTCTCTTGTTGCGGAAATTAAGAATTGAATAGATGAATAAAAAAAATAGAATTAGTAGAAGAGTAATTGTTTTGATGGATGGATGGAGGGTGGATGGATGGGAATTAATGGAATGGTGGAATGGTGAATGAATGAATGAATTGGTGAATTGATAAAAATCTCTAGCATGATAGGGTATTTATAATACCCATATCCTAATCCTACTAAGCTAATGAAATATTTAACCAAATCCTACTAAACTAGGGAAATACTTAACCCAATTTTACTAGGTTAATGTATCATTATCCAAATCCAAATAAACTAATGAAATACTTAACCTAATTGTAGTAGGTTAATGTATTATTATCCTAATCCAAATAAGTTACTGCAAGTCCCCAAAGTCTTCAGAAATGTTGTTTTAGCCCAGGACAGATTTTCCATGCATCACTTTTGGTCCTTTAGGCGTGCAAACTCCCTTTCCTTCCTTCGTGAGCTTTCTTTAGCGTCAAGTAAGCCATAAAATGCTGATTTCTGCATCATTTATACCTGAAACTTTTCTAATCATGTTTGTTAGCTCACTTACAAGAAAAAGGACTAAAAGTGCATGAAAAATATAATTTGTTCTCAAAACATGGCACAAATATGGGCAAAATATATTGATATAGGCGCGTAATATCGCCTATCATCAACACCCCACACTTGAAGCTTTGTTCGTCCTCGAACAAAATATCATGTCCTTCTAAACATCAACTTAGGGTTTTACAGCAACAACATGAAATATTCGTCAAGGCAAGCACAACAATTATCAACAAAGAGTAGCTTTCCGATTATTAGTAGAAACAGTTTAGCCTCTAGCATAGTCTCGTAATGGTGGTCAACTCATATTCAAAAGTTAAGGCATAAGGAATCATATGAAACTACCCAAAACTCATCAACCATGTGTGTCTCACAATATAGTACCCATAATCACTCACAAGTATAGCATATTTTTCAAACATGGGTATCAACAATATCCTTGCTCTTGCTCTCACAAAGAATTCATATGTAGCAACTGATGACCATAGGCTTGCCCTTAGTGTAATACTCCACTAAATGTCAGAATGTTAAGATTAGGATCAAGTAGGTCTTTTGATGGTTGTAATGTAGGCTAAGGGACGGGTAGGATCAGCTATTTAGGCCAGAAATAGTGACTAAGTTCCTAAGCACTTTAATACATCACATTGTATCATTGACACTTTTTTCTTTCAACCTTTCTTCTTCTTTTCTTCTACCACCCTTGTTCTCCTCTTTTGTTTTTCAATTTTAAGCACAACTCCTTTTCAGCTTTCTTTTCCTTTTTCTTTTCACAACATACCTCTTATGATAGCACTTTCTTTTTTTTCATAACACATTCAAGCACCATTATATTTTAAACCATCATACTTACCCAATTTCCTCTTATGTTGTCACATGACTTTTTTACTTTAAAGCACTTAGGAATTTGGATCAAATTATGGTCTTGAAAAAAATGTGGATTAGGCTTACATTTGCGGTTGTCAAAGAAACAGACTAAAGGCTCAAAAGGGTTTAACTAGGATGATGTCCATGGGTAGGTAAGACAAAGGTAAACATGTATAGGTTGCCAAAGAAATGCCTAAATCATCTCCTAAACTCACACTCCTTATTTTCGCTTTGCATACATACCGGGCAAGTTCTAGCATCAGCCACAAACATAGAATATACTATTATCTCACACACACAAGGCACATGGTTGACTTGATTGGAAGTAATATAGACTCTAGACCCAACAAGTGAAGGAATTGAACCACACAATATCACATAATGAGTCACAATTAGAGCCTAAAATGTCTCAATAGTCATAATTGTAGCACATACTCTTGTTATAATCTCATGCTGCCTATTAGAATAGTTTCATGCGAAGCTAAGTAAAAAAAATTCTGCTAAAAAAACTTAACTACTAAAAACGATAAAAAAAATAAAACAAAAGCAAACAAACATAGATGCGAGTAGAGAAGTATAGCATGAAATACCACCACCCCACACTTAGTCGGTACACTGTCCTCAGTGGAAAATAAATAAGAAGAACCTGGTTAGTCAGACTCATCCTCTATGTCTGGGGTCATACCCCTTGCATTGGAATCATCATCAGAGTCATCATCCTTAGAAGTTCCTCATAGGTATCCCACTTAATTCCAAGAGTGAGTCGAGGTGTTTGCATCGAGGAGGGTGCTCCTTGCTCTTTTTGGCCTCTTTTCTTGCCCTTTGGGGAAGTGGTAGCCTTTTCTTTGCCTTGTCTTGCTTTCGGTGCCATTGTAACTGAGACTTGAAATAGTGTTAATGGTAGCACAATCCCAATGGAGACAATCTATACACAAGCAGTAGGGGTACCACCCCACACTTAGTTTGTTGGCACCAACTAGTGAAGTGAAAGTGGTCGATTACTCAGACTTCATCGACATATGTTTTAGGTGCTCTATTCCAACAATAAAATCAGTGAGTCATACTTCTTGTACTCTTGGCAATACTTGCATGTAATATTATATCAAGACTACTACATAGGTATTACATCAAGGTATAGTATCTATCAATACTCACAACCGCCTATGTCGGTAGGCAACTATAAGTCTTATTCCGATGAACAATTCATTCCAACATGTAAGTATTCAAGTGACAAGATTATGCAATGTTAATGACTATAGCAATTCCGCAAGAGTATGACAATACATCAAAGTCAAATTCAAGTTGGAAACAAGTTAAGAGCATTCTAACGTATATGTTCACTCACTTGGTTGTGTATCAGCAATTCAAACACATGAATATCACCAATGCTTCTTCAAGATATAGAAATTCATAATAGGCATAGAAACATAGTACTTACGAAAAATGGATGAATAACAAAAAAGTACTTACGTGATTGAAGCCTTTGGAGATGTTCATGTGAATTGGAAGAGCAAAAAGAGAAATTTTGAGATGATTTGGATGGATGTGCGGCGCCTTTGGGTCAATTTCTAATGTGGTTATGTTTCAAGACTAAGTCCCCTTTATATAGGAAGAGAATGGGTTGGGTTTTGACCCATTTCCAAATGGTTTTGAAGACAAAAATACCACATATGCGGCGCATAATGCTCGGCATAGTCATGACATATGCGCCGCATAGTCTATGGCATTTTGAGACATATGCGCCGCATAGTTTATGGCATTTTGAGACATATGCTCCGCATAGTCTATGGAATATGAGATCCTGAGACCTAATGCCATAGCATAGGAGGCGCATAGTCAAAAGCACACTTAAGAATGGGCGGCGCATAGTGTATAGCACACTAGATTCCGAGACCTTAGGCTATAGGATAGGTTTTGCATTGTTCGTGGCCTAGTTTTACCTAGGCCTAGCCTTCCTCTATGCCTATTTTGGCATGAGAAATGCTCAATCCATAACCTTATTTATCCTTATACCTAACTTACCACCTTTTCCATACAATACGTCCAAATCGTCATGTGAAACCAATCTCCTCGTTGAATACTGCTCGCACCTATATTTGCTCAAAACCAATGAAAACAATTAGTATGATGGGTTGCCTCCCACCAAGAGCCTTAGTTTTGGTCGTGGCACGACTCTTATTTTTGGATTTTCATTTATCAAAAACAAAACAAGTACTAGAACGAAAGAAAGACAAAACAATAAACAATAAATGGAAAATGATAAACGATGGGTTACCTCCCATCTAGCGCCTTATTTATTGTCGTGGCACGACATAGTTACCTTGAGTACTCAGACTTTGTCGAGGTAAATGGTGGATCATTTTCTGAAAGGATTTAGATGACAATGAGGCTTACCTGTGGGCATGCGATCTTCTTCGAGATGGCTCATACATTTCCCCAGAGAGTCACCAATTATATCATCAATAGTCCAACCCATAGCTCTCTTGTATCTCTTCAGAGCAGAGATGAGAGCTTCTACGTGCTGTTCACTTAAATCATCTGTACCTTCCGAAAGTATATTTCTACTTTCCAAGAACACATACCTTAGATAATCAGGGAGCTCTTGCGATTCTAGCACTGGTGGCTTGTCAATGGGAGTCTTCGCTGTTGGTTGATTCTTGAGATCACAATCCGGTTGCTTAGGAGTATAAGACTCTATTTCTGTTAGAGCACCCATAAGTTCTTCATAATCTTCATTATCCTCATGCTCAACATTCAGTGGCGCAGCAGACAATGGCTCAACAGTAGGCTGTTTCTCTATAGATAATGCTTTTATATCCTCTTGATGAACATCAGCTACAGATAACTCATTCATATCGCTGGGCTGCTTCATGGCTTTGCATATATCAAACCGTACTACTTCGTCATTAATTCGAAACAAAAGCTCATTATCTTTCATGTCAATAAGCACACTTCCGGTTGCAAGGAAAGGATGTCCCAGGATTATGGGAACTTCAGAATCCTCCTTACAATCCAGAATAACGAAGTCTGCAGGAAAGATGAATGAAGAAACTTTCACCAACACATTATTCAAGATACCCACAGGTCTTTTTACCGACCTATCAGCCATCACGAGCCTCATATTGGTTGGTGTCGGATCGCCTAGCCCCAACTTCTTGTAGATGGATAGTGTAATCAAATTTATGCTAGCACCTAGATCGCACAATGCTTTGGCAAAATCCAACGATCCAATAGTGCAAGGAATAGTGAAAGCTCCAGGATCTGCCTTCTTTTGAACTAACGACCTTGTAGCGATTGCACTACAATGATGAACATTATTCGCTAACTCATAATTTGCTGCCCGCTTCTTTGTCAACAGGTCTTTCATAAATTTCGCATACCCATGCATTTGTTCGAGTGCCTCCACCAATGGAACATTAATGGTCAGCTGCTTTAACATATTCATGAATTTGTTGAACTTTGTGTCATCCGCCACCTTCTTCAATCTTTGGGAAAAAGGTGGTGGTGGGTATGGAAGTGTTCTCTCCACGGTTTTCTTCTTCTCTTGCTTCCGTTTTCCCAATTTTTCAGGCTGCACAGTGCTGGATGTGGCGTTGTTGACGTCAGGAATAGTAGCTGCGGCATCTTCTCCTTTTGCGTTGTCATCCATGTCTGCAACTTCGTCAATCACTTGCTTTCCTTTTGCTGAAGTTTCCAGCACCTTACCACTTCTGGTAGTGATGGTCATGCATGACTCATCATTCCTTGGTCTTTGCACAGTATCGCTAGGTAAAGTGCCGGCCTTTCTTTGGTTGAGTGCTGCTGAAAGTTGACTGAATTGTTGCTCTAGTTGTCTTATTGCAATGGAATGTGAGTCAACCAACTGATTCATTGAAGACAAATCGTTTTTCACCTCTCTTACGCCCATATTGGTTGCCTCCACTCCTTTCAGCAGCTTGGCCATCATATCTTCCATAGACATCTTTTCAGAACCAGACGCCTCAGCCTCATGATTTCTAGGAGGAATATACAAACCACTCATGTCTGAATTATTCTTCCAACCACCTTGATCATGGTCCTTGTGTCCAAATTCATCATAATAGTTCCGACCTTGGTTTCCTTGGGAATTGCCTCGGGAACCCCCCTGATTATTCAAGTAGTTGGCTTCTTCTTCAGAGTCGGATTTCTCTCTTCCTTTTGACGCAACAGCTTTGACTTTTTTGGTCTTCCCTGATAATAGATGCTTTGTAAGAACATCCATTTGTGTTTTTATATGCGCCATATCTTGATCGCGTTCCTCTTCTCGTCTCCTTTGTTCTGCAGTCATGCCAATAGATAAAGTGGGGCTTTCTACCACAGAATCCCTGGTATGCCAAGCTCTACTTTGTTTTTTCATCCGGTCTAGCATATTGATTGCCTGAACAAAAGTGAGGTCCATAAATGATCCTCCAGCCGCATTATCCACCACTGGCTTAGTCACCGAATTCAAAGCTCTGTATAATATCTCCATCAAGTGGACATTGGTCATATGATGGTTTGGGCACCGCATTAGCTTCGTCTTGAACCTCTCCCATGTTTCATGGAGAGCTTCAGTTGGAAGCTGTCGAAAATTTATGATCTCATCTCTCAACTGTGCTCTTTTGGATGGCGGAAAGAATCTTTCTAGGAAAGCGTCTTTCAATTGCCTCCAATTAGTAATAGAATCAGGAGTCAGCCCATTCAACCATAGAGTTGCCTCCCCAGACAGAGACAATGGAAATAGACGTAATCGAATTGCATTCTGTCTAACGCCCGGATTGTCGAATGACTTACATGTGGAAATAAAGTGGATCAGATGCATATTCGGATCATCGCCTGCTAGTCCACCAAATAATCTCTTGAGTTGCAAAAGATGAATCATGGTGCTAGTGATATTGAACTTTGCTCCAGGTGCTAAGGGTGGCAGAATAATGGCTCCTGCGGCACCAGCTTCATCCAAATCCTCATCATCGTCATCAAAAGAAATCTGCACAGCTCGGCGATCAGGTCTCAATCACGTTTGACAATCTCTCCTCTGCATGGGTACCGCCATCTCAGCAGTATGCCGTGGGTTTAGTAGCTCTTCATCGCCCAGATCCTCATCGTCAGGATTTGTTGCTCGCCTACGATTATCAATATTCTGTTGATGCACTTGAGCAGCCATCCTTTCAATTTCACGTTGTGCCTCCATTGATGCACTGAATAAACCTAAATAAAACAAAAACAACAACTAAAAGTAAAAGTACGAGAATCTTTGACCAAAGGGTCTAGTAACTATCACAAACTTGATTGACACTCGTATTCCCCAGTAACGGTGCCAATTTTTGATAACGCTCAATCTACAGCTCTCGTAGGAGTGTAAAGCGGTCGTTAGCAAATATAGAACCCAACCTGGGTTGGGTATCGATCCCACAGGGAATAGCTTGGCCAACAAGTAAGCAAAATTACTAGACTTTTAGTGCAAGTCTCGTAAAAAGGGGGGAGTCTTGTCGTGCAAGTAATGTAAACAAAAGCTGAAAATAATAAAGTAAAGAGAGAAAGATTGTCACGTAGGTTGTGAACAATGAGAATTGAGTCGTTGGGGTTATGTCCGCCTTCTGAGGTATACGTCTCTATTGGCTATGAGTGTGCAGAATTCCGACATGCAACTGCTTGTAGAGAATTGTATTCGATGGTAAATCCAAGCGTCTTTCGACCTCAACAAGGACTATTTCACTTTCACTCTTTCAAGCTTAAAGCGTGTCTAACGGTACGAATTCTCCAAGAGGTTAGTCCAGTTACGACACTAGCTTTTTAATAGGAAAGGGTGTCCTACTACCTTGACACTATCTCTTTTCCAGACAAATAACCTTTCTTTCGAACAAGTTAAATGTTAGACTGGCGTATTCTTGCATTTGCAACCGCAAAGAATGTAGATTAAGATGAAGAGAATAATGATATAAGCAGTATACGTGTTGCGAACTCACAAACTCACAGCAATAGATAGTATCTCATACAGCTTCCATAACCCCAACAGAGAAGTTTAGTTACCCATAAATGTGAAGATAATCACAATTGACATTGTTAATATACCACAATAAAGATGAATTTCGTGTAGCACAACTGTGGTAGTCGTTAGGCGTGATTTCTTGCAACGGAACGTTTCTCTTGTTGCGGAAATTAAGAATTGAATAGATGAATAAAAAAAATAGAATTAGTAGAAGAGTAATTGTTTTGATGGATGGATGGAGGGTGGATGGATTGTAATTAATGGAATGGTGGAATGGTGAATGAATGAATGAATTGGTGAATTGATAAAAATCTCTAGCATAATAGGGTATTTACAATACCCATATCCTAATCCTACTAAGCTAATGAAATATTTAACCAAATCCTACTAAACTAGGGAAATACTTAACCCAATTGTACTAGGTTAATGTATCATTATCCAAATCTAAATAAACTAATGAAATACTTAACCCAATTGCAGTAGGTTAATGTATTATTATCCTAATCCAAATAAGTTACTGCAAGTCCCCAAAGTCTTCAGAAATGTTGTTTTAGCCCGTGATAGATTTTTCATGCATCACTTTTGGTCCTTTAGGCGTCCAAACTCCCTTTCCTTCCTTCGTGAGCTTTCTTTAGCGTCAAGTAAGCCATAAAATGCTGATTTTTGCATCATTTATACCTGAAACTTTGCTAATCATGTTTGTTAGCTCACTTACAGGAAAAAGGACTAAAAGTGCATGAAAAATATAATTTGTTCTCAAAACATGGCACAAATATGGGCAAAATATATTGATATAGGCGCGTAATATCGCCTATCATCAGCTACTAAGTACATATTGTTGGTACTCACATTTGTTTATTTACAGCATCAAACGTGTAAGTACTAAGCATTGGTCCCTAGACATTGACTTATGATTATTTGGTGATGCCTTTTTAGAGATTTTAACAATAGCGACTACTAATTATAGAGATTCTAAATCTTATCTATCCTATTATTATGCTTTCTTTAACATTTTTTGACATGCTTGAACTATGTATGGTATTTTCTTAATTATTAGAGACTTTTACTTGTGGCTATTAAACCTTGGATTGTTGTAGATGTCCATATTGTCTCTATTACATGATTTTTAAGACTATTTGGGTTTTAACATTATTTTTTTCTTTCTCTTATTATCTTGTCAATTATATATATATATATACATATATATATATATATGGAATTTAGCTTACCTATTATGGTGTCTGTGATAGGTACCATCATGATTGAGTTTTGGGTTATCATAAGTTGGTTAGAGCTCTAGTTTTATTGGTCTTACAAGTACAAGCTAGAACTAGTAAAGTCTTGTGGATTGGTTTGGAGTTATACATTATCTATCTTCAAGAGGCTATGATAGTTTTAAAAAATCTCTTTACTTTTTCTTATTATGCAAAAATAATTTCATTGTTTACTAAGACTCTTTGTCTTATTCTATCATATATAGTGAGGACTCATGTGTCTAAGGATGGAGTTAGGAGACTATTCCAGAATCCATGCTTACAGCCTATGTTAGGACACATAGATATGGAAGAGGATGTTATAGGGTCTAAGGCCAAGGTAGATATAGGGCTCGGGCATCCTCTCATGCTCAAGATAGGGAGGAGTTACTTAATATTGAGTATGAGTCTTAGGATAATCATTTTATGAAGAAAAGGCTGGTATAATTTAGGCAACACCTAGTTTTGTTATTCTTTGGTTTAGGTATTTGGTATTTTTGAGAGTTTGTCTTATGGTGATAGATTGGTAGGTACTCCATAGGGTTCACAAACCAAATTAAGGTCCCAAAACCCAGATCAACATCCTATTCTAATACTTTCAGACCAAGTGGACCATTTAGCAATCCAGTACCTAGATATGATGGCATGCCCTTTCTTAGAGTTGGAGTCATAAGTGTGGTTAGCATAATCATTTCAAATAAGGAGAAAAGGTGGTTTGATAGGCCTAGAAAGATAGATCTATATCTGTTTTAGTGTAGACAGAGAAAGGATGCATATGATTTTCTAGTCATTTTTTTTAGAGGCTCCAAAACATGGATTAGCTTTGCAGATATGTTGCCCTAGCAACCAATGAGGTCCTTCTATATAGACTATAGACCTGTAAGGTATCCACTAATTATTTGGACTTTACTTTGATAGGCTTTTCTTGATCAATTCATTCCTCCTAGCTTGAGAGAAGTGTATACATCAATTAAAGCACTTAACCTAGGATGGTATATCACTGACTGAGTATGAGTGTTAGTTTTATACATTATCCCGTCATCCTATAGGGATTTCACTAAATGATATTGATAAGATCTAATAATTTGTAAAAGGTTTGACCATCAATATTAGAGAGGTTGTGTTTCCTACATCCTAGACTGGGGCTACATTTCAAAAGGTAGATGAAGAGGCTAAAAAGTTTAAGCTCATGCATTGTAAAAAGAGGTACCACACTTTTATCTAGTTTAATGGTACCTTATTTGTAAATTATACCGTCAAGTGAATCTTTTAAATTCATTATGGTAGGCCAGTTCATGCATCTATGTAGCATCTGAGGGTGGACATTTTAGATAAGGCTCTTTTGGTCCAGGACAGACTTCTCAATATTCTTCTCTAAATAAATGATAGTGCATTAAACAATTCAAATAGCACCCTATTGAATAGAAACGTCCCATAGACAAGTGAATTGATCTTTTCTTAGTCTTTGAGAGTAGTCAAAATCTGATTATATCCTGAATAACCATCAAGAAAAGACTGCCATCCTCTACCAGTAAGATGGTGTAATATTTAATCCATAAAAATCATTAACAAAATGATCCTTCTATTTTTACTTATTTTGCTTCTTGTAATCAATACATAATTTCCAGCTTATGACTAATCTTAACAAACTAATCTCATTCTTAGCATTTGGGATCACAGTGAACCCACCCTTTTTGGCACATATTGGACTGGGCTAACCCACTTACTTTATAAAATAGGATAAACCATGCCTACATCCAGTCAATTAATAATATCCTTCTTTATTAAATCTTGTATGGGTGAATTCAACCTATTTTGATGCTCAATACTAGGAATATAAGTGCAAATATCATATAAAATCCTAATGATATCAGTAATAGACAAACCAATTTCCTTCTTGAAATGCTTTAATATGGACACAAAAGCTTTCACTTGTTGCTCGAGTAATTTTTTTGCAATAATACTGGCGAAGTGTCATATGATTATAAGAAATCATATCAAAGATGGAAAGTGTAAGACCCCAAAAAATTCCTAGCATAATTCAGTCCTTTAAGCTTGTTAACGGGTCCCAGACTTAAAAATTTCTAGCTAAGTATTCAGACTTAGTTTATTTTAGGCCTTCGAAAGTTGACAATCTTATTTCATGACCTTAAAGTTCTTTAAATGTCTATATTTTAGTTAATTCATGATCAGGAAGGTCAATAGGTGTTCCCGGACAAGTTTCAGATTTTTTGGACTTTGTTTGAAGCTCCTTTGGAATCCCAAAATAGTGTATCAATGCGATCTTAGCATGCTGCATGGCCTATCACGTTGGTTAATATTTTCCCCATCTACCAGTGCCAAATTCCAGTGTGTCAGTGTGATCTTGGCGCGATGAGTTGGATATCCCATCGGCGCCATTGACGCACCGCATCGACCTGCGCATTGGCAATCCAGTTTTCACTCATTAAAAGGCCGTGTTCTTAGGGGTATTTGGGTCTTTTTCACCCGACTCTCAGCCCCCAAAAGATAAAATTTAATACCGTAGGAAGTAAATAAACCCATTCTTTCTCAATTTCTCTCAAGAACATGCCTTAAGGTTTTTAAATTTCAAATCAAGAACTCAATATTTCCACCATTAATTTTTCAGAAATTCTTCAACAAGTTATGTGAAGTGTTCATCCAAGGGTCCTTTCCACCCTTGGAGTTCAAGAAACTTCTTTTAAAAGCATGAATTGTGATTTCCATATTGTGGGTTTGAATGTAATCATGTTGATGTTGTGGTATGTGTTCCAAGTTGACTTCTTTATGTATTTCTTGATATTATGATAGCATGTAAGTTGAGTTTTGTTTCTATTATATTGAAACCCTTGAATTATGAAGTCATGATGTATTAGCATTGTTGTTCATGTGCAAGTATAAATCTACGCCTACCATGTGTTTGATTAAATACTAAATTAAGACTATGGTGCTTTTCTGATCCTTGGGTGGTCTAAATGATGAACTTATGCTATACCCACATGTTCACAATATCTTCCATGTTAAAGCTATACCTTGTATGTGTTTGATGGAATGCTCATGAGATTAGTTTAATGAAATTATGATCTGTTAGTATGCATTCCTATTCATGTGCAAGTTCATGACTTTCAAGTGATTGATGAAATGCCTCATAGATAGTAGTGTGAGTTGTTGGCTATTGTCAAGTATTCAAGAATTGTCATGTCATGTTACTTTCATGCTATCGAATTTTGAGTGTATTTAATACCCGATAATTTAGTTATGTTCCTAGAGCCAGTGTCAGTTACAAAATAGTCTTAATCATGTCATGATCAGTAGTACTCTAGTTCAGTCCTCAGTAAACTCAGTTAGATGACAGAACTCAGTAGTATTCCGTCAGTCAACGGAACTCAGTAAACTCAGCTCATTTCTTAATCAGTACAAATAGTAATAGATTTGTCCAGCCTAGTAGGAACTAGGAAATCAGTTCAATATCTATTTAGTTGGGAGTAGGATTCAGCACCGAGTGAACCCAAGGATGGGGACTCACCTGCCAGCAGAGGGTGTGACCTTAGAAGCAGTTTTTGCATTCCATAACTACATAGCCAGTGTAGGTTGAGACATCAAAACCTGCTAGTTGAGGGTTGATGAGGTAGCTTAACCTGACAGTTGAGGGTCCCAACATTCTTATTTAAGAACTTGCCATTGAGGGTATCTCTTTAGTATCTTTACCCGTGGCATGGTACTGACACCCTTCCAACTAGGGTTACAGGTTGGACCCTAAATCTATTCAGAAAAAAAGGCATATTGATTAGATGATTACCTTCGACAATCTCATTCTCAGTCTTTAGTAAAAAACTCAGACAGTTCTATAGATTTTAAGATTGTTAGATACAGTCACTTAGCTTAGTATGGAACTCAGCTAGTTCCATAAGAAACAGGATGTCATACACAGTCACTCAGTAAATAGTATATCAGTTATTAGTAATCCATGTTATCAGTAAACTCAGTATTCAGAATCCTTATAATATAAGATAAAGTTATGTATTCATGCATGAATTCTCACGCAGTCAAGTTCATGTTATTCAGTCAGTTATAGTTCATATATATGAACCCTTGCATTCAGACTTACCTTACTTTGTGTACCAGTATATTCACACGTAATGACGCATACTTTTGTTTTATGCTATAGTGTTTTATACCTTAGGTTCAGACGTACGTGCCCCAGAGCATTATTAGCAATTAAGACATTCAGCCAACAGTCGTAGACTAATAGTGAGTCCTCATCATTCGAGGATATTCTTTTATTTCATTATCTCATTAGATTCAGCATTTCACTAGATGGATTTCGTTGAGGGATTATCCCATCAACTCCTTATTCAGACAGTTCAGTTAAGAGCTTTTCAGACTAGATGTTTAGAAAGTATTTAGTATTTTAGATTCTGATGTTTTATCAAACTTTATCAATTTTCTTTTTATCAGTATTATAGTTTTGAACCTTATGACATTTCAGCCTATTGTTTCGCACTATATCATATTATTATTTAGTTATTACAGCAAGTACCAGGCATGGGTTAGCTTATGGTCCTTCAGGATCATGAGCACCGTGTAGCGTCCGGGGTACAGATTTGGAGCATTACAAACTTGGTATTAGAGCCTAAGGTTCAACAGTATCCTAGAAAGTCTAAAAGTGGCATCTAGTAGAGTCTTGTGCATGGGTGTGTAGCGCACCACACTTATGGATAGGAAGCTAAGAGATATTTTAGGAACAGTTTTTTTTCAGTATTCATGTCATGTAAGTGAGCATGTGCTCCAGATAAACTCTCTTTTAATACAAGTTTCTCTTCTATCTACAGAAAATGCCTCCAAAGAGGAGTCAAGTGATAACGCTCAACTTACACCTCAATTTAGTGCAAGGTAGGCGTCGTCAATATATTTACCCAACTTTGGAGTCGGGGTCAAATCCACAAGGAACAATGTGAATGGTGATTAAATCAATTTGAAACTATAGCTACAATTTTAATTCAAACGAATAATGCAAAAAGATAAAATGGGGGTTTTAATGATTAGCAACTAATTGTCGGTCGCTTTAATTAGTGTTTGTAATCAAGATTTTATGAAGTAACCAGAATTATGTTCATTAGGGCTTACGGTATATGACAGATGCTAAAGGCGACTCAAGATTCTCACGGTGGTTAAGATAACAATCTATATTTATTGACGATATGCTCAAATTTCTCTCGACCTATTTAGGCGTCTAATTTCTGAATCCTCTCGGACTTAGGGAATTTCTATTCACTGTCCATATTTTACCTCAAGTTAACTAACCTTGTTACAGCGCTGATTATTAAACGAAGTATTTCTGAGTCCCTATTGATAATTCACTTACTACTGTATACGATTTCTTTCTTAAGCAAATCAAAGTAGGTGTGTCTACTATTTACAACTAACAGACGTTAATTAAAATCTCAGAATTATCAAGAAATCCGAACACCTATTAAATCTTGAGTGTTTAGCACATTGTCATGACCTAACCCTAGATCTCATAATTCAGGTTAATGGATTTTAGCTACTTATGATGCAAGGAACAAGTACACAAATTGAATTCATAAGTGAGAATATTAACTTTGAACGATGATGAAAATCAAGAAGTATAACTTGAATTGAACCACAGTACAAAACTCCTACAATATTTTAACTAGTGAGAGAGAAATATCTTATGTTTTTCGAATAAAGATGAGTCCCAAAAAAATTCCTCCCTAGAAAACCCTAAAACAAGGCTTTAAATAGTTTAACCTAATTAAGGAAATAAAATCAAAGTTATAGCTTTTCCTCGGAATAGATGACAATGTTCGTGATGGCTTATAATGAATATGACGGCTTATCACGGATCTCGTTAGCTCCTCTGCACTGCCTTAGGCTGACAACGATGATGATTCCTTATCACTAGCCTGACGACGTGTCATGGATGTCATCATAAAATTGTTTTAACCAGCCTAACACCTTATCACAAAGTGTCGTCATAACTTCAACTCATGCTAAATCTCTGGTTAAGTCTTATGAAAACTGTGATATCCTATCACAGGGTTGACAACTTATCACAGATGTCGTCAGCCACACTTCTCTTTAGATTCCTCCAGATTTCAACTTCTTTGCTTCCATTCTTGTTGATTCTCTATGGCATTTGCTTAAACTGTAAAATCAGACATAAACAAATCAAAAACGACAAAAGTTGCTTAAGCCTTTGCAATTATTCTTGGTTAAAGGTCTTAAATGTGTTAGCGATTGCTCACACATCAACACCCTCAACTTAAAACAATTGCTTGTCCTCAAGAAACTCAACACAACTAAGAGAATACATAGCATATTCAGCAGCCAATTTTCTCTTTTAACCTCAAAACATAGTTACCACCTCCAAGGTTAATCCAATTAAAACCAACTGTGTATGTCATTGAAGAACAATAATGTAACATAAAGGACTCAAGCGATGGCATCGAATTAGCAACAATAATCATGCATATATACAAATTACACTTCCCAAACAAGTAGTCAACTAGCAATACAACCGATGTGCCTTACAACAAAGAAATCCCCCTTTTCTCATAGTAGACATCATATATATAACCATGGGGACAATCACAAGACACTCACTCTCAAAATGAAGTTCGAATCAATGTCTGCTGAATATCATAGGCTTGCCCTTATTTTTATTACCCTAATCGTCAGATAGGTTAGCTAGGATCACTATAGGTCTTCTCTTTGTCTTGTAATGTAGGCGAAGGGATGGTATGATACTCGATAATATTTAAAGTGACTACTACTCCTTGAAACTACGCTAACCTCTTGGAGTTTCACTTCTGAACCTTTTTATCTTCCTCTCTTTTATTGATCACATATGCTCAAGGTGGGTTCTATCTTTTAAAAAACCAAATTATCTTTTTCTGATCTTTTACACAACTTTTTCTTTTCTTATTCTTTTTGCACCACACCCGGCTTTTTATTTTTTATTTATTCTACGTCTCTTCCTACTCATTTTGCATCACGTACCCCTATGATAGCCACCCTCAACTTAGGCTATTTGCCTAAGTCAAGGTGCACAGTGTCCAAGGAGGACCAGGGCAAAATAGGTTCATTATGATATAAATGGGAAGGTGATAGATATCATAAAGAAACAGGAAATTTAGTCTTAAAAACAAGGATCAAAGGATATTATGTACACAAGGAAGGTTATTTAGGCTAAAAGTGGGCTAGAATCAAAACGGCCTATGATCCTCTCCTAACCGCTATCCTACAACCAAGGCAAAACCAGCCGGCCAAGTTCTAGCTTTAATACACAACGAAAACTAGGTAGTATCTCACACACACATGGCACAAAGGTACATCAGAAACTACTACCCATTCGGTTCATGCACTTGTTAGCAGTGATTATTATGCCCCTAGTACTAATTCCATAACAAGATGCACAGTGGTCCCCAAGATCTAATGTCAATCACATAATATGAATACAAACAACAAAATACCTTGAGTTATCTCCCAAGCGGTGCCTAATTTAATGTCGTGGTACGGCATCATTCAGTCATCCTTTATCCCTCCACTTAGACGATTTGAATTGTCATCCCATCTTTTAATCATTGCATCTTCTAGGTATGTTGGACAAATAAAAGGGCATAATAAGGAATGTTCTATCATACCACTTCGAAGACTTGAAATGCTTGACCAATTTTGCATCAAACTTTCGTGTGAGATCATTGGGAACTGGTGAGAATATTAAAAAGCCACTAAATGGACATCTATCTTTAACCTTCTTGGCCTTCAACATTGGGGTTGTAGTATACCCTTTTGGAAGGACAAACTCCAAAATGTAAGAATTTTCCTCCTCATTTTCAAAATTCATCATTTGCTTGGGTGATTCAACTTTTATCACATTCACCAAGCATAATGTTGAAAAGTGGTTTGAATGAGGACTAACTCTCAATTTTGGAGTAGTTTCCCTATTAGTATCTTTACCCCGAAATAGACTAGAGTCTTCACAAGGATTGTGATTGATTTCTTCTTTTGACTCTAGTACCATTTCCTCATCTTTGGCATCTTCATTCATGAATAGTTCGGTTGGTTGAGAAATCACTGAGGGCTGCTCATCATCAAGCTCAACATCAATATAGGTTTCTTGCTCTTCATCTTCACATTCTTCCATAATGTTAAATAATTCCATAGACAAGATATCATCTAACATAATGTAGAAAAGTGCTTTGACTGCTTGACCTCTATATCCATCTCTTCTATTATTCTTGTTTCCTCATTATTTTCCCTTATGTCTTGATGTATATCATGTATGATATAATTGATTATGTTCGTACAATCCAACATTAGTTGAAGTACAGCTTCAATGCCACTCTTTTCAGTGCTTTGTTCTTCCTATTCTTGACCATAAGACCTATCAAAATCATAATAAGAACTAGAATTTGGGTTAGCATACCGGAGAAGGGGACATTTGGGCAATCACTCCAATGTCCATCTTGACCACCACATAACGAACAATTATACTCCAGGTAGGATGGAGATGCTACACATATCTCTCTCCGAGGACCATAGCTATAATCTTGCCAAAAGTGAGGTCCATCTTAATATGGACATGGATCATCAAGATAAGATTTCCAACCACCAAGCTCATTTTCATTCCACGATGCCATAGTAATAAGTAAACTAAAATAAAAATCTACAAAACACAAGAAATAAAAGAGAACTAAAAACAAATATTTACAAGTTTGAATTCAAGCAAGTAGGCTAAAATTCCAAACCAACTCAATACGCCAAATTGTTCCCCGGCAATGGTGCAATTTTAAATAACGCTCAACTTATACCTTAATTTAGTCCAAGGAAGTCGTCGTCAATATATTTACCCAACTTTGGAGTCGGGGTCGAATCCACAAGGAACAATATGAGTGGTGATTAAATCAATTTAAAACTATAGCTACAAGTTTAATTCAAATGAATAATGCAAGAAGATAAAGTGGGGGTTTTTAATGATTAGCAACTAATTGTCGATAGCTTTAATCAGTGGTTGTAATCAAGATTTTATGAAGTAACCAGAATTATGTTCACTAGGGCTTACGGTACATGACAGATGCTATAGGTGACTAAAGATTCTCATGGTGGTTAGGATAACAAGTTATCTTTATCAATGATATGCTCAAATGTCTCTCTACCTATTTAAGCGTCTAATTTCCTAATCCTTTTGGACTTAGGGAATTTCTATTCACTGTCCAGATTTTATCTTAGGTTAGCCAACCTTGTTACAGCGTTGATTATTAACCGAAGTATTTTTGAGTCCCTGCTGATAATTCACATCCTACTGTATACGATTTCTTTTTCAAGCAAATCAAAGTAGGTGTGTCTACTATTTGCAACCAACAGACATTAATTAACATCTCAGAATTATCAAGAAATCCTAACACCTATTAAATTTTGAGTGTTTAGCACATCGTCATGTCTTAAACCTAGATCCCATAATTTAGGTTAATCAAGTTTAGCTACTCATAATGTAAGGAACAAGTACAGAAATTGAATTCATAAGTGAGAAGATTAACTTACAAAAAATGATGAAAATCAAGAAGTATAATTTGAATTGAACCACAGTACAAAACTCCCAAAATATTTTAACTAGTGAGAGAGAAATATCGTATGTTTTTCGAATAAAGATGAGTCCCAAAAAAATTCCTCCCTAGAAAACCCTAAAACAAGGATTTAAATAGTTTAACCTAATTAAGGAAATAAAATCAAAGTTATAGATTTTCCTCGGAATAGATGACGATATCCATGACGGCTTATCATAAGTATGAAGGCTTATCATGAATATCGTCTACTCCTCTACACTTTTGGCTTTCACTACCTAAGTATGACGACGACGATGATGCCTTATCACCAGCCTGACAATGTGTCATGAATGTCATCATTGAACTATCTTCAACTTCCATCTTTTGTTAAAGGCTGACGACGCTTCTGACGCCTTATCACCAGCCTGACGTCGTATCACAAAGTGTCATCACAGCTTTAACTCATGCCAAATCTCTAGTTAAGTTTGATGACAACTGTGATAGCCTATCACAGGGCTGACAACTTATCACAGATGTCATCATCCAGACTTCTCTTCAGATACCTCCAGATTTCAACTTCTTTGCTATTCTTGGTTGTTCTCTATCCTATCAGCTTAAATTGTAAAATCAGACATAAACAAATCAAAAACGATAAAAGTTGCTTAAGACTTTGTAATTATTCTTGGTTAAAGTTCTTAAATGTATTAGTAATTGCTCACACATCATCAGGGAAAAGAAACGAGAGTTCAGCCAGCCCCTCATCTCAACCAGCCCAATCCTTTGGGTGAACATGTCTCCCATACGAAGTTTAGAGTAGCATTCACCACCCTAGATCATTCTATGGAAACTCAGAATAAATGTCCAATTGTCGTTCCATCCAAACTAGTGGCCAATACCACAACAGCCAAGATTTTGGACTTCACCTAAATTAACTCTCTATCTTTTTTTGGGTCTAAGTCAGATGAAGACCCTCAAGATTATCTTGATCAGGTGTAAAAGATTACTGAAATTATAGGGGCGACGGCTAGTGAGAGTGCTGAGATAGCTGTATATCTGTTGCGGGATGTGGCTCACACTTAGTTCAAATAGTAGAAAGCAGAGAGGGTCATAGATACAGGGCCTATTAAATGGGAGGAGTTTACGACTGCTTTTCTAAATAGATTCTTTCCCCTAAAGCTGAGAAAAGCTAAGGTGTTAGAGTTTAATAATCTAAAGCATGGCAATATGATCATGAAAGAGTGTTCTCTTAAGTTTACTCAATTAGCTAGAAATATTTCTCATGTGGTGGCAGATAGCAGATCCTGAATGAGTAAGTTTGTCTCGAGGGTGAATGATAGTGTGGTCAAAGAGTGTAGGACCACAATGTTGATTAGTGAGATGGACTTGTCTAGGCTAATGATACATACTCAGTAGATAGAGGAGCATAAGAATAAGGAGAGAGAGAAGTAGAATAAGAGAGCTAGAACAGGTAGTTTCAACTTTGCTCAGCCTAAGTCAGAGGGTTGAAACCGTTCCCAGTTCCTCATAAAATCTTTAGTTCCAGATCCATCCTCAGATAATGCTCCACTACCAAAATTCAAAGATGACAATAGTGATAGGGCTCTAGGCCCTAACCCTTAGGGTAGTATTAGTAGTACCAAAACCAATCTTCTTTGTCAGACTTGTGGATAGAACCATCAGGGTATTTGCAGAGCTGGCAGTGATATTTGTTGTGGATGTGGCAAGCCAGGCCACAAAGTCAGAGATTGTCCCTGGTCAGGTTCTCAGGGTCAGTAAAACCATCCTCTAGCTTAGTTCGATCGCTCAAATCAGCAGGGTCCTCATCCAGTGCCACCAGTGGGCAATGTCCAAATAGACTCTATGCTCTTCAATCCTAGTAGGATTAGGAAAATTTTCTTGATGTGGTCACTGGTACGTTACAGATCTTTCATATATATGTTTATGTTTTGCTAGATCTAGGGGCTTCCTTGTCTTTTGTTACTCCTTATATTGTAGTTGATTTTGGAGTCAGTCCTGAAATTCTAGCAAATCCTTTCTCAGTCTCTACCCCAGTGGGTAAATCCATCATAGCCCAACGGGTATACAGGAAACGTCCATTTATGGTATCTCCGAAAATGACTTCAGCAGACTTAGTCGAATAAGAGATGACTAATTTTGATATCATTCTCGGCATGGATTGGCTTCATTCCTACACTGCCTTAGTCGACTGTAGAAATATAATTGTCTAGTTCAAGTTCCCAAATGAACCCATCCTAGAGTGGAGGGGTAGTACTTCAGCATTTAGGGTTCAGCTTGTCTCTTACCTTCGGGTGAGAAAATGATATCTAAGGGATGTGTATATCACCTTGTACGAGTCAAGGACTCCAGTTCAAAAACCCATACTCTTGAATTAGTGTCAGTAGCATGTGAATTTCCAGATGTATTTCCTAAAGATCTTCTCAAAATTCCTCCCGAAAGAGAAATTGATTTTGGAATTAATCTTCTCCCAGATACTCAGCCCTTATCTATTTTGCCATACAGAATGACACCTGCAAAACTCAGAGAATTAAAAGAATAGTTGAAGGATCTCCTAAACAAGGGATTCATCAGACCTAGTGAGTCCTCTTAGGATGCGCCAATTTTATTCGTGCGTAAGAAAGATGGTTCTCTTAGGATGTGCATTGACTACCACTAATTAAATAAAGTCATGATAAAAAATAAGTATGCCCTTCCCAGAATCGATGACTTATTTGACAAACTTCAAGGCGCTAATTACTTTTCTAAGATAGACCTCAGATCAGGCTATCATCAGCTCAGAGTTAAAGAATGTAACATCTCAAAGACATCTTTCAGAACTTGGTATGGTCACTTTGAATTCTTAGTCATATCCTTTGGTCTTACCAATGCCCCAACAATTTTCATTGACTTGATGAACCTTGTGTTCAAGCAGTACTTGGACATGTTCATCATAGTTTTCATAGTTGACATCCTGGTTTACTCTCACAGTGAACATGGTCATGCAGACCATCTCAAAATAGTATTAAAGACTATCATAAATCATCAATTGTTTGCCAAATTTAGTAAGTGTGTATTTTCACTAACGTCAGTAACATTTCTTGGCATATCATTTATGGTGATGACATTAAGGTGGATCCCCAAAACACAGAAGCGGTGAGAAACTAGTCCAGACCCATCTCTCCATCAGATATCAAGAGTTTCTTGGGTTTGGCTGGCTATTATAGGTGGTTTGTTGAGGGATTTTCATCTATTGCATCCCCTATGTCCAGATTGACTTAGAAGAAAATCAAATATCAGTGGTCAGATTCTTGCGAGAAGAGTTTTCAGGAGTTGAATACTCGACTCACCTCAACTCTAATTTTGACTTTTCCAGATGGTTTAGATGGGTTTATGGTATATTGTGATGTATCCAGAGTAGGTTTGAGTTATGTCCTTATGTAGCATGGCAAGGTCATAGCCTACACCTCCAAATAGCTTAAACCTTATGAGAAGAATTATCTGACTCATGATCTCGAGTTAGCAGCTGTAGTATTTGCCTAAAAGATTTGGAGGCACTACTTGTATGAGGTGCATGTACATGTGTTCACAGATCACAAAAGCCTTCAGTATGTGTTTTCTTAAAAAGACTTAAACCTTCATCAGAGAAGGTGCTTGGAGTTATTGAAAGATTATGATAAAAGCATTCTATATTACCCAGGCAAGGGCAATGTAGTGGTTGATGCTCTCAGTAGAATTTCTATGGGTAGTTTTGCTTATGTTGAGAACAGTAAGAAGAAAGTTTAGGAAGTTCATCAGCTTTCCCGACTAGGTGTCTGCTTAGTCGATTCAGCAGAAGGTAGTGTGTGGGTTCAAAATAATTTAGAATTATCTCTAGTTTTTGAAGTAAAGGAAAAGAAAGATAGAGATCCTAGTTTAGTCAAGTTAAAAAAGTCAGTCAAAGATCAGAGGGTGGAGGTTTTCTCCCAAGGGAGAGATGGCATTTTACATTGTCAGAGTTATCCATGTGTGCCAGATGTAGATGACTTGAGGCAGCAAATTCTTATAGAGGCACATGGTACGCGTTACTCTATTCATCTAGGGGCTACTAAGATGTACCGCGATTTGTGAGATGTCTATTGGTGGAGTGGGATGAAGAGAAATATTACAGAATTCATGGCTAAGTGCTCAATATGTTAGCAGGTTATAATTGAGCATCAGAAGCCAAGTGAGTCCATGCCGGAGTTTAGTATCCCTACTTGGAAGTGGAAAGAAGTGAACATGGACTTTATGATAGGTTTGCCTCGTACTCATCATCAGCATAATGCAGTTTGGGTCATCATAGATAGGGTGACCAAATCTGCTCACTTTCTTCCAGTCCATACCTCATATTTAACTAAGGATTATGCTAAACTCTATATTAGACAATTTATTAGATTGTACGGTGTTCCATTGTCTGTTGTCTCGGAGAGAGGTACCCAGTTCACCTCTCATTTCTGGAAGGCATTCCAAAAGGGTCTTGGCACTCAAGTTCACCTCAGTACGGCCTTTCATCCCCAGATAGATGGTCAAGCAGAAAGGACCATTCAGACTTTGGAAGATATATTACGAGTGTGTGCGATAGATTTTAAAGAAAGTTGGGATGACTACTTGCCTTTGATTGAGTTTGCATACAATAATAGCTATCATTCCAGCATTCAGTTGGCTCTATTTGAAGCTCTTTATCGTAAGAGATACGGATCTCTAATTGCTTGGTTCAAGGTGGGTAAGGCTACAATTGTAGGTCCTGACCTAGTATTCGATACCTTAGAGAAAGTTCATTTGATCAGAGAGAGGCTTAAGACAACTCAGAGCCGATAGAAATCATATGCAGATGTGTGTAGAAAGGATCTCGAGTTTAAGATTGGTGATGATATTTACTTGAAAATCTCTCCCATGAAGGGAGTGAAGAGGTTTGGCAAGAAGGGAAAGCTCATTCCCCGATATGTCGGTCCTTTCAAAATTCTCAGTTGCTTCGGCAAAGTAGCCTACGAGCTCGAGTTGCCTTCAGATTTATCTTAAGTCCATCCAGTGTTCCATGTCTCCTTTCTAAAAGAGTGCATAGGTGACCCAATAGTTTTAGTCCCTATATAGAGTATAGATGTTGAAAACAACCTCTCTTTTGAAGAGATTCCTGTCGAAATCCTTGACTATCAAACTCGCAGATTGAGGAACAAAGAAGTCCCTCTAGTCAAAGTTCTTTGGAAAAATTAGTCCATTAAGGAAGCTACTTGGGAAGTAGAAGCAGACATGTGGACCAATTATCCTTACTTCTTTTTCACTAATCCAGACTCATCCTAAGGTAATGGCCTTTCTTAAGCTTATTTTGTTTCATGCTCAGATTTCCATTACAAACTTGGTATCATTTACCTTTGCATATTGAGTTATATGTTCATGAGTCAGTTCAGTCATTTATTCATGCATCAGATATGCATGATCAGTATGAGAAATCCAGCTTATTAGTACTCTCAGTCAGGTATTCATGAACCAGCTCAGTTATGTACTCATGTATCAGATAGGTATGTTCAGTGTGATAATTTGGTATATATGTAATATTAGTCCTATAGTCATGTCCCAGATGTTCATGTCCAGTTAGTAGATACAACCTACTAGTACTCTCAGTTTAGTCAGTCTCATTCAAGGATGAATGTTTCCAAGGGGGAGATATTGTAAAACCCCACAAAATTCCTAGCTTAATTCAGTTCTTAAATATTATTACAGATTGGACCCCGAATCTATTCAGAAAAAGGGACATATCTGTTAGATGATTACCTCCCATAGTCTCAGTCTCAGTCTTCAGTAAAGAACTCAGATAGTTCTACATATTTTAGTACTATTAGATACAGTCACTCAACTCAGTATAGAACTCAGCTAGTTCCATCAGAAATAGGACTGTTAGATACAGTCACTCAGTAAATAGTATATTAGTTATTAGTTATTAGTTATATCGGTTACCAGTAATCCATATTATTAGTAAACTCAGTATTCAGAATCCTTATGACTTCAGTTACAATTATGTATTCGTGCGTGTATTCTCACGCAGTCATGTTTATATTATTCAGTCTATTATAGTTCGTGCATATGAACCCTTGTACTCAGTCTTACCTCACTTTGCATACCATTTTATTCATACGTACTGACGCATACTTTTCTTTTGCGCTATGGTTTTTTATACCATAGGTGTAGACGTACGGGCCCTAGAGCATTCTTAGCAGTTTAGACATTTAGCAAGCAGCAGTAGACTAGCAGTGAGTCCTCATCATCTGAGGATATTCTTTTATTTCATTATCTCATTAGATTCAGCATTTTAGTAAATGGAGTTAGTTGGGGGATTGTCACATCAACTCCTTATTCAGATAGTTCAGTTTAGAGGCTTTTCAGACTAGATGTTCAGACAGTATTCAGTATTTTAGATTCTGATATTTTATCAACTTTATCATTTTTCTTTTCATCAGTATTACAGTTTTGAATCTTATGGTATTTCATCCCACTATTTTGCATTATATCATATTATTATTCAGTTATTGCAGCAGGTACCAGTCATGGGTTAGCTTGTGGTCCTTTCGGATTATGAGCATTATGTAGTTTTTGGGGTATAGACTTGGTCGATGGAGTCATACGGTTCTTCAAATTATGATCTAGCTGTTTTGGTGAATAAGAGTAACATCTCATATCAATAAATGTATGAACCATCTAATTATTCTTACCATTATCATACCAATTAAAATTAAACAACTAATTAATCCTTAATAGATACCTCACATATTGTTTTATTAATCACATTAATGATAGAAACAACTCTTATGTTTTTTGTCTTATATATTGATAGACATGCTTTAAATGCCATTTCTTCATAGTTTAGTTTAAACTTTAATTAACCATTTTCCTTATTAACAAGTGTCATTTAGATATCTAAGAATGGCCGCCCCATAATTATATGAAACTTAAAATCAACCTCGCAATCCAAAATGACAAATTAAAAAGGAAAAACAAAGGTCCAAACCTTCACCAAAACATCATAGTTTATTCCAAATGATGCTTCATAGTGTGATCCACCATAAGTATTTGCATATTTATGTGTTTAGGGGATCACAAACCTAATTATTTGAATACAGAAAGTAGCATAAGATTTATGTTTGCACCTAGGTCATACAATTCCTTTGCAAAATTGAATTCCCCAATAATGATCCTTTTTTATGACAACAGAAAGTAAAGCTATTGCACTAAAGTAGTACAAATTTTCAATCGACTCAGAGCTACCAGTTCTCTTCTTTGTCACTAGATCCTTCATGAACTTCACATTACCTAACACTGCTCAAGTACCTCTACTAATGTAATGTTTATAGGCAATTCCTTCAGTATGGCTAGGAACTTGTGGAATTTTCCATTGTCCACTTTCTTATTTAAGCATTATGGAAATGGATTTTGAGGTTGTGGAATGAGATTCAATATTTTTAGAACCTCTTTTTTTCCCTTATCAATACTAGTCCTATTCGCATTACCTAGAAACTTTTCACCTTTCTCTCAACACTTATCTACAAAAATTTGATCTTCATGATCAACTACTTTATTTTTGTCAAGGATATCTTCTACAACAACCAGTGTTGGTTGCCTATTCATTTGTATTTTTCTCTAAGTAGTGACTGCCATGCAATTATTATTATTTCTTAGATTTGGCACAGTATCACTTGGCAAGGTACCATTATTCTTTTGATTTAAAAAAGCAAAAATCTACCCTATTTTTTTTGTCTAGCTACTTGATAAGGGTGGAATGAGGGTCGGTGAACATGTTCACATTAGCAATATCACCATGAATGTCCTTGATCCTAGCATCAATGGATTCTACCCATTTAAGCATCTTTGCCATCATGTCCTCTAATCTAGAACCATGAACATCACCTTGATTTTAAATCCTTAGAGGGGATATAGAGCATGATTTGACTATTCTTATAACTATCTTTGTTCCTCCAATTGCCTTGCTCTCTATATTAACTCATGTCTCTATACCAAACTTCTCATAATTATTATCCTTGTAATATGAGTTGTTATCCTTGTAAGCTGCCTATAGTTGTTGATCCCATCGCTCTACTGTAGCATTCTAGAAGGTGACAAAACTCTCTCTAGAAAAGCTTTAATCAATCTCTCCACTTAGTAAAGGGGTTATTAGAAATTTATCCAACCATAGAGTTGCTTCCCCATATAGTGATAACGGATACAACCACAACCTGATAGCATTCTAACTTACACCTTACATCTAATATTCCTTAATTATTCCCACAAATTTGATTAAGTAGAGTCTTAGATCATCTCCCATAGCACCTCCAAATAGGACCTTCATACTCAGTAGTTATATCATAGTCCTTGTGATGTCAAACTTAACACCAGGGGATATTACAGGAGAAACTATGGCAACAGTAGTTTTTTGGGATGATGGGCCTTTGTTCTTATGTGAATTATTAGAATCTTCAGTAGTTTGTGCATTTTCATGGTTATCACAAGCTTTAGCCTCTACAACTATTCATTTTTCTTTAGCCTGTCGAGATGATGCTTCCTCTTAAATTTCTTGGGCGCTCACCTTTATTAGAATATATTGAGCTCCTGGTTATTAGGAAATAAGGTATTGCCTTGAATTTAAGTGTTTAACATAAATGAACCTTCACTTCTAAAGAAATAGAATGAACAAATAAAATTAAATTAAGAAATAAGGATTAATAGTCAAATTGACATAATTGAACTAATCCTAAATTGTATTCCCTGGCAAAGTTTCCAAAATTTGGTAAGCTCAAATTAAACCTTATAATGAATTTAACATAGCTGTTGATCAAATATAGAACCAAACTAGGTTGGAGTCGATCTGATAGGGAATGGGCTAGAAACCAGGTCAATGCATTTATTTAAACTAGTAGTTGTTTATTTGAAAAAGGGTTTTTTAATTAACAGTATAGTTTGTAAGCCCTTTTTAGATAATTGACAAAGTATTAAATTATTGTTTGTATCAATTAGTAAGAATGGACTAGGACTGTATTCCTCGTGATTTCATAACTTAGTAAGCATAATGTAGTAGTGATTTATCCCAATCCTTAGCATGCGAAATTGGTAAATTAGGTTCACCTAAATGGATTTTAGCCTAATTCAAATGAATATCACTTAATCATTGATTTGGTCGTTAATAGTTTGTTATGGACTCTAACCCTTAATCTCAAATTAGCTTTCCCTAGTTAAGGCTCAAGCCATTTTATGAGAGTTCGTATCCTTAAATAAATGTTGTTAATCTCTTTCCATTTTATTTACCTCTTTGGTCAAGCAAATTAATAATTAAGGTGAGTTTTAATATTTGTAATCATTAAAAATCAATCACTACAAAGAGAAAAACAATGCATGCATGAATATCATCCAAGACTTACTAAGTACTTTTACATACTTTGTTAATTCATCATGGTTCCCATAATCCTACTTATGGGATTTAGCTACTCAGGTTTGCAAGAATACAATCAAAATTTATGGTAGAAAACATAACTAAGAACTTACGTATTGAGTAGATCAAATCCAAAATCTTGAATTATCAAATCACAACCAATATTCAAGAATCAATGGATGTTAATGCTCAAAACTAAGGAGAAGTATAGTCTTAAGCAACATAAAATGTAATAATGTATTTAAGGTGTGTCAACTATAAATAAATATCTATGGGAAGTATTTATAAACAAAATAAAACCTATTCTTATTAAAATAGGAAAGCACACACATCGTCATAACATGATTCATATGTCTGGATCATGACTCGTGGCCAATAAGGTAAAATCCATGGTATTTAAAAGTTTGTCAGTTTCTCTAGTATCTCATAAGATAGTGTACGACTCATAGTCCTGACTTACAGGTAATACTGAGACTCTTGATAATTTTATGCATTTTCAAATCCTTCTCTTTATGAATCTCAAAATGAGTCAATATGATTGTGGTTTGACATCATAATTCATAAGTTGCCTCATATTATTAGATCTAATTTCAAACTTTTTATAATTCACTTTATAGGTCAGGGTATGACTTATTTTATCATGTCAAGATTCGTTGTATCAACATCAGAACTCAATGTTGTTGATCAATAGTACGCAGTGAGTACAGTTTATACTCTTATATTATGGTTCATATTATCATCACACAAGTGAATTGTACTCATAAATTATGGTTCATACTATCATCCCACAAGTCAACAATTAGACTTTTTAGCTTGTTTTTGATTTTTAGCTTTTAGGGCTTATTTTCCTGGACAAACAAATAAAAACACATCATATCTAATAGAACATACTCAAGAACATGAATAATTTCTATATTTTAAGCATCAAAAGTATAGTCAAATTATATTACATTAACCACCATCCAGTGAAAGAGATGGTACATGAGTTTTTTTTGTAAAAGGTGATAGGGCTCAGTGTTATGCTTTTTTGGTAGGCTGGAGATAGAGACTTTAGATGTAGTTATCACAGGTGTCATCTTAGTATCGACCTACTTTAGTGTTATTTGATCCTAGTTCTACATTCTCTTGTGTTCTTATTTATTTCTGCATCGGGTCTTGATATGATAAATGGGTTTATTATTGTACTAATTTATATTTCTACACTAGTAGGTAATCCTTTAGTGGTAAATTAGATGTACCAACCTTTTTTGTGACTATTTTAGGGTATGATACTTAGGTAGACTTGAGTATTCTAGCTATGGTAGATTTTCATATGATTTTAGGTATGGATTGGTTTTTCTATATCATGTTATCTAAGATTAGCATACCGAGATAGTAACTTTAGTCATTCAAAGTGTCCTATTATATTTGAAAGGTACCTAGGGTTCATATCCTAAGAGGGTAAGTTCCTTAATCCAGGCTCAATAGTTGGTTGAAAAAGGGTTTCTTTCTTGTTTGTCCTAAGTAGCAGAAACTAGTGTTGAGGGTAGTTAAGAGAATTTATGGATGTGTTTCCTACAGATTTTTTAGGTGTTTATTTTGATAGAAGCATTGATTTGGACCTTAGAACTAACCCTATCTTTATTCCTCCTTATAAAATGGATCTAATAGAATTGAAAATTTTAAAGGATCAGTTGTAGGATTTATTGAGTAAGGATTTTTTTTATACCTAGCATTTCATCTTGAGGTGCTCCTATGTTGATTAAATAGAAAAGGATGGGTCTATGCATATATGTATTGATTAGATTGACATGAAATAATATTTCTTTTCAGTGCTTTGATGATGGTGAGGCAAGCTTTTAAAATCTTAAGACTTAATTGACTTTAGCACCTATTCTAACTTCACTTATTGAAGGTAAGGACTTTATAGTCTATTGTGATTTTATATGAGTTGGTCTTGGTAGTGTTCTGATGTAGAAAATAAAGGTTATGGTTTATGCTTAGAGGTTGTTATAGACTCGTGAGACGAACTATTCCACTCATGATTTGGAGTTGGCAGTGCTTGTATTAGTGTTGAAATTGTGGCAACATTACTTGTATAGGATTCATTGTGAGGTGTTCATTGATAGTTACAACATTCAATACATCTTCACTAGAAGAATCTTACTTTGACATAGCATTGGTGGTTAGATATGCTGAGGACCATTACATGACTATTTTAAAACATTTATACAAGGCCAATGTAGTGGAAGATGAATTGAGTAGGAAGGTAATGAGTGATAAGTCATCAATTTGATGACTTGTTAGCATATTTTAAGCTTAATTATCATGATTTTCCATTGATTTAGTGTTAATATCATGTATAATGATCATTTGTTCATTTTAAGGTTGAAAATGAAAATGATCAAGCCATTCAAGTTAATGGGAGGTCAAATATGAAAGAAAATGAGCCCTAAAGTTCAAATGTGCGCGGGTGGACAAAATGGACAAAACCAAGGTGTGCGCCATCTACACCTAGGGTGATCTCTACTTGTGCCCAATATTCTATAGATCTACTCAAGCAGATCAATAGTATGGTGGTATTTTTATAATATCAGGCAAACAAGAAATTGGGGTTAAAAAGAGGGTTTTCAGCTCATTCCACCATCATTGAACTATTGTTGTACTTTTATTGAGCTAAGAAACATTAGAGTGACTTTCAAGTGAAGAACTAGTAGTTTCATTGAATATTTATTGAAATTAAATCATGGATATTGTATTCTCTTTACTTTCTATAGATCAATTTGAAGGAAATTTGGATATATCTCTACTTTCTCTCTATGAGTAGCTAATTCTTCATCTTGGGGTTATGCTTGAATAGGTTGTGATTAGTGCATAGGTTTTGTTTATTTGTCTTCCTAATTAGCTATTTGATATGGGTTTTATATTCATTCTATGTTTTAACTAAGAATTGGGGGCTTCAAACCCCAATTACCTTTGAACCCGTATCATCCTTGATAGAGTGGATATAGGTGAGGAATAGGTGTAAGCAACAACTTGAATTAGTTCATTTAATAGTATCTATTAGACATAAGTATATTATAATAGGCCATATATTGGTGAAATTGTTACACTTATGAGTTGTTCGACAAAACTCATTTGTGAAACTTGGTGTTTTATTAACAAATTAACACCAAAACATCTAAATCTAGCCTACCCGTGACTTCTAGCTAAATTTGGACAAATAATGAATTACTCATGCATGCACCCAAACCTAGGAAGGCATAAACCCAAGTCCCATAAACACTTGATTAATCTCTAACTAATTTTGGCTTCGAACTAGTATTCTCATAACTACAAAATTCTTAAACTTGAAAACATTCAAACAAACCCCTACTTTTTACTTTCATGTTTGTTTACCACACATAGCAAATGAGTTGACTCCTGACACTCTCGAGTATTAAAATCCTTCTCTTAAATATCTTTTTATTTGACCCCAACCTCCGTTGGCTTACTATACTGATAACGACCACTTACACTTCAAGGGTGTAGTTTGAGCGCTATCAAATTTGGCTCCATTATGGAGAGCGAAATATAGTTTTCATTCTTGTAGTACTTTTAGTATATTTGGGTTAGTCATAGTGTTTATTTTACATTGTTTGTTGGTTTTGTTCTTTATCAGGTGAGGATAATATTATACATGATACTATAAGCCAACACAATAGTAATACTGGTACTTTTGATGGGCATCTCGAGGACAAGAATCATCTCGGTAATTGTTAGACCCTAAGATTTGTATGATTTTATTTTGGTATCTCTTTTGTGATTTATGGTGAATTTTGAGTTCAATTATGAAAGGGGTAGTATGATGGCTCCCATTGTGAATTGTTGAAATATTTATCAGTGAATTTTCTTTTAAAAAGATCTGAGCTAAGTCCGAGAGTAGTCTTTAGCACCGAGAGGGAGGTATAGCGGAATTAGTACTTCCCTAGAACTACGTGCCCCCATAGGTTGTGAGCCTGAGGCTGATTTATATATAGTGATCACTAGTGAATAAAAGATTAAGGTCCTACTCCGATGGCAAGGATAGGACAGCTCTCCCCAACGTGGGTTGGATGTTGGAATCCATGTAGCTCACATGGTTTATGTCAGTTATGAGAGACTCCCAATATGTGTGTGTATTCTCCTATCCAATATGAAAAGTCTTATTCTTCTATCTGAGATGAAAACATATTTGTTTGAAAGACTGAGTTTGAGAAAATCATTATTTTCAAAAGATTTAATAAACATATATTCCAAAGAGAATTGTTATGAGATTTGATTTCTTTGATGATTTGGAATCGAGATGGAAGTGAATTGAGATTTATTATGATGGCTCACATGTTTCACCGATATATTTTATTATCCCCAGATAATGCTCTTATATTTACTGGCAATGTGTTAGTGTCCAATTAAATTATGAATTTAGCTAAGTTCATGCATCAGTTTCAGTTTCAAATATTAAGTCATGATTCAGTTCGTAAGAATCCTGTGTAGTATCACAGTCTATTCCTAGTATTTTCACCAAATTATTATCATTCGGGGATGAACAATCCCAAGAGGGGGGATGTTGTAATACCTCGAGTTTCCATGACATAAACCTATCATCTTTTTCTCATGGGATCAGATCCAGCGCAAAGTAATGGCTACTCATAAGTTGACACTCTTGTTTCTATCTTAGCCATATAGTTATTTTCTTGAGAATTCATGCACTTGCAGATCAGTTCAGTAGCTCATTATTCTTGAGATCCAGTGATTCCGTTTCTATCAGTTGCAAATTATATCTTAAATACAAATATTCCTATATGTTTCTGGTTAATTATCCACATTCGAGGACGAATGTTCCCAAGGGGGAGATAATGTAATACCCCATATTTTTGTGCTAAAATTCTAACCGTCGTTCCTACGTGTCTAAGATCTGATTCAAAAGATTTGAATGTGAATATAAGTTTCATGATCATTATCCTAGTCTATGGGGTAGTTTGGAGGTGAAAAATGTTCATAGAAATAACCTAGAACAAAGTTGAGCTAAGATCAATTGATATGTCCAAAGTTTGGCATTCGATTCCACAAAGGTCTGCTTCAAACGTTTATATCTCTTAATATACATGTAATCTTTCATACCAAGACCTATCAAGTTGTATATAATTGAATTATCTTTCCAACGATACCAATTTCACAAAAATCCGATACACGAGCGAAGAGTTATGCGCATTTCCGTGAGCGGCAGTAAGGGTGTGCGATGGACAATGCGCCGCCCAATCAAATGTGTGCTATTGGGAGTGCGAGGCATACTTAAATGTCTGTCATAAGGTATGGGACACACACCTTAAGGTCTTCCATGGGTTGTGCGCCGCATACCTCAATTCCAAGTGCCAAAAAAAACCCTATATATGTCTATAACACGGGATTAAACTCCCATAACACCAAAATAAGTTTACTTTCTCTCAAAATCACCAAGAACATTCATTAGGGTTTCAACCTAAAAATTCAAATATCTCATGATTCAACCATGAGTTTTAAATAATTCTTCGAGATTCGGAATCCCCATTCCGAGGGCTACAAGAAACACTCATTATTTTCACGAATAGAGTCCCAAGGTCAAGAGTTCATTCAAAGCTTCAAGTTTAAGGTATGTGCGGGTTTTCAACAAGATCACCCTTTCGTTCTTGTGCCCAAATTGATTTTTCTTTTATGAATATACATGATTTTACATGTTTTGATATGAATTTGAAGCATGAATTTATACCATATATGGTTTTACATGAGATTATGATACTCTCTATGTTTTGAAAGTTGAATTGAATGACATTTTTTTACATAAAGCTAAATTTTCCAGATTTTAAAGTAAGTTATATATATATATTTATGATGAAAAGCATGAATCTTGAGAAAATTTAATATGATTTTGATGTATGAGACATTGATTCCTAATTGGGATTGTACTTTGAGAAATTATGTGCTATAAACACAATGAGATTTGAATCCCAAAGCTAATTTTCTTTACCAAGATGTATGATTATAAAGCAGAAATTTTAAGTGATTATTTTTGTGCTTATGTCATAAAGTATGAAACTTTGGAAGGTTTTATGGTGATATTGATATATGGGTTTTTGGAACCCTATTTGAGATTATTATTTTGAGAAAATCATGTGTTATAAACACCTTGAGTTTATTTAATTTGAGATGATAAAGAAGCTTTGACCTTTTGGTCGTAAAAAGGGTTGTTTTTGAAACCAAGATAAGAAAAGAAATCCACTTTTATTGATTTATTATGAAAGGGGTAGTATGATGGCTCCCATTGTGAATCGTTGAAATATTTATTAGTGGATTTTCTTTTAAAAAGATCTGAGCTAAGTCCGAGAGTAGTCTTTAGCACCGAGAGGGAGGTATAGCGGAATTAGTACTTCCCTAGAACTACGTTCCCCCATAGGTTGTGAGCCTGAGGCTAATTTATATATATTGATCACTAGTGAATAAAAGATTAAGGTCTTACTTCGATGGCAAGGATAGGACAGCTCTCCCCAACGTGGGTTGGATGTTGGACTCCATGTAGCTCACATGGTTTATGTCGGTTATGAGAGACTCCCAATGTGTGTTTGTATTTTCCTATCTAATATGAAAAGTCTTATTCTTCTATCTGAGATGAAAACATATTTGTTTGAAAGACTGAGTTTGAGAAAGTCATTGCTTTCAAAAGATTTAATGAACATATATTCCAAAGAGAATTGTTATGAGATTTGATTTCTTTTATGATTTGGAATCGAGATGGAAGTGAATATAGATTTATTATGATGACTCACATGTTTCACCCGATATATTTTACTCTCTTATGATTATGATGATTTTAATTCGAGCTAAGTGAGTCATTTATATCAGCATGCATAATTTTATAAACTATGATGATATTAAGATATTATTTTATATATGCATTGCACCCCCATATTCTCGGTACGTTTCCATGCTACTGACCCAGATATTCGTATGTGGGCTACATTTTTTCAGAATGTAGGTACAAGGTATATTGTACATCTTCAGATCTAGTTAGTTCGCGGCATCCAGTCAGCAGGTGATGAGTCCTTTTGATTCAAGGGCTTGATTTAGTTATACAGTTCAAGAAGTGTTGTATTTTCTTTATTCAGTCATATTGTGTTAGGTTAGTCTAGATTCATGACCCGCCTACCTACAGTCAGTACTAGTAGAGGCTTCATAGACAGCCAATACAAGTTGATGTATTCCGTTTCAGTTTTGGTTGTAAAAGTAGAGTTGTAATCTTGTAAATTTAGTTTTGTATCTATCATATTCAGATTTGTATAGATTTATACTTTTTGTTCAGTTGCTTATGAGTTATGCTAGTAGAAGGGTTATCTTGGGGTCACTTGTGATCCAAAGCACCGTGTGAAGTCTTGGGACCCAATTTCGGGACATTACATTAAATTAGTTATATTCAAAAACATCATCTTAAAAATTAGGATGCTAAGTTTGAGGTCATAGATTAGTAATCTTGTCACGCTCATGAGGTGTTGGAAATAATCCATGACTAGAATTTAGTGTTTTATCAAAAGATTAACACTAAGATGCTAAATCTAGAATACCCATAACCCTTAGCCAAACTTGGACTAACTCTTGATTTCCCCTGCATGAACACTACTTAGGAGAACATAACCCCAAGATCTTTCTTAATTTGATAAATTTAACAAATGTATCGATCTCTCATTAGTGTGATTTGGTAATTGTGTTCAAAAAAATATAACATTCAAATCCCCCAATTTACTTTCATGTTTTGTTTTAGTTTCGCATTATGGGTTAAATCATAGTTAACTCTCAACACGTAAAGGTATTGAAAGCTAGCTTGCAATCCTCGAGGATTCGATCCCGATTCATATTGGGTATATATTGACAACGATCTACTTACATATAAATGATGGTGTAAGTTAAGTGTTATCAATGGCTACATTGTTTCATAATGTAGGTTCTAGTGTTCATCCCCAGCAGCACGTTTAATCATGGGCACCACATCATATATTCAGACAGTTGGTGAGTCCTAATAGTTTGAGGTCAAAGTTTATAAATGTTTCAAATGTTTATTGCTTTAGCTATTCAGCTTTTAGTTCGAGCCAACTAGGTTTTGTCCAAATGGTTAGTCAGACTATGTGTTTCATTCAATTTTTCATAGATTTGAAAGTTATTGAGTTACAATATTTTGGTTGAGATTATTTATCTAATTGAAGTCAGTTATAAGTGTCATGACCTGAGAATACCCCTATTCATAAAATGGTACCTAAGGTAACAAGTAACCCCAAGCTAACTCATGGCCTGGCATACATTAGGATACTAAAGAAATTACTAGAAATAGAACTGTCTAACAACAAATTATGATGACAATCTAAAATATTTGTCTAAATGCCTCTAAAACATAATGAAATAAAATAGACTGAAAGGAAATAAATAATTTATAGCTAGTTATGGAATGATGAGGACTCACCAATAACTACTGCTGAGTGGTACCAGAACATGCTAAGTATGATCCGGGTACAGAGCATTCAAACCTATATTCTAATCCAATATAGCGTAAAAAAGTATTTGATCGGTACTTTGAATGTAATGAGTATGTGGGATGGGAAGACTAACTAGTATAAACTGAACATGAACGCATGAAAATGTAAACTGAATGCAAGACCAAGTATAAACATGTACTGGATAAAACTGAAAAAGTGAATAACTGAATACTCAGTCAAGAAAACCTGAACTTAACATAAATTGAAACATGAACTGAGGACTGTGGGAGTTAACAATAATCGGCATATACCATTCTAATAAAATTAGAGTCCAACCTATAACCTTAGTTGGAAGTCTGCTCATAACTTGCCAAGGGTAACAACACTGGCTAGTATAGATCCATTCAACTGAGGTCCTGAAGGACTTGGGTGGCATGACTTAACTAATGGGTGACCCCTTATAATCTATGGTTGCACCGTAGTTTTAGAACTTAGGTACTTCTACTAATGGTCTCAATCCTCAACTGACGGGTGAGCTATCGTCCCTGTATTCACTCGGTGCTAAGTACAACTCCCAACTGAAAGACACTGAAACATAAAATGAATTTATCATCATAGTATCATTCTAAAAATATCAATTGTGTATAATATGAAGTGCTCAAATACATATAAATGGATATATGCATAAATCCCTAGGTACGAGTGTTGATAACCGACTAACTCTGACTAATACAACTAGACATGATATATTAAAAGCTGATCACAATAGGGAATTTCATAATTCAAGCCAAAACTTAATCAATTATCAAATATAGGGGAAATTATGACTCTAAGAATGAGAAGATGTCACTCATATGGGAAAATAGGTAATCATGCTTAAATTACAAGAACAATGGAAGAAATCAAGGAAAACTCATATTTGACTTGGAACTCAATTCTTGGAGGGGAAATTAAACTTAAGGATTGAGAAATTATTGGTACTCAATGTATGGAAGGAACACATTGATGAAATCCCACATATCTAGAGATGGGAGCCTTGGATAAATCCTTGGACTATTAACTTGAAGTTGAGAAATCCTAACTTGCCTTTGGATAAGAATAATTGCTCCGTTTCTTGGTTTTAATTAATTTTGTGACTTAATGGGGAATTTGGGGAAGTTTAGGATTATATAACACCCTTGGGGAAGCCTAAAATACATGGTTTAGGATTTATAAGAATGGTAAAAAACTAAACAACCCTTTTTAAAATATGCAGGAAAAAGCTGATACCAATCGTAATGCCTGAGGTAACGAATCGTTAGGTCAGATAATGAGTCATAGCTTGGAGTCGCTATCAGAGTTTGTACACCTTGGGCCCTTACTATTATGACAATGACTTCACTCCTAATAAATCATTACGTCTAACAATTGGTCATTGTCTGAGTCATTGTCATTGGCAGTTAATAGTCCCTCGGGCAAATTTTCCAGAACTTCTTACTATTATATCAAATGAAGGTAAGACTAGTGGCATTGGAAAGCTAATTCAATATCCTATCTGTTGATGGGTATAAAGATAAGAAACTTAGGGTATTAAAATATCTCCCCCTTGGTATTAATCATCCTCAAATAAAACTGACTAAGCTGAGAGGCTAAGGGAAAGCTGAAATTTTCACTACACACTTACGAGCTGAACCATGAGTTAATATCTAAATCTGGGACTGATGTATGGACTAAACTAAACTCATGAATGCATGCTATGACATAGAAATAGCTGGATGGCCTAGGATATAAATGAAAGAATTAATTAATTAAAGTAACTATTACCTCAATTTGAACTGGGTTCGAAAAGAAAAGATGGGGACACTTGGCCAGCATATTTGCCTCTGCTTTCTAGGTAGCTCCCTTGACTGTCTGATTTCTCCACAGAACCTTTACCAAAGTGACTTCTTTATTTCTCAACCTATCTGACGATCAAGGATCTCGACTGGGACCTCTTCATAAGAGAGGCAATTTTACACGCCAACCCTTTCTAAAGGAACTACTAATGTTGGGTCACCAATGCATTTCTTTAACAAGGAGACATGGAAGACTGCATGCACTGATGCTAAATCTGCAGGCAATTCCAACTCATATGAAATCTTACCAAAATGTCTTAAAATCTTATATGGACCAATAGTGGGGACTGGGATTCCCACTATAGTATAATATTTTTACCCCTTTCATGGTAGAAATTTTCTAGTAGACAAAATCCGTATTATTAAACACAAGCTCCCTTTTTCTCATATCTGTGTAAGATTTTTGATGACTCTGAGTAGTTTTCAACCTTTCTCTAATCAACTGAACTTTTTCATGTACTGCATCTATACCTATCAAAGTCTCTTCACCCACCTAAAACCACCCAATAAGGGATCTACACCTTATACTATAAAGAGCGTCAAACAAGGCTATCAAATTACTAGAGTGATAACTGTTATTATAAACAAACTCAATCAAAACAAGTGATTATCCTAACTATATTTGAAGTTAATCATGCATGCCCTCAACATGTTCTCTAAGGTTAGAATGGTCCTCTCTTCCAGACCATTTGTTTGCAGGTGAAAAGTTATATTAAAATGAAATTGGGTACCAAGACCCTTCTGAAAATCTTTCTAAAATCGAGAGATAAACTAGGTACCTATATCAGAAATAATGGTCAAAGGGACTCTATGCAATTTCACTAACTCCCTAAGATAGAGTCTAGTATAATCTTTGGGTTAATCTAAAGTGTTGACTGGCAAAAAATAAGCTGACTTAGTCATTCATTCCATGATAACCCAAATAGAGTCATGTTGTTGATATGTACGAGGCAACCCTATAAGAAAGTTCATATTCACAACTTCCCACTTCTAAGTAGGAATACTGAATTCCTAAAGCATATTGTTGGGTCTCTAGTGATCAATGCTAACCTACAGTTAGTCTGAACATGTAGCAATGAATTCTGCAATATCCTTCTTCAAGCCATTACACCAATAGATATCCTATAAATCGTGGAACATCTTAGTGCCTCCTAGGTGATGAGAATATCAAGAACCATGATCTTCTACTAACATCCTCTGCCTCAAATCATCCACAGCTGGAACACATAATCTAGCCTAATAGTAAATAACACCATCTCCCCCTTAGGAAAAAACCTCAACCTTCTAATTTTGAACTACTTCTTTCAACTTAAGTAAAATAGGATCATTCTCTTGCTTTTACTTCACCTTGGCAACCAAAGAAAATTTTGAACCATTCTAAACCTAGAAATTACCTTCGACCAAATCAACCAAAAGAACTCCCAACCTAGCAAGTTGATGAACATCATAAACTAACACTTTCTTTTTATTCTCAATGTGAGGAATACTTCCCATAGATAATCTACTAAGGGTGTCGGCCACAATATTAGCCTTACTCGGGAGGTATAAGATGCTCATATCATAATCCTTTAATAAATCTAGCCACCTTCTCTGATAAAGATTTAGATCCATCTGAATGAACATGTACTGGAGGCTCTTGTGATCCATGAACACATCAACATGCATCCCATAAAGATAATGACTCTAAATCTTAAGGTGAAGACAACTACAGCCAACTCAAGATCATGAATCGGGTAGTTCTTCTCATGAGATTTGAGTTGTTTAGAGGCATATTCTAAAACCTTTCTCTGCTGCATCAACATACAACCAAGGACAACTCTTGAAACATCATAATATGCCACGAAACCATCTGAACCCTCTGGTAGTGTCAAAATTGGAGCGAGGGTGGGTCAAGTCTTCAACTTCTAAAACTCTTCTCCCGAGAATCAGACCCTTGAAATTTGACTTTCGACAAAGTTAGTTTGAACATAGGAGAAGTAATAGACAAAAATCCTATGATAAATCATCTGTAGTAATTGGCTAAACCTAAGAAGCTCTTGATATCTGACAGAGAGATAGGTCTAGGCTAATTTTTCACTGCTTTGATCTTTTGAGAATTGACTCAAATGACTTCATCAAAAATAATGTGAATAAGAAATGTCACTTCTTTCAACCAAAAATCACACTTCCTAAACTTAGCAAATAAATTATGATCCTTAAGAGTCTGCGCACAATTCTTAATTAGTCTATTTGTTCAACCTCACTTCGAGAGTAAATGAGGATGTCATCTATGAAGACTATAATAAACATGTCCAAATACTGATTGAACACTTTGTTCATCAAGTCCATGAAAGTTGTAGGGGCATTTGTTATACTAAAAGACATAACTACAAATTCAAAGTGACCATACTGAGTTTTGAAGGCTGTCTTTTGGATGTCACTCTCTCTGACTCTAATATGATGATAGCTGGATCTGAGGTCTATCTTAGAAAAATGGCTTGCACCTTAAAGTTTGTCAAACAATTCATCAATCCTAGGTATCCTATACTTATTCTTGATTGTGACTTTGTTCAACTGATAGTAGTCGATACACATTCTAAGAGAACCATCTTTCTTACACCCGAATAGAACTGGGGCACCTCTTGGAGAGATGCTAGGACTGATAAAACCCCTGTCTAGGAGATATTTCAATTTTTCCTTAAATTCCTTGAGCTCATCTAGAGCCATTCTATAAGGAGGAATTGAAATAGGTTGGGCATCTGGAAGGACATCTATTCTAAAGTCAATTTCCTGCTCGGGAGGAACTCTGAGAAGATCCTTGGGAAATACTTTTGGAAAGTCATTTACTACTAAAACTGACTCAAGAATCAAGATTTTAGACCTTGAGTCCTTGATTCGAACAATATGATAGATGCATCCTTTGGAGATCATTTTCCTTTCCCTAAGTAAAGAGACAAACTGATTTATATGCACTGGGGTTGTACCCTTCCACTTTAAGATTGGATCATTTGTAAAATAAAACTGGACTACTCTATTTCTAAAGTCAATTGATTCATAACAAGAGTAGATCCAATCCATGCCAAGAATAACATCAAAATTGGTCATGTCTAAATCTACAAGATGGACTGAAGTGACTTTCTAGGATACTGTCATTAGGAAATTTTGTATAGCCATTACTCTATAATTAAACTACCAACTAGAGTAGAAACTGAGAAGGGGTTTGCAAAAATTTTAGGACTGACACCAAAATCTAATTCTATATAGGGATTCACGAAAGAAAGTGTGGCTCTGGGATCTAATAATGCATAAACATAAATATAGAAAACATGCAACATACCAGTGACCGCCTTTGGAAAACCTTCCTAATCCAATCGAGTCTAAATTGAATAATACATACTTAGACAATGACCACCAATTGCACTAGAAGTGACACCCTACTGAGTAGAGCGACCTGTTGGAACTATTGAAGAGTTAGTTTGACTCTACTGACGATCATTCCTACCTCTCTGTGCAATCGTTGGTCAGTACCTCACTCTGTGGCCTAACTTGTCACACTTAAAATAGTCATATCGACCAACCATGAACTCACCCTTATGATTCCTACCATATCTCTTACAAATTAGGTTGGTGCAACCACTATTCACACTACCTTGGGACTTAGAGCCTAGTGCTCTATCTTGAGCATCCTATTTTACCTTAGGAACTGGAGAACTAGTGGAAGATGGGGATAGAGCTAAAGATTTCTATCAGTACTGAGAAAGATTCCCACCATCAAACCTCTATTGAGAGAAATTAAAACTATTATTTCTGACCCTCTTATTCTCCCTTTCTTTCTCTTTGATATTTTTCTCCTTAATTTGTTAAGCATGAACCATCGATATGGAGATGTCCATCTTTTTAACCAACATGACCATCGTACACTCCCTAACCATGTCCTCAAAAACACCAGACATAAACTTACCTATTCAGGCTCTAGAATCAGCCACCATAGTTGGAGCATAACTTTCCAGCTGGGTAAACTTGAGTGAATACTCCTTAATACTTATACTTCCCTACCTCAAGTTGATGGAATCCTGCACTATGTCTTTTCTCAACTCAAGGTGGAAGAAACTATCAAGAAATGCACCAACAAACTCATCCCACTCTACTAGCCCTGCATCTTCACCTCTATCCTCCTTTCACTACTTAAACTAGGTATGATCCACTCCTTGAAGTTGATAGGAAGCCAAATTAACACTTTCACTTAAAGTAACAGCCATGATCTTAGTCACTTTGTGAACACTGTCTAAGAACTCCTATGGATCCTCTTCAGACTTCAACCCAAAGAAAGCCGAGGATTCACTCGAGTGAAATCCCAAATTCTAGTTGCTACTGCATTCGCTACTAGGTTTGTTGGGGTTGTAACCTACTGGTTATTTTGAGCAGTGATAGATTATGCTGATATTGTAAAGGCAACCCTAATAGATTATGCTGATGTTGTGAAGGCAACCCTAATAGATTATGCTGATGTTGTGAAGGCAACCCTAAACTCAGAATGAGAGACTTGCTCATTTAGAAGGTCTTGGGGAACCAGTGGTGTTACTTGTTGGCTTCAATTTCTTCCTTCCATTAGTTCTCCTAGGAGGAATTTTCTATAGACAAGTAAAGGATGATTTAGGAGAAGAATTTTAGTAGAGTTCACACTTTATCACATGATATAAATCATAAATGAAGTAAGTCCTTCCTAATATGTTTCATAGCCTCTCACTCATAAGTGGGATGCGTTTCAGACCCATGAACAAGACTCTACTTAGTGTGTCTTTCTGTTACCCTATGACACTTTAAAACTAATGCCTTAATACCAAGTTTGTCATAACCCGATACTACCCCCTAGTCATAACAGAGTGCATAAGGTTACAAGTGATTCCAAGCTAACCTATGGCCTAGAATGCATTAGGATACTGAAGAAATTAACAAAATATTCGCATAAGCTAATTGAAATAACTGGTGGATATCATAATTATATAAGATTAGATACTGACCAAAACTGGAAATAGAACTATCTAACAACCAATCGTGCTGAAAATCTAAAATATTTTTCTGAAAGCCTCTAAAACATAACGAGTTGTTAGGACAAACCCCCAACTTACTCCAACTGACTGATATAAAATAGACTAAAAGAAAATAAATAATTGATAGCTAGTCCCCACATGATGAGGACTCACCAATAACTATTGTTGAATGGTACGAGAACATGCTAAGTGCGATTCAATTATTGAGTATCCGAACCTATATTATGAGACAAAATAGCGCAAAGAAGTATTAGATCAGTACTTTTCATGTACTGAGTATGTGAGATGGGAAGACTAACTAGTATAAAATAAACATGAATACAAAAACATGTAAACTAAATACAAGACCACGTATAAATATGTATAGGATAAAATTGAATAATTGAATACTCGATCAAGCAAACCTGAACTGAACATAAAATGAAACATGAATTGAGGATTGTGGGAGTTAACAAGAACCAACATACCCCAATATGACCAAATCAGGGTCCAACTTATATCACCAGTTGGAAGGGTTCTAGTACCTTGCCAAGGGTACCAATAATGACAGGCGTGGATCCAATGAATTGAGGTCCCGAAGGACTAAGGGGTCATGCCTCAAATAATGGGTGACCCTTTATAACCTATGGTGACACTGTAGTTCTATTACTTAGGTACTTCTAGTAACGATCTCAAACCTTAACTGATAGGTGAGCCATCATCCCTGCGTTCACTCAGTGTTAAGTACTACTCACAACTTAAAGACACTAAAACATAAACTAAATTGCTTATTATGATATCATTTTGAAAATAACAACTATGGATAATTTGAAGTAATAAAAGACATATAAATTAATATATACATGAATCCCTAGGTATCGGGTGTTCATAATCCAACAGCTCTGACTAATTAAACTGAACATGATAATATTAAAAGTTGAACACAATAAAAATTTCATAATTGAATCTAAAACTTAATAATTTATCAAATATAAGGTAAATTATGTTTATAATCATGATAAAATGTTACTCATATGGGAAAATAGCTTCTCATAATTAAATTACAAGAACATCTAAAGAAAGCAAGGAAAACTCATATTTAACCTAGAACTAAATTCTTGGAGGGAAAAATAAACTTGAGGATTGAGAAGTTATTGGGACTCAATGGATGGAAGGAACCCATTGATGAAATCCCACATATCTAGAGGTGGAAGCCTTGAAGAAACCTTTGAATTCAAACTTGAAGTTGAGAAACCCTAACTTCTTTTTGGAGAAGAATAATCACCCTTTTTCTTGGTTTCAATTGAGTTTATGACTTAATGGGGAATTTGGTGAAGTTTAGGCTTATATACCACCATTGGAAAAAACTAAACGACGTGGGTTAGTAGTTTAAAGAGTGGGAAAAAACTAAACAACCCTTTAAAGAATATGCAGGAAAAAATTGATACCAGCATAACGAGTGAGGTAACACCATGTTAGGTCAGGTAATAAGTCATATCTTGGAGTCGTTATCAGAAGTTCAACTCCTTAGGCCCTTATTATTATGACAATGAATTCTCTCCTAACAACTCATTGTGTATGATAACAGGTCGTTAGAAGTCTTTGTTAAGGACTTGATTTCTAGATTTCTTTATATTATGATGACTGAAATACCTAGACTAAGAACCATTGAAAAAATTCATCATTTGGTTTTACTGAGGAGGTTACAACTAGGGTCTTGAGTCATACCCAATCGATATGAGTTATATCCTCTCTAACCTCTCCTCTCATACCCTGAGTAGCCTAAGAAGGGTAGCATTCTATCTTCAATTTAAGTAACCCCTCCTTAATCACACCCTAAGGGTATGAGTCACACCTAGGTGAGTTGTATGGAGTGAGGTCTTGGCTTGGAGTAGACTGGTTTTGTTATGAGTGAAGCATACAACTAGGGGGTAAGTCGTACCCCTTGTATATGCTCAAGGGGTCATGGTCGTACCCTTAATAGTTAGTTTCACCTAAGAAAGGCCTAAGGTATGAGTCAGGGTACCACTCATACCCTAGGGTACGACTACTTAAGTGAGTCGTAAGGTGAGTCGTACCCCTAGATGGATTCTTTTTCTATCTTTTAACTAAGGGACTTGTGGTTATTTCCCATGTCTAAAACCCTAAGCCCTCTCACTATATAAGTATGTGTAGATTCTTAAACATCTATTTTGATGGATCAAACACCCCAAATACTCTCTCAAGCTCATTTTTGAAAAATTAGAGGCTGGGGTTTCAAGGATGATCTTTAAGAGGCAAAAGAAAGTTAATATTTTTAGTGATTGAAGTTATCTAAGGCATTTACCTCTTCCCCTTTCTAAATAACTCTAAACCTATGTATTTCACACTTGGATTAGTAAGTTTACATGGAGGTTTTGAAATTAAATGAAAAGGGTTTTGTTACCTAATAATGAATAATGATGAACCTTACTTAGACTTATGTTTATTCATGTTATTGATCGTAGTTTGCACATGGTATTACTTATTATATGTGGTATAAAATGTCGGTATTAAATAACCCTATTCTTGATTAATTCTATCATAAAATTGTCCTTGGTAAAGGCATGTATACAATATCTTTGTGAAAATGTCTAAGTAAGATATCTAGTTACATGATGATAATTCTTTGAACTAGGGCAATGGACCAATGTGTATAAATGCTTTATAAATGATATTATGAAGGTAAAATTAGCCATGTACTATGTAATTAATGGTTTGATGAATAAGAAGAGGTTTAAAGTCTCAAACATGAAAATGAACGTGAATTATGTGTGGGACTAAATTGTGGTGTAAAATTGCTAATGAAATATAAATGGCTTGTAAGGGTCTTAAGGACCATAGTTTGAATTGTATGATGAGTTTAATTATGGTGTTGTCCTATTGAAATGGTTGAGCAATGAATTCTCCTATGATGACCATGTGGTCATGTATGGTGTTTAATTGGCTAAATTGGTTAAAGTCCTTTTGTAAGATTTTAATGTATGTGGGTTCATGGGCAAAGGGATAGAGTCCCAATGTCGAATAATAATAGTCTTATTTTCTTGAGGTTAAAGTCCCTTGCCTAATGAAATCGCTTATGGTTAAAGTCCCTTACTTAATGAGATCTCATAAGGTCAAATTACCTCTCCAAATGAATCAAATTGGGGTTAGAGTCCCCCATCTAATATTCATGAGGTTAGAGTCCCTCTCCTAATATGTGATCCTATGGTTAGAGTCCTTTCTTGACCTTAATGTACATTAGTGGTTAGAGTCCCTCACTTATATGAATTTGTGTAAATGGTTGGAGTCCCTCACCTAAATGGATATGTATGTGGTTAGAGTTCCTTACTTGAAGATATGTGAACATGGTTAAAGTCCTATGCCCAATGAGAAATGCTTGAATCTATAACTGTGGAAGGTTGGAGTCCTCTATTGCATGTATGATGAATGAGTGCTTCCAAAGTATTGATAAATTTTATCCCCTTAATTAGCATGTGATATGTCTATATATATAGATAAGGTTATAAATGTGATTGAATATGATATATTGCTCGTTGTTGAATGATGATGATATTTTATACTTATCCTTGAGTTACACACTAGCATTCCAATCACTAACCATCTAAGGATGCTATGTCCCTACGTGACATAAGGGCCAAAGTATCTTCTTCTCTTCCTGTGCAGTGAGTAGATGATCAAAGCGGTTCCTGCATTGAATTTGGAGTGGTGAGCTTCTTTTCTTTAGAAGACATTCATCTTTGGTGTTATATCTTTAGACTTAGTCATTTTGACTGGTTTGGATATTGTTGGAGGCTTATCCCGATATATACATTTCTAAACTTCGGTTTGTATAGAGATACTATGGATAATTATGGACTTGGGTATATTGGCTAGTGTGTTGATATTTATGAAATTATTAGACATTGATTAAGTTATGACTGGTGGTATGTTTTTTCTATCTTATTTTTGGTTGGGATTCACTCGACCTATGTGGCTGATGTAATAATTTAATAGGTTATCGGGGCGACCTTCAATTCATGTAGGATTGAGGTGCCCCTACATCATAGCCTGATTTTAGGGCATTTCAAGTTGGTATCAGAGCCTAGGTTCATGGTTAGTTGGGTGTTCATAATACCATGTCGAGTAGAGTCTCTTTTATGTGTGTAAAGTATGCCACACTTATAAAAGAGGTGTTATGAGTCATTTTAGAAAGTATTTCCCTTTCTTGTGTTTCAATCTCAAGTTATAAAGTCTAAGGTCTTGAATTCCTCTGATTTCTGTTAGCTATCTTTCAAATCATGCCTCTAAGGAGATCTGAGGCTCAGGCAAACCCTTCTGATAGACCTATAGATGAAGCTCATCCAACTTCTGGAGTCTAAACCCAAGCTAGGGCTGCGACATCCGATCATCTTCATGGGGTTCCACCTGTCCCCACTAACCCCAACTATGAGAGGGAACCTTCTATTTTGTCACCCAAAGGGATGCTACTAATGCTTAGTTTCATTTCTCTATCAACCTCTTGACTCAATTAGTAGACTCTCAATCGAAGTATGGTTCTCTGGATACCATTTCTTCTAAGGCCACAAGAATTGGCCAATTTATGAGACTAAGCCCTGCTATGTTCTCCGGTATGAAGGTTGATAAGGATCCTTAAGTCTTCATTGATAAAATAGAGAAGATCTTCTGAATCATGCATATTTTAGCGATTGAGGCCATTGAGTCTTCTTCCTACCAATTGAAAGGTGTATCATACCGATGGTACGAGGGGTGGGAGTTGTCTAGAGGTATTGATGCTAGTCCCTCCATATGGGAGAACTTCTTCAAAGCTTTCTTAACCTGCTTCTTTTCTCTAGAGTTGAGGGAGGCAAAGGCGGAAGAGTTTGTGAATTGAAGTGAGGGAGGATGTCCGTTCAAGAGTATGCCTTGAAAATCCATCAATTGTCAAGGTATTCTCCCAAGATAGTTTCTAGCATGAAGGCTAGAATGAATAAGTTTGTCTTGGGACTGTCCCGTGAGTTAGTGCTTGAGAGAAAGGCGGTCTTGTTGAGTGAGCACATGGATATTTCTTGGCTGATTCTGTATTTGCAGCAAGTGGAAATAGAGAAAAAGAATTAAGTTGAGCTTAGTGAGAGGCAAGAAAAGAAATTTAGGCCTTCTGAGTATAGTGGTGGTGATGGTGGCAAGTATCCATAGAAGAAGTGAGAGAGTTCGAGTTCTTTCTCCTCGACTAGTGCCTAAAATTTTTGGGTGATCATCAGACTCATTTTAGTGGAGGGTCTAGGGCACAGGGTGCCCAGTTCCAGGCTAGTGGTGCCCAGTCAACTCTACCTTACCCTCCTTGTAGATTCTGTTGTCAGAGTCATCATGGTCAGTATGAGAAGTGGAGAAATAGATGTTTCCATTATGATCAGATTGGGCATATGCAATGTGATTGCCCCTCTCTAGCAGCTTCTTGGGCCAATAGAGCCCTTACTGCTGCTCTATCTACTCCATACCGAAGGGTGCTATGTCTGTCTCTACTTTTCTTTCTGGCACCGTTGCTGGCCTAAAATTTTTGTATGCACTTGCTACTCTCCAGGATTCTAAGGCATCTTTAGATGTTGTTATGGGTATATTAAGATTTTTCTCCCGTGATGTGTATTATTTGCTTAATCCAGGGTCTACTCTTTCTTATGTGACCCCATATATGGCTGTGTACCTTGATTGTGGTCCCAAGAGTTTGTCAGTTCCCTTTTCTATTTCTACCTTGGTTGGAGACCCTGTGGTTTCTAGAAGGGTCTATAAGGGGTGTGTGATGTCACTTGGTGGTAGGGATACTCTTGTAGACTTGATAGAGTTGGACATGGTTGATTTTAATGTCATTCAGGAGATGGATTGGTTGTACTCTTTCTATGATTCCTTAGATTGTTTGACCCGTAAGGCCTTGTTCAAATTCCCTAATGAATCGGTAATCATATGGGAAGGTGATTCCCTTGTGCCCAAGGGAAAGTTCATTTCTTATCTAAAGGCCCAAAAGTTAATTTCAAATAGGTATTTGTAATATTTGGTTCGAATTAAAGATTCTAACTAGGAAGAGACTTCTCTAGAATTCATTTCTATTGTTAATGAGTTTCCAGAGGTATTTCCTAATGATTTTTCCAGTGTTCCTCCCAATAGGGAAATTGATTTTGAGATTGATCATCCCTCCTAATAGAATGGATCCAGCAGAGCTAAAAAAGCTTAAGGAGTAATTAAAAGACCTTTTTGCTAAAGGTTTTATCCGCCCAAGTGTGTCCCCGTAGGGTGCTACCATATTGTTCGTGCATAATAAGAATGGTTCCCTTCGTATATGCATTGATTATCGTTAGTTGAACAAAGTGACTATAAAGACCAAATATCCTCTTCCTAGGATCAATGATTTGTTTGGTCAACTTCAGGGTGCGAAGTGCTTCTCTAAGATTGATCTTAGATCGGGTTATCATCATCTTAATATTAAGAATGTGGATATCCCTAAGACAACCTTTAGAACCCGGTATGGTTACTATGAGTTTCTTATCATGTCTTTTGGATCTAGTAATGCCCAAATGACATTTATGGACTTGATGAATAGGGTTTTTAATCCGCTCTTGGAAATGTTTATCATTGTCTTCATTGTGATATCTTAGTGTATTCTAAGAGTGAGATGGATCATGTAGATTACCTTTGTGTGGTGTTGCCAACTTTGAAGGATCATCGTTTGTATGCCAAGTTCTCTAAGTGTGCATTTTGGTTGAGAGCCATAGCTTTTATTCATCATATTATCTCTAGAGAATGGATCATAGTAGATCCCCAAAAATTCACGGTTGTTAAGAAGTGGCCTAGACCTATGACTCCAATCGATATTCAGAGCTTCTTAGGTCTAGCCGATTACTATAGAAGGTTTATGGAGAGTTTCTCTACTATAGCTGCCTTATTGAGCAAATTAACCCAAAAGAAGGTCAAGTTCTTATGATCCAATACGTGTGAGGGTAATTTTGAGAAGTCAAAAGATAAATTGACTTTGACTTTAATTTTAACCTTGCCCTAGGGTAGTGATGATTTTTTGGTTTATTGTGATGCTTCTTGTGTCAGTCTTGGTTGCATGTTGATGAAACATGGTTGGGTGGTGTCCTATGCTTCTAGATAATTGAAAGTTCATGAGAAAAACTACCCTACCCATGACTTAGAATTGTCAGTCGTGGTCTTTGCGTTAGAGATTTAGAGATATTACCTATATGGGGTTCATATTGATATGTTTTCCGATCATAAGAGCCTCCAATATATGTTTACTCAAAAGGACTTAAACCTCCAGCAAAGAAGGTGTCTTGAGCTATTAAAAAACTATGATATGAGTTTTCATTACCATCTCAATAAGGCAAATATAGTTGTTGATAGTCATAGTAGATTATCCATGGAAACTTTGGCCCATGTAGATGGGGAAAAGCGGGAATCGGTAAAAGACATTCACCATTTGGCTAATCTTGGAGTTTGACTTGTGGACTCCGGGGATGGTGGTGTGTTTGTCTTCTGGTATCTCAGTCGTCTATTATTTTTGAGATAAAGAAAAAGAAAGCATTGAACCCCGATTTGATCAAGATCAAGAAAAATGTGGGTCAACACAAAGTTATGGACTTTGTGATTAGTGGTGATGGTATCTTGAGAAACCAAGGTAGGCTATGTGTTCTTGACGTCGATGGATTGAGGGAAAGGGTTATGGCCAAGTCTCACGGATCTCGTTATGCCATTCATCTCGGTTCCACCAAGAAGTATCATGATCATAGAGAATTTTATTAGTGAGGTAATATAAAGCGCGATGTGGCTAGTTATGTGGCCAAGTCTATGGTGTGTTAACAAGTGAAAGTTGAGCACCTGAGGCTCGGGGGTCGGTATCAAGAGATCCCATTACCTGAATAGAAATGAGAGGTAATTAATATGGATTTCATTATCGGTCTTCCTAGATCCCAAAGTTAATGTGATTCTGTTTGGGTCATTCTTGATAGAATGACCAAGTCCACTCACTTCTTGCTCATGAGGACTAATTTCTTGGTGGAAGATGATACTAAGTTGTATCTTTTAGAGATCGTGAAATTGCACGGTGCTTAGGTCTCTATTATTTTATATTGTGGTCCTTTATTTTCATCTCACTTTTCAAAGTCGTTCCAAAAGGGATTGGGTACTAGAGAATGCCTTAGTACCTCTTTTAACCCGCAAATGGATGGGCAAGTGGAAAGAACCATCCAAACATTGGAGGACATATTGTAGGCTTGCCTGATTGATTATGGTGGTAGTTGGTATAACCACTTGCCTTTGATTGAGTTCACCTATAATAATAGTTACCGCTTTAGCATTGGCATGGTGCCATTTGAGGCATTGAATGGTAAGAGATGTCTATCTCCTATTGGGTGGTACGAGGTTGGCGAGGGTAAGTTGCTTGACCCCAATCTATTTCACCTCGCCTTAGAGAAGGTTAAGATGATTCATGATAGGTTGAAAACCGCTCAAAGTTGCCAAAAGTCCTATGCGGATGTAAGGCGTAGGGACTTAGAGTTTAGTGTTGGCAATTGGGTATTCTTGAAAGTGTCTCCCATGAAGGGAGTAATGCGGTTTGGTAAAAAGGGAAAGCTTAGTCCCCGATTTTTTGGTCCCCACTTAATTGTGAAGAGGGTTGGCAATGCGGCCTATGAGTTGGAGTTGTCTTCAAGTATGAACTCTATTCACCCTGTTTTCTATATCTCTATGTTGCGGAAATTATGGGTGATCCTTCGTTGGTTGTTCCCTTGAGGAATGTTGATATTTTAGACTCTTTGTCGTATGAGGAGATCCTGGTGAGGATCTTAGATCGGCAAGTTCACTGATTGCGAATGAAAGAAGTGGCTTCGGTGAAGGTTCTATGGAGGAACCAAAAGTATGAGGAAGATACTTGGGAGGCGGAAGAGGACATAAAGTCCAAGTATCCGCATTTGTTTTCTATTTCAAAAACCTGGGATGGAGGTATGCGTTGATCTGCTTGCTTTAATTTTTGGTCTTTGATAGACAAAGGGTTAAATTCCCCAATATGTTAAGTTGATTTGTGTCTTGTTAGACCATGGGCTCAAGTCCCTAATGTTTTGAAATTTTGTGTGTTTTGTTGTGATGGGTTTAAGTCCCGAGTATCTTGAGTTAATTCATAAATTTGGTAAATGATGGGTTCGAGTCCCTAATCCTTGAATTGACTAAATATCCTTGATAAGTTGATGGGTTTAAGTCCCTAAGTTGTGAAATGATTAAGTGTTAATAAGCAAGAGTTTAAGTCCCTAAGATTTGAAATAAACAAGTGTCTTGATAAATAATGGTTTTGAGTTCCAAAGACGATAACGTGAATGATTGATTGATAATGATCATAATGTCTGTTATACCCTTGTTAAAGGCTTGTTCTAACTTTTTTTAAGGTCATTTTAATGTATGATAATATGTAGGCCTATGTTTATTACTTGTCTTACCCCTCATTCGAGGTCGATTGATCCAAATGGGGGAGAATTAAAACACATATACTTTGAACCATTGAAAAACTTTATCTTTTACGTCACTAGGGTGGGTACGACTAGGGGCTTGAGTCGTACCCAATGGATACGATTTGTATCCACCCTCACTTCCCCTCTCATACCCTGAGTAGCCTAAGAAGGGTAGCATTATGTCTTTTATATGAGCGACCCCTTATCAATCATTCCCTAAGGGTAATAGTCATACCTAGGTGAGTCATATGGAGTGACGTCTTGTCTTGGAGTAGACTGGTTTTGTTACGAGTGGAGTATACAACAAGGGGGTGATTTGTACCCTTTGGATACAACTCAAGAGTGCATAGTCGTACCCTCAATAGTGTTTGTCACCTAGGAGAGTCCTAGGGTAAAAGTAAGGGTACCACTCATACCCTAGGGTACGACTTTTTAAGTGAGTCGTAAGGTGAGTCTTACCCTTGGACGGGTTCATTTTCCATCTTCTAACTAAGGGCCTTGTGATTATTTCCCATGTATAAAACCCTAAGCCCTCTAATATATAAGTATATGTAGCCTCCTAAACATCCATTTTGATGGATCAAACACCATAAATACTCTCTCAAGCTCATCTTTGAAGAATTGGAGGCTAGGGTTTCAAAGTGATCTTCAAGAGGAAAAGGGGATTCAATATTCTTGGTGATTCAAGTTGTCTAAGGAATGTACCTCTTCCACTTTCTAAATAACTCTAAACCCATGTATTTTACACTTGTATTAGTAAGTGTACATGGTGATTTTGAAATCAAATGAAAAGGGTTTGTTGCCTAATGATGAATAATGATGATCCTTACTTAGACTAATGTTTATTTATGTTATTGATAGTATTTGGCACATGGGATTTCTTGTTGTATGTGGTCTTGAGTAACCTTAGTCTTGATGATTTCTATCATGAAATTGGCCTTGGTAAAGACATGTACACAATGTGTTTGTGAAATTGTCTAAGTGAGATATCTAGTTACATGATTATAAGGCTTTGAGCTAGGAAAATAGCCCAATGTGTATGAATGCTTGATAAATGATATTGTGAAGGTAAAATGAGCCATATATTATGTAATTGATGGTTTGATAAATAAAAAGAGGGTTAAAGTCCCTAACATGAAAATAAATGTGAATTGTATGTGGGACTAAATTATGGTGTAGAATTACTAATGAAATATGAATGGATTTTAAGGATCTTGAGGACCATGGTTTTAATTGTATGATGAGTTGAATTAAGGCGTTAGACTATTGAAATGGTTGAGCAATGAAGGATCCCATGAGGACCATGTGGTCATGTATGATGTTTAATTGGCTAAATAGGTTAAAGTCCCTATGTAGGAATTTAATGTATGTGGGTGCATGGACAAAGGGTTAGAGTCCCAATGTCGACTAATGATAGTCGTGTTGGCTTGAGGTTAAACTACTTTGCCTAATGAAATCATTTGTGGTTAAAGTCCCTTGCATAATGAGATCTCATGAGGTCGCAGTGCCCTACCAAATAAATTGGCTTGGGGTTAGAGTCCCCTATCTAATATGGTATAAGGTTAGAGTCCCTTGCTTGACCTAATATGTATAAGTGGTTAGAGTCCCTCACTTATATGAATGTGTGTGAGTGGTTAAAGTCCCTTACCTAAATGGATGTGTATATGGTTAGAGTCCTTTACTTGAGGATATGTGAACCTAGTTAAATTCCTATGCTTAATGAGAAATGAGTGAATCCATAACTGTGGAAGATTGGAGTCCTCTATTGCATGTATGATGAATGAGTGTTTCCAAAGTGTTGATTTATCTTATCCCCTTAATTAGCATGTGATATGTCTATATATATGGATAAGGTTATGAATGTGATTGATTATGATATATTGCTTGTTGTTGAATGATGATATTATTTTATCCTTATCCGTAGTTACATGTTAGTGCTCTAACCACTAGCCATCTTCGAATGCTATGTCCTAATGCGATATAGGGGTCGGAGATTCTTTTTCTTTTCCTGCACAGTGAGTAGATGCTCAAAGTGGTTCGTGCATTATCTTTGGAGTGGTGAGCTTTCTTTCTTCACAAGGCATTCATCCTTGGTCTTCTATCTTTAGACTTAGTTATTTTGACTGGTTTAGTTATTGTCGGGGGCTTGTCTCGACATATACATCTCTAAACTTCAATTTGTATAGAGGTATTGTGGATAATTGTGGACTTGGGTATATTGGCTAATGTGTTGATATTTATGAAATGGTTAGACATTTCTTAAGTTATGATTAGTGGTATGTTTTCTGCAATCCCATTTTCGGTCAGGATTCACCTGGCCCATATGGTTAATGTGATGATTGTATTGGGTTATCGGGGCGACCTCTGATTTATGTGGGCTTGATGTTCCCCTATGACATAGCCCAGTTTCAGGGCGTGTCAATGACAGGTCCACCTAATGATTCCTTAGGACTGGTAATGAGTCATATGGTGGACTCATCACCACTGAACTAAACTCTAGGATCCCTTGCTACTATTGCAATGACTCCATATAATGACTCGTTCTGTATGACAATGGGTCATTGCAAGAGTTTTGTCACTGGTAGTTAATGGTCCATCGCATAAATTTTCCAGAACTTCTTACTATGATATCGGATAAAGGTAAGACTAGTAGCATTGGAAAGCTAATTTACTGGCCTATCTTTTGATGGGACTAGAGCTTAAAAACTTAGGTATTACAATAAGTTTCTTTAGTTTTTGCTCATGTTTTAAGTTTAGATTCATGATAGTTCAATGCTGAGTAAATATAATAGGTTAGCTTAGTGATATTCGTAGTCTTAAGCATCGTGTGACATCTAGGGCATATTTTCTGGGTGTTATAGAGATGCAGACCAAGATAGTGCTATTCATATTTCATCGGTAGCCAGAAATAGAGTGTTTCATTTTCCAACCGTGATGCTTCATTTTCTTCAAATTGAAGGGTTGTTTGGAAGTCAAGCACATGAGGATGTCAATCTACACTTGAAAAAGTTTCATTGATCTGTGTTCTCCATTTGCCATAGCCCACATATCTCAAGAATCAATCTATTGCATCTATTCCTATTCTCATTGATGAGAGAAGCGGTCATGTAGTTACGGTTTTTGACTGTGGGATCCATCACTTCATGGGTTGATCTCATGAAAGCATTCTTGGATAGTTACTTTCCTCCTTCACGGATATTGTAACTAAGGGAAAAAATCATCAAATTTTGCCAACTTAATGGCGAACAATTATATGAGACTTGGCAACAATTCAACAATAAGATTGTGTTATGCCCAAATCATGAGGTTCTGGATAAAATGCTTCCATAAATCTTTTATATGGCATTGGATCAATTATAAGATGGTAGCATATAATGCGTTCGGAGGATCTATTATCAAATAATCTTATGGTGTTGCGACAACTTTATTAGATCAAGTAATGAAGAAAAGTAGAGGTTGGCACACAAGAGATACCGAGGTGGCTGTGGCGGCTCTATTTGCATCTTTTGCATGCCAAGAGTAAAGAAATAAGGATGAGAAAAGAGATGAGAACATGACTAAAGTGATAACTCAAATTGATTTTCTCACCAAGAATGTAATGGGAGCTCCTTCAAAGGTGAATAACTTCATTACTTTTAAGCGTGTTAAAGCTTATGATAATGAGGAAGATGTGTCTCTTGATCAAGAAATTTAATTCATGTCAAACCAATTAGGGTGTTCCCGCCCCACTTATCATAGGCAAGACAGGAATCAAGGTTAGAAGGAAAGGGATTATGATAGAGATCATGATAGAGATTGGTATTGGAGAGATAAGGACTAGGATTATGACTGGTACATACCTCCACATGATAGGGACAAGGGTAACGAGTCAAGCTTTGTTGACCCGGAGAAGTTCAAAAGTAAAGATGTTCTTGCTCGTATCTTAGTGGCTTTGTGGGAAATGAAAAGATAGTGAGAGAGCTGAAAAGTAATTTCTCACAACTTAATCAAATGGTGATATCTAACTTGGCCTCTAGGAAGAAACTTGAAACTCAAGTGAGTCAAATCTTGTCTCATCTCAATACAAGGCCAAAGGTTGAATTCACAAGTGACACGATTACGAATCCTAAGAATGATGCTTACGTCATGGTCATTATCACTAAGAGTGGTCAGACTCTTGGTAAAGATATTATTGATTTGATGAAGACACCATTGAAAAGGGAAGTGACGAACAAGCCAATGAAAAGAGAAATTAGCTAGAGAAGCCAAAGGAGGCGATTCCAAAAACCAATGAGTAAATTATTGAAAGGCCAAAAGTAGTTGAAGAAAGGGGTGAAAGTAAGGAAGCTCCAAAAGTGGTTAAAGGTAATTCTCTAAAACTGGATGAAAATCTAGTTGTTCATTTATAACAAATCATAATTCCTCTTTATTCCCACAAAGTCTCAATAAGAGAGAAAATGATACCAAGTTCAATAAATTTGTTGCGAAATTTAGCAACCTATCGGTGAACATTCCTTTATTAGAAGCATTGTAAGAGATGCCCGGTTATGCTAAATTCATAAAGGAATGGGTCACAAAGAAATGAGTCATAGATGTTAAAACTATAGAGGTAACCCATAATTATAGTGTCATAGTGTCTAGCACAATGGTGGCGAAGAAGAAAGACCCAGGTGCATTCACTATTCCTTGCACTATTGGGGTGAACAAGTTCAAAAAAATTTCTGTGAACTTGGGGAAAGCATTAATTTGATGCCATTTACCGTGTTTTGAAAATTAGGATTGGGTATTCCCAAACTAACCACAACGAGGCTTTAATGGCTTATCATTCTATCAAGAAGCCCGTGGGAATGCTATGTGATGTTTTTGTGAAATTTGACTCCATTTGGGTAATTATGTATGTTTTTGTGAAATTTGACTCAGTTTACATCACACTTCTAGAGTTCCATGCAACAAGAATTGGGAACTCGGTTGGAGATGAGTACAGTATTTCATTCGCAGACAGATGGTAAATTGGAGCGGATTATTTAGGTGTAGAAGGATATGATTCGGGCTAGTATGATATACTTTGGGGGTAATTTTTACTAAATCTTGCTTATAGCAGAGTTTGCCTATAATAACAATTATCGTTTCATTATTAAAATATCATATTTTAAAGTTTTGTGTGAGAGAAAGTATAGATCTTTGGTCGGTTGTTTTGATTCCTTCGAGGTTAGCCATGGGATATGGATTTATTGAGGTAATATATGGAGAAAATAAGATAGATATATGAATAGATTTTAGCATCCTATAGTAGACAAAAGAGTTAATCTAGTATGAGAGTTTATAACTTAGAGTTCATAGTTGGTGAGCAGGTTTGCTTGAAGGTATTACCCCTAAAGGGTGTGATGAGATTTGGAAAGAAGTTTAAGCTTAGCCTGAGGTTTATCAGACCTTTTGAGATTCTTTAGAAAATTAGAAAGGTGTCTTATAAGTTGAATTTACCTCTGAGTCTATCAATTGTACATCTTATTTTTCCTGGTTTGATGTTGAAAAAGTGATCTTAGGCATATTTATTCACCTAAGTGTCACTATCTACACACATAGCTTAGTTTTGAGGACTTTTAAGCATGTTTTAATGCGGTGATATGCATATATAGTGTTATTTGTGTTATAAGCCTCATGTTTATATGGTTTAATGTGCATTTGAATCAATTCAAGAACAAAAACAACAAAGGCAAGGCTAGACGAGTTAACTAGTCAAACCAAGCTTGAGTGGTGTTTGTTGGGATTTTTTATGAGATTTAATTGTTTTATTCCCTAATGATTGTTATGAGATATTTCATGAGGTTAATTAGCTGATTTGGGTGATATTTGAAGCTATACAAGAGCTACAATGGGTGATGAAACAAGAAGCAAACTTGAAGGAAGAAATTGTGTGTTCTTGGAGTACATGGTGCACCATGCCTCCCAGTTCTTGATCTTAGTTTTGGGACACATAGTACCTTTTAGGTAGATACTATTTTGGCATGTAAATATTTCATGCGATGTACCCCTCAAAGCCATAAATGGGTTGGACGCCGCACATGGTTCCTACATGGCTCAAAGTTCATTTTCAACTATTTTAAGTAAGGGACAAAGTGGTAAATGCACCTATTCCGTGTGGTACTTGCTTTGGACGTATGCACCTTTTCTACGTGGTAATTGGTTTGGAAGTGTACAAGGACTATATAAAGAGAAATCAGTGGCAAATTTAAGACATATTTAGATCACATATGAATTGGAGAGCAAACAAGGCATCAAGGGCTCAACATTCGGATTCCTAGTCCTAGTTTGAGTGGGAAACAAGTTTGTAATTGTACCTAATCATTTTGGGACTTGATTATCACGTCTTGAAGGCTATAAGTATGCACATGGAAGCTGGAAAAAGGAATATAGCACATTGGGGAACAAAATCACACGAATTCACAACACAACACAAGGCTTGGGAGAAAACAACACCTCAAGGAGGCTAGAATAAGGGTCCTTTTTTTGTAACTTTAAATTCTCTTAATTTTACTTGCTTAATTATTGTCCTATGATTTTCATGTAAGATTATGAGTGGCTAAGAATCCCTTATTCTAGGGTTGAGGCTACAAAGAAGATTGTGCAGTTTGGTTTATAGTCGGTTTATATGTTTATCATGTCAAGTGTTTGCTCTTATGTTACTTTAATAATTAACTACCACTAGGGTAAATCTATAGTCCTAGAGTGAATTGACCATAGGACTGGAGGGACAAAAAAAAACGTAGGGAGTGTGGATCCTATCTTTATTAATTATATACTAATTCTAAACAAGTGATTTGCAACTAGGATAGAGATATACCCAGCAGGTTTTCAAAGGCGTTTTCGGGGCGAGTCCAGGGAGGGCGTAGTAAAAAGGCTTTGGGGTGCAAATAAAAAATTTAGATCCATGGAAATAATTCCCAAGCATAAAAATGTAAGTACCGGGCATAAAAGCGTACGTTCGGACGTTAAATTTGATTTTTTTATTTTAAAAATATTTTTTCTACCATTGTATTTATTATTATTGATGTAATTATATTTATACCTTATGTTATAATATTGTAGTATTTTTTTCTAAAATATGTACATAAAGAGAGCAAGTTTCATAGAGAATGACACAACCATAAATAAATTGTTAGATAATTATTCTTGAAAATTGACTGTAAGAGTTTATTCAAGTTGCTAGTTTCAACAAGAAATATATAGGACAGAATCTCCATAATACTATGTTCCCAAAATAAATCAATTCATTTTTTGTTAATGATCTTAAATTTTTTATCATTCTCCTTCTTTGAAATATATAAATAATAATATTAGTTGATAGTAGGAAGCCTGTAGATGTGGAGATGAATGTTAGATTTTGATTTTACAGATTTTCTCAGCTATATCATTTTTTGTGTTGTTACCTTTGTCAAATAATAATTGTATTTTTTTTCTATATCATTGGTGATTTATTAAAATTCTTTGTAGAATCACTGGAAATTTAGCTTTTACTTATATTTTTAGTAATAAAATTTCAAAAGTAAAGATACATGAGATATACTCCCTATAGATCCATAGGATTTACACCCCATGTATCGGTGTTATACATCGCCCATGCTAGGTAAAACACCTTACCTCACACCCACGCATTTTAAAACATCGATACCTAGTGCCCAACTTGGTTACGAATGGAAAGATAAACAATTGTATCTATATTAGAGACTCTCATCCCTGGTCAATGATGTAGTTGTGAGACTAATTTGGGTATATGACTTAGAGAATGACCATTCTTGAGTTATACTATCAATCCCATAAATTAACAATCATGATAAGCACCAACACCGGCTAGAAACCACAATTATTCATGATTGTGAAGTATGTACTGACCATGCAATCCTCCTTGTTATTGTTGATACCCCAAGTTATCAGTGTAGTTCATAGATTGTTTATACTTTGAACCCATCATATCTATAAATTTCACCTCTTGAATAAGTAATTGGAATTAGTTTCGTCTAATGGATAGTTAAAGGAAAAATGATGGTGGGTTTGACATCCAACTCTCAAAGAGCCATTATATTACTTGCTAGACCGCGTACACTTGCTATGCTAAGTCGCAACAAGTTTTTTGAGCTATTACCGGGGAATTTGGTGTTAATAATTTATCTATATTAGACTTTTCTATTTATTTAATTAAGTTATTTGTAGTTTGTTTTGGACAAAGTTTTCTTTTTCTTTTCTATCACTCTTCTTGATATGTCATCTCGGGATAGATATTGGTTGGATGATTTGTATTCTTATTGTTATTGTGTAGAACAACACTTGTAGAGTTATTGTAATAGTGTTCAAATGAATGGGTTTCGCGCCACCGACCCAATCTTTTGGACTGAATATATGTCATATATATAGTGGACATGATGGTCATTCAAACTGTTGTCCTAAATTTTATGATCCTCCCATCAGTGGAGAATCTAGGATTTAGGCGATATGGGTGCTCGGGATTACATGTATTGACACGCAAAGCTTTAAGATTCCACATGGAAACCAAAGCACCCAACTTTATTTTGGTTTTAAGGGTACTTTTTTCATCTTATACCAATTTTTATATATTTTTATATAATTATACCTAGTTTGCATCGAGTTTAGTGGATGTGGAAGAACCACCAAATTGAACCTAGGTCTACCCCTACCTCTCATGAACCTCTATTATGACCAGACCATTGTTTGTAATGTTGGAAGGAATGACATAGCTAAGGTTGCAGAACATGAGGCTCACCTTATAGATATGATAAAGTAGATATTGTAGCAACAAGCACAACAACTGAACCAACTTAAGGAACTACATGAAGCCATAGATAGATTAGGTTCTCACCTCACAAAGCTACAGGTTATGACTGAATGTTTGATTGATCTGCAAATTACAGTCTTTTCCATCACTCAAAAGGAACACTTAATAAAAGAAAAGAGTAAGGTACTACTAGGATAAAGTTGTTGTAAAGAAAACATAGTGAGCCAGCATTGGCTAATTGAACAATATTAACAAATCAAATTTCATAAGTGTGTCTATGAGATAGTCTCACTATTATGGTGACCCAAATGAAGAAGGGAAGATATGAGTTCATATAAAAGGTTGAGAAATTTGTCCTAGATATTTGACACTTGAAGGCCCTACTGAATAAAAATATTAAGATGTCTGATGTCCACTCACTAATAGTTGTGGATACTAGCTATATCGTGGAGAGGGAAGAAAAATTCCAACCTATCAACAATCATTCTTTAATTGATGTTAACATTGAGAAGGTGAATATAGTGAGCATGTTGTTGATGCTGTAAGTTTGAAAGTGGGATGTATTGGTCTTATTCAAATTATTTTTCTATATTATGTTCAGATGATATCATGTCTTTTGAGTCATATAAACTAGTAGAGGAGTGTGTATATGAGGAATAAGAATCCTATGTTTTTAAATTTACACCAAACAAGCAACAAAACTGTATGCCTCACCTCAGGACCAAGCGGTTTAACATGCACCATCCATTACTTGATTTCTTAATTTTTCTAGCACCACCCTCTGAGCAAAGAAAAATGATGGATGCGATGTTGAAAATAAAATTCATATCCTCAAGGTAAAGAAAAAAGTTGATGGACTATGTCATGATGTTAACTTAGGAACTTGTAAAGAAGCAACCCAACATGTAGTAAGTAATTTTTATTTTTAATTTTAATTGTTGTTTTAGTGTCACTTATTTTTGTTGTTTTTGTTTTTGCATATTTAGGAGAAGTTCAAGTACCCATAATCTGAGATAAGGAGCATGACGAAATCTAAGTGTGGGATCCTCCAGACCCCTTGATGGAAAAAGTGGAAATTGACATGCTTCTAGATAGGCATAGAGGCCCTAGTGAGTAATCCTAATCCTGATTATTTGAATTATACTTTGGGAAAAAAAATATAATTTTAAGTGTAGGGTGGGGAATCTTTTGATTTATGTTTAGGGGGAATCTTCTGATTTAGGTTATAGGGTGAATTGTTCTATATGAGTCTTTTGATTATTTGCTTATGTTGCTTAAAAAATTTAAGATACGAAAAGATTTTCTTTTAGTATTTTTAGTTGTATTTTCTTTTTATATTTAGGAGAACACTTCATTCACCCCTTGATTTTTCTTTACAGTTCTTTTCTAAGGGGGTACCCTTTGAATTGATATATTTTTTTCTTTTTTAGGAGTAATTTTAAAATTTTTAGTCATAGTTTAGGAACTTTTCCCAAAGATGGATGGATGACGACTGTCTTGAGAGATAAGTCATTAGGATCTAATAAGTAGAACCATTTTATTGATTGGATAATAGGCACTTTTGTTAGTCTACATGACTATATGATGCAAGTGTTGTGAATTAAAAAGCATGTTGAATGAATTGAATGACTATTTTGAGACACCTAGGCTCATTTATGTGACTCTTCTTTGGTTTTAGCTTAAATTTGAGGTCATGTTATTGCCTGTTTGATAGTCTGTAGGGATCCTTCTTAATTTGAACATGTGTCATTATGTGTAAGGATTTTCTTGTTATATTCCATATTTTCATATGTATGTCCAGAACTTTCTTGGTGTATCTGGAGAGCAAAATAAAGTATGTTGAGTTTAGTAAATGATATAGGCATTACATTGATTATCCATGTTTTATACCTTGTTGTATCTACCCTCAAAGTATAATATTTATTATCCCCATTGAGCCTTTAGCTTATAATTTAATAGCCTTATATGAAGATTATTTCCTTTCTTTCAATAGACTATTAATTTGATCCAAAACTCCTAAGTGCTTTAGCTAAAGAATTAAAATTGATAAGGAGTGAGAAATAAAGAAGAGAGAAAAATTAAATTTGAAGCCCCAAATTAATAGATATTGTTGTGTTGAAAAATTTTATGTGCTGTTGTAGAAAAAAAATTCATGTTGTTGGTAGGGAATAAAGTAAAAAGTGTTAAAGTTCTTTGAAAAGATATTTAAAAACTCCCTACCAACGATGTGTAAACTAGCTTAAAGAGAGGGGCAAAACAAAAGAGAGTTGTAGAATATAAAAGAGGTAGAAAAAAGGTGGTTAAAGAATGATCTAAATAAAAAGTGTGATATATTAAAGAGCTTGGGAAAGACAACCACTACTCCTGTCCAAAACAATTCCTACCCATCCCTTATCCTACATTACTACTCTTAAACTTCTACTTGATCTTGAGTTTCATATTATTATATTAGTGAAGTACTACACTAAGGTAAAGTCTATGGTTCATCTTATGTGGCATGTGAATTACATCTGAGAGTGAGCATGATTCTATTCTTATACCTCATTCTTGTGTTAAATTGCATACTTGTGAGTGAATTGGATGACTCTCTTGGTGTGAGAGAAACATATTTGGTGAAAGACGGGTAACTTATTTGATTGTTTAATTGAGTAATTTCATGAGTTTTCTAATATTATATAGTCAATAATTGAGGCTATAAAGTTTTGAAGTAGTATTCATGCATTTTCAATTGTAATGTAACCCGCTTCCTATTTGTATAGTCGTTGTAGTTATAGATTGAGTTTCTTAGTTCAAGTAGTGATGTTATAGTCTTCCTTAATTGTGATTAGTGTAAAGAGTTGTCAAGGACTAACAATGCTTTAAGTGTGGGGTGGTGTTCTTAGGCGTATTTAGACACCTAAGTGTCATTATCTATGTGCCTATAGCTTAGTTTTGAGGGATTTTAAGCTTGGTTTCGTGTGGTAATGTGAATATATAGTGTTCTTTGTTTGTTTTTGTGCTAAAACTCAATTTTATATGGTTTAATATGCATTTGAATCAATTCAAGAGAAAAAATAACAAAGGCAAGTCTAAATAAGTTAATTAGCCAAACCAAGCTTGAGTGGTGCTTGTTCTTGTGTGATTTTGATTAGCTTTAATTGTTATAACCTCTAATGGTTGTTGATGTTTCAGGAAGCTAATGGAGCATCTTTGGGTGACATTTGAAGCATCACATACTACAATGGGTGATGAAACAAGAAACAAACTAAATGGACGAAATTGAGTGGTCTTGGAGTACATGGCTCACCGTTCCTCCTAGTTCTTGATCTCAGTTGTGTGTTTCACAGTAAATTTCAGGTAGCTACTGGTTTGGTATGGAAATATTCCATGTGACACGTCCTTCAAAGATAGAATGGGTTGTGTGCCGCACATGGTTCTTACATGGCTAAAAGTTGATTTTTAGTTGTTTTAAGTGAGAGAAAGAGTGGTAAATGCACCTACTCTGTGTGGGACATTTTTTGTACATGTACAAGGACTATATAAAAATAAATTACTCACAAATAGAAGACATCTTTGGATCACATGCAAATTAGAAAGCAAACAAGGCTTTAAGGACTTACATTAGGGTTCCTGGTTCTAGTCTGAGTGGGAAACAGGTTTGTAATTGTACCTAATCCCATTGAAACTTGATTATCTAGAATTGGAGGCTATAAATACACACATACAAGTTGAAAAATGAGGATAACACTATGATGAATAAAACTCCATTAATTCACAACACAACACACGGCTTGGGAGAAAACAACACCTCAAGGAGACTAGAACAAGGGTTCATGTTTTGTAACTTTAAACTCTCTTTAATTTTACTTGTTTAATTATTATCTTATGATTTCATTTAAGATTATGAGTGGCTAAGAAACCCTTATTCTAGAGTTGATTTTGCAAAAACAAATTGTGTAGTTTGGTTTTATATTCGGTTTATATGTTTATGATGACATGTTTTTGCTCTTATGTTCTTGCACTTACTACTTTAATAATTGACAACCATTAAGAAAAATCTATAGTCCTAATGTGGTTAAACATAGGAGTGAAGTGACAGAATAAAGAATTTAGGGAGTGTAGATCCTATCTTTATTAAGAAACTCTAATTGTAAAAGCAGTAATTTGCGGCAAGGATAGAGATATACCTAGTGGCCTTACTTGGTAATGAAACGGGAAGATAAGGAATTGCATTTGAATTAGATAATTACATCCCTGCTCAATAATATAGTTGTGAGACAAATTTGAGTAGAAAACTTAGAGGATCACTATTTCTGAGGTATACTATCAACCCAATAAATTAACAATCACAATGAGTACCAACACCAGCTAAAAATAACAACTATGCATGATTTTTTACCCTAGAATCATCCTTATTATTGTTCATACCCTAGTAATTATTTTAATTCATAGAAATTTTATACCTTAAAACCATCATATCTCTAAATTTTATTACTTAAATAAGTAATTGGAATTAGTTTAGTATAATGGATACTTAAATGACAAGTTCCTTTAGGTTCGACATCCAACTCTCCAAAGAGACACTATAGTACTTGCTAGACCATATACACTTGTGTATGCCAAAATTTTCAATAATAAGAATCATTTGGATGACTCTCTTATAATGCGGTAGGACTTGATAGATTTAAATCAAATCTAACTACTGAGGAGAAGAATATGGTCGTTTTAAATAGTGAAACACCCTGGGTTTTGACCCTTAGAAAATTCCTTGGAATTCTAGTCTCTGGATCCAATATGAATCATTGGTACGAGCTGTATATTAGGGTATGAATGGTATATACCAATCATATATTGACCATTATTGGTTGGTGGGATGGATTTTGGTCACTGCAGTAGGTATGACTTGAATGGTATGAGTCGCATGATTGGATATGGATCGTTTGGTTTGGGTTTTCCTTAGCTTAATCTTAGACTTGGTCTTTTTAGTTGGATCTGAGTATGAGTGGCTTACCATGAACTAAAAGTCAGGGTACGACTCATACCAGGGACTTGTATGGTGGACAGTGTTCAAACCTTCTGTGATTCTATCCTGCCATAGATACGGGTGAAGGATAAGAATTGTATGCCAATAATACAACTTGGGTAGGATGATTCATACACTAGATAGAGTTGGGTCCAAGGTTTGAGGGTTAGGATACGAATGGTGGGTACCACTCGTATCTAAGGGTATGACTCATGAGAGTCAATCGTACCCCTTTGAAAGGATTTTTTGTGAAACTTAAGTGAGGGTATTCTGGATATTTTCCCACTTACTCTAATAAGGCCCCATGACTTCTAACTCACTTGGGAGATTAATTACCCTATTATTCTATTCATTAACACTTAGAAACTCTTCCTAAACACTCTATAATTCTCTCAAGAGTTTTTGGACAAGGAAGCTAGGATTTCAGCTAGAGGACTAATTTGGGGGATTTTGTTGGTGGTTTCCCTCCATCTACTTTGTCATTAAGGTATGCTTTTTTCCCTCACTATTAGTTCCAACTAAGGCATGGTTTTTATGAACGGTTTTCATGATTTCATTTTTGTATGATTTTGTGTTTTCATCTATGATTTGGGGGTTTTGACTATAAATGATTGGTTATGGTTTCCTATGATTTTAATTATGTATTTATATGCTTAATTGTTGGTTTGGATAATTAGATTGCATGGGAATGGTTAAATGGTAATTGGAATTGGTTTTTGATATATTAAGCCCCCAATATGTTTGAAAAAATGCCTATAAGGATGTTTTCATTGCATTGATTATTTTAATGGAACTCTTGTTTGTTTTAAACTTAGTAAAGGAATTATACATAGTTTAAATAGTTTGGAAAGGTAAAAATGCTAAATAGTTATTCTTGTGGGGTACATGGAAATCTGGTTAATGGAAGGGTACATGAAATCACTTAAACCTATATATGATTGGCTATGGATAAAACTTGTAAATATAGTCGGTATGACGATACCACTACTAAAGGCCTTGGTAAATAAATGGTTAATGGATTGGATGGTTGCTTGGTAATTATTTTAATTGGGAAATAATGGCAAGATGTGTAGCAAAGTCATGAAAGGTGGAGGTCCCGAGGGCCGAAATTGGAAACTCATATTTGTCGATATGAGGTTTAGTCCAAGTAATCGTTTGCATGATGTCACACTTTATATTTAAAGGATGTATGAGTCATTCCAGGTTTTTCTTCCTGGTCGTGTGGCTTCATGTACTAGGGCCCTTTCAATAGGGGGCACTGAACCCATATAGCACGTGGGTGGTTTAGGACAACTAGACTACACAGCCCAGGTAAAGATTTTAATGTCATGCTAAACCCGATTCCCTTTTTTGGCATGTATATATATACATATGGTTTGTGTGCATATGGATGGCTTTACTTGGTTTAATAAATGACATCTTTTTATCCTTATCTTGAGTTCATGCTAACGCTCACCCGTTAACCCATCTTTAGGCAGTTGTATACCCACGCTATATAGGAATCGATCGTTCTACTCCTCCTATATAATGATTAACTAGGGGACAGTTGTTGGATTGAAGTACTGAGCTTTCATCTTTCCGGAAGGCTCTATTTTATGTTATGGATATTTTTTGACCTTTTAATTTATTTTTGGATAATGGTTTTGGCTACGGTTGAAGGCATGTCCCAACCGAATATCTTACTCTTTTGGTTAGAGGCTTTGTAGTACTATTATGCATTGGAATAGGCATGATAAGTATTAGTATCGGGGTATTGGGGTTGACATCACTGGACATAATTTCTCACTATTCCATCCTCTTTCATTTTTATCATATTATGTTTTGGAACTTATTTGGTTATGTCCTGGATTATAGCCCTCGGATCAGTATTGGTTTGGCTTGGTGGTTTAGTTGATACGGTTTGGTGAACGAGATGACTTGGTAGGGTTGTTCTAGGAATAGGCCTATCCCATAGTCAGTTCTTGTCCAGTTATTCTATCTTGTTATATGTTTGAGATTCAGTCGACTCAAGGTATGCTAATGATGGTTGGGTTGCGTAATAGGGGGTGGTCCCCATCCTGGTTGGACTTGGGATGCCCATTACGACAAGGCCAGCGATCGGGTTGGGTCAGGTTTGTAGCAGAGCTTTAGGTTCATGGTCAATTAGGATTCCACAAAGTCATGTCTAGTAGAGTCTCTTTTAAGGGTTGTAGCGCGCCACACTCATAAGAGAGAGGCTACAAGGCATTTAGAAATGTTTAAGCTTCCTGGTATTCTAATTTCATGCTTGGAGTCTAAGTCCTGGAATTCTTATCTAATCCTTGGTTGTTCACTTTTCAGATCAAGCCTCGACGATCTAGTACACAAGAAAACTCTTCAGTCCCATCTAGGATATTATTAACTGGGTACGTCCTACGTTTGGAGTTCGTCATCGATCTCAGGGTTCTATCCCTGATAATTTTAGAGTTCCTCTGATTGCTACTAGTCCTCCTCAGGGTGAGGTGACAAATTCAAAATATTTCCAATCTATTCATACTATTGCTTAGATAGTTACCACTTAAGATGAGCAGGGTGCGTCTGGTTTTTTATCTGCTGAGGCCATAAGGGTCGGGCAATTTATGAAGATGGGTCCTCTTACTTTTACTAGAGTAAAGGTGGAGGAAGATCCATAGGCTTTCCTGGATAAAATAGATATGATATTTTGGGTAATGCAAGCTACCAATTTGTAAGGGGTAAGCTTTGCATCTTATCAATTCAAAGACATTGCATACCAATGGTATAAAAAGTGGGACTGGGATAGGAGTAATGTGGAAGAGTCAGATTGTGGGATATATTTTTGGCCTTCTTAGATTATTTCTTTCCTCAAGAGCTGAGGGAAGAAAAGATGGAGGAGTTTATGAATCTTAGGAAGGGGAGGATGTCTATTACGGAATATTCCTTAAAGTTTTATCAGTTGTCAAGGTATGCTCCTAATTTGGTGGCTGGCATGAGAACGAGAATCAGAAAGTTTGCTTTTGGTTTGAACTAGGATTTGATCTTAGAAAGCAAGACTGCTTTGTTGGTTAAAGATATGGACATTTCTAGGATAGTTATTCATATACAGCAGGTAGAGAATGAAAAGAAGAAACAGGCGGATTTTAGAGATCGACAGGGTAAGAAGAGTAGGTTTTCTAATCAGGGAGTGTGCAGTCTCAAGGTAGTCGAGATGGTGGCAAATGGCAAAAAAAAGTGGGGGAGTTATGGATCCTTCTCTACTGCTAGTGCTACTTACCCGAACAATCGTGTGATAGGCGTCATCAGGGTGGTGACAATTTTCAAGTACTGGGTGCCCAATCTCAAACAAGCGGGGGTCATTTATTTTCTTTATTTCCTCCTTATCGTTTTATAGTCATCCATATCAGGGTTATTATGATGAAAGGGGGGACAAATATTTCAAGCATGGCTATGTAGGCCATTGGCTTAAGGATTGTTCGTTAATAAGGTTGCTATGGGACCAAATAAGGTACTGATGGCTTCATATTCTACTCTTGCACCCGGTGGTGCCACGTCTGCTTCTGTTACTGCTACTAGTTCTAGCGTTGATGGAAATAGGCTATATGCTTTGGTATCCTAATAGGAATCTGAGACATCGCCTAATGTTGTTACTGGTATGTTAAAACTCTTTTGTCTTGACCTATATTTTCTGCATGATCTGGGGTTCACTCTTTTTTACGTAACATTATTTATGGTTGTATGTATTGGTTTTGAGCCTAAGGTTGTTTTGGATCCTGTTTTTTGTTTCTATCCCAATAGGTGACTCAGTTTTTGTTAAGAGAGTCTATAGGGGGTGTTGTATCTATTGGTGGTAGGCGAACTTTGGTGAATTTGCTTGAACTTGGTATGGTGGATTTTGATATTATTCTGGGGATAGATTAGTTACACTCTTGTTATGCATCATTGGATTGTCGTACCTATAAGGTTCTCTTTAGGTTTTCTGGTTAACCAGTAATAGAGTGAAAGGGTGGTTCCCCAACTCCTAGGAGGAGGTTTATTTCTTATGTTAGAGATTGGAGGTTAATCTCTAAAGGTTGCATTTATCACTTGGTCCGGGTTAAAGATTCTAACTCAAAAGGTCCTTTTTTATAGTTAGTCCCAGTGGTAAATGAGTTTTCTGAGGTCTTTCTGGATGATCTTCCTGGTGTTCCTCCGAATAGGGAAATAGAGTTTGTATTGATTTGGTTCCGGACACTCATCCAATATCTATTCCTCCCTATAGAATGGCTCCAGCTGAGTTGGGAGAACTCAAGGATCAACTTAAGAATCTTCTGGATAAGGGGTTTATTTATCCTAGTATATCCCTATGGGGTACACCGGTGTTGTTCATGCGCAAGAAAGATGGTTCCCTTTGGATGTGCATTGACAATAGACATTTAAATAAGGTGACAGCCAAGGACAAGTATGCTCTACCAAGGATAGATGATTTATTTGATCATTTTCAAGGTGACAAGTTCTTTTCTAAGATATATCTCCAGTCTGGGTATCATCAGCTAAAGACTATAGAGGTGGTTATCCCTAAGACGGCTTTTCATACTCGGTATAGGCACTTTGAATTTTTGGTAAGGTCATTTGGATTGACAAATGCCCCAATGGTATTTATGGATTTTATGAACAGGGTTTTCAGGCAGTTCTTAGATCTCTTCGTTATTGTGATTATTGATGACATTTTGGTTTATTCCAAAAGTGAGGTAGATCATGCTAATCACCTCCACGTGGTATTGCAGAACTTGAAGGAATAGCAGTTGTACTCCAAGTTCTCCAAGTATGAATTTTGGCTAAACGCGGTGACTTTTCTTGGTTATATTATTTCTAGCAAAGAGATCATGGTAGATCCACAAAAGGTTGTTGTGGTTAAGAGGGGGCCTAGACCCACGACTCCAACTGATATCTAGAGCTTCTTAGGGTTTGCTGGGTATTATAGGTGATTTGTAGAAGGCTTTTCATCGATAGCTTCCCCTTTGACTAAGTTGACTCTAAAAAAGGTTAAGTTTTCTTGGTTGGATGCTTATGGGGGGAGTTTTGAGAAATTGAAAAATAAGCTAACTTCGGCTCTAATTCTGACTTTGCTGGAAGGCAATGATGAGTTCGTGGTCTATTGTGATGTATCTTGAGTAGGTCTTGGTTGTGTTTTGAAGCAGTATGGGAATGTGATTGCTATGCTTCCGGACAGTTGAAGGTATATGAGAAGAACTATCCTACTCATGATTTGGAGTTGTTGACTGTTGTGTTTTGCTTTGAAAATGTTACGGTATTATTTTTATGGTGTACACATGGACATCTTTTCTGATCATAAGAGTTTACTGTATGTGTTCACTTAGAAGGAACTTAACCTCATGTAGAGGAGATGGCTTGAGCTTCTCAAGGACTATGATATAAATTTTCACTATCACCTAGGTAAGGATAAAGTGGTTGTTAATGCTCTTAGCAGGTTATCCATGGGGAGTTTGACTCATGTGGAGAAAGTAAAGTGGGAGTTAATGAAGGATATTCACCGCTTGGCTAATCTAGGTGTTCGCCTCTTGGACTCCAAGTATGGAGGTATAATGGTATAAGAAGTGGTTTGATCATGTCTTAGTGCGGAGATCAAGGAAAAGTAAGTGTTGGATCCTATCATGATGAAAATCAAGGGTGATATTGGTGAACAAAAGGTGATAGTGTTTGAGATCAGTGGTGATAGTAATTTATGGTACCTAGGGAGGTTGTGTGTTCCTGATGTCGATAGTTTGCAACAAAGGATTTTGGTTGAGGCGCATGAGTCACGCTATGTTGTTCATCCTAGTTCCACAAAGATATATCATGATCTAAAGGAGATATATTGGTGTAACGGAATGAAGGGGGACGTCGCTGATTTTATGGCCAGGTGCTTGGTGTGTCAACAAGTTAAAGTTGAACACATGAGACCTGGTGGGTTATATCAAGAGATTATTTTTCTTAAATGGAAATGGGAGGTAGTAAATAGGGATTTTATTATCGGTCTTCCTCAGTCTCAAAACTAATTTGATTTGATTTGGGTTATTGTGGATGGAATGACAAAGTCTACTCAGTTCTTCCCAGTGAGGACTACCTTTTTTGTGGAGAATTATGTGAAGTTGTATCTTTAGGAGGTTGTGAAGCTACATAGGGTACCTGTTTTGATTATTTCTAATTATGGAATGCAATTTATGTCTCACTTCTGGAAGTCTTTCTAGAAAGAATTGGGGACTAAGGTGAGTCTGAGTACTTCTTTTCATCCTCAGACGGATGGACAAGTAGAGAGAACTATTCAGACGTTGAAAGATATGCTTCGGGATTATGTGATTGATTATAGTGGTAATTGGGTTGAGCATCTACCTTTGGTAGAGTTTAATTGCAACAATAGCTATCATTCTAGTATTGGTATGTCTCCTTTTGAGGCATTGTATGGTCGGAGGCGTAGATCTCCTATTGGTTGGTTTGAGCTTGGAGAGGCATATATGTTTGGTCCCGACTTGGTTTACTAGGCTATGGCGAAATTAAAGGTGATTTGGGATAGGCTTAAGGCTGCCCAAAGTCGCCAAAAGTCCTATGCGGATGTTAGGCGTAGAGACTTAGAGTTTGAAGTTGGGGATAAGGTTTTCCTCAAGGTATCTCACATTATGGAAGTAGTGCGGTTTGGTAAGAAGGGGAACCTCAATCCCCGGTGTGTTAGTCCATATGAGATTTTGCGAAGGGTTGGTAATATTTCTTATGAGTTGGAGTTACCTTCTAGCTTGAGCTCGGTTCATCTAATATTTCATGTCTCCATACTAACAAAGTGTCTTGGTGATCCTTCCTTTATTGTTCCTTCGGAGTAGTTGGGTATCTCAGACTCTCTATCTTATGATGAGGTATAAATTGAGAACTTGGATAAGCAGGTTCATTAGTTGCAAACCAAGAATATAGCTTCAATTAAGGTTCTATATCAGAACCATAAGGTGGAAGAACCTACATGGGAAGCGGAGGAGGACATGAAGTCCAAGTATCCGCATCTATTTTCTACTCTTGGCATTCATGCATAAGGTATATGTCTTCAACACATCTTTATTTTCTGAGTTTGTTAAAGGAAAGATTAATACCTTTGCCTCTTTATTTGCGAACTTTGTTAAAGATGGGAAATATATTTGATACTATAAATGACTCGTGTGTGTGGTTACCCCTACCTTATCTGTCATTAGGGGATAAATGTTCCTAGTGAGGGAGACTGAAACACCCAGGGTTTCGACTACAGTAGTCGGAATAATTATAATTATTAAATAATTATTTATTACATTTCGACTACAGTAGTTAGAATAATTATAATTATTAAATATTATTTATTAAATTTTTGACTACCGCAGTCGGTAAATTTATAATTATTAAATAATTATATATTAAATTTTTGATTACAGTAGTCGGAATATTTATAATTATTAAATAAATATTTATTAAATATTTGACTACGATTCCGATTATAGTAGTTGAAAATTTTCGACTACAGTAGTCAAAATCATTTTTTCGACATGCTATATTCCAATTACCATGAAATAGTCGGAAAGCAGTTGAAACTATCCTATTTTTCGATCACATTCCATCTACATCAGCCGTCGGAAAAATGATGTTTTCTAGTAGTGACATGTGATGAATGAGATTTATCTACCTTTACCACAAATATTTTTAGTAATGATGAAATCGATCGTTACAACTGATACCAATTTATCATCCATTCATCACCGAATAGGCATTGAGTGAAGAGAAGCACAAATTAATTATTTTCCTCATCGGTCTAAGAATGAAGACTAGAAAATTTTTTATGAGGTAATGTCTAAACTTGAAAAAAAAATGAACAATTTTTACATTAGCTATAGCGACATCGCAATAGCAGGAATTATTCTTTTATAACGATATTGCTATAGTGACATACATATCACTATAGCGGCATAGGCAAGGCAGAAACTCAAGAATCTTCTTAGTTTTGCCTTTTTGCACCATATAATACTTGGGTTTTTGACATTTCGAAACAACCCTTCACGTTAAACACTACACCCACTATACCCAGAGTTCTACTAACCCGAAATGCATTCTGAAAGTTTCTATCAGATACTATGTCCCTATACTAACCCTTCAACTAAGTATGTCCCTATAAGGGGCATATATTCTGCATTAAATAATATGGTGGGGGGATAGGGGTGGGGGTGAGATCCCCTACAAAATTAGTATGTGTTATAGAAATTTTAATCATAATTTAGGTGTTTTTGAAATTTCTCACAACCTTGGAAAGGTAAGTGGCTCCAATTAAGCGATGAAAGTGAGATAAAAAGAAGAGAAATGAATTCAAACAGACGATGATTTGTAGAGCCTTGTGAGAGTGAATGGTAACCATTGTTGTTGGAAGAGATGAAGTTTGTGGTCTTTTGATAATGAGAGAGAAATAGAAATAAATAAATAAATAAATAAGTAATAAATAATGATAGTAAAAGTAGTAGTAGCAGCAGCAGCAACGGCAGCAGTGGTAGCAGCAACAACAACGGTGGCAGTAGCAACAACGGTGGCAGCAACAGTAGTGGCAGTAGTGGTGGAGCAACAGTAGTAGTAATAATAGTAATACTAATAATTGAAATTTCACTTCTCACTCTTTCAAGAAAAATGTATTTCACTCTCTTTTCCACATCAACATATAAGGTGCATATATTATAGTATGCAGAGTGAGGGGTCACAGGTGCCCCCACAAAATTACTGTATATTATAGTAATTTTGATCATAGTTTAAATGCTTTTGAAATATTTCCTTATTTCAGACATTAATCTCACAATCTTGAAGCTCCATCAAAGTACTAAGTAATTAAACTGATTTGCAAAACTTAAGTAAAATATTATGAAAACGGTTATCAAGTTATGCATATAATCAATATACAAGTATAAGTTTTTTAGTTTAGGCAAAAATTGTCAAGTTTTGAATAAAAGAGGACTTGATAGTTTATAACCCTAGCATTCATTTAGAAATCAAAGTACAGTCAATTTTTTCTTTAAAGATAGTAAGGGTACATTTGGTCATGCGATATGAAATTATGAAACATAGTTAAAGTTTTGTTTGGACGTATAATTTAAACTTTTTATGTTGTATGTTTTTCATATACATAAAAATCCCACAAATTATGAAAACTATCAAAATTATCCCGATTCTTACAATCTTATCAAATAAGCAAAAGTGTATAGCAAAGTATAATACACTGTCACAAAGCTATTCTAAAAGAATACAATATTTGTTGATCAAACTATAATTCAATAAAAAAATGAAATTGAACATGAGTTATAGTGTATTACTCTTTGATATAATCTTCACACGTAGTACGGACAATCTCCTTACGTTGAGCATGCATTTCTCAATCAAATGGGCTAGTACTTTGAGTCGTTTGCAAGTCAATATTATTAGTAACTATATCTTCATGTTCATGAACTGTGAATATTCCATCACTTCTTTGGTGAATGAATTTGGTCCAAAATATTGGATTTAGTGAATAATAAATGATAAAGTAGGATTGAAGTAATAATAAATTTTATATTTGTGAGAGTAGTAGTTATATGAGATATAAATGGTTTAAAGAATAATAAATAATATGAACTATAAATTTAATTTACATATGAAATAAATGGTTGGTAGATACAAATGATATTTTTTTTATAAAATATAAATTTGTGGACCAGCTTTTGTATTTGAAAAATTATTTTCTGGGAGAATTTGAGATTTCACCTCATGATATGAAATCATGAATAAGCGATAGATCGCATGTCCAAATGTTGTTATTTTCTGATTTCAATTGACAGGATGAAATCGCAAATTCAAATGCCTATTAAGTATTTATTTAGATATGTATTTAACTGTTATAGTGAGATGTTATATGAAAAAAATATTATAATAATATGTAATTTGAAAATTAATTCTAAATAACTTAATTATTATAATAAATTGTTATTATGGAGGATTCATGAGGTCGAAATTAGACTTCAAGGGGTCATTTGGTGTGAAGTATAAGAGATAAATAGTTTCAGAATAAATGAAAATTAGTTTATCCCATGTTTGATATGAGGTATTAATAAGTATCAAAATTATTTATCCCACTATTTACACCATAGTGATAATAAATTATCCCATATATATGGTAGAATAACTAATTTTAAGATTAATTCATTTCGAAATAACTCTTTTCCAGCCAAATAATCTTAAAAAGATTCTTTGATTGGAAAATAAGTTATCCCGAGATTAGTAATTTCAGGACTAGCTAATTTGAAATTACTTATACCATCCTCAAAAAGAAGTAAAAATAATACTATAATCTATAGAATAAATTATGTTAAAATTAATTCCGAAATTGATTTTCTCTTACGCTCTTCCAAACGACTCTATGATTGCGATCATGACAAAATCCTCGGGGCAAATGTAAGTTTTCTCCTGAACTACAGCACACACATTCTTCTTCTCCCTTCTTCCAATCTATCGAGATCCGACATGAAAGTTGCTCTATGATTAAATTCAAGAAAACATCAAAAAAAGAAGATGACCTAACTAATCATATGGCACAACCTAAGAAAACCCTGAAAAAATTGATCCCTCTTTTCATTCTCCTCTCGCTTTCTGCTCTTTTTCTCTTCTCTTACCACCCTTCTAACTTAAATACCACCAAATCTTTCTCCTTTAACCCATCCAGCCCTCTAACTCACCAAAACTTCACTTTTATCATCAAAGTTCTCACCTTTAACCGCCTTGAGTCCCTTTCTAGGTGCCTCAATTCACTTTCCAAAGCACACTATGATAACCATGTTATTCATCTCCATATATACATTGATCATTTTCAAGATTCCCCTAATGGGTATGTAGAAATCGACCAAAATTTGAATCTTTCGAACAGAATTCTTGATTTTGTTGATGGATTTTCTTGGAAATATGGGGAAAAGTTGGTACATTATAGGACTGGTAATGCTGGCCTACAGGCTCAGTGGTTGGAGGCTTGGTGGCCTAGCTCGGATGATGAGTTTGCTTTTGTTGTGGAGGATGATCTTGAGTTATCCCCTCTTTATTTTCGGTTCTTGAAGAGTTTGATTGAGAATTATTATTATAATAGCTCGAACTTTAGTCCTATAATTTATGGGGCTTCCCTGCAAAGGCCAAGGTTTGTACCAGGTACATTATAGGACTAGTAATGCTGGCCTTCTTTTTGTTGTTGTGAAACATTAGGGATCTTATTAGTTTTGCTTAACGTTTGTAGAAGAAATGATTTTTTTTCATGGTAATCTGTAATTGAGTAAGCTGTAATTATTTTTCTGTGACTTCTGGTAGGTATTTTATTGATCTAATATGGCACTAGGTATGTCTTCTGCAAATAATTGAGGCACCGGGGTTATTATGTTTGGCTGATTCATTAATGAAATTGCAATGTATTTCAGCATTCCAGATAAATGAATCCTGAATTTGGCAATCTATATTGTGGTCATTCTTGTTTACAACTGAATGGACCTTTTGTCATTAAATCTAATCAATTTTTCTTATTTTCGGATTATACTTAACATCAGCATTTTGATGTTATTATCAAACTTATAAGTATCTTGATGTATACTCCTAGCGAATTATGTTTTAGGTTAAGAAGAGAAGTGCAAATTGGTTCTTCTTCAGTGAATCTAAGCAATCTATTATAAGGTATGTCGGGAGGGATCATCTGGGGATACATGGTAGTGAAATAAATCTTTCTGATATAAGTTGTCCTTGGATAAATGCACTTGTCTCCGTGGAAAGAAATGAAATTGCGTTGTCTGCAGCTATCATCTTCTGAATCGCAACTACTTATCTCATGTAATTATGTACCACAGCTTCTTCTTCGGGTGAAATTCGTTGTGTCTGTTAATGGTGTTTAGTATGACAGGATGTCATGTTTGGCCTAAATGGCTGCGGAGAAAAAAACTGGGGATTGATACTCTGTCTCTTTGACACAACAATCTCCACATAAGGTCCTACTCTCTCTCTTTGACACAACAATCTCCACATGATTTTGAGGTTTTCTTTTCGTTGGATAAGAGCAGGGTTGAGATGTTGATATATTTGGATGGGAAAAATAGTGTTAATTATATAAATATATATCACAACTGAGGAAGAAGGCAAAGTGCTATTAACCACAGGAAAAGAAAAAAAAAAGAAAAATGCTCCCAGGCACGGATACCTAGGACCTTCTCTCTCCTACTTTCTAGGACTGCAGAATCATCTTTTTCCGGCACCGATCACCGGAATAGAAACCGTTTTTCTTAACCAATCAATAATCACCCACTGTGGTTATTGCTTCAACCCTTCTTCAATCTCTTTAGTTGATTTAGTGCCATGGCAGATGACAGAATCTACTTCAATGCGGGTTTCAAGTCATTTGATATCACTAGATGGAGCTCTGGGAACACAACCTGGTTCTACTGGGTTTAAAGAAGCAGGAATAGGATGAGAACAATAACTCTGAGCAGGAAGGTAATGGAGTGGATCTGTACATCCTCAAAGAAGCTTCCAGTGACGATAAGAATGTGGTAAGAAGATGGTGGACGAGAGACCAAATGTTGTACTTTTACGGCACCGGGAAATATAATGTACATGGAAGGTTCATGACCTTTCTGTCTCTCAAAGGGGAATCTAGAAAAGTTATTATACTGTCGGAATTAGCCATAAATGTGGGGTGGAGAGACATAGCTTTTAAAATTGAATGCTTCATTAATAGCGCTCCACAACAGAGGTTTAAACAGCCACTGAAGTTAATTGCTCCGTATGCCAAGGTGGTTGGAAGCAGTAAATGGCAAAAACAACCTCAAGTGGAAGGGCACACTGAAGAGAAAGGCTCACTAGGGAGGAGTATCATAGGTCTTTTTGGAAAAAAAGAACCCCCAAACCTAGCAGATGTTAGAAGACGGGCTATTTCAACCTGAAAGGAAGCATTTGGAGTTAACATCTACGAAATGGCAAACCATCTTTTCCTCTTCGAATTCCCAAATAACCATATGGCTGAACAAATCCTTCAAGGAGAATGGATCTGGAGAAACGATAAGGTTCAGCTTGAATGGTGGAATCCTCTAGTTGGATGTGTCTCATCCTTGCAGAAAATTAATTCAACTTGGATCAGAATAGTAGGGCTACCTTTGCATCTGAGTTCCAAGGGGAACGATGGATATTGACTTGTGGACTAGAGAGCCTTTTGAACTCATTGACAGCATAGCTAAGTTGACAGCTGTTGATTACGCGTGCAGTAGAGAAAATTCAAATAAATGCTCAGGTGAGGGGCACGTGAGCTCTTTAATGAAAAAAGTGGAGACTTTGGGCCGGCCCAAACCTAACCAGAAGACTGTAGACAATTTGGGTCGGCTCAACCTTGAATTACAATTTGATGTTCTATGGGAATAGACAACGATGTTGAGGTCAGATCCACAAGATATCATCACCGACAAAGAAACAGAGCAACTACGAGAAGTGAGCGACACAGTGAAAATCATGAAATAAACAAAGGGAATTCAATGGTGACTAAAGAAAGGTGGCAAATAATGACAAGGAACATCTAATTGTGATCGACAATGTTCATGCATGGGTGGAGTAATTTGGGATATAGAAGAAGCTATGCCTATTGCGACTGAACATGTTGCACAAATCACTGAAAAAGGGGAGATTACATCAACTTGGGTTCGCTAGAGCATCATTAAGCTCAGCAAGATGTTTGGGTTTGATTTTAAAGGACACGAAGAGGAAGCCATGGAGCTGCTTATGTAGATAGATGCTTGCAGACAGGCTTGGAAGATGGAGTCTTCTCTAGAAATCGAAAAACCAGGCTCAGAGGCGCAAAAGAATTTGAAAACTTAATCTCTTTCGATGTTAAATTTAAAAGCAATGAGGTCAAGAATAAGGGGAAAGGGCGTACACAAATTGAATCATGAAGCTCAATTTGGTGACTTGGAATGTTAGGGGATTAAATGATGGGAAAGAGGAGGGTGGTGAAAATTTTTATAGAACAGTGGAGGGTCGATATTATCTGTTTGCAGGAAACTAAACTGCAAAGAGATATTCAAGAAATAGTTAAACAAATTTGGGGAGGGAGATGGATTCAATATGCTCACCCGGAAGCATGTGGTACAAGGGAGAAATAATTATGTTGTGGGATAGCAGAATGTGGAAGGGAGATGTACTGGAAATAGGGGTTCACTCACTAACCTGCAGCTTTGAAGCTTTGTTATTGAATTTTAATTGCCACCTAACAGGGGTCTATGCTCCAAATGATAAAGGTGGAAAGAAGAGAGGTGTGGGATGAGTTAGGGGTTGAGGTTTAATGCAGGGGCCTTGGGCAGTATGTGGGGATTTCAATGTATGCAAATTCCTTTTTGAAAAAAAACTGTTAGAGAAGATCTGTAGCTATGGTAGAATTTTCAGACACTATAGAAGATTTGGAACTGATTGACCAGCCACTAGAGGGTGGTACTTTTACATGGTTCAAAGGCGACATGCACACCACAACTACAAGGATAGACATAATTTTATTTTCCTCTGAATGGAATGAACAATTCAGCAAAGTGAAACAAACTGTTCTGTAGAGATTGGCCTTAAATCATGTTCCTATAGCTCTTCAATGTGGTCCTTAGGACCAGAATAAGTCATATTTCAAGTTTGAAAATTGGTGGTTGAATGTAGAGGGCTTCACAGACAGAATCAGTACTTGGTGAAATTCCTTTACTTTCGGTGGTAAACCTGATTACATACTAGCCTGCAAGTTAAAAGCTTTGAAAGTAAAGCTCAAGGAATGGAGTAAAGAGGAAAAGGGAAACTTGCAAGTCCAAAGGACCACTTTGCCCAACAAAATGGTAAGTTTGGATTCCGTAGAAGAGTGCAGACCTCTTACCAAGGAGGAGGCAGAAGAGAAGGCAACAACATTTATGGAGTATGAAGAGTTAATCAAGAATGAGGAAACTGCTTGGAGACAGGTCCAGAATTTTGTGGTTGAAAGAGGGTGATAACAACACTAAATTTTTCCAGAATGCAGCCAATGCCCACAAGAGAAGCAATTGTATTGATCTCTTAGAAATCCACGGGGAAACTGTGAAGGAGCCAGACAGAATTAAGGGGGAAATTATTCACTCTGACAAGAAATTATATAAAGATACAGTAAGGTGGAGATCAACAGGGAACATGACTAACTGCCCAACAATTTCAGAAACAGAAAAGACCCAACTACAAGCTAGGTTTTAGGAACAGGAAGTACACAGTTGTTTGAAAAAATGTGCAATAGATAAGGCTTCTGGACCGGATGCTTACACCATGGGTTTTTTATCAAGTGTTGGGATGTGGTAAAGAGTGACATCATGGAAGCGTTCCATAACTTTTATGAACATGAGATGTTCGAGAAAAGCCTCAATGCTAGATATATTGCTCTGATATCCTAAGAAGAAAGGGGCTAAAGAGTTGAAGGACTTCAGACCAATCAGCTTGATAGGCAGCTTGTACAAGCTATTGTCTAAAGTACTGACTAGAAGAATCAAGCGTGTAATGGACAAGCTGAGCATTTATCAGAAGAAAACAGATCATGGATGCTATATTGATAGAAAATGAGGCAGTGGACTCTAGAATGACACAAAAAGACCCTGGAATTCTATGTGACTGGATATAGAAAAGGCTTATGACCATGTTAACGGGGGTTTCTTGTTCAATATACTTAGAAGAATGGGATTTGGTGAGAAGTAGATTAGATGGATCAACTTTTGTATGTCCAGTGTGAAGTTCTCTGTCCTCATTAATGGGGCACGTGAAGGTTTCTTTTCAGCCCAAAGGGGAATAAGACAAGGAGATCCTCTATCTCCTTTCTTATTGAGGGTCTTAATAATATGATTAAAAAAGCAAAACACAACGGATGGGTATCTGGTTTTGAGGTGGGTACCAATAATGCAAGTTATCTGGAGGTGACTCACCTTCAATATGCAGATGATACCCTGATATTTTGCAATGCAAATGAAGAACAGTTGAAAAACTTAAGAGTTATCTTGGTACTCTTTGAAGGAATTTCAGGATTGTATATCAATTGGCGTAAGAATCACATTTACCCCATCAATCCCGTATCAAACATGGAATACTTTACTTCAATTTTGGGTGGTGAAGTGAGAACCCTACCCCTTATTTACTTAGAGATGCCTTTGGGGTCTAAATCATGGTCAATAGAAATCTGGGATAATGTGCTAGAAAAATGTGAAAGGAAGCTGTCTAGATGGAAAACACAATACTTATCTATGGGAGGCAGACTTGCACTTATCAATGCATTCCTTGATGCTCTCCCAACCTATATATTGACCCTTTTCCCTATCCCAACAAGTGTTGTATAGACCCTGGATAGAATTAGGAGAGCCTTTTTTTTGGCAAGGCAACAAAATAAAAAAAGGGCATCACCTTGTAAAGTGGAAAGTACTCATAACCAGTAAAAAACAGGGAAACCTGGGTATCTAAAACTTGAAGAATCAGAGCAAAGCTTTGAAACTAAAGTGGTTATGGAGATATGCTCATGAATCTCAATCTCTATGGAAATATGGGGAAGGGGATGGCTGGGTTTCTAAGGTAGCAACCAACCCCTATGGCGTAACAGTTTGGAGGTCAATCAGGAGTTGGTGGCATATCATGCAAAGCCACACCACCATCAAAGTCTATGACGGTAGCAAGACCAGTTTCTGGAAAGATAGGTGATTAGGTGATAGAAGCCTTTCAGAAATATTCCCCGACTTGTTTGAACTAGCTGAACACAAGGATAGGTCAGTGGCTGATTTGTGGTCTTCACAAGGATGAGACTTAAGCTTCAGGAGAAAAACGAATGATTGGGAAATTCCAAGAATAGTTGAATTCTTTAAAGTGCTTGAATCATTCCAAGGAATTAAAGAGGCGAGAGACAGAATGTGGTGGAATGAACAAAGCAATGGAACTTACAAAGTTAGCTCCGGATACAAGCTCCTAAACAGGTCAATGACACAATCTGGCAGGTGGCCTTGGAAACAAATCTGGAATTCTAAAATTCCCCTAAAGGTGGCATGCTTCTCATGGTTGCTAGCAAAGGAGGCTGTACTAACACATGAAAACTTGAGAAAAAGGAATATAATTCTAGTCACACATTGCTGCTTGTGTGGAGAGGCAGCGGAGACAGTGGGACATCTATTTCTGCATTGTAGGATCACTGACCAGCTATGGAAGATTTTCATCCATCTCAGAGGCATACAATGGGTAATGCCTAGCAAGATTGTTGACACTCTATCTAGCTGGGAGGAAGCAGGAATGGGAGCAAAGAATAGGGCTTACTGGAGGATCATTCCAGCTAGTATCTGGTGGACTATCTTGAGGGAAAGGAATGCTAGAAGTTTCGAAGACAGAACAGATCAAAACTGACTGTATTTTGCTTTTTTGTTTTTGGTGTATAAAAAGCTCCCCTATAGAGGCAGAAGACATCCTAGAAGTTTTATAGTCTTGCTAAGTTGAGGAGCTTTTTATTTATTTAACTAGATACATTTATAAATGGGTTTTCAGCACTACCTAAGTGCTGGTTTATAATACAAACGTTACATTCTAAAAAAAAAAAAAAAAAAAGAAGGCAAAGTGCTTAGTTGACAGCTACTCAATGGATTCAGAGAGTCATAAATTTGTGTTGGGCGCTTTCTTATTGTATCTTGTATCATCTTTGATTCTTATGGATTACTCCTGCATCAAGTGAAATCTGTTGTACAAAATATATCATTCCATAAATACAGACACATATCTGGAAATTGAGTATAATGAACTCTTTTGGGATGAAACTTTCATGACCTTAAATCTCAACTCTCTGGAAAAAGAAATCTGAAACACTTTGTGAATGAAACTTTCAAGACCTTCTTTCTGAACTCTTTTTGAATGAACTTCCAAGACCTTCTTTTTGGGGGATATCTTCCATTTAATAGAAGAAAGAGCATCCCTGGGAACGTGTAACAAATCAAAGACTATTAGGCATTCACTAGAATTAACTCCTTTAATCACTGCTCTGCTCGATGACTAAGTGATGTTTCTCTCTTATGAAAGCCAGTATCACTTTCAAAAGAGAGTCTCGACATGGCAGTCTAAACTTGGCTCCATAGTTGACTAGTCACTGACTAAAGGGTGACTGACCTAGCGGAAGAGAGACGGTTGAGAAAGATCAACTATCTGACTTATTTTGGAGGATGGTGAACCAAGACATGAAGAAGTGCAATGCAAAAGAATGCCTTCTTTGGGGAGGTCTTGGGTTGGGGGATAGTAAATAATCACTAAGGAATAGCTTGAACTAAGACGAAGTGATGTAATACTTGGCTTTCCCTGGTATTCATTTAAGAATTTGTCAATATCTTTCCTAATTCTTTTTTTTTCCGGAGAATGGTAACAGTTAATCTATATCTCCACAGGTATTCTACATCGAAATATGTAGTCCCTCGTCAAAAGTATTACAACTTACAACTTGAACATCTATTTGTTGTTCCTATGAATAGTCTAAAACATCAAAGCGATCTTCTGTTTGAGCTATTAATTTCTGTTTACACCAAGAATGAAACAGAGCTAGACAATTCATTTCAAACTCCTGCAAGTTGCTCTGCTTGTCTTCAAAACATCTCCTACACCTTTCTTTCCACACTGTTCACGAAATGCATGCAGGACAATCTTCCATCTTCCTTCCTTCTTGGCTGCATTGCCATCCTTGTTACAACAGTTTAGCAGTCCTTTTATGTTCCCTGTCCTCACCCATTTAATCCTCCTCAGACAGATGAACATCTTCCACAAGTGGTCTGTCCACATACGATGTAAAAAAAGATGATTGATTGTCACAGCATGTTCCCCACATACAAACCATCTGGAACACAGATGAAAGCCTCTCTTATTCAAATTCTCATGTGTCAATACTACTTTAACCAGAAGCAAAGTAAAGCAGTTCACTTAATAAGAGATCTCCTATTCCCGCTTGTCCCACATTATAACAATGTCACCCCTAGTCCCACTAGCTTCCAATTGGACATGGTTAACCCAATTGTTCCCCTGTACTTCCTTAACTATCTCTGTAATACCCCCCATTAGCTTTGTTTCCTGGAAACGCACTACATTAGCTTTCATCTCTCCTAATTCTTTTTCTAATACTAAGACCCTATATGTGTACACATTAGTAGGCCAAAGACCTTCACTTCAAAACAATCAATCAGGAATGGTGCTGAAAGTGGAAATTCGAGATTTGAAGCTCGTTTTCCAGCATCCTTGCTATGCCTAATCTATAGGAGAAGATAGCTGCAGACAGAAGTAGTGGCTGTTGAGTACGTTCTTCCGGTGGTCGGGGTTCCGAAGGCGTATCTCAATATGTTCAAAGTGAATTTCTAGAGGAAGATGCTGATGTACAAAATACTAGCTATTAGTTCCTTCTTGGTTTTATCTATTTGGAGAAAACTTAAGTATCCATTCCCTTAATTATCAAACAAGATATGTGGCCTTTGAGCTAATTAATATCTTTTTGGTAACTCTGTTGATATATTGATTTTGTTTGGAATTGTAATCATCCAAATTCAGATCAGCCTTATTTGGGTGACCCAGTTGGCATTGTTAATGTGCTCCTATGTCCACAAAATCAGGGGGTCTTTGAATATTTATCTGTTATTACGTTGCTGAAACACTCATGTTGAGAACTTAAAATACATGTGTCATGTCTTTCCGATTTAAGATTTAAAAGTAGAGATATGACAGAACTCATAGATCAATTGCTAGTTCCTTGCAATTAGCCCTTCAACACTTCTAATATTCAACATTTTGGTGTATGGGTTTCTGCTCCCCAAATAGTGTAATTTCCATGAGCCATCCTGTATGCTTCATAAGATTTAGAATACCTTAAAACCTACTTTAAGTTTCTGATTTTTATCCACTGAAGAATACATGCCTATTGTTGCTGTTTGAAGGTTTATGTGTTGCTTGGATACTGGAGTACTTCAATCCTCTGGAAATTTAATCATTCTTAACATCCTCTACAACAATCTCTAACAGTCATGTGCCACTCATATCCGGATGATATAACTTAGTTTCGGCTAACAGGTAAACATGGAAACAAGATGCAGATTGATGATGAAACTCAACTTTTCTTGTACCAGTTGGTTGGCACCTGGGGTCAGCTTCTGTTTCCAAGACCTTGGAAAGAATTCCGCATATGGTATGACACACACAAGGCCAAGGGGTTGAAGCCATTTCTTGATGGGATGGTAGTGTATCGCTTGAATTTTCTCTCCTCCTTGCATTATTAGTGATGACAAACCTATTAAAATTAACTATTACTCTTTTCTGTAAAACGTAATTTGCTTGTAGGTGACAACAGGATGGTACAAAAAAATGGGGGAAAGAATCTGGACACCTTGGTTCATTAAATTCATCCATGCTCGTGGTTACTTTAATATTTATACCAACCTTTTGCATGAGCGAGCTTTTAGTGTGTCTCATCGTGATGCTGGTGTTAACTATGGGAAGTCAGCTGGGCCAGATTCTTCTTTAGTGGATGAGAAATCTTTTGATTTTAACCTTTTGAAGCTGCAGTCTTTGCACAGTCTGAAGTGGTATGATTTCTGTTTCAAGGAAGTTTCTCCCGGTAGAATTATACGCAGTTCTGGTGATCTAGTCTCTGTTCTTCACTCGGTTCAGAAATTGAGGACTATACTATTGGTGAACCTACAACAGATGTCAGAGTCAATTATTAGGAATCTTCTCTGCCACTTTGAAAGATTGAATATCCAAAATTATGTCTTATTGGGTCCACAGTCATCTTTCCTACTTGATCTTGCAAGAAGGGGTTATCCTGTCATCGACACAGACCAATTTATTGACAGTGTTAGGTTACAAAGCTCGATTAACTTTGAAAAATCAGATGAAGAATTGGGCAAAGAGGTGGTTGTGAAAGTCCATGTAGTTAGAAAGTTGTTGGAACTTAAATACAACTCATGGGTTGTGGATAGTGACATGATTCCTCTCAGCAGTGATTCATTTCTTGATTCATATGATCATGCTAATGACTTTACCTTGGGGAAGAACTTTAAACTTGTCTTCATAAGAAATTCAGCATCTGCTTTGAAAATTTGGGTTGACAATGTTGTTGACAAAGTTGTTGCCTCAGTTGCCACTCTGAAGACAAGAGGTTCAAATGCCACAGAGGGAAATTTTGTAAATCTAGTTGAGAAGTTATTGGAACAAAAGAGAACCACATTTAACAGTGTTGATGAAACTGACTTTAGCTTGAACATCAGTTATATGGATGCTAACCAAACCACTTCAAGGAATGAAAAGAAGTTTGCCTTTTGGTCACCTGAGATGGGTTCAGAACGAATACAGAAACGACTTGAAGAGTTTGCTATGTGGGTTGTGGATAGTGATTTATCCTGTAATGCAGTTGTTTGTCATCCATCATAGCATATGGCGGTGTTCATCGGTGTACCTACCATTATACTTAATGATATGTTCATATTGTTGTATTGAAGGCAAGAAGATTGGAGAAGAACAAAAGAGGCTCACTCTTTGCGAATTTCCGTAAAATATGCTGATTGCTGATACCAGACGTGTTTGTCAACCCACATCAGTTGAAAGTAATCGTCCAGAGTCTAAATTATCAAAGGATGATCCGTTTTCTCTTCTTCGCCGAAATGATTCCATTAGCTTATTGGTGGATCAGAAGCTGTAAGAAAATTCATTTTTGACATATTGTTCCAAGTCTTTTGTAAAAGTGCCTGTAGCGACAATGTGACTGATTCATATGCCAAATTTGGCTTCATATTCTTGCTGAAGATCATATGTGCTAAATCTGGAGAACATATCAGCGATTTGCCGCAGGCCTCTAGAAATCCTGTTACAATATATTTTTTTTTTTGGGTTTGCTGTGTTTGGGTGGGGGAACCTTGAGACTTCCATTTTTTCTCCCTTTAGAGATTCCACATAATGGTACAGTCCGGAACCTAAATAAGGGAAAAAAGGGCAAACATCAGAAATATAGGAGGTTTGGCCCTAATTACAAGATATATTGAAGTAATTGTTCATATACACAATACAAAATTCGGGTGTATTTGAGATACACAGAATTACGTGTATCCACCAGCCGTCAACCCTCCTTTCCCTATTTTTTTCAGTGAACCCAAACCATCGGTCCACCACTACAACGCAACTCCGACAAATTCCTTTTGCCTGCTTATGTTGGAATCTGATGAATCAACCAACTAGATCTTCTCCCTTCGTTGTCATGCCCTCAAAGATCCACCATGCTTTGACCACCAAACTACAAATCTCCTCTTCGTCTCACTCCTTCCTTACGTCGTGAAGATAGATCTGATCTCGTCGGAAATCCATGTATCTCTGCAAAAGGATTTGAATCTGTGTTTTTGAGGAGTGGAACCACGATGACTTTGTTGTCAATGTCAGAAATTGCAGAGGTTGGTTCGTCGGTGGTAAGGAGGAGATGATGAAGAAGAAGAGAGATTAGAAACTCCAGTTACTGGATCTAGAAACTTCGGCCATCGAATCGATCTGGAAACAGATTCTGCGGTGATGACAATGTATTTCTATGATGTCACGACCTGATTTACGTATCATGATGACACTTACTAAATTCCGTCAATAGGTAAGCCAAATCATAACCTGGAGCTAACGCAATGGGTTAATTCGGTAGGGAATGCCCAAATTCGGTAGGGAATGCCCAACATGAGCAAAATTTCAAGAACACAATTTATAAATAACAAGGGTTCTAGATAGAATAAAAAATCAATACAAGATACCAATTTCACGACTTGGTAGAGTCAGTACAGGAGCATCTAATAGTATTAATACAACTGAAAGTCTAGAATAGTCAATACATTTGTCTCGAAACAAAAGATTGAAAAATAAATATAGAGCAAAATGGGCAATTCGAACTCTAAGAGCTCACCCTATCTCCAAAAAATAGTCACCGCACGAAGAACGATCAACGGCGACAACTAGTACTCGAATTTGTACCAAAAAGGTACCGAAGTGTAGTATGAGTACCAAAACAATGGATACTCAGTAGACATCATCGGCCGACTGAGCTAAATCATGATATAAGTACGATAAAATGCAAGATAACATAACTAAGTCAAGGTACAGAAACGAACTTGAATCATCTCCGACATCGCTGTACAAAATAAGTTATTAAGCCAGAATAACAAGATAATACGAGGCATCAACACATGCCAATCATCACTCGAACATAATAAGTAAACAATTCGAAATAATAATCTATCATAACGCATTAGCATAAGCAACCACAAACTATAAAATTGGCTCCCATATGTCAATCGCTGCAGAAAAGTAAAGAATTTATCACAACCTTCCATACGACTGGAGAGTACACTCAAGAGAAGCAAGACAATCAACCAACATTATAGCTAATTTTCATTGCCATTTAACCATCATCCCACAATTATCATCACTATGCCCTTTACCAGCATTATCGCAATTTACCAACATTTGATAATATACCTATATTCCACAGTGCTACCATCACAACAAAATCATCATCGATATTCACTAGCTACCGATTTATGAGCTAACCATCTCTTATTAACTAATCCATTTGGTTACTAGTCATCATATGACCTCTAGTCATCATTTAGCATCTCCACATATTCACTAATCATTATATATTAGATAGCCATCATATATCAACTACACTATTTATCAACTAACTTTATTAACTAATCACCATTTACCAACTGAACCTCGCTTATTAACTAGTCACTATTAGTCCCTTAACAATATCCACCGCTATTGCATATTTACCTCTAATCATCAACTATACTACTTTATAAACATTTATCACTTACGGACTATAATTGGCATCACTAATATCAACAACATAATCAAATTTCATATAAGTAGACATAAGCATATAGTTGTCATAAACAAGGCATAGCCGGACTCGAACCAGTAGATGTACACATAGGCGCATCAATATAATCATCCTCCGGCCTTACCGGGTATCAATGCATCATCATAAACATCCTCTAGCCTTGTCAGATATCAATATCATCACAGTATCCTCCAGCCTTACCGGGTATAATGAATATCAACATCATTTTTTAAAATTTAATTGGGTATATAATTAACGCCATAAGTGCCAATATAGTCAAACATCAAGATTTCTAATATAATTCATGACACAATATAATTAAATAAATCAGAATGACAATATAGCACAAATAATAACACAATTGCTAATATCATCGATACTTTCTAACATGATTACTAGCATAATTGTTTAGCGTGGTCATAGTCATAAGCATCATCATGAGCAGTGACTTTTCAATAGTATAATCCATGACTTATCATTAGCATAAAAAGTAGCTTATCAATAGCTAATCCAGGGAATAATCTATAGCTTATTCTTAGCGTAGTCAATAACATAATTTGGCTTAAACAATATCATGATCAAGGTCTCACTCAATGATATATTCGTTAGCCCAATCAATAGACAAAACAATAACATAGTCATAAACTTAAAAAATAAATTATACATATGGAATAGTCATCTAGGCATTCCTTCCAATGCCATTCATCATAACCAATAAGTACCAAGGTTCCTCAATGTTGCCTCAAAAGGGCATTCACTAAGCATTCAATAAGCGTATAAGGGCCTCAAGATAACTATTCATCAATCTTGGCTTATGGTGGGTTAAAGAGTCCACTTCTAAATCTCCAAAATATATTCTAAGTCAATTTCTACCCCGAACTAGGCTAAGCCATCTAAATCCATTCTTAGATATATAGCAAGCCACAATTACTCCTAAGGTAAAGATTCTACTCAAGCATTTTAACTAAGTTCAATGGAAAGTAAGGCAAACTCCATTAGTGTAAGCAACTAAGGACCCACTTACCCTAAGCATGAGTGACAACGCCACTTCCATCTAACTAGAGTAATTTAGTAAATTCTCATCCTAAGCATGAGCCATAAAGTCCAATTCACTAAGGTTCAAAGCAACAAGCTAAGTATTTCAATTTTATGGTTTCAAATATCTTAAACGGTCCAACAAATCTAAGTCTTGCATTTCATCTATCCAACACCTAAAATCCATCCCAATCTAACAAGATATCATAAATATACTATGTAGCACAATCTAACAAGGGATCAATCTAGTCTACCTCGACGTCAAAGAAAGCTCAACGAACCGCTGAACCTTTATTTTTTCCTTTCGAGAAACTCCTTCAAGATGTCAAGCTATCAAAACCAGGGGCAGCTCAAGCATATTTGTGGCCTAAGGCCAAAATCGAATGGAGGCCAAAATCGAACGGAGAATTTTTTTTTATAAATCTATGCTAAAAATTATATAATTGATTTCTTCTAATAATTCTTTTAAAATTAATTATATAATTAGTGCATTTAATCTTTAGTAGTCTAGATATATCAAACTTCTTCTAATAATTTTTTCTTTATATCAAAAATTATTTTTTGGGAGAATACTCACAAAAATACCTGAAGTTTGACCGGATTATCAGTTGAGCATACTAAACTTTGCGGGGGTCCTATTAACCCCCAGATTTTATTTTTGTATTTAATGGCATATATCTGCCACTTGGTCCATTGCGTGTTAGTCACGCGCATTGAGCGCGTGAAATTGTTAAAAAGTATTAAAAACTCTTTTTTTGCCAAACAGCCCCTAAATTTTCTAATTTTTTAAAGTTTTATATTTTTTATTTATTTTTTCATTCTTCTCTCTTCTATTTTATCTTCTTTCTTTATTCTCTCCAACAATGGAGTCTTCAACAATGGTTGCTCCATTGTTCAATTGAAATTGAGCACAATTTCATCACACACATACACACCCAAATGGTCATATTCAACACACCCAATTCAATTACATCAATTTGATTCAATTTCAACACACACACCCCAAATGGATCATCTTCAATTCCATTAAAATGACAAAATTTAATCCACTATTGCCACCACCAACCAACCACCATTGATCAGCCACTAACTAAGGGAGGAAATCAAAAAAGAAAATCCACTAAGAGAGGGAAAAAATTGTTCGTCCAAACTAGAAGCAAATTTGAATAATTCTTGAAGAAAGTTTTCAATTTGAAACTTTGAATAATTTCAAATTCAAATTCAATTTCATACTTGAATTCAAATTCAATTTTCAGTTTCCAATTTCCAGTTTCATTGTGTTCAATGTGCCACAGGTTGTGTTGAATAGTCAAAAATTGAAATTTGAATTTCTAGTTTTTTGAACTTGAAATTTGTAATTGACTCAATGAAATTATTTGGAATTTGATTTGTAGAAGGAATTTGAGTTATGGAATCTTTAATATGGTTATAATGGTGAAAAAATGCTGAAAAGTGGTAAAATGGAGAAGACAAACGCGTGTACTACACTTTCGACGTCAAAACTGGGTATAATTTTGCGGGGGACAATTAATTCCACTTTAAAAAAGTTCCGGGGAGGGGGGGGGGAATTAATTTCACTTAAAAAAATATAGGTGTGTAATAGGACCCCCGCAAAGTTTAATATGCTCAACTAGTAATCCGGTCAAACTTCAGGTATTTTTGTGAGTATTCTCCTATTTTTTTACAAATAATATTTAATATTTTTTTTTTAAAAAATCAGTAATCTATTATTGCTAAAGAAAATAAGGCCCCTCAAATTTGGGGGCCTAAGGCGGTGACCTTTTTTCTTAAAGGGTTGAGCCTCCCCTGATCAATACACATTCTACTCATCAATACGAGAATGCCGATACCCATTTTGCACCATTATGCTTCATGTCCAAAAATAACGTCAAACCCCATAGGTCCTACTTATGGAGATCGCATTTTCGAAACTAACCCAATATTCATACAAGCTCAAGGAATCATTACCCTAAAAAATAAGTGAAAACCAAGCTTAGTTGGGGCTAAGAATTTTGGGGTTTTGAGCGATTAATCAAGAAATTTCACCAACAAAAGGGTAAATTCTTACCTTAAAGCGAATGATAATTAGAAAATAAATGTTACCCAATCTTTTCAATCACCAACAAGCTTCAATTTTAAGCTAACACACTATTTCAGGGTCTAGCTCTAAAGGAAAAAGATGAATAATGCCCAAAATCATGGAAAAGGGCTAAATTTATACCCAATCCAGGGCCTCAATAGTCACTATCACGACCAGAAGTATGTGATTGTACTACCTCCCACCTGCCATTGCAGTCGCGATTGCGACAAGCCACTGTGATTGCACCATCTTCCCTGCCAAGGGTATTGCGATCGTGGACTTTGGCTGGAGATCGCCGCTGCACCAGAAAGTAGCTGAGACATGGAAACTTTTTTAAGTCTCTGCCAACCTCTCAGAATTTATTTAAAATCTCGTATACGCAAACAAACTACACTAAATTCGATATTTTAGACTCAATGGCACACTTGATTTTGCATCCGATGTTGTTTCGACCAAATGTAGGTCTCACACCCATATTTCATTTTCTCAACTTTTTGATCAATAGGTTGAAGTGAGCCCAAGTGCCTCAGAACCCGAACCAAAGGTTTACCTAGCCTAAAATCGATATTTTGGAGCCGCTGGCACAGTCAAAATTTGCATAAGAGATCGTTTCACTAAAGTTTTTATCCGGTGGCCATTTGAAACCAGAGAAGAGTTCAAAATAAGGAATTGGCTCTAAAAACCAAACAAATTGCTTGGTAACCAAACCGTCAGTCCCAGCAAGTCATAAATGACTTAAGGCAGCTATGGAAAAGCTCTAACAATAAAAATAAGAAGAAATATATAAAATGATCTGAAGGGTCATTACAGTATCCACTACTAAAGAAACTTTCGTCCCTGAAAGTTAAAGATTAGGATATACCTGAAGTCTCGAACAGGTAGGGATACTGGATCAACATCTCGCTCTCGATCTCCCTAGTGGACTCCCCCACTGGGAGGTGCCTCTACTGAACCTTAATTAGAAGAATCTCTCTAGTGCACAATTGTCTGACATCACTTTCCAAAATGAGCACCGACTTTTCTACAAAGATCTAACACTCATCCAACTGGATTGAGTCTCATCTAAGCATATGAGAATGACCAGAAATGTATTGCTGTAACATAGAAACATGGAAAATTGGATGAACAATGAAAAGATCTAGAGGTAGAGCTAACTCATAAGCCACCTCGCCAAATGCGCAAAGAATCTCAAAAGGTCCAATATATCTAGGACTAAGCTTGCCTTTCCTATTGAATCTCATCACACCCTTCATAGGTGATACACAGAGGAATACACGATCAATAACTCCAAATATCAAGGCACAAAGCCTACAGTTTGCATAGGCTTTCTACCTACTCTGAACTGCTCTCAACCTATCCTGAATCACCCTAACTCTATCCAATGACTCTTGAAGCAAATCCATACTATCGAGCCTAATCTCAAAAGTCTCAAACTATCCAATTGGAGAACGACATATCCTACCATACAAAGCCTCAAAAGGTGCTATCTCAATACTCGAATAATAACTTTTGTTATACGCAAACTTTTTCAATGCTAAGTGTTTCTCCTAATGGCCTCTAAAATCCATAACTGGGCTTGGAGCATGTCCTTAAGAACCTAAATAGTCCACTCGAACTGGCCATCTGTCCGCAGATGAAAGGTTGTACTAAGATCCACCTGAGTACCCAACTCCTTCTCAAATGCTCTCTAAAATCTTGAAGTGAACACCGGACCATGGTTTGAAAAAATAAAAGTGGGAACCATGCAAAAGACTATCTCCCAAACATAGATATGGGCTAATCTCTCAGCACTGACGGATATTTAAATCAAAATGAAATATACTGACTTGGTCAAACGATCAAACCAAATACCATCGAAACCATGGGAAGTGTGAGGCAAACCACTGACAAAATCCATGGTAATCCGCTCCCATTTCCATTGGGGAATGGGCAATCTCTGAATTAATCTACTCGATCATTGATGCTCCGTCTTTGCCTGCTGACAACATAGGCAATGAGCTACAAAGTTTTCCACATCTCTCTTCATACCACTCCACCAATAATGCAGTCTCAGATCCCTATACTTCTTGGTTGTACCGAGATGAATGGAATATCTAGAGTTGTGGGCCTCATGCAAAATCAACTAAATCAACTCATCAATCGTCGAAACACAAATACGGATAAAATATCAAAACAACCTTAGAATCTATGGTGTTTCTCTCGGACTCACCACTCAACACCTGATCACGAAAGAAGCGAAGCTTACTATCCTCAAACTGGCGATCTCGAATCTATCCAAATAATGAAGACCTTGCCTCAACACTAGCAAAAAATCCTTCTAGGGTTTGAAATATCAAGGCAAACCATCAAGTTATCTAAGAACATAGTATCCCATGCCAACGGCCTCTGAGAACCTAAAATACAAGTTAAGGTACCCATACTGACTGCCTTATGGCTTAAGGCATCCGCGACCATATTCGCCTTGCCTGGATAATATATGATGGAAATATCATAATCCTTAAGCAACTTTATTTATCTATGTTGTCTAGCATTAAGCTCTATCTAGGTCATAAGATGTTAAAGACTGCGATGATCAGTCAAAATCTTACAATGCACACTGTAAAGATAATGCCTCCAAATCTTAAGCTTAAAAACTATTGCTGCCAACTACAAATCATGAGTGTGATAGTTGCACTCATGCACCTTAAGCTGTCTCAAAGTATAAGCAATAACATGACCCTGTTGCATCAATACACAACCTAAACTAACCCAAAAAAATCATAAAACATGGTGAATCCTTCACCCTTGACGAGAAGAGCTAAAATAGGAGTTGAGGTAAGAAAATCCTTGATCTATTCAAATCTTGCCTCACACTCATCGAACCATCGAATGAGAACCTCCTTCTGAGTTAATCTGGTCATAGTGGCTAAAAGAATAGCAAAACCCTCGCCAAAGAGTCAATAATAATTGTCCAAACCAATAAAGCTATGACCTCAATCGAAGATGTAGGTCTAGCCCAATCACGAATTGCCTCAATCTTAGTTGGGTCAACCATAACCCATCCTTAGACACCTCATGTCCTAAGAATTTCATAGACTCCATCCAAAACTCACACTTAAAGAACTTGGTAAAAAGAACATGATCTCTCAAAGTCTGGAACACGATCCTCAAATGTTACGCATGCTCCTCTTTACTTCTTGAATATACAAGGATGCCATAGATGAACACAATCATGAAGGAATCCAAATAAGGCCTGGATACTCGATTCATCAAATTCATAAATGGAGCTGGGGCATTAGGCAACCTAAATGACATTATTAAGAACTTATAATGACCATAATGGGTCCTAAAAGTTGTCTTCAGGATATCCTCAGCATGAATACTCAACTAATGGTAACCAGATCTCAAATCAATCTTAGAAAACACTGCCGCTCCCTAAAAGTTTGTCAAACAAATCATCAATGCGAGGCATAGGATAACGGCTCTTCACTGTCACCTTATTCAACTGCCTATAATCAATATACATATGCATGGATCTATCTTTCTTCCTCACAAACAATACAAGATCTCCTCAAAGAGACACACTTAGTCTAATAAAACCCTTACCAAGAAGATCCTGAAGTTGAGAATTCATCTCCTTAAGCTCGGCATGAGTCATACAATAAGGTGCCAAAGAAATAGGTCGGGTGCCATGCCCGAGATTAATAGAAAACTCAATCTCATGGACAGGGGGAATACCAGACAGATCAATAGGGAACATATCTGAAAACTCACAAATAACAAGAATAGAGTCAAGCAACAAACTCTCCACACTAGTATCACAAATATAAGCAAGATAAGACTCTCAACCCCTAGATATAAGCCTTCTAGAATGAATATAAGAAATAATCTCCACCGGCTCGTGGCTAACCATTCCCTGCTACAATGCCTAAGGTAACGGTCTTCGCAAAATAATCCATGACTGCATGATAGTAGGATAACTAAATCATGCCCAGAATCACATCAAAATCCACCATGTCCAAAATAATAAAGTTAGCATAAGTATTAATATCACTAACAGTCACAACACATGATTTGAAAACCTGATCCACTACTAAAGAATCACCCATGAGAGTAGATACGCACAATGACACAAATAATAAGTCATGAGACAACTCCAATCGTAGTGCATAAGAAGTAGAAATATAACAATAAGTGGATCCCGAATAAAATAAAGGAAAGGTCGACTAATGGCACACCAAAATCATACATGTAACTATAACATCCAAAGTCTTAACCTTGGGTCTAGTAGTTACTGAATACAACTAACTACGCCTGCCACATGGCTGGGCATCTGGCCAACCTCCTATCCTGCCTACCTGAGAACCTCCTCGAGTACCTTGGAATCCACCTCTGCGACCATAAGAACCACCTCTAGCTGAGGGGTGAACTACTCTAATAGGGGTAACACTCTGAGATGAAGCAACAATCGCCCTATGACTAGGGCAATCTGTGTATAGTGACCAGGATATCTACAAGTAAAATAAGAATCATGAGCTAAACCATAACTAATAGATTTGACTAACCTAGAGTAACCACCATGGCTAGAATAATCAGAAGTGAACCTCTCAAAGACTGACCACTGCCTTTACCAGGGCTCACTAGCACTAGACTTGCCTCTGTCAGTAATTTAAAGTGCTACCTGAACAGGTAGAATAGGCTGACTCTAAGACTGATAAGATATAGATGAAGGATACCTACTTTGAGAACCACCATCTCTAGGTCGGGAACTATAATGGCTCCCACTGAATCTTCCCTAAAACCTAGGCCTTTTATCACGACCCTCTCGACCCTCATGATGCAACTTCTTTATCACCTGAGCATGATTTAACACCTTAACAAAAGATCTATCCATAATAAACTCTAAGTAGCCATTCGAATGGGAAATCTCAATCCTCAAATAAAACAATAAACTCTCGCATACTAAGTATCCAAAATAGAAGTTACATACCTAGCCAACTCATGAAAACAAGCCTCATACTCTGCAACTGTCATGGAGCCCTGCTCCAATCTAGAGAACTGATCCCTCAAACGATCTCTAAGGTAGTGAGGCCTGTACTTTTCTAAAAATATCTCAAAGAACTGAGTCTATTATAAGAGAGAAGATTCATCTGGTCTAGAATTCATAAACCTTTCCACTAATGTCGAGCAGCCAAGTCCAACTACAATATGGTGTAATCCACTCTACGAGTCTCAATAAGGCCTAAATTACAGAGGCTATCTTCACAAGCAATCAAACACTCATATGCATCTTCGCCTGGAGCACCAGAAAACCTAGGCGGAGTCAATTTCAAGAATCTACCCAACATGTTTTGATCCTCAAAAGACACAGCAAGCTGGGCAACCACTGGTTGTGAAACTATCAGTGCAGGAGAAACCACTACTCTGGGAGCCTCAGTACCAGTCTGAGTTGTACAATGTGCACCATCTATGGATCTAGAACGGGAATAGGACCTGGGGATGGTGGTCTATCCTTGTCCCAGATGGGGACGCATCACGCGGTTATACATGACCTCTAGGTCATCCACGAACAGGAGTAGGATCCCTAGGCTCGGTCTCGAGATCCTAATTTCATGTAGCGGTAGCATGTGTCCTGGCCATCTATAAAAGAATAACGTCAAGGGAACACTTCTACAAACCAACTCAGGCTCTTAGCATGATATGAGTGAAAGAAGTGAAGAACTCTTAAGAATGTCCCATAGCCTCTCAAAAATAGGAAAAGAACGTCATCATTCTGATCCACAAGACTCTACTAAACGCGCTTGTACAAATAATATCGGTGAAACCTAGCTCTGATATCAATTTTTCATGACCCGATTTATGAGTCATGATGGCACCTACTAAATTCCGCTAGTAGGTAAGCCAAACCATAACCCGAAGCTAACTCAATGGGTTAAATTCGGTAGTGAATAACTGATATAGGCAAAATTTCAAGAACACAATTTATAAATAACATGGGTTCTAGATAGAATAAATAGTCAATATAAGATACCAATCCCACGACCTGGTAGAGTCAATACAAAAGCATCTAAAAGTATCAATACAACTCAAAGTCTAGAATAGTCAAGACATCTGTCTCAAAACAAAAGATTGAAAATAAAGATAGATGGAAATGGTTGACTTAAACTCCAAGAGCTCACTCTATCTCTGAAAATCAGTCACCGCATAAACAATAATCAACGACGACAACTAGTACTCAGATCTACACCAAAAAGGTACATAAATGTATCATGATTACCAAAACAACGGGTACTCAGTAGGCATCATCGGCGGATTAAGCTAAATCTTAATATAAGTACGATAAAATATAAGATAACATAACTAAGTCAAGGTACAGAAATGAACTTGAATCATCACCAACATCGCTATACATAATAAGTAATTAAATCAGAATAAGAAGATAATATGAGGCATCATCACATGCCTATCACTGCTAGAACATAATAAATAAACAATTCAAAATAATAATGTATCATAAAGCATTAACATAAGCAACCACAAACTACAAAATTGGATCCCATACACCAACTGATGCAGAAAAATAAAGAACTCGCCACAACCTTCCATATGAATGGAGAGTACACTCAAGCAAAGAATAAATCAATCAACCAACATTATGTCTTTCATCGTCATTTAACCACCATCCCACATTTATCATCATTATGCCCTTTACCAACATTATCACAATTTACCAACATTTGACAATATACGCATATTCCATAATGCTACTATCACTTAACAAAATCATCATCGATAGTCACTGGCTACCATTTTATGAGCTAACTATCTCTTACTAACTAATATCTTTAATTACTAGTCATCATAGGACCGTTAGTCGTCATTTAGAAACAATTCTCCATATATCCACTGATCATTATATATTAGATAGCCATAATTTATCAACTAACACCATTTATAAACTATCATAATTTATCAACTAATATTATTTATTAATTAATTACTATTTACCAACTAATCCTCGCTTATAAACTAGTCATTATTAGTCTCTTAACAATACCAATATTTCATATTTTGCTCTAATCATCAACTACACCACTTTATAAATATTTATCACTTACAGACTATACCCAACATCACTAATATCAACAACATACCCAAAACTCATAGAAGTAGACATAAGAATATAATTGTCATACATAGGGCATATCCGAACTCGAACTGGTAGATGTACACATAGGCACATCAATATAATCATCCCCCAATCTTTTCGAGTTTTAATGCATCATCATAAACATCCTTCGGTCTTGTCGGATATCAATATGATCATAGTATCCTCCGAACTTGCCGGGTATAATCAATATCAACATCATCTTTTAAAAATTAACTGGGTATATAATAACCGCCATAAGTGCCAATATAGTCAACCATTAATATTTCTAACATAATTCATGGCACAATATAATTAGATAAATCGAAATGACAATATAGCACAAATAATAACACAATTGCAAATGTCATCAATAAGGATCCTTTCTATCATGATTACTTGCATAATTGTTTAGCATGATCATAGTCATGAGCATCATAATGAGCAATGATTTAGCAATAGTATTATTCATGGAGTATCATTATCATAAAAGATAACTTATAGATAGCTTGGTCAATAGCTAATTTAGGGCATAATCTACAACTTATTCTTAGCATAGTTAATAACATAATTTGACTTAGACAATATCATAGTCAAGGGTTCACTTAATGATATATTTGGTAGTCCAATCAATAGACAAAATAATAATATAGTAATAATCTTAACAAATAAATCATACATATCGCCTAGTCATCTAGGTATTCCTTCCAATTCCATCTATTATAACCAACAAGTACCAAGGTTCTTCAATGTTGCCTCAAAAGAGCCTTCTTTAAGCATTTAATAAGCATATAAATGTCTCAAGATAACTATTCATTAATCTTTTCTTATGGTGGGTCAAAGATCCCACTTCTAAATCCTCGAAATACATTTTAAGTCAATTTCTACTTTGTACTAGTCTAAGGTATCTAAATTCACTCTTAGATGTATAGCAAGACATAATTTATCCTAAGGTAAAGATAGTGCACAAGCATTTTAACTAAGTTCAATGGAAACTAACACAAACTCCATTAGTGTAAGCAACTAAGGCCCAACTTACCCTAAGCATGAGTGACAACGTCACTCTCATCTAAATAGAGTAATTTAGAGCATTCTCATCCTAAGTGTGAGCCATAGAGTCTAATTAACTAAGGTTTAAGGAAACAAGCTATGTATTCCAATTCTATGGTTTCAAATATCTTAAATGGTCCAACTAACCAAGTTTTGCATTTCAATACCTAAACCCATCCCAATCTAACAAGATATCATAATATACTATGGCATAACTCAATTTAACATGGGATAAACCTGGCCTACCTCAACGTTGAAGAAAGCTCAATGAACTGCTAAACCTTCACTTTTTCTTTCGAGAAGATTCCTCAAGATGCCAATCTATAAAAAACATATTATGTTCATCAATACGAGAATATCGATACCATTTTGCACTATTTTGCTTCAGGTCCAAAAATAACATCAAACCCCATGCGGGTCCAACTTACGAAAATTATGTTTCCAAAGCCAACCCAACATTTATACAAGCTCAAGGAATCATTATGCTAAACAATGGGTGAAAACCAAGCTAAATTAGGGCTAAAATTAAGTCCTAAGGATTTTGGAGTTTTGAGCGATTAATCAAGAAATTTCACCAAGAAAAAGGTAAATTCTTACCTTAAATCAGATGATAATCACAAAAATACATGTCACCCAAGCTTCCTAATCACTAACAAGCTTCAATTTTAAGCTGAAACACTATTTTAGGGTTTAACTCTTAAGGGAAAGATGAATAATGCCCAAAATTATGGTGAAAGGGCTCAATTTATACCCAGTCCAAGGCCTCGACAGCCCCTATCATGACCAACAGGTATGTGACCACACTACCTCCCCCCTGCCATCGGAGTCGCGATCGCGATAGGCCACTACGATCACACCATCTTACCTGCCAAAGGTACTACGATCGTGGCCTTTGGCTGGCGATCGCCACTACACCAGAAAGCAACTGAGACTTAGAAATTTTTTCAAGTCTCTGCCAACCTCTTGGGATTCATTCGGAATCTCGTATGCGCAAACAAACTATGTAACCACACTAAATTCGGTGTTTCAAACCCAATGGGTCATTTAGATTTTCCATTCGAGGTTGTTTCGACAAAATATGGGTCCCACACTTATATTTATTTTCTCAACTTTTCGACCAATAGGTCGAAATGAGCCTGCGTGCATCAGGATCCAAATCAAAGGTCTATCTAGCCTAAAATCGACATTTTGAAGTCGCTGTCATAGTTAGAATTTGCATACGAGATTGTTTTACTAAAGTTTTTGCTTGATGGCCATTTCTAACTAGAGAAGACTTCAAAATAGGCTCTGAAAACAAAATGAACTGTCCGATAACCAAACCGTCAGTCCCAGCAAGTCATAAATGACTTGGGGTAGTTATGAAAAAGCTCTAATGGTGAAAATAAGCGAAAATATGAAAAATGACCTTAAGGGTCATTACATATGATTTCATGTATCTTTTTTATTTTTGTGTCTTCGTGTATTTTTGTGTTCTAGAAATTGTGTATCTTTTTTAATTTTTTAGAAGTGTAACTTGTTGGCACCCAATTTTTGCCATCTACGACTAAGTTTAATTCTGAGTTTCTTCGATTTTAAATAAAATTACAACATTTATTTTATCCGGATAAAATTTTTTCAAAATATTTATATAGAAATTATTTTATTTTATTTTAAGTAGCGATTATATATTTTTGTATCCATATATACAAGATTGTATAATTTTGTTACTTAAATAATTATTTTACGAAAAAATAAGATTTCAACTGAGGTTTATCTTGAAAATTAATTAAAATAGGCAAAGTCTTAATTTAAATATAATTTGTTGTCAAAAAATAATTTATTTGAAAAATAATCTATTTGATTTTATTAAACCAAGAAACTCGAAATTAAATTGGGTATTAATTCTAGTCGAATTATAATTTAATTTAGCCAACTAATTAAATTTGATCATAATTGAATTCAAATTTACCACATTTACGATACAATAGACCAATGTGTTCTCAATATGGTCAATATTTAAATAAGATGACTAAATCCTAACTGGATTGGGGTTATTTTTTAAATAACTCCAAAACCCTTCTATTTACCCAGCCCTATTCCCATTATTTAAAAAAATTGGGCCATCTTACCTGCTCAGCCAGCCCAGACTCGAGCAAGCCACCAAACCAGCCCAAACACCCCTAACTCGTCCATCCCAATCTCTCAATCCTTTACTATTTACCTGAATTACAACAACCCACAACATTAACAACGACGAACTCTAGCAATTACCCAACTCCAACATCGAACAACAACAATAATTCCAATTCATAATAGTTGGCAGCAATTCGTACAACCCAATAAAACATAAAGAAATGACGAACCCAAACTCAAATATCCAGCAACCCAAACCCGCAACAACTTCAACTGCCTCATCTCTTCTCCATCTGTATGAATCCATGTGCTAAGCACGAGTGTAGATGGGTATCGAAGCTTCCAGGTTATTTCTCTAAGAATTATTCACTGAATTTCCAATTTTCATTTTTTAAAATTCCAATTTCGTACACAATAGTACGATTCCAGCCCATTCAACAAGCCTTATCATCAATTACCTTCAAAATTCTCAAAAGAACCTTGGAAAATCCTTATCCCACGTCGACAATCAATCAAGAATTGAGATTTTTTTATTTATATATAAACCCCTCTCTTTCGCTGTTATGGGGTTTTTTTCGAATGAAAAAGGGGCTAAAATTCTCTACTCATTTAGGATTTAGACTTCTGTCCCCAACCTGGAGTGCTGAGAATCTTGGTTCAAGTTTTATTTTTTCCTCGTCATTTTCAAATAAGAGTCAAGTTGGAGAGGTCGTCGTCAACTCGTCGTCCTATTTTGCTGCCCAAGAAAAGGTAAACACATTTTTTTAGTTCGTTGCCTCTTCTTCATCATCTTTCTTCTTCGTATTACTCGTAACCATGTTAATTGTGGGACTGTTTGCTGTAGAGACTTCAAATGCCATAGGATTTTTGTTTTCGAAGCTGATTGTTTGTACCTCAAGTAAATAACTTGATTCCAACCATTCTTACAGAGCCCATAATTCCAAATACTCCATACATCTAAGTGCAACAAGATGTATCGAGACTTGACAATAGTATTGGTCTATACATTTAGGTGCAACAAGATGTATTGGTGGCGAAAGATGAAGCGTGATGTTTTGGATTTGTGGTTAAGTGTCAAAACTTTCAGTAAGTCAAATACAAACATTTAAAACCTAGTGGCACATTTCATTGGATGCACATTTTGAAATAGAAGTGGAAACTAATAATGATGGATTTCATGGTGGGTCTTCTAAAATTTTTGAAGAAATGTGACTCTATTTAGGTCATTATTGATAGGTTGACTAAGTCGTCTCATTTCATTCCAGTAGGCACCTAAATTTGTTATTTCATAATGTAGAATTTAAGGGTTTTGCCATGCTTGAGTAGAGCAAAAACATTAATTATTTAGCATATGTTGATGATACTATTATATTTAACTCTACTGATAGAAATCCTTGAAATTGGTAATGGATGTTCTTAGCGACTATAAAGCACAATCTGGACAAATGACAAACAAGAATAAAAGTTCTTTCCTTTTCTATCATAAGACTGCCTATGTTCATATCAGGGAGGTAGAGAAATATACTGGGTTCACTAGAGGTAAATTCCCTCACATGTATCTAGGTTGTCCAATTGGTCGTGCAAAAAATACGGAAGTGTATTTTTCAAAATTGATGAAGAAAGTGCATGACAATTTACAAGCTTGGAAGGAAAAGATATTGTTAATTAGTGGTAAGGTTGTCTTAGTAAAATTTATTTTGTATGACTTATATAGAATCTTTGCAAGATTATTATAGAACTATAGGGAGGTAGGCAGAAATAAACACTGGGTCACTTGGTCTAATATTTGCCTTTCCAAAGAAAAAGGAGGATTGGGGTTTAGGTCCTTGTTTGATATATCTAAGGTATTATTTACTAAGTCATGGTGGATCTTTAGAACTCAAAAGTCACAGTGGACTAATTATACATGGAACAACTATTTTAAGAAAATAGGGCTCAAAGAGTGGAATAGAAAGAAGTTACATTGACTTGGAAATATATACTTGAAGCTAGAGATTAGTTTGATCAAGATATATGGTAGAAACCTAAAGGTGGACACTTTAGTGTATGGTATGAAAATTGGACATAATTTGGGGCCCTGTACTATTTTTTGCTCGTGAATTCTAATATTAATCACGAACTGAAAGAAGTCAACTATTTTCAAATGGTAGTTGGAACGTAAAGGTAATGTAATAATCATATCAAAAAACGCGTGTAGTCATATTGTGAACAATGTAAATTGTAAGGAGGAACCAGGAGTATGGGACAAGTCTTGGTGGATGTTGAAAAGTTTAGGAAAATTCTCAATAGGTTCAACTTGGGTATGTGTTATACAAAGAGGTCAGTTTCAACAAAATTTTAAACAAGTATAGTTGAAAGAAGTTCCTTTCAAGGTCTTTTTTTTTCTTGTGGAGGCTGTGGAAGAAGGGACTTCCTATTAGTGAAATACTTGTCAAAAATAGTATCATTGATAATATTACAAGTTGTTACTATAGGGATGGTGTGCAAGAAACAGTTGGGTATCTATTTATGAACTATAATATCAATAATCACATTTGGCATGATTTAAAGTTGTTGATGACCAATTTATTTAAGTTAAGGACAATGTATAAAAATGAGAGGAAGTTGGGTGTGCACCAAAATTTAAGCCACTATTTGAAGTTGTGCCTAAGTTTATCTTATGGAAGGCATGGAAGAGGAAAAATGCTATAAAATATGGAGGAAGGATGTCACAAGCTAGCATGATACTGGAAATTAACAGGAACTTAACTTTTATGGCTAGATGTATCTACCCCTAGTTAGCTAATATTTCTTCATATTAGCTTGATCTTGTGAATTTTTTAGAAGACTATATCCCAAGGATTGACAGTAAGATTTTATATTTAAAGTTACCTAATATGGGTTTCTTTAAATATAACTCTTATGGATCATCTAAGAGTAATCCTGGACCTAGTTCAAGAGCTTTTTGTAAAAAGGATGATGCTGGGAATCTAATCTGTACTGAGAAAAAAAAACTTGGAAATAACTCAAATTTAATGGCTTAAGTTCTAGCATTAAAGATGGGGTTGGAATATTGTATTCATCATAATTACCTTCCATTGATATTAGAGACAAATTCTTTGGCTCTCAAGAAGATATTGGATGAAAATTAGGAAGTGCCTTGGGGTATTGCTATGGAGATCAGAAAGATCAAAGCTTTGTTAATTGATGTGGATACAAGGATAGAACATGTATACAGAGAGCAAAACAAATTTCTAGACTTTATTGCTAACCAAGTTTTTTTTATAGGTATAGACAAAATAACATATTCATTAATTCAAGAATTACCAAGGGAGAAAAAACAATCCTAAACATAGACAAGCATCAAATACTGAACCTTAGAATAAAAAAAACTCCAAAATAAAACTTTTGAAAATAGGGAGAGGTAATATCAGTGAAGCAAGAACAAAGCAGTCATGAAAATGAGTACTACTATTTGCACAGGCATAATCAAGGTACAACAAAGTAAATATACAATAGAGCGGGATATACAAGGCAATATAAAATGGGATATATGCTTAGTGGAGTTAAATGCAGAAAATAATGAATATGGGAGGCATAAATGGATACTAGCTTTTAGCAAATCCGTAGGTTAAGAATTGAAAGCAGCTACAACTAGTAGCAGAAATCCAATAAGACTAAAGATGGAACTCTAATTTTGAGATTCTTAAATAGTGGTGTTTGCTCTTTGTTTAGTTAAACATGTCGAGGAGACAAAATTTGGGTGAATCTAATAGTCAGAATCGAGTATTTTTGAAACTAATGGTAGAAGATCAACACTTATCGTGATTGTAGGAGCTCAGATCTATGGATAGATGAGTTGAAGAAGTCTTAATTTGGTTTGATTTTACGTCATTCGTGATCCTTTGTAACTGTCTCTTATGAAAAACCCAAAACTCAACTATCCTTCACTTATTTCTTGAAGTTTCTTACAAATCGGATGAGCTACGACATCACCTTTCATGTGCTACTTCGATTTGCCCTAGAGCTGAAGAAACTTTTCGATTTTGTTGGAGCAGATGAAGAGATGACCGTTGCACTTTCCTTTACTCTTTTTGTGTCTGATAAATCTATTTCTTTTTTTTTTTTTGGATTTTGATCTAGTTTTGGACTTGGTCCCAATTTGGGCTTTAGCATTTTTGTACATAAATTGGCCTTTTGGCCATTTTTTAGAAAAGAAATATAGAACAAGAAAAAAGAAATATACATAGACGAGAGATTGAGGAGAGAGAAAAGAAGAAAATCATCATCATTTATCTCTGATTTTAGTAACCTTTAATGCAACATTACATTTGATAACATAATCGTCCATTAAAGTCTCATGTGTGATTTTAGCAACAATCAAAGATACTCTCCTTATTTGAGTGAATCTCTCTTTTTTTTTAACTATTTGTATACTCCCTCCGTTTTAAAAATAATGACTTAGTTTGACTTGATACGAAGTTTAGAAAAATAGAAAGGCTTTTGAATCTTGTGGTTTTAAATTAAAGATATGTCAAATGTACAAAATATTCTTCAATCTTGTGGTCTTAATATGCCACATGGAAAGTTTAGATTAAAAGATTGTTAAAAAGGAAATGGATCATTCTTTTTTAAACGGACTAAAAAGGAAAGTAAGTCATTCTTTTTTAAACGGATGGAGTATGTATTTACACCGAAAAATAGCACATCAAATACATAAACAATTTGTTATCTAAGGTAATTATGAAAGTTTTGCGATCAGTTTATTATTCAAGGACCTATGAGTGCTATGTACGAAATACCCTCATTAAATCCCATTTTAGGGTCATTTTACTAATTGCTTCTCCTTTCTTACACTTTTCATTTTTTTTAAAAAATTGTTGGTTCTCTTTTTTTTTAAAAAAGAAAAAAATTGGTTGATCGTATATTTCATTATAGTTCTATGAATGTCGTACAGCCGCAGCAAAGTCGTAAATAAGAAAATGTTTTCTAGCTATTTGTGGATGTGCTGCTCTATTTTTTTTTTACTAATTTCGCTGCTTCACTTTTTTTCTTGAAAAAAATAAATTTGCTGCTCTTTTTTTTTTCTGCTTTTTATACTTTTTTTTAAAAAAAATCTTTTCTTTATTTGATACACCTTTTTTGTTAACATTCAAATATAATTTTGAAATATTTTAATTACTGCACTTCTTTTTTATCAATGAAATACAATATCTTATATCAAATGCATACATACATCCCCCCTCCCCCCTCTCTCTCTATATAACATTTATCCCTTATTTTAATCACCCTGAATGCAACGTTACATTTGGTAACATAATCTTTCATTAAAGTTTAATGCATGATTTTAAATATAATAAACGATACTCTCCTTTTTTAACTATTTGTATATGTATTTACATCCAAAAATAACACGTCAAATATATATACAATTTGTTATCAGATGTAATTATGAATGTGTTGCAATCAGTCTATTATTTAACAACCTATGTTTGCTATTTGTGATATAAATTATAAAGATAACTAAAACTAAGAAATGACACAATGGGAAATTTTATATATTCAGTATTCTCACCTGTAACTTTTCTACAAAAAGCTATGCCTATTTATAGGCTAAGATGGATAAACCCAACTTAAAGGGTGAATGATGAATAGGCTTTATGCCTTATTAAATTAAAGACACATGGCAACTAGCATGGACACATGTATATCTACATGTTACATAATACTCCTCCTTAGATGTTCATGTAAAGAAAACTTTACTGAATACACATTTGAGTGCTGCCTTATTAAAAATCTTATCAGAAAAAAATTCAGTGGGATAAAAACTTTGTTTAAGGAAAAAGGAGTACAACACGTATTCTTACTCTCCCTGATAAAGATCTCGATTCAATCGGTTCAGTCTTTGCATCCCAATCATGTATACCATTTTCTCAAAGGTTGAAGTTGGTAAAGATTTGGTGAATAAATCTACTGGATTGTCACTGGAGCATATCTGCTGCACATCAATATCACCATTCTTCTGGAGATCGTGCGTGAAGAATAACTTAAGCGAAATGTGCTTCGTTCTATCTCCCTTTATAAAACCTCTTTTTAATTGAGCTATGCATGCTGCATTGTCTTCAAATATGACCGTGGGTACCTTGATATCGAGCTTCAATCCATATCTTTCTTTGATGGAATATACCACTGATCTCAGCCATATGCATTCTCTACTTGCTTCATGAATTGCTATTATCTCAGCATGATTAGAAGAAGTAGCAACAATGGTCTGCTTTGTCGATCGCCATGATATTGAGTACCTCCATATGTAAACACATTGCCGGTTTGAGATCGTACTTTATATGGGTCAGATAAATAACCTACATCTGCATGACCAGCAAGATTTGGACTAGCTTTGTTAGTATAAAATAGACCCATATCAATAGTACCTTTTAGGTATCTCAATATATGCTTAACTCCGTTCTAGTATCTTCATGTAGGGGAAGAACTATACCTCGCAAGCAAATTAACAGAAAATGCTATATGCAGCCCTGTTGCATTAGCGAGGTACATAAGTACACCAATAGAACTGAGATATGGTACTTCTGGACCAAGAATCTCTTCACTGTCTTCCAAAGGTCGGAATGAATCTTTACTTACATCAAGTGATCGAACAACCATTGGAGTACTTAATGGATATGCTTTGTCCATGTAAAAACATTTCAAAACCTTCTGGGTATAGGAAGTTTGATGAATAAAGACCCCGTCTACTAAATGTTCAATTTGTAGATCAAGATAAAGTTTTGTCTTTCCAAGATCTTTTATTTCAAATTCTTTCTTTAAATATTCAATTTCCTTTATGACCTCTTTAGAGTTCCAATGATATTTATATCATCCACATAAACGAGTATGACAAATTCCGATGTCGTTTTTTAAATAAAAATACAAGGACAAGTGACATCATTTATGTAACCTTCGCTTTTCAAGTACTCACTTAGGCGATTATACCACATACGCCCTGATTGTTTTAAACCGTATAGTGATTTTTGTAATCTGATTGAATATAAATCCTGGGACTTTGAACTATATGCTTCAGGAAATTTTAATCCTTCTGGGATTTTCATGTAAATATCGTTATCAAGTGAACCATAAAGATAAACTGTAACCACATCCATTAGATGAATTTCAAGATTTTTATGTACAACTAGACCGATGAGGTATCTAAACATTATTGCATCTATAACAGGTGAAAATGTTTCCTCATAGTTGACATTGGGTCTTTGAGAGAACCCTTGTGCAACAAGGCGTGCCTTATATATTACAATTTCATTTCTCTCATTTCTCTTATGTTCGAAGACCCATTTTGTAACGCCCCAAAAACGGGTCCCAGAGCATCACACGGTGCTTGAGGCTACAAGTAGCCATAAGCTAACCCTTTGAGCCATTTTCATTCAGTTCAACACGAATCAACGGGGTTTCCATAAATAACCCTTAAATATCAACAGAGTAATCATCTTCCAAGAATAAAAGAATTTCAGAAAGATAACAAAATACGACTTATTAGTCAACTCCCAACATCTATACTAGTCTGACAAGCCTCTAAGAAAATCAATAAAACCAGCGAGCCATTGAGACATGCCCCAACTGACTCATACTCAGTTATCAAATGTAAATAATTTCGTGAAACCAACATCAGACATCACGTCCTCAAAACATGAGGACTAACCACGACAGAGGATGTAGAACAGCGTGCCCGAAGAATCACTGTCGAACCTAAAATTGAGCACCTGAACCTACATTCAGAGAAAATGCGGCCCACATCCGAAGATGTGGGTCAGTTCCATGGAAAGAAATCGAGTATACGGGGGTGTATGCAGCTTTATAAACATCATCATCATAAATATTTATAAGAAATAAGCAGGATGTATGAAAGACTCACATAGCCCGAAGAAAATCATCATAATCATGAGAGGATAAAATAAGTATAATAACACATGTGAGTCATCATATAATTTGTCAATCACTTTCAGTTCATCAAGAATACCAATTCTCATAATGTAAATATCATTTAAATCTTTCAAAAGAATAACTTTCACAATTCCACTTTCAAATCACTTCACTGTTCACCATAGACACAAGGAAACACACACACATTGGGAGATCCTCTAACCGACATAAATCATGTGAGCCACATGGACTCCAACGTACAACCCACGTTGGGGATAGCCGTCCTATCCTTGCCATCGGAGTAGGACTATCGATATCAAATCCACACAAACTAGTGATCACTATATAAATCAGCCTCAGGCTCACTCCTACGGGGGCACGTAGTTCTAGGAAAGTAAGGTTGCTTTATACCTCCCACTCGGTGCTAAAGATTTCTCCCAGACTTAGCTCAGATCATTTCAAAGACAATCCATAACAAAATAATTTCAGTAATATATAAATATACATTGGGAGCCATCATGCTTCCTATCTATCAAAATCAACCACGTTGTGGATTTCTTTTACACTAGAGTTCAAAACAACTCCACTAAGACCAAAAGGTCAAATCATTCAAAATATCTCAAATATTCAACATCAACGTGCTTATAACATACACTTTCTAAAAGAAACACAATTTCTAATGGGGATTCACGACCTAAATATCAAAATCATGATAAATATCATTCAAGATTCATGCTTTACAGCTCTCGTGGGAGTGTAAAGCGGTCGTTAGCAAATATAGAACCCAACCTGGGTTGGGTGTCGATCCCACATGGAATAGCTTGGCCAACAAGTAAGCAAAATTACTAAACTTTTTGTGCAAGTCTCGTAAGAAGGGGGAATTCTTGTCTTGCAAGTAATTTAAATAAAGTATCAAAATAAAAGCTGAAAATAAAAAGAAAGAATGTTACGTGAGTTGTAAACAATGAGAATTGAAGCGTTGGGGTTATGTCCACCTTCTGAGGTATACGTCTCTATTGGCTATGAGTGTGTAGAGTCTTGACATGCAATTGCTTATAGAGAATTGTAGTCGATGGTAAATCCAAGCGTCTCTCGACCTAAACAGGGACTATTTCACTTTAACTCTCTCGAGCTTAAAGCGTGTCTAACGGTACGAATTCTCCAAGAGGTTAGTCCAGTTACGGCACTAGCTTTTTAATAGGAAAGGGTGTCCTACTACCTTGACATTATCTCTTTTCCAGACAAATAACCTTTCTCTCGAACAAGTTAAATGTTAGACTGGCGTATTCTTGCGTTTGCAACCGCAAAGAATGTAGATTAAGATGAAGAGAATAATGATATAAGCAATATACGTGTCACGAACTCACAAACTCACAGCAATAGATAGTATCTCATTCGGCTTCCATAACCCCAACAGAGAAGTTTAGTTACCCATGAATGCGAAGGACATCACGTTTGGCATTGTCATTATATCACAATATTGAGTAATGGCGTGTGGATTAGGTGCTAGGCGTGTGGTGTGATTCCTTTAGCAAGTAACGATTCTCTTGTTGTGGAATTTAAGAATAGAGTTAATGGAAAGATTAGAAGAGTAGATTAGAAGTGTTGTAGTGGAAGAAGAGAGGGATGGAAGAAGATTAATTGTTGAATGTATCTCTCCACTAAGGGAGGAGTTCCTTAAAAATCTCTAGCATGATAGGGTATTTATAATACCAATATCCTACTCCTACTAAGCTAATGAAATAAATAACCAATTCCTACTAGACTAATGAAATACTTAACCCAAATGTACTAGGTTAATGTAACATTATCATAATCCAAATAAACTAATGAAATACATAACCCAATTGTACTAGGTTAATGTATCATTGTCCAAATCCAGCTTTGTGTCTGTAAGTCCCCAAAGTCTTCAGAAATGCTGTTTTAGCCCGGGACAGATTTTCCATGCGGTAGTTTTGGTCCAGGTCCCCAGAGTCTTCAGAAATGCTGTTTTAGCCCGGGACTGATTTTCCATGCAGCAGTTTTGGTCCTTAGGCGTGTAAACTCCCTTTCCTTCCTTCGTGAGCTTTCTTTTGCGTCAAGTAAGCCATAAAATGCTGAATTTTGCATCATTTATACCTGAAACTTTACTAATCATGTTCGTTAGCTCATTTATAGGAAAAAGGACTAAAAGTGCATGAAATATATAATTTGTTCTCAAAACTAGGCTAAAATATGGGCAAAATATATTGATATAGGCGTGTAAATCCGCATATCATCAACACCCCACACTTAGAGCTTTGTTCGTCCTCGAACAACATATCATGTCCTTATAAACATCAACTTAGGGTTTTACAGCAACAACACAAAACATTCTTCAAGACAAACACAACAATTATCAACAAAGAGTAGCTTTCTGATTATAAGTAGAAACAATTTAACCTCAAGCATAGACTCGTGATGGTGATCAACTCACATGCAAACATTAAGGTGCATAGAATCATATACAACTATCCAAAGCTCATCAACCATGTGTGTCTCACAATATAGTACCCATAATCACTCACAAATATAGCATATTTTTCAAACATGGATATCAAAATGTCCTTGCTCTCACTCTCACAAAGAATTCATATGTAGCAACTGATGACCATAGGCTTGCCCTTAATGTAGTACTCCACTAAATGTAGGAATATTAAGATTAGGATCAAGTAGGTCTTTTGATGGTTGTAATGTAGGCTAAGGGACGGGTAGGACTATTTTGGCCAAGAATAGTGACTAGGTTCCTAAGCGCTTTAATACATCACTTTGTATCATTGACACTTTTTTCTTTCAACCTTTCTTCTTTTTTCTTTCTTTTATTCTACCACCCTTGTTCTCCTCTTTTGTTTTTTAATTTTAAAGCACAACTCACTTTTCAGCTTTCTTTTCCTTTTTCTTTTCACAACATACCTCTTATGATAGCACTTTTTTTTTCTTTTTCATAACACATTCAAGAACCATTCCAATTTATAGCATTATACTCACCCAATTTCCTCTTATGTTGTCACATGACTTTTTCACTTTAAAGCACTTAGGAATTTGGATCAAATTACAGTCTTGAAAGAAAATGGATTAGGCTTACATACAAGGTTGTCAAAGAAATAGGCTAAAGGCTCAAAAGGGTTTAACTAGGATGATTTACATGGGTAGGAAAAACTGAAGGTAAACATGTATAGGTTGCCAAAGAAATGCCTAAATCATATCCTAAACTTACATTCCTTATTTTCGCTTTGCATACATACGAGGCAAGTTCTAGCATCAGCCACATACATAGAATATACTATTAATCTCACACACACAAGGCACATGGTCGACTTGATTGGTAGTAATATAGACTCTCGACCCAATCAATTGAAGGAATTGAATCACACAATAGCACATAATGAGTCACAACTAGAGCCTAAATGTCTCAATAGTCACAATTGTAGCACATACTCTTGTTCTAATCTCATGCTGCCTATCCAAATAATTTCATGCGTAGCTAGAAAAATTTTAACTACTAAAAAAAACAAAACGAAACAAAAATGAAACAAAAGCAAACAAACATAGATGCGAATAGAGAAGTATAGCATGCAATACCACCACCCCATACTTAGTCGGGACACTGTCCTCAGTGGAAAATAAATACGAAGAACCTGGTTGGTCGGACTTATCCTCTATGTCTGGGGTCATACCCCTTGCATTGGAATCATCATTAGAGTCGTCATACTTAGAAGTTCCTCATAAGTATCCCACTTAATTCCAAGCGTGAGTTGAGGTATTTGCAGCAAGGAGGGTTCTCCTTGCTCCTTGCAGCCTCTTTTCTTGCCCTTTTGGGAAGTGGTAGCCTTCTCCTTGACTTGTCTCTCTTTTGGTGCCATTGTACCTGAGACTTGAAATAGTGTTAATGGTAGCACAATCCCAATAGATACAATCTATACACAAGCAGTAGGGGTACCACCCCACACTTAGTTTGTTGCTACAAATTAGTGAAGTGAGAGTGGTCGATTACTTAGACTTCATCGACATGCGTTTTAGGAGCTATATTCCAACAAGAAAATCAGAGATGTAACACTTCTTGCAATCTTTGCAATACTTTCATGTTAGATATATCAAGACTACGACATAGGGATTACATCATGGTATAGTTTCTATTAATAATCACAATCTCCTATGTCGGTAGGCAACTATAAGTCTTATTCCGATGAACGGGATATTCTAACATGCAAGTATTCAAGTGACAAGATTATGCAATGTTCATGATTATAGCAATTTTGCAAGTAGTATAACAATGCATCAAAATCAAATTCAAGTCGGAAGTAAGTGAAGATCATCCTAACGTATATGTTCACTCACTTGGTTGTGTATCAACAATTCAAACACATGAATATCACCAATGCTTCTTCAAGATTTAGCAATTCATAATAGGCGTAGTAATGTAGTACTTACAAAGTATAAATGAAGAACAAAGTAGTACTTACTTGGTTGAAGCCTTTGGATGATGTTCTTGTGAAGAAAAAAAACAAAAGAAAACTTTTTGATAGGATTTGGAGACTATAAGTGGTGCATAAGCTAGGTTTCCAATGTGTTTTTGGTTCAAGACTAAGTCTCATATTTATAAGAAAAGGTTGGGTCGAGTTTTGACCCATTAAAATCGGATTTGGAGACCAAAAGTGACCATAGGCGGTGCCTAATGCTTTGCCTAGTTGAGCAGAATGCCATAGCATATGCCATGCATTTATTTATGAATGCCATAGAATATGCCATGCATTTATTTAAGAATGCCATACACTATGCGGCGCATTGTCTATGGCATTTAGGGACATATGCGCCGCATAGTCTATGGCATATGAGATCCTGAGACCCAATGCCATAGCATAGGCGGCGCATAGTCAAAAGCACACTTAGGAATGGGAGGCGCATAGTGTATAGCACACTAGATTCCGAGACCTTAGGCTATAGGATAGGTTTTGCATTGTTCGTGGCCTAGTTTTACCTAGGCCTAGCCTTCCTCGATGCTTATTTAAGCATGAGTAATGCTCAATCCATAGCCTTATGCATCCTTATACCTAACTTACCACCTTTGCCATACAATACGTCCAAATCATCCGTTGCAACCAATCTCCTCGTTGAATACTTCTCGCACCTATATTTGCTCAAAACCAATGAAAACGATTAGTACGATGGGTTGCCTCCCACCAAGCGCCTTAGTTTTGGTCGTGGCACGACTCTTATTTTTGGATTTTAATTAAAAACAAAACAAGTACTAGAATGAAAGAAAACGATAAACGATAAATGAAAAATGATAAACGATGGGTTGCCTCCCATCTAGCGCCTTATTTATTGTCGTGGCACGACATGGTTACCTCGAGTACTCAGACTTTGTCGAGGTAAGTGATGGATCATTTTCTGAAAGGATTTAGACGACAATGAGGCTTACCTGTGGGCATGCGGTCTTCTTCAAGATGGCTCTTACGTTTTCCCAGAAAATCTCCAATTATATCATCAATAGTCCAACCCATAGCTCTCTTGTATCTCTTCAGAGCAGAGATGAGAGCCTCTACGTGCTGTTCACTTAAATCATCTGCACTCTCCGGAAGTATATTTCTACTTTCCAAGAACACATACCTTAGATAATCGGGGAGCTCTTGCGATTCTAGCATTGGTGGCTCATCAATGGGAGTCTTCGCTGTTGGTTGATTCTTGAGATCACATTTCGGTTGCTTAGGAGTATACGGCTCTGTTTCTGTTATCTCACCCATAAGTTCTTCATTGTCCTCATGCTCAACATTCAGTGGCACAGCAGACAATGGCTCAACAGTAGGCTGTTTCCCTATAGATAATGCTTTCATATCCTCATGATGAACATCAGCTATAGATAACTCATTCATATCGCTGGGATGCTTCATTGCTTTGCATATATCAAACCGTACCACTTCGTCATTAATTCAAAATGAAAGCTCATTATCTTTCATGTCAATAAGCACACTTCCAGTTGCAAGGAAAGGACGTCCCAAGATTATGGGAACTTCAGAATCCTCCTTACAATCTAGAATAACGAAGTCTGCAGGAAAGATGAATAAAGAAACTTTCACCAACACATCATTCAAGATACCCACAGGTCGTTTTACCGACCTATCAGCCATCACGAGCCTCATATTGGTTGGTGTTGGATCGCCTAACCCCAACTTCTTGTAGATGGATAGTGGCATCAAATTGATGCTAGCACCTAGATCACACAATGCCTTGGCAAAATCCAACGATCCAATTGTGCAAGGAATAGTGAAAGCTCCAAGATCTGCCTTCTTTTGAACTAGCGACCTTGTAGCGATTGCACTACAATGATGAACATTATCCTCCAAGTCATAACTTGCTGCCCGCTTATTTGTCAAGAGATCCTTCATAAATTTCGCATACCCAGGCATTTGTTCAAGTGCCTCCACTAATGGAACATTAATGGTCAGCTGCTTGAGCATAGTCATGAATTTGCTGAACTTTGTGTCATCTGCCACCCTCTTCAATCTTTGGGGAAAAGGTGGTGGTGGGTATGGAAGTGTTCTCTCCACGATTTTCTTCTCCTCTTGCTTCCGTTTTTCTACTTTTTCAGGCTGCACAGTGCTGGATGTGGCGTCCTTGATGTCAGGAATAGTTGCTGCGACATCTTCTCCTTTTGCATTGTCATTCATGTCCGCAACTTCGTTAATCACTTTCTTGCCTTTTGCTGAAGTTTCCAGCACCTTACCACTTCTGGTAGTGATGGCCATGCATGACCCATCATTCCTTGGGTTTTGCACAGTATCGCTAGGTAAAGTGCCGGCCTTTCTTTGGTTGAGTGCTGCTGAAAGTTGACTGAATTGTTGCTCTAGTTGTCTAATTGAAGTGGAATGTGAATCTACTAATTGTTTAATGGAGGACAAATCATTAATTACCTCCATTACTCCTGCGCTCGTTGCTTCCACTCCTTTCAATAATTTAGCCATCATGTCCTCCATACTTCCAGAATTAGATGTGGTGGTGTCACATCTTCTAGGGGGAACGTACAAACCACTCTTTTCATTCTTGTTCTTCCAACTACCTTGGTCTTTGTCTCCAGATTTATCATAATAGTTCCGACCTTGGTTTCCTTGG